>BTCW01000017.1:45066250-46562500 GCA_033239725.1 Echinochloa phyllopogon | reverse complement strand
ATCATTATTGTATACTCTTTGATAGATATAGCGCAACCCAAACCAATCCTAATCCTTATTTTACAATTTTTAAAGTTCTTAATAGGCCCCTTTGATATTTTGAATCTAAATACCTAAATACTAAGAAAATTGTCTGTTGACAGCAATCTATGCTTCACAGTAGTATATATTTTGTATATCGAAGTCCTAGATAGGAAGGTAGAGTAGGCACAGATCCTTCACAAAAGGCAAAATTTATATGAAAAAAAGATTGATTGAACTTTTCAACGGACTCATTCCATAAGTAAACAATTGAATGGGATTCGCTTGGGCAATGAAATCAAGTGCTAGTCCTCTTTTCTTTTTATTGAATTAACTAATTCATTTCCTTTTGAGTTTTGGATTTTTGGATATTTTTTGATTTGATTTGGCATTATTCAACAAAAAAAAAGAAAAATTTCAAAAAATTCCTTTTTTTGAAAATTATGTGATAATTATGAGAACCAATCCTACTACTTTGCGTCTCGGGGTTTCCACAATTGAAGAAAAAAGCGCAGGGCGTGCTGGATATCACTTTTCCCCCGGGCAAGTTGCCTTATATTTATAACGCTTTGATAGTCAAGAGTCGAGACACTGCCGATAAGCAAATTAATGTGACTTGTGAGGTACAACAATTATTAGGAAATAATCGAGTTAGAGCTGTAGCTATGAGTGCTACAGACGGGTTGATGAGAGGAATGGAAGTGATTGACACGGGAGCTCCTCTCAGTGTTCCAGTCGGCGGAACTATTCTCGGACGAATTTTTAACGTTCTTGGGGAGCTTATTGACAATTTGGGTCCTGTAGATACTAGTGCAACATTCCCTATTCATAGATCTGCGCCTGCCTTTATCGAGTTAGATACGAAATTATCTATCTTTGAAACGGGTATTAAGGTAGTCGATCTTTTAGCTCCTTATCGACGTGGAGGAAAAATCGGACTATTTGGGGGGGGGGGCAGGAGTAGGTAAAACAGTACTCATCATGGAATTAATCAATAACATTGCTAAAGCTCATGGAGGTGTATCCGTATTTGGCGGAGTAGGGGAACGAACTCGTGAAGGAAATGGTCTTTATATGGAAATGAAAGAATCCGGAGTAATTAATGAAAAAAATATTGAGGAATCAAAGGTAGCTCTAGTATATGGCCAAATGAATGAACCACCGGGAGCTCGTATGAGAGTTGGTTTAACTGCCCTAATATTTCCGAGATGTTAATAAGCAAGACGTGCTTTTATTCATATATAATATCTTTCATTTTGTTCAAGCAGGATCGGAAGTATCTGCCTTATTAGGCAGAATGCCCTTCGCAGTGGGTTATCAACCTACCCTTAGTACAGAATTGGGTTCTTTGCAAGAAAGAATTGCTTCTACCAAAAAGGGATCCATAACTTCGATCCAAGTAGTTTATGTACCTGCGGACGATTTGACCGACCCTGCTCTTGCCACAACATTTGCACATTTGGACGCTACTACCGTACTTTCCAGAGGATTGGCTTCCAAGGGTATTTATCCCGCAGTCGATCCTTTAGATTCAACTTCAACTATGTTACAGCCTCGGATCGTTGGCAACGAACATTATGAAACTGCGCAAAGAGTTAAGGAAACTTTACAACGTTACAAAGAACTTCAGGACATTATCGCAATTCTTGGGTTGGACGAATTATCGGAAGAGGATCGTTTAACTGTAGCAAGAGCACGAAAAATCGAGCGGTTCTTATCACAACCGTTCTTTGTGGCAGAAGTTTTTACCGGTTCCCCAGGAAAGTATGTTGGTCTTGCAGAAACAATTAGGGGATTTCAACTAATCCTTTCCGGAGAATTAGACAGCCTACCCGAACAGGCTTTTTATTTGGTGGGGAACATCGATGAAGCTAGCACGAAAGCTATAAACTTAGAAGAGGAGAGCAAATCGAAGAAATGAAATTAAATCTTTATGTACTGACTCCTAAACGAATTATTTGGGATTGTGAAGTGAAAGAAATCATTTTAGCTACTAATAGTGGCCAAATTGGTGTATTACCAAACCACGCCCCCATTAACACAGCTGTAGATATGGGTCCTTTGAGAATACGCCTCCTCGACGACCAATGGTTAACGGCGGTTCTGTGGAGTGGTTTTGCGAGAATAGTTAATAATGAGATCATCATTTTAGGAAATGATGCAGAACTGGGTAGTGACATTGATCCAGAAGAAGCTCAACAGGCACTTGAAATAGCCGAAGCTAACTTGAGTAGAGCTGAGGGTACGAAAGAGTTGGTTGAAGCGAAGCTAGCTCTCAGACGAGCTAGGATACGAGTCGAGGCTGTCAATTGGATTCCCCCATCCAATTGAAGACAATCCAAAGGTTTCGTTGCGTTGATACAATGAAAAAGGAAAGAAGGGTGGAAAAAGTTATTAGATAGCGAAACGAAGTAAGTCCAATGCTATCTAGTAATTTTTCTACCTACCTACCTACTATTGGATTTGAACCAATGACTCCCGCCGTATGAAAGCAATACTCTAACCACTGAGTTAAGTAGGCAATTTATCACTACAAAAGAAACCCCATTACTTGGATCGATTATAGATCGAATCCTTTTTATAAGCAATACCGCTATGTTTATGTTATTTATTCGTATCTTTATGTTATTGTTATCGTATGTTTATGTTATTGTTAACCCAATATAGTAAACAGATCAAAGGAATAGCCTCTGGCATTACAGAATATTCATCTTGACAAGAAATTATCTATATGTTAAGATATCTCTGACAAGGGCTATAGCTCAATTCGGTAGAGCAACTCGCTTACACGTGCGCCAATGCTTTTCAAGGGAACTTATTATGCAATGAACATAATTGAACTTATTGCAAAATCAATGTCTTACTTCATGGATTCGAAAGAATAGGAGAACAGTAGCCTGACAAACAGTCGATTCAGTCCGATTCAGGTGCCAATTCAGGTGCTTAATCAAATAGAACCCCGATTGATTTCCTAATTGATAAGGTAAATATCCAGCCCACTCAATGCTAGGCGTAACGAGGATAAGGGCCTCCAAAAAACTTCTTTTCGTTCTATGAACTTTAAGGTGTATGAAGTCTCATAGTAAACTCTTGCAGCGGAACGATAGAGACTCCATTTCACTTAGGTTGATTTAATTTAGGCTGGAGGCAGACCTAAGTCAAGGTTAATGCGAAGCCATTTTTTAATGGAATGAAATAAATATTCACGCTTTCTGACATAGAATCCCCTGGAAGGGTTAGGTACATAGGATATGTATGGATTGTTTTTTCCAATGCGATAAAATAAAGCGACATCGTGTCTATTTTTCTTTGCTAAAGGGGTATTTCCATGGGTTTGCCTTGGTATCGTGTTCATACTGTCGTATTGAATGATCCGGGTTGATTGCTTTCGGTGCATATAATGCACACAGCTCTAGTTTCTGGTTGGGCCGGCTCGATGGCTTTATACGAATTAGCGGTTTTTGATCCCTCTGATCCTGTTCTGGATCCAATGTGAAGACAAGGTAGGTTCGTCATCCCCTTCATGACTCGTTTAGGAATAACCAATTCGTGGGGTGGTTGGAGTATTTCAGGAGGAACTGTAACGAATCCGTGTATTTGGAGTTATGAAGGTGTGGCAGGTGCACATATTGTGTTTTCTGGCTTGTGTTTCTTGGCAGCTATCTGGCATTGGGTATATTGGGACCTAGAAATATTCTGTGATGAGCGGACGGGAAAACCTTCTTTGGATTTGCCCAAGATCTTTGGAATTCATTTATTTCTTGCAGGGGTGGCTTGTTTTGGCTTTGGTGCATTTCATGTAACGGGTTTATATGGCCCCGGGATATGGGTGTCCGATCCTTACGGACTAACTGGAAAAGTACAAGCAGTAAATCCTGTGTGGGGTGCAGAAGGTTTTGATCCTTTCGTTCCGGGAGGAATAGCTTCGCATCATATTGCGGCGGGTACATTGGGCATATTAGCAGGCCTATTCCATCTTAGTGTCCGTCCGCCACAACGTCTATACAAAGGATTACGTATGGGTAATATTGAAACTGTACTTTCCAGTAGTATCGCTGCTGTTTTTTTTGCTGCTTTCGTAGTTGCCGGAACTATGTGGTATGGATCGGCAACTACCCCAATCAAATTATTTGGGCTACTCGTTATCAGTGGGATCAAGGATACTTTCAGCAAGAAATATATCGAAGAGTTAGCGATGGGTTAGCTGAAAACCTTAGTTTGTCAGAAGCTTGGTCTAAAATTCCTGAAAAATTAGCCTTTTATGATTATATTGGTAATAATCCGGCAAAAGGGGGATTATTCAGAGCAGGCTCAATGGACAATGGGGATGGAATAGCTGTTGGATGGTTAGGACATCCTGTCTTTAGAGACAAAGAAGGACGCGAGCTTTTTGTACGTCGTATGCCTACTTTTTTGAAACATTTCCGGTAGTTTTGGTAGATGAGGAGGGAATTGTGAGAGCGGACGTTCCTTTTAGAAGAGCAGAATCAAAATATAGTGTTGAACAAGTATGCGTAACAGTGGAGTTCTATGGTGGCGAACTTAATGGAGTAAGTTATTCTGATCCTGCTACTGTAAAAAAATATGCCCGGCATGCTCAATTAGGAGAAATTTTTGAATTAGATCGAGCTACTTTGAAATCAGATGGTGTTTTTCGCAGCAGTCCAAGGGGTTGGTTCACTTTTGGTCATGCTACCTTTGCTTTGCTCTTCTTTTTTGGACACATTTGGCATGGAGCTCGAACCTTGTTTCGAGATGTTTTTGCTGGTATTGATCCAGACTTGGATGCTCAAGTGGAATTTGGAACATTCCAAAAAGTTTGAGATCCAACTACAAGGAGACAGACAGCCTGATACCACATTGCTATGGTATCTTTCACCTCTCTTTTTTTGATTTGACATGAGAAACATCTCTTGTCCTTTCTTTGTCTCTTTTTCTTTTTTTATATGGGAAATGATCCCAAATGATAAGTGAATAGGTGTGGAAGTTATAATTGTAAATAAACTAGGATCGAATCTATGGAAGCATTGGTTTATACGTTCCTTTTAGTTTCGACTTTAGGGATAATTTTTTTTCGCTATCTTCTTCCGAGAACCACCTAAGGTTCCGACTAAAAAATGAAATAATTTAATTGAAGGAAATAAATAATTTCATTGAAGTAAGAAGTCCCCCAGAGGGGAGACTTCTTACTTCAATTAGTCCCCATGTTCTTCGAATGGATCTCTTAATTGTTGAGAGGGTTGCCCAAACGCGGTATATAAGGCATACCCAGTAAAGCTTACAAGTAAAGCAGATATGGAGATGGCGACTAAAGTTGTTGTTTCCATTTTTATAGAATTTCAAGATTGCAATGGATCTATGAAAAGATCGTGTATTTACAACTATAACGGAATAGTATACAAAGTCAACACCAATGATTAAATAGAATTTATGGCTACACAAACCGTTGAAGATAGTTCTAGACCTAAGCCAAAACGGACTGGCGCAGGTAGTTTATTGAAACCCCTGAATTCGGAATATGGGAAAGTCGCTCCGGGTTGGGGGACTACTCCTTTTATGGGGGTCGCAATGGCTTTATTCGCGATATTCCTATCTATCATTTTAGAAATTTATAATTCTTCTGTTTTACTGGACGGAATTTTAACAAATTAGGTTTTTACTAACTAAAACTATGAAGTCATAGATTTTCCATCCAAAAAAAGCCTTTCTACTTTAAGCTCCACATTTCTAGACATTCTGGTAGTTCGATCGTGGATTTTTTTGTTTCGGTATCTCTGGAATATGAGTGTGTGACTTGTTAGAATTGATCCTATTGATAATACATAGAAAGGGCATGTTATCTCTATCAAGATGATTCTTATTCGTCGGATATTATTTATTCTAGTATCTGGAACACGAAATACATAGAGTGGATCAAGAAAAAAAAATGGAACTATGATTAATACTCACTATTTAGACCTCGCAACCAGACTAAAAAAATTCAAGTAGTTCTTAATAAAAAAAGAAATTTTCATCCTTCCAATTTTGTTTGCCCAAAAGAAAACTTTTTTCTTTTTCAATAAATGATCATCAAGCGGTTCTTATTTGAAGAACCCTTGCCTTTTGTTTAGCTTGAGACTCAATCATCGTGGCTCTAGTGTGAATCTAAGGTTTTAATTGAACTGATTCATAGGATCGCAACAAGATAATTTCTATCAGAAAACCACTATAAATTTTTATTTGATCTTTTTACAAGTAAAAAAATCAAATAAATAAAAAATAGGGAAGAGAAAAGTCAAGAGGCCTCTAATGATCAACATACGGGAAAGAAATCCAGATGAGCCTACTTGAGATTTTTTGGCATTATCATCACAAAGAATAAATTCTAGATTTTTCTTATTTCATATCTTCAAGGCAAATCGATCGAATACCGTGGCTGATGAAGTTTTGAACTTTTTTTCTAATATCCGCTGAAAATTTGTATGTTTCTGCTTGAGCCGTACGAGATGAAATTTTCATATACGGTTCTCGGAGGGGGAGTCAGGCTAGTTACCTATCTCAATAAAGTATATGATTGGTTTGAGGAACGTCTTGAGATTCAGGCAATTGCAGATGATATAACTAGTAAATATGTTCCTCCTCATGTCAACATATTTTATTGTTTAGGGGGAATTACACTTACTTGTTTTCTGGTACAAGTCGCTACCGGTTTTGCTATGACTTTTTACTACCGACCAACCGTTACAGAGGCTTTTTCCTTCGTTCAATATATAATGACGGAGGCCAACTTTGGTTGGTTAATCCGATCAGTTCATCGATGGTCAGCAAGTATGATGGTTCTAATGATGATCCTGCACGTATTTCGTGTGTATCTCACAGGTGGGTTTAAAAAACCCCGTGAATTAACTTGGGTCACAGGTGTGGTTTTGGCTGTATTGACTGCATCATTTGGTGTAACTGGTTATTCTTTGCCTTGGGATCAAATTGGTTATTGGGCAGTCAAAATTGTGACAGGTGTACCTGAAGCGATTCCGGTAATAGGATCCCCTTTAGTGGAATTATTACGTGGAAGTGCTAGTGTGGGCCAATCCACTTTGACTCGTTTTTATAGTTTACATACCTTTGTACTGCCTCTGCTTACTGCCGTATTTATGTTAATGCACTTTCCAATGATACGTAAGCAAGGTATTTCGGGTCCTTTATAGGGAAAGCATATCATAGAGAATTCTAATTCTCATATATCATATAGGGTAGGTTGTGGTATTTCATTGCTACAAACATGGGTTATTGTAAAATAAGACATGTCATTTGGATACTTCTCTTCAACTTTGAAGTATTTTGATACAATACAAATAGTTATAGTTGAAGTTAATTTTACGAAAGAAAATAAGGCGGATTATGGGAGTGTGTGACTTGAATTATTCGTCTATTTTAGCACAATAGAAAAATTCCTATATGTTAGTAGAAAAATTATCCTAGATCGCTCTATATATCTAGGATATTCTTTATTTCGATTCAACAAGGTGCCAATAGCTTCTTGATGTTGGCTAAGTGATTGAACCTTCGCCTTGGAATAAAAGGAATTGGTATTGTTGCGATCTAACCTATTATTGGGAATCAGTCCTACACTTGTCCTATCATACCTTCTTCGTGTATACGAAGTAGTAGACTTGCCTAATTCAATTCTTAGGAAATCGCGACTCAGATCATTTGTTCTTACCTCAACAAGAGAAGCACGAGCCCCCTCTTTTTCTTCTTGTTCCCAATTCACTACTAAGCAAGTTCGAACGAATTGACTATTCGTGTGATAAATTCTTTGAGTTAACTTGCTATTTTCATGAGAAATAAAATTGACAAGTCGAAGTTGGAGATTATCCTCTTCTTGCAGGAGATCCCGCGGGAAAAGTGTTGCTAAATTTTTCCCTTCATCCATTTGATATGCGACTGCAGGTCGAACCGAAACAAAATACTTTTCCTTGCTTTTGAGAATTTTTTTCCGTTGAACATAAACCCAATTTTTCCTTTTTTTTGATTCCTTAGAATCTTTTTTTTCTCTTTCTGGTGGTATCAAACTGCCACCTAATATCTTATCTGCCTCTTCAGCAAAATGAATATCTCCGGAAAAGATTTTGAGTTCTGTATGGATTTTTTTTCTCTTCACTCGGACCAATCCACCTAGTCTACTTCTTGTATTTTTTGTGAGTTGTGTATCGACTCCAATAATACTATTGTCAAGTACCTTTAGAGATGAGGATCTTAGCAAGATATGCAGTTCTTGAAGAATGAAAAAAAAAACGATCTACTTCTTTTTGGTATTTTAGACTAAATTCTTTTGTTCCTCGATGCTCAATAAAACCCTCTTTTTTTAAGATGGAATCTTCCTCCGGGCTCCCATATTCGTCTTCTGAGTCTTCTTCTGAGTCTTCTTCTAAAGTCCCATATTCCTTCTCTGAGCCATCTTCAGAGCCCCCATAATCTTCTTCTGAGTCTTCCTCTAGAGTCCTATATTCGTCTTCTAGGATTTCATATTCGCCCTCTCCCTCTCGAGTCTTATATTCGTTCTCTGGGCTCCCGTATTCTTCCTCTGAGTCTTTCTCTAGAGTCTTATATTCGTCCTCTAGGATCCCATATTCACCATCTAGGGTTTCATATTCGTCCTCTAGAGTCCTATATTCGTCTTCTAGGATTTCATATTCGCCCTCTCCTTCTCGGGTCCTATATTCGTTCTCTCGGCTCTCATATTTGTCCTCTGAGTCTTCCTCTCGAGTCCTATACTCTTCCTCTCGGGTTCGATATTCTTCCTCTAGGGTCCTATATCTAAATTTCACAATTCCTGAACTCCTTTTATCTTTTCTGTATCGTGGATCGTCAAAATAAGCAAAAATAGTATTTCTACGTAAAACACCCAAATAGGGTATTTCAATTGAAATACCCAAACATGATATAAGCTCTTTCTCTTGTTCTTGATGATATTGTAATGGAACGACAAACCTATTTCTTCGCTTTTTCGCCAACAAATCCGAATTATCTTGAAGAATAGAAGGATAGACAAAATTCCAATGACCGTTGGACACGATTCGATCTGGCGTTAAATAATCAAGAATTTCCTTTTTTTACCAAAAGTATCCAAGAGTCTATGGCTTACTTGATCATTAGCCATTGATAGGTCAAAGATATATCTTCCATGGACAGAAAAAGAATAAGTATTCATTTGATCTTGATCCTTGTGGAGCGAAAAAGATGCTATACTGGATCTGCACATACTTACTGACAATATCCATAAATGGCTTGTTTTTGGTAATCGACGATGATTACCAAATTGATATTCGGGCGCATGGTAAACATCACTACTCCAGTGCATTTCCCCGTCTGATTTGGCATAAATATGCTTTTGTATCTTTTCTTTAAAATGTAAAGTGGACGTTCCAGCACGAATCTCCGCAATTACTTGTTCGGATTCTACATATTGATCATTTTGCACTAGAATCAAGCTTTTTAACGGAATATTCACACTATGTAGAATATCCTGACTCTGAATAGTTACATGCAAGTCTATATAGCATAGAAAAGCAGGTTGCCCATGACGGGTACGTGTGGGGTGAACCAAATCCTCATTAAATTGGATTTTTCTATTCGAGGGGGATCGTACAAGGTCGGCAGTACCCCCTGTGAATACTCCACCAGTATGAAAAGTTCTTAATGTTAGTTGAGTCCCTGGCTCCCCAATTGATTGACCCGCAATAATAACTACAGCTTCCCCCAATTCGACCAGATCCCCATGTGTGGGACTCCGCCCATAACATAATTGACAGATCCAAGATGTGCTCCGGCAAGTAAAGGGGGTTCTAATATATATTGGTTTTGCTCGAAACGGTTGTGCTCGAAAGGCAGTTATGAATTGATTGACTAATCCAATTCCAATATCTTGATTTCGAGCAGCAATGCATCGTGAACCAATATATATATCGTCTGCTAATACACGACCAATTAGTGTTTGGACAAAAAGTTTTTCCGTCATCCCATTGTGAGGACTAACCGAAATACCTCGGATAGTACCACAATCTCTTCTATGGACAATAATATGTTGAACTATTCAACAAGTCTACGTGTAAGATAGCCAGCATCCGCTGTTCGTACAACAGTATCTACAACCCCTTTTCGGGCTCCGTAGCAGGAAATTATATATTCTGTCAAAGAAAGTCCCTCGCGTAAATTGCTTTGAATAGGTAAATCAATCATTTGTCCTTGAGGATCCGCCATTAACCCTCTCATACCTACTAATTGGTGTACCTGAGATGCATTTCCTCTGGCTCCTGAAAAAGACATTAGATAGACTGGATTAGAAGGATCCGTTATTCGAAAATTCGAATTCATTTCTTGTTTCAAATATTCACTTGTAGCATACCATATCTCAACAGATTGGCGTAATTTTTCTACCGCGTGTACAGCCCCATAATAATAGTGTTTCTCCAAAAGAAAACTTTGTTGTTCCGCGTCTTGAACTAACCATCCTTTAGAGGGTATTGTTAAAATATCCTCAATTCCTAAAGAAATCGATGTAGTAGTGGCTTGATGGAAGCCCAGAGTCTTTATTTGATCCAGTATATGGGATGTATATCCCATTCCGAAATGATCTATTAATCTGCTAATAAGTCGTTTTATAGCAGTTCCGTCTATCTCTTTATTATGAAAGACCAAATTGGCCCGTTCCGCCATACATAAGTACCCCCTTTTTTGGCTGAGTAGGATTCGACAATTGCTGAGTAGGATTCGACAATGGGCCTGAGTCAGTGATTCGAAAACTAAATTTACTCCCTTTCCTCAATCTCAATCTGGATTTGCGCGGCAGAAAAGATGGTACTAGCGAAATCGGAATGCCCCCCGAAAGGGGCATCGCCAAATCTAACTTCCTTGTTTAGATAGTGTATGAATAGGCCCGACTAAATCCTTGTATGGCTTCCTCTATTTCTCTATAAAAAGAAATATGACCAAGAGTGGTTCGAATGTATATAGAACGGATTTCTTTTTTTTCTATTTCCCACTACTAGATAATGGGCATAAATCTCATGATAAGTCCCAAAGGATTCATATTGAACTTCAATCGGAACTTCTCTTGACCCAACGATGCGTTGATCTAGTTTCCATCGGAGCCACAAGGGACTGTTTAAACCGATCCGTTTCTGTCTATAAGCTCCCAGTGCATCATAGGAACTAGAAAAAATGGGTTCTTTATCTTTCGTATACTTATAATAATTGTTATTATTGTAATTTACTTTTTTATTTGGAGAGTTTCCGCAACTATTATATCTATTTGCAAAAATACCTCGACGGCTTCCAATTGTTAACACATAAAGTCCGATAAGCATGTCTTGAGTTGGCATGCAAATAGGATCTCCAATAGCGGGAGACAGGAGATTCATATGAGAAAACATAAGTAAACGGGCTTCCGCCTGAGCTTCCAAGGATAAAGGTAGATGAACAGCCATTTGATCCCCATCAATGTCCGCATTGAAACCCTTACACACTAATGGATGTAAACAAATAGTACGCCCCTCTACTAAAGTGGGTTGGAAGGCCTGTATGCCTAATCTATGCAGGGTAGGTACTCTGTTCAACAGTACAGGATGTCCCCGCATAACTTCTTGAAGTATTTCCCATACAATGGGTTATTTTTCCCAAATTTTCCTTTTAGCAATCCTGACATTAGAAGTAGCACGTTTCGTGATTAAATCACGAATTACAAATAGCTGAAAAAGCTTTATTGCTATCTCTAGAGGTAATCCACATTGATGTAATGAAAGCGAAGGACCCACAACAATGACAGAACGCCCCGAGTAATCGACCCGTTTCCCAAGCAAAGTCTCGCGAAACCTCCCCTCTTTACCCTCAATTACATCTGAAAGTGATTTGTATACTTTATTGTGACCATCCCTTGTGGGTTGCCCACGGGACCCACTATCAAGAAGTGTATCCACGGCTTCTTGTACTAATTTTTCCTGGCACATTACTGAATCCGCTGGTGCTAATTCACTTCTTTTTAATAGATAGGCAAGGTTGTTGTTCCGACGGATAACTCTCTTATAAAGTTCATTAATATCCAAAGTCACTACTTTATCCCCAGACCTATAAACAATGGGTCTCAATTAGGGAGGAAGAACCGGTAATAAGCACAAAACCATCCATTCTGGTTCTACATTTGTTTGAATAAAATGTTTCGCCAATTGCATGTGTCTAATCAAACAAACTTTTCTTATTCGTCTTTTTCTATCTTCCCATTCATCTCCACTATACCCCTCGTCTTCTAATTCCTTCCATTCAACCAAGGAATTCTCTATAATAATTCGCAAATCCAAATCCGCTAATTGTTCTCTAATAGCACCTGCTCCTATCGCAATTTCCCGATTTCGAAATGTTGCAAAGCCTGGGGTAGAAAAAAAAGGGAGAAATACTGTGGTTACAGGATAAAATTTCATCTTCGAATAAACCCCGTAATCGTAAGAAAGTAGGTTTTTTAGCGCTGGGCCTAGCAAAAGAGAAATCGCCATATACTATGCCCTCGACATCTAGCTAGCTTGTTCCTGTGGGTTTCGTGTCGTGTTACGTTGGACAAATATATGGTCCAGTTCTGTGTCTCGTGCCAGATGTACGTGTCGAAGGCACTGGAGATACAATAGCAGTTAAAGAGGTGTACTGGTGATTGGAAGGTGGCCGGCCGGCAGGCGAAACGAGCTAGAATGAGATCGAGAGACACGACGACGACGTAGACCAGCTATACATATATAGCTTCTGTCGCCGAGCAAGCAGCTTTCCTGTATTCGAGCGGGAGACGCGGACGCGGAGCTGAACGCATTCATGACACGATTCCGGAGAAAAGGTTGGGCCATTTGGTGGTCCAAAGCAACCACCGGCCTGGCCGGTAATCAAGCTAGCTCGATCAAGAGTATAGTATTTGCGTGTGTGTACACGAACTATATATTTTATAGGCAGAGAACAATTGGGCAATCCACAATCTAACCTAATACTTCCTACTACAGGAACATGAAGTATACTACTGCTACTTTTATTTATGCATACACAGGGATAATATAACGAAGAGGTGTTGTTGGGTAGATCAGCGGAAACAAACCACCTGCGGCTGCTCCCGCCGCATCCCAGATCAGGGAGTAGCTAGCAACAACCAACAAGGCTCGCAACGTGACGTTGCCTCTTGCGCGCGTGTGCCGGCCCGGCCGGATGATAAGGGGCTGTTTGGATCCATGAGTAAATGGTAAAAATTTTATCATTTTTTTATCATTTGGCTTCAAACATCCTCATGACAAAAGGGCAAACAAAAATGAAATGGCAAAAATCTTTTGAATCAACATTGTAGTAAAATTGGGCAAAAAGGCCAAACTTTTGACATTTGCCTCCAAACACGCCATGGCAAATGGAGGGAGAATGGGGTTTAAATAGGTTTTTGCCAAAAGTTTTGCTCCTTTTTACTCTTGCCATGTGGATCCAAACAGCCCCTAACTATATACCGGATATACAGTACACGCCAGGAATGCTGTGTGTACGTGGCGGTGGTGGTGGTTGTTAGGTTGGAGATCAGCCAGTGACCATCAGTCTTTGACCAGCTCGCTCTCGATCATCAAGCAACCTTGTTCATTGCTTTTTAATCAATCACTGTATGTACACGTCTCTGCTTGTCCTCTTGAATGAAAGGAAACCTAGAAAACGTGTAGCATGTCTGATCGTCAAATGGACGGTACTGTCCTAAAATGACACGCGCTTGGAGCACTGACAGAAATCACGCACATCGAATTAATTGGCAATACATATACCTATCATATGTCGCTCGGCCTCCGATTCTTTGGAGCACCGTGTACGCTCTTCATGTGCTCATGTATTCTTATTGTAGACCGGCAGCCCCTGATCGAACAGGCCAAAGTGCTGAATATCCGTGATCGACGGTCCCGCATAGCGTGCACACTCCGTTTTTGTATTTTGCTTCCAGGTGAATTGGCAATATATATTTTTTCCTGTTACTTGCGTACTCCCTCCGGTCCGGTAAAGGAAGTCGTTTAGGACAGCGACACGGTCATCAAAGCACAACTTTAACTTCTCTTTTCTATAAAAATATTTCTTGAAAAGTTATATATGTATACTTTTATGAAAGTAATTTTCAAGATCAATCTATTTATATAATTTTCATATTTTCAAACTCAACGACTTAAATACTATTCATGATTTATATTCCCAATGCTTGACTCAAATCTTATCCGAAACGACTTCCTTTATCAAACCGGAGGGAGTATACCGGTACTTTCAATCAAGCATGGGCTCCGATCCGATCCACTGGCATGCATGGCTGCATGCTAAGTTGACGCGGCTCCATTCGATCAGCACGTGATTGACTTTGATTTTGCATCTGGCGAGACTAGCGTGTTGTTGACTCACTGGGGCTTGATTGGGCATTTGTGGAATAGCTCCTCCGGCTCTTCCAGGTTACGTATGCTCTTGAGGCCATACCGTACCTGCGCCGGACGGTGTTGCGTGGAAAAAAAAGGTCGATCGTATCGGCCGCGTGGATCTTCGGTGTAACGGGAATGATGCTGCCGGTATATATGGTATGCAATCTAATCCTCGGCAGACAAATAAATCTAGTACATATATTAAGTACTCCGTACTCCTCATCAGAGAAGGTGCCGATGTACATGTTTGGGTAGATAAGAGCCAGGTTAGCCAGCAGCAGGCTGTAAGAATCTTTACGATCCATTTCTCAGCCTATTTGTATAGTGATTTAGCTCTTCATTATTAATACATGGCTCACTTGCCTCTCTCACAAAATTTATTGATTCTTGTGCACAAACTGACTGTAAACTTACAGCCCACCTCCTCTTCTCTCTCCTCCACTCACCATTTAGCCTTCTTGCATCTTCTTATAATATTTGGCTCTAAGCCAACACCCGCCTGCAGCTAGTACGTAGTGTGAACCAGAGATGGATTGGGTCAGGTACCGGTGACCATCCCTTTGACTCACGTCGATGGGGCTCGACCAAAAGCTCGAAACTCGTGAGCTGGCTCGGCTCGGTCCTAACTCGGCTCGACTTGGCTCAGCTCGATGTATTTTTTAACGAGTCGAGCAACTGTTTTTCTCGTTTCGTTAACGAGCTAGCTCGAGCCAAATAATTATAACATATATATACTATTTACGTGGTTCTATACGATGTTATGATTATATTATATTATTATAGTATGGTAAAGTAGATTTTGAAATTATTAAGACAGTATAGTTACTATATGTTTGATTTCATATATATTGTTGTGATAAATTTTAATTTATCTCTAGCTCGCGAGATTAACGAGCCGAGCCAAGCTAGCATTTTTGCTCGTTTCCTTAACGAGCCGAGTCGAGCTGGCTCATTTGACTAACGAGCCAGAACGAGCTGAGTGAAAACGAGCCGAGCTGGCTCGGCGTCCACCACTACACGTCACTATGTATCTCATGCGTGCATACCTACTACTTCCCTACTGCTCCGTACCATAAATGTTTTCCGTTTCTGATTGAGCACTCCTCTCTCCTGGTCCTGGACGTCAAGCCTAGGCGTTGTTTAGATTCCAAATTGAGAGGCTAAATTTGGGAGTGGTGTGTCACTTCGTAAACATTGCGACACTATAGCATTTCGTTTGTATGTGCAAAAAATTGTCCAAACAATGATTAATTAGGCTCAAAATGTTCGTCTCGCAGAGTACAACAAAATTGTGCAATAGTTTTTGATTTCATCTAGATTTTATCTATATTTAGTACTCCATACATATTATGATATTTTGATGTGACAAGGAATCTTTTTTTTGTATATTGAATTTAAAAGTTGCTTTTTAGAACTAAACCTAGTTTCGTTCGGAAGACGTGTGCTAGAACCACTGGCGGACCACAGTGGGGCCATGCGGGCTGCAAGGCTAGTCCGCAACCAACCTGAGACGCAGCCCACAGCAAAGACCCTAAACAGTAGCGGCGCCAATCCTGTCTCCCTGGGCTCGGGAAACATCCGATCTAACATCTGCCCCAGGGTCGTGAAACCTTCCCACCGGGGCCAGTCGGGGGGCGTGGTAAATCAGGGAGATTACGCCGCAACGAATCCCCCCTACACATATCAAACTCGATTCTCCTACAGTCTCGGCGCCGCACTAGAGTAGGCTTGCTGGAACCCTCCCCATACTGGGTAGATGGTGAGCACGGTAATTCCCAAGTCCAAAGTGGGGGCACGACTCGGTCCTTAATTGTTCGGTAAAGCGAGTATCTGCATCACAAGCGATCCGCCGCAACGGTCCGCAATCGGCACCCATAACAGGTATTGCCGCCCAAACTCCTCAGGTACTCACCGAGTACCAATCCCCAAGTAACCAGTAACCATGTACCCGCAACAGGTACCCCATAGGGACTGCCCGAGTGCAGCCCCTCAGCACCTCGATCAACGATCGAGTTGTTATTACTCGCTTACACCGCCTAGCTGCACTACTCCTCCCAAACCACCCACAACTCACGCCAAGAGGATCAATCACAACCATCCCAACACATGCATAGCATAGCATATTTATAAAGTGAGTAGTAGGTAGCAAGGTAACAGGATAATAACAAAGGCAGTGCAGGTTTATCATGCGAGTAAAGTAAAGCGCTAGCATACTAGTTTGCATGTCTAATAGGTATTTCAGAGATGGTCGGGCGTGAACCTGGGCAAAGGTCTTCGTCCTTGTCGAAGCAGTTGTTGTAGTGGTCTGGCTCCTCCTGACTCTCCGGAGCTCCTAGGGTTGCGCGAAAATAAAATAAGACGCGACTACTAGCAAGGAAACACTAAAACAGCGACGAAAGAAGACTCAAATAACACCAAACTCTACACTAACGCGTAGGTCATGATTTTAGAAAAATATAGAAACTGGTTTCATATTTTTCTAAGCTACGGTTGATTTATTATTAATTTTCGAAGTTTAAATCATTTTCTGAAAATATTAAATAATTTCCGAAAAAGAAAACAGACAAATAATTAGCCTGCTGACGTCAACATGACGTCATGCTGACGTCAGCAGTGGGGTCCGCCTAGGATGACGTCAGCAGTGGGCCCTGCTGACGTCAGTGTTGACCGGTCAACGGTCAACGGGGGTCAACGTCAACGGTCAGCGGGTCAACTCTGGTCCGTGGGTCCCATGTGTCAGTGACTCACAGAGTATGACAGGTGGGTCCCATACGTCAGCGCTGTTAAAAGAAAAGAAAAAGAATAAACGATGGCTGGGCTGGAATTGGGCTGAAAGTGACTGGGCCGGAAGAGTTTAGGGTGGTTAATCAGACTTAAACGTGAGCTTTCGGCCCACGAAGGGGGCGACTGCTGGATCTGGCCTGGTGGACTGAGTCCACGGTGCACCGTGAGTGTGGTTCACATGAGCCGGGTGCACGGGATCTGGGTGTGGCCGAACTGGGATCGTCTGCGGTGCACGTGTGGCCGACTTGGTGTGATCCAGCGTGTGGCATGGCCACGGCGCGACGCACCCCAGAACGTGCCGGCGGCGAAGCTCGACGGCGGTTATCGCCGGAGAAGGCTCGGCTTGGGTCCAGGATGGCCGGAACAGTTTGGCTAGGGTTAGGTGAACACGCTCGAGGAGAAAAAGGCCATGGCTGGGCTCTGGATCGGGCTTCCCGACGCGGACGGCGGCGACGCGACCATGGCGCGACGGCGGCCGGCGACGCGAGGGCAGAAACGGCTTGGGTTCGACTTGGTTTGGCTGGGTTTCGCACGCGCGACACCAACGCGAGTAGATGCGCGGCGTCACGGGCGTTGTGGGGGTGCGCGTGCGCGGGTCCACGGCTGCCCGTGGCCGCGACACGGCCTCGGCGTCCGCGCGCACGGCGAGCAGGGCTCGGCCGTGGCGGGCCTCGGCTGCGGGGAACAGAGCGTCGGCGGGCTGCGAGAGGGTTCAGCGGCGACGGGGACCTGCAGAAGATGACGGCCACGACTCGATGGTCGGTCCCGGGGGGCTAGCACGGCCGCGGCGGCGGAACTTGGCCGGAGACAGAGAAGAAAGGGGGAACTCGGCGGCGCTCACCTAGGGGCTAGTAGTCGATCGCTGCAGCTCGGGGAAGTGCTCGTCGTGGCTTGGCGAAGCTCGTGCTCCTCTTCCCGTCCCTCGTCCGGCTCCTCCTCGGCGGCTCCACGGACGGCGGCGTCGGCTTTGGCGGCGGCGACGCGAGGAAGACGCTCCGGCTTCTCTTCTTCCCTCGGCTTCCCCTCCACTGGCTCCCTCGTAACCCTCTCCCACTCTCCCGCCCCCCCTCGAACTGGATCTAGAAACCCCCACGGGGCTGCGGCGGCTTGAACAGGGAGAAGGCCGGCGGGGGTGATTTATAGGGCGGCGGTTGATCTAGGGTTCGGGCTTGGACGGCTAGGGTGGCTTGGCGTCCATGCCAGGGCCACGCGTCGCGATCGCGACGGGTCGCCACGGAGCGATGGGGCCGGCCGGGTGGTTGGAGGTGCTCACGGGCGCGCGCGCGAGGGAGCAGCGGCGCAGGGAGGAAGAAAGAGAGGTGAGGGGTAAAGCTGACAGGTGGGGTCCGGCGGTCAGTGAGAGAGAGAGAAGGACGCGGAGGCGACGCGGCGGGGAGTTGGTTGGGCCGCAGCTGGGCCGAAAGGCCGGCCGGGCTGCTTGGTGAGTTGGCTCGGGTAGAAGAGTTGGAGGGTGAAAGATGGACTTGAGCTGCGGGAAATCGGCCCACAAACAGGAATAAGGATTGGAAATTAGTTTAGTCAATTAGAGTTTGAATTCAAATCTAGAATTTGAATTCAAACCAACCAAAAAAAATCCAAATAAATCTAAATAAATCCAAATCACACTATTTCATCCTTAGCACTTCAAATTGATTTTTAAATTTGAATTTAAATTGCCTAAGAATTTAGGGAGCAAAAAGAAGACACTCTTATATGTTTGTTTGCATGCACACAATTCCACCAAAAATTTTTAAATTTGAATTTTTGCACTCAACAAAACCTATAGGAATTTTAGGGTTGTTACAGTTTCATTCGAACTCGTTTTTTTTCCCGACGGAACAAGCGTAGTATAAAAACGTCCAGTCAACAGTCAACAACTAACTCAGCATGATATGCATATGCATGTACGTGAGATATGTGCAGTAGTGCGTGTTCCTGCCTATTCCACATATCCATCCAAAACAATGCAAACCGGTTCGATGCGCGCACTGATCTTAGTGAGATGGCTCATCAGGGCAGCTCCGGTCCTTGTTCGACGAAATCTGCACTACCGGAAAACGGTTATATGCCGTGTGTCTGGACATTTGGCACACGGCAAAGGCGTTGTTTGCCGTGTGCCGGCCATAAGGCACACGGCAAACTCCTGGCACACGGCTTTGACCCGGTTTGCCGTGTGCCTGGACGCCTGGCATACGGCAAACAAGCGGCACACGGCACAAACTTTTATTTGCCGTGTGCCTCACGGCCGGCGCACGGCAAAGGTCCACGGCGTTGGCCGCCGTTGCCTGCCGTGGACCTTTGCCGTGTGCCAGCCCAGGCAGACCGACGGCAAACAGGCGGCACACGACAAAGTTTTTGTTTGCCGTGTGTCGGGCACACGGCAAACAAAAACTTTGCCGTGTGTTTTCTGCTGGCACACGGCAAATATATTTAAAAAAATATTTTTCCCTTCCCAATTTTTTCTCCTATGTACGTACATAATGGTCAACTCTATGTTTGAATTTGGTGTATTTTTGGATCCTTTTGCTATATTTAGTTTTCTTTATTTCATTAGATGGATTTCCTGAAAATAATTCAAATTTGAACTACAAGTGTCTCGAATCTTGGAATATAATAGAACGAAAAATGATATTCATGTTCTTCATCTCGATGTGAAGCCGTATCTAGGAAATGCGAAGAAATTTCGAGCAATTTGGCCACGAACAATAGTCGCGAATGTGCGGACGCGCTGTTTTAAAATTATATAAAAAGCAAACGGAGTCCGTAAATCTCAAGATTTGTCGTCAACCCATGATTTCATTCATAACGGCTGTGGTAAAAAGTTGGAAAGCGTTCGTGAATGTTTTCTTGTACACTGCATAGAAATCCAAACATCTACGGAGAGATTCACAGAGTTGACAAGGAATCTTCACATTTCGAAGCAAATGTAAGTTTGAATTTGGATTTGACTTCAATATTTTTTGTATATGCAGTAGACATGTTAGATTGGCTCCTGCCAAATTTTGGTTATTTTTCGGATCCGTTTGATATTTATTAATTTTTTTTGCCGTAAAAGAATTTCATGTCATAATCATTGAAACACATGAAATAATAGTGGTTTTTTCATAAATTTCGAAAGCATGAGATGTTGATCCACTTTGGGAAGGTAATCAATTAGAAAAAGTTATTGAAACATGAAATAGTGGAGTAGTTTAGGTCAAAATTTAAAAATATGAAATTTTTATACTTTGCCGTGGGTCGGCACACGGCAAACAGCACGGGACTTTGCCGTGTGCCAGGTCCGGCCCACGGCAAAGTTTTGCCGTGGGCCGGATCTGGCACACGGCAAAGTCCCTCGCCACGTCAACGATCCAACCCCTCGAAATGGAGCCTTCCTATTGGTCCAACCCCCCTCCCCTGGATCCACCTCCCCTTATAGATAAAAAACCCCTCTCTCTCCCCTATCAGCGCAACGTCTCCCTCTCTCTCCCTCTCACCTCACCCATCCGCACGGGGCGGCACGGTGGCGGGCAGGGGCGGCAGGGCGACGCGGCGGCGGGGCAGGCGGCGCGAGCTGCGCGGCGGCCGGCGGTGCGGGCGGCGCCGTGGCGGCCGATGGCGTGGGCAGGGGCGGCCGAAGGCGCGAGGCGCACCGACCGGCGGTGCACGCGGCGCGGCGGCCGGCGGCTCGGGCGGCGCGACGCGGCACGGTGGCGGGCAGGGGTGGCGGGGCGACGCGGCGGCGGGGCGGCCGGCGCGAGCGGCGCGGCGGCCGGCGGTGCGGGCGGTGCCGTGGCGGCCGATGGCGCAGGCAGGGGCGGCTGGCGGCACGAGCGGCGGCTCGGCCCGGCGCGGCGGGGCGACGCAGCGGCGTGGGCGGAGGCGGCCGGTGGCGCGGCGCCTCGGCCCGGGGCGGGGCGGCCGGCGAGGCGGCGCAGTTCGGCTATGGCGGCGTGGCTCGGCGCAGGCGGGGGCGGCCGGCGCGGCTCGGCCGGCGGCGCGAGCGGCGCGGGCACGGCGGCGTGCGGTGGGCCTGGCCACTGTGCTGTTTTTTTTATTTTTTCAAAAACAGTTTGCCGAGTGTTGTCGCCGCACACGGCAAAAGCTTTGCCATGTGCCCGACATTTGGTCCACGGCAAAGTCCGGGTTTGCCGGCCGCTGGTTGCCGTGTGCCATTTGCCGTGTGCGGCCCACGGCAAAGGCTTTGCCGAGTGTAATACGGCATTTGTCGTGTGTATATTGGTACATGGCAAATAAGGGGATTCCAGTAGTGCTGACCATAGGATCGATCGAAAGAAAGGTTTCGTTCCACCAGCGTACGTCGATATCTGTTGTAGTGGTCCATTAATATGTCATAGTTGATTTTTCTCAACATGCAAAAATTTCACATCATCATCTACTATACGACGTGTCACCATCCACTAGACCATACATTTACGTCTTCAACCGATTTTCTATATGGTTAATATCATTACTTTGTGAGTAGCGTGCTATAAAATTCCCGTAGTAGAGAAAAATATAGGATCAATAATTTAGAATGGTTCTCTCTCAACAAAATTATCATGCTTTCATGTATAATGTTGTTGGTACCCACTAACATGTCATAGTTGATTTCTCTCAACATAGAAACATTCCACGTCATCATCCACTATACGACATGTCACCGTCCACTAGATCATACATTTATGTCTTCAACATATATGGTTAATATCATTCCTTTATGAGTAGCATGCTACAAAATTCCCGTAGTAGAGAAAAATATAGGATCAATATTTAGAATGTTTCTCTCAACAAAATTATCATGCTTTCATGTATAATGTTGTTGGTACCCACTAACATGTCATAGTTGATTTCTCTCAACATGCAAACATTCCACGTCATCATCCACTATACGACATGTCACCGTCCACTAGATCATACATTTATGTCTTCAACATATATGGTTAATATCATTCCTTTATGAGTAGCATGCTACAAAATTCCCGTAGTAGAGAAAAATATAGGATCAATAATTTAGAATGTTTCTCTCAACAAAATTATCATGCTTTCATGTATAATGTTGTTGGTACCCACTAACATGTCATAGTTGATTTCTCTCAACATGCAAACATTCCACGTCATCATCCACTATACGACATGTCACCGTCCACTAGATCATACATTTATGTCTTCAACATATATGGTTAATATCATTCCTTTATGAGTAGCATGCTACAAAATTCCCGTAGTAGAGAAAAATATAGGATCAATAATTTAGAATGTTTCTCTCAACAAAATTATCATGCTTTCATGTATAATGTTGTTGGTACCCACTAACATGTCATAGTTGATTTCTCTCAACATGCAAACATTCCACGTCATCATCCACTATACGACATGTCACCGTCCACTAGATCATACATTTATGTCTTCAACATATATGGTTAATATCATTCCTTTATGAGTAGCATGCTACAAAATTCCCGTAGTAGAGAAAAATATAGGATCAATAATTTAGAATGTTTCTCTCAACAAAATTATCATGCTTTCATGTATAATGTTGTTGGTACCCACTAACATGTCATAGTTGATTTCTCTCAACATGCAAACATTCCACGTCATCATCCACTATACGACATGTCACCGTCCACTAGATCATACATTTATGTCTTCAACATATATGGTTAATATCATTCCTTTATGAGTAGCATGCTACAAAATTCCCGTAGTAGAGAAAAATATAGGATCAATAATTTAGAATGTTTCTCTCAACAAAATTATCATGCTTTCATGTATAATGTTGTTGGTACCCACTAACATGTCATAGTTGATTTCTCTCAACATGCAAACATTCCACGTCATCATCCACTATACGACATGTCACCGTCCACTAGATCATACATTTATGTCTTCAACATATATGGTTAATATCATTCCTTTATGAGTAGCATGCTACAAAATTCCCGTAGTAGAGAAAAATATAGGATCAATAATTTAGAATGTTTCTCTCAACAAAATTATCATGCTTTCATGTATAATGTTGTTGGTACCCACTAACATGTCATAGTTGATTTCTCTCAACATGCAAACATTCCACGTCATCATCCACTATACGACATGTCACCGTCCACTAGATCATACATTTATGTCTTCAACATATATGGTTAATATCATTCCTTTATGAGTAGCATGCTACAAAATTCCTGTAGTAGAGAAAAATATAGGATCAATAATTTAGAATGGTTCTCTCTCAACAAAATTATCATGCTTTCATGTATAATGTTGTTGGTACCCACTAACATGTCATAGTTGATTTCTCTCAACATGCAAACATTCCACGTCATCATCCACTATACGACATGTCACCGTCCACTAGATCATACATTTATGTCTTCAACATATATGGTTAATATCATTCCTTTATGAGTAGCATGCTACAAAATTCCTGTAGTAGAGAAAAATATAGGATCAATAATTTAGAATGGTTCTCTCTCAACAAAATTATCATGCTTTGGGTATCACCTAGTAAGATTAAAAAACACTGAGCTGAGGAGATGCGTGTCTAGGCCTGCCGAGCTGTTGAGGGGATGGAGATGAGGGCGCTGGTTCACCAGTGGCCCCCAACAAATATGTTTTTAGTCTCTCAGGTCTGATCGATTGTTATTCAGTGATTGATTTTTTCCTCTGAATTGTAACGATCGACGTTCACTGTGAGCAATGTCCGGTTTTCTTGAACAATGTTCGATTTGGATCACACTGGAGCTAGCTGCCCTCATCAGCTTGTTAATTATTTCGAGTACGTGGTTTCTTTTGGCCGCGTTGATTATTTCAGATTTCAAGCAAACGCGTACGGGTAGCCCAAAAAAAGGAAACGGATATGTATATAGTACGTGACCTACCGCTTTAGACGAAGGAAATAATCACAAACTTCCTAAAATTCTCTTTTTAAACTTCGCTATTCACCTATCACATGCATGGAGGCATGGAGCATTAAATGTAGGTAAATAAAAAAAACTAGTTATATGGTTTTGATGTACACGACGAGACGAATCTTTTAAGCCTAATTAGGTCACGATAGGACAATGATTACCATAAACAAACGAAAAGTACTGTAGTGCGCTATAGTGTCCGATGTGATTTTTTTGACCAAATTTTACCCGCACCTTCTTACGACTAAAACACACCTTTTTACCCGGTCTATGCGCGCGTATCGGTGAGAGGCCGGGGGGGAGGCTGGCTGGCTGGCAGCAGTGAGGGCGGCAGAGCCCTGAGCAGCCGCCGACGTGACGAATGTGATTGGGTGGTGGATGAAGGCTGCCGCGCGCGCGCCCGGCTGGGAAGGAGGCCGACGCCCCCGGTGTCGATCGAGCGAGTAAATGAGTTCAGTTGGTTGGGGAGGATCGGAGGCGCGCAGGTCGGCACTCGGCAGGCAAGGCGTACGTGCGCCGCGCCGTCACACCCGGCCGGCCGCCTAGCTCGCCGGCCTGACCATGCATGTGCACTGCTGGTGTGTACTATCCTGTATCCAGCTTCAATTCCGCATCGCACAGGCACAAGCGCGCACTGCCTGCTGCATCCCGCGCGCGTTCCGCAGTGCTGCATGTGCGCTGCCGAGCGAGGATCAATGCGTACGTGGTGGTAGCGGCCGCGATCGCTGACTCCGGTAACGGAACGCCGCGCGCTACCCACTGCTACTGCTACCACGTACCAATACCCATACCGGCGACTACGACGTACCGCAGCAGCTGCTCCTGTTCCTCGTCAAGCGGCACTGCATGCGCCCGCTGGCAGCTGGACACACAACAAGGCTCTCGCGCACAACCGTACCGCGCCGCACCGGGTGGGCTGGACAGCGAACCGTGTCGTCGATCAGTGGCGGATAGAAAGGTAGGGCCACTGGGACCATGATCCTAGACGTGGGTCAATTTTTTACATGCTATAGCTACTGTATCACTGAAAGCTCAAATCCAGTGGCTAGAATCGGCCCTTTACTGGCTCTAGACGTCGGCATGGTTCTGTCCGCCCCTGTCGTCGATCATCATCGTATCTCTCGTCAAAAACTACGTACGTACTAGCAGTAGAACGTAAATCCGTGTGATGTTCTGCTGGTTGGGTCAAGCGTGCATGCATGTTACCGACCGTGCCGTTTGTGTAGCAGCAGCGCTGGTCGATCGAGTTACTGGAGTATCATCGTGCCGTCCCGTTCGCTTGGCTTATCAGCCACAAGCCAGCAGTATTTTTCTCTCAGTAGAAATCAGCACCAGCCACCAACCAGCCAGCAGTATTTTTCTCTTAGCACAAATCTGCACCAGCCACCAGCCAAACGAACAGGTATGCAATAATGCTATTTAGGCAGCGCGCGCAACGATGTGTTACCCATTTTTTCATTTGCAAAACTCCTTACTCATTTTACAATTTATGTTAGTTTAGTAGTATCCTTTTTAGATTTTGTTTGTAGCAACTATTAGACAAAAGGATATTGTAAAATGTTTAAAATCATATATTTTATGAAAAATAGCTATTTTTGATGAGGTGAAATGAAATAATATAAAAACAAGATATATATTTGGCGTCGATCATAGGCATCATAAAAGCATGAAAATTTGAATTTTTATTCGTAACTCACTTTGCAGTCCCTGCCTCTCAACTAAGTTTAAACGGTAATATAAATAATCAACTTGTTGTATTTTGCTGATATATTATTCATCCTATATCGGCATCATAAAAACTTGATATTTGTCAAAATTGGTATTCGTCATAATTAATGAGTCCTAATAAACAATAAAATAACGCCAACATATGCTGCCTACATTACGTTCTTTTACCAATTTATCATGTCGGTGACCTATTTATACAAGTTGTTTCTCCTCAATGAGTAATTATAAAGATAATATGCGCACCCGGTCACTCGCTAAGCATATGTATTAGTGATGCATTTAACTCTAATAAAAATGTCATTATGGCCCCACATGTCATTCGGCTTCAAACATCCTCACCACTCTACCTTGCTCTCAGTGTTCATGACAAAGAGCTAAAACTTGGCTACGAAGGGTGGAGATATATCATATACTATATTGGCACGCCATATGTGGCCACACATGGGCATATGCTAAATACCGATACGTTTTGACATCGATCGACAGAAATAGTAGACTCAGGAACTTTGCGTAGTACATTAACAGTTAATAACCACTGTATATATACAACGAAATGGAAACGCTAAACCTCCAACCAAATCAAACTGGCACTGATGGTAGATCAGTTGGTAGGTTTTTTTTTTGTAAAACCTATCCTTCAAGGTTCAACCAAATCAAACTGTTGCGATTTTTTAGAATTATTTTAGGATTTAATTAGCAATATTTTTTCAGTTGTACGCCACGCACGCGAACAACTCCCCTATAAGAAGGCTCTTATTTACCGTGTATTCTTCTGATTTATCAATGTTCACTTATGTACAATGAAGCAGTGTACCACGCTACTTTTGTCAACAGCTTGGCCCCCTTTTCGCAAGAAAAAAAAAGTGGTACTGCACGCGCGGCGGCAGGCAACAGTCCTACAGTTCCCGTCCAGCGCGCACGTCGGCCCTGGTCGTACCCGTACGTCACAGCACACGTAGTACGCGGCAGCTAGCCCAACCAAACCAAACCAACCCAAACCAATCGCTGCGACACCACCGGCCGGGGAAGCCAAGCCCAAAGCGTCGTCACCCAGGGCCGGGGCCCTGCTGCCGCGGCCTACTTGCCTGCCTCCGGCCCATTCATTCACCCACGCGCATTTACTCCGACCCGCGCCTGCTGGTGCTGGCTCTCTCTCTGCCCCAACCCCCCTCCTCCCCTCGCTCCCACCGCCTTAAATTCTCCATGGTTGCTCCGGTGGTTGCACCCACCCGCCCGCGGCCAGCCCATCCATCCCCGGCCTCCGTCTCCCCCGCCGGCCGGCGACCCCTATATATCCTCTCCCAACCTCCCCGCCCCACCTCCCACCACCCTCTCCTCTCTCATCGATCAGCTCATCACCTAATAGCGCGCCTTGCCCACGCCGTCGATCGCCACCATGACCGGCGCCGCCGCTCAGCAACCAGAGCCCGCCGCGGCGCCGGCGCCCGACGGCGGCCCGGCGGTGATCACGAACCCCCGGCACCGCCCTCGCCCCCTGAAGCTCCTCTACCACCTGACCGTCTCCAACCTCCCGTTCCTCCTCCTCGCCCCCTTCGCCGCCGCCCTGGCGCTCCGCCTCTCCGCGCACAGCCCCTCCTCCCTCCTCGCCACCGCCCACTCCCTCCTCACCTCCAACCCGCCCCTCGCCATCTCCCTCGCCGCGCTCGCCGCCGTGCTCGCCACCGTCTACCTCGCCCGCCGCCCGCGCGCGGTCTACCTGCTCGACTTCGCCTGCTACAAGCCGCCCCCCGCCCACGTGGTCACCCGCGAGACCTTCATGACCCAGAGCGCCGCCGCGGGCGTCTTCACCGGCGAGAACCTCGCGTTCCAGCGGAAGATCCTGGAGCGGTCGGGGCTCGGCCAGGGCACATACTTCCCGGCGGCGGTGCTCAACTCGCCGCCCAACCCGTGCATGGCGGAGGCCAGGGCGGAGGCCGAGGCCGTCATGTTCGGCGCCATCGACCAGGTGCTCGAGAAGACGGGGGTCCGGGCCAGGGACATCGGCGTCGTCGTCGTCAACTGCAGTCTCTTCAACCCGACGCCGTCGCTGTCCGCCATGATTGTTAACCATTACAAGCTCCGCGGGAACGTTGCCAGCTATAACCTCGGCGGCATGGGGTGCAGCGCCGGGCTCATCTCCATCGACCTCGCCAAGCAGCTTCTACAGGTACGTGATTGATTCATTGTTTCTTGCTCCAGCGTCACCACCATCATTAGCGAATAGCGATTGGTTAGGATTTTTACTCCTTTTTTTTGTTTTTGCTCTGCGATCGAAAGAGTTTGGGAGGTGAGTTCAGGTGGGCTTTATTTGTTCAGCGACCGCAGATAGAGATTATTCCTTTGCTTGCTCCAGCCTCACCATTATATCATCGTTAGCGATTGGCTAGGATTTTTTTTTCTCTGCGATGATCGAGAGATTCTGAGAGTGAGTGAGTTCTGGTGAGGTTTGTTCAGCGACCGCAGCCAGAGAGGTAGCTGCTGCTGGTTGCGGGGGGTTGAGACTCGATCGCTGGTTACCGGTGATCCGGGAACGGACGGCGGGGATGGAGCGCGGGGGGCTTTTGACTTGGGTTGACCCACTCCCGGATGCCTTTGCACGGATGCACGCTCGGTGCATGTGCGTCGTCGTGTCACTCGTGCAGTAGTTGAAACGTGCGAAATATATAGGCTCTATAGAGCTGTGACGAGATTTGACGGATGAGCTTTCTGAAATTACTGTACTAATTTATTAGCCCCGTAGTAAATACTCGATGATTACTTCAACGTGCACATAAGTACGGGCTAGTACATAAAAGCAGCAGATAGTAGCCACTGCAATATTGCTACAAGCATAGTAGTTTGTTCATTGACAATTATTAACAGCTATCACCTTCACCCTTCTTTAAAAAAAACTGTGATCTTGAAAAACATATACTAAATTGAAGCACAGAGTATGGGAAGAAAGTCAGTTTTGTCGTTTGAGATGAGGGTTAAGCAAAATTTGGCTGCATATACATGAAAGCATAGACTCCTCAAATTTGGGAAGAACAACTGTTAAAAAAGTTTATGCTTGTCAAAGTTTTCAGGACCACTTAAAACAAAAACTTTGGCATTTTCTTTGTCTTGAAAACGCATAGGAATGAAGAATTGTTAATTGTACAAGTGTTGGAGGTCCTAATGAACAACAGTAGCAGGCATTAGTAGGACCAAGCAGAAGCCATCTTTCGGGGGACAAAAATCTGCCGGTTCCAGCAGACCGCCGAACTGAATAGTTCCAGATCACCTTAAACCAAGGCGGTGTTTAGTTTCCGATTTTGGATGCCTAAATCGGGACTGTACATGTCACACGTGCGAAAAATTATCAAAAATTGATTAATTAGACTTAAAATGTTCGTCTAGCAGAGTACAACAAAACTGTGCAATTAATTTTTAATTTTATCTATATTTAGTACTCATGACATTTTGATATGACGGGACATCTTCTTTTTAAGTAATGAATTTGGGATGAGTAACCTTTTTGAAGCCCAAACCCATCGCAAGAGCTGTCAAACTGGTCCTGCACATTTACACACTCGTCACCTGCAAAACCTATTATATGGCCTGTTTAGTTCCCTCAAAAACCTAAACTTTTTGTCACATACATATCACATTGTCGTGACATCGAAACATTAAATATAGCAAACGACGCATGCATGAAACACTAAACGTAGATAAATAAAAAAACTAATTATATAATTTTGATGTACACGACGAGATGAATCTTTTGAGCCTAGTTAGATAATGGTAGGACAATGTTTACCACAAACAAACGAAAAGTGTTACGATACACTACAGTATCCGATATGGTTTTTTTTGCCAAACTTCCACCTTAGGAATGGTCCGAATGATTGTCTCCGTAGGAACTAGGAAGCGTCTAGAAACGCCGCTGACGTGTGCGATCACCTCACCCCAGCCGATGATAACCATTGACTAATCACCGGCTGCTGAACAACACTGCTCCCGGTTCTTCTTCTTCCTCCGTACTCCCGTCCGCATCAGCAATGATCGACGATCCCCATCAATGCAGCTCAGGCTTTTACCCACCTGCTGAGCTGCTTCCCGCGCGTGCACGTATCGCCTGCAGCCACAGCCACAGGAATGGTGGTGGTGGTGGTCTCCGGCAACGCATGGGCATGGCGCAGCGCACAGTTCCCTGCTGCGTGCAGCCCTAGCCTAGCTAGCCATTGATGATGACAGGACAGCTAGCTGACAGAAAGCTCGCGGCGTAAATGCCACCCGTCGCCGCCATAAATCCCGGTGGTTGGGAGGTGCCGGCGGCGACGCGAACCTTCCAAGAACGCCGCACGGGGGTTGGGTTGGGTTGACGACTAGTCTTCGTCGTCGTTAAGCTGACGGACGCTGACCTCTGAATGAATAACTAATTATCGGCTTTGCCGCTGCAGGTGCACCGGAACACGTACGCGCTGGTGGTGAGCATGGAGAACATCACGCTCAACTGGTACTGGGGCAACAACCGGTCGATGCTCATGTCCAACTGCCTCTTCCGGATGGGCGGCGCGGCGGTGCTGTTGACCAACCGCGGCGGCGCCGCCCGCCGCCGCGCCAAGTACCAGCTGCTCCACACGGTGCGCACCCACCACGGCGCCGACGACCGCGCCTTCCGCTGCGTGTTCCAGGAGGAGGACGCGTCCGGCCGCGTCGGCGTCGCGCTCTCCAAGGACCTCATGGCCGTCGCCGGCGAGGCCCTCAAGACCAACATCACCACGCTGGGGCCCCTGGTGCTGCCCATGTCGGAGCAGATCCTGTTCCTCGCCTCCCTCGTCGGCCGCAAGGTGTTCGGGCTCCGGTCCCTCAGGCCCTACATCCCCGACTTCAAGATGGCGTTCGAGCACTTCTGCATCCACGCCGGCGGCCGCGCCGTGCTCGACACCATCGAGGAGAACCTGGCGCTCAGCGCGTGGCACATGGAGCCGTCGAGGATGACGCTGTACCGGTGGGGAAACACGTCGAGCAGCTCGCTGTGGTACGAGCTCGCGTACACGGAGGCGCAGGGGAGGGTGCGCCGGGGCCACCGCGCGTGGCAGATCGCGTTCGGGTCCGGGTTCAAGTGCAACAGCGCGGTGTGGAAGGCGATGAGGACCATCGACCCGGCGGAGGAGAAGGTGGGGAACCCCTGGGTGGAGGAGATACACAGGTTCCCCGTCGAGGTGCCCAAGGTCGAGAGCGTCGCCGTCGCGGTGGCGAAGGCGGCGGAGTCGTGAGGTGGTTTGGCTGTTTGGGTTTGGGGAATGGGATATGTGTGTGTGTGGAATTAAAGTGTATGTATATCTTGGGTATTGAGTGTGTGTGGGGAAGTAGAGTGAAGAAGGGTGTAAGCATACAGAGCTATGTTTGATGATGGTAGCTGACATGGTTGGTTGTGTGGAGGAGCTTCGATTGTTTGAGAGAGAAAACAAGCTCTAGTGTCGATTCACGGTGGGCACAAATTCCCGAACCTGAACCCCGAACCCGAATTACCCGGATCAGAACCCGAATTACCCGAACCCAAATTACCCATACCATATTTCGGGTTAGTAGTCAGAAAACCCGGAATTAGTTCGGGAATTTCGGGTTCTTATCCCCGGTATCCGAACTCCCGAAATACCCGATATTTACATGATCACCTAAGGCCCAATAATCTTTCAAGGCCCAGCCCAACGTCAAACCCTAAATCTCCTAACCCTGCGTCTGCGACTGGCCCACCGCTCGAGTGCCCAGCGCCCCGCCGCCCTACTCCCCGTCTCCCCCGACACCGATTCCCCGACGCCGCCGCCCCGCGCCCCCGGCCCCCTGCGCTCGGCGCCCCCCCCGACTCGCGACGCCGAGCCAGCCGCCCACCGCCCGCGCTGCTGGCTGCTGGCCTGCTGCAGACTGCAGTGCTACCCCCAGCTCCCGTCGCCGGTCGTCCATCGCTCATGGCATCGCGCCCGCCGCACAGATCCAGTTCGCCGCTGCCGCCCATCACCGAGACACCGACGCGCGGCGCCATCCACGCGACCGTGCATCCACGCCCAGGCGGAGTCTGCACAACCAACCAGCAGTCCAACAGTGGAGGGACGAGGCGGGCAAGAAGGACGCCGGCGATTGAAAGACGGCAGCAACCACGGAGGAGTCTTGCAATGTACGCATGTCTTTATTTTCTGTTATCCCATTTCCATTTTCCATGATTTGGTATTTTCTCGTTTCCATTTTACTGGTACTGGTAGAGTAGTAGACTGTTTCTAGCTAGTCATCATCATCAATATTGCATTCAACTTGATTAGTTTGTTTGAGACAGTGAGTAATTTTCTCTTGTTGTGATGTTGTCTTGTAGATGTCTGAATCTGATGATAACATGGACGTAGAGATTGATTCAATGGCCACCAACAGTCAGCCTGATCTTGCTGTTGTTGAAATGGCAGCTGGCAGGTCACAGTCACAGACAGCCCAGGAGAAGCCTTGTGAACAAGTCATTGATCTTGAGAATGACAAAGCAAAGGAAAGGAAGGAGATGGTACCAAGGTCTGAGATGTGGAAGCATTTCACCAAGATCAAGGATGCCAAGGGGAATTTGGTGGCAGCTAAGTGTAATTATTGCAGTCGTCAGATGAAGGCCAGCACAAAGGGTCATGGAACATCCTCCTTGAATAAACACTTCAATATATGCAAGCGCAATCCTCATGGTTTGGCCAAGGATCCTCCTGGTGGAAAAGCAATGCACAAAGATTCCCAATATTGGCTCACATGGCCCGTGATGTACTTGCAATTCCCATCTCAACTGTAGCTTCAGAATCTGTGTTTAGCACGTCTGGACGAATCTTAGATGACTTTCGCACCTCCCTTACTCCATTCATGCTAGAGGCTCTAGTCTGTACCCAGGATTGGCTGAGAAGGAGTACTCCTATTGACATAGAAGAGAATATGGAGGAATTAGCCATGATTGAAAAAGGTAAGCTATTCCATTATTTTCCTTTATCTATCTGTTCTCTAATTCTGTAATTGTTAAGTGTTAACTATAGCTTCTATTTACCTTTGTTTCAGAATTAATTGAAGAATATGGCGATGCAAAAGAGAAAGAAAAGGCCGCCAAGTCTCAAGCTACTTCAAGTACCAGCAAATGTGCCTCCTCCAAACCAGGAACTACATCTTAAAGGTATCATCAATCATTGAGTAATTGGTTTGTGTTCTGAGAGTGTTCTATTCACAGTACTTGACTACTTGTTTGTGTGGATGATCGGATCAGCAGAAAGATATATCCTACATGGACTGATGGAGGCCTGATGGAGTGGACTAACAAGTGAGTCTGATGGACATGGTTGCACTTCTTCCAGAAGACTGAGACCTATTAATAATTTATAATGTACTTCTGTTAAGTTTATGTGTTTGGTTGTTTGACTCTGTTGAGGTGTTGAGTTTATTTATTTGTGTGTCAGTGAGTGTGTATGTGAGAAACTGAGAATGTGAGATTGTGAGTGTCTATTGATATTTGTTTAATGTTTACGGTTTGCTACTTGTGAGAGTCTGTGACTCTGTTTGAAATTTGGGTGACTGTTTGAAATTTGTTTACCGTTTGCTACTTGGACCTTGGGAGAGTCTGTCACTCTGTTTGAAATCCGGGTTGTTTGGGAATACCCGAACCTGAATTGTCGGGTACCCGAACGTTCGGGTTTTCCCGTAGTTCGGGAGGAGTTCGGGTGTTACTCCTGATTACCCGAAATTTTGATTACCCGAATTACCCGACCCGAATTACCCGAACGCCCAGAGTGAGTGTCGATTCTTTGGGATCTATTCGAATAAGGACTGGAGAGCAAAATTGTACAAACTGAAAACTGATATATGTATTCTTTGGGCCGCATTTGATACTTGTAGTCGTGTGTGATTTAATTTGGAATCAGCCCTTCTCCTTTGATCTCGAGCAGCCCATCTGGGCGAAACGAGCACTTTGGGCTCGGCAGCCACTTTGGTTTAGGAACTCATTATTTCACATACACCGAAGAGAAAAAAAAGATTGTTCCAAAAACAATAGCCACTTTGGTTTAGGAAATCATTATTTCACATACACCAGAATAGATTGTTCCAAAAAGTTTGATGATGATGGTTTGCTGGTGATGGTAGTTGACATGGTTTGGATGGTGGAGTTTTTGGCTAAGAGCAAAGCCTAATGTTGAATCTTTGGGCCGGGGATAAGTTGGCATTCGAATAAGGAAGGACCGCAAAATAAATTGTACAAATTCAAAACTGATATTTTTTTGAGATAAATTCAAAACTGATATGTATACATATGGCCGGACACTGGGCCACATTTGATACCCATAGCCCTGTGTGATTAATTTAGAATCGGCCCAACTGTGGAACTGGACCCGTTCGGCCCCTAGGGTGCCCAGTTTGTTTCCTCTCTATGATCTCGAACAGCCACTTTGGCTTAGGAATTCAATAATTTCACATATATACTCCGAAGAGAAAAACGTTTGTTCCAAAAAATAATAGAAAATGTGCTAAATAAAACATAAAATAGAAAAAAATATTCTGGACGGGACTTTCAGTTTTTTTTTCTGATATAAAAAGAGGGACTGGGCTTTTACTGACACGTGAACTTTACAACCGTCGCTGAAATCGGTGTGCCGACGTGCACAGCACACTGCACAACCCCTCCCTTCTTTGGTGCCCATAAAGAAAGAGTCAACTGTCGTACTGTAAGATACTACCACCGGGGCAAAAACTTTGTAAACCCGGCCCGATGCATCTGCCATTGACCAAACTGGGTCAACCTGTCAATGGAACCTTCTTGTTTATACTGAAATCATCATATCAAATTTTTATAGTCTCTTCCTTCTCAACGAATTTCACGGTCTCGATCCTTGCTCTCCCGGCCGGTAGAGCTCTCTACACTCTGCAGCAGTGGACAGTGTGTACATCACGTGATGTGCGGGAGGTCCCGAGGTCGAGGCCTCGTTGGTTTTGACCTAATTATCCACGGAAAGCTAAGCAAAGTAATTAAGCAGAGCATGGCGTGGAATGAAGCGCCAAAGTGGAGCTTGCGCCCTTGAGTGCGCCTTGGGTCGAGTCCATCTTGCTCAAAGCTACTACAAGCGTGTAAACGTTTATCAGTCTGTCGGTCTCGGTCCTAAACAACCCCACATGCATGTTTATGGAAGTCATCGTTTTAATGGCTTGGAGCATCTGGGCAGTAGGAAACGGCAACATCTTTATTAAGCAGAAACCATTTTCAACTCATCGTTGCAAACATGTTTTTTACCATGAATTTGTTGTGGTTATCCATAGGGTAAAATAAAAATACTTTCCATAAATAGTTGATTTTTTTTAGATATCCAAGCATAGTTGATTGGCTAGCTAGCTTTGTGTAGTCTTTTTTTTCTTAGCTTTGTTCGTGTTACTTCCTTTACCAAACCGGAGGGAGTAGGTACTAGGAGCAAGAAAAAATAATAGATATGTTACATTTGTAGAAAAAATTGGTACTGGTTTCATATTGCTATGATTTAAAATGAATTAGTTATAAATTTTTAAGATTAAACTATTTCTTTTAAAGTTTTATAAAATAGAAAGAGTGAATTACACCGCAGGTCCTTAAACTATTCCCGCATTTTCATCTAGGTCTATGAACTTTCAAAGTGACCGTCTGGGTCCTTTAACTTTTTAAGTGGTTCATTTCAAGTGTGAATCAAGGTCCATGATTGGACCTCGAGTGAACATAGAATGAACTAGCTTAAAAGTTGATGGACCTAGATGATTACTTTGAGAGCTTATTGACCTAGATAAGAATTCGTGAATAGTTTAGTGACCTATGATGTATTTCATGCAAATAGAAAACCTTTTTGAAACCATCCAAAAAACCAAATTTATCCTATGTTGACAGTTGGGTGGCCCTCAACTTTTGGGTTTGTAATTACGGGTTGAAATCATACTTTGGTGATTTCGCAGTGAACGCATACCAATAGCATACCCATAATTTCCACACTACGAGTTTGAATATATACTATTTTCGGATTGTTAACATTTAGAAGTGTTACACTGTCACTGTTAATTTATGGCTTGGTGATAAACTCTCAGCTTCATTGAGCCCCCTGATGCTTGAGTAAGGCAGGTAGCGTGAAGAGTTTCCAACGGTTAGTTTCTGGCGGGCTAAACCGGTGGCGTGCACATCACAACCCATCTTGCTTGGAGATCGAGTTTATGGGCTCCAATCCTAGCGAAGCAAAGTGGTGACCTAGGTCAAACACATCTGGATCAATTTTACTAATCATTTTTATATATAGTAAACCTAGGTCATGAGTGTTTCATGGGAGTCGTCCATTCCCAACTTTCATGTGCTGACCAATAATCCACGCCGCACTGCACGCATCGATTATTGTGCTACCATATGATTCTTTTTTTTCGAGTCGTGTTTGCCTTTTTTTTTCGTTTTCAGTTTTGCCCGTTTCCTTTTTGCGAGTACAGACTGAGTGTAGCTGACTGCAGGCACTGATCAGCTATAGCCTGATACCCAACTCCAAAAGGCAAAATCTGTGGACCTCCTCCTCTCTCTGCCCTTATTCCAGTGTGTGACTAACAGTGTCTGTAATATTTTCTGGATCTACATTGGCCCAGGAAAAAGAAAAAATTGAACATTGACATGGCATGAAAGGAGAAAATAAAAATAAAAAATCAAACTAGCTGTACAGTACACTATTCTACAGGAAAAGGACGAATAGGTGGCTAACATTTCATATATAGCACTGATGATGCTTGATGCCGACGACTGAGGATCTGCACGACGAATTTTAGAATTTTATCTATGTACTCTATCATCTGCTGCTGCTCTCTGAATTCCTGACTCGAGTACTGATCCCGTGATCCGTACCTACCGATGCAACCCATGCGTGCATCGCCGTGCAAATGTACAACAAAGTTTGGCAATCGAGCACGAAATTCTTGGACTGCAGAGGAGCTGGCACGTACGACCATTTCGTGCTTTGACGGCCAGAGAGAGTGGCGTGTCCATGCCAAAGCAGGCGACTGAAACTTTCCTGCCGGCGGCTGACTGAAAATGGCACACGCAAATTGCAGACTTAGCGATGGTGCAGGAGCAAAATCACATGATTCGGTGGTTTATAGATCAAATTTCTCATCCCAACTTCTTTCATTTTTTAAAAAAATATAGGAGCATTGCATTGTCATTTAAAGAAAGTAGCAAATAAATGGTCCTTACATCGTAATATTGCATAAAAATAGACTCGACTATAAAAACATAAAGCTTTAATAACTTACATCCCAACCTAGTAACCTACAATATTAATCATCCTTTGACCCGAGCCATCTCTTTTGCAAATTCAAATAGAGTTCATTGAAACTTATATCTTCTCATGCTCTCTTACTTTTTTTATCAATACTCTCTAGCATTACACTCACCGTTTTCTTGCAAATTCAAATATAATTTGTTAGAAAGTATGTGTATTCTAATGCGCTCTCTCTCTCTCTCTCTCTCTCTCTTAACGGTCAGTAGCTCTAAACAAAAGAGTTCACGCCGAGCGTGGTCGGTGACGGCGGCGCCCACGTTGTAGAGTTGATCGGCGAGACGCTTGAGCTTGCCGGTGTACTCGGTGATGGACATGTCGCCCTGGAACAAACCGTGGAACTCCTGCTGCGCGTAGACGGCCCGCTGGAGAGCGTTGTCGAGGAAGAGGGAGTTGATGCCGGTCCACACCTGGTTGTACGCCATGTTCTTGGGCTTGTAGACGATGTCCATGATGTCCTTGGCCACGGTGGTGTAGAGCCAGGAGGTGATGCACGAGTCGATCTGCATCCACTCAGGATCATGGCGCATGAGGACGGCGTCGAGGGTGCCGTCGATGTGGTCGTCGAGGCCGAACTTCTCGAACGTGAGACCGAAGAGGGCGCGCCACTGTCAAAAGTTAGCGGCATCCTAATCGAGCTCCACGTGAACGTGCGCCTTGATGTTGAGCATGGCAATCTTGGAAGCAGGAGGTGGATCAGACCGGGAAGGGGAAGCAAAGGGGTTGGTGGCAGCGCCGGAGGAGCCGGAGTCCTCGAACGCCATAGCACCGAAGGAGAGAGCAGCGGAAGGATGAAGTTGGATCTGGGAAGTCTCTTGATATTACGTAGAGAGGCAAAATGCCAGAGAACTCAAGTTTCATTCATGGAGTGAGTGACATACGTATACAGGAGGCCCATGGCCGGTCAGTAACAGCCGATCCTACAAACTAGAAGTACAACGTGTGATCCTACATTCTAGGAGAACAATGGGAGCCATGAGCTCAGTCTGTTAGGCAGCACGGTACCGGTCATGAGGACCAAGTCCTGGTCACTTACAATCCCTACCAAGACTCTTTGTCGCCATCGAGTATTGGGAGCGTTTCTTTTTTCCATACGGTTTATGAAACTGACCATTGTTCATGCTACCAACCCTGCACAGACATTTCCAAAAAAAAAAATCCCTGCACAGACGGGGCCTGTAGAGATTAGTGCACTTGGCCCTGTTAATCTTCCGATCAACTGAATCCCAAGTGACAGTGAGGTCGCTCGAATTAAGCCCAGAGCGCATGCACAGAAAAATTAGAATCTCCAGGGACCATTGTGCAAAAGAAGAGATAAACCCCCAAGAAGTCAAGCCACCCTACGCTCTCCACCTCCACAAGAAGACGAAGTCATCTCCTCTCGTCTCGGCAACCGCTATTTAAGAGCGGCCGGTTGTGGGAGGAGATCCGGCCGGCGAGCTGTTTCCCGCGTTCAAGAATCTCACCTCCCCCCCTCCCGAATCTCGCTCCGGCGCCACCACCCCGTCGGTTGCCAGGTAAAAGCGGCATCTTTATCTTTTTCTTTCTTTTTTTTGTTGGGGGAAATTTTCCCACCGGGGCTCGGTTTCTACGGCACCGGTTCTAGGATTGGGGTGGCGAGCTGGTGTGCTTTGGCATTTGCTGCCTCGCTTGAGGATTCGTGGGTCCTCAGCGGAGGTTACTCGGCGCCATCTTCTTGTTTTAGGGGAGCCCCGGCTTGCTGGCCTGGTTGTGTGGATTCCATTGCTGCAGGAGCTGATTCATTTTCAGCGAGGCCAATCAGATCCGGAACTTTGGTCCTGTCCATTGCGCAGGATCCATCTGCGTTGACCCGTAGGACGTATGGTAGGGGGTGTTTTAGTTGTTAGTATGAACTTGTGAAGCATTACTAGTTCAACAGTGGCACTGCTGACTGTTGGTTAATCCTATGAACAGAGTCAACACTGTTAGTTGAGAACAGCTGTGAACTGCATGGCTGCTGTGGATGCTTTTGATCATTTTGTTTTAGCAGAAGTGGAACCAGGGGTTTGCCCCCCTGCGTTCTGACATGGACATTGGAAGTTTAGTTTAGATTGGGGGTTTGTTCTCATGGAACATGGGCTATATAGTGGGTCATAAACTCATTTGATTCTATTGGAGTAGTCGTTATCTTAAAGCTTGACCTTTGGCTTGCGCAGAATGGCGCTCAACAAGGAGTACACGTACGCCGAGCTGGAGAAGGAGCCATACTGGCCATTTGAGAAGCTGCGGATCTCCATCACGGGCGCCGGAGGGTTCATCGCCTCCCACATCGCGAGGCGCCTCAAGAGCGAGGGCCACTACATCATCGCCTCGGACTGGAAGAAGAACGAGCACATGACCGAGGAGATGTTCTGCCACGAGTTCCACCTCGTTGACCTGAGGGTCATGGACAACTGCCTCAAGGCGACTACAGGAGTGGACCATGTGTTCAACCTTGCTGCTGATATGGGTGGGATGGGATTCATTCAGTCCAACCATTCCGTGATCATGTACAACAACACCATGATCAGCTTTAACATGCTTGAGGCTGCTAGAATTAACGGCGTCAAGAGGTAACATCTCACCTGGTGGTGGCTCTTTGTTTGCCATGTTTTTTTTTTACTTTTTATCCCCTGGTCAGGCTAGATGTTACTGTTAAGGTCTGCGGTTCAATGCAAAAACTTTGAAATGCAAAGAAATTTCGAAATATAGTGAGTATCTGACACCAGTTATCTCTTATATCTTATCTCCTTTAATCGAGCAAGTTCTGAATTTGTAGATTTGAGGAACTAAATGTGCATTAATTACTAAATCATGGAAAGTAACAGCTGCTATTTGTGTGTGTATGCACCAGTAACTCATTGCGGATCTATTGATGCTGATGTGAAGGGTTTGAGTTAGTCAATATAGGGGAAGCCTTCACTGTTGTCCTTTCTGGTAGGTTGACTTGATGTCACTAAGTGACAATACAGGAAGGTTCTGTCGTACAGTTCTCATGCACATGCTGCATGTATTGCTATGAATTGGCAGGCTTTTTCGCAGAACATTGAGTTGATGACTTGAGGGCAGTGCATATGTGTGCCCTTGCCGAGTCTGTCCTGTAGAGGCACAGCCATACAGGCCTTGTCCTTTTCCCACTAGGCAGTGGCCTTATGCTTTTTTAGGGAATGCAATATTCTGAGAACTTTTAAACATATTCCTCCCTTTTAACCATACATAATGCAGTAACAAAATGAAGTATCAAATTGAGAAACAATCTCGAAATGACACTGCGCCAGAAATCCTTGAAATGCACTATTTTGAAGGTACCAAAACAAATTACTATATCATAGCATTACCAATTTGCATATATCAAAGCATTATTTGAAAATTGTACTGATCTTGAAATTAGCGCTTTTCTTTTGAAACATTGTGCTAAATTTCTGTCTACATATCCTTGCAGATTCTTTTATGCTTCAAGTGCCTGTATCTACCCTGAATTTAAGCAGTTGGAGACTGTTGTTAGCTTGAAGGAATCAGATGCTTGGCCTGCAGAGGTTTCTAAACTTCCATTCATGCTTCAGTTTCATTTGTCAGTTACTTTAGCTATGATGGTAAAATGCCTAACTTAAATGGTGCCTAATATTTAGCCTCAAGATGCCTATGGCTTGGAAAAACTTGCGACCGAGGAACTGTGCAAGCACTACACAAAGGACTTTGGCATTGAGTGCCGCGTTGGCCGCTTTCACAATATATATGGTCCCTTTGGAACATGGAAAGGTAAGCTGCTTTCTGGCAAAGAGTAATATTCAGATGTTGCTCTTAATTTGTTGTTAAATGTTGATGCGTTGTGTTTCCACGTGGCCATATAGGTGGAAGGGAGAAGGCACCTGCCGCCTTCTGCAGAAAGGCTCTGACCTCCACGGGGCGCTTTGAGATGTGGGGAGATGGTCTGCAAACCAGATCTTTCACATTTATTGATGAATGTGTTGAAGGCGTCCTTAGGTGAGTAAAACTTTTTCTATCTTCAGCTGCTTCAGTTCAACACTTTCCCTTTTTTTCACATTTTATATCATGATCAAGCAAATTTTATGTCAATCTGTTCTTGCCAGTATATGCAATTTTGATCCTTTTGGACATGTCGTTTTCCAGAGGCCTTTGAAAATGCTGTTGAAATATGATGTGGTGAACACAAAATACATGCTCTGAGAAACACGTTTCATTGGACCTATGCTGTTTGTGTAGGCCTGTCTGGGAATATCTGTGTAGGCCCGGCAGACTCGAAAACTTAATTGGCACTTTAGAAATTCATTCTGCACCAAAAGTTCTGGAAGATCTTCAATTTTAAAACAGACGCTTCTGAAATAGACAAATAATATGGTCATATTCCGTAACTTCTGTTGCTTATGTCACTATTTAGCCTGAGTACTATGTTCGTATCAGTTCAGCCTCAATCGCAACCTGATAAATCTGTCAAATGCACTGTTTTGTCAAGTGTTTCTCCATGAATATGGTCAGTTAGTCACAAAATAATGGAGAAAACAAGAAAGGTGAATTTATTTCTGAGCTTTGGATAAGTATCTTTGAGAACGATCTTCTAAAGGTCATAAAGTCTGTCCTGTCATCACCTTAGTCTCTGCTAGAACATCAGATATCGAAGTTGAAAAACAGCATAGTATAAAATAGGAAAAAAGGGTGCATGTAGCCTTTTTCTTGAGCTTTGAATAAGTATTCTTGAAGCTAATATATCTCTGCGACAAGGGTCTTCCAAAGCTCATAAAGTCTGTGCTGTCATCACCTTCATCTCTGCTTAAACATCAGATAATGGAGTTGAAAAACAGCACAACATATAATCTTATACATTTGAAGGACATTTCATTATAGTAATCTAGTTAAACCATGTTCCCTCCTGTTGCATTACTTTCCACTGTTATTGCACATTTTAAAAAAGGCTTCCATTTTGATTAGTTCTCTTTTGGTCAAATGAAAATGAAAGTATGTCTTGGAAAAAGGAAATAACTATAGTGATCATCAGTAACTTTTGGTCTTGAGTGAAACATATGTATTTTTTTATGGACTAGACTGATATTTGTGAAATGCATCAGGTTAACAAAATCTGATTTCCGCGAGCCTGTAAATATTGGAAGTGATGAAATGGTCAGCATGAATGAGATGGCTGAGATAATCCTCAGTTTTGAGAACAAGCAGCTGCCCATCCACCACATCCCTGGCCCAGAGGGTGTGCGTGGGCGTAACTCTGACAACACACTCATCAGGGAGAAGCTTGGCTGGGCGCCAACCATGAAACTGAAGGTACCCTATCAAATCTGACACAAACCATCTTTCAGGTCCTCGAATTCACAGTGACATAATCTGGTAACTCATCACACTGAATTCATTTCAGGATGGGTTGAGAATCACGTACTTCTGGATCAAGGAACAGCTTGAGAAGGAGAAGGCTGAGGGCATGGACCTGTCGGTCTATGGATCATCCAAGGTTGTGCAGACCCAGGCGCCAGTTCAGCTTGGCTCCCTCCGCGCTGCTGACGGCAAGGAGTGACTTCACTGCCGTGTCAGAGTCTCAGAGACACATAAGCCTGGGAAGGGAGGATGATATACCAGTATACACAGTGGTTTCAGTTGCTATACATCATTTCTTGATTCACTTTGAACTCCATAAGAGGACTGTTTGGATAGTGGATATTTTATCTGAAATATTGGGATCTAGTCCATATTTGAACTGAATACAAAACATTCTGACAAAATACCGTCGTCAAAATACTTAGTAGTTTCCATGTTCTCTGTCTTTTTTGTCTCTGCTTCATACAGTAGGATATTACAGGGGCAGCATGTATGTGTAAACTCGAATCAGTCTGTTTCGTAATAGCAATGAATAAAATAAGGTTAAATATTTCTATTTGATCAGATTTATTTTGTGAAATATCTCAAAGCAGTCTTTTGAAATCGTACTTCAGAAAGTTGCCACGTTATTTGGACACATAAATTCGGGTTTTTAGTGCAAACTAGACGGATTTGCACGCTACGCCGACCCGCCATTTATAGATCGGGTCCATTACAACATTCATTCCCCTAATCACTAGTTAAAAAGCTTAAGAAGACTGTTCAGAAAAGAGCTAATAAGAAGAACTAAAAAAACAAAGAAATGAAAGAAAACTCAAGAACAATCCTGGCCGGCAGGGGAAATAGTTGCTATACTTTTTTTTTCATCGCTTAATGCATTTGTGAGGCAGGGGCAACTGCACACGCACGAGTGTTGGAGAACCAGGCGCTGCGGGAGGTAATATCCAAGGCCCACATGTTGATGACTCATTAGTTATTTGCCAAACTGAAATTGATCAAAATGTACTAACCAGAGCCTGAACAGTGTCATATGTTACACATCATACCTAAGGTTCAGCAAAAACTGAAGCTAGATGCATGTATATAGGACATGAGATGATGCGATGATTTGGTGGCCTTTGTAGCAACAATCTTGCACACAACCATTGTAACACACATGGTGATTGGTGAATCAATGGGGTTAGCCCGCAACAGAGACAATTCTAGCATGCTAACTCATCCAAAGCGTCCCCACTGATTATATGGCAAGATCATGGGAAGCCAAGTCAGCCTAGGGACCAATTTGATCCAAAAGAGAACTTGAAGGAATTGGAAGGCTAGGATCAAAGTGACCATTGAAGCAAAGTTGAGGGACATATTCTGCCTTATTTTATTATATATTCTGAATTGTTGATTCTCTTGTGGGTGGATCAGATATGGCCAGTATCTTGCTAGTAGCATATATGGCCAATGAATATTATTAATTATCATCTTGAGACATTGACCCTGATGGAAACAGAATTGATCAATATCATTCTTATGGCTTCAATACTCAAGGGGCAAGATGAGCAACTTCAGGCGATTCCGACAAAACCAGGTCCTCTAGTTTCCATAATCCGGGCCGGTTTTCCACAACTGGACCCTCATGTTTTTAAAACTGGATATATCTAAATTTGTAGAACTTCCTGTGAACCAGAGCTTTTGTATTAACCAGTAAATTTAGGGACAACGCAGAAACAAAGAAATGAAAATCACTCCCAAGACATCGAGAGTAATTAGATTTTGCCATTTACAAGGTATTGTGTAGTATGATACTTTCATCTTTTGGACCAGTTACATTGTTGTCTTGAACTCTTTCTTCTGATTATCTGCATTAGGATCACAGTAACGTGTAGATGCAACCTTGTGTCATATAATTCCATGGTTTGTATTCAAATTGGGTGGCATTTCAAAGGGTAGTTCTTGTTACCAATCTGACGATATGCATCTAATGCTTTAAAAAATGTGCACGTGTGAGAACGACATCAAGTGAAAGTCCATATATTTATAGCCAATATAGCGTTCCTCGAGCTTGTCTCACGTATAAGATACATAATAAATAAGAATTACAGGAGGATATCATCGTCTTGAAGGAAAAAAAATCAAATGTCATGGTGGATAAATCTGTGAAAATATAATCTTTATACATCATGGTCATTTGTGCCATATGGATCATTCATGCTTAATGTCATCAAAGTTTAATCATAGTGACTTCAAACTATAAAATTTGGAGCTCCCAAGTAGATAAAGGATAAGGAAACAAAGTTGCACCAATATTATTGGATACCATTTTATTCAGCTTCATCATATATTGTATCAGTGGATGTATCATGGTATCTACCTCTAGGTAATTTGGTTGTCATGTTTGTGTTAAGAATTTGACTCAAATGCTAGGGACATATGACAACCAAATTAATAAATATGGAGCTAATAATATAATTATTTCTCTAAGTGTATTAATGTATTATGCCAACGTGGTTTGAAGGTCGTATGCAATATGCATCCTTCTTGGACATTTTATCTTGATTTTATTAAAGGCATAAAGGAGTACTTAAAATGTTGGTTCTTTTTTCACGACTAAAAACCAGCGGTGATGAATAGTGAGCAAAGCTGAAAACACGTCTCACAAATCTCGAATTTCAACACATTAATCATTACAAAGAATGGCCTCCCCTTATTTGGAAAGGAGGTCCCTTTATATAGGACTGATCGCCCTTGAACGAAAGACCTAAATACCCATTAATTGGGTATCAAATTACAACTTTAATCATACATTGTGAACCTTTGTACAAGGGCAACTAAGTAATTACATAGTTGGAGTGTTCAATTTGCATTTTGCCTCTTACTCACGTCCTTCACGCCTCCTTTTGTTATCTTCATGGTTATCTTGGACAACTTTTTCGTGCCAACACCTTCGGAGGTACCTTCGCTTTTTAGCAAAACATGAAATCTGATGACTCGAAGGTGGCCATCTGTGAAGCTAAAACTCGTGATCACAACCCAGACCTTCGAAGCATTGCAACCTTCGAAGGTGTCTATAGACGTTCAGCTCTTGCAACCTTGAAGCCTTTTGCATTCGAAGATGACCTCTTGCAAAACCAGAGACCAAGTTCTTGATCATTACCTTCAATCTTTTGCTACCGCATTTTAGCTTTTACAACCTCAAAAGCCTTTTGTCGATTTCTCATCTTTGTTCTAAATTTCCTCCTTGAGTGAAAACAGACCGGAGGTGACCTCCGGCAGGTAATGTCCCCAACACAAAACAACACCAAGATGAAGCCAAATATAATATTTGAGTCGACCAAGTCAAATATTTGCACTATAAATTATTTGTACTAAGTCAAATTTTTTCTAATTTTGACTAAATTTACTATGAAAAATATAATAACACATATCTGGGGCGGATTCGGATCTGGATGGTCTTATGTCCAATTTTAGGAGTTCATCAAGGATGTAGAACCGACAGTTTTGGAGTCTAGGGATAAAAATCAGACTGGGGAGCAAACAGGCATGATGTTTTGAGGCCCAGGCCCAGGACGAACTGGACCTCTTACTTAGCCCTGAAAAAGGCCCATAAGCCCATCGACAAACCCGGTTTCCTCTCCTCGTATAAACCCCCTCTTTGCTCAGCGAGAGGAAGCGGAAAAGGAAGGGAAAGAGAAAACCCCAACGCCGACAAGAAACCCCGCCGCCTCTTGCAATCCCTTGCTCATCTTGCTCGAATCCGCCGCCGCATTCCCCAAATCGTAAGCCCTGAACCCCATCTCAACAGGAACCCGCGCTTCTTTGTTCTTCCCCTACGGTTTCTCTCGAAATTCCCGGTGTTTTCTTTGGTGTTTTTTTTCTCTTGAAATCGTTGGGGTTTTCGTTTCGTTTCCAGGCGCGTTTGCGGGACCAAGGAGGAAGAAGAGGATGGCCGGGAAGGGAGGGAAGGGGCTGATCGCGGCGAAGACGGCGGCCGGCATGGATAAGGAGAAGAAGCAGCCCGTCACCCGGTCCTCGCGCGCCGGACTCCAGGTCGCCCCCTTTTCTCCGCTCCCTTGTTTCTCGTTCAGGTCATCGCTTTGTCTTCCGTTTCGCGATGAGGGCTCGTTCTTGGCGTCGGATTGGGCGCGACTTCCGGCGCTTTATTTGTTCGTTCTTTGTGTCGTGCCTTGAGCGATGAGGGCTCGTTCTTGGCCTCGGATCGGGCGCGGCGTTCTGTGCTTTGTTTGTTCTTGGCATTCAGGGTGTGGATGATGTTCTGTACTTGGGTGATTTAGCATGTCTGCTTAGTAGGAAGCGGTTGTTCTTGGACTCGTGGTGTTTTAGCCTGTCTGTTTAGAATAGGAAGCGATGTTCTTGGGTCTTAATGGTAGGATTAGCAGGAAAGGTTCGACCTTTTTTGTTAGGGAATTTTCTGTATTGTTATGTTTATGCATCCTCTGGCGTTAGTCTAGAACTCTGGAAGTAGAGCATGAAAGTGTGATGGTAGCATGTCTGCTTGGATTAGGACCCAAGGAGGCGTTGTTCTTGACTTCTTGGCATTAGTGGTAGGATTAGTATGAAAGGTTTTACCTTTTTGGTTGGGAATTTTTTGAATTGTTTTTGCTATGTTTATGTGTCTTCTGGAGTTGGTCTAGAACTCTGGAAGTATAGTGTGCATTTGCAATCGTTGAGCATGTCTGCTTGGAGTAGGAAGCATTGTTCTTGGCCTTGGTGGTACGATTGGCGGGAAAGATTTGGCTTTTTGATTGGCGAATTTCCAGTGTTAGTATGTGTTGTCAGCTGTTGGCCTGAAACTCTGGATTTAGAGTATGCACGTGCAAGGTACGGCGCGGCACCAGTAGGATTGTAGGAATGACCGGAAAGATTAGATTATTTATTTTTTAGTGCTTAGCTTGTTAATCATGTACTATGGGCACTGTCATGGACACAGCATGGCATGTGTGGTTGTGATACTATATTCCAGATTACAAAGTAGGTGATTTGTATAGTTCTGAACTGTTGGCTGATTGGTCATCAAATTGTTTGTGTTGGTTCCTCCCGTTGATCCTTCTCATGGCGTCTATACGTGCAGATGCTCTGCCGATGTTTGTTTGCAGTGCTTTTGGGGTTGAAACTTTACGCGAAGAATTATATTATTTTGTTTTGTGATATGTATAGTTTTATGCTTGAGCTGCAGAGTGGGGACCATCTGAACTTAGAACTGTACATGAACATCATTTTCTGTGTTTGAATCCTTACATAATTTGAGGTTCAGACATCGACCTTTAATTCTCCTGTATTAAAGCCGTGGATTCGGCATGTATTCGGACCAATGACTTCTTTCTATTAATACAAAGACACGCAACTCTCCTGAGTGTTCGCGAAAAAATGACATTGACCTTTAACTTTCATGTTTTGCATCAGCACTAGTTTGGAGCTTCTTTCCTTTGTACTCCACCCTGAGCACTAAACCTAATTGTCAAGATAAAATTCTAGCAGGGTAGCCAAAATTGATGCATGCAAAACAGAGAATTGTCAATGGAACTAGTGAATTTTGCAAGCTTATTCATTTTTTCCTTGAGGGCTTATGTATATTGAACAGAATTCCAAAATGACATTGGTGCATTTGCTGTTGGTTTGGATGGATTAAATGATTCCTCTGTTTCTAACCTTGTGCAGTTGCGTCCTCTAGCTAGCAGCAGTGCATAACTCTTTTTTTCCCATTGTGGTTATTTATCTCATAGTATATCATTCAAATTGTACGCTACAGAATATCTGAAGTGCTAACTTGGTTTCAAAGACATGTCCATTAACCTTTGATCTGTGGAAAGTTTGTCACCATTTATAATTGAAATAGCATTCTGTTATGTTATTTGGTTTCTAGCTCAAACTTCTCTGCATGATGATCTATATTTAACCAGTTGGGTTTCTCAGGAAGTCCTATCACTAGAGGTTTTGTATGCACAACGTAGTTTCATTTATTTATGGTTCCTTTGAATTTGGGAGACTAGAATTTTGCCCCTTTCCCAAGTTATATCAAGGTTGCAGCTGCTGCTCTGTTCCTATTGAACAGTACATAGCATGATTTCCCTTTTCTTGTTAGTCACAAATTGGAAATCCTACCTATCCCACTTTTTGTGCCCCCTAGGTCTCTTAAATTTTGAATGTTGGGCCGAGGCCCCTAAAGGCATCAGGAACTTGGGCCCTGGGATGCAAATCAGAAGACACCATTGTTACCACGGTCTGCCCTTGTGTAGCTGTAGTATCTGTTTGGACTGACGCTGGCATTGGTCGGTTGTCCCCAACTTTTTGCTATGCGCTTGATATCTTCTAGTGTCATGTACTGTTAGGCATTGATTTGCTACATCCCACAAAAATTTCTGTAATTATTTGTATTTTGACAGAGACTGCTGAATTTACTGTGTGCGGTTTACCTGATTGTATAGAGAGGATAATCTGGTCAGACTTATTTTTATTTTGACCTTGTTCCGTAGAGTATCCTGTTCAAGTGCCTTGTACTCTTGTTTCAGATGAGTATTGAATACTCAATGAACAAGTAAATGGTTTATTAACTTGCACACCATATCACCTTAATCTGATTGTGTGTAACTTGCAGTTTCCTGTCGGGCGTATCCATCGCCAGCTGAAAGAAAGGGCCCAGGCCAGCGGCCGGGTGGGAGCAACCGCGGCTGTGTACTCAGCAGCGATCCTGGAGTACCTGACAGCAGAGGTCCTTGAGCTGGCTGGCAACGCGAGCAAAGATCTCAAGGTGAAGCGCATCACACCCCGCCACCTCCAGCTGGCGATCCGCGGGGATGAGGAGCTGGACACCCTCATTAAGGGCACCATCGCCGGCGGTGGCGTCATCCCCCACATCCACAAGTCGCTCATCAACAAGACCGTCAAGGAATGAGCGCGTCTGGCTTTAGCTCTCGCTTACTGTCTGTGCTGTCAGTTTATAGTCATCCTGAGAACCTGTGGATCGAACCTGGTAGAGTATGAATGAACCTGGAAACCTGAGGTTGCCTTTCTGACATCAGACCTACTTATGCCTGTGGATGCATTGTAATCTTAGAGATGCTTTTGACTAATGGCATTTGAACCTCTTCAGGTTTCTTTATTGGTTGTTGCCTTGTCTGGTTAATCTGTTCTGCTGGAATGAATGGGCCCAATGCTTGGTTGGGCGTTTTTGCTGCGCTTGTTTCTTGCTGCTGCTTTTCCCGTCATACGACTCAACTGAACTGTGGAGCAAGAAGCCCATCCAGGAGGTGCATGGGCCTCGACTGTGATTAGTGGGCCTTGGGTCTAGAAATGAATCTGTCATAGTGGAGGCCCAACTGCTAGAAAACTTTGTTGCATCTGTCATCTCCAAAGAGCCAGCTGAATGATTTTTTTTTTCGGTGAGCAGCTGAATGATCTGGGACATGGACCTCTGCACAAAACCTGGATCCCACCATGTGTGTCCGGAGTGAAGCTGATCACCTTATTCTCAACTCTCCAATGAATTTTGTCAGGGTATGGTAGGAGCATAGGGAATTTCTAGCAGAAAGCTTTGTACCGAGCTTTTGTGATAGCCTTGGGACCAAGCATTGGACAAAGGCAAGCACGTTACCAGCTTTCAGAGCCACGCCTCACCGGTTGGATTCGATCCTAACATGACAAGAAATCTAGCATTGGGAGTCCCAAACCTTCTTGTTCATCTGCCTGCCACGTGTCGGCACTGCTCCGGGCACTTTGCCACAAATACACTCCATCTCGCCCTGGGAATTTATTTAGTTCAGGCTTTTAGCATCACGATCGGCACACATACACTCCAAGGTCACATCGAGAAAGAGAACATGGCCTGTTTTGTGCCCGGAGAAGACAAATCCCAGGGCTAGCAACAAAACACTACATTTTCATATGATACCAGGTCTTTCTACAAATTCTTTTCAGCTCGCCACTCTTTTAATTTGCAGGACACCCTAGTAGAGTTTCGTCTTGACCTAGCTACCATGCTGGATTCACCGATCCAGGTTTTCCTTGTGCTAACATTGTGACTTGCTGTCCCGGCAAAGCCCTCAGTCACGTACATGTGCTTTGTTTGGAATTTAAGTTCAGCAAGGCTGAAGAGAAGACATAGCAGAAAGTGTAGGATGACAGTCACGATTGATATGTGTGGGGTTTGTGCATGTGTGAGACGACAGAGAGAGGGTGAGACTGACAGAGATCGATAGATCGCACAACACATCCATGTGAGGCTGCTGCCCATGCATGCATACGCCGGCGGCCATGCTGCTGATGCTTGCTGGGGCAGGCACGCCTTGATCTCATCGGATTGTTTCAGGCTGAGTGTCTCGTGCCTGGATGAATAGATGCCTTGCCCTTCTCTCAAGTCACTGTCATGCTGGTCCTAAGGAGATATGGCATTTGCCTTACTCTATACACTATTCTCGATCAATCATCTTCCCCTTTTCATTCATTAATTCATGGATAAGGGGGGTTACATTAGTTGGAGCTTTCGATGAACTGGCTGGTTCGCGAAAGTCGTTTTTGTTACGAACTGATGATAGCATAGCATTGTTTTTATAGGTATAAAATATATTGATTCTGGAGTTTTTTTATAAAAATTTTTTATCGAGGCTGGTTCATGCAGGGCTTCATGCAAATGTAACAAGCAACCCCACCCCCCGAGTCTGGTTGCATATTTATAAGACCACGTGGTTTTATGCTGCTATAGTGAGAATTGAATAATTCGGCAATTCTTTGGAACCAAATCAAATATTACACCTAATGAGGTACCAAAATATTGCCCCAAGATATTATTATTAAATTTAGTGCCTTTAGATGATACCTCTTGGTCGAACAATGAAGCAATGGCATAAGACAATGTGCCACCCCCTAGCTACAAACTACTGTCAGGTGTGTGCTTTCAGATTTTGCATAAGTTGTTGGAGAAAACTGAAGCAATTGGGTGGATTCTGCAAAGGTGTCACCAATCACCGGCCACAGGATGCACCCGTCAACGGCGGCATACAACTGTGAGCTTTTAGGGTACGTTTGGTTTATAACCCCAATCAGCCAAGCCAAACTTTGTCCACGGCCAAAGTCAGGGCAGAGCCAAAATTTGTTACAAGAGTTGATGTTTGGATTGCTACCAAGCCAACAATGACAAATTCATTTATTTGTAAATATAACATATGGGCCACATATATCATTAATATTTTAAGTGTTGAATTATACCTTATATGCATCTTGAATCGTAGATTTAATTATAAGGAATAAGGTGGTGCAAGCAGATTAAAGATTAGATCTATGGAATGAAAGAAATAGTCATTTGTAAATAGATTAGCAAACAAACAAAGCAATAAATGCTTCCAATGCCATACTGACATGTTAGCAGTTGACATGTACTACCTCCGTCCGTAAAAGAATAGTTCTAGCTTCTTTTACGAAAACATGTAAAAAGACGTGCCTACCCTTACTAACTCCAAACTGCATGGATGGGGAAGTATGGACGCTTCAGTCGTGGGCAAGAAAAAAAAAAGAAGCGAGACATTTTTACGGTGTTTTTTCTATCTCGTTTCTTTTGGAGTATTACCATCATATTTTTTAACCAGCCATTGGTGGGTCCCACTCTAGCTGCTTGGCTGGCTAAAGTTGCGTTCTTTTCTGGACAAGTTTTAAATCCTAGACTTGCATGTTTTTATGGACAGAGGGAGTAGTGCATTGGCCAAGCCAAATCTAGGCCACCATTTTGCCCGCCCGCATTGCCCCCAGGAATTGCACTTGAAAGCTTTGGCCAGCCAAAATCTTTTTTGCCAACGCCAAAGTTTGGCTTCAAACCAAATGAGAGCCAAAATCCTTGAGCATGGCCAAATTTTGGCTTGGCACATCAAGGCATCAAACCAAATGTACCCTTAGTTCTCCGCCCTGTCCAAGGAGCTTGACTATGAACACAAAGCATCCATGGCTGGGCAAACATCGTACTGCTCAAGGTGATAAGTTGGCAAACTGAGTTGTCACAATGTTCATCACCTAGTAAATAGCACACACACAATTATCGATCAATTATGAACTCATATGGCTCGAATTTGTTTTCTTGTTGCAGGAAGAGTTATGTCTTAATAAAAACTAAATTATGATCAAAGAAAAAAAATGTATTGATATACTAGTCTATCCATATCATTATGAAACCTTGTTATCTTCCTAAATTAACCCCGAACCACAGTGTCTACAATCTTCGAGCCGGCAGTGGCATTTTTCATTCTATTATTTTGGAGTTGTAGCATCTATCACTAATCACTTATCATGGGTAAAACTTAAATGTAAAATGGTAATGGAGATTTCTTTAGCCAAAGTTTTTTCAATAACCGTGTATATAATGCTAGTGTCTTAATCGTCAATGGCTGTCCCAGTTATGTACAGGAGAGAGTGAAGCTTTCTACTGAATTTGTTTGTGCCATAGCCTTGGGACCAAGTATCGGAGAAGGCAGCCACGTTACCTGCTTTCTGAGCCACCACCGGAGGGATTCCATCCTACCATGCCAAAAAGCAGAGAACTGGAATCCCCAAAACCTTTGCTTCATGAACCCTGCCACGTGTTAACGTTACTTATGCAGCTTCGCCCAACACATCCATATGTGAGGCTGCTGCCCCATGGGAAGGCCATGCTGTTGATACTTGCTGTACCTCACGCCTTGATCTCATCGGATCGTTTCAGTCCCAATGTCTCGTGTCTGGATGAATAAAGCCTTTGCCATTCTCTCAAGTCACTGTCATGCTGGCCCAAAAGACACACAGGCACTTGCCTACTCTATAGAGTCTCCTCAATCATTTTCTATTCATTCATTCATGGACGGGGGGTTTGCAGAGGATGTTGGAGGGGTGGTGCACCAAGGGATCGGTACGGTGGAGTCGCCGGCAGCATGGTTACATAGGTCAAACCCATTATTCGGTGAATTGGTTGGACCATGGAACTCAACAATGTACACAAAGATCTCTCGAGAAGAAAACGACACATTATCGCCCACCTTTGAGCCAGCGGTAGCATTTTCTGTTATGAAGTGGTAAGATGCAATGCTTGCTTGTGGGTAAAATGCATGTCGATGCTAGGATGATAAAGTCTTGCTCCGCTTGCGGTGTGTCATGTGTTGCACCTAGGTTCATGTATGTTTCATGAAGCTCATGCACATGAAGTACCACTCCTACATGAATATACAACAAACGAGGAATTTATGTATATCATGTCTTTCCCCCCTTACTCTGAGTTTATATATACATAAGACCACACGGTTTAACGTGCAAAATCGAATAGTTCAGTAATCTTTTCACAACACATTTCCTGCTCAATTGAGATATTAGAAGAAACCCAACCAAATATTATAGCTAGCGCATATACTAAAATTTAGATACATCCATGGTTTGAATATAGCCCGAAGCAATATACTAAATGCACTATCCCCTATCTATGAAGCACTACCAATGACAGGTGGGTGCATTTGTTGATAATGATCCAAAAATCTCAAGCAATTTTGCAGAATTATATGTGATGTCAACCGATGATACATTATTACTTTGGTTAATCTTCTAGATTTTGCATGAGTTATTGGAGAAAACTGAAGCAAGTGGGTGGACTCATCCATTGCAAGGTGCCAGCAACTGATAGCCACAGGATCTATGGTGTTTGCAGCCTGTTCACGGTGCTCGACTTTGAACCCGCCCATGGTTGAGAACTTTGGCATTGACTACTTGAGATAATAAGTTAGCAAACTGGCCTATCCCACTGTTTAGTATTGTACCTGTTAAGTGTACACAACTTGAGATAAACTTAGCTCAACAAAACTGTCTTTATGCAATTTTGTTTTCTTGTTGTAAAATGAACTGACTCATGATGCAACATGAATTATATATAAAAAATGGATTGATAATTAATGATACTAATCAAGCTATATCAGTATGAATCAAACCAGTCACATCGTTATCTTAAAGTGACAAATATCACATCATTCTATCCTAGAGTAGTAGCATCTATCACTTGGCATGGGTAAAACATTAATGTAAAAATGGTAATGAAGGCTTCTTTGTTAAAGTTTTTTTTAATAACATGTGTACATATAATGGTAGTATCTTAAATGGCAATGGTTATGCCGTCTTATGTTCAGAAGAGCATGAAACTTGTTACTGAATTTGTTTCTGACATAGCCTTACCAAGTAATATCAGAGAAGGCAGCCATGTTTACCTGCATTCAGAGCCACCGCTGGAGGATTCCATTCTACAAGCCAAGAAGCAGACCACTCCGGGTAGATTGGAGTCCACAAAACTTTTGCTTCATGGATCCCTGTCACGTACGTATTTAACACCACTTAGGCAGTTTCGCAACACTGCATCGTGCCATGGAAACTTTCAGCGTCATGATTTGGCACATGCTGGTCGTCGCCACATGGAGAAAGGATGCTAGTGAATCACTTAGTTTGTCGCACAAATTAAGTTACCAAGTTAGTTTTTTGACGTTGGTCTTCGTTCATGGGGGAAGATAACCGGTGTACTTCCAAAGATAGAGAAACAGGAACAACAATAAATAAGAAACAGGAACGATAAACAAGCAGGTCGTCGTCCATCGACCGAGTACGTGTTCTAGCTGCAGCTCCGCGCGGGAATACTCCTCGTCCTCCTGCTCCAGCACTGGCCGCTCATTGAGGGGTCAAAGACGAAGACGGGCGTCGGCGCAGCAGCAGCAGTCGGCTCGGAGGCGGCGGAATTCGCCTCCTCGCCAAAAAAAAACACCGGAACTAAATCAAAGTGAATTAATTACCGGATATTTACATTTTTTGACGTACTATTCCTTCTACATACAAAATTAAATACACAAAAAACAATAACTTAATCAGGAGCATGATTTCTTGCCAATTCGGTCATTCACATGTTATTTCGTATACATACTTGATTCTGTGTGCCATCATCAAATAGCTTCGCCAGCACAAGTAGGTGCATTGTGAAATTATATATGGAATCCTGTATAATAGAGAATATCGGCTAGATTATTACCATAATCTTATTTCTTCCTACTGGAATTTGAGAGACTTTCTTGATCTTGTTTGACAGGTGTACTTGTGTATGAAAGCATGGATCTGGTTGAACGCAATTGTCACATGAGAAGAGAACAGTATGCAAGGGTACCTAAGGAGGAGGAGAGGTCACGTCTGCCAAATCCTCAATTGCAATCCTCTTTCAACACTACGTACCATAAAGGATCGTTGTGCAATTATGATTTTGTACATCTTCTGCACATTAAATAGCGTAGCTTGATCTCTCATGGGGTATTATGGTGTCTATTCTTTTATTGAACATGCATGTCTCACGTGAGGAGAATTGAAAACAATTTCCACCTAAATTTTTCTACCAACCCCTCACAGAGGACCCAACCCATATGTCAGGTCCATAGGGGAAAATGTGTTGATTAATTTGTGACGTCAAACAATAAAGAGTACTTTCTAGAGAGTTTCCACTGATTGAAGACTATTTTTTCATCCACCAAAAAAACTAACACACCTTGCTTAACCACTCACGTATCTGCCCAAGCTATGACCTTCCTAATATGATTTGATCTTTGAACATTAACCTTCCTAATTGTATTTATGGCCTATTATGCAGTCTTATTTTCTACTGAATATCTGTGTCGCATGTTTATTCTTGTTAGAGGCCGCAATTTCCTCTCAAGAAGAGAACAACACACTAGCGCCCACCTTTGAACCGGTGGTAGCATTTTTCTGTTATGAGGTGGTAAGATGCAAAATGGCTTGCTCGTGGGTAAAAGTAAAATGCATGTTGATGCTAGGATGATAACAAATTCTTGCTCTGCTTGCGGTGTGTCATGTGTTCCATCTTCCATCTTGATTCATGCAGGCGTCACTTAAGTTTCATGAAGCTCATGAAGATGTAGTACCACTCCTACCTGAATATACAAGAAGCGAGGAATTCATGTATATCATGTCTTTCCCCTATATATACATAAGACCACGCGGTTTAACGTGCAAGAATCCAATAGTTCAGCAATCTTTTCACAACACATTTCCGCTCAATTGAGATATTAGAAGAAACCCAATAAAATATTATAGCTAGCATATAAACTAAAATTTAGTACCTCCATAGTTTGAATAAGGACCAAAGCAATATACTAAATGCATTGCCCCTAGCTATGAAGCACTACCAGTGCCAGGTGGGTGTTTTTATCTATAATGACCCAAATAACTACATCAATGTTCCAGTCTTATGTGTGGTGTCTACAGGTGACTGCAAAGTGGTATATTTATTACTTTGATAATTCTTTCAGATTTTTGTGTGGGTTGTTGGAGAAAAATAGAGCAAGTGAGTGGACTCGTCCATTGCAAGGTGCCAGGGCCAGCCACCGGATCCATGGTGTTGGTAGCACCCACCAGTCATTCGTGCATCAGCCTCGACTTTGAACGCACCGATGGCTGAGAAGTTGGCATTGCCTACTTGAGATAATAAGTTAGCAAGCTGGCCCCTCTCATTGTATAGTATTGTACTTGTTAAATGTATATGAGAGAATCTTAGCTCAACAGAACTGACCTTGTGCAATTTTTTTTCTTGCTATAAAATGAATCGTCTCCTGATGCAAACATGAATTATGAGCAAAAAGAATGAATTGACAAATAATTATGCTAATCGAGCCAGTCACATTGTTATATTAAAGTTACAAATATTGCATCATTCTATCCTAGAGTAGTAGCACCTATCACTTATCATGGATAAAGCATTAACGCAAAAAATGGTAATGGAGGTTTCTTTGTCAAAGTTTTTTTTAATAACATGTGTACATATAATGGTAGTATTCTATCCTACCAAACCAAGCCCAGCAAGCAGACCACTCGGGGTAGCTTGGAGTCCACAAAGCTTTTGCTTCATGTATCCTGTCACGTGGTTAATTAACACCACTTAGGCAGTTTCGCAACGCTGCATCGTGCGATGGGAACTTTCAGCGTCACGCGATTTGGCACACGCTGGTCATCGCCACATGGAGAAAGGATGCCAGTGAATCACTTAATTTGTCGTGCAAAGTTACCAAGTTAGTTTACCACACCTTTGTGATGCACTGATGCTTAAGGCATATCTGAGGGAAGAACAATAATTTCTTTTGTTCTCCCTGCAAGGATCCACTCAGTCGCATGTGCTTTGTTAGGGCGCCGTGCAGTGGCCTCTCCCCAATAAGAGCCTCAGCAAGGCTCATGAACAGACCGGAAAAGTGTGACAAGGCAATAGAAATCACAACATGTCCATGTGCTCAGCCCGCCCCCATGCTGCTGATGCTTGCTGGGGCAGGTCGCCTCGCTGATGATCTTATCAGTTATCAGATGGTTTCAGCCTCTTATGTGCAACTGAATCCGTGGATGAACAATGCGTTGGCCTTCTCTCAGGTCACTGTCATGCTGGCCCAAAAGAGACATGGGCACTTGCCACTCATTGTTCTCTTCTCAGTCGTTTCATTCACTCATGGACATGATGCCCACAGACTGATTGTTGATTGTTGTCCATTAGCTGAACCCAAATATATATGTTGCGTCCAAATCAGTGTGAGTCGAATTGTTGGCGTCTGCATGGAGCTTGAACTTTTCAAAACTGACTGCTGCATGAAACTCGATAAGTTCCGTGAAACCAAAGTTCTTGTCAACTGTACCTGAACACTTAACGGTAGTGCATGTTTGGGAGGGTCCAACTGGGCTACTAGGATGTCAGTGAGAAAGTAGTATTCAGTGTTCACCGGTTTTCTCAACAGCACGACCAGATACAGAGCACAGCAACAAGGTCACAAACAACGAATTCAGAGGCGTCAAAGGGCAGCAGTTGTCTGGCGCCAAAATAGATTTGCAACTGCCAATATTTTTTTAGAGAGAGAGGGAATCTACAGTGAGGCGAGGTGGATTGGCTAGAGAGATTGCCGACAGATAGTCCGCTGACAGTAGAGGCGTGGTTAATCATATCCAATGTATGCAGTATATGCAGAATGCCAGTATGCAGCATGGCTGCAGAGTACTCCGTACCAGTAGCTCGTAGGAGCTACAACTCTATATGATGATCCATGACCTCACTCTCACATACCCCCACAACGGCTAACACATCAGTACTGCACACCATCATGCCTGTTTGCTCCAGTTGCCCCCAAGACACCAGTACGGGTTTTTCTGCAGATGATGTCTAGCAGAGTGTCAGTAACAAAATGCCGGTAAGAAAGAAAGCTCGGCGGTAGAGCTTATTTACCGCTAAGCAGAGTAGTTAGTGCTGTAATATTTCCAGCCACCTGGGTGATGTGACTTGGAATTCAGAGCTTTCACAGACAATCTAGGGTGAATCAGACCAAAACACTGTGGTGTGGTGTGGCCACCTCATGCACTGCGCGCTAGGATTTGTAGGTTGGTTCAGTGCCCATGTTGTTTGTGTCCTCTCATGGCTGTGCCTACCTTGGAGATGAGGCCCAAAGCCAAAAGTAACTCACATGACTTTTACTTTGGTTACATGTCCCAAGGTCACGGAAATTTACCTCCAAGCATTTTAAATTTTACTACTTGGAGTTGAGGTCATTTTACATTCAGATAAAGCATGTTTCTTATATAAACACACACATTTACAAATACACTTGCTCCTAAATATTAGGGGACTTAGTAAAAAAACATTTATTGTCATTTACTACCACGCCTTCTGTTATCCATCCATTTCCTCCTTACAATATACTTATATGCTAACTAAACATGCATGGAAGAAAACAAAGATGGACTACCTTCTTGACTTGATTCTTCGGCTTATATTTCGAGTCCATAATATAGTAGGAAAAAATGGCAGGTTTAAACATGCATTATCCTCGTCGATCAAGGGAATCCAATCTCGATTACCATATCCAGCTGCAGGTTTGAACAGTAATATACTACCCATTTGCTTATTCACTTTGTCCTAGTTAAACCACAACCTTAGGTCAGATTACATCACCACTGTGGTCACTAATATTGGTTCCAATTACCAAGGTCTCAAATGGCCCAAACTATTACTATTCAAATGCATCATCCATCAATCACCCTTTTTACTAGCACTCTTTGCTGCTTCCTATGAGGAAGAACATGATCTATGTGTAGACCAGTCCTGCAGCCATGGACCACCAGCATCATCTGCATCTGATCCGGTGTGAGGCCAAACAAATGCACAAGACATATAATCTTGCTTCTGTACTCACAGTGGGGACTGTGATTGGCTATGCATATCGTCGTGGGCAGTGAGCATTGTCTCAAGGGCATATGGAAGAATGCAGATGCAGCAGCCCCATGTGATGTGGGAGCCCCTCCTCTGTTCTTAGGCCCCGTTTGTTTCCTCCACGCTAAACTTTAGCGTCGTCACATCGGATATAAATGTATTAATTAGGAGTATTACATATAAATTAATTTAAAAACCCATTACATAAATGAGGAGTAATTTACGAGACGAATCTATTAAGCCTAATTATACCATGATTAGACAATGTAATGCTACAGTAAACACATGATAATTATGTATTAATTATAGTAAAATTAGGCTTGTTAGGTTCGTCTCGTAAAATAGACGTGACTTATGTAATTAGTTTTATAATTAGTTTATGTTTAATACATCTAATTATCATTTATTTAAAGCGCTAAACTTTAGCGCATGTATCCAAACACCACCTTACTCTTAGCATATTGCATTGCATGTTTGTGTGATGCACTGATGCTCATGCCTGGTGAACAGCATTGTCCATGCTTGTAAATAGCTAATCCCCAACCAAATCCACCTAGAGATTTTGATTGGGTTTCCCTTTTCAGAGACAGAGGAACAAAATAGACATGTAGATAAACACTGCTGGAGGTTTTGTTCACTTCATGCATTTCCAGATAAGATGGCCATAGGCAATGTTTTGGATAGTTCTAAAGTGAGTGAATAATCCAAGGTGATCATGTGTTGTTCAGATTAACCAGATGATTGCAATGCAATGCAATGCAACAGTGAAGTACCACCACCACTGTTGCATCAGCATTGGTGGGACAGTGAAACCATGAGCCTTAACGTCAGGGAACAGTACTAGCAGAAGACACATGTACTGCATATCATCTGATGACATGTCTCCTACCAATTGCAAAGTGGTAACTGAATGGGCTCAATCAGGACTCAGGAGCAGAGTTTCTGCAGGCTGGTATATGGACCTCTCCCCCGTCATCTCAACAAGTGTCCTTGATCACCTTCTGTGCCGTGCCGTGCCGTGCAGCTGTGTGTGTTTGCTGGCAAGGACCGTGGATTTCATACACCGCTGCTGAGCCCCATCTCTGGCCGCTCACTTGTTCTACGACCACAAGACCACAGCAACAGCCAGCAGATGCCACAGTGCAGAAAGATTCCCTGCAGGCTCCTTTATTAACTAACTGCTGATGGGCAATGTCTGATGCATCCACATGCCCTCACTGGATTCCTTTGATTGTGCAGGGATTCCAATGGAAAAGATACTCCGCTCCAATCACTTGAGCTGAGGCTGAGCCATGCTGCCACGGCAGCATGACCACGGCAAGTCTGCAAGTGTAGTAGAGTGGCAAGGTGGGCCTTTCAAGAGAGATGTGTGATGTCATCATGAGCCCCTCTGAAATCTGAATGGTAGTACTGGCAGTGTCTTGTTTATGGCTGTTTCCTATTGGACATTCACAGGGACAAGCAGAGCTGCTAATGATGTGGTCCTAAATCTGGCTTTTGATGAATAAAAAAATGTGGGGGCAGATTAACTTTTGTAACATACACACTAATGATTATTATGGTTCTTGTGAATGTCGTTGGTGTTTGTCAGTAATTTTTGTTTGTTCATATTACTTCAATTCAGAGTAAACTACTGACATACAGATATATAATTACCTCAAGGTGATAAATAGCTGCATCCGACTAGTGTTAAAATTCTATCCCCCTATGATGTAGCTCACGACTTTGTACCAAAAAAGTTGAAGAAATCTTTCAGGAGCCAGTAAAGTTATAACCAAGCAATCACCTTTAAGCACTAGCACATCAGCTAGCCTGCCTACTGCAGAGAAACTTTTCCTGCGTAATTATTCTTGCACTGGTGGTTAAACCCTAGGACCCAATAGGGATCAAGTATGTTCCCAACTTACCCACTGATTGGGCATTTGATGATGTTTCTTTACTCTTGCAGGTACCAGCAGAAACTTCACATTCCACCTATAGCTATTGCAATATTATATCCACTGCAGCCATGTAAAACTTCTTGCTGTAGAAAAAAAATTGTTTTTAAAACAAATGTCAAAGCGCTCCTAGCAGTCTTGTAATGGAACAAAGAAGCGTATAGCCTGAAATGTAGGGCTATTATTATTGAACTATTGAAATGTTGCTGCAATGGAATTGATGTCATACCAAATTGCCAGTCTAATAAGTTAGCATTGTGAATAATTAGGATCACTATTCTGTTGTTAGTGCATCTCTAGCTAGATCACTAGGGTAGGGCAAGTAGGTTTTAGATCACCCTTGGAACTGCATGGGTTGTGAGCAATTATGCTTCACTCACTGAAGAACATGGCACATGCTCACCTCACTGGCGCAACAGTAGTACAGTGCTGCCCCTCCTCTCCAATGCAAGGGGAATCGAATAAGAGAAGAGAAGGTGAGAAAAAAAAAACAGTGCACATCTGAAATAGTAGGGAACCTATGAACACACACTCTACTTGTGTAAAAATTTGTGCTCTAGTCCATTTATATAAGTGCATTTCCTTCCAAAATTCTCTAGGCATGGTACTCCTAGAGCAGAGCAGGTGTAGCCCATGATAGTATGAGACCCAGTGGACTCATGAAAAGCTGCTCCCCAACCCATGCATGATGGTAAAAAGAAATGAGCAAAAGATGTCAGCGTTCTGTTAGCTGCCCATGCACATAGATGTGAGTAGCCTACCCACACTGGCAAGTAGGAATCACAAGCCCCATGTTCACCATGATTGAGGCACGGCTCCCAATTACAGCCAGGCACGAGGTATCAGACAAAGAATATCGCCAAAGGGGGCTCTTGGGCCGGTGGTTAAGTGATAGGATTACTGAGGGATTAGGTTAGGTTATATGTATGGTTGCGATCTACGATGAAAAAGTTTTGTAGGGCACATGGATGAGGTATGTCGATGGCAGCACTATCAAGTTCATGACATGCATGTTGATGCATCATATCAGTGAGTTGTGTAAGTCGTAACGGCAAAGGCCATCTGCTGGTCACAAAGAGCAATGTAATCTTCAGAAGAAGCAATAATTCTTCATTCCCCTGCTAATTAAAAGAGAGAGAAAATACTCATACAAGGCAATGGCCCTGAATCATATTTTTCAACTATTTTGTAACTGTAAGTTTTACAGCAAAATGTGTATATTCCAAAGGGGCAAAATCTGGAGGAAAACATTGCATTTTGTGCAGCTGGCCAGTGCATGCATCTGTGGTGAGTGCATTTAACAGTACGTGTACATCGTCTCTTCTCTCATTCCCCGCAAATGCAATGAACTGTGTGGTTATACAGCCATACAGGTGTATGATTAAGCACTAATAACAACCTAGTCCAATCTACTAAACTAATACCGACGAACTCTCACCCTCTGTGACCGGTCGTAGGAGAGAGAAGGCGATGCGAAGACTAACGAATGTGGCAGAGCAAAAGGTGACTGAGAACATGGGAGGGTGGGAAATACTATACACTGTATTCTCTCTCTATTCTCTCTCTCTCTCTCTCTCTAGATCTCTCTCTCTCTCCCATCAGTGACTGACTGGCATTCACGTTCATGCCACTGAGGCGCGAGCCTAGTAAGTCGTGACGGTGTCAATCTTGAGTTTACACAGCTTGAAAGACAAGCGTAACGGCCGTGTAGACCCCAATTTGCATTGCAGGGCTTTTACACAAACCACTCGATCTGCTCCAGCTTGCGCAAAGCAGCTTCGTTCTGGCATTTCAATCGAGGCCCTGCAATTACGTACCTTAAGCTAGCTAATCCAACGGCCAGGATCGATCAGCCCATCCAACGGCTAATCATATCCCTCCGCGACAGGTACGGCCTTGGCGTGTGCACGCATGTGACCATGCATGTCACGACGACGGCCTAGCTCTCTGATGGGCTAGTGAAGTGAGATCGATGAGATCTGGACGGAGGTGAGGTCGAGGCAATGGCGGCTTTTAGAAAAGCTAGGGCTTTCGCTTTGTCCTCTGGCTCGTGCACACCGCCTGCATGCATATGATCTCCCGTGGCTTTTCGGCGTGTGCACGAGACGGCATGCATGATATGATGCATGGATGACTGATGGGTGCATGATGATGCATCGAAATAAAAGGATTGGAGAAGACACCAAGGTGATCGCGAGTCTGTATGGGCCGGGGTACTATACACGTACGTGTTGGAGAGTGCCGATCGTGTGGACCTTGCGACTGTTCCTGTTCAGGTGATGACTCGCCTATATATCATCTTTTCGCTCATTGCCTTCTTAGAAAGAACAGTACTACACTAGAGAATCCCCCAATGCAATTATTTGAGGTAATTCATGTGAGCTTCTACTACTACTAGGTTAGTAAACGGGCGGTGCAATGACTTTTTTTCAGCCCCTTTTGGGGACTTTATTTTCTTGTGAAACTTTTTGACCCCGAAATTAAAAAAAAAACAAAGAAGAGCAGGACAAGATATGATCTTGTGAGGACGAAATTCAGTATGTACTCCATAATTAAGGTCCATATGTATGTTTTCAATGTTCTGATTTACTGGGGCTTTAACCCTGCATTTAAAAAGACACAGCACCTTTGTCCAACTCTAGTTGCATGGTGTTGGTGCATTGGCCGAAAATTAAAGTACACGTACCTCAACTATCTTAACAACCCTTAGATATCTCAAACTAGCGAATGACCCTCGATCTCGACCAGGCACGCTCGATCGACCCAAAACGAGCCAAACTTGGCCATCAAGTGCATGTGCAGAAGAAGAGAACTGCTGATCGAGATAGACATGGAAGCAGCTTTAAACTTGGAGGGGATGATCGTGACACCAGTGTCGCCACCCATGCTTAGTTGCCTACACCTCGCTAGCATAGCAACAACGGAAGCAGAAAGAAGAGTCTGCTGGCAAGTACGCCGTGCAAGTGCAATGCATGCATGGAAGGGCCGGCCCGAGAGAAGGCTAGCTTGGGCACCAATCAGAGCTCACTTCACCACACGCAAAAAAAGGAGCAAAAAAAGGGTACGTAGAAGGGTCCATGCATGTCAACTCTTTGTAGCTTTCCTTGGTTGATCTCTCTCTCCTCCTTGGGTTATGTGAATACCTAGCTTGCGTGAAACATGCCAAGGTGGTGGTGGGGCCGGATTGCCAGGGTATGTATGCAGGCTTTGTTAATTCTCGATCTTGTTTAGCCCAAGAACGTGCATGCTAGCTCTTGATCGAATCTCTACGACAAACACGGTAGGGTTTTCAGTTTCCTAGATAATGAAACTTCCACCGCATGTGTTGGAGCGCTAGCTAGCTACGTAGAAACTAATTGAGGTGTGTGTGATGGATCCACAAGCCATTGTCGTCTCAGCTACCGCGGAAGCACATCATCCCTCCACCTGTACATATGTTTCAATTCAACTGCTTATTTCCAGCCTGCTGCCCAAACTTTCCGTGAACGGCGCGGCGCGTAGCCAAATTCCGCGGCGTTGAAAGAAATTTAGCAAAGAGAAAAACGTTGGCGATTCTGCCAAAAATGTGTGGCCCTGGATCGGTTCGATTGTGGCGCGCGGGGTTAACCCGGCCACATAATTATTAATTCTGTAGCCAATTAGCTCTCTCTCTCTCTCTCTATATATATATATATACACATATTTATGGTTGAAAGTGCATCTAGGCTCTCCCTAGTGGGTTTTGGTTGACTGATGACAAATATAACCAAAGGGCTAATGGTTTAAATTGAGTCTATGAACAGGTGATACTATGTTAAAATTCATGGTTGAAATATGTTGATGTATCCCTCTATGGATCATGGTGGACGGCGTGAAGATTAAATGATTTAAATTATTTTCTATTTTGAATTTGAGTTAGGAACGCCGTACTATCAAGGGGGATGCGTGTTGATTGTGCCATGGATGATAAAGTGCTCAAAAGAAATAACAAGTGCACAAGAGAGACACAAAAATGCACTCACGGGCACCAGTTTTTTCTGGAGCCAGATACTCCGGCAAGGGGTCGGAGTATTCTAGTCCAGAATCAGGGTCAAAGCTTCATGTTCATTTCTGGAGCCAGATATTCCGGCAAGGGGCCGGAGTATCCAACCCAGATATCGCAGACAGCATAACGGTTAGATTTTGGGGGCCGAGTATTTATACTCCCACGCCCCCTCTTCACTTGCCTGCCGACTCCACTTGCAAGAAACACTCTCTTGAGCCTTCCTTTCACTCCCTCATCCTTCTAGAGCTAATCTTTGTGAGATTTGAGAAGGGGATTGAGTGAACTTGTGGATTTGAATGTGGGTGAGCATCAACTCCAACCTTGAGCACTTGAAGCATCCTTCGGCCATCGATTCGCGTTTGTTACTCTTGGAGCTTTTGCTCCTAGACGGCTAGGCGTCTCCGGCGAGCGCTTAACTCGTGTGAGCTTGCCCCGGAAAGTTTGTAAAGCCATCCCCTCGGGGAAATCATAGTAAGTAACCCTAGCTTGGCTTTTGGGCCCTAGGGGGAGGGTAGGGTTGTGGCTCAACCCGGTCTCTTTGGAGGCACCTTAACGGAGACGTAGCTTCTTTTAGGAAGTGAACTTCGGGAATGAAATCTCTTGTCTCTTGTTGTTGTGTTTGTTCCTCTAGTTCATACTTGTTCTTCGTGTTCATCGTGTTCTTCCTAGTTCATAGTTGACTTTCACATATTTGCTCCGATCTACTCGTGTATGAAGTTTGTAGTGCAACCCTTGGTTGGAAAGAATCCTGAGACGATTCCCCACCTTTCTATTCAAAGGAAATCAGCTAAGTTGCAAAGAACATTGAATCACGAGCTCATATATTTCTGTCACAGGAAAATCTGGGAACCTGCCAGATACTCCACGACTGTCTGAGTCGGAGTATCCGGTAGGGTGCCGGAAGTTCCGGGTACTAATCCGAGATTGAGTTGAATTGTGTGCAGATTTTTAAGAAGATCCTATTCACCCCCCCTCTAGGCATCTTGTGATCCTTTCAATTGGTATCAGAGCTTTGGTCTCCGGATTAAAGCTTAACCACTTGGAGAATCAAGATGTCGGGAGAAGAAGGAAAGGAAAAACCCGAAGGATCAAAGAAGGAGGTGAAGCCCAAGTACAATGATGATCGTGAGCTTGAGACCCTCTCATCCGATGATGACTCGGATTATGAAGAACAAGAGAGAAAGAAGCGGGAGAATAAGGCTAATCCTCAAATTCCCTTTGATTATTCTCGCTTAAGTTATTCAACTACATATACCTCTATCTCCATGGGCAAACCTCCTCGTTTTAAGGATACTACTTATACCTCATGGAGAGATGAGATGGTTGCACATTTGATCGAGGTCCACCCGGCCCTTTGGAAGATTGTGTGTGTAGGTGTCGACTTTCCGAAGGACAACTCTCCTCTTTCCACGGATCAAGAACATGAAATCCATCGCAACATGCAAGCCAAAGCAATTATTCTTAGTGCCTTGGAACCGAAAGAGAAAGAAAAGGTGGATGGGATACAATCCGCCAAGAAGATTTGGGAGACACTCCAAATCAATCATGAAGGCACAAGAAAAGTTAGAGAGGGAAGAATTCGATGCTTGGAAGGAGAGCTCAATAGATTTGTGATACTTCCAAGTGAGTCACCACAAGAGATGTTCTCTAGGTTGAGCAAGATCATCAACAAGATTAGAGCACTCGGAAGCACCAAGTGGGGTGACCGTGAAGTGGTTGACAAGATATTGAGCGCATATATGGCAAGAGATGTGAACCTTCCCACATTGATTAGAGAGAAGAGAGGTTTCAAGAGGTTCACTCCCGCCGATGTCATTGGAAGATTTGAAGAGAATCTCATGACCGTCAAAGAAGCTCAAGTATCTCAACAAATGTCACAAATATATGAGCAAATTGAGAAGGGAAGTGGTGTAGCATTTCAAGCAAGCACCAAGAGCAAAGGCAAGGAAGTGGTCAAGGTTCTAGAAAAACTCAAGAAAGAAGAGAAGGAAGAAAGTGATAGTGATAGTGATAGTGATGATGAAGAAGAACTTGCTCTCTTCATGAAGAACCTTAAGAAGACATTCAAGAAGACCGGTTTCTTCAAGAAGGGAAACTTCAAGGGAAAGACAAGACGAAGGTCCAACAAGTCATGCTTTGGTTGTGGGGAAATTGGTCATTTTGTGGCCGATTGTCCAACACCCAAAAAGAGAGATAAAGAAGGCCACAAGAAGAAGAAGAAGCACACCGGTGAAGCTCACCTTGGTCAAGAGTGGGATTCAACCGAAGAGACCTCCGATGATGAGGAGGTTGCAACAATTGCGGTGCAAGCTACTACCACAAGCACATCACTCTTTGGAGAGCTCACCGATGATGAAGATGATACTACTCCCACTTGTCTTATGGCAAAAGGGGTGAAGGTAATTCCTCAATCACTCTCTCTTCCTCATGATGATGATGATGATGATAGTGATGATGATGATAAAGAAATTATGTATGAAAAACTAGCTAAGAAATTTGGTAAAAAGGCCGCTTGTAGAATTAGAATGCTAGCGGAGGAATTAGAGGTAAGGGAAGAGACTCTTGAGGCTCAAGAAGAGTTGATGAGGCGTGAGCAAGAGAAATCCATAGCCCTTGAGACATCCCTATCCCAAGAAAGAAAGGGTTTCAAGGAGCGAGAGGACTTGCTCAATGCCAAAATTGACAAATTTCTTGTGCTTGAAAAGTCTCTAGCTAAAGAAAAGGAAAATGTTGAGAAGTTGACTAAGGAACTTTTCTTAGCCAATGAATCAAATGCTAACCTAAAAGGTGAAAAAGAAACACTTCAAGAAAACTTATCATGTTTGAATGTCAAACACATGGCTCTTGAAGTACAATTCAACACTCTTTGGGATAGCACTTCCTCATGCTCTAATGATGCAACCAAATCCTCTATTCCCTCCACTAGCAATGGTTGTGCTAGATGTTATAATGTTGATATAAAATCTTGTGGTACTAACCTTGCTGAAGCACAAGCTATGAAGAAGGAAATAGCAAGGCTCACCGATCTTCTCAAGAAAGAGAAGCCACGTCTCAAGATAGGTGAGTTTGAAAGGTACTCGAAGGCTTTTGGTACAAACTACATGAAGAAATATGGCTACAAGAATGACAAGGGGATAGGTAAGGATGAGCAAGGTGATAGAAACCTTATCCCCGTCATCAAGAACAACAAGACCTCCAGCCTTGGTGTGAAAGGTGGCTTGTTGAAGCACTTTCCACACACAAGGTATCCTTGGAGCAAGGGGGACGAACACAAGGCCAACTACACCAAGCCTATGAGTTTTGAGTCCTCTCATATTGTGTCTTATGAGTATGAGAGACCACAAACTCAAACTCAACCCAAGAAGGAGAAACTCACCAAGACCAACTTGAAGCAAGACAACAAAGTGAAGGCACATGCTCCACAAAGTACCTTCTATGCCGATTATGTGTTGGCTTGGGACCATCGTGGTAGGGTGGTTGCCAAGTATGTTGGGTATCGCACTAGAGACACATTGATCAAGAGAAATGTGTGGGTGCCCAAAGTTCTTGTGACTAACGCCAAAGGACCCAAATCTATTTGGGTACCTAAAACAAAAGCTTGATTTGTTTTTGTAGGCATACTCCTCCGGTGGAACCAAGTGGGTGCTTGATAGTGGATGCACAAATCATATGACCGGAGAGAAGAGTATGTTCACTTCATTTGAGGCAAATGAAAATTCAAGTGACAACATTGTGTTTGCCGATAATAGCCAAGGAAAGGTAAAAGGTCTAGGTACAATTGCAATCTCTACCGACCATTCAATTTCCAATGTTTTCTTGGTAGAATCGTTGGACTACAATTTGCTATCTGTTTCACAACTTTGTGAGATGGGTTACAATTGTTCGTTCACCAATAAGGGTGTGACCGTCTTTAGAAGAAGCGATGACTCCGTTGCTTTCAAGGGTGTGCTCAAGGGAAAGCTTTATCTTGTGGATTTCACATCGGACAAAGCTCAACTTGATGCATGCTTGTTAGCAAAGTCTAGCTTGGGTTGGCTTTGGCATCGCCGACTAGCTCATGTTGGGATGAGAAATCTTGACAAACTTCTTAAGGGCGATCACATTCTTGGACTAACAAATGTTTCCTTTGAGAAAGATCGTCTTTGTAGTGCATGTCAAGCGGGAAAGCAAGTTGGTGCACCACATCCACCCAAGAGCATCATCACCACCAAGACTCCGCTTGAGCTTCTACACATGGATATATTTGGGCCCGTGGCCTACATTAGTATTGGTGGTAACAAATATGGCTTTGTTATTGTTGATGATTATTCTCGTTTCACTTGGGTGTTCTTTTTGCATGATAAGGGTCAAGTGCATGAGATATTCAAGAATTTTGCAAGAAAGGCCCAAAATGAGTTCAATTGGAAGATCAAGAAAGTGAGAAGTGACAATGGCACCGAGTTCAAGAACACCAACATTGAACAATTTCTTGGAGAGGAAGGAATTGGGCATCAATTCTCCGTGCCATACACTCCTCAACAAAATGGTATTGTGGAGAGGAAGAATAGGACACTCATTGAGATGGCAAGGGCAATGCTAGATGAGTACAAGACTTCGGACCAATTTTAGGCCGAAGCCATCAACACCGCATGCCACGCCATCAACCGTCTCTACCTCCACAAGCTCTTGAGGAAAACGGCATATCAGCTTCTCATAGGTAAAAAGCCTAATGTGTCTTACTTTAGAGTTTTTGGAAGTAAGTGCTTCATTCTAAACAAGAAGCCCAAAAGCTCTAAGTTTGCACCTAAATGTGATGAAGGTTTTCTTCTTGGTTATGCATCAAATGCCCATGGCTACCGTGTTTTCAACAAGACCTCCGGTTGTGTTGAAATAACGTGTGACGTGGACTTTGATGAAACTAACGGCTCTCAAGTAGAGCAAGTTGATCCAAATAATGTAGATGAAGAACCTCCACAACAAGCAATTGAGAAGCTAGCCTTTGGAGAAGTGAGGCCTCAAGATCCAAGTGAGCAAAACAAGCCAAATGAAGACAAATCATCACCAACACAAGTTGAACCATCCACACCAACAATTGATCAAGATCAAGCACAAAATGGTGTCAACTCAAGTCAAGATGATCATGATGATGATGGTCCAATCCAAGCTCAATCAAGTGTACCACATCCAAGAGTCCACCACACTATCCAAAGAGATCATCCCGTGGACAACATTCTTGGAAGCATCCAAAGAGGGGTAACTACTCGTTCTAGATTAGCAAGTTTTTGTGAACATTACTCGTTTGTTTCCTCTTTGGAACCTCTCAAGGTAGAAGAAGCACTTGATGATCCGGATTGGGTAATGGCCATGCAAGAGGAGCTCAACAATTTCAAGAGAAATGAAGTTTGGTCATTGGTAGAAAGGCCCAAGCAAAATGTGATTGGAACCAAGTGGGTCTTTAGGAACAAGCAAGATGAACATGGTGTAGTTACAAGAAACAAGGCAAGGTTGGTTGCTCAAGGCTTCACTCAAATAGAAGGTTTGGATTTTGGTGAGACATATGCTCCCGTAGCTAGGCTTGAGTCAATTCGTATTTTACTTGCCTATGCTACTCACCATGATTTCAAGCTACATCAAATGGATGTCAAGAGTGCATTTCTAAATGGGCCAATTTCCGAATTGGTATATGTGGAGCAACCACCGGGCTTTGAAGACCCCAAGTATCATCACCATGTATACAAGCTCCATAAGGCGCTCTATGGGCTCAAGCAAGCCCCTAGAGCATGGTATGAATGCCTTAAGGACTTTCTCTTAAGGAAAGGTTTTGAAATAGGCAAGGCCGATCCTACTCTCTTTACACGCAAGCAAGATAAAGATATTTTTGTGTGCCAAATATATGTCGAGGACATTATATTTGTCTCTACTAACAATGTTTGGTGTGAAGAATTTAGTAGGATTAGGACAAAGAGGTTTGAGATGTCCATGATGGGTGAGTTGAAGTTCTTCCTTAGATTTCAAATCAAGCAACTCAAGGATGGCACCTTCATTAGTCAAACCAAGTACACCACTGATATGCTCAAGAAGTTTGACATGGAGAATGCCAAGCCCATCAAGACTCCTATGCCAACCAATGGACATCTCGATCTAAATGAAGATGGGAAGGTCGTGGATCAAAAGGTATATCGCTCCATGATTGGCTCTCTACTTTACCTTTGTGCATCTAGGCCTGATATCATGCTTAGTGTGTGCATGTGTGCAAGATTTCAAGCTAACCCGAAAGAGTGTCATTTGATGGCCGTTAAGAGAATTTTTAGATACTTAGTGCACACTCCTAATCTTGGCTTGTGGTATCCCAAAGGCTCAACCTTTAGTCTACTTGGCTATTCGGACTCCGATTATGCCGGTTGTAAAGTAGACCGAAAGAGTACAACGGGGACTTGCCAATTTCTTGGTCGGTCCTTGGTGTCATGGAGCTCAAAGAAGCAAAATTCGGTCGCTTTGTCGACCGCCGAAGCCGAGTATGTGGTGGCCGGCGCTTGTTGTGCCCAACTACTTTGGATGAGGCAAACTTTGAGTGACTTCGGTCGTGAGTTTAGTAAGATTCCGCTCTTGTGTGACAATGAGAGCGCTATCAAACTAGCTAACAATCCGGTGCAACACTCCCAAACAAAGCACATAGATATTCGCCATCACTTCTTACGGGATCATGAGGCAAAGGGAGATATTGCTTTACGACATGTGAGCACCGAAAGGCAACTTGCCGATATCTTCACTAAGCCACTAGATGAGTCAAGATTTTGTGCTTTGAGGAGTGAACTAAATATTTTGGATTCTCGTAACGTTTCTTGAACTCTTGCACACAAAATTGGTTGATGACTAGATAGGAAAAATATTTTTCTTGTGTGAGTTCTTGAAAATATTTGGCTCTTGTGATCGTTGCATCATGTTTTGGCTCATGTGATCATAGTTATGTATTGTTGTTTGCTGGCTGATCACATGTGTCAAAATTGCTTTTTATATGTCCATCTTTCTCTCTATCAAATCTTAGTCAAAATCTCTCTATCCTTCTCTGCTTCATGTCTACTGAATGTTCTGGGGTCGGACACTACGGGACTGGACCAGAACAAAAACATTCCGAGAAGGCCCTCGGGAAAACGAGTTCTTGGAGTATCCGGCCTTTCAAGAAGTATCTGCCTCCAGTTTGACCAAAGTTCCCTTGCGCTGATCATTATCTCCATGTTGACTTGAGTCATGACCTTATCCACTCGTGTTGACCGTCCATTCCGCGCTTCACCAGCAACCGGTCCCACATCTTGTCCCCACCTGTCAGCAGTCCATCAAAACCAAAAAAAGGGATCTCTTCCTCCTACCGCTTCGTCCTGAGTCGTTCGGCTCGGTTCGCGTTTCTCTCACAAAGGGCGCCGCTTCTTCTCGTCTCGCGGGGCGACGGGCGCTGGCTCCAGTCGTCCGGACGTCTCCTCCGCCGTCCTGCGCTGGGGATCTGGATCGCCGCTCTCCGCCGCACGAGGCTGCGCTCCACCGCCACATCCCTCCCGCACGCAGTTTCTGCTCTCCTCTCCAATGGTAACCCTAACCGCCATGTCTCTCTCTCGATCTACTCTCACAGGATGTTCTGGTTAAATCCCTTGGGTAGGAATGTTCTCTAGGTTTTGCTGAGTCTCTCCTAGCAATCTTGCTACAATCCCTTGGATACTTTTAGAGATCGATGCAAAATCATGTTCGTTCCAAATCTGTTCATGGTTGTTCTTGTCCTGTAGGCTCATGCTCTTAATTTCAAATCACCTTATGTCTTTCTCTGCTCTTAGATTCACTGCTTAGCAAAATGTGTGACTCAATCCTAAATTCCCCTCTGTTCAGGCAACCTCCAGTGAGTCAGTAGGGACAGACAGTGAGGATGAAATACCCCTTGCGGCTCGTGCTACAAGTCTGCGTGCAAATCCCCCACGAGCTGCACGTGATGGGGGTACTGGAGGTATGGGCAGAGGAGGGGCTGGGGCAGGGGTGCTGCGGCTGCTACTAGTTCTGTCAAAACAGCGGCAGCAAAGAAGAAGGCTTCCAAGAATGCTCCAGCTGGCACTAGTGACAAGAGAAAAGCTCCTGGTTCTATCTCTGAGTCTGAATTGAGAGGGCAGGGCAGAGGCAGAGGTGCTCAGGGCATACACATCAGGGAAGGTGGTTCTGGCAGTGGTTCTGTTCCAGCAGCTAGAGAAGGGAAGAGAGCAGCAGGGAGGCCTGTTAAGCACCCTTTGGATGTGGGAAGCACAATGCTTAAACCACATCAAGCAAAGCGCAAGTTAACAGATGACTTTTATGGAACAAGAGAGGATTACAGGAAAGGGACACAAGTTTTGTGGGATATCAGATACACCAATCCTGACAATGTGCCAAAGGACAATTCAGTTGATGATGTTCGGTTTTGGAATCGCTTCCAAGCCGACTACTATGATTGTGCTGTGATGACGAAGGATAAGAAGACTGTTCCGATGTAGTGGATTGACTGGGAACACTTGAGGAATCATGGTTACAGATATATTGATCTTGTTATTCAGCTTTGTGAGAAGAAGAACGTTTACAACATCTTGCAGTTCAAGCATGACTGGAATGAGGAAATCATTGGACAATTTTTTGCTACTCTTTAGGTTGATGTTGATGCCAAACCTTATACCATGCATTGGATGACACAAGGCCAAAGGTTCTCGGTGACCTATACTAGATTTGCTGAAATTTTGGGGTTTGATGAGAGTGACCGTGAGAAGTATCGGATCCATGATGATGATGTGTTCAGTGATGGTCAGATTGCTTTCATGTACGATGAGAGGTATGGGACAATAGAGTATGGGAAGACACATGTGATGAAGCCCTACTACCGGTACATTCACAACCTCTTTCGCAAGACACTTATTCCTAAGGTTGGTGATGCTACCGGAGTTCTCAACACAAACAGAAACTTGCTGGTTTGGATGGCACCAAAGAAAGAAGATTTCAGCGTGTTTGATTTCATTTGGAATGAAATAATAGTGTGCTCCACCACACCTTCCAAAAGTTGTGTTTATGGTCCTTATATCATGGCTATGATAGAGAAGGTGACCGAGAGAGAGTTCCCATGTGACATGAAACACAAGCCTTATCGCCCTCGTGTTAGTGATTGGACAGCCGAGGCAAAACCCAAGAGCACCACAGCTGGACAGCCATCCACTTCTTCTGCTCAGCCTTCTTCCTCTCGAGGACCAGCCAGCTCACCGCACAAGGAAAAGTGCAAGGGCAAAAAGAACACGAGTTCCTCATCTTTTCTTAGCCGAGTAGTTCAAAATCTGTTCAAAGTGTGCACATTTCAGGCCGTGGCAGTTCAGAGACATCAAGAGCTTCTTGTTGATCACATTCAGAAATATGAGGAAAGGCAGAAGAAAATCATGGCAAGCTTGAATATTCCACACTCCCCTCCTCGTGTCTTTGCTCCTTTTCCTCCTATGCCTCATTTTGATAACCCTTGTGATGAAAATGATGATGATGAGGCTGCTGCTGAAGCTATGACTGAAGATGATCTCCTCAATGACCTTGGTGATCCAGATGCGGTTGCTGCCGAGGGAGAGTCTGAGGGGACAGCTGGGGAGGATGGAGGTGATGACAGCGACTCTTTCTAGTGCTTTCCGCTGCTGCTGCCCCTTTTTGTGCTTGATGCCAAAGGGGGAGTGATTAGTTGCTGAGATGTTGCTGATTGTGGGCTGTTTGTTGCTGTTTGGGGCAAATTTATTGCTGATGGAGTTGCTGATGAATTCTTTTGGAGCTGTTGCTGCTGACGTGCTGCTGCTGTGCAGCCGCTGCTGCTGATGGTGACTGTATTCTTTTGGGTTCCAGGCCGGAGTATCCGGGTATGTGTTGGATACTCCGGACCTGATGGTGGCTGAAACTTCTCTTAGCTTAACTTAGGTTTCTCATGTGATGGACATGTAAAACTTTTATGTGGTGGTGTGATGTAATGTGTGCCAGGTGACACATTTGATCTTTTAGGGCTTAATTGCTAGTGTGATGCGAACTTTATGTTATTTATTCGATGTCATGCTTATTATGGTCTTATGATGGTGTATTGTTAATTTTCAACTTGATGGTTGTATAAGCATGTCATGAGCATCACGAATTATTTATTTCACACTTTGCACCCCACGAATGCATGGATATAGGGGGAGCTCTTGTAAATATGTGTCATATGTTGAGAATGACATATATGTTGGAGAAGCACATATTTAGGGGGAGCCACCTATATAGATGGATTCAAAATGATTATGAATTTTATTGTGAGCTTTGGTTATGTTGTCATCAATCACCAAAAAGGGGGAGATTGAAAGTGCATCTAGGCTCTCCCTAGTGGGTTTTGGTTGAGTGATGACAAATATAACCAAAGGGCTAATGGTTTAAATTGAGTCTATGAACAGGTGACACTATGTTAAAATTCATGGTTGAAATATGTTGATGTATCCCTCTATGGATCATGGTGGACGGCGTGAAGATTAAAGGATTTAAATTATTTTCTATTTTGAATTTGAGTTAGGAACGCCGTACTATCAAGGGGGATGCGTGTTGATTGTGCCATGGATGATAAAGTGCTCAAAAGAAATAACAAGTGCACAAGAGAGACACAAAAATGCACTCACGGGCACCAGTTTTTTCTGGAGCCAGATACTCCGGCAAGGGGTCGGAGTATTCTAGTCCAGAATCAGGGTCAAAGCTTCATGTTCATTTCTGGAGCCAGATATTCTGGCAAGGGGCCGGAGTATCCAACCCAGATCTCGCAGACAGCATAACGGTTAGATTTTGGGGGCCGAGTATTTATACTCCCACGCCCCTTCTTCACTTGCCTGCCGACTCCACTTGCAGAAACACTCTCTTGAGCCTTCCTTTCACTCCCTCATCCTTCTAGAGCTAATCTTTGTGAGGTTTGAGAAGGGGATTGAGTGAGCTTGTTGATTTGAGTGTGGGTGAGCATCAACTCCAACCTTGAGCACTTGAAGCATCCTTCGGCCATCGATTCGAGTTTGTTACTCTTGGAGCTTTTGCTCCTAGACGGCTAGGCGTCTCTGGCGAGCGCTCAACTCGTGTGAGCTTGCCCCGGAAAGTTTGTAAAGCCATCCCCTCGGGGAAATCATAGTAAGTAACCCTAGCTTGGCTTTTGGGCCCTAGGGGGAGGGTGGGGTTGTGGCTCAACCCGGTCTCTTTGGAGGCACCTCAACGGAGACGTAGCTTCTTTTGGGAAGTGAACTTCGGGAATCAAATCTCTTGTCTCTTGTTGTTGTATTTGTTCCTCTAGTTCATACTTGTTCTTCGTGTTCATCGTGTTCTTCCTAGTTCATAGTTGACTTTCACATATTTGCTCCGATCTACTCGTGTGTGAAGTTTGTAGTGCAGCCCTTGGTTGGAAAGAATCCTGAGACGATTCCCCACCTTTTTATTCAAAGGAAATCAGCTAAGTTGCAAAGAACATTGAATCATAAGCTCATATATTTCTGTCACAGGAAAATCTGGGAACCTGCCAGATACTCCACGACTGTCTGAGTCGGAGTATCCGGTAGGGTGCCGGAAGTTCCGGGTACTAATCCGAGATTGAGTTGAATTGTGTGCAGATTTTTAAGAAGATCCTATTCACCCCCCCCCTTTAGGCATCTTGTGATCCTTTCATTGGTAATTGGGTTACTTTAACACACATGGAGATATTTATCATTATATTATAGTAAATTACTTAGTAAGAAGTTACTAAAATCTCATGAATTACTATAGTAATTATAGTAACTCAAAGTGGCTATAGAATAGTTATTCTATGGCCGGTCACATATTATAGGTTATATATATATATATATATATATATATATATATATATAATTCCTGGTAGAAATTGTAATGCTCAAACTTGACCGACTTAGATGCGTCAAAGTTCTGCATGATTGCGTCCATGGAATTGGATAGCCAAGGAAAGGCCACACGCACCACACCGAGATGTCTTTGGCCTTATGGCGTGTTGCCACTGCTACAGTGTGCACGTGCTTCTCATCATCCGCCGTTTGTTTATGATTTGAGATGAGAGCGAGAGATGCCGGGGCCAGGCAGGCGGGAATGTCGGCTCCCCAATTAGACCATTCAATAGAATGGGCGGGAACAGTAGCGCGGGCTGGAGACCCATCGATCCGTCGTCGCGACGCCATGGGCGCGGGAAAAAAAGCTTGTTGGATTGGATCCCAGCCGGCCGGTGTGTGTCTCTCTCGTCTCGCCCGGTTCAAACGGATAAGCTGCTGCCTCAGTAGGAGTAGGCCGGAGGGAATCGAATCCAATCCAATCGAATCTCCTTCGATGCCGATCCCGCCGGCAATGCAAAGCCGGCCGGGGGGTCCAGTCCATGCATCCGGGAGCGATAGATGATGGCGCCGCGCTTGAATGCATGCGCTGCCGGGCGGCGGCTCTCCGCCGCGCGCGGTCCCCGGCCGGCCGGGCTCGATGCATGCAAGCACGGCGGTCGGCGGAGCACTAGCTGCACGCCGGCGTATGTACGACGCAGGGTGTGGCATGCACTGTGCGGCGGTCCTGCGTGCTGCGTCTCTCGATCTCGACAGAGATGATTAATTAATCCCAGGACCATGCATTCGAGAGTGGGGCATCGCCCAGAAAGAAGGGACGGTGACGGTGCGATGCATGGCGGACGGGGAGACGGGACGGTGCATGCAGCAGGGACCGCGGCCTGCGGGAGCCCGGAGGATGGAGATGCCGGTGGCGGCGGCGGCGGCGGGGTTTGGTTGTTTCGGGCGAACCGATGGATAGAGTCGAGTCGCGCGCGACATGGCCACGGCGGCGGTCACGTGGGCGCGCATGCGCGGCGGGCCGTCATCCCACGTGACCACAGCTCGGAGCTGCCTGCCTGCGGCCCCATCCGTCCCCGGCCCCTTTTGTTTAATTTGCGAGCAGCACTCGATCACCGCCACTCAGTCTCGGCTTCGTATATACGGAGTACTAGCTAGCAGATCCTTAAATCCTATCACAGTAGCAAACGAAGACAGTGCATCTATAATTAAATATCCAAAACTTTTAAGGCCGACGGACCACTCGTCATTAAAGTATTATCTCTTCGTACGACCTCACCTATTAGACTTGTTTCGTCAATCGTTTGACGAAACAGTCCGGACACATTACTCATCGTCGTCAAAATATACAGATATCAAAGGTGACCTGCCCTGCGAAGTATGAACCCAGAATTGCTCGTCGTCAAAACAGCAGGGCGCGGGCCGGCCGGCCGCCTCGAGGTGTCGCATGAGGCAGTCCAACTTTGGGGTCACCGTCCTCGAGGACCTCAAACCGTACACGACCACAGCCCACGGGCACGCCGTCGCCGATATATATATATATATATATATATATATATATATATATATATATATATATATATATATATATATATATATAGCCAAGTCCGCAGCTCCGAGGACGGCGCCGATGTTGATCTTGTGCACGAGAAGCTGAAGGGAGTAACTCTTCTGTTGGTATAGGCGTATCAGCTTGGGGTCTACGCATCTTGCAGGCATGGAGAGATGAGCGGGGCACCAGGAGATCATGGGATTTAGATTGGTCTATGTGCGTGCGGAGGTGTGAACAATTGGCGCTGGTTGATTGCTCACTCGCGTATGAAAGATGAAGCGGGGATTTCGTGTTCGTGGGATTGTGGTGTTAATCCTAGGATTCTTCCATGGAAGGAAGCAAGGACTTGCCTGCACCACGTACATGGTTCCTCGATTTGACAACCCGACCTCAGATACACACAGGCCGGTTGGTCGTAGCTCCCCATCGATGAATTTTACTACTGGTGTGCGTGTGCGGCTTCTACCACAACATGTACCGTTCGTGTACAGGGTCCTGACTTTGTGCAGGAACAAGCAAGGGACCAAGGGTTGCGTAGCAGTGGCCAACCAGCTTGGAATAGACTTATTGTTTTTTTTTCTCTTTTTAGACGAACGGACAGGAAGTTCGATCATAGCATCGAGGCGGTCGAGCTGACCGGTCGCGGGCCCGTGGCTACAGCCAGACTTGTCCGTGCGCTGCTCTTTGTAACTACTCGAGTTCGGAGCCATTGGTGAGGTTGCAGTTCGGGAACCAATCGCAGATTGATAGCTGCATGTGCATCCATGCATACATGGCACGTTTGATGATATTCATATTGGTTTCTAGATAATATTTTTATGATATTCAATTTATTATTACACCATTTTGCCGCTGATGGATTCTTCAAAACGATACGAGGACAATACATGCTCCATTCAAAGATCCAAGAACTGGTAATATTGTTTCTCTATAAATTTTCATTCCTTCTTATACTACATAATAATTAAATGCATATTGTATTTCTTCATACGGCGACAACGTTAATGGGTCCACGACTTATGGTGAGCAACCACCACACAAATATCCTAAAGAATGTACTCCCTCCATCCCAAAAAAGAAGTCATTCTAGAAATTTAGGATAGATTAACGAGAAAGTAAAATGACATTGATTGCCCCTAATTATTAGTCATATTTGACACTAATTAGTTGTTGCATGCACATGCACCTATTACTAAATATAGTAGGATGACTTGTTTTCTGGGGATAAATTTTGAATCCTATAGTATCTTCTTTTTGGGGACGGAAGGAATTGGAATGCAACAATCCGACCAACACAAGGATGAATTACAAAAAAAAACCGTCAAAAAACTCGTCAACAAAAGTTATAACGGATATGGTTAATATAGAACACTATGGTCAGGGACACTTTATGCAAGAACTACAATGCAACTCCTATCAAATTGAAGCATGACCTGCAAATTCTAGGTTATGCCATTCAAATTTAACACTTAAGTACAGGCAAACAATACATGAGCGTGAGAGGGTGCTCTATGCAAACATGTCAGCTGACAAAAAAGAGCAAAAAAACCGTGAAAATGCATGTTGTGTGATGCATACAGTACTCCGAGAAAGAACTCAATAACCGTGAAGAACCCTTTGAATAACTCAATATATTCGGATTGAAGGTCATTTTCAACGTGATTGTCTAATAACCGTGAAGAACCCTTTGGATAACTCAGTATATTCAGATTGAAGGTCATTTTCAACGTGAAGAACCCTTTGGTTTCAATAACCGTGATTGTCTAATGAACACAACCATTTTCAACGTTCTAAAGCGCAAAAGTGAGATTAAGAATACACTAATTTTTATTGTTTTGTTTTATCTATGTATGTTGACACAAATGTGTCAGCTAAATTTATAACATGCATACATGTGCAGTTTTGTTATATTTGCAATTTAGAATCTACTGTGTTGTTTATTTGAGCCCATTAAAAAAGTAAGTCATGTTCATTTGTTGTCCTACTTTACTCTAATCCTCATGAACCCGTTGCAACGCACGGACATATTTGCTAGTAAACAACAAAAGTAATTGTGGTGTAGTGATAAAGTGTTGTGTGCTAATAGGTCCTAGGTTCGATTCCAACAGGTGATAATTTGAGTTTAAGTATTTAATATATATACTATACTTACAACATTGGCCGTTGCAACTTCTATCTAATGTAACGCTTCATTGTGTGGCAAATCCTATTGCTATTGCCACCAAATGGCACCTATTACCACGAAGGTAATTGCAACGGCTGCCAACAAAAGTACCGTTGCTGCAATTGGTACCTATTGCCACACCTTTAACTCTATTGCCACTTTTTTCACTATTGCCGCTGCTTTCTCACCCATGGTTGGGTACGTACCGCGAGAGAAAAGCTCTCGACAAGGATCGGGACCTCTGGTCTCCGTCGTCGGCCTCTCGCGAGCTGCTTAGTGACTGTCTGTTGGGTCTTAGTAGCAACATTGTATAAAGGCTACTGCTCTTATATATTTATACGGGAGAAAATGACCTGAGCGATCACGTTGGGGCCATACAAGGTAAGTAGAAACGCAAGTGTCGTGTGGGCACAAAAACAAACCTATTTTCACAATAGATTGACAACAATAAGTAAATCCATCGTGAAAATATTTTAACATTATTTTATATTTTTACTCAAGATGAGACATTTTTTCTAATATCGGAGATGGTGTGGAAGCGGATTAAAAGAGACAGATAATACATACTTATGTGTAATTTTTTATGATGGAACGAAAACCACAAAGAAATAATATAACATAAAAAATTCTCCCCTTTATAGTTTACGACCCAGCTAAAGTAACATTAACAGTTGACAGCGGTACTTCATACTTGACTCCGAAAAAAAAATTATTCAAATCCTCAGTTGAAGTGAGCACGTAAAACAAAATAAACATTACTAAAAATATTATGTATATATGTGGGCCGGGCTTAAATTTTATTATAGTGGGCTCACAAAAGCAGTCAGATATCCTATTATAATTTTTGGATAATCCACGATTAATTATCGGATAATTCGTGGAATTTTTCACTAAAACCATATCCTGCTCCGCATCTGCACATAATAATTGGATTCGAATTATCCATACCCGTACGGATATCCAAAACTCTTCTCCAGAACGGATGGGACGCAAAAATTATCCGCACCACTTCATCCCTTGAAATAGCTGACCGCACCCTATAGCAATCCAAAAATTCCAAACATGCCAAAATGGTGGTACAAAATAGTTACAAGAAGAAGACCACGCATGCATCGATCACAAGTCCCAGCGCGTCCCACGGTCTTCGGGTGCCGACTCTGACTCTGACAACCTGACCCGTCTCTGACACCCCGGTCCCACCCGACTCCGTTGACCACAGTCTCGTCGAGTCTTTTTGTAAAAACAGGCATTGGCGTCCAATAAAACCAAGCCCAGCAAGTGATGACAACAAGGCTCACGCACGCTGCTGCGTCCCGCCGCAGAGAGACCTTTTTCTCTGAGAGGCCGTACCCGCACCGGGCGTGGCATGCATGCAAGAATTTTAATGGTTCGATTTGGCTCATGCTCATACATGCACGCAGTACGTACGACGCAGGCTTGACCAAATCTTTGACCGGCCGGCGTTTCTGAGTCCCTGACTCCTGACCGAGAGATTTTTCCTCTTGCCTAAAGTTTAACTTGACAAGGTAACTTTATCATAAATACGATACTATAACATTTCGTTTGTATTTATAAATAATTGTTCAAACATTAATTAATTAGGTTTAAAATGTTCGTCTTGTAAAGTACAACAAAACCGTGTAATTAGTTTTTTATTTTATCTATATTTAGTACTCCATGCATGTACGATATTTTGATGTGATGGAAATATTTCTTTTGTATTGTGGAATTTAAGATATTTTGATGTGCTGAGAATCTTCTTTTTTTCGTTGTAGAATTTGAGGTGGAAAACAAGGCCCGGGTAAGGCCGTGTTTAGATGCAAAATAGGAGGTGGTGATTTGGGGGTTTGGGGTCAATTCGTAATCATTACGCCACTGTAGCATTTCGTTTGTACGTGTGAAAAATTGTCTAAAAATTGATTAATTAGGCTCAAAATGTTCGTCTCGCAGAGTACAACAAAATTGTGCAATTAGTTTTTTATTTCATCTACATTTAATACTCCATGCATGGGTCGACATTTTGATGTGATGGGTATCTTCTTTTTGCATAGTGAACTTTGGGGTTGTTTTTTTAAGTCTTGTTTAGTTCGTAAATTTGGGAGCCAAACTTTGGTCTTTTGGAGTGCGTACGCCACTGTAGCATTTCGTTTGTATGTGTGAAAAATTATCTAAAAATTAATTAATTAGGTTCAAAATGTTCGTCTCGCAGAGTACAACAAAATTGTGCAATTAGTTTTTGATTTCATCTACATTCAGTACTCTATACATGTGCCGACATTTTGATGCGATGGAAATCACCTTTTACATAGTAAACTTTAGGGGTAGAATTTGAGATCTATAGACGGCCTAAACAAGGGCTAAAACGCGCTGGCGAAAGCTGCCGGTGCAGCTGCAGGCTCGATCGGCCCGTCCGTGACCGATCATACGGACGCGCGTGGCCGGAGGTAAGGCTGGCACGATAGGCGATAGTGGTAGTGGGGGTACGGTGGTGGTGAAATGACGTGCCGGGGCAGAGTTGCATGGAGGAGATCGATCGAGAACCTAGGAGGCCTACTCCAAGTGAACCTTTACCGAGGTCACTCTGATCAGTTGGTTCTGTGGTTTTGCTTGCCACGCCACGGCATCAGTGCATCGCCTAGTAAAATGCTAGTGCTCGTCTTGTTCAAGTTCGCCGGAAACACGATTTACCTCCTGATGTGAAGCCATTATATTTCCGGTGATACATTTACAGATGGAGCTCCTGCCTGACGTGCCCTCACATGCATACTCGGTGGCTGCACTGCACTCCCGTAGCTTCAGTCAGGGCATCCCAAACCGTCGATAGTTTTCATAGAATTAATTAGACTGTCACATATGATTTTTTGCTTGTGTGACACTGTATTAAATAAGAGAGAGAATGGAAAGAGAAAGAAACTGGGTCTCATGCAAGACCCAGTGTCGACACGAGAACCTATGCATAGGACACTACCAAAGTTTACATTGGGAGATGATAGTGTCTTCATGGTAGAAAAAGAACGAGTATGATTGGTATAGAGAAAAGATGATGAATTTATTAATGATCCATTCTAAGAAATCATGGGTTGAAGAATGTAGTATTTAAGATGATGTCTTGCTAACATGACAGCATGCATGGACACTGACCATAGACATGATGGGTTGGGACTGCCCCTTAGCGCAGTACGATGATATGCGCGTGCTGCCGGCCGAGTCAGTGAGGTCGTACGTAGTAGTACCTCGGAACGTGCGTGAGTGGGGACATAGCGAGTGATCGGCGCGTACGGCAATGCGGCCGGCCGTGCCCGTGCGTTCGTTGCTGCCGATCTCAGCGGATCCGGGCTCGGGATGCACTCGTCAACCATCACGCACTCCACCCGTGTCGCCCCCGTCACCCCGGCCACGCCGCATGCATCTTTATTCGATATTCCTCGCCGGAAGGGGCCCCGGCACGGCGGTCTCGGCGTCGTCATCGTCGTCGTCGCCGCGCGCGCCGCCCTTCTTCTGGCCTTCCCTTTCCCTTTCCCTTCTTCTGGTCTTAGCTTGGGCATGACCGTAATTTCTTGTTTCCTGATCGCAAGCACCTCCAACCTCCATGCATATATCTCCTCACCTAGTCACATTTTCACACTACTCTATCACGTATCACCCACCCTTGGGAACGTAGGGTATCAACAACCTCACAATTCACGAATAGCAGCTCGTAGAACAACCGGTCGACTGGCAAGCAGAAGCACGTGCTTTCTCAATGATTGCAGCTTAACCGTAAACAGCTCTAGCACACACATAACCATATTTCTTTTTTGCGAGTAAGCATACATACATAACCACTTTGACCCACCCACCAAGATACGTACAGTAATTAAGCTCGGCCGATCGTGATCCTACGACCCTAAACAAAATAAAAACCCGTCCCTAGCTAGCCTGCGATCTCGAGTAACAACCCCCCGTACGTACGTCCACGCGCTGCACGGCCGCCATTGTCAATGCGAACCACCCCATCGATCGATGATTCGATCCGTCGTCTGGGGTCTAGCTAGCTGATGATCATCCATCGATTAATTTGCAGCATGTTGCCACTATACAACGCCGGTAATCCCAGCCGCTTGCGATTAGTATATGTATTACCGGCGTGCTGCTACTGCTCCGTGTGCTGCGGGATGGATCTGATGGATCTCCGTGGCCTCGAAGTCCCAACCCGGCCAGCCCCACGTTGCCGAAAAGGGCACTGACACCCTTGCAACCCAAGGAAACCGGCCTTGTGTGCCACTTCAATTCCTGCACCGAGTTTTTTCTTTTTTTTTCTTTTAGGGCAATCCGATGTTCATAGATAGTGTCCATGATGCCAGGTTAGCAAGACACTACTTTAGACATTGTGTTCTCCAACCCATGATTTCTTAGTGTGAGTTCTCAATAAATTCATTATCTCTCCTCTCCACCAATCGTATTTATTTTTTTTATCTATAATGAAGACACTATCATCTCCCAACCCAAACTTAGTAGTGTCCTGTGCATAGGTTCTCGTGTAGAAACTGGGTCTTGTATGAGACCTAGTGTCTTGCTCTTTTCCCCCTCTGTCATATTTAATGTAGGGCCACATAAGCAGGCCCGATCCTGAGATTTCAGGGGCCCAGGGCGAAACTAAAAATAGAGGCCCTAACAAAAGAAGCAGTAAAAATAATAATTTTATATGTAAACTATAGCAATAAGGACTCAAGGCATGAATAAAAAATATTAATAGCAAAAAGTTATACACATTGCATTGAAATGTTCTTTTAAAATTTGTAGATGTGATATTTACAAATGATGGTATCAATGTCAACCCCCTCCGCTAATTTCTTCCACTTATTTACTTTATAGACAAAATATGATGTTTCTATGAAATTTAAAAAAACAGCGGCATTTGAAATCTAGCGCAAATCTATAGAGTACTGAATGTACTCAAGAAAATATCACATATATGCAGAACTCGCATAATTCTGATATTATCTTATTTCAATACGATCAATGGATTATCAAAGTGTAAGGCAATGAATAGAGTTTATTGATCAACATTCGTCGATTAAACTTAAAAATTAATTCACTATTCCTCGTGAGAACATTAGAGCAAACTTCCTACCTCCAAACCTCCCGCTGGACCAAAAGTCTTGTCGCTGCCTCACCAGGACGCCAGGCAGTGGGGCTGCGGCCATCCGGGCGTATAGCAGACGGGCAGCGCACATCGCACGGGGCAGAACTTCGTAGCTATAGCCCCTGGAGTCTCTCTGGAGCATCATCGGCGGTCCGGCGGAGCAGTCGTGTCCGCGTTTGCCGGTGTCGCATGAGCGAGGACCCGTGGGAGATCCATCTCTGATGGGGAAAAATCACGGAGGACTGGAGGACTCGAGGCGACGGACGCTGTCCACGGATCGGATGGGCACGAGGAGCTAGTCACCGGAAATCAAGTTATGACATCTTGTTTTTTCAATAACTCAGTTCGGTGTTTGCTGTACGCGTACAAGTAACAAATACAACTAACTACTGTATGCATGCCTGGACGGGCCCCCTTGAAAACAGGGGCCCTGGGCGGCCGCCCCGCTCGCCCCCCTCCAGGACCGGGCCTGCACATAAGCCAATAGTCCTATGTGTCACCCTATTTAATGTTATGGAAACCATTATAGTTGGAGGGTTGGGACTGCCCTTACTTCACTGTTGTGGGATGTCCATATTGGTGCCTGCTCAGTGTCCGCTGATGGTTGCTCCTTTCATAGTAGCAGCATATACATTTACAAGGAAATGGAAATGGTCAGGATATACACATGGTGCTACTTGAACTTTACTGCGGGGCATCACAAAACATCACACGGTAGGAGCAGTAACTCTGAGCCGCTTCACTCACTCACTGCAATGCAACCCGTCCCCTCTCTACCTCGGACTGTGCTCCGGTGCGGTACCGCACCGTGCAGTGGCGCTCACTGCGCGTGGGCCACCGGGAGCACAAGGCCCACCTGGCAGCGGCGGTCACTGCACGTGCAGTACCGCACGGGAGCATGGTCCCTCTACCTCGGCATCGAGTACGTCAGCGCCGCGTCATGTGGAGATCGGGGTGGGTAAAGGCGGAGCCAGGCCCAGCAGATGCGCAGCGCCGAGTGGGCAGAGCAGATACGCATGCATGTCATGCCAGGTAGGCAGATGGCGCGCAGCGGGGGACACATGCGTGCGTGCGTCAGCTGGGGATTCTGTGTATTGTTGCCCAGATTGGTACAGGTCACGCTGCCACGACCCCGTTTGCCCGATTTGACCACCCCTTTCCCCTCCACGGGCCTTCAAGCTCGCTCTCACCGCTCGCTGGCTATTATCCGTTTGCTTGCCTTATCAGCATCAACTAAAAGTTTTTTTCTCTCCGCACAAATCAGCACTAGCCATTTATCACCAACACGTCAGCAGTATTTTTCTCTTAGCACAATTTAATATCAGTCATCAGCCAAGCGAACAGGGTGACTACCGGCTGCGCGTGAATGTCGGGCAGCGCGGCAGTGTACATTTTTACTGCCCTGTTTAGAAGTTTAATACGGAGTACACTACTACTCGCACGTATGATCTTCTCCTCATCAAAGCCGTTAGTTACTACATTAGCAGTGCTTTTTGTGTGTGTGTCGTGACGATGAGTTACACGCGACAGCCAAGAATTCCCTAAATTCGTCACCAGTCGGGTCGGGCCCATGATACGGGCACATAGTAACATACGGAGTACTACTACTCCGTAGTCGTTTATAGAAAAAGAAAAAAAGATTGATAGGACCTCAGGCGCCAGCCAACCTCAGGCTCCCCTCCCTTGTCCGGCGGCAGAGGCAACAGCAACCGTGAGTGCCACGCCATACGCTTGCGCACCCTCCTCTGCGTTCCTGCTGTACTAGATAGCATCAGCTGGTTCACGAAATCATCAGCTTGCAGGTGAAAAATGTATACGTAGATAGCATCGGTCACCGATCAGCAGGGTGCCGGTGCCGGCCCGGCCCCCTGATGATCGTTGTTAATTTAACAACTACCAAGACGTGACAATCCAACCCGGGCCAGCTAACAACTGACCTGCTGCTGCTATTGCTGTTTTTTCTTTTCTTTTTTTACCTTACGCGTGTCGCGCATTCACGCGGCCTTTAGTAGCGTTGCGCTCGGCCGCCGGCGGCCTCCGAGTCAAATGCCAGCTAGCGGTTGCGGTTGGTCGCCCGGAGGCAAATGCCATGCGTTTCCGTTCCCCTCTGCTTCGTGGGGAGCCGGGGCTCTTGGACTGGCTGGCCATTGGTTAAGTTCGTTGGGTTGGCTAGCTGGGTGCGTGGGTCGCCGGCTATCTCAGTCCGAACGGATCGGACGATGTATAGACTGGTGGTGCGGTTACAGTAGTAAGTACGTGCCATTGACCGGCGTCGAGGTTTTGATCGACCGGCGAATAATTCCACAACAACAGCAGCAGCTTGTTCCGGCACGGGCACGAGCACGCCGGCGCGCGGACACTCATGAACCCAAGGCGCGCGAGGATGGTTTTCATTTTTTGTTTTTTGAAAATCAACAAATTTGACAGGCATGCATGTACCAACAGAGTTTTTTTTAATAAAAAAACTATGCTGCAAAACATGTTTGGTTTTCTTAAGCAGCTACGCGTGGCTGTAACGTAGCTGAACAGACTTCCGACTCGGGAACGGCTTGGACACACATGTATGTATACATAGCCTCGGTCGACACCATGCATGCATCTGACGCGCCAAAGATAAATTCCCGTGTCCCGACTTTCTACCACACACTGCCATGCGTTTCAAGCAATGTTAAAGTAGAATACGTACGCCAAGACCGGCTCACACGCATTTGTCTCCAAACATAAAACCGACCGTATCATTTCCAAGCGCAGAAAGATTAGGGCCGACGGCACGCCACGCCACGCCACTATTATACTACCCAGTTTCCGTATACCACCCCTACACTGCACTCCTAAACACAACCAAGAAGCTTAGCTGTAAAAAGCCGAAACGAGCCAGTGATTCAGTGAACCCACCCACGCTCGCAAGCATGACTGCACGAGGCCACGAGCACGGGCTCTCTCACCCACTGACAAGCCGCCGCGAAAAAAGAAAACAAAAAGAAAACCCATCCAAAAAGGCGAAAAGCCTGCCCGTGGGCCCCACACGTCATCCTCAGCGCTGCCAGCTAGGCCCCCGTCGTCGTCGACGACGCCTCGGCTCCCAAGACAGACGCCAACGTTCTCGTCTCCCCCCACCCCCGCTCGTACCCCGACGAACGGCAGTGGCAGGGTCCCGTAAATACGAGTGGGAGGGAGGGGTGGCGAGGTCATTTCGAAACTACCCCCACCCGCCACCGCTTTAAATCGCTCCCAAAAGCGGGAGCCGAACCGAGCGAGGCACGCACAGAGCGCCGTAGCGCGGACGGAGGCGGAGCAACTAGCTCGAGGAGGAGGAAGCAGAGGAGAGGAGACGAGGAGGTGGAGGTATGGTGGTGATGGGCGTGGACGAGGGCGAGGAGCGGCGGCTGGACGAGCGGCCCATGCACCAGGGCTGCATGGCCGGGTTCCTCCACCTCTTCGACCGCCCCCAGATCCTCTCCGGCCGCCGCCTCCACGGCTCGCCGCGCCGCCTCCTGTCGTCGGGCTCCAGTGTACGCGGCTGCGCGCGCCTCCTTCTCCTTTCCTGTGCAGACGACGCACGTGGTTGGCTGGGTTTCTGACGGTGGCTGCTGCTGCTGTGTTGTTTGTGCTGCGTGCAGGGGTCGGCGACGCCGTCGGAGCGGTCGATGCCGCCGGCGCCGTCGTCGCCGGACATGACGCCGCCCGCCGCGCCGAGGCCGTCGCTACAGCTCCCGCCGCTCGACCTCAAGGACGGCGGCGCCGCGCCGTCGTGGAGGCTGCCTCGGCTCTCGCTCGACAGCCGCGCGGTGGTGGACGCCAGGGGCAAGCTCCGGCCGCGCGAGATCCGGACCTCCCCCGCCCCCGGCGCGCCGCCGTCGCCGTCCGCGGGCGGCGACGAGCGGCGCTCCCCGAGCGTCGTCGCGCGGCTCATGGGCCTCGACGCGCTGCCGCACGGCCCCGCGCCGCCCGGGGGCGGCGGCGGCCACTCCGGCGCAGGCAGCCCCGCCGCGCTCCGGCGGTCGGCCTCCGAGCGCGTGCCGCGGGACCCGTCCCACTTCCGGTTCGTCGACCCGGCCTTCTTCGAGCGGCCGGCGTCGCCGCTCCCCCCGCAGCAGCAGTATCCGTCGCCGTCCGTCGCGACGGAGGCGGTGATTTGGCGGGCGTCGCCGGATCCGGCGTGCCCGCGCGCGTTCCAGAGGCGCAGTCGCTTCGACGCGCACGAGGTGTTCCCGGACCCCGCGAGGCGCGCCGACCAGGTGGCGTCCGGCGCCGGCAACCACAGCGAGATCGCGCTCTACGGCGAGATCGAGCGCCGCCTCCGCAAGCGCGGCATCGCGGAGCCCGCGCGGGACCTCGAGACCCTCAAGCAGATCCTGGAGGCGCTGCAGATGAAGGGCCTCCTCCACCACGCCCCTCCGCCGCCCGTCCGCACCGCGCCGCCGCCGCCCATCGTCGTCATGCGCCCGTCCAGCCGCGCGCCGCCGCAGGTGCAGCCGCCGCCGGCGCGGCGGCTCCGCGTGGACGTCGACCGCGCCCGGCGCCCGCGCTCGCCTGACCCGTCCCCCGCACGGAGCCCAGCGTCCCCTGCTCGGCGCGGCCCGCACTCGCCGCAGCGGCGCGTGTCGCCGGCGCAGTCCCCGAAACAGCAGCCGCCGCCGCCTTTCAGGAAGCCAGGAGGGGGCTTCGACTCCGCCGGCGCCCGCGCCCGCATTGCCCGCCGCGCGGCGCACAACGCCGCCGCACTCTCCCCCGACGACGAGGCCTCCACCACCTTCTCCGACGGCGGCAGCAGCAGCTCCTTCAGCAACTCCTCCCGCTGGGACATGGAGCCGGTAAGCCTTTTCTCCGCGACCTCCTCCCATCTCCACTCCTAAAAATCACATCATCTTCTTTCGCATTGTCGCTGAACATTCCGTGATGATTTCGCAGCCGGACTCCCGGGCGGACCGCGGCCTGCTGGAGCGGTGCGGGAAGCTCCTGAGCAGCATCCAGGCGTTCACCGGCGGCGACGCGGCGGGGCCCGACCCGCAGCCGAGCCCGGTGTCCGTTCTAGACGCGGCGGCCTTCCTCGCCGACGAGGACTCGCCGTCGTCGTCGTCGGGGTCGAAACGGGCCATCCACTTCAGTACCACCAGCAGCATCGCCGGTCGCCCGAAGCCGCCGCCACCGGCGGCAGCCACGGCGTCGTCGGACCCAGAGGATGACGAGTGGGGCCCGGGGTCGTGGTCCGCGGTGGGCCCGGAGGCGGTCGCGGACCCGGACTACGCCTACGTGGCGGAGCTGGTCCGGCTGTTCGGTGGCGCCCGCGGGCGCGGCCGGCGGGACCCGGCCGACGTGTACAAGGCCGCGGAGGAGCTCCGCGCTTGCCCCGGCGACACGTGGCCGGACCGGAGGCTGCTGTGCGGCGCGGTGGGGGAGGCCCTGGAGCGGCAGCGCGCGGCGTGCCCGTGGGAGCCCGCGGCGTGGCTCCGCGGCGTCGAGCTCGTGGAGCACGTCTGGGGCGAGGTCCGGCGCGCCGGCGAGCCCGCCGGCGTGGCGCGGGAGGCCGAGGATGAGGACCTGAACGGCGCGATCCGGCGCGACATGGCGGCGGACTCCGGGCGGTGGGCGCCGCGGTCGCGGCCCGAGGCGTGGGTGTCCGGCGCGGAGGCGGCCGAGGCCGTGCTGCAGATCGAGCGGCTGGTGTTCAAGGACCTCGTCGCCGACACCATCCGCGAGCTCGCCGACGCGGACCGCCCCCTGCTGCCGCGCCGGAAGCTCGTCTTCTGATCCGACCAGCCAGCGCCGCCGGAAGGAAAGCCAAGGACGAGGAGAAGGGGAAAAAATAATAATTGAGAGTCTTAACATTTGATCTCTGTTTCTCGTAGTAGTAGTAGTGGCCTCATTAGCGAGTGATGTAAACTTATCCGTCACTATGTCAATTACTGCTGCTAATCAGCACTCCAAAGTCCAACCAGATGAATGCAATTAACTGTAGCCATCGTGCTTGCTTGTTTCTGTTGCGCCCATGTTACCTGGGTCTGCCATTGCCGGCGGCTCTCATGACGAGGGTGATGATGGTGATACGGGCATGTGGTGTGGCGGCAGTGAAGGGCGGGTAGTACCGGTACGACCGTGGCGGCGTAAAGAGCCCGGCTCCCTTCCTGATCGGGGGCTCTGGACTGTCGCCGTGGTACAGTACAAGGCCAGCTTGAATGGCGCCATTATTCCGGCCGGGGAGACGCAGATGTTGCTGGCTGGCTGCCGTGGGCCGTTGATGCGGCACAGGGGCGTGAAGGTGAAAGGAAAGGCTGACTCTGACTGACTGCGAGTCGAGCTGCTCGGCAGGCACAGTATCTTGATTGGTGCAGTGCAGTGCAGTGCAGTGCAGGGCAGCACGGAAATGTCAAAGAGACGCGGTGGCAGGCAAGGCCGACTCCGAGCGAGCGTTCGTGGAGGGGATGGATGGTTGATGCCGCTGAATGCTGAGATGAGAAGGACGGGTCCGTTTGGAGTGGGTGACGACGGCTGGGCTGTGCAGTGCTCCGTTGAAATGCTTGCTGGGTGGCGTCCTTTGGGCGGAACGGAATGGATGGATGACGGCACTGTGATCTCTCTCTCTCTGATCGCGCCGCCGCCATGAATGACGCGCGTCCTTCCTCCTGGAATCAAGAAAGACGCTGCTGCGGCTGCGGACCACAGGCTCCCTCGGCCCGGCCGGGCTCACTGGGCTGGCCCGTGGGCCACACGCAGCGGCAGGCTTTCGTCGGTCCATGCTCCATGCAAGCCCAAATTCCGATCGATTCCTCCATCAATCGCCGCGTGCACCCGACCGTTTGTTTGTTTGGTCCGGTCCCCTCCCTCCCGCTCGTACGTCGTCAGACGACCGTATGTATACGTACTCTGACCGTCTGGCCGGGAGGAGATCGATGACCGGCCATATCCTCATCATGAATGAAGGAAGATTCACAAAGTCCTGATCTCCACGTTTTGTTCGAAACATGGGGTTTTTTTTGGATCTATATAAATTCGGTGCACAAGTGTGTTTCTGTTTAATTTGGTATATATACGTGGTGGTGCTAGCTGCACGGAAACATTAATTAATTTCTATAATAAAGCACGACCAGAGAGTTTCGGTCTAACTGTTGAAAAAGAGTTTCCGCCTGTAAAAAGAGTTAAATGCATCATTAATACACAAACTTGGCGAGTGGATGCGTTTAGATATATCATCTTTCTAATTGCTCACGTAGGGGCAACAACTTAACATATGGGTGCAAATAGGTCACCGACATGACACATGAGTAAAAAAATGCCACATAGACAGCATATGTGTATATTTGATGTTATTTTATTATTTATTAGGTCTTATCTTGAAATATACCAGTTCCGACAAACATCAAGTTTTTATGATGCTAATACATGAAATATACCAGAACAACACAACAATTTGAGGATTTATATTACCACTCAGACTTTATTAGAGGCAGGGACTGCAAACTGAGCTACGAATCAAAAAGTCAAAATTTTACACTTATACGATGCCTACGATCGACGCCAAATATATATCTTGTTTGTTATATTATTTTATTTCACCTCGCCACAAATAATTATTTTTCGTAAAATATAAGAATTTTAAAATTTTTACAATATTCTTTTTCTAAAAGATGCTACTAAACTAACCTAAATTGCGTATAATGAGTAAGGACTTTAAAAAAAACTTGCTAACACGTCGCTGGGACGCTACCGACATGACAGTTTTTTGGCTATGTGTCATCGTGGTGACCTATTTGCACCCGCTTGCTAAGTTGTTGTTCCTAAATAAGCAATTAAAAAGATGGTGTACTTAAATGCACCCACTTGCCAAATTTATGTACTAATAATGCATTTATCTCAAAAAAAATAACAAAGCACTTATCATTTTTCGTTGATGGGCTAAAGAACCCATTTAATTACTTCTCAAACTCGTCCGGTCATCCACGTACCCTACCCAAGAGAAAGACGTCGATTTGATGATGGAGCATTTCTTGATTGATGCCTTTTAGCATGACCCCCGCCCTTTGTCACGTCGATGACACACAATTTGTTACATTCGATTTGTTGGCACGATTTAGCAGGAGCCGGTACGATACGAGAGCCCATTTCGCGCCTAAATTCAAACACGGATTCTCCTGATCTGATTAAAGAAAGGGGAAATTGCAAAAGGAGAAGGGAAAAAAAAAGAACAAACGAAGCTAGCTAGATGCCCGTCGTGGCCTACCGATACCAGGCACTCAAGGAGTCCCTCGCCGCCGCCATCACCTCCTCCTCCTCCTCCCCACAGGCCGCCGGCGACCCACGCCTCCCCCACGCGCTCGCCGTCGTATCCGGCCTCGCCGCCAACGGCTACCTCGCCTCCCTCCTCGTCGCCCGCTACGCCCGCCTCGGCGACCCCGATGCCGCGCGCGGGGTCTTCGACGCCGCCGTCGCGCCCTCTTCCTCCTCCTCCTCCTCCTCCCACGCGCCGCCGCCCCCCAAGCCGCTCCTCTACAACGCCATGCTGCGGGCCTACCTCGCCCTGGGCCTCCCGCGCGAGGCCGCCGCGCTCTCCCGCGCCATGCTCGCTTCCGGCGAGTGCGCGCCCGACCGGCACACGTACCACCTCGCCGCCACGGCCTGCGCGCGCGCCCCGGACCCCGAGCTGGGCCGCCGCGTCGGGGCCGCCGCCGCCGCCGCCGGGCTGGCGTCTGACCTCCTGGTGGCCACGGCGCTGGTCGGGATGCACGCGGAGGCCGGGGACATGGGCGCCGCGCGGGAGGTGTTCGAAGGAGTGCCGCGCCCGGACGCCGTGGCGTGGAACGCGGTGATCGGCGGGTACGCGCGCGCGGGGCGCCTGGGCGAGGCCGTGGAGATGTTCCGCAGGATGAGGTCCGCGGGTGGGGCGCGGCCGACCGAGGCCACGTTCGTCAGCCTGGTCTCTGGTTACGCCGGTTTCGGTTCTTGGAGGGGCGGAGGTATGATGCATGGTGTTGTGGTTAAATCTGGCTTCTGCTGCAGCCTCTTCGTCTCCAATGCTCTGCTGGAGATGTATGCTGAGTTGGGCTGTTTGGGCGACGCGGTCATGGTGTTTCGGCATATGGAGTTGAAGGATTCTGTCACTTGGAGTTCGATGATTGGTGGGTTTGTTCGGAACAGGAAGCCGGGTCGTGCTGTTAAGCTTTTCCACTGGATGGTTCTGAATTCGGAGGTGTTGGTCACGCGGTCTATCTTGCTTAATGTGATTATGGCCTGCGCTGAGCTGGGGAACTGGAGACAAGGAAAATGGATCGAAGAAAACTATGTATTGTGTAGTGTCAGTGAATTCAAGAGAGATCCGTCTGTAGTAACTGTGCTGATATACATGTACGCAAAGTGCGGACAGTTAGGATGGTCTGAGAGTCTTCTACATGGATCTGCAGAGGTTAGAGGCGATGTTGTCGCATGGAATGCCCTGATCAAAGGCTGTGGAGCGCTTGGACAAGTGGAAAAGGCATTCGAGTTTGCAGTAGAAATGCAGAGGATGGGCATTGATCCGGATGCTGTTACATTCTTGGAGATCTTATCTATGACCTCGTTGATTGCATCACTGAAAAAGGGGATGGAAGCACATGCTCAAATTGTTCAAAGGGGTTTCCAGAATGAACAAACAATTGCTAATTCGCTTATTTCCATGTATGGCCGATGCGGGAGTCTTAGTCTTTCAGTTGGTGTCTTTACTGGGATTATGGACAAGGATGCAATCTCTTGGACTTCTATGATGCAGGTATACGCATGGAATGGACTTGCTGCAGAAGTTATTAAGCTTTTTGAGCTGATGAAGGAAACAGACTTACAACCGAACCACTATACTTTTGTTGCTGTGCTGACTGCCTGTAAAAACACGGGTCTTGTTGAGGAGGCAATGGGCTTGCTTAAGTGCATGAAAGAGCAGTATGGCCTGGAGCCAGATATTGAGCATATTTCTTGTGCTGTTGATATGCTCTGTCGTACTGGGCGCTTGACTGATGCATATCAACTGATCCAGAGTTCTCTTTCTGAACACGCAAGAAAAAGCCCTATATTGTGGGGGACATTGTTAAGTGGTTCCCGTTCATGGCAGAATTTGGTGATGGGAGAAGCAGCAGCTAGGCATCTCTTGGCCTTAGATCCAGAAAACAGGGCCATCTATAAGATGCTGACTGATATTTATGTTTCACTTGGGAGAAGGGACAATGCTGACGATGTCATGAGACTGATGTCAAGAGAACTGAACTTGAGACCAGGCTGTAGCTGGACTGAGGGTGGCTAAATATTGCAATACATGCTAGAAGGTATGATTTAAGGATGATTACATCAATTAATTTGAATTAATATTTGAAGTTCAGTTGGAATTTCTTGTACCATATAAACATCTCTAGTGTTAATATTAATCAAGAAGTCCTCTCATGCCATAGTTCCCAGAGAAAAAAAGTCCTCTCATGCCATTTCAAACTTAAAATTTCCAGCCTGTGTCACTGATGATGTGGGTCCAGACCTGATGATGGATGTCATGTGAGAGATTATGAAAGTTTGCAGTGGCTAACAAGTAGCTGACAGGATTAAGCTCACAAACAGACATTTTGTTATCAAAATTAAATTAGGAGGAAAATGGTAAGATGATCATAATAGTTAGTCCAAGAATGGCATTTGAAGCCACTTTTTTAGGAAATATTAGAAAGAACAGAGGGCAGGAAAATGCAAATTAGTGAATAATCTAAACTATTATGCTTATACGGGCCTGTTTGGTAGAGCTCCATCTGATTCTGATTCTCTATGGGAGCTGATTCTCTGATATAAGTGATTTTGTGGCTGAAAGTGATTCTATTTGATTCTCTAGCATAAACTTTCAGAATCAGGATGGAGAATCACTTCCCAGAACCAGAAGAAGCTACTTTTTCCAGTTCCCAGCCTCTTAGTTCATTTCAAAGAATCACTCCATAGAATCAGCATAGAATCACTTCTCTCTGAAAAACTGTTTGGCAGAGCTCCTCCTGGATTCACTAGAGAATCAGCTCTGGGAGCTCTGCCAAATGGGAAACCTAGATGCCTAGCTTCACGCGGTGGACCGGTTAAAGTGTTGAACTCCGAAGTTGTTGAAACTTCCGTTCTGTCCCGGGTTCGAAGCACGACACATTCTTAGAACAAAGCCCGGGTGGAGTCTCCTCTCACGGTTGACTTTCTTTTTTCTATATACTATACCTAGATATCCTCTGAGTGCTACCAAATTCAATATTAAGTGACTGCAACTAATGAGTTTGTTAGGACTCTTATATTATACTTGAACAAATGGAGTATGGATATCTATGTTGGACTGTTGGTTTAGAGCTTTCCAACTAGATCCCTTTATCGCTGCTTTTTCTAAGGATGTTTTTTTTTTCTTCAAAAAACGCAGGAGAACTGCACTTCATTATATTAAGAAGATGAAAAGGGTATAAGAACCCAACAGCAAAAACACCACACAACACACACTCACACACACAACACTACACCACAGCTACAATTTGCTGACAAACGTGCCAGTTGAAGGACAATTGCTGTTGGCAGTATAACAGTATTGTATTATGTGCATGAAAGACAATTACTGTTGTTATTCTATTTGACAGTCACCTAGTGCTGGTCTCCACCTCAGTGGAGCACATTGCATGGGTGCACCAATAACTTGAGATCCATCCCGTAAAGCATATTCTTTGATTGCTTAGTTTACATTTGTTTTTCCATCTAGCCCACCTTTTCTTATCTAGGTTAGGCCAGGTAAACGTTGACCATTCAAATTCTTGAACCCCATAATGCTAAGAGAGAACTAATATTATGGGGATTACAGAAAATTCTGGAGCTTATGTTTGAAGGCCAGTGCTCAATGGGATGTTTTAAACTTATATATTATCTTTTTTTCGAACCTAAACTTATATTATTAAAGTATCACATGGTCAAATACAAATCAAGAAGGTTGAAAACTTTGAGGCTTATGTTGGGCCTTATGATGATTGTTCATTTTATGGGAATTGTTGTTGCAGTTACTTCTCCAACGGGATAATTCATAATAAATATATCAGTCTCTGTTGATTCAGTAATTTATTAAGGAAAAATTTCAATCGTGCCATTACAATTTTCAAATTTTTGAAAAATGCCACTGTCAGTGACACATCGATGGCATATTTCTGAAATGTGAAAATTATAATGGCATGAATCCAACTAGCCCATGTATTAAAGGCTTCAAAAATTTGCTAAATGCCATCACATAGAGTCCTTTTATTGGATTCCATTGGAAATGTGAATCACTAGGAGCATTCGGTTTGTCTCATTTCCTTTCTCTTAAATCACCCTAAGATAATTGCCTCGTATGTACATGTTTTTTAAATAGCACCCTTTCTTTTATCAAATTTACTGAGAAGTGAGAAGATTCAATAAGGACCTGTTATGAGTTTGTGGCGAAACCAATTAAAGTTATTAAACTTTGAAGATCATTCAAAAAGCTCAGTAGGCAAAACACAGCAGATACAGTGCACAAAACCCATGTCGGTACTGATGGTTACCCCTGTCTGGACTCTGTTTTGTTCGATGAATTTTTTATGTGGATATATGTTGTAAGTGCTCTAGCTTGCATAAAGTGGCATCTTCAGACCGGTAGATCCCACGCATTCTTCATCTGTAATAATGTTAAAGTTGCAATACTTTTGTCTTTTTGGTCAAGCCCCTCATGATTTATTTACCACCTCTTCTAGAATCAAGATTTGGAAAACCTTTTCTTCTTCCTATGAACAGGGTCGTCTTTTCTGGAGATATAATTCACATTTTGAGAATATTCTGATAAATTTCCTTCTAACAGAACATATCGAATCGGCTTTACAACGTAGGTTCTATCAGATAGGGGTTTTACAAAGTACTAGGAGATCTTTAAAGCTATGAATCTGCCCCTATTGTTACAGTTGAAAGTATCACATGTTCTGATAGTTCATGCTATTGAGCAAATGTTCTGTGTTATTGCACAATACATTGTAAACTTTGGTATGAAGAAGAAATCGCAGTTTGTAAGAGGGGGCTGCCAGGTGAAATTGTCACCTGGCCTGGAAATCTGAAATTTTAGTTCCCAGCGGTTGGAATCATAACTGAAGAAAATTTTATTCCTATCCGTAAGGACTAGCATGAAATATGAGTTAAATTTGTACCGAACCATTAGTTGTAAGCTTGTAGTTTTCAGTTTTTGATAGAGGAATCTGAACATTAATTTGACTCATAGCACAGATGAGAGTTGGTTGGAACATGACAGATACATCATGCTCCACCAAAAGATTGTTAATTCCATGCTTATATTTAGCCCACCAAGTTCTTTTCTTTGATTAACTAGTTCGTTTATCAAAAAAAAAAACTAGTTCAATCATCTTCAATCAACATGAAAATTTCTTGTGTAGGTAAATTTACTTTCTTCCAACTTCCTCAATTTATCTCTGGTTCTTCCTATAACTTGAAGGAAAATGCTTAGTATTTACCAAAAGTATGCCTTGCATTTCCTGTTCAATTTCTCTTGATCAATAACCAGACAACTAGTTTCCTAACATTTGATGTATACTAGAATTGCCTTCTGCTATTATCTTGAGTAAAAAGAATCTATGTGTGAAGCTGATGCTGCTTCCAAGGGAATAACATGAAGGCATGGAACTTTGGGCGTTTGATTTTTAGTCTAATAATTTACAATTCCTCACAAATCAACTAGAGCAATTCACTTGACGATTCTGCTTTGCGATACCTGCATATACAGGAAGTCAATGGTATGAGAGCTTTAAGCGGAAATTTGATTAAATCTGTTCAGAGACAGATATCTCTCAGCGCAGACTTACATTTCGTCCTGAAGCAGGGCTGCTTCAGTGCTGGATCCTCCTCAGGAGGTTGCTGCCCAAAGATCATCTCACAGCTCATGTCCTCAAAATCTGAACAGTGGTAATTAATATAGTAGACATAAGTACATACTATTCTGTTGCCCCTGATATAGGGCTTTTTGTAACAGAACACATGCTACTACCCTATCTTAAGCGGTGCCATTAAGCTTACATTCATTGGCTTCTACAAGGGATAACCACTTGACAGGACAAAAGGTGGGCCTAGCAAATCCAACACAAATTGATCTCCAATTATCTGGACTGATGTCATTAAATGTCAACATCTTTTGACCTAAAACAATGATCGGTGCAGTTGAAATATTTCACCAAGAATGAGTCAACATTGACAATAATTGCTTATCGTAATGTTGCTCTGATCATTGAAACATGCTGGCTCTGTAATGTTAAGTCAAGGTGCTTGTACTGTACTTGGTAACCACTAAATTGTGGAATGGTTTGAATAGACACTACTATCTCGCCGGTTGTTTCTGTTACTTGCAGTTTCCCACTAAGAATTACAAGTAGGAGCACATTTTCTCTGTACAACTTGATTACAATTGCTCTACAACCTGCAAACATGTTGGTCCCACTGCAATCTTTTCTGTCCCCCAAATGGCAGCCTGTGATTCCCATGCCCAAAAGAGGCATAGTGCCTCAATTCAGAAGGTGCACGTGGCAGGATCATGAAATTAACATATCAAACTAACTTCTGTATTTTTCATGTGAGAATCTTGATGCGTTGCTTTCAGCGCTAAGATTCCATTTCAGAGCTAGTATGAAGAGTTGTGACGGCTATGGACATCTTACATGAGAATGAGATGTCCATATACAAAGACTTCACCAGCACTACTTAAAGTGGAAAGGTCATATTCTGAGTTCATTGCGTTTGGCGGCAGTCAGTGTAATGTTCAAGTATAGAACAATTAGGCTAGTGACCAAGGAGGTTACAGTTAAGGTTTTGACACATTTTCTGACTTTGAGATGATGTCTACTTGACTGACGGTCCACTAATTTCTTCCCAACTATTCAGTGGCTAGAGTTGATAATTCTTATTGGATTCTAAAATTGAAGTGTTTACGTTTTTTTACTCATTGACATGTTTAGTCTCTCAGGCTATCATCTCATGGATGAGAACAAATAGAACTTACTGGGCGACATGTAGACAGCCGTGCCAAGTGAATCTTGGATGAACTTCTGGCATGGGATCTTGCAAAGATTTGTGCACATCCCAACACAGTTGGTGCTTTCCAGAAATCTGTCAGAGTAAGATAAGGAAGGAAAGGTCAGGAATTCCAGTACCACTATCCTGCTCTTCACCATTTTTTGATATACCTGTACCTCGCTATTTTTTTTCTAGATTGTTTTTAAGGGTAGTTGCACTGCATGGGTAGAATTGTATATTGCACTAGCATGTACTTTTGTTCCTTTTCAATTGTATCCCTATTTATATAGCTAGTTTGTGGAGTATGAGTAGGATTGCCAGTTTGCCACAATTACGACATGGGCAGTACTTGTTGCATTTCAGCCTTAGTTGTTCCATACCTTTTCCAAGTGGTTTTACTTGAGTAAAGATTGACATATTTCAAAAGTTTTATGCTTAGCTAATTTATGGTACGGATTCATAACATGTCAATCCCACAAGAGCTGATCATGTTTAGATAGACCTTAAGAAAATATTAGCAATGAAGTGCGGAGTCCCAGAAATTGTTTGACCAATATATGATGGCACATCTTTGCAATAGAATTTTTCGGTTTGGTTATATTCCTGTCTAATAAACTTATGAAATCAAATAGTTTCTGGATGACCAATGGATTACCTGCATTTGGGGACGTAGACCACATTCTTCTCTTTCTTTCCATCAACCTCTGACTCCCTGACCTTGCATTTGTTCAGTGACACAATGATTACTCATGCAACTTTAGGAGTACTGCTGGGGACGTGTATATGTAAGGTCACAAAAAAGAAATCCAATATTGGAGAATGTTCCATCCATGACTGCATTTCCACTACTATATGCACTAGATGCTCAACATGTATTTGTTCTTAACAATACTCTGTTTCTGGCTATTCCTTTGTCATTCCTGAATAAAACTATTACATGTAGGAGAAAGAGCGCCTGAACAAGAAAAGCAAATATGTGTATGTGTATATGTATATATTATACCTCGCATGGTCCGACGAGCCAAGGGAAGAATATGGTAGTGAAGGCCGCGAAGTACTCCCGGGAAAATCTCGAAGGCGGCATCATCACCTTGATCTGCGCAACAGAACAAACTCTGTCAATCCAAGGTAAAATCAAATTTATTCACCTTCTATTCAAAGAATCTCTTACTTTCTAACCACTTTATATAGCTTCTGTTTTACTCTTGTCACTTTGAACAATAAAGGTTATATCTTTTTTTGAGAGAATTTTATCTAGGTTGAAACAATGGACATTAGTTTCGTGGAGCATAAAAATACTTGCCATTGTGAGGATGTAGCTGGGGAACGCACGTTCCAGAGCGGTGGCCACAGTCTCCCACTGCTGATCAACCCTGAACAGCCCTGAGATGGCGAGGGCCGCCTCTATCAGGCCTTCATAGCCGTCCTTTCCATTCTTCATCCCTGCAAACACATCCACTGAATCTATGCTGGTAGGAGTATCAATCACAAAACTGTAGAGAAGTTAATTAACAAACAAGTACGCTTTCCATTCCTTTTCCCCGCTGTCAGTGCAAGTGCCGCGAGAGGATGAGCAAATTGGGAGGGTTTGGCCTGGTAGGGGGGTAGAGGGCACTGTAGGGAAAGGGAACAGTAAGTAAGTAGAGGACACCGTGGCAGTCACTGTGCCGACAGGGTGTCTGGTCCTGCTGCAGTTGATCTAGACCGTCCCTTTCAGATCCGACGGTCGAGGTTCAAGATAATGCCGGCGTGGAGGTACAGTGTTCTACTACAGTTTTAATTTTTTTTAACATGGATTCTACTACAGCCTTAATTTGCTTCTCCAAGAAGACCAGATAATCTTCTTCCGGCTGTTGTAGCGACTAGTGACTAGTGGTTGTAAAAAATGCTTTATTAGTTAATTGTTAAACAGATATGAGATATGGGGGTGGTTCACATACATACGTTGTTCCAAGCAAGGGATACTAGTCGTCTGAGGTCATACTGATCGACAACCAAACACGTCTAAGTAGAATTGCGCATGCGCTTAGAGATCTATCTGTAACAAATCCATAGTGTCAAGTGAGGTGATTTTAGTTTATACCCTTATCTTTTTTTAATACTCCTATTACGAGAGGGCAAGTGGTTCATTAATTTCTACGGAAGGGGAAAAACAAAAATCCGTGCTCGTGACGTCTTTTGAACGTTGACAACCATTTTATTCCCTTGGGTATCTTAGCACAAAGTAAAAAAGCTAGGTTGGAGGAGGAAACCCAAAATTAAGAATAAATTCAGCCACTACTAGCTTCCTAGAATGCGCACCTCACACCTGTGCGAATCGCAGCTTTCGACCTCTCTTAGTTGCCGATATGCTGATGCACTTCCGTTTTATTTGTTGCAATTTATATTTATATTATCTTATTGTACCTTCTATTCCTATCGAATGAATTAGGAACTTCTCGTATTTTTTGGCTTAGTAACACAACAAATACTTAGAAATTCCTTTTTAAAAAAAATCAATTACAAATTTGATTCTCGAAAACACTTACAAATTCAGCACAAAAATAATATAAAGAGGTTGAAGTTGCCATCAACACTATTCCTAGAAGTTGAAGAGGAAATCTATATGCCCGGGACAAAAAACTTAGCGTCACATCATGCCATCGCTTACATATGGATTATCAACATCGACCATTGCTTCCTCGAAACAAAAAACATCGATCCTTGCTATATACTGCCTCCGTTCTAAATTACTATTCGTTGTTGATTTTTTCGTTTAACGTTTGACCATTCGTCTTATTTAAAATATTTCACAATTATCATTTATTTTGTATGAGACTTGCTTTATCATTGTATATACTTCAAGTATAATTTATTGGTTTGTATATTTGAACAAAATTTTTAAATAAGATGAATGGTCAAAGATCATGGAAAAAAATTAACAACGAATATAATTTGGAACGGAGTTAGTAGCACATCAAGAATACAAACAGTGGCATAGTAAGCCAAATACTAGCACATCAAAAGAAGGCGCATATATGAATCCAAGGGGGTAAAAATAATACGACCGTTTAAAAAGAAAAACATGTCTGCATACGCAGGGGAAATAGCATGACAAATACGTACGAACAGTTCCTAAAAAGCATGGGATTATTCGCCAAGACTTTTGTCGGCTTTGGTTCATGCAGATTAAATCGCGGCCATGGAGAAACACCATGGCTGGCTTTGCAAAAGCTTTCTTTCGATCATCCCAAAGGTGGCGAGCGAGAATGTGTAGGGGCGCAAGTACCAGAAGCTTCTTGAAGGTTCCGGGAAAGGTAGCCGATGGCCAGCTTGTCGAACCAGTTGTCGTGGTACACCGTCGTCGTCGTCGTCGTCTCCGTCACCGGTGGTGGCGGCGGCGCCGCCGTCACCATCTTCCTGTTGGCCGGTGGTGGCGCCGCCACGTCCTGCGGCCTACTCGCCATGACCGCCCGCACGGTGGGAAGGCTACGCTTCCTCCTCGTGTGGTAGCTCCGTTTCGCCAGAGAAGGTGCCGCCGATGACGACGACGCAGGTAGGAGTAGGCGGGCGCCATGAGCGTGAGCAAGGAGCATGGAAGAAGAAGAAGAAGCCATGGCGACCTCAATGTTTTGCGCTCTTTGCGTGTGTAGTAGTAAAGTGTGACAGAGATCGGAGGAGAGAGACGAGAGGGAGGAAGAAGAGGGTGCTTTTGTTGTAAATAAATATAGGGCGGGTGTGGTTTGACTTTTATATATTGAGAGCGAGGGGCGATTTGCAAATCGTGAGGAAGTGCCCAAATAGCAGGGAGGCGGCATCTTTGCTGTGGTGGGGCTCGGAATCATGCATGTAGCTTTATTTTATTTTTTTAATTTGCACCTAAGATTTCGATCAAATGGAATAATAATTTACACGTATACACACACTGTTACACGAGGTCGTGAGCCGGAGTGAAACGTGTGAGGGCGCCGGGACAAAGTACTCCTTTCGGTATCGTATCAGAAGTCGTTTTGGATAAGGTTTGAGTCAAATATTAGAAATATAAATCATGAATAACATTTAAGTTGTTGAGTTTGGAAATGTGAAAATCATATAAATAGATTGATCTTGAAAATTACTTTCATAAAATATACTTTATAACTTTTTAAGAAATATTTTTATAGAAAAGTGGAGTCAAAGTTGTACTTTGGTGACCGTATCGCTGCCCTAAACAACTTCTAATACGATACCGGAGGGAGTATATAATGGGTATTGCATGCTAGACGAGACCTAGTAGGATGATGTCGGGATGTGAAGGAGGGGGATGCATGTTTTGCTTGATTATTGGGTCACCTTGGCCTACCATTTGATTCATGATGTTATTTTTTTTCGAAAGAGATTCATGATGTTATTCAAGTGGAAGAAGAAGAATGGGTTGCCATGACGTCTAGTTTTCCTTGATGATCAAATCTCTTGCGGTCTTTTCGAAAAAAATATCCATTCATTTACCTTATTGACAAATTTACCTTGATGATCAAATGGTTCTGTGGTGCTTGCCAGCTACAAAGACAAAAAGAAAAAAAACATTATGCATTCTCTTGGTGTGGCTCTCGATTGTATGCAGATAAACAAGAAACAAACACACCCCCACATCCCATATAGATTGACAACAAAACACACATAACAAATGGTGGACACATGTCTTCCAACAATTTGTACAAGGGTGTGGATAAGATTAGAGTGAAGATTTGAACACTTATTACCTCGGCTTCACCCCACCAAATGGCAGTTCCCGAGCCATGCATATACTGGGTCATACGTTTCTCACAAAGGATGATAATAAGAATGGACAAATGACTTGTCTCTATATTACTTTTGGTTTTTACTTAGCAATAAATGGTTCATTCTTTAAAGGTTCGGACAGCTCCCTGCCATAGATTTAGGATAAAACTACAAGTCACCAACTAATTTGGGAACTACCATTTAGTATATAATCCAACTAGTAGGACATGCTTGTTCTTGCTAAACAAGGTGATATTGCAGCAATCTGACGTCGAGTTGTAACGCATGGATAATACAGTTTTTCTTGGAACACATTATAACTACTACTGAATTTTTATGATATTCAAGGTGCAACGTTGATGTGGCCTGGGAAAAAAGAATGAGTTTCCATGGCATGATGAATGAGTTACCAAAAAGTCTAGTTTTCCTTAATGCTCTAATATCCATCGATTTACATACCTTGTTAGCTAAATTTAGACTCATAGGATAAGAGTTTGCATTATGTGGATATGAATATATAGACCGTATACAGATTGGCGTGGATAAGGTCAATCGGTATCAAGATTATTTGAACCCCTGACTCCACCAGATGGTGTCTCTATAGCCTAATACCAGTTCATATGTTTCTCAGAAGGGATGGTGAGAATGGACAAGAGACCTGTCTCTATTGGCTTCAGGTTTTGGCTTATCAACCAATGTTTCATTTTCCAATTGGACATAGAGCAGAGAGAAGTTCAGACACTCCAGGAATGCCATCGTTTGCTCGGTAAATATTTCGGTTTTATCATATAGATTTGGGATAACAACAAGTCAACAACTGAGTTGGAAACTATCGGGGTACTATAATTCAACTAGTAGGACATGGTTGGCTTAGAAAACAAGGCGATCGATAATACAGTGATCTGCAACAGAGCATCCTTCTGCAGATAGATTTTTAACTTGTGAACCAACTTAGACCATGTATGGAATACTCCCCGATTAAAAAATACATACTGACTTTTTTTTTTGTTTTTTTCATTGTCTTCGAGGTGCAACTTTGAACATTATTTTCTATGAGAATGTAGTTATAATATTTAAACAGTGTATGGAACTACAAAAGTGCATGCCCTTCGGGACAATTTGCAAACATGATTTTTTTTTGTTCTCATACCAAACATTGTAAAAGCTGTTGACGGTCGAATTTTCCAAAGCTAACCGGATCCTCGTCGACATGGCAAGTATGCGTGAATGGATGTTTAGGTACCTACCTTCTTATATTTTCCAACAAATTTTTTTTCGAACGGACAGCGAGAGCTTTGCCGTGAAATTTTATTAGATGAAGAAAGAAAAAAAGAGAAGAAAAGAAGAACAACAACTTTTGTGACCGCGAAGGCCACCAACTACAACATGAAAAGAGCAACTCAACCAAAAAACGACCACTGAGAGAAAAGAAGAGAGAAAAAGAAACCTCAGGATACACACGATGCTAGATTAAACTGCCTTATGTCCTCGATGATCAAATAGGCGACCTCTATTCCCGTTTTCTCCTCTTGTTGGAAAATCCTCCGGTTGCGCTCCTTCCATATTTGCCACCAGAAATAGATTACCAAGCCATCAAACTCTCGGCGAAAAGGTGTGTCGATCATTCTTCTTCGTTTCTTCCACCAACTATAAATTGAGCCTCCTATTGGTAGATTTCTTAGAGTACCGAGGTTGAGCCAATTCAAAAGGATCTCCCACACCTCCTTTGTGAAGTTGCATTCTTTACACAGGTGGGTTGGATTCTCAGGCTCCTGGTTGCACAACTTGCAGATGGGCTCATTTGGCCATCCCCGTTTTTGAAGATTGTTGGCTGTTAAGATCTTCTTATGTAATAAAGTCCATGCAAAAAATTTACATTTTGGTTCAGATCTAGCTTTCTAGATTGGCAAAAAGTTGATTTTTGTGAAGCTGCCCGTGAATTGTATCATATAGGCGCTTCTCGTGGAATATTCACCGTTGCTGGTCCACCGCCACGCAATTTGATCGTCTTCCTCCAAATTCCGATTGATGTCATTAATAGTTTCCCAAAGATTTACATATTCCATGATCTCTGTATGTGAGATTATTGGCTGGACTTGCCTGATCCATCTATTATTTTCCAGTGCCTTTTGGACAGATATATTCTTCCTGGATGTTTTTTTGGTAAAGTGTTGGTGCAATGTTGCGGGCAGCCATTCCGTGAAGCCAGCTTGAATGCCAGAACGAAGTTTGATCTCCTTTACCTGTGGTGACTATTGTTGAAGCGTGGAACAGATCTCTATCCACCTTATCACATGATATTTCTAAACCTGTCCATGCTCGTTTTTTGTTCTTCCATTTGAACCACATCCAACGAAGTCGCAGGGCTCTAGCAAATTTTTCTAAATCTGCTATGCCGAGGCCACCTAGCTTTTTTGGTCTTGCTGTAACTGGCCACTTAATGAGGCAATGCCCACCATTGGCATTCTCTGGGTCTTCTCCTCTCCACAAGAAGGTGCGACATATCCGACTCAATTTGGCGAGTAGCCATTTTTGCGCAGGAAACACCATCAGGAAGTAGATCGGTTGGGAGGAGAGTATTGTTTTCACTAGAGTTTCTCGACCTGATTTTGTTAGCAACTTACCTTTCCAACCCGGGAGTCGGGCTCCCATTTTATCAATAAGTGGCTGTACTTCAATTCTCCTAAGCTTTCCGGTGTGTAGGGGAAGTCCCAGATATTTGCGTGGAAAGGTAGAGATTGATCCAGGGAAGGTGGGCAATAACCCTTCTACCTGGCTTCTTGGACAGCTGATGGGATAAATTTCAGTCTTTGTCATATTAATACGCAACCCAGAGCAGCTGCCGAAAGTTTGCAAGAGTTGTGCAAGCACCGTCAGTTCAGCTTGTGATGGGTTGGCAAAGATCCCTGCATTGTCAGCATATAGCGAGCAACGAAGTTGTGCTGCTTTTGGTAGCACCGGTTGCAATATGCCATCAGTCGCCGCTTTCTCAATTAGCCTTTGCAGGGGATCAATTGCCAGTATAAATAGCATTGGGGACAATGGATCCCCCTGACGAAGGCCTCTTGCATGTTTAAACAGACGTCCTGGTTTACCATTAATGATAACTGAGATCCAATCACACCATCGCTGGCCGAATCCAAGAGCTCTCAATACCTCTAGCAGGTATGCCCAGTTAAGGTTATCAAAGGCCTTTGAGATATCTAATTTTATAAAGAGTGCTGGTCGTTTCTTGCGATGCAAACAACAGATGACATTTTGCACATATATGAAGTTGTCATGGATACATCTTTTCTTGATAAAAGCATTTTATGAATGAGAAACCAGTGTATTTAATTTGGGGGCTAGCCTGTCTGCTAGGGCTTTAGTGATGATTTTCACCATGCTGTTGATGAGACAGATTGGCCTATACTCGTTTAAGCTGAGTGCATCTGGTTTCTTTGGGAGCAACACAATATTTGCTTGATTTGCAAGATGCAGCTTTGCCGTGCGGAGGTTGTAGAAACCATTGAGGGCCTCTGTCAGGTCCGTTTTGATGATGTCCCAGCATGATTTATAAAACGCGCCGATGTAACCATCAGGGCCAGGAGCTTTTTGTGCTGGGATCATTTTAATGATTTTCTGAATTTCTGACTCGTGGAAAGGGAGCTCTAGGTCAGTTAAATTTGTCGTTGTTCCTGTGTAGCCTAGTTCGCTCCAGTTCAGTTGCTGTTCTCTTGTGCTTGGTGTGCCTAAAAGATTTTTGAAGTAGTCATAAGCTGCCTCCTCTTTGTCCTTTTGGGTTATGACTGTTCCTGTTGTTGTGGTGATGTGTTTTATATAATGTTTACGCCTTCTGTGACATGCATGTAACTGGAAGAAACGCGTATTGCTATCTCCCTTTTTGATCCATGTTAACCAGGCATGCTGTCTTGCTCTTGCCTTTTGTATAGCTGCTAAGCCAAGTGATCTTGCTTTTAAATAAGCTTTGAATTCCAGTTCTTCGTTGGTTAGTTGGCGTATCTCCTGGGCGCGCTCCATATGGAGTAAGGTCACTTGAACAATCGCGAGTTGTAGCTGGGTATTCCCCACATTTTGACGTCTCCAGATTTTTATTGCTCGTTCTGTCCTACGCATTTTGACATGCATCCTCAGAATAGCGTCGTTAGATATCACAGGTTGATCCCATGCTTGTTTCACCATGTCAAGGAATCCCGGCATGGCGATCCAAAAAGCTTCGAATCGAAAACCTCTATAGAAATCATAGGAGGTACTCCCTTGCATGAAAAGGGCCGCATGGTCAGAGCCTTGGGATGCCAAGGCTTGTAAATCCATATTCGGAAACATTGATGTCCATTCTGTAGTTGCAAAACATTGTCATGGTCGGAGCTGCGTGCTCGTTGGACCATGTGTATCGTCGTCCATGGAGTTCCAACTCTTGGAGCTCTAAATCATCTAGGGTTCTCTTGAACCGCTCCAGCATCCGCCTATCAATTCTATTTTTGTTTTTATCTTGGGCCTTGCAAATGAGATTGTAATCTCCAATAGCTAGCCATTCCGGATGTGCCGTATCACGCACTATCGCTAACTCCGCCAGAAAACTGATTTTGTCTACCAAATGCATAGTCGATCTCGAATTCGTCGATCTGAGGTTCTTATTAGGAGACGACCTTTGTTTCTTGCCTGAAAGAAAAATCACATATAAAAAGGGTAAAACAGAAAAGGACCTCTGCCACCGCGCGGAACATGTGGTTGGCAATCTTTCGATTTTAAACTCCAAAGAAAGGGACCTCTGCTGGAAAATGGTGGCATCTTGTCAGAAATATCATTGCTGATGTATATGTGTATCATGAGTGTACTGTTTTAGGGGACCTAGGTAGGGGCTTTGGCCTTTGCTCCTTAGAGCAACTCCAACCCAACTCTTATTTTACCCCTTACTTCACTTGGATGAGAGTCTCTCATCCATTTTCTCTCTCCTATTTCACAATCATCTTCAATAAACCTCTCGTACTTGCACTTCTATATCTCGTTCTTCTATATTTTATTTATTTAAAGTGGACACGTTGCTTTCGTGTCGACATGAGAATGGATGGCGGTTGTTGGAGAGTGGAATGAGAGGGTGAATAGGGACTCTCAGATTTAGGATAGTGAGGCCGCTAAATAGGAGGTCTCTCATAGTTAGGAATAAGATAGGAGGTCGGTTGGAGATTTTTTTTGGCTTCTCTCTCCTAAATCTAGAGTAGGAGGGCATATGAGAGGTGGGTTGGAGTTGCTCTTACTATGTACGTTGACGCAAACTTCGTCCTACTTCGTCGGCATTATACATACTGTACAGTGGCAGCAGTGGGTCTAAAGCGGATGCAAGGGACATGTACGTGAGACTGACGAGTAGGTCCAAAGTAGATACAGTGCATCAACTGAGCCTGTATGAGTAGAAGCGGTCAATTTGGATGTATCCACTGAGCCAGAATGAAAGTGTATTTTTTATATCCGTTTATACAGTCTGCATCTGCTTATACAACCAACCAAACATTCTTCTCTGCAAGTTTATACAGTTGATACAAATAGAGCTCGTGCCAGCAACCAAACACATACAATCGATCATCCGGTCCCTGCCGATGAGTTGTTCTGCTCGGCCGGCGTTCAAAACGTGCTCAGGATTTTTCTGCCCCTGCAACACTTTGGTTGCTCTACACCATCATTTGACAAACCGTCATGGTAAAAGTGCATTTTTTACTAATATTTATCACCATTCACTTGAGCCGGTTGCTAAATTCATAATTGTTGACATGCTTCTTGTTTATCTAACTACTTTTCAGAAGGGGAAAAATTGCTTGGTTATGTAATTCAACAGCCAGGTAGGACACAATCCGGTTCTTAGACAGCCTAATCTTTTGGATCGATGAACTCTGAGTGCTCACGAAGGTCAATATCTCCCGATGCCGTATTTGAAGGATCGTCCCATGATGTTCGATAAACCTTTTTCACTGAAGCAATAAAATGCGAAAAGAGGCCTTTTTGGCAAGAAACTGAAATTGTGACATCTGATAAATAGACTGCTGGCCGGTGACTGCAATTGCATCATATATATGGCTACTAATTGTAAGGATCTTTTGCCCCCTCATTCTCAGGTTGCTTCATTCTCCGGTACACTGATGCAACAGCCTTCATTCTCCGGTTGCTTCAAATATCACAAACCAGACGCATTATATGCAGAGTGACATCACTGTAGTGTACGGTCCCAGCAGCCAGGCCAATCATTCAGTGGTGCCGCTGCTGTTGTGCTTGCTGACGGACATTTCTGCCCACCAATTAAGGATATAACCACTGGTAAGAGACCCTGGAGAGCCACTAGACGAAGCCAACGAGGGGCAGAGTTGACGCTTGACAAGCACTCTCCAGGTGCTTAATCGTGCGTACATCGTAGGTATCACCACAAATATATCAGTAATCTCCGCCTCACTTGCCACCATATTATTGACTTCAACATGTCGAGTCACTTGTATTTATCCTTATAAACTCGGCTCAACTCATGAACTTCTCTGACCAGAAGTGATTGCGCAACACGAATAAACTATTACTATTACCCATTTTCCATATACTAAATCAAGGTTATGCATATCTGACATATTCCTTAAATAGGTGCAAAGGTTGATGTACTAGTGGATGCCAAGTATGCGATGAAAAGATTTTGAGTTTTTTTAACTCCTGTGGAGTAGTTTGTTTAATGTTAATAATGGACGGAGGGAGCAGTCGCTACTCGCTAATTTCATCGCAGTTGACAATGGGGCTCTGACTCTTAAAAGGAACCTCACCAAAAACCCGGCTCTCAAGTTATATTCCCCCAACAATACAAGTCAATCGGCGTGCAGTTTTGCTCCTCCGTTGACTACTTTTTCCATAGAGGAGTAAATATTGTGTGGTTATATTCTGATTGGTGGGAGTGGAGACAACTTTCAACATTTTGATCCACTGTATACACGCTTCGTTCTTACAACATATCACAAATGTTCCTCGACACCTTAGCCTTTTGGGTGAATGACAACGCGTGAAGGTCAAATGTTCAATGCCTTCGGATGCCATATATGGATTAAGCGTTCGAAAAAAAATTTCTCAACAAAAAAGAAGATAATTGAAGAACCTTCATTTTTTGAATAATTGAAGAACCTTCATTCTGCAGTTGCTTCAAATTAAACGCAAACATCAAACTCATTAGCACCTCATTCTGCCGTTGCTTCAAACGCAAACATTAAACTCATTATTCACTGTAGCAGCGTGACATCACTGTAGTGTACGGTCACAGCAGCCCGGCCAATCAGGCGATCCCTGCTTCTGTTGTCGACTAGTGGCTGCTGACAGACATTTCTGGCCACCAGATGAAACCGACAAGGGGCAGAGTTGACACCGACGACAATACACATCTTTTCAGGTCAGCTGCAAGTCACCTTCTCACCTTGACAATACACATATTTATCACTGTAAACCGACTGGACTCATAAAGCTCTCTGGCCGAAAGTGTTTGCACAACAAGAGTCAGATAAAATCCCACATGTTTGACGGCGTGCGAATTTCCTCCCTTTTCAATTTTTATATTCATCAGATTGGTTTGAATACAGATACAGTTTTCAGGCAGTTTTGCAAACATAAATAAACACTAGGGGTGGTGGCAGCAAGAACAAACCCATCCTGCCACCTTCAACAAATCCATGGAAACACAGTCAATCCATGTCAGCTTGCCGTCGCCTTGCCAGCAACTTTCTGGGCGATCCAGCCCAGGCCATCGTACAGGCCCTCACCGGTGATGGCGCACGAGGCCTGGATGTGCCAGTCATGGTTCTTTATGCTGTGGAGGGAGAGGGCGTCGGTGATCTCAGCGGGGGACATGGCGTCCTTGAGGTCCTGTTTGTTCGCGAACACCAGGACCACAGCGCCTTCCAGGTCCGTGTGCTGGAGCAACCGGAAGAGCTCATCCTTGATGATGTTGATCCGGGCACGGTCGGTGCTGTCAATTACTACAATGACAGCGTGAGTTCCTCGGTAGTATGTTGCCCATGAAGTTCGTAGACTCTCTTGTCCTCCCAGATCCCACACCTGGTGCATTCAAGCATAATGTCAAAAAAGTATTGGGTTGTTCTTTGGCAAAAGATGCAATCATTTGGACGCCCCAGCCTAATATGGCATTACAACTCCGATAATAGGCAATGCATTTGAAAATGAACTTGTTTCCAAGTGAAACATGTATTGGCCACTAGCAGTTTGGTCACACAATGCTAATACACATAAATGATATTGCTAAGAAACATAAAGTAAAGATATAGTGGATCCTGCAGCATGAAAGAACCGAAGACGTTATACTAGAGAAGAAACATGACAAACATCGGCACAACTATCAAGTTCACCGCAACTTGTAGCAAAATATATATTTCTAGGAGGCAAGTGTGCTGTACACAAGTCCTGCCTCAAGCATCTTTAAATTGCAGAGGATTTGTTGGCATCTTTTTTATTAGCAACTCAGGAAAACAGATGTTTTTGTTTCCTTCAAGAAAGCATAAAGTAAATGATTGTTCTGCTACAAATTGCAAAATAAAGTGGTACTTTGGCAGTACAAAGCTGTCCAATGTCTGGGAATCAATTCTTTAAATTTATTTTTGTACTGAAGCAGTCAAACAATATATTCTCTGACTAAAAGTATGATTGCAGACATCCTAGTTTTCTTAACCGTTTTTGCACAGGTCAGTAAAGAGTTTGAATATGCGTTTTAGTCAACAGAAATTAAAACATCTACAGAGTAACATGAGGACTCAAATCTTATAAGGCAAGCATGAGGTAAAATTCTATCTTTACTCCTTTTTGTGAGCTCCCGCCCAGGGTTCAATCCCTGGGTGCTGCATAATTTGTGGAAAAATAAAAAAGGCCACTCGCTGGGCTATTTAAACAGAGATATGCGTGGTCCACTGACAGTCGTGATACGCGTCCGCAGGCGCGTCCTCGCCGTCAGTGGCACGTCCTGGGTAGCCGGGGTTCGTGGCCTTTTCTCGATCCCGCGGAAGAGAAAAACTTCTATCTTTCGTGTCAAACCTCGGGGGAGGTCATTCCCCCAGGGGTCGAGTTTTTTTTACTCCTTTTTGTTACAAGTTCAATTGATTGCTATAAAACATGGTACAAGGAAGATCAGTTCAATATATTAAATTGACCTATTCTTTAGCCACAGCTGCATCCACTCCCTGGAACTAGCACAACCATTCAACGCCTTATAAACCTCAAAGATGGAGGCTGAAGGAGCACACCGCAACAACAACAACAAAAAAGAAAGATTAATTCCACCAGTTAAGAACTCGAGGTTGAACTCACTACAATGTGCCACCCAGCCAAATATGTCATGACAAGATTTATTTCTTTGGGTGCTAAATTGAGTTATGTGTCAGTGAAACAAGAAAAATCTGTCTGCTTGAGCTAGAACAGAAACTAGAAACAAAATCAGAATAACCCCCACAATGAAACATACAGAAACACTAAATCAAAAGGTCCCTTGTATATGCCACCTGGCTAGCCATCCCAGCTAAATTTAAAGGTTGAGCTAAACTGTTTCCAGAGTACAGATCATATAACCATAACTACTCAATACTAAATATAAAAATAAAAAACTACTCAATACTAAGTGTTGATGGATTCATGCGGCATTCACTACCGGCATCAGTGGCGGAGGACCAACATGGCAAGGTATGGCAACTGCCATACCTTGATTTTTCATGTCCCCTCAATCTCCAGCTATTTATGTTTCTCTTCTGCTATATAAACAGCTGCCATGGGAATGCACATTAAGCATCTAGTAGCTTGCAACAAGAGGAGGCAAGTGCCATGCACATTTGAACATCCTCAAGCATCTAGTAGCTTGCAACGAGAGGAGGCATGTGCCATGCACATTTGAACATCCTCAGTACAAATGGAATATCGATTTACTTGAGATCAACGAACTCCGCCACACCTTAGTTTTTGTCCGTCCTCCGCCACTGACCGGCATCATACCAACACGCAAGCTAATCAGATCTCAGGTGACGCATTATTCATTCTACGCATGGGATCCTCACGTGCTCCCTCTAACACAGCCTCAAATACCCACAATGGCTATGAACACAGCCTTATTGGTAGGACAAAGAAAGCCAGACCCCCTACCCAGACCAGCGCAGTTCAGGACATGTCAATCTTCCTACAAATTGTACATCAATCAAGGTAAGTAATAAAAGGCGCAAAATTTCACCTTGCCCTCCACCTCTAGAGCATAGACCTTAATCCTATCAGACAAACGCAGCAAGGCGCGCAGCGAATCCAGCCTAATATTGGGGATCGAGGAAGGATAGCGAGAGAGGGAGGGAACAAGATGGGGGCCTGACCTCGAAGCGGAGGTTCTTGAAGACGACCTCCTCGACGTTGCTGCCGATGGTGGGCGCGGCGGTGACGGCCTCGCCGAGGTGGAGCTTGTAGAGCGTGGTGGTCTTGCCGGCGTTGTCGAGCCCCACCACGACGAGCTTGTACTCCCGCGCCGGGAACATCAGGAACCACACGCGCGACATCCACGCGCCCATCCTCCCCGCCTCCCGCCGGGGCAAATCTGAATCTTGCGCGCGCCGGCGGTTGCTTGCTTGCTTGGTGGGTGGGCGGATCGGGGACCGGGTGCCCGGGGCCGGACCAACCGATCGATCGATCGATCTGCCGGGGGTACGGATCGGAGGAGGAGACCGGCGTCGCCGGGAAGGAGGAGGAAGGAATCGATTGACGCGTCGAGCGAGCGGTTGGGGGTGGATGGAGATCCGATCGTGCTCCCGTCTGTGCCAAGAAGTTTCGTCAGCCGTTGGGACTTGGGAGAGGGAAGAGAGCCTGCTTTAGGGCCGGGCCGGGCCGGGCCGGTGTCGTTTTTTCTCTTTTCGTTTGGATTTTATTTAGATCGCCAACGTATCATTACGTTGCGAATATGCTTCTCTATCTACCTAGGTATAATAATAAAAGAAAAATACTATAATCTTTCGTGAAAGTCTTTTTATGAAAAACTTGTGCCTAATGGCGTATTCTAAAGCTCCTATTCCTTATGTACAAGCCTTTTGACAAATTTAAATATGATGAAACGCATTACACATCCTTAAGTGAAGTGTCTAGTCCTCAAGCTACTATTTACGCTGAGTAAGCTTTCAAAATTGTATTTTTGCACGGTTCTAAGTGAGAGTGATGACTTGTATGATAAGCATGACTAACTTGGGAGCTTCCTCATACGTGTTTCCGAGTTTGCACCTTATGGTGGCTACAAGTAATCAAGCGTCATAACTATATGCAGATATTGAACCACGACAGAAGCTAAAGATTTTCAACTGTCACGAAGGCGAAGGTGCGTGTTTAAGCTACCACCGATTAAAAGTGAATTATCGTTGCCTAAATTCACTGCTCGACGCTGTTAAGGTGAAGGTTGTTACTAGACATGGAATAAGATTATATTGTTTATGTGAAGAACGCCTTCCTATATTGTTTGTAGAAATCAAATCCACTTATGAAGCAAACGTCTGCCGTTAAAAATTTCTCTTTGTTTGTTCGTTGTTCCTGTGTCACCTAAATACCTCGCCGCTTGTATATTATGGTGCTAAAAAACCTAATTTTTAAAATCACGGGAATGTCATATAAGCTTTGCTGTATAAACATAAAGCTAGGTTCTACATGAAACAATTACCATATATGTATATAATTTTGTTCATGCGATAGCGTAGATAGTGAGTGATTGGTTGGGTGGTCAACCCCTACCTAGACTTGTGTAATGCAAATAACCGGCCTTTGTTTGGATGCCTGTACGTTCAGTCTACTAATCTGGCTTCGTAATGGAAAACGGACCTCCTAACCGGGCGTGTATACACATCATGCGGGCAACAGGGCGCCCGAAGAATCCCATATACTTTCTAATTTTCGTATTGAGCCAACGTTGGGCTAAATGTTTGGTCCACCTTTTATATCGATTGCATGCTTTATTAAATATATAGATCGATTATTTTATTCACAGCTAAACTGTTCACGGTTACACTGTTTTGTTCGCATGTAAAGTTTGAAAAAAAGCAATTGATCTTAAACCAAGCATTCAAATTAAATTTCGATTGCACCGTAATGCTTATTGTGATAAAATCTTCAAAAGAAGACCTCACTTGACTATATTAAATAATATTTTTTGCAAATATTTTTTATCAAACTAGAACAAATGTGTCCACGTTGCGAACAAATTGCTGCACATGAAGAACAGAAGAATCCACGTTGCGAACACATTACTGCATACGTAGAACAAATCAGTCCATGTTGCGAACAATTATTGCACATGGAGAACTGAAGAATCCACGTTGCGAACAAATTACTGCACATAGAGAACAAATCAGTTCACATTACGAACAAATTATTGCACATGTAGAACATGTAAATCCACGTTCGAACAAATTACTGCACATGGATAACAAATGAGTTCACGTTGCGAACAAATTGCTGCACATGGAGAACAGAAGAAACCACGTTGTGAACAAATTACTGCACATAGAAAACAAATCAGACCACATTACGAATAAATTACTGCACATGGAGAACATGTAAATCCACGTTAGAATAAATTACTGCACATGGAGAACAAATGAGTTCACGTTGCGAACAAATTGCTGCACATGGAGAACAGAAGAAACCACGTTGCGAACAAATTACTGCACATGGAGAACAAATCAGTCCACATTGCGAACAAATTACTGCACACTGAGAACATGTAAGTCCACACTGTAAATAAATTATTTTTACGAGCGATAGAACAAAAATGAAAAAAAAACTTAGGATTACAAAAAAACAAAATTAAAAATAGAATAAAAAAGGAACTAAAATAAAATAGGGAATAATTTAGCATATTATGGAAAAGAATAAAAAAATGAGATGAAAAATAAATAAATAAAAAAGAAGTTAGTACATATTTGAAAAGGAATAAACACGACATGGGCCGCAACAGTTGTAATTATATAGATAAATGTGTGTAAATATAATCTTATTTCACAAGAACTACAAATCATTTGTTCACATCCCTCTTTACCAACCTTAGTGTAAAGGAAAGATGAGTCGGATGTGGACCGAAATGTATCCAGCAGGTTGCGAGAAAAAAAAGGAAAAATGAACATGAGCCGGTCACCAACGGGCCCTATCCAGCATTGAATGGGCTGAATTTCTCCAATTCGGACGCGCAACAGGAAATAGAGCGGCTCTCTGCGCATGGGCGACAACTGAATTTTTTTTAGCGCGCGCGACGCATAGCCGTTCCGCTTCTAACCTAGCTAGTCGGAGACTCAAATAAGTTGTGTTTCCGTGCTACGCAGGCCGCACAAAGGGTGTCGGTGGCCCAGACCATACGATGCTTCAACTCACCTACTTTCTACCCGGCGCTCATGGCCGAGGACGCAGTGTCCGTCTCGAATAGCGACACAATGGAGGATCCCGTGGGCGCGCTACACATCCTTGTCTAGCGTGTATCAGAGTCGCTCCGCGCCTTCACGCTAGGCGGCGGTGGCGCAGGCGCGCAGCTGCCTCTGCCGGGGAATCACCCGTGCTGGCGGCGCAGGATCGTTGGTACAGAGGATGAGATAGAATATGACTGGTGCGAAAAAAATTGGTATAGAGGACAGAATCTCGATGAACATGATAGAATATTTTATTTAAAGGATGAAAATAGAGGACACAGACACTCTATCGCACCCTTCAGTACCGATATGACCTGAATTCTCCTGCACCGGGACTCTGTAGAGACCACTGTATGATAGCGGATGGTTCCCTTTCCTCTATTCCTAAAGAATCTCTCGGATACGCTACAGGATGCTTCACGCCCGACTGCCCGCCCCCACATCCTTCGGTGCCAGACCCAAGCATCCCGTCCCGCCATCGCAAGTCTGTCGTGCTCCGCCCCTGACTTTGGCTCGCGCGTGAGCGCGGGTCGCCGCGGCCGTCCTCGAGCCCCTTCACCTCACGGTCGTGGGGATCCGACAGCCCGGCCTCGCCCAGGCCCTGCTCCTACGCCGCCGCCATGCAGGGGAGAAGGGCGCGGTCGGCGCCGTCGAGCGACGCGAGCCGACGACCGGGGGGCCTCGGGCGTGCGTCCCCTCATTGGCGTCGTGGATGAGGAGGGCTCTGGGCAGAGGTTGACTGCGGAGGCCGCCGCCGCCGCTCCCGCCGCCGACCGCTGGCGAGGACGCCAAGCAGGATGCGCCCCAGCTGTGGCGCGCGCGCTCCCTCCTCGGCCTGGGCTTGGGCCTCGACCTCCTCCTCCCATAGTGAGATCCGCAGTAATGACATGTCCCCTGCGACGGTCTACCGTATGGAGGGGTTTGGCCGGCCGCTGCCGTGAAGGAGCCTACGGGACGCTAGCGCGAGCGTGGAGGCGGAGCACGGCCACCGAAACGCCAGCGCGAGCGTGGAGGTAGAGCACGGCCACTGGGAAGCTGGCGCGAGCGTGGAGGCAGAGCACGGCTACCGGAACGGCCCTCGACGACGCCGATGGGAGGGAGGAAGGGTGGTGTTGATGTGGGAGCCAGTGGGGGAGGAGAGGGGGTGGCGGCGGAGGGAGTGGGGGAGGGCACGGGGCGCGCGCGGTGAGGAGGGTGGCGTGGGGAGGGGAGGGGGAGGCGGCGGAGCAAGTGGGAGATGTGAGTAGTGAAAGAAGCAGAGAGAGAGGGAAGACTAGGAGAAAAAATATGGCGTGTGGGCATCAACAACGGGTAGTTGATATGGATGATGAGATATAAAATATGATAGGTACGGGAGAAATTGGTATAGATAAAAGAATCTCGATGACTAAGATAAAATAACCCTTTTAGAGGATAAAAATTGAGTATGAGAGTACAAACAACCTAAGGGAAGGAAGAAGAGAGATAAATGAAACGGTAACTTCACATCTAATCACTACAAAGTGGCTAGACTATATCAGACAATGCATTCAACCAAACAACGTCTTAGGCGTCTCAATTAAATACGACCACATTACTTTAATTTAGCCTAGTTAATATTGATCTAGGTTCATGCTAACGTGACTAAAAACTGGTGCGACTAAAACTACGTGATGCATAAGGCCCCTTTGGCAGCACGGGCCATATCCGTCTCGCACGGGGATTACTCCCATGGCCGGGCAGCTTTTCCCCCTCCCGCCGCAGCTGTTTGGAACAGCTCCTGACACGGATAGCTCTGTCTCTGTAGACGTGTAGAGCACTGGCCGCTGCTGTTGCGTGCATGCACCGGCTGCTTTTGCGCGTGCATGGACTAAGTTCACAAATTACGTATCAACAAAGTTCTATGCATAATACAAGAAGTTTATGAAATACTACATATCATCAAGTTCCATGAATAATACAAAGGCTGTGAGATAAAAGAAACATGTCACACATGTTTTGAACCGCTATATATTAACTACAAAAAAAAACAAAGGACCTTCATGAACATTTTTTTCCCTTCTCTCTCTAATTCTCTTCATGCTCCTCGTCACTCAAACCTGAAAAACCTACAGTTAACCCTTTGGCCGCAATTACGGTCCCCGAGAAACCTGTCGTTAAGATCAATCAAAAGCTTCCTTAGTATCTCAATCCAAGAACAACATTTTCTTAGATGAAAGGAATCCTATGGTATTTAACCTAAGCAAAAAGACATTTGCTAAATCTGGAACATACGGGAAATCAAGTACATGCCAACAAAAGCACATTTCATTTCCACTGAGACAAGAAGCCACCATTGCGGCGCAAAAATCTAACATGAACTTCATAATCCAAGCACCGTAAGAAATCAAAACTTGAAGCTGGTGAACTATGCACATGCGACAAAAAATATGGGGATGTGAGTTGTGACCAGGATCAGTGGATTGCATACTGAACATGCTGATGATACCGAAACAAATTTCAGATAAGTATTTAGAAAAAATTGTGTCTGAAAATAAGTCAAATTATGTGTACAAAAAACTCTAAGGTGATGATCTTGTCAGAAATTTCAGATAGGAAGTAGAGATCGATTCAGAAGTTGAATCGATGTAGTCTACTGCACTTCTTGTTTGAATTCGCCTGAATCTGAACCTAATCTTGTTTTCATTAGTACAGGGAATGCTGCTAATAGTAGCAGTGGTAGTTGTCACCTACCTCTAAAAATTCACAGGCTTAACAGAACCAGCAGGAGCAGGAGTTTCTGCCATCCAATAAATTGATAGAGCAGGAAATGGAAATGTCAAAAGATGAAACATTGAGACAAAGCCACACGATGGCACCTGCATTTTGCATATTGTTATCAGTACACTTTTGCACTTCCCTTGAATCTACTGGTATTCCTTAACATGAACACAGCTAATTACTGGCCTACTATTCCACCTATCTGTACTAGTAGTAATATCCAGGAGACCGGGACAGCAGGAGATTCATATACTACATACAAAGCTCACATCATGCAAAGATCTCTAACCAAAGATCTGGTCTGATTGCATATTCGTGGAATACAAAAACATGCACAAGCGTTACAGACTAAGGATAGTCTAGGACACAAACAAGCAGAAGCTAAGATGAGATTCACCGAAGACTCAGTTTGGCTCATTAGAAACCAGAGAACATAACTGACTGAATATAAACAATCTCTGCACACACTAGCAGTTTGGCACTGAAGAAAAACAGGAAATCTACGCACACTATCAACTAGTATATGATTGAGGCATTATACCTGACATCAGGAAATCTATGCACCACTAACCTGCAAGTATGGCCACCACAAGATTTCCTGGAGTTCACTCTCCCAAGGAATAATTGCTCTGTTTCACATTTGTCAAGAACACCATATTCTAAAGTTAGGCCTGCAATCCTAACTAGTGCCACAAGAAAATAGTCTGTACTATTACCAAACATTCATCAAGATTATTACTCGAACACGCGACTGTGATTGCAAGTTCTCAAAAAGAACATGCCATCTTCGATTCTATGCAACAACACCCAAGAAATCTACTGATCTACCAACAAATCAATCCCAATGACCAGCAAGCAGGATGACAACTTACTTGGGCTGCCGAAATGATCAGCGAAGAATGGATCTTGGGTATGATGGCCTTGAAGTCAGCAAGATGTACAAAAACTATGGATCAGGATAGGGAGATTTAGGTGCCGTTGAAGTTCGACACGACGCGTCGGAGGGGCGGCGCGGCGCGGCAAAATGGCGACGCCTGGGCGGGGAGTCGGGGCGGCAGCGAGTTGCACGGCGAGGCGGAGCAGTGGCGGCACGGCTTGCGAGGGCGGCGAGGCTCGCTCGCGAGCGGCGAAAAGGCGGCTCCCGGACCCTCGAGGTCGGGAGGCGCTGCCCCAGCACCGCGGATTGGGCTCACAGTTTTTGGCCCGGGCAGTAGAACAGTAAAGTGAAGGGGGAAGAAAAAAAACACTTCCTTGCCGTGCCGCCGTTCAGAGATTGCCGCGGCGCCGCCGGAGCTCCCGCGGAGCCCAGCGCATCTCGCCTATCGTAGCCCCCTGGCTCCTCCTCGTCCCGCGCCATTGCCGAGGCACTAGCGCCGAGCTCCTGAGGGCGAGAGAGGCGGCGGAACCGGGTCGCCCAGATCTCACGCAGCCATGTCGTCCGGTGCCCGCCTCACCTCTCTCTTCGCCACCGCCACATCCTCAGCGCCGTCACCGCGCGCTCCCCGCCTCGCCCTGGCCGCCGCCACGGAGCGCGTGCGGTCCGGGGCGTTCGGCCCAGAGGACGCACGCCAACTTCTCGACGAATTGCGGCGGCACGGCACCCGCGTCCCGGTGCGCGCGCTGAACGGCTTCCTCACCGCGCTTGCGCGCGCGTCGCCTTCCGCCGCCTGCAGTGACGGCCCTGCCCTCGCCGTCACTTTCTTCAACCGCATGTCAGGAGCTGTCGGCCCAACGGTGGTGTCCCTCTCATTGCACACCTACAGCATCCTCATGGACTGCTGCACCCGTGCGCGCCGCCCGGACCTAGGGCTGGCCTTCTTCGGCCAGCTTCTCAGGACAGGCTTGGGTGTCAGTGTCATCACCTTCAGCAACCTCCTCAAGGGCCTCTGTGAAGCAAATCGGACAGACGAGGCTCTGGAGGTGCTGCTCCATAGGATGCTCGAGTTAGGCTGTGTGCCTGATGTTGTCTCCTACAACATACTTTTGAAGAGCTTCTGCGACAACAGAAATAGTTGGCGGGCATGTGAGTTTCTACAGATGATGGCCGGAAAGGGAGTTGGCTGCTCACCCAACGTGGTCACATATACCACGGTCATCCATGGCTTCTTTAGGGAGGGAAAAGTTGCTGAAGCATGTGATCTGTTCTCTGAAATGATGCAGCAGGGGATTTCACCTGATCTTGTGACTTATAACTCCATTATTGCTGCACTGTGCAAGGCAAGAGCAATGGACGAGGCTGAGGCTGTCCTTCGAAAAATGGTGGATAAAGGTGTTCAGCCAGATAGCTGGACATATAATAGCTTGATCTATGGATGTTCCTCTAGGGGCCAGTGGAAGCAGGCGTTCAGGATATTCAAAGAAATGACTAGTCAGGGTGTCTTACCAGATATTGTTACTTGGAGCGTGTTAATGGCTTCCCTTTGCAAGCATGGTAAAAACAAGGACGCTAGAGATGTTTTTGACTCGGTAGCGAAGGGCCATAAACCTAATATTATCTCCTACCTAATTATGCTGGATGGGTATGCTACTGAAGGATGCTTTGTTGATATGACAGACCTCTTCAATTTGATGCTAGAAGATAGTATTGCACCTGACCACCGTATTTTTAGTGTACTGATCAAGGGATATGCTAAATGTGGAATGGTGGATAGGGCTTTGATTATGTTCAATGAAATGAGGCAGCAAGGAGTGAAGCCTGATGTGGTGGCCTACTCAACATTAATAACAGCATTTTGCCGGATGGGTAAAATGGATGATGCTATTGAAAAATTTAATGAGATGATTGGTCATGGAGTAGCACCCAATATAGCTACTTACCAGTGCCTGATTCAGGGTTTTTGTACTCATGGTGTTTTGTCAAAAGCTAAGGAATTGGTTTTTGAAATGATGAGAAAAGGTATGTGTCCTGATATTGTGTTCTTCAGTTCAATAATAAACAACCTTTGCAAAGACGGAAGGGTAGAAGACGCACATGACATATTTGACTTAATTGTAAGTGTCGGTCTGCATCCTGATATTTTTGTTTATAGTTCGCTGATGGATGGATACTGCCTAGTTGGCAATATGAATAAAGCATTGGGAGTATTTGATGCTTTGGTGTCAGCTGGCCTTGAACCTGATGTTGTAGTGTATGGCACACTTGTTAACGGCTATTGCAAAGCTGGAAGGGTTGATGATGGGTTGAGTCTTTTCACAGAAATGTTGCATAAGGGAATCAAGCCCTCAACTATCATGTACAGCATCTTACTGGATGGGTTATTTCAGGCTGGTAGAACAGTTTCTGCAAAAGAAAGATTCCATGAAATGATGGAGAGTGGAATCTCTGTTGGCACTTGTACATACAACATAGTTCTTACTGGACTTTGCAAAAATAATTGTTCGGATGAAGCACTCACCCTTTTCAAAAAATTATGTGCAATGAAGATTAAGATTGACATCATAACAATTAATATTATGATTGCTGGAATGTTCAAAACTAGGAGAATTGAAGAAGCTAAGGATCTGTTTGCTTCTATCCCAGCAAGTGGGCTGGTGCCTTCTGTTGAGACTTACGATTTAATGATGACAAATCTCATTAAAGAAGGTTTCCTGGAAGAGGCCGATGATATGTTTTCATGCATGGAGAATGCTGGTCGTGATCTCGACTCTCGACTGCTGAATCATGTGGTCGGGGCGTTGCTGGAGAAACATGAGATAGTGAGGGCCGGAATTTATCTGTCTAAAATTGATGAGAGGAACTTTTCGCTTGATGCTTCTACCACAATGTTGTTGGTCGATCTTTTCTCAAGAGGAGGAACATACCAGGAACACATTAGATATCTCCCCGAAAAGTATCATATTCTTGAAGGAGCAGGTCCTAGTTAATATGTTGCATGGGAGCTTAGATCACCACAAAATTCTCTTGGCTTGACTTATTTGTTGCACGGGAGATGCGAAAGGGCCTCTAGCTGAGTTGGTTAGATGGCCTCAGTAGCACTCCTCAGGTCCTGGGTTCGACTCCCCGTGGGAGCGAATTTCAGGCTGGGGTTAAAAAAATCCCCTCGTTTGTCACCACATCAAAGCATAGGTCAAGGCCCGGCCTAGGTCGTAGCCGTGGTTGGTTTGGGCACTCCTACCGGGGGTAGTTGCAGCATTCGTCAGCCCGGTGGGTCGTCTCACAAGGGTTACGGGCCCCTATGTAAGGGTGGGGCAAAGGTTCGGGGGTTTTCTCGACCTGCGTGAGAAGGTCTTCTTCTTAAATGCAATGCCCGGGGGGCAGCTTGCCCCTCGCAGGTCGAGTTTTTTTTTGTTGCACGGGAGATTACCTGCACGCTAACAATCACTTAGATGTGAGGTTTTCTTTTTCTGTAACCTGTTGATCAAGGTGTAACACACTGACTGCATCCTGTGGAGATTGAGATAATTAAAGACCTCCGATAGGGAAGGTATATACTTTGCTTTCCCACATCAGGCACACTGGATACTTCTGGAGTCTGTTCTAGCTTTCCCCTGCCACAAATAGGCTATACATACATGACCTTACTAGAAACAGTTTGGTTGCTTCATTTGCATGTATTTTTTTTTCAGATTTCCTTCTCGGTGACTCGCTTGATGCAAATATGAAGTTGCTTTAGATTCGATAAACTTAATGCGTATTTTGCGGTGTTTGGTGTTTCCATAGCATGTTCATTCAGCACATGACAGTGTTGATGTTGAACAACACTTTCTTTCAGTATGACTTTCCTGTTGCTAGTGAGAAGCCTCTACTTATTATGCAAGTTCTGAACAAATTTTATCTCATCTTGAATCCATTATCTTGTGAAGTTGTATTTTATCTGATCATAATTTTACCTCTATGCTTTCAGAATACAAATAACAGGTTCAAATTTTATTATCATTCTTATCAGTTATTGTTAAGTGTTCTCTGAATCAATTAGCTTATAATGTCAATGTTGAAAGAAATGGTTTGGCACTGTGAGCTTGCAACGGTTTGTGGTATGGTGGTGGTAATACCGGGTCATTGTGTATATGTGTTGCTGTCAAAATTTAATTCTGGCATAATTATTTCATGCCAGTGTTAATGGTTACTTGTCTTGTAAAATTTGATGGGTCATTTTGACTACAGACAAAGGAACCAGAGTAAGATTGATCAGACGGCACTCCAAGAACATTAAGTTTGCAGTCTATGGGAAATCATTCAAAAGCTCATTGGCACATTATATATCTAAATTTCTATTTGTTTAAGCATTTTTATCACTAAAATGTTGTTATTTATTTATATATCATTTTTCGCGGTTGATTTGTATTGTATAGTATAACCGTGGCGTGCTAACGGGCATTGTACTAGTTATGTAATGGCTTGATAAATGGGTGTTGGGAAAATATGCATGATGCAAAAAAAATGCTGAGATGTTGTAATACAGCAACCTGATCTTTTTTCCATTTCCATTTCTATTTTCATGTGACTGTATACTATAGGAGATAGAGGGGAAATGGAAATGAGAATGGAAGAAGACGAGGCAGAGGTCATTGTTTCATATTCAAGAACCGGATCAAGGCCCATCTGGGCAACAAGTGGCCCAGCACACGAGTGGTCCAGAGCTCCCTTCACCTGGATGTGGTGACACGTGGGACGCCGCGACACGCACCACAAGCTCCTCCACTTGCTCAGCTCCACGTCAGCAGCGACCGGGCCCACGCCCCGCGCCCTTTTCTCCCCTCCACACTCTTCTTCCTCCTCACCTCCGTCCTCCCCCAGCACACTCTTCGAGTGGGAAGTAGGAGCCCGAGGCAATGGCGGCACCCAACGCCGCATCCGTGTCCCCGGCTACCGCCACCGCGCCGCGCATCTCCCTGCTCCTCCGCCGCCGCAATGGCAGCGCCCGCGTCCGCGTCCGCGCGGCCGCCGCCTCATCCGCTGCCGGCGGCGCCGGCGGCGGGGCCGGCGGGGGCTCGTACCTGGACATGTGGAGGAAGGCGGTGGAGCGGGAGCGGCGGTCGGCGGAGCTCGCGCGAAGGCTCCAGGCGCCCGCCCCCGCCGGGGCGGAGGCGGCGTCCGCGGCGGCCCCGCCGGTCGACGTCGTGGAGCGGCGGACGGCGCGGTTCGAGGACCTGCTCAGGGTGCCGCGGGAGGAGCGCGACCGCGTGCAGCGCGCGCAGGTCATCGACCGCGCCGCGGCCGCGCTCGCCGCCGCGCGCGCCGTGCTCAAGGAGCCGCCTCCCGCCCCGGCACCGGCACCGTCGCCGCCGCCTTCCCCGCCCACGACGCCTCCGCAGAGGGCCGAGGCGGTCAAGGTGGGATCGGGCGGGGGCGGCTCTGCCAAGGGATCGGATCGGGGCTCCCGGACGGCGGCGCCGGTGTCGCAGTCGGCGGAAGGTACTGTTTTCCAGTGGGTGCACGTGAGATTGTTTAAAGACCACTCCTTTGCCTCATCTCGTCGTGAGCCTTTTTAGCGTTTAGGCTTAACTGCTAAAGGAGCTTCCTTTTTAATCTCAGAGAGCTATAGGCTATAGAGTGCAAATAAATCATTATTTGAGCATTATATTGGATAGATCCCATAAAGAAAAATGGGTAACTGGAATATGCAAAATGAGGGATATTTTTTTTTGTCGATTGTTTATATGCTTACTTATGGAACTTGAAGGACTGTCGTTCATTGGTTGATGGATTCTAGACTGCCGAGTGGAACTTAGGAGCATTGTCTGTTAGTAGTGTTATGAATAGTGTCAGTATGTGTATGGGTGGATGACTTAAGTTGAAACTGGTGATGGTGATTGTCACTATGCGTATAAATGAATGGAAATTCTTGCGGCATTTGATTGGCAGTTTGGATATCCTGTTGTTTTGCTCTCTGGAAATAGCAATTGTATGGCTACAATAGCGTGCAGGTTCCAGGGATCTGTATTTTGTTTTGACATACATGCCTAATTAAGGAATGTGCCTACACTTTTCTGTTACTATTAGGTTAATAAACATTTTAGGCAATATGAATACTCTTTTTTGTTTAATTTTCACTGAGACAGATCTCAAATTATTTGTGGCCCACTGGCAAGCAGATATAGCTGCCTAGAATTACTTCTAACTAACCAGAACAGTACTGCCTGATATTCCTAGACATATAGAAATATGGGACAACTTTAGACAATTTTGGTATCAAATAGGAATCTTCTTGTTTTTGTCAAATCACTTGTGGTTTACTGTATCAAGTAAATATAACTAGAACTAGTGCTAACTTCTAAGTAACCAAACTCCTCTATATTAGCAAACTTGTTAGTCTATCTTTCCTATGAGAAATTTGCCCATCTTTTTTTCCTGAAGGATCATTTATTTAAAAAACAACAGTTTACACTACTGATACGCTGCTTTTTGGAGTTTTCTGATCATAGGTGTCGTGCACTTTCAAGGCATATCTAGTTGCCAATTACATCAAAATTGTCCTGTTTGTTGAACATGCATGAAGGATATCTTTAGTCTTATGCAGTATGTTTAGCAATAGTCATACATTTTAGTTACCACAATGTCTTCCAGCTCCTTGAAACATAAGCTTCTGTTCTGACATCAGCAATCTGTTCTTCATTCAGTGCCAGACTCTGGAGGTTCATCATCTTACAAGCAGGCAAGTTCCAAGCTTGGCACTCCAGGTCCGGATTTCTGGTCATGGTTACCACCAATGCAAGTTAGCAGTAAACCAAAAGAAAACGATACTGCTTTAAAGCCATCCAAGAAAGTGGATGCCATGCCCCGTCAGCCTGATCTGTTGATGGAAAAGGAAAAATCTGCGGACTATTTATCACTCCCTTTTGAAACAACATTTTTTGATAAGAAGGAAGATCGATCTCTTCCTCCCTTCCAGTCATTTTCTGAGCCTGAGAATGTGGATTCCAAGGTTGATATGGCTGCCGATGCAAAGGAGACATTTGAAGAACAGTTCTCGAAAAATGCAGCTGAGGCAGCTAGGGCTCTTAGTGAAACTGATGATAAATCAACCCAAGGAATACATCCAGATGGTTCATTGTGGTGGAAGGAAACAGGTGTAGAACAAAGGCCTGACGGTGTAGTTTGCAAGTGGACCGTAATTAGAGGAGTCAGTGCTGATGGTGCTATTGAATGGGAGGACAAGTATTGGGAGGCTTCAGACCGGTTTGATCATAAAGAATTAGGTTCTGAGAAGTCGGGGCGTGATGCTGCTGGCAATGTTTGGCGGGAATACTGGAAGGAGTCAATGTGGCAGGTAAATTGCTGCCATATTTGGTAGAACAATCTGTTCACTATATGCAAAAAACTTTCAATTTATTTTGTAAAGTATTTGCAGTATGTAATGTATATTAGGATTATCTGCCTTGAGATATTCACATATGTGACTCTGCAACTGTCCAGGGTTAAGTATATTAACCTGTGCTAAGTAATCTCGTCCCTAGAACATGATCGAGTAATTTATTTTGATTTGTTTCAGGATTACACTGGTGGGGTTATGCATATGGAGAAGACTGCAGATAAGTGGGGACAGAACGGGAAAGGGGAGCAGTGGCAAGAGCAATGGTTTGAGCATTATGATTCAACCGGTAAAGCTGAAAAATGGGCCGACAAATGGTGCAGCTTGGATCCAAATACACCGCTGGATGTCGGTCATGCTCATGTTTGGCATGAAAGGTAAAGAACTTCCACTCTTTCAGGAACAACAAATCTCAGTGATCTTGCATCATGTTCATAATGTGAGTATGTGCTCAAACAAAAATCAAACCAAACCATCTTCTGCACTACAGGTGGGGCGAGACATACGATGGCAGCGGTGGCAGCACGAAGTACACTGACAAGTGGGCCGAGCGGTCGGAGGGTGATGGGTGGTCCAAGTGGGGCGACAAGTGGGATGAGCACTTTGACCCAAACGGCCATGGAATCAAGCAGGGGGAGACGTGGTGGGCGGGCAAGTACGGGGACCGGTGGAACCGCACCTGGGGCGAGCAGCACAACGGATCTGGGTGGGTGCACAAGTACGGCCGCAGCAGCAGTGGCGAGCACTGGGACACGCACGTCCCGCAGGAGACCTGGTACGAGCGGTTCCCGCACTTTGGGTTCTACCACTGCTTTGAGAACTCGGTGCAGCTCCGGTCCGTGAAGAGGCAGCAGCCGCCCCGGAAATAAAGTCCAAGGATTAGCACTATAGTAGTAGTAATAGTAATAGATCTTCAGAGACATTTCGATTGATGGCATAATCTGAGTAGCTGGCTGCTCGTCTCGCTCACATCCATCTCTATTTTTTGGTTTGCGCTGGTTGGTACAATAACATGGCTGGTTTCAGCTCATGTGCTGTTTCGACAGTGAGCATCGGAATGATGCCTGGACTGAGTATTCAGATAGACACGGATAGATGAATATATAGAAGTTCTATTGTACTTATTCTGAAACGTTTGTCCTTTTTTTTTACTATTGGCGTAAGGAGATTGTGCTGTCAAATTTGGTACCCTAAATAGGTTGTCCCGAGAATCTTTGATTCATGATCTCTCAAGCAGATTATTTTCTGCATCAACAGCAGTTCTGAAGATGCCATTAGGTCAATCATGAAACAGAGATCTGTTGTCAGGGTTTATACATGCTGCAGAACAATGTCATGCTGTGGCTCCCAGATTTGCAATGGCTCCAGGAAGCAGCATTGGCCACCGAAGTTCATAGTCTGAACGTGTAGCACTCGTACAGTCATATTGTATATGCAGATTCTGGGTGACAGCATGTAGCCTAGGCACAGCTTAGTACCAAATGAGGCTGACGAACTTCTGTTCCCGAATCTGCTGGTGCTGCTTCAGCTGACCAGCTGAAGGAATTCGCTTCAGTGCCGCTGCATTTCACGCGAAGACATCATGTCCCAACTGAACCAACAGCAAGATGAACATCTCTGTTGCCGACAACTGAGACTCGCTCTGGCAGGAGAAGATCGATGAACTCCAACTGGATGTTCTCGTGACGTCTGCAACGGTGGTGTGATCCTGCGGTGGACTCTGAACTCTGTGTCCACTTTCTGTTCCCGTGACCAAAACTGCCTCTCGTTGTTTCTCGGATTAGTCGGGGTGAACCGGCAAAGAACCATTCATTTTTTTCCTTTCAATAAATGCGGAACTTCTGATGAAAAAAAAGCACAAGGTCTTTGTACAGGGCAATGAATTCAGCTGATGAGATTGAGTACCATAATAATATTTGCACTCTCACTGCACTCAACTGATATTATATCTTGCCCCCGTGATCAAGGGGCACTTTTTGGTTGGTATTATTTAGCAGCTACTTACGCAACGGCTTCTCTTCCTTTGCAACTATATCTATCTACCTTGCTGGTTACACGCGTATTTTCACATATGCTCCTATGCACTGTTTCATGTCGGATTTACAACATGCCAGATGACACAATCAGGCTGATATCTACAAACATTTTTTCCAATCAAACGCACCGAATAGGTGCTGTTTACAATCGGAAGACCTGTGTTAGAGATTCACTGCCTGGTTAGATCTTTTCATCACCTCTGCACTACGGTGGCTCCTGGAAGTAGGGATGATTTAGTGCTTCATCTACACTTAGGCGGTCCTCCTGCAAAATAGAAGTGTTGATGAAATAGGAGCACATCAAGGAAAAGGAAAGAAAATTAATGACATAAGATTGAGAACCAAGTCAGGATGCCACTATTCTCATCTTCTGTATCTACTATTCTCTTTCTAATTGAAAGGACTGTTTATAAGAATTGTATGGAGGGGGGGTGGGGGGTGGGGGTTCAAGAAACTTACAGGATGCCACACGAGTAGCTGCCGTGCAAGTCGCAGTGCCCATAAATTAGGAAAACTGGAAAACATTAGCAGTATTGGAACTAATTAGATAAGAAAATAATGATCTAAATATTCTGAGACAACAAAAAATGTGGGCAAGAGAAATGGGCCCACCCAATTTTAAGAGGATCTCTGATCTTCACTTGATGTGCAAATGATTCTTCAGAGCATTTCCATGAAGCTAACCCAAATTGACCCTTAAATAGAGTAAAAGAAAGACATCATCAGTTAGTGCATAACCCCCTGGGAGCTTTAGCTATAGTAACTAATAATAACAGAAATGCAAATGCAATGAGTTATGTTTCATTGGCTACCGTACTCCTTTTCTTTTTTAGTCCCATGAACTACAACCCGTAAATGAAATAAGAGACAAGGCCCAACAAGGCAAAAACGAGCATGAATTCATGGACATGGTGATGTGCAGATGCACGGAGTAGGTCGGAAGGCTGACATCAACAGAATCAGCCGACAATCATGAAGAATTTCGGTTTGGATGAACTTGACAGGGCTTGGACTGGAATGGCCAGGACCAGCAGGTACACAAATTAAAATAGTTAACAAAATCACTTAATTTTTCAAGTTTGCTTTAAAATTCATGCGGTCTTTATAAAAAGCATTTCTCATGAAACAAAGCAGCAGTTCTCTCATTTTTCTCCCATTCTTTTTAAAAGAAACTAAGAGGTTGCACAGCCACACAGGATCATATCAGTTCAACTGCAAGTTGATCAGCAGATAATGGGGTTTCTGCACTGACCTGTTCTGTGCTTCCACTGCCATGTGTTGAAATCCCTGGGACTAAAATACACAACTCCATGTATGACCTCAACCTAACATCAAAATAGAGAAGGAATGTTATGCCAATCATTTTTACTCAAGAAGAGTATTATACATGTCTTTACCACCACACTGATGTTTAGGAAGTGCCCAAAACCAGATAATATTGAGTTATGCCAATGTGGCATATCAAAATAGTGAAACATCAATGCACTAGGTTGCCTATATGGCTATATATGAAGTTTTCAGTTGGGTCATTAAGTGGGTCAAATTTCTAGTAATGGTATGCCATCAATTTATTTTTCTTGCCTAGAAAAGAAGACGGTGGCCTTTATATGGTTTTCATTAGTACTGTTCTTTTGGGATAACCCAAGAACCATGCAAGAAATACGCAATCTATATTAATTCATCAAAAGTTTCAAAAATATCTGTGATGTCCTTAAGCTTGGCAAGAGAAGCAGAACAGCAGACTGTATTAGCATTGCTAATACAGATTACACACAGAAAGATCAAAACATTGTCTCACTTGTATGCAAGTTCCTTTGTTTGTTCACTCCACCCTTCGAGACGCTGATCCATTAAAATACGTGTACGGTCGCTTATCTGGAAAACATGAGGAGAACCCACTATCAATTCCAGCATCACAACTCCAACGCTCCAGATATCATACCTGTAAATAGTTAAATAAAAACTTCAGTTAGTTGCAGTGCAGCTGTACACCAAACGTACTAGCAAATATCGGCATTCGTTAAGTAAAAGAAGTGGATAAAAGGGACATACTTCAGTCTTGCACTTTTTGATCCTTGAAACCAGTTTGAATTAAGGAGTGCCTCTGGAGGAGTGTACTCAAAAGTCTGTTCAGATCTGAAGTTGTATACAGGATTGGATTAGAATGGCTCAAAACAAGTTGTAGTAGCATGCAACCCAAGTCTATACTGTCTTGTTCAAGAACAAGCACATGGAAAATATTGTGAGGAAAACTCTCTTATATCCACATGTTGCTAGAAACAAAAAAAAAACAGGCAAATATTATTCCAAACACTTGACCTCGGTATAAATGGATAATCCTCAGCCATGCAAAGCTATATAAAACCCTAATTAACAAAAAAACAAGTTCAAGAATCAAACATGTCCATCAGGGAAGAAAACCACTTGAGTTGGCAAAGGAAGAACCTACTTTACAATGGACCACTGGCATGGGTCGGATAGATTAATAGGACAATGAAAAGACTTCGGAAAATCTAAATAATGAACCCTTGAACCTATTAAGAAATTCAAAGAAGAGACACTGAATTACTCCTGATCCTAAATCACATAACTCTACAATTCAAATCAAGATACTAAGTTTATGCTCCAACCAAATACTAACAGAAGGAGAGGAAAATGGTCACCCACCGAGTAGGCCCTGAACCATAAAGATGCTTCAATGTGTAGTCATCAATGGCACTGCCAAAGTCAATCAGACGCCTGTGTACAAAATGCTATGCTTGATTAGTAACAGAAGAATGCAGCATCCTTCTTACAATTTGAAGACAGGCAAATGTGACTATTGCAGTTTGAGAAAACATCTCAAGTTAGAATCTCAATTCAATAAAAAAGACACCAAGTGAAGATATGTGGCATCTAATTGCTCTAATCTCTATTTGGTCTTATCATTTTGGTAATCAATGAAGATTAAGACAAATGATAAACAAAATATTACCATTTTGCTAATCATGGAAGATTAAGATAAATGATAAACAAAATATTACTCATAATTGAGATACTGAGATCCAAGAAAAACAGAAAGACAACAATTAATTAAAAAATCGTGAATTGCAATTCATATTATATTTCAGATATTGAGGTCCAAATTGATCGAGCATTAAGTTACAATTTTATCAAATACTTCGCTGAAGTATTTGAAAAAGCTAAAGAGTGTTGTTATGTGAATTGATAGGGTGTATGGCCCAAGGACCAGGATAAGGATGAGACCGCTCTTGGTTATTTCATGCTTTCTTAACAGTAGATCCCTTTGTATAAAAACTAAAAAGTATTTAGGCAATAGAGATCTTAATTTTAGAAGGTAAAACCTTGCCATAACCCTACCACTATAGTATATACTACTGTTCAGAGCACATAAGAGGCAGAGCTAGACTGAAATGAGTGGGGTCAATTATTATATGGATTTCGGATTTTCCATTAATCTTAGACACTTGATATAGGTGCTTCGCAACACTCTGTGGGGCCAATTGGCTCCGTAGCTGCAAAAGCGCCTCAGCCACTAAAATCAGCTACCCATTATTACCAATATTTCAGCTGCTAATTTGTTAAAAGAGAATATGTAGGTACAGAAAAATATTGAATCATACATGTTCAGCTTATTTTGCTTTGCTTCAGATGGAACCTCTCTTAGACACTTTCCAGTCTCCACGTCCTCAAAGCAAATGATCATGTTCTCTTCCATGACGCAAAAATAAGCAATGTTAACATGACTAGTTAATAGATGTTGTCTAGAGAAAAAAAAGGATTAAAGAAGTAAAGCAAGGAAAGAATAGGTGCGATGCCATTTGTACCAGGTTTGATATCCCTGTGAGTGATATTACGATCATGACAAGCTTTCAGTCCCATCAGCTAGAAAAGAGAAAAACTGAACGTAAGTAAATATGCAAGATTAACAATAACAGGTAAGCAACTTGCTGAACTATTGTTGCTCTTTATATTTTTAGATTATTGATGATATCTTAAATCTAGCATTTGGTTCACAGGAGAACCAGAGTCAGTGTAAACATACCAGCTGCCATAAGAGGTTTTGCATTTGACTTTGCCCAGCTTTTGTTGTCCTTAACCAATACCACCACTTCGATGGGTGCAGAACTTGAATATGTCTGACCCTCTCATTATTGTTGCCGGTTACTAACTTTGTTTCTTCAGCCGTATATATCAATTTTGATAATGAGCGGCCTTCATTATGGTACACAAGCCAAATTTCCCTTGATTCTGATTCAAAAGATTCTATAAACCTAGCCACATGCTTGAGTGGTTCTTCAGTAACTGACATGTTCCTTTCTAGAATGATATCAGGATCCGATTGCATGCCCATTGAAAAGATAGTTGATGATGATTCTGTCGTTGACAAACCTTCAAGAGTTCTGGAAGCATTTGAAAATAATTCCCCAAAATATTTCTCTCGCAATCCACTCAAGTAAGCAGCATTTCCCCTCTCCACCTGCAGTTTTTCAAATCAAGTCTAAGATAGGACAATAAGACTCTAGTCTTCTAGCATCAGTACTTGTTTTAGGGAATCAAATTTATTTTACATGTTTCCTTCGTGAGAACAACAGAATTGCTCAAAATACACCTGAGGTTCATGTATTAAATATTCCAATGAGTTAAATGGGTTTTATAAAATCCATAAGTAATTATGTTTACTGTATACCTAACCTCAGAATAATCAGCTAAACATAGCACAATCACAAATAACCTGAATTGTAAGTAGAATCACAAATAACCTAAATTGTAATAAATTTACAAATCCTAAACATAGTAGAATCCACATAAAACTTTCAGCTTCAACATCATTGAGCACTTTCCCAGCTTCGAATGTAGCTAAAAGAAGCAGAAATGCTAGTTTCTGGACTGAACCACACCATTGAGTACCTTTTTGGGGACGGAAAAGATGTACCTTCCCTTCTTACATGCAATTTTTCAGTCAGTTTTCTTTAAGTCATGGACAACTCTTTTCCAAGTGGAGAAATGAATCCCCCTTCACCACAACCCGTGTCATGATGTACTAGAGAAAAATAGAGCTTATATGTATGACCACAAGAATATTTGAAAGGTCGCAGGACACAGTGCTTTTAATGTTTTCTAGGCAAGGGCTGAGGTAGTAAGCAAGGGCAGCTTGCCCTCGAGGTCGCCCGCAAATGCTCCTCCCCTACTGCATACACGAGGAGGCTCTGAGCTGCTAGATGTGGGAGGCATTTTTCAAGATTACTACTGTTTAACCCTAATACAGATGTGGGGGGCACACAGGGAAACATACAGACAGGCAATTCGTTGATGCATAAAGTATAATTTACCATTATGCGCTTCAGTATGAATAAATCACCATCTACTGTGTCCGAGACATGATCTTCATCAGATGACATTGTGTTTGAATTTGTACAATTATACGAGTCTGATTTAGGTATACTGGTAAAATGCCGAGGCTCCTTATGCACATCTATATCTTCAGAGCAATTCCAGTGAAATGCCAACCAGACTTCACCATAGGAACCACGATCGAATCTTCTCTTAAGCTTGTACCTGAATATGGTTTTTAAAAAAAGGGAAATCTCATTTTTTGTGGATAGAAGACTTGAACTGTTACCATGAAACTGCACATTATTCCAAGCAATGTAGTTGAATAATGCAATGCACATCTACTACTTCATATAGAGGTCCTCATGCACATTCCAGGGAACAACTATAGCAACTCATCAGACCAATAAAACATTCAAGAAGTAGTCCTTGCAATATCTCTTCAATTTAGGATTGGCTTATTATTGCACTTCACTCAAGGATAGTCATTTCATAAATGTTGCAATGAGATAACAGAAAGAAATATCAGCTTTGCAGTTTACCCCTTAAACATGCTCCTCCATTTTGTATAAGCAGGTAATGTTTTGCATAACATCTGGCAAGAAATTATTCCTCAACTTAGAGCATGCAACTGCATAAATTTCAAGATGGCTCAAGATTGGCAAGCACAGAAAAAGTTTGATATTCACTGAACATAGATTTAAGTGATCAATCCAGTGAACAAACAAAGAACCTAAACTTGAATAACTCCAATAGGTGATATCCAGATACGCTAAGCATAAATTATCTAGAAAAGAAGGCACAAAAGACTATCCAAAAGCAAATATTGTAACTACCCAGGAACTTTTCCTTGGAACCCAGGAACTTCTCCTTGGAATATGTAAGGGCGAAAACGGGACGGGAAAATCCCGTCCCGACCGGCTCCGTTTCTGATTTTTCCTGACCGTTTTCCGTTTTCGTCGGGAGAATCCGAAATCGATCGGGAAACAGAAAGGGAGACACGGTCACGGGAGCGGAATAGATTTCACTGTTTTCCCGACCATTTTGTCGGATCAGGTTTTCCAGTCGGGAATTCCTGTTTTTCTCCCGTTTTATTCCTGTTTTCTTTTTTTTGAGGGATATTCCTATTGAGGCCAGCAGCCCACACGTATGCTGCAGGAGGAGAACGGGAGGTCCAGGCCCAGGTACGGAACTGCAACTGGCCCTGCTCTGCTCCACGCCTCTATGTGTCTGCTTGTGCTTAGGGCTTAGGCACTCGGCCTGCCGCATGGAACGCACAGCAACAGCAATGTACTACGTACAAAATTAGTTCGAATTGTACTATCTAGTATAGTTGGCTTATCAACTATATTAATTGTACATATTGCATTGAGTTGAATGTTATGTGCATCGGTGTTCCCGATTTTAATTATCGATTCCCGACCGTTATCGACATATTTCCGACCAAAGTATTCCGTTTCCGATATCCTGTAATTCCGATTTCGCTTTCCCGACCGGCTTTTCCGTTTTCGATCCCGTTTCCGAGTAGGAAATACAGTAACAAAAGTGGTTTAGGTATTTTCCCGACCGCTTTCATCCCTAGGAATATGTATGCAAAATGTTCCTTGAGAAATGGAATAGTACCTGAAATCTATCTTGTTACCAAAGAAGTGTGAACCATTTGATTTGCTTCCATTATGAGGAAGGGAGTCAAGTAAACCAAAAAAATTTGCAACTGCTTCGGGATCATTGCACTGCCCAATTTCACCATCTTGATGACCAAGGTACAAGCAAAAGTGTCTGTCCTTGTATTTTTCAAGATTACCTGTATACAAATGTAGGAGGGAACAACTGAAGTCATGAACAAGATAAGGACACTATCAAACAAGTTGAGCATTATATCAGTACTCCACAGCCCTCTCAACCACCCAATCCAGTGATTTAACTGTTTCTTATTGGATGTTTAGGCAATGCACCACACCCTTGAAGGGAGGGGTGGCCTTTCATATATATAGTTGTACAAGGGGAGCTGAATAGGCTGCAGTTACAAAGGGAGCCGAATAGGCTGCAGTACAAAGGAAGTACAACTATTTATATCTAATATTTCTAAAAGGTGCCCAGATAGGTGCTGGACCAAATATAGGTAAATAAAACATACTGTCTTAGAAGAAGATTATTGAAACAAAAAGATTGGAAGATAAACCATTCAAACAATAAGGTTACATGTTCCAACAAGCTAGCCCCACAGGAAAAAGGAACAGATATAAGGATTTTTTGCTGAAAAGATCTTCCCAGGACCATCTAAAAACATGAAACCAACCATCAGAATATAAAGCAGTCTCAGCTGGTATGTGATTTAAGTCATGGACTTCTTCACGCTGGTATGCTTCCGGTACCCTAAATATATAGTCCACATCTTCATCCAGACTCTCAGATAAGTAGAAACAACCGAGCCTCTTAAGTTTTGATTCAACCTAATTTCAGAAGAAGCAATGGAACTCAAATAGTGTCATCCAATTCATGACAAAAAGCAGAAACTGAACAAGAAGCTATATGCTAAATGAAACAGATAATAGCAACAACGATAGATTCACAAAGCATAAAATTGTACAGCACATTTGTTTCAATTGGTAAATCTAACTTCCAAGATCAAAAGGTTGCTATATTCCTCACTTACCAAGAACCTCTGAAACTTTGTTGATGAACGCCTGAAATACTCCATGTCAATTATAGCTGAGCTAGTGCCATCATCTGCTAACCATATGAAAATACGTGTAAGTAAAACCATGTACAAGGAGCTCATGAACAATTGAATAATTCCATGCTAACTAGAGATGATCAGGCTCCATCATCTACCCACATAAAAAATACATGTAAATAAACAAAGGACAAGTACTTGAGAGGAAGACTTAAATTCAACTCAAGGTGTAGCATGTATAGTGAAATAGTTGAATGGGTAGGCCAAGGAGCAAGGGGTAACATATATGGAAAAGTTAAAGCAGCAGGGCCGCAACAGAAGAGGATAACAACATAGAATCCGAAAGAGGCGGCGACTGCTCTCCTGTGAAGATTTGACCTTCCTATTTAGGCTGTCCGTTATATTGTTAACAATAGGGAAATGAGTCACTTGACTATGTAAACATTAATATGCAGGAAATAAACTTGTTAGGGTCCTTTGCAACTAGCCAAAACTAAAGTATATACAAGTGAAATTACATACAGAAATGCACTAATCTGTAGAGTAGTTACAATAAAATTAACAAATGCAGTAAATTAACAGTGAGACTACCAGGCTTCAGTTGGTATGGAATATTCTGTACTGGTGAAATAGATGTCTTCAGATTTTCTTCAAACTGGGACCAATCTTCTAATGTCATACCAGTGCTACTAGGTGATCCCAATGGAACAACCACAGCAGCCACATTGTCTGTTGTGCCTTTCTGCAAAGCAACACGAACTACATAATCTGCCAAATTATGTTGTGTGATAGCAGATGATCCTAAATTCTGGTTAACACGAAATTTCGCATGCAGCATAAGGTCACAAACATCTTGCATAGTCAGTTTCTCAAAGATCCCATCAGATGACGCAACAAGAAAAGTGTCGTTTTCTGACAGAAACTGCCACCCTGTTAATTCAGGTGTCGATATTACTCCATACCTGCAAGAACAATTAGAGGGATCAATTCAACATGTCCATACAACTCTACTAAATGAAGAAATAGGTTCTTATATCATCATTTAAAGAAACTCCAGCATAGCATTGGACTAGCACTCTCTGCCTCAAGGGAACCTTATATCTATTTTTTAGGGTTTGATGATTGGTGGCAGCATTTGTGCGGGTAAGGTTTGGGCGCTATTACAACCCTTCCCCAGACCCCGCACGGTGCGGGAAGCCTACGACACTGGGTACGCCCCTTTTTGATGATTGGTGGCAGCAGGTGGATGACTCAATCTGCAGTAATCTTAGAAAGGGATTAAACTCCCTCATCATCCTAGGCACCTGGACCCTCTGGAATACTCAGAATGACTGTGTGTTCAATGGGGCCACCCCCAATATTGCTTCGGCTCTGCTCCTTGCTAAGGAAGAAGCTGTCCTTTGGTGCTTGGCAGGAGCAAAAGGCCTAAGTTTAGTCACTGCCATGGGGGAGGTTCGGGCTGGCTGATAGGGATGTTGTCAGGTCGACTTATTTTGTAACAGGCGATTATTTCGGTTAAGTAGTGAGTGAGTGTTTGTTCGAGTCTCTGTATGACTCATTTCTTCTCCTATTAATATAATGATACGCATTTCTCCTGCGTGTTCGAGAAAAAAATTCTATTTTTTATTAATGCAATAATGCTGCAACATATAACAGTTAAACTGCAGATGCTCCTCTCGCTGGCTAGGTAATTAAGTATATTCCCTTTTTCGTTGACTTGGGATTTAAAACTTCTGCTATTATAAAGAGGCTTAATCTCCATTCCACCCCCACATTCACCTCGTCTATCAATCTCCATGCATCTCTCGGTTTGATCCCTTTGATTTCAAGCTGCTGTCCTTTGATGCTTTCATTCCCCCTTTCCAGCCAAATGAGATCACAATGTACACCATGTTGCCTCTTAACCAGGATAGATAATGTGAAGATGGGAAACCAGAAAAGGATAGGAAGCAGACCAGTAGTGATTTGCATCCTCAAGTCAGTTTCAGATGCATTTTTAAATTTATTTTTCCATGTATTGTTGGGAATTGAGGTTGGACCAGTTGCTCTGAACTAGAGAACAATGGTTCTTCTGTCTATTTGACAACTCATCACCACGTCACCTATGTTCATCCCCTTAGAGGTTGTGCAATGTACATGGGTTACAGGAAACTGGCATACACTGAAACACACCTTCTGCCCCGCTGATCATTAGAAACTGGGCTGGCTGTGTCACATTAGCTGGTTTTGGTGTAATCGAGCATTTGTTCAGTATAAATCTCGCATGGGTACAAACTAGTCAGTTCAGATGTCTCCTTTGGTTGGACATGTCATGGTAAACCTGGCGCGAGTTGTAACATGGGATAGTTGTTGACATTTTAACACTTTTTTATTTTTGCTTTCCCTCTGAGACATGATGATTTGACCTAAAAAAATGATCTGATGATTTTGTGTGAACTGTCGAGCTTTTGATCAATTCATTATTAAAGATCCATCAGCTACAAAGTGACAGAAGCATGAGGATCTACGACTAATGAATAATATATTTCTTTATTTTAAAAAATAATGTTAACACTTGAAAAGAAAACTGGGGAAACAGGCAAGTGAGGCAGAGATGGAGAGAAACTCAATAGATTGCATGTTAACCTTTTGAAAGGAAGGTCACCGATAGCTCTTGAGAGCGCTAGCTCACCATTAACACGGTATACACCAGCCCACTCAATAACATAACCACCAGCAGCCTCCACGCGGTTTCTCTCATCTTCTCTATCAGGATGATGGTCCTTGGTCAGCTCCCTTGCATAATACCATGGTCCATCATAGTTTGCCAAAGCAAATTCTTCATGATCAATTGAGTTTCTCTTTCTTCTCCGTTTCCCTGATACAATGAAAGCCTTCTTATTAGTATTTGTCCAAAGGACTACAACAAAGGATAATAAGGTAATGGACATATGTAAAGAAAAATGCATAATTTGTATGTGACAGTGAAAAAATATGACTCTCCTTCCGCAAAAATAATGAAAAAAACTTTTCAGGGTCTCCAATTCATGCATAATCCAGTATTGGTTTCGAGTGGATGGTGACTGTGACCTAGCAAATATTATCCAGCAACCAAACAGAAGCTATTCCACCGCTAGAACAAAATAAGGTATTTAATGGGGGCAGCTATGCAATGTCACCTTATGGCCTATTTCACCATTAATATGTGCAAGCCCAGCTGGTAAAGTAAACAAAATGATGTGACTTTAAGGCTTTATGATAGAATATGAGCAGTGCTGGAGAGTAACTTGCACAGGAACAAGATCACACTGACATGAAAAAAGAATGCAGACAGCATCACACTTTTCGAAAATAGCCTAAATAATAACTTCAAATTATCAATAGTATGATTTTTCTATGATGGTTTCCGACAGTTGACTTTGTAAATCAAAGTCTATGTGCACCTTTTCCCCCATGTTTCTACTGAAGTACAGTGAAACCATGAACAAGGATGTTAAATCCTAAACAGAGGCAATCTGGATCACCCAACTATGATAATAATATATTATGCCATCATGAAGTAAACTGACACCATTAAAACATGGATCTAAGGATGTCAAACCACAGAAAGAATGGTTCAATACTTTCAATGCAGATAAATGCAGATTATGGCTAACTGTACCCTGCTAACCTATACATTATTGAATGAATATGACATCAAGAGTTGGAAGGGAAGGGAAGGTAGGAATGAAAGCCACAAAAACAAACAAGAACCGTGAACCATCTAGTAGAGGTGAATCATATCCAACTGGGCGGCTACGTTTGAACCTTCAACAATAGAAGAAAGAAACCTAACTATTTCGACGGGGTGGATCATGTCCTTCTGAGCATAGAAAAGCTTTTGAATCTCCTACATTGGCGGCTATAATTTGTCCATCCGCTATCAAGACCACAGTTGCTGTTGAACCAGACTCAATATGTCTCTGCGAAGCTTCCTGCATTGTACACAAGGAAGAATCCTTTTCAGACATATGAAGCCGTGTTACAAAATTGAACTATGCAGATGAAACATGAGACCTTCCTTGGAGAATGTTAAATCGAGATCATGAACTGCCCTCGTCAATGATTCCTTCAGAATTTCCATGTGAAATGATCGGTCTAAAACAGCTGGTGATGTCCAACATGACCTGCAAATTTTCATCAGTGAACGTTTGGTTACCCCGAAACATTGAACCATTTGAACAATTATGCTAAATATGAACAAAAAAAATGGCATCTGTAAAGAAAGGCATACCCCTCTCTGTGGTTGGATTGTTCATCCTTGTAAAGATTGAAGACATTGTTAAGAATAGCAACTTCCCTATATGTCAGTTTCCCAGTAGACTTTCTGAACATGATGGAGTATATACCATCAAGAAGAAAATAAACATGGAGCAAGAAGTAATCCAGAAAGAGCTTAGAAGCCATCTCACTAGCCTCAGCTCCATTATGACCATCAAATATGGCAACCACTCCCACATCAACCTCTTTGATCCTCATCTGCTCTGTATTATGTCAGTAAGTTAGCTTTAGCTATAGGCAAATTACAAACAAATTAAGAGTAAAGTATTGGACCATAATACCTAAAATGCTTTTGAAAAACAGCATCATATTAAAACATTAATTGAGCGCACAACAGCTATCACGGTGCTACAATTTGATACCCAGCTACGGTGTATCTTTGTAGGATAAACCTCCAGGCATTCCTGGTGTTACTATCTGGCAATCAGCACCGCCAATTAGTACTTCAGTGCTTTTCGCATTACCAGTCTTTCCGAACAAGATGTCAATTGTCAAGCAGCATGAAGCAAGCACAAGCACGATGAACTAGAGTGCAAACTAGAACTCTAGAGGCTCATTTCAGTCTGTATCTCTAGCTTGGTGCTCATGTCGAATAACAGCGTGTGGTGCTGAAATACTAGCCTCCACCGACACCCGGAAACCCCCAATCCAGTTCATAGGCTCCACCGACAACCCAGAAATCCACAATCCAGTTCATGGAACCCCTCCAAGTCACTGGCTAATTTGAGCGTTAGAAATCGAAACCTCTCAGTTCATTTCGTACCGCGGAGCAGAGCAGGAGCTCATACCTAGAAAGGGGATGCGGATGCCGAGGGCGCAGACGGCGCGGTCCTCCTGGGACCGGCGGCGGCCGCGGTCGGCCGCCACGTGGCACCCCATCGGGGAGGTCCGGCTCCCGCCCCCGCCCGCGCCATCCCCCTCCCCGGCGCCGGGTGGGGGCAGCGTCCAGCGCGGGCAGTGCGCGGACTGGAACACCGCCGGCGCGCCGCCCTCCCGGTACAAGGCCAGGCACGTCGCCGACTCCGCCGCGCAGCGCGGGGCCGGCGCGAGGAGCGCGAGAAGGAGGGGGAGGAGGAGGAGGCTGTGGCGGCCGGGGACGGGGACGGGGACGGGCATCGGCGACGGCGGAGTCCCCGCCGGGAGAGGTCACAGGTCAGGAGGACGAGGGAGGAGAAATGGTGGGCCCAGCCTAGAACGGTGTCTTTTGCTTCGTTTTTTTTCTTTTGTTTTCCCTTTCATTTTCTTCTTTCTTTCTTTTTTTTTCTTTTGAGAGGGAGGGAAATTGAACCCCAGCCCCGTTGGTTAAATTTATCAGCCACCGGTGTAAGAACATCAACACCAACCACCGGCCAGTCAGCAGTATTTTTCTTTCAGCATGAACTAGCACCAGCCACCAGCCAGCCGAACAGGGCCGCTAGTGAGTCATGAGCGGTGACATTGAACATGAGTGTGCTTTTATATCAGCGAGGTTTCCATTCCGACACAAGAGGAGATGACCTTTGTACTGGAATTTGGGAACTAAACAAGGCCTTAGTTTTCTAAATTTCACCCTCAAATTCCACTATATAAAAAGAAGATTCTCATCGCATCAAAATGTCGGCACATGCATAGAGTACTAAATATAGATAAAATCAAAAACTAATTGTATAGTTTTGTTGTACTTTACGAGACGAACATTCTGAGCCTAATTAATCAATGTTTTGACAATTATTCACAAATACAAACGAAATGCTATAGCGCCGCATTTATGGTAAAATGTCAAGTTTACAACCCCAAAGTTGGGAACTAAGGTCAAAGGCAGCAGAGCCTTTCTGGTCCACGCCACATGCGGGCCTTGTTTAAATCCAGAATTTCACTCCCAAATTCCACTATAAAAGGAAATATTTTCATCACATCAAAATGTCGGCACATGCATAGAGTACTAAATGTATATGAAATAAAAAACTAATTGTACAGTTTTATTGTACTTTACGAGACGAACATTTTGAGCCTAATTAATCAATGTTTGGATAATTTTTTATAAATACAAACGAAATACTATAGTGACGCATTTATTATAAAGTGTAAACTTCGCATGTCACGAATTGGGATCTAAACAAAAGGCCCTGTTAGTCCTACGTTCACTTGTCGGAGCGGCTGGTTGCTTCGATGGGAAGAGAGAACAAATACAGCTGGTAGGGGACAATGGCAAACGTAACCAATGCGCTTCGATAGCGGCTGCTAAATTGGGTCTGGCTGGCATTATGCACTGACCAACCTGCCTTTCCTTTTATTATATTATTACGATCTTTTACCTCTGGACACAAAAAGAATAGCCTCAGAGGAACACGCCAGTGATTAAACCAGTGGGAAAAGAGTTAGCCAGGGATCATATTGTTGTTTTCTTTTCTTTAAAAATATTTAAAAATAAAAAGCGCTGTGGTTGTCCTTCTGTTCAACACAAATAAAAAAGCACGAGAAGAATATCTACTACAGTATAATCTGGTTCCTGCTAGTAATGTTTTATAAGAATATAACAAGTCAAAAAAACAAATCCACTCTAGTACGTGACCCCGTGCAAATGGCTTGTCTATACAACCGGGGAGAGCTAAAGGTAAGCCTCGGTGGAAATTTGGCGCGGGCTAAAAAAATTGGAACAAAAAAGAGGTCCCACCGAGATTTGAACTCGGGTTACTAGATTCAGAGTCTAATGTCCTAACCGCTAGACCATGGGACCTTAGTTAATGATCCAATCACAGTATCCTTTATAACCTTTGCTCCTTCCGGTCCGCGCCACGCCGCGAGAACCCCGCGCGTGCGAAGGATGAAGAGCACAGCTGGCGGGGCGAATACGACACGTGGGGAATCCGATACTCATGCTCTGTCTTGTGTTGCTCCAGGCCCGGCAGCAGCAGAAATGCCTCGATCGACTGATTGATACTCCTCCGGGCAGAGACGATGCTCTGAATTGCCGATGCACACGATGTGAGGTTCATGTACGATGTACGTACTCGAGTCAGCTAGCCTACCCTACCAGCAGGCAGCAGCGAGCGAGAGCACCACCGTTGCAAAAGATCCGAGCCCTGTTTATATCCAAAATTTACCTCTCAAATTCCTCTACGTAAAAAAAAATTCTCCAACATCAAAATGTCGGGACATGCATGGGGTACTAAATGTAGATGAAATCAAAAACTAATTGCACGGTTTTGTTGTACTTTGCGAGACGAACATTTTGAGTCTAATTAATCAATTTTTAAACAATTATTTATAAATGCAAATACAATAATACATTAATAATAAAATATCAAACTCACCCACGGCCCATCGCTGCCGAGAAAGCCTCCAGTCCTCCACTCCACAGGAGGCAAGTCGATTCCTTTGCCGGGTTTGATTCTTTCGGCTCCGGTCTTTTGCCCTGTGCAGTGCACATAAACTAGAATGAGTAATAAAATATTATGCGGAAATGGATCAGAAAGGCGCCTGTAGCTCAGTGGATAGAGCGTCTGTAGGTTCGACCCCTACCTGGCGCGCGTTCTGTTTTTACCATCATTTTTTGTTGTAATGGGTTATGCAAGATAAAAATCAAACAATCTTCTTTTTTTTAATGGGTTATGCAATTTTTTGTTGTAATGGGTTATGCAAGATAAAAATCAAACAATCTTCTTTTTTTTAATGGGTTGTGCAAGATAAAAATCGAATGTTACAATGTTTTTCACATATTTGTAATGGGTACGCCATTTTTTTGTAATGGGTTATGCAAGATAAAAATCAAACAATCTTTTTTTTGTATAATAATGGGTTATGCAAGATAAAATCGAATGCTACAATGTTTCTCCACATATTTATAATGGGTATGGAGGGTTATGCAAGCTAAAAATCGAATGTTACAATGTTTCTCCACATATTTCTAATGGGTATGGAGGGTTATGCAATCTAAAAATAGAATGTTACAATGTTTTCCACATATTTGTAATGGGCCGGTATGGATCACAAATATACTATACCCCAGCTAAATGATATTCTATAGCTGTAAAAACTTTCAAATACTTTGAAGACTATGCAGATGTTTTTTAATAAGAAAATAGCGCTAGGTTAGAGGTCGTCGTGCTCTACATTCATGCAAATATTCATGGTCAGGCCCGATGCATTTCTCTCCCTACTTTGTAAATCTTGCATCCAACAATAGATATTTTATAGAGCTCCCACATGGTTGCCCTCAAAATTAAAAAAAGCTCTCACATTAAATGAAAATGGTATTGCGTGAGATCAAAGGTGTCAAAGGCCATGACAGAGATCGAACACATATTTATAGTTGCTGAGCCATGCTTCAAGAAGCATGTAAGATGGTTTATGGTTTTGGACCTAAAAAAACCAGACTAGTGTGTCCAAAGGAGCCCTATACCACTAACGTTGAAGCTTGTGCCGAGGCAACACGTACAATATTGTGAAAGCGTTGCGTTCATCCAATGAAAGATAAAAGAATTGGATAGTTTTGCCACTACTTGTAAATGGTGTGTGGGCTTAACGAGTGAAAATTGGACAATGTCCGTGTGCAAAGACACGGCTGATTTGTTATCTAAGCCTTGGGAGTATCTCTGGTTCACGTGGTTGAGAGGCTAGGATTAGCGATGTTAGATATATGTTTTAAAACCTCGCAAAAAAGAGATATGTTTTAAAATATGTATACTTACATGCATTTTTTATTATAACTTTTTTCATATTTTGTGTCTTTCTTGTCCTCTTTGGCCTGGTAGCAATTTCATATTTCAGTGCTGGCCGAGTAGTACGCTATGATGACCTTGATTGCTGAGGTAATATAGCTATGGTGGCTATTCGAGGATATTTTAGTGTGATAATTACTGCACCAAACTCACCAAGCTCATTGGCATTGATGTTCCCTTTATAAAATCGTAGTTGCAAACTCAAGTTGTGACTCTTCACTATGTGCCTTCAATTAGCATAATCTTCACAAATGCAAAGAACAAGGGTGATCGATACCTCAAAACTATTTGCTCTCCTAATTAAATGTTGTTAAATTTCATGAGTTGGACGGTGGAAGTTAGATATATGTGCTAGTTGCGGATATCAACATATATTTTTCTATAGTTAGAGGGTGCTTTTAAGGTGATCTAAGATCCAAGAGAAAGACTAGATGTAAATTGCATTCCACAAAGAGTAAGAGATGATGAGGAGATGCATGCTTTTAAGGTATGCTTTTTCCATGCTTGCTAGATCTTGGTTCTTGAGATGCTCTCGTAAGGAGTGGTTTGTAACTTAAATTAAATTATTGCAAGTTTGAATCTTCTTCTAGATCTCAAGTTTGTTATTTTTACGATTTTCAGAGTCATTTTCTTGTGGTTTTCGTTGTTCAATATGGGGTGTGATTTGGGTCAGATTTCTTGAGGGATTTTGGTGCTAAGGCATGTGAGAAGATACATTGGTCACTAATTGATCCACTCCCCTCGACAGGCACCTTACAATTTGGGGGTTTTGCCAAAAGTTCGTCTGTTTTCCGAAATTCATATAAATACAACAGAGCCATGGAGCCATGGAGGTGACGACACTGAGCGTGGGCAAGTCTGTGCTGAGTCGAGTGCTTGGCTACGCGAAGTCCGCCATTCAGAGGAAGTGGCCTTGCAGCTCGGTGTCAAAGAAGACTAGGCATTCATTGTGGATGAGCTTGAGATGATGCAGTCTTTCATGATGGAAGCACATGAGGAGCGTGATGAGATCAAGGTGGTCAAGACCTGGGTGAAGCAGATCCGTGACACGGCTTATGACGTCGAAGCTTGTCTCCAGGATTTCGCCAATCGTCTGGGCAGGCCATCTTGGTGGCTATTCCCTTGCACACTGCTTGAGAGGCACCGTGTGACTAAGCAGATGAAACAGCTCAGGGCCAAGGTTGTGGATATATGTGATCCAGAGGAATGTGTGCTACTGCCTCGTCAAGGGCTCCGGCTCCAAGGCGGCTACCGCTAAGAAGTCTAGCACTACATATTGCTGGAACCATATTTGGTGTTGATGATGCAAGGCGCGAAGCAGGACAATCAGATGGTGGATCTTGTCCAACTGATCACCGAGGAGGAAAAGGACCTTAAAGTGATCGTGGTGTGAGGGTACAAGTGGAGATATTACACAAAAGTCCAATGGCGGAGCCAGGAATTACGCATAGGTGGGACGCACAAAGAAGATAATTTTCTTGTTTTTGATACTGCGGTCTCTGACACACATCATGTTTAAGCGATAATTGGGCTCAAAACCATGACGTGTTTAAGTGATAGGCACATTGTTTTTTGCATTTTGCATTACACATGGACCTTTGACGTGCATCTAATAAGGATTGTTCGGTTGGTCCAGCCGGTGCGTCTCACTATACATGCCGCATGCGCACGACACTAAATAGGGCCAATATATGATAGTATAGATTATAAAAGAGTCCCGCGGCATATAATTTCAAATTTATCATTGCATATATATGCGCAGAAAGAAGGATTAATAGATGTAGGATTCATACAAGCAGTTGATAATTTTTTTTAGTTTTTAGATGTATCTCTTTCAAATTTGTTGGCATCTTTCATTGTATACAAGTTATTCTATTTTTTGAGGTTAGAAGAATCCTTGATTCATCTAATCATTTTTTTGTAAGGTAATTTCATCTCTAATTGTCTAGATAATGATGCTCGACATGTAGTGATTACCTTGTGAAGTTGAAATTAGTGGGAACTGGGGGTGTCAAAGCATGATGCTTCTATGGAATTCCGTGGAAAACTACCAAATCTGGAGATTCTAGGTCTGTCTGGCCTATCATTTCAGGGTGAAGAACTTTGTTTCCGTTCTCCACAGACTGAGCTTGCTTTTGCAAGCCTCAGGGTTCTCAGGCTTGCAGAAATAACAAGGATCAAATCATTAAAGTTTGAAGAAGGATCAATGCCCAAACTCAAGCAGCTGCAGCTGACATTGGAAATAAATGAAGAATTATATATGTTTTTCTCAGAGGCGAAGCTAGGAATGAAGAATAGGGGGGCTGAAACTTGACATACTTTTCTTATATATAGAAAGCTGAATATAGTAGATCATTTGGAAAGTGATTCTAGATATTCCTACAGACAAGGCTCCAGGCCCAGATGGTTTCACGGGACTTTTCTACCGCTCGGCTTGGCTCGGCTTGGCCGATCATAAAAGCTGATATAATGAGGGCCTTCCATGCACTATGGTCGATGGATGGCCGTAGTTTCTACCTAGTCAATCAAGCCTATATGATCCTGCTCAGGAAAAAGAAGGAAACACTCATGGTTGGAGACTATAGGCCAATAAGCCTGATACATAGCTTTGCAAAATTATTTACTAAAGTGTTAGCCCGCCGGCTATCTCCTCACATGAGTGATCTGGTCAGACCCAATCAAAGCGCTTTTATTCGAGGGCGGTTGTTACATGATAATTTTAGGGCTATACAACTAACAGGGAGAGCTTTGCACCGGGCCAAAAAACCTTCTGTGCTATACAAGGTTGACATCGCAAAGACATTTGACACACTTGATTAGACCTTCCTTTTAGCAATATTGAAACACATGGGCTTCTCACGCAGGTGGCTGGATTGGATTTCTTTACTCCTTTCCAATGCAAGCACAAAGATTATTTGCAACGGAAGCCCGGGCAACATAATCTGTCATGCTAGAGGCCTTCGGCAAGGAGATCCGCTTTCACTCCTATTATTCATTTTGGACATGGAGGGGTTGAATACATTGATCTCATATGCAGAGCATGAGGGTCTCATACAAAGCCGGGGAGTATGTGGAGTCAGAGAACATTGTTTCCTCTACGCAGATGATGTGGTTTTGTTCTCGGCAGCTGCACCATGTGACTTGGCAACCTTTGATATCATCCTCCAAATTTTTGCAGCAGCCTCGGGCCTGCAGGTAAACCCCACAAAGTGCCAGATTACACCAATTCAATGCAATCTTGATAGTACTGCCTTGTTAATGAATTTCCTCAAAGGAAAATTGGAGTCACTACCCTCTACCTATCTGGGAGTCCCCTTGTCGATTCAAAAACTAAAGAAGGCTGATCTACAGCCTCTCATTGATAAGGTGTGCGCGGGATTGCCCTCTTGGAAAGCGAACCTTCTCAGCAAGGCTGGTCGGCTGGTACTCACCAAGGTGAAATTATCTGCCATTCCCGTGCACCCGGCAATTGCAGTGGCCATCTCTCCATGGGCAATTAAATGCATTGACAAACGTCGCCGGGCTTTCCTTTGGCGGGGTTCCAAAACAGTTTCTGGTGGCCATTGCCTTCTTGCATGGCCGAAGGTCTGCCGGCCTGCGAGGTTTGGGCCTCCCTGATCTCAACATTTTTGGAGATGCACTACGCTTGAGGTGGTTGTGACTGCAGCGGGTGGATGATAACAGACCGTGGGTGGATCTCCCTGATCAATTCGACCCAAAAATTGTAGCAATGTTCGAGGCATCTATATTGATTCAGGTGGGCAATGGCAAAAGGTGTTTATTTTGGAAGGATCGTTGGTTGCATGGGAAATCAATTCAGGAACTCTGCTCCTTGCCTCGCCCAGGCAGTCTGCCCTAGAGTTCAAAAAAATCTTTCTGTACATGAGGCTCTCTCCAATCGATGATGTGACATCTCTGGGGCTTTGACAGTACAGGTTATCGTGGAATACTTGTCTATTTGGAGGCTTCTCCAGGAGGTTCAATTAGACAGTGAAACAGAGTACATTTTCATTTGGAAATAGACAGCTAACACACAATTTTCCACTTCTTCAGCTCACTCCGCTTTTTTCGTTGGACAACAAGAAGTGCGAGGTGCCAGGCAGCTTTGCAAGACGAAGGCGCCACCGAAATGCAGATTTTTTATTTGGGAAGTGCTTCATGATAGATGTTGGACGGCATGGCGTAGGAAGAAGCGTGGCCTACAAAATTCAGATCTCTGCTCCTCCTTCTGCCTACAGGAAACTGAAACTATTTCGCAAATACCACAATCCGACGCGTCTAATGTTAGACCCTGACATTTTGAGATGTCCATATGCGATGCGAGTGGGCGTTGGCATCGCTGTTCAGGCAGCTCAGCGCAATTTGAGACCAATGGTGAAGTGATAAGCCTAGGAGGCTGCTATATCGTCCGGTTCCTTCAGTCTCGGCTCGATTTATTTATTTAAAAGGTCGAGCTGAATTGGAGTAAGCCAGACCTATACGCATGAGCCAATGTATCTATCCAACTGTCGGCAAGCCAACTATACGTCTGAACCGTAGGTGAGAGCCTGAGAGGTCAAGACTGGCGACGTAGACGAGTGGCTCATGATGCATGCATTCGAACGGGGGTCCATCCTCGGATCGACGACGATGCGTCCATTTTGGGTGTGGCTCCCATTTCCCAAATACCACAAGGTGAGGACATTCATCCGACGCGTCTCTGCTAGACCCTGACATTTTGAGATGTCCATATGCGATGCGAGTGGGGTTCGACGGACGTTGAGGCATCGCTGTTCAGGCAGCTCAGCGCAAATTGAGACCAATAATGGTTAAGTCTGAACTCTGAAGTGATAAGCTTTGGAGGCTGCTGTATCGTCCGGTTCCGCCAGTCCCTTTCACTCTTTCAGCCTTATTATCTTGCTTGCTATCGTCTCTCTAAAGTCTAAATTCAGGCCTTGCATTGCGTTGCTTCCTCGATCTGGTATAACTTGGGCCTGTTATATATACGGCTGGGAATACGACTGAATACTAGCACACCAGCCCTGCCACAAATACACGGAGAAAAGAAATTAAACGCAGCTAGCTGCAGCCTGCAGAGCAATGGAGGCGACGGCACTGAGCGTGGGCAAGTCTGTGCTCAATGGAGCGCTGGGCTACGCCAAATCCGCGTTCGCGGAGGAGGTGGCCTTGCAGCTCGGCATCCAGCAAGACCATGCGTTTGTGGCCGATGAGCTCGAGATGATGCAGTCTTTCATGATGGAGGCGCACGAGAAGCGAGACGACAGCAAGGTGTCCCAGACCTGGGTGAAGCAGGTCCGTGACACGGCCTATGACGTCGAGGACAGCCTCCAAGATTTTGCTGTTCATCTGAAGAGGCCATCCTGCTGGCGATTCCCTAGCACTCTGCTCCTACGGCGCCGTGTGGCCAAGCAGATGAAGGAGCTCAGGGCCAAGGTCGAGGACGTGAGCCAGAGGAATGCACGCTACCGCCTCACTCAGGGCTCCGGCTCCGGTGCCCCTGCTGCTAAGCAATCTAGCTTCATAGCTGCATCCATTTTTAGTGTTGACGATGCAAGGCGTGCCGCAAAGAAGGAGAATCAAAGGATGGATCTTATCCAACTCATCAACAAAGAGGGCGAGGACCTTAAAGTGATCGCGGTGTGGGGAACACGCGGTGATCTGGGCATGACGTCCATCATCAGGGAGGCTTACGAGAACCCGGATGTCCAAACCAAATTTCCTGGGCGAGCTTGGGTAAGGGTGATGCATCCTTTCTGTCCAAAAGCCTTTGTCCAAAGCTTGGTGAATCAGCTTCATGCAGCCGAAGGGGTTGAAGGCCTGTTGGAGACAGAGAATTCAGAAAAAGATTTATCTCATAAATTCAATGGTTATATCAACGAGAAGAGGTGCCTGATTGTCTTTAATGACCTATCGACCATTGAAGAGTGGGACCAGATTCGAAAATGCTTCCAGAACAACAAGAAAGGAAGTCGAATCATAGTATCAACAGAGCAAGTTGAAGTTGCAAGCTTATGTGCAGGGCATGAAAGCCAAGCCTTGGAGCTAAAGCAAGTGTCTGCGGATCAGACACTTTATGCATTCTACGAGAAGGTAATATATATCCAGTGTTTATAAATCGTCTCATCTCATCTATTTAAACTATTATTATGTTTTCTAACTAGCAAAGTAGTCCACGCTAATAGCACAGCTAGTGTGGGTTCAAGGTCGTACTCCAAGCTAACTAATAGCACAGCTAGTACGGGTTCAACTACTGTCGTCTATGGACGTCATGAACTGGACCTTCCCATCTTGATATTACCGGTTCTTTATTGGCATGTTCAACATGGCCACCATAGCTTGTAATACCGTCATCCATCTTGATCTATAGGGTCTCTATGTTTGCATTCGTCAATCGTGAGTTTCACCCATATCCCTATTGTGATGCACTAGTAAAAAACGATTTGTGCTGACACCACATATTTATAGTGCTGACGGTTAGCATTGGGCACCGCCAGTATAAATGGTATGGGAGCTGACCACATACGGACCGCCAACACTGATGTACTCCATTTGTGCTGACGGGTGCCGCCAGCACAAATCAATTTCTTTACATTAGCATAAGTTCAATTAATTGTTAAAAAATAGCAAATAAGCTAAAGAAAATTTAAACTCCTACAACACTATTTATATGTAATACACTATTTGTAGAAAAATAATATAAAATGTATAGGGTCAAAATGATGTTATATAAAGTATGAACTTTCAATTTTGACTTATGGTATATGAAACTATGTGAATGATGCATCAATTTGTAAAGAATGTGGCCTTTAATTTTTATTAAATATAGTGAACCTTTTTTAACATATTTAATATGACATTTGAAGTACTTATGTCTTAAAAAATACTAAGAAAATTATATAAATTTCATATTTAAATTCATGGGTTTCAATATATATGATAAAAATACTAAGAAAATTATATAAATTTCATATTTAAATTCATTGGTTCCAATATATATGATGCATACAAAATAAAAGAATATTACAAATGTCTTCTTTTAATAATTCAAGTTTCTCTTAACTAGTGATTTGCAAATAATAATAATAATAATAATAATCTATACTATAATGATCCAAAACTTTCGCTTTGTCTATCAAACCATCGTAATTTTATGAAACCCCCCCTAATGTTTATAAAAATCAACCCACGGTCTTTTAATACGTTGTAATTTTATGAAACCCTCTAATATAATCGTCGAGTTCGTAACCAACACGGACTCCATATTTTCTATTAAACATGCGTGTCGCACGTGTGTTCTTGCTAGTAATAATAATAACACTAAAATTGGTCCAAAAAATCTAAAATGCGGCATTAAGTTCTTTTATATATCAATAACCATGTGAAAAAAGTTTCACTATATTATACATTAATTAGAGTAAACATGCTTCATAAATCAATACATCCATCACATAGTTTCATATACTTTAAGTTAAACTTTGAAGTTCATACAACATCTAACTTCTTTGAAGTCATATACACTTCAATATGGTTTCTATAAATAATGTACTATATATAAGTGTTGTTGTAGGAGTTTTAAAAAAATTTCAAACTCATTTGCTATATTTTATGATTTATATAAATTTCTGTGAATGTAAATAAATCAATTTGCGCTCGCGACTAATCTATTTGTGTTGGTGGTTCTCGTGAATATAAATTTAACCCGGCTGTACGCTCGTTCTCTGAAGAGGTTGTATATTGTTACCCACGAGTCATGCTTCCCATTGCACTTCACACTTCCGAGGTGTTCACTCAGGTTACACTACATGGACATTACATAGCTAGTACTCCCATTTCGTCAACATCCGCTATGGATTCGCTATCAAACCCCCTCCTGCGCAAGTCAAAGCACAACGATGCTCTAAAACTGGTAGTTAATTAATTAGCCAAGTCCAGGGCCATAATAGACTCGTGGCTACGCGACTAAGCCAGGTTACATGATTCGAGAACCAGTCGTTAGAATATGAGGTAGGAACTAGCATAAACCCAAAGAAGCCAAATAAAAACCATTGAATCATTGTACCACTCAGGCCATACTAAGATTCCCCAAGCCATCATTACTACCAAAGTTTCCAACCTTCTTAGGCTTCATCTCCGGAACTTAAGTTGAATTGCTTTTAATTAGCCTGGCCAATTCAACCAGGACAACAAAGCTAAGCATGAAACTACAACCAACTTGGGCTTCAAGGAAAATATTAAAATACCAGTAAACCCTATCATGAGATTCAAGTTCGACTCGACATGCAAAACTAATGGTCTAATTACTCTAATAAAATTAGAATAAATAGGATGGTGGTTATTATCAAGCACACTTGCCATTAGTTTGAGATTGATCCGAACTTTTGCTTCTGGTAGTTCACTTGCTCATCACCTTCTATTCGCGGCAAGCACCATACAAGAGGACAAGCAAACTATAAGAAAATAGTACACCAACCATTAAAAAATATTCTATGAAAAGACCTACTAAAAGGAACTACACGACGTTGTAGTCGTTTGGGGCGAAAAGCACTAAAATAGGGTTATAACGAGAAAGACATGAGCTTGTGAAGATTTGAGGACCTAACCATAATTATCAATAGATCACAAGGGTTCAGTGAAAGACTATAAGGCGCAAGGAGTGAAGGTGTTAAATAAGAGAAAGGACAGTGGTTACATTGACAAAGATCCTTGTATAATCTTGTTGAAATTTAATTTTCAAAGAAGAAAGAAAGGTATATGGCATCAACATGATGAAATGATGACATCATTAAGGTGCATGTGTACTGATCAATGTATGCTTACTAGCATGTATTTTACTGTCGACAAGCACGTTTAATAGAAAATAAGATTGACTGGAGCATTCAATGAAATTAAGGAGGCCAATGTCCAAAGATTAAATTAGATTAGGAAGGTCATAGCGTTAGCAGGTAGGGCATGAGTATGCAAGGTGGGTAAGTTTTTTGGCCGGGAAAAAATAGTCTGGAAACCCTATAGAAAGGGCTTTTTTTTGTTTGACATCGCAAATTTATCACCACACTTTTCCCCCAAGGACCTGACATGTGGGTCTTTTGTGAATGGTGGGTAGGAATATTTTAGGTATAAATTATTTTCCATTCTCCTAGATCCTTATAATAAATAATAAAGGCCTTCTAGATACTTGCTGTACTTAGGTGCATCGATAAAAGGGCGAGGAAAGAGTAATAAGAGAGAAAAAGAGGAGTAGAGGATAGCTGTGCTGATGGTACCTTCATAAGATATTAAAAGAATTTAGGCTAACAAGGGATAAAGAACCTGATTGTAGGTTTTATAAATTAGATTTAAACTCAACCGAAATCTAATGACATTTAAAATTAAATTTATTTTTCCAAACAAAATACAATCCAAGACATCATGAATGCAACAACGCACATCATAATGATTTGAGAAAATTATTTTCTCTATCTAAATTGATAACAAACTAAATATTCAAAATTTAAAGAAATAAATCATTTATTTAGCTAGTGTTATCTATTCACGGCCCGAAATAGAAAAATTGGGATGTGGATATTAGTGAAACAAAATTCAAAAGCAAAAAGTTTTGCAAAAACCGTGTTAGCAAGGTTTAAAGGACTAATGATGTGGTTCCCGTAGTTAATTTCTCCCTAGAAAAGAGAGTCGAGTACACAAGGTTTCTCCTTAATATACCTATTGAGAACCTACCACTGATTCTTGACCATGACAGAGGCAACACAAGTCCCTAATCTTCTCTCTCGACGAAGCTGTGGGCTGTAAAAAAAACTGTTGTGGGCTATGAGCCGTGAGAAAGCTAAAAGCCGTTTGGTAAAGTAGCTGTGGCTTTTTGAAAACTTACTAGCATACCCTACTTGTCATGTATATATACGTACATATATACATATATATATATAGTTATATATACATAAAACTAAATATATACATAGTTGTTCACAATTTTATATGTATAATATATTTTATATTTATCTATTTATTTATATCATATATATAATATAAGATATATATACATATTATATAAATAAATAAATATACACATATATATCTTATACATATAAACATATATATAAGATATAAATTAATTAATAAATAAACACATAATATATATATAATATCTGATACATGTATACATATATATCTATATATAAGATAAGATATATGTATGTAAATAAATATATATATATATATATATTATGTGTATATATACACACATATATACATACATATATGTATGTAGGTAATTTATTCAAACTTATGAAAGCCAAAGCTCAAAAAAGCACCTATATACCTGCTTTTAGAAATGAACTAGCAAAAAGCTACTTTTGGCTTTGACTTTTGTTGACAATCAACCCCTTTAGTTGGGCTACTAGCCAGAAAAAAGCCCAACCCAACACACCCTTAGTACCTAAGTCTTGTGGAATGAATATACGTTGAATATGGGAATTATTAGGTGAAGAAAGTGGCTAGGCCGATCGACCTGGAGTGCTCGGGCCGATTGGCCCAGTTGTTTTTGGCCCCACTGGTTGTCATCTTTTCTAGATTTGACCCTGGCTTTGAGTCATGTTGTTGGTGCTCCAAATAAGGCCAACTTTATGTGAAAATAAAAACATTCTTCAGAACACATGGTGTATGAAAATATGACCTGGTTGTTAGGTATGATCAATGATAGTGATATAGTTTTGGTGCTAAAAATAAAGACAAACAGGGGTAAAAATGTGTCGTTAACAAGCCCAAAGGGAGGTTTTCTCACCACTGCATAAAAAATGTGTCGTTAACCAGTATGACCAAATCCAAATAATAGTTGCTCACAGTCTTCAATTCTTGATCTTAAAAATATCTTGAAACGTTACATCTATTCGTAACTGTTGACGACCAAAATTGGCAGTTGCCTATCAGACCAGGGCAACCGGTCAGACCGGTTCTAGGAAGCGGTCAGACCGGTTGTTACTGTAGCTGATCTGGCAGCAGCCAAACCGGTCTGACCGGTTCCTAGAAGCGGTCTGACCGGTTTCTGCCGTGTTGGAGTAGGTTTAGAACTTTAGAGTTTTATCCCATATTGTAAACCAACTCGACGGGGTAAGACCATCCCACCCTATAAATATAAAGGGCTAAGGCCGATTGAGATATCCATCATCCAATATCCAATCGAATTTATCTTATTTATCTTTTATCGTTTTTCTTTTATTTTTATCTTTCCATGTTCTGCATTACTTTTATCTCCAAACCCTAGCTTTTCCAACCCCTTGTATCTTCTGTTCTTCTCTCGTCTCCGCGACGTTTGAGGACGTTCTAGGTGGCCTGCCGATCCTAGAACAACCCTAGACCCTCTAGCTCCGACGGGGTCCCTTCCGAGCTCGAGGTTTTAGGTTTCTATCGCCGCTACGTCAAAAGCGGTCTGACCGGTCTCACAAAGCGGTCTGACCGGTCTTGCTCCAGGAAAGCGGTCTGACCGGTCTTGCTCCAGGAAAGCGGTCTGACCGGTTTCGCTCCAGGAAAGCGGTCTGACCGGTTTCATCAAGCGGTCTGACCGGTTTCGCTCCAGGGCATCGGCGACTTCGTTGGCGCGGTCTCGTGTCAACAATAACAATCAACCGATAGCATCCAAAGCAAACATACAAAAAAAACAAATAGATAAATTAAAAACAGTACAACAATCATCGTAGATAGAACAAGCACTTAAAACTATTCTAAACGTTGTTAACACTAACACACGAGCGCAAAAATAAAATTACTAAAATCTAATTTGAAACGAATAGGATATATGAACTTCTAAAGCTGACCACACTGTACTGTGCATACATGCATGCTTCTTGTCGCCTACGTGATTCGGTGATTGTATAGCATATCAGAAAGAAACTGAACCATGCACGTAACTGATAAATAATTAAGCACAATGCTTCTGGTGTGTACGTGCACGTAGAGCTTTGCAAGGCTGGTGGATGATTTCAACATGATTTATGGTAAAATAATTGGCAAACCGATCGAATTATATATTCCCTAAGCTTGTTGTAATATAAGAATCTCGATCGTCACCGGAATACTTATAGGCAATAAAATAACGTGGGAGGGGATTAAAGTGGCAACAGATCTCAGGTGTCCAAGAAAAATAGCTTGTCTCCTAATCATATCTTGTTGATAACTGAGAGCTCGGCGACGGGAGTTAATCGCTAGCTAGATCTCGTCGGCACTTAGCAAACAGCATGGCCGCTCTCGATCTTGTCATTGTCAACTGATGATCCAGGAGAGAGAGATCGAAACTGAGAATTATTAGGGCGGCGCTGCAGTTGCTCGAATTAGGGCACGAGGTGCAGAGGAGTTGGTTGGGAAAACGGAGCACAGTGCGCGGGGGACTTGGTATTTGCATTGTGCGGTGCCAAAGTGTTTGGCATGCACGGTTAGAACTCAAGTCCGTACTCGAGCTCGTCTGTGGATATATAGGAATAAAAAGGGGCTCTGATCCGTGGCAGTACAAGCAGATGGATTTTCAAAGGGATTTAATAATGAAATTAAAATGGGAAATTGAAGAAGGCCACGTAAACACTAGGTGAACCAGGCACAAGTCTCTAGTAACAAGCTTAGCAGTGCTAACATTATATTGTCCAACGAATATAGGGCTAAAAATCAAGGAAATTGAGGGCTCTAAAGGCTGATGCTTTTATTGTTTTCTTTTGTTTATTAGGCACTTCGAAATGGAATGGATTCAACAAAGCCAGAGTCAAGCTTAGATGTAGCAACTAGAAGTATAAACGACCATGCAGCAGTCCCACGAGAGATAACAGATGATCAATATAAGGATGCTGGCAAAAAGAAGATGGATGTAAAGAGCTTCACGACTTGTGCTGGTGTTTTGGAGGCTTCAGTGAAGAGCACAGATGTGGCTGCTACTAGTTCAAAAAAGCATATGTTGGCTCCTGCTGAGATAATAGAGGAACAATCTAAGGATGCCGATGAAAAGAAGGTGGCCACAAAGAGTCTCGGTAGCAACGAAATGAGTGTTGGTGCTTTGAAGGAATCACAACTTATTGGACGTGAGAAGGACATATCTAAAATTATAGAGTTAATATCAAAGAAGGATAGCCAACAGGGTCAGGTGATCTCTGTGTGGGGAATGGGTGGTCTTGGAAAAACCACTTTAGTCAACAGTGTTTCTCAAATGCTAAAGCTCACGAGTGACAAATTTGACAAGTGTGTTTTTGCCACAGTCATGCGCCCTTTCGTTCTTGAAAATCTCCTTAGAAGTCTTGTTGAGAAACTACATGCGGAACCTTCTAAAGAAGAATTGCTCTCTTTGAACAAAAAGGGACAGGAAATAATTAGAGGTGTCAAGAATAAAGCGGAAGCAATAAGTGGGGATCACAGCCAAACCCAGGAGTTGGAGAGGCTTTTAAAAATGACGAGTTGTTTGATTGTTCTGGATGATTTGTCTTCTACTATGGAATGGGATCAGATAAGAACAAACATTCCTTTCATGGAAAAGGAAAGCCAAATTATTGTGACTACAAGAGAACAGAATATTGCAAAGCACTGCTCAGGGAAACATGGACATGTATACGACCTTAAAGTTCTAGAACCTTCCGACGCACTGGACCTCTTCAGCACAAAGGTAAGTGTTCGATCTATATGTATGTTTTGCCCATAATACTACTTACTCTAGCTTCTAAAGAGGTTAGAGTTAGTTTTGGCATGGTACTCCTGTATATGATTGGTTAGGAACCCATATGGTGGGGTTATATGGGATGATATGTTATGTGGGGTTTATGCATCATTACAATATTTCAACAAGTTGAAGGTCTCAAACAAAAATATAACAAAGATGAAGCTAGATTGAAATATCAAAACATATATAATCTATTACTATACCCCACAAGATTTTCAAAGAATTCTACCGCTTCCAAGAAACTTGTATATTTCTTTCTGATGAAAACAAAATATCATTTTGGAATATCCATACCATAATCCTTTTCTTTTGATTAGCTCCCACCCAAAAGTCAATCTTCAGTTATGTGAATTGTTTGGTTAAAATATACATTTTGATTCTTTGTTAATTATGTGAACAGTTAGGTATTACTGCAAAGCTTCATTCATTCTTTTAGGTGGTAGTGGTACGCACAAACATCATTAGACATCAAGCAATTTTGAAGTATGATATTTCATGATGCTCCTCTTAAGGTAAAATGGGTTCTCAATCTTAAGCATTGAGTAAGGGTAGCTTTGACCAAATGAAAATGTAATGATTAATGCAGCTGCTATACAATAATTTAATTAAATGGCCACATATCCATTAACTTCCCATAAAAATATAAGTAAATAAATAGTGTAAAAAGTCTAATTTACTACCTCAAGTGTGGATAAAGTCCGAATAACCCTCTTAAGTATGTATTATAAAAAAATTCTCTAAAGTATGTTTTGGTTTATTTTACACCTAAAACTATCTTAATCGGCCCAATCTACCCCTTTGTAAGATTTGTCTTTTTTCTATATGTACAAGTGGTGTATTAAGTTGAAATTTTGTGGTATAATAAAGGGAATTATAAACTATATTTAAAACTGTAATATGATTTATTCATCATTACTTTCAAAGGATATGATATGTAGTAATAAACTAACCATATCGATACAAAATTTTGTGAGAAATAATGATGAAAAATTCATTTTTTTTTGAAAATACTATATGTGACCCCCACAAAATTTCAACTTAAGACACCACTTGTGCATAGAGAAACAAAAAAGATAAATCTTAAAAAGGGGTAGATTGGACCAATTGAGATAGTTTTGGGTGCAAAATGAACCAAACATATTTTAGAAAAATCTCAGCTACTTGATCAACTGCTCATCACATGTTGTTATTGTGCAATAATAATCTTCATGCTCCACACCAGATTTTAAACAAGAACCAAGGAACTCTTTCATGACCAGGTCGAGTGACTCTTAAAAAAATCCAACTGCGGTCCTCTCAGGAAAATTGCTCTAGTTTGTTTGTCCAATCAACTTAATCCAATGCTTATTTACTTTTCTTTATTTTATGCCTTCTGTCTTCTTCATGTAACAACATATACACATATATATATGTAATTATGAAGTCTCTCCTAAGTGGCTCGACGTACATACAATACTACAAAAACTATTTTTACATTGCACGCAGCTAAATGCCATTTGCAGAAACGACCATCAGCCTGCCTCTAAGCAAACGCATTGTAAATGACACATCTGCACGTAACTAGGGGACGTTGCCAGCCCAACTACCTAACCAAGAAAGAAAATTGAGTCCTAGTAGAACTAGTTAGATACACTTATAATCCTGCTAAGACTTTCATATTATAATTGACTAGGAGACTTGCCTCTCCCTAGAATATATAAAAGAGGGCAGGGTTCCCTAAAAAAGACTACTACATACTAAAGCGCAGGATGCAATATATAGAATCCCTCATACTGGATGTACATATTACGCTACACTGGTGGCCTGACTTGTCTAAATCCTTGTGTCTTGCATTAGCCATCAAGTTTAGGTCCGGTGATCCTAACAACTGTCTGCCCTTGGGTACCCCTAGGAAGGTTTCCGGTACTAAAAATGCCCACCGTGGGGCGTTTTGGCACATGCATAGTGCTACTTAGTTCGTGCCTATGAATAGTGCTACTTAGGTCGTGCTATTTATGGACCGCCAAAACACATCATTTTTGCATGGCCCAGGTCCCACATCTACTGTGAAAATCATTTTGTAGCAGCGAAACAAGTAAATTTTACCTTATAATCTAAGGCTTTGCATAGATATTCAAAGATGTAGCATTGCCGCATGGTTGGTAGTCCTGTGCTTTTCTCCAGAGCCATAGATGGCCAACGGGCCGGCACGGCCCAACACGGCACGGGCCCAGTGAGGCACGGCTCAACTAAGCACGGCCCAGCTAGGCACGCCACGCATTCGTGCCGGGCCGGGCCGGCACATGGGCTGAACACGCGGCCCAGGCATGACCCATCAGCCTGTTAATCGTGCCGGCCCGGCCCAAGAGCCCAATAAATCTATGCCAGCTCAATGTATTTAAGTCTATTAATTCTGTTGGATCATAGTTTATATATAGAAGTTAATGGGCCAATCGACCGGCCTGTTAACCGTGCCGGGACGGGCCGGCACTGCGTGCCTGAGAAGCGGCCTAGGCACGGCCCAAGGCACGGGCCAGGCCAGCATGGGCCCGATGGTCATCGGGCCAGGCCGTGCTTGGACCGGGCCAAATTTCTGGGCCGCGTGCTGGCCCATGGGCCTCGTGCCTGATGGCCAACTATATCCAGAGCACGCATCAAAGTAGTAGGGCTACCACCTCTGACCTAAGCCACTGCTTGGAACATGTCTTTGATTTATGCCAGGAAGGTTCAGGCATCCGGTAGGGGTTGAATCCATATGGTTAAGGCAGGGAAGGCACATGAAGACCCCAGTAACTCAAACTTGTTATCATATATGTATCACAGAAGCCATGTAGTAATATTTTTAGGAAGAAGTCCATTTTTGACTATCGAACTATAGCCTCGGTTTGGTCTTGACCATCAAACTCGAAAACCAGGAATCTTTGACCACTCAACTCTCAAAACCGTTCATATTTGGCCATCAGACTGTTTTGATGGGTGGTTTCGCTGACGTGGACGCCACGTAGAGGTGGGACCCACATGTCATCAGCCCCTCTCTCTCTATCCCTGTCTTTCTCCCTTTTCCTTTTCTCGCACTCCACCCCCGCTGCACTCCAGGCCGCGTGCCGCCGTTCCCAGCCGCGCCACCGGCCACTCGCTGCCCCGTGCCTCCCCCGGCCTGCCTGCGCGCTGCCGCTCCCAGCCGTACCGCTCCCCGAGCGCCACCGCCTAGCCGCCGACCGCGTCACCCTTCCCGTGCTCTACCGGATTCGGGCCGCCGCCGCCGCTTGTCCTCTGCTCGCGCGCTGGGTGCCGCCGCCGCCACCGTTCCCGCAGCCTCCCTCGCGCCGTGGGAGAGAGGATGGCGGCGTGTGCCAGCACGGCGGGCAGGCAGCGGACGGGAGGGCGGCGCGGGTGGCCGCCGTCGCTGTCTCCAAACGTGCGTGGGGAGGAGGTGGTGGGCGGCGGGCGGGGCGCCATCGAGGGCCGTCCACGCTCGCGACGACGTCGCCGCTGTCATGGTCCCCAAAGACGATGATGGCGACGTGCGGGCGTCTCCCGCGGCCTCCCTCAGCGCCGGCGGCCGCAACGGACGGCCAGCGGACTCGGCGAGGAGGTTGACGGCCGCCGTTTCCAACCGCGCGTGGGGAGGAGGAGGTGATGGGCGGCGGGCGGCAGCCGAGCTGGGGCGGCAAAGCGGGGTGCAGCGACCGAGCTGGGGCAGCGAAGCAGTGGGCGGCGACCGAGCTGGGGCGGCGGGAGAGAGGAGGGCGAAGAGAAGAGAGAGAGAAGGGAGAAGAAAGGAAAAGGAGGTGGGTCCCACCACCACGTCTGCGAAACCACCCATCAAAATAGCCCGATGGCCAAATATGAACGGTTTTGAGAGTTGAGTGGTCAAAAATTCCTGGTTTTTGAGTTTGATGGTCAAGACCAAGATGATGCTATAGTTCGATGGTCAAAAATGGACTTCTTCCATATTTTTAAGATATGCCTACTTGTGCAACATCGATACATCACTACTACATAAACCATTATTAGGAATGGGGAAAACAACATTTGTGGGAGCGGACTCGGCGCCCGCTCCCCCGCTACCGCACCTAAAAATCACTGGTAACAGGAGGGGTAATGAGCTGCTCCCACAAATAGCATTTGGAGGGGAGGCCGGCCGCCTCACCCGCGCCTCACCCGCACCCTCAAATGCCATTTGCAGGGTTGGGTGGCAGCCTCGACTGCACCTGCAAATTTAAAAATAAAAATAAAAAAGCCAGCTGCAGCCGCGTGATACAGGAGCTCCGCCGCCGCCTCGGTCGCACCTCGCGTCCGTGGGAAGCCTGCATGCCTCCGCGGGAGCCCCGCCGCTGCGCCGGCCAGTCCTCCCTAGCCATGGGAGTCACGCCACCACGGCTGTCCGTCCTGGTTGTGGGATGCCCGGGGGCTCCGCTCGAGCCCCGCCGTAGCCCTAGCTGAGCATCCTCGCCGTCATGTTAGAGCCTGTGTGCCACCCGGTTAAGCCTCCCTGTCGCCGCCATGGCGTACGCCTCCCAGCTGCAGAAGCCCCCACGCCACCCTGGCCGCAGGAGCTCACTCAACCATTCCACCTCCTTTCTTTGGAGAGGGTTCGGGGGAACCTTTCTTTCATCCCCCGAACTGAGCTATCTTTCTTATTACGAATCGGTTTCTTATACACCCCGGCCGTGCCTCCGAGCCATGGGAAAATTGACGCTGCTCCAGTTGCGCCGCCTAGCTGCCAGGAGCCCCCATGCGTTCCCGGCAGCTAGAGCCTCACGCGCTGCCCCGGCCTCGCTTCCCGGGCGCTCCTGGCTGTGGGAACCCGCGGCCGCCCCGTCCATGCCTCCACGCCATGGGAGATCTGCTGTCTCCCCGGCCGTGGGAGCCTTGCCGCTGCCTCAGGTGGGGGCACCGGGGAGAAAGGCCACAGGAGGGCGCGCTAGAGGGCGACGGGCGGTCAGGCTCGTCAACGGTGGCAGCGGTGACATCATCTCCCTGCTCGCACAGCACCTCCTCGATCTATTTTGCCCCGGCGCTAAGTGCTGTATATATAGGGCAGGGGTTTGTAGGGGCGGCGGTGCCGCTCACTCGCACCTACAAATTGTTTGTAGGTGCGGGCGGGGTTCCCACCCACATCTACAAATGGCGAGGATGCACACACACCTACAAATCCTTTTTAAGTAAATATTATTTATTTTATAAATAGTAAATGAATTTGAAAAAGTTAAAACTTCACCAAAACATCTATCATGTCCAATACTAAGAATAAAAAATACGTTTGTGACATAAGTATAAATGTAAAAGTTTAGGGTGTGTAAATATGGGTGCTTCCAATGATATATATGGAAGTGGTGAGAGAAGTTTGAGTTCCTGAACAAACCATAGTCCGTAATAACAAATCGAAAATAAAAAAATATTGGTTTTGTGATGTATTTTCAGGGACGGACGGATTTTGAGCTGCTCCTGGAAATCAATTTCCAGGGGCGGGTGGCCTTGCGCGCCGTCCCTGGAAATTGCTCTATTTACAGGGTTGGCGCATAGCCTTAACCGCCGCTGGAAATGGCCATTTCCAGGAGTGTGACCCGCCCGCTCCTGGAAATGAGGGCCATTTCCAAGAGCTGCTCGCAAGGTCACCGACCCTAGAAATATATTTAGAAGAACATGTCAGTTGCTACAGTGCAATGCTCGATCATCGGGTGAGGTTTCTATTTTCGTCCGTCCCTGAAAAAAAAGCAGGCACACTTACAAATCATTTTTGTAGTAGTGCATGGAAGAACAGTAGAGAAACTTTCTTAAATTATTGGTCATGCACTAAGTCTTGGTCATGCTGCAGATTTTGGGAATTCTAGTTTAGGGTAGATTATTTTTTTTGGGAGTCTAGTGAGATGATTGAACCACAGGAATTCGATGTTAGGTATGTTGGGATTAAGGGCCGATCTATCGAGATTATTCATCTTTTTTAAAGCAGGCTATTTATCTGTTTTTTCTTTCAATCATTGTAGAGGGTCACATATCTCATTCTTTTTGAAAAGAACAGGAAGGGCTCGTCCCTACTGATTATATATGAAAATTAAGAATAAAAAGTACTGTACAAGCGCATATATCATTCTGATGGTAATATATGAAGAAAATTATATACTTAATTAGTTCATACTTTAATTTGGAGTACTAAAATACTTCGATTCAACCAATTGTTAGGTATTTGAGAAGGCTACGGATTTGGTCGAGAAATATCCTGAGTTGGTTGAAGAAGCTCAACAAATCCTAAAGAAATGTGAAGGACTTCCCCTTGCAATAGTTGCTATTGGTGGCTTCTTGGCAAAACAACCAAAAACCTTATCAGAATGGAGAAAATTGAATGAGAATATCAGTGCTGAATTGGAGTTGAATCCAGAGCTTGGCATGATAAAAACCGTCCTTGAAAAGAGTTATGATGGTTTGCCCTATGACCTCAAGTCGTGTTTCTTATATCTATCAATCTTTCCTAAAGACTACAAAATTAGTCGAAGGCGTTTGGTGCGTCGGTGGATGGCGGAAGGTTACTCAAATGAGAGGCGTGGGAGGTCTGCCAATGAAATGGCTGACCGTTACTTCACTGACCTCCAAAGCAGGAGCATGATTTTACCGTCTCAACAATCAGTTCACAGTATAAAATCGATTGACTCCTGCAAAGTTCATGATCTCATTCGTGAAATTGCCATATCAAAGTCTGCGGAGGAAAACCTTGTTTTCAGACTGGAGGAAGGTTGCAACTTGAACACCCATTGTGCAATTCGTCATCTTTCTATACAAAGCAACTGGAAGAGAGATCAGAGTGAGCTCGAGAGCATAGTGGACCTGTCAAGAATACGCTCGCTAACCGTATTTGGGCAAATGGAGGAATTTTTCATTTCTGACAAGATGAGGTTTCTACGAGTGCTGGACTTAGAAGACACAGAAGGTCTAGTTAATCATCACCTTGATCATATTGGGAAGCTACTTCACCTGAAGTACCTTTCTCTGCGAGGATGTGGTGATGTTTTCAAACTGCCAGATTCGTTGGGTAACCTGAGGCAACTCCAAACGCTAGACATCAGAGATACATCCATAATGACCCTGCCAAAAACCATAATCAAGCTTCGGAAGCTACATTATATCCATGCTGGTCAAAAGTCAGAATATGTTCAAGAAGAAGGGACAAGTTTAATGACGGGATGCCAAAACCTTTTGAAGGCAGTGCCGTATATATGCGCTGTAACTTGCAGGCCAAGTCGTATGGGCACTGGCTTTAACAGGCGTGATGCATGCACTTGGGCTTGCTGCGTGCTCCCGCCTGCCATAACGATGGGCCTATTTGAAGCTGTTGATGGTGTTACAGTTCCAAGAGGAATCTGGAAACTGAAAGACATGCATACGCTGAGGGTTGTGAATGTCGGAGTGGGAAATGGCGCCGTTCTACAGGACATAGGAAAGCTCACGGGATTGCGCAAGTTAGGAGTGACCGGCGTCAACGAGAAAAATTCCAAGGCATTCTGCACAGCCGTTTCCAACCTCAGCAGATTGGAATCTCTGTCGGTGAGGTCAGCAGGGAAGAATGGCCTGTGTGGTTACTTGCGCGATATATCCCCACCAAATAAGCTGCAGAGCCTTGAGCTGTACGGCAATCTAGAAACACTGCCCGAATGGATCAAGAAACTCCAGCATCTCGTGAAGCTGGAACTAGGGAGCACTAGGCTACCTGAGCATGCTGCTGCTATGGAATTCCTCGGGAAACTACCGGAGCTGAAAATTCTAGGTCTATCTGGGCCAACACTTCAGGTTCAAGAACAACTTCGTTTCCAATCTGAGCAGGCTGGAGTTGCTTTCGGAAGCCTCAGGGTGCTCAAGCTTGAAGAAATAAGTGATACCAAATCGGTGAAGTTTGAAGAGGGAACAATGCCTAAACTTGAGCGGCTGCTGGTCAAGGGGCTGATAAATAATGAAATTGTCTTTTCGGGGCTAGAATTTCTCTCAAGCATCAGTAAAGTCCAGCTGCACGTTTACTTTCCCTATGAGGAAATGGTAGCGTTCGATGATGAGACTTGGAACAAGATATTCGAGGAACATGATCAGGAAGAAAGGCGCAAGAAAGCTGAACTCAAGAAGGAAATCCAGGAACAGCTTGCTGGGAATACAAACCAACCCATTGTGACGGTGGACTGAGTTCGTATAGGTTTGTATGTTTGCCATTTTGTAAGACTCTGATCTGTAGCCTCTTTATATAGAGAGATGTACAGGAACTCATCGACGTCCTTTGCGGCAGGTTGGACCATTCGTATAGGTGAAGAGCAGCGGGCTGCCGGGCAGCATGAAGCCATGTCGGGCCATCTTTTATGTGCGTAGTTGCATTTCGGCATGCTGATACCAGTGCCTATGCCACGCGCCCTTCCCTGATTTCCAGCAGTGTTGTTCACTTGTTTGTGTTGTGTTTGAAGGATCGAAATGGCGACCAGAGACGGGGGAGTGAATGGGAGCCGATAAAAATTTCTTCTCGAAACTCGGCCTATGTCCCAAAATCACTACCCAAGAGTTCCTCGCTAGCTTGTCAAGATAGCGTAGTCACAACGGACCTACCAACCCTAGGAACGAGCTTGGATGAGAAGCGAAGCAGAAGCACAACTCAAGAAACAAAAAGGATCAACTGTCTGCCAGGCCTAGTCGGACTGTCCGCACAGAGGGCTCGGACTGTCCGTGAGGCAGGCGGACTGTCCGATAGAGGAGGGCGGACTGTCCGTGAAATCAACTTCAATCTCCATAAACTTTGGGTCCTATACGGACTGTCCGCCAGTGTCGCGGACCGTCCGAAGTGGTCACCCGGACCGTCCGAGAAAACGCTTAGCCAAAATGGGAAAAACTCAGACAAGCAATCAAGCCACGGACCATCCGCCAATCACATGCGGACTGTCCGAGACCCTCGCAGACTATTCGAGACCCCAAGTCGGACTGTCCGAAAAACCCGACGGACGAATAGGAAGAATAGCTACAGTAGCTCGCGGGTCAAACTTTCTAAATCCATCACCAGATCTCCCAAACGGCTAGCTCTTGAGACAAAACTTTGGGAGATGAGAAGCAACCCAAGGGGATGCTATGCCCCCAAAACCTCGGCCTCTAACTCCCTACAACATGAGGAATCGCGGATCACACGAAAGAACACCCCCACCACGAGTTCATCCCAAAAACTTCAAATCTAGACCAAATTCCGGCGTTTGGGGGGTCAAGATCATCCACAAAGAGGCACAAGGCACTCACCCATGATCCTCACAAAGAAATCCGAGAGGAAACGGCCTAGAAACGAAGAATCAAACCAAGCACGAAAATAGCACAAAATGAACTCGGGAAGGAAGACAAGCAAATCATCTCTAGAACCAATCTTCCATATAACCAGATGTCACGATCTATACAACGGTGGCTAATCTCCACCCTTCATCCACCCGCTAAGATTACTCGATCTGCGCTTGGCTAGCCTACCAGAAGAAAGAGCAAATGAACTAGGGTTTCGAATGGATGACTTGCCATCCCCTCCACCTTCTATTTATATTGAGTCATCTAGTGGGGGAAAAGACCACACTACCCCTACACACTAAACCTAAGATACACACCCCTCAGGGGCATGCCGTCCATCCGGCCTTGCTTCCCTCCGATGCAAGCTCCAGGATCCCGCCGCGTGTCCACCGCTTCGAAGCTTCCCGAATGCACCCGGATCACCGTCTCCGTCACATTGGGCCTTCGGGCTCGGTTTTGAGGCCCAAACCGAGAAACCCTCCTCCGATGGTTTTGTGGCCCAACCATCGAACCCCGCGAGCTTCGGTTGGTAGCCGCTACTTGCACCGGCTCAATCCACGACGCCGTCTTGCTCTTCTTGCACCATGCCGACCGCACTCGATCCTGTCTGGCCATCGGGTCCCTCGAACCAAGCCTACTTGTCTCTCCACTCACCGGAGGCCACTCTGGCTAAGACCTTTCGCGCTGTTCTTCACCTGCACCAACGCAAACCAAGTCACATCGAACACCTGCAATACTAGGCCAAGAGTCAGTCCAACACAACGTTATCAATCACTCATCACACTGAGAAGCGACCATCCACCGGTCCTCGGACACACCTGGTATGAGCGGAGCGGCCGGCGCGGCCACACCCAGGGCGCCGGGGACCAGCGGCGCGGCGCCGGGATGAGCGGAGCGGCGCCGGGCAGCGCGTTGAGCATCTAGCGTCTAGGGTTCGATCGGGAGAATGCGAACGGTTCGGTGTATGAAATGTGAATGAACTCAATGCCAACGGGTACGTCATGAGTGCAAAGAAAAAAAAATAACAGAAGGGCAAAACCGTCAGTTCAGATACAAAATACATGTATTTTGATTACATAAGAGGAAAAATACACCTAATGGCATGGAAAACGAGAGGACAACGTTTCGAGGCCTATTTTTACGAAGACGATGTTAGAAATGGCAAAACTACGAAGCACAACATTTCGAGTACCAAAATTGCAATATTCTCTCTTCAAAGTCCATCGTGGTGGCGATTCCCCGGCACTCTGCTCCAACGGCGCCGTGTGGCCAAGCAGATGAAGGAGCTCAGGGCCAAGGTTGAGGACGTGAGCCAGAGGAATGTGCGCTACCGCCTCATCAAAGGCTCGGGCTCCAAGGCTGCCGCCGCAGCCGGGGAATCCGACCTTATTGCTTCAGCCATATTCGGTGTTGACGATGCAAGGCGTCCCGCGAAGCAGGACAATCAGAGAGTCGATCTGGTCCAACTGATCAACAAGGGTTCCGAGGACCTTACAGTGATTGCGGTGTGGGGAACAAGTGGTGATATTGGCCAAACGACCATAATCAGGGCAGCTTACGAGAACCCAGATGTCCAAAGCAGATTTCCAGGCCGAGCATGGGTGAGGGTGATGCACCCTTTCAGTCCCAAAGGCTTTGTCCAGAGTTTGGTGAATCAGTTTCATGCAGCTGAAGGGGTTGAAGATCTGTTGGAGACAGAGAAGACAGCACAAGATTTAGCTCGGGGGTTCAATGGATTTGTGAATGAGACTAGGTGCCTGATTGTGCTTAATGACATATCAACCATTGAAGAGTGGGATAGGATTAAAAAATGCTTCCAAAACTGTAAGGAACCGCCCGATTTGCACTCGATTTAAATGAATCGCCGAACGTTCCAATAAGATGAGAGCTAACACGTGCTCGTCTTTCAATGTGCCAAGTGTTAACCCACATCTAGAGGACACGTAACCAAGCCCAATTCACATAAAGCGAGAGCAAACCCGGTAGTCCCGGTATGTGTTCACAACATGCCCAAGATCAAGCACACATACCGTTTATAAATTTCTCATCGCCACATGAACCATAAAGGATAAATTTTAACATTACAAGTCTCCAATGATTAAGCTTACAATCTTCAACATAACGAGAGTCAAATATGAAATTTTAAGCAAATGGCTCCGATTGACAAGTTTTGAGCCTTCTAACCTAAACAAGAGTATCATGAATTTAGTGATTAAACTCTAACTCCGGTCTCTCCCAAAGAGCACAAAACACGCAGCAGAAAAAAAAGGACATTCGATGGCGTCGTGGCCCAAGAACACCATCAAGCGAGCACAACCACTTTTCTACTCATCGCCAACACTAGAGTCGGCGGGGTAGAAGTGACCGAACACCATCTCGAGCTCACCTGCAACTTTGGTAACCGTAGCACCATGAGTACAAAGGTACTCGCAAGACTTACACAATAATAACCAAGGAATATGCATATAGATGTAGCAAGGAATGAGGCTTTAATGGTTAAGTAAAATTTGCAAAAAGGCATATCTCAACCTAGCCTTAGTTTTTGACCATTAGCAAGTGAGACAACACCCTATGGAAAGCTAGCATATTTTATTACTTGCCCAAACCCACCAAAGGTTTTAGTGTTTTAACATAAGCAACATCATATAAGCATGGAGCATGAACATGGGGACATGTAATATAAACCAAACGATAACATAGCGAATAATTCATTGATTTGAGCTTGCTCATAACCGAGAGCGCGGCAATTCGAATTGATTTAACCTTGCAAGGGTGTACTCTTTTTTTTATCCACACGACACGAGGACCATGCGGCTCGCCCACCCCGCTAATGGTGGACAAGGGGGTACTCATGACAACCCTTCCCAAAGAGCCCCGAACTTTTGAGACACGCCTAGCTTGTGCGGAGGCAACACTAGGTCCACCGGGGACACCCTTAGGTCCCTCTACATAGCCCACGGCCACACATCTCGGACCGTGCCCCAAATGAACAAAACAACTAAGTTAACGGGCTCATCCTTACCATTATGTTGGATATGTGGTAGCACGGAAAGATGCTCAAAACAAGGTCATCCACGGACGGGCCTTAATCGACTCAAGCGGTCTATGTCACCGAGACTCCTTTCTCGTGACCCTACCATTCCACCCAAGTCTCGCAACCAACTTCAACACCATGTTCCATCATTAACCAACCATATGAAACGATCCCATTCTAGTATTGACGTTATTGACCTATGACTCCCTTCCCTTGACCAAAGTAAACCTTCTCTAACTCTAAGCATGGCTAAGCAATTAACAATTAAATTACATCAACCCAACTAAACGAGTGACGAGGTATTAGTAGGAAAAATCAAGGAAGGTAAAATGCATCAAGACATAGGTGCTACCCAAAATACGTAATTAGATAGATAACCAAATGCAACCCATACATATATCATAATACAATTTATATTGTAAAAGAGGGTTTGGAAGATGCTTAGCGGCTTGCCTTGGTTATCCTCGGGTTCGACGACCACTTCCACGCCGGGCTCAAACACGGGCTCAACGGCTTCGTTCTCCGGTGTTTCGCTCTCTAGAATGTATGAATGTATGCATGCATTAGGAATGATGCAAATGAAAATGCTTATGGGAATACATCAAGTAAACAACACAATCATGATAAAGCAAGGGAATACATTAATCGAGCAAGCACTAGGAAAACCCATTAACTAGGCATATAGGACTAGCTATCAAGATATTGCTCAAATAAAAACATACATAACAGAAATATTATGAAGATAATTTCTTCTAACATAGGATTTACAGAATCAAAGGGTGGAGTTGGACTTATCGTAAAATCTATTTCCATTTAATAGTAGTAATTTTGGTTAAAATAAGCAACCCTAAAGAACATAAATCAAGAAACACACCTAAACAGAGCATAAAAATGCCAAACCTATTTTTCTCATAAACTAGACAGTGAGGGAATATTAATAGAGTTGGATTTACTATTGTATCATCTTTCTGCAATTTATGATAAATACAACAAGTTCCAGCCCTAGAGAAATAGATACAGCTATAACAGAAGATAAATGGCGCAAACAGTGAACTTGAGCTATAGATCTGGATAGGGCATGAGTCAAGGAATCTAACAAAGTTGGTTGCAATTGTTTGAGCAAAATACAATTTATTGAGCATTTTTCATCCCTAGAGAAATTAAATATATAACTCGCAAAGTACAATAGTAGCACAGTGGTTTCATATTTTTAGATAGTAGAGCAAATCTCAGGAATCCATCAAAACAAGAATCATGATTTTTGGAGCTCTACAAGATTTATTAAAAATCATACAAGAATCTGCATACACAAATATATATAAACACATGAACAGCACAACACGCATTCGGCCCGAGGACTAGATCCGGCCCAGAAGCGGCCCATGGGCGATGGCCCATGGCCCAGCAGCGCGGGGGAACGCGGCCCAGCCAGCCCATGGCTGCGGAGCGCGCACGGCGCGGCCATGGCGCGACGGCGGCGTGACGCGCGGCGTCGGTGAAGCGGCGCCGGCGAAGGAGAAGCCGGAGCGGCGGCGAAGAGGAGAGCATGGCGCGTCCTAGGGATAGGCAAGCTCACCGGAGTAGGTCACGGCGAGGATTGAAGGAGGCACGGTAGTCGACAACGAGCGGCGGCGGTCGGCGGAGGGGCTCGTCGGCGGAGGGGCTACACGAAGCGAAAGAGAGGGCGGTGAGGGCCGGCGAAGGAAGAGGAGGTGGGGAACCTGCGAGGCGCGCGAGGAAAGGTGGCGGCGCTCACCGGAGGCGACGAACGACGACGGCCGGTGGAGCTTCGGGTGGCGGCGGCAATGGAGGGAGGAGTAGACGGGGGTGGCTAGGGTTTGAGGAGCCGGGGCTCGGGCTAAATAGAGAGAGGGAGGGCGAGCGTGCGAGGCCGAGGCGCGGGATGCCGGGCGAGAGGCCGGTCAACGGCGGCGACGTGGCGCGCGGCCGCCCATGGCGCCCAATGCGCGCGCGAGCGGGGAACCGAGGCGAGCGGGGGAGGGGCTGACAGGTGGGGTCCGCGGCGGGATTTTCTTTTTGGTTTTTTTCTTCTCTTTTTTTTGACCGTTACAAAAACAACAAGAAAGGAAGCCGGATTGTAGTGTCAACATCACAAATAGAAGTAGCAAGCTTATGTGCAGGGCAAGAAAGCCAAGCCTCAGAGCTAAAGCAATTGTCTGCTGATCAGACCCTTTATGCATTCTACGACAAGGTAATGCTACTAACTCTTTACATCCTTCTAATTCAATTACATAGGTTAGCTGAAGTGCACGGTGAAGTTAACAATCAAATGATCAACAATAATTACTCCCTCCGCCTCTCAGTTGTGCTGTCTGAAATGCATGTGGTCAGCATTTTGAATTGCCACAAGAAACATAGAAGTACTTTGATTTGTAATAACAGAGATATCTCTATCAGTAAAATTTTATTGACTTATGTTACAAAAAGCAATGATTGAAGACATAAATTGCAAGATAGAACGAATCAAGAAAGACAAGTAATAATAATATAGAGATAATTCCTAGCATGCCTTTGCAGACATCCATATTACTTTATCTGCCACTGCAATTGCTGAAGTTCCATATTATCATTGAGACTTAAATATAATCCCTCCTATGCCAAGGCTGAAAGGCTGTCAATACTAATGAAAGTAATGGTGACGATAATAATATTGTTGGCAAATAATGCGAAAAATAAGATCGAACACGAGACACGATTTAACGTGGAACAACCCTTATGGAAAAAAAATCACGGAAGACAATCACTATTGAAGAGAGTTTACAAGTAGGGATGATACATGGCTCATCTAAGATACCTTATATGTCTTGGTCTTATCGTCTACATAGGGCTTACATATATATAGGCGGCTCATACGACAGTGATTGGTTGTGTTTCCGATGTGGGACTAAACTATGCGCTCCTGAGAAAAAACACGACACCACTTCGCTCCGGCCCAAACCTCCGGCGACGGGTCTTCTCTGCGCTCCAATAGAAGCCCGCCCTTTATCGTGGATGTGAATTTGTAACATATCCAACAGATATAGAAGAGAGTGCTCCAGAAGAGAGGTGCTAGATGCCGCTTGATAACAGTTTCCGCGCTTGCATTTTGATCTTCACCAGCAGGGGCCAGTCGGTATAGTTCATCTTAGTGAGTGGCCAATTCGCCGATCCACAGATCTCATGGATGACACGCACGACCCCTTCTCCTTGCCACCACTGCCACCAGCACCATCGATGAGCTCTGATTCCAGCAGCAATATCGCGCCGCAGTCAACTCCAGGCCCTTCACAACCGGCTCTGATCACCAATAATTGTAAGCACTCAACTCTTAACTTCCCAAGAGCCGGATGAACACACACGAATTTGCCTGATCCAGTTTTTCTGTGTATTAGCTCCTTATTTGTAGGCTTGATAACAGCCATGAGTACATGGTAGTGGCCCCTAAACACTAGGACACGATCAACTAGTGGAGCACTGACAGGCTAAAACAACCCTGAAGGCTAGGACTCAATGCTAACAAACTTGACTGACTCAGCCGTCTGCTAACTGACAGACTGAATGCCATCTACTGAAACTGTAACAAAACTAAAACTGAATACGGAGACAAGGCTTATTCCTTCACTTAAAGCTGCACCCACATCGAAGTCAAGAATACCTAGTCAGATCCTATAGTATAAAAAGTAGACTTAATGAATGGATATAAGATAATTCATAAATCACACATCCTAGCCAAAGAGCTATAAACCCATAATGGCTTGACATTGGTGCACAGCTGTAATCAACATTGATGGCAGCCTCTATTAGACGCAGGCCTAACATATACAGTATAGCTTGGGATTGAGATCCATGGAAAGCAAGCAGCTTATAAGGTATTGTGGAATGCATAACTGAGGCACACATATCGTAATTAGCCAACACGTATATGTGTGCATTCAGATTTCTGTTATTTGCATGTTTCATACCTAGTTAAATGATTTCTATTGTTTGAACCGTTGACCCCAAATTGCATAAAGATTATGTAGCATGTCATAGATGCAGACAACAACCATAAAGAATCCTGGCAGGAAAAAAGGATAACCTTAAAGAAAGAAAAATATGATAATTTTAAACGCTTACAAGACTGAAAATAGGGCTAAACATTGCCTAGGCAAAAATACAAGGCTAAAGGATAATGGTAAACAGTCCTTTCTTTTCTTCAGGGTTCTCAAAATGAAAAGGATCCAGTGAAGCCAGCGTCTTCTAGCTCAGATTCGATCACTGGCTGTACAAACGACCACACAGTGTCCCTTGGTGAGATAACAGAGGATGAATGTCACACCCGATTTCAAAGGAACAAACCGGATGTATTCCATATGTATGCCAGGATCAGTTTATCATACATATGGTGACGTCATAACAGTATCATCACTGTATCATTACATAACGATAAATATTATAACAAAAGGACCCATGGGTCTAAAATAAAAGCTACACTGAGACGTCCAGCACAAGCGATTTTCTATTATTCCACGGGCAGTCGTCCGGGGGAATCGCCAGCCTAGTACGGAGCATCCGGATCGAAGCCATCGTCCTCTGTGTACTCCACTCCACCTCCATCTTCTGAGCAGCAGCGGGTATAGACACAGCAGGGGTTGAAAGGGAAAAGGATGAGTACATCTAGATGTACTCCGCAAGTGTAGTAAAAATATATGACATGGAGCTTAGAACAAGGAAGGCTTACACAAGTTCAACATGCGCCTAAAGAAAAACTCCCTAGGACTCAACAAAGCACCTATTTACTAGATGTGATTCCTCCAACACCTTGACCAACACTCCCTCGGATTCCATCCGGACAACCGAGAGCAACCAAAACCAACCACCGGATTCCATCCAGTTACCCAAACCATACCATAACCCCCCAACTAATCACGAAGAAGTCCAAGCCGCTCTTGACCGTGAGCACGGCTGATATATCAGTTTTACACTCTGCAGAGGTTGCACACTTTCACCATGAGTCGTGCTTCTCATTACGCGTCACACTTCCGAGGTGATCAGCCAAGGTCACACTACAAGGCCTTTCAAAAGTCGTAGACTCCCACGTGAGTACACCCACTGAGGATTCGCCCCGTTACAGTAAGGTCAACGACCCCGGTAGCCCCCTCTTGTGCCACTCAAACCACCGACAATGTAACAGGTGGGACAACTAATTAATCAGCCAGGTCTAGAGCCATATAGACCTCACGGTTGCGCTGTTAAAGCTGGGTTACTTGTCCATGAACCGGTCCTCAGAATCTAAGCAGGACCAGCACAAACCCAAACCACCAAAACAGGTTCCCACCACCGAACCATCCTCCTGCTCAGATTCCCTACTCACCAAGTTACTACAAAAATTACCATCCCGGTTGCATAATTCCATTAGTCAAATTTAACATTAACCACCCAGCCCAACCACGACTGCAAGCTAAGCAATTTCTACCCAAGACACGACTCGACCGGGCTTCAAGGAAGGTAAAGTAAATAACCAGTAAACCATAACATGGGATTCAAAATTAGACTCAACATGCATGAAAAGTAAACTATGCTATTAAAATAAAATAAATTAGGATCAATATGGTCAAGGACACTTGCCTTCAGCAGCGGGATGTTCCTCAAAATCAAACTCTTGATCTTGAAAATTGGCGTACGGCTCACCTCCTACTCGTGCAAACAACCGGAAAGAAAGCACATAATAAAATAATAAATAACAGTACATCAAATATTCACAACGTTCTGAACAAAGTATACTAACGCGTACTACTCGTCGACGTGAACGCGCGAGCGCGGGAATCGCTAAAATCGGATCTACGGTTATAAAGATATAAGCATTTTAATATACGAGGACTTATATGGGAAACTGTTTTAAACAGGGAATGAACAGTACCGCGCATACTGTGCCGTGAACAGTGGTCTGGGATTAGTGAGATCTCAAGGTTTTATGTGTAAAAGTACAAAGTTTAGGGTGGGAATAGTAATTGCAAGGTGTTCAGGGGGTTAGAAAACATAAATGGCATGACTCAGAAAGATTATGTTGTGATTATCAAAAGATCAGGGGCTAAAACGCAAAGATCTGGTGAGGTGGCAGTACTGTACTGTGGACTGGGTCTATGGGTTTTGTGGACCGGAGAACCAGAACTATGGTCCACCATGCACCAGGTCCATACAAAGGGTTATAAAACTGATCTAATCCTGACCCTTGATTTAAGATCTAAAGGCCAACCCTTCATCTTCCACCTTCAGCTCCTATGAGCACGTAAACAGAACAAGGCCATGCACGAGCTTCCTGTTCTTGGCCTGCACCCTACTGATGCATCTCTAACTTCGCCTACGGTGCATGAAATTCAATGGGACAAGGAAAAACGGAAAGCCCGCGGGACGGGGAGCTCACCTAGAGTACTTCGACGAGCTGCGATGACGCGACTTGAGGTCTGGCCGGAGGAGACAGTGACGCTAGACGACTGGTTCTCGCGGGGGATGGCGATGACAGGTGGCGGCGTCCCTTCCTGGCAGTCCTGGGGTGCGGCCGAGATGAACTAAGATGAGAAACTCGCTAGATGAACAGAGAAAGAAGGTGCGCAACACTCATGGGAGGAACGAGATGCTTCGGCCTCCGACGTGAATTGACGACGGACGGAAACGGAAGGGTCCTCCTCGCGTACCTGCGAGACTACGGCGAGGTCAGTATGGCCGACAAGGTGTTCGTGGTGAAGATCGACGACGTCAGCCACGACTTACCGCACAGGCCGATGAGAACGGCGATGGCGACGGTTCTGGCGGCAGTGAAGGATGTGGTGGCTGTAGACGCGAACGTGAGCGGACGGGGCTGCGGCTTCGCATTTTATAGAGAAGAGGAGGCGCCCAGGGGCTATCGTAGAGACCTCCAAAGATAGCGCGGCTTGCGGCGAAGGTCAGCGGCGCTAGTTACGCCCAGTTGTTGCGGCGGCGGCGGCGGCGATAGGCTCGGCGACAGATATCCTTTGAGAAGCTGGGCTCAGCCCAATAGGCGAGCAGCAAGGAGTCGACCAGGGAAGCAAGTAAAAGGGAGAAACGAATAGAGCAGTAGTGGCCTAGTGGGCTTAGCCCATAGAAAGGATTAAGGTTTAAGCGGATTTGGAAACTTGCTTAACGCATTCCTATTGTGACACATTGCAAACAAAAGAGCCTAATGCATCTATTCAGCATGAATGCAACAATACAAATGCTTTTGCATCAATTTTAGAAAATTAGGGTGTTACAATGAATCTACAGATGCCGATGGAAACAAGGTGGTCACAAAGAGTCTAACTCGCATCATCACGACGGGAAAGGATCCAGAGAAGCCAGCATCTAGCTCAGATTGGGCCACTAGCAGTACAAACGACCATGCAGTGCCCCTTGGTGAGATAGCAGAGGACAATGAATCTAAGGATGCTGATGAAAAGAAGGTGGCCAGAAAGAGTCTAAGTCGCATCAGGACGGGAGTTGGTGCTTCGGAGGAATCTCAACTTATTGGGCGAGAGAGAGAAATACTTAAAGTTATAGAGTTAATTTCAAACGAGGACAACCAACAGGGTCTGGTGATTTCTGTGTGGCCGGGGAATGGGTGGCCTTGGAAAAACGACTCTAGTCAATGGTGTTTATTATAGCCCAAAGTTGAGCGACAAGTTTGAGAAGCGGGTTTTGGTCACAATTATGCGTCCTTTCAATCCTGCTGAGCACCTTATTAAGAGGTTGATTGTGGGACTACATGAAGGATCTTCTACGAAGGAAGACTTGCTGGACGATAGTGTCAGCAACAAAAGAAAGTTACTCGCATCGATGGGTGTTGAAGATTTGAGTAAGGAGGTGGCAAAACTTTTAGAAACGAAGAGGTGTTTGATTATTCTGGATGATTTGTCATCTACTATAGAATGGGACCTGATAATACCAGAGTTCCCTCAGATGAAGACAAGCAGTGACTACAAGGGAAGAGAATATTGCAAAGCATTGCACAGGATTTGGGAAACACTAGTCTATCAACCCGTGCTATCGCACGGGCTATTAATTTTGTGAGATATATAAGTATTATAAAATTTTTAAAATATAGGGTCATGGCTAATAATAAAAAATTCCTACTTTTCTCTCTCCAATTGGTTAATATTCTAACACATAATTACATATAGATATTAATAGTTTTATGTTGCACTGCACCTCCTTGCATTGCACCTCCATACATATATATAAGTGTTTAATTTAACGCTTAATTTAAGCTATGTCGTCTAATCATTTTCTCCATACATGATGTATAAATGGTGAGTATTGTGATCTGAATCATGAAAGTATACCCTAAGTTTGTATTTCAAAATTTACAATGGTACAAATTCATAATTTAGAATCATACTTTGAGAATATCTTTCATAACTCATATATAGATTCAGGAGCTACTTTAATTCTTAATAATGGTATATGTGGATAATTTAGATGCGAATTCAATGGGGTTACTTTAGATTGTTTTTCTATAATGGCATCATGGGATATTTTTGTGAAAATTTGGGAGTTAATTTAGGTTAGATATAGATTAATGTGGTTGCTTATGAGTATTTTAGATAATGGCATATGTGGGTAATTTTTAAGAGATAAATTTTAAAGTAAGTTGGCTAGTTTATTTTTCATACTGTTATCTCTATTATTTAAAATTTATTACTAAAATAAATAATAAATTAGATTTTGCTTGTTGGAATATAGAAGAAATAATATAAAAAGAAAAGCATAGGAATGGATTAGTATCAAAAGTAGGTCATAAATCACAATAAGCAATCAGAATATAATTTAATATTGTACTTTGCAATGTTAGTATATATATCAATATGCTATGTTTGTGCTGGAGGAGTTCTTTTTTCTACAGGCATATCAAAATCTGATTCTTACATGTAACACCATTAATCATAAATGTAAGCAAATTCTTATGAACTCGCGGCATCAGTAGCATATCCTTTAGTATAGAGTGTTGAACTAAAGGATATTCTATATCAAAATCTGATTCTTACATGTTACAACACTTTCTAACAATCCAACTAATAAAATTATTAAACTAAGAATCCCTTCTTATATGAACAGAATTATTCACTGAATCTAAAAATAATGATATGGTAGTAATAACCTTTAGGATCAAATTGGCTGATGGTTATACCGATGTGTCTGACTTCTATGAGATCTTCACAATTTTTCATGGAAATTGATATCGCAGAAAACATATAGTATGAATCAAGACAATTGGAATTGTAAAAATAAGCTGATCAAATACCTATACTCTTATTTGCAAAAAATAAAATACATATACTCTGCAGTTTATTATCAATACTATTCAAAACTGAAGCCCATTGATATAAAATGTTACCTTACATGCGCATCTGCATGTAGTTCCTGATCTCAGCTTTCTTTGATGGGACTGACGTAGCTGCATGTCTTCATGTGTACTGGAAAATGCTTAATTATTCATGTTTAGGTCAACAGCACTACAAACAAAAAATTTCTAGTGCTTAAATCAATAGAGAGGTAATTAATAGATAACAGAGGCAGCGGCTATGATTGGACACATATAAATTTGTCAACAAACTATTCATTAACCTGATCCAGAGGGAGCTTGTTATCCTTGCTTCAGTGAGATGGGAGCTCATGTTTTGTGATGTTTTTGCCTTTTCCTCTCCTCTTTGTCATACTTTCCTTCTCCGGGTGGCTGTTGCCTGAACATGAACAACAAATATCAGCGGCCGCACAATGCCATAGAGCAGCACAGCAGCAGCCACAGCAGCGCTAGAGCCAACAACACGAAACATGGAATACATCTAGGGCATGGTTGTACCCTCTATGGACCACCTATTTTGCCTAATACAAGGGCCGCCCATGGATGCTAGGGCCTCTGACTCGCCCTAACATGGCCTGCATGCCTTTACCTTCAACCCTGCACTGCTGCATCTTGCTACTCGATCGTGCGTTGAAACCTGCCAAACGGCTGGTCGCCCAGGCAACCTTGCGTACATCCATGAGCCGTGTAACATCTCGACTCTGATCTTTGCATATCCTGCCTGCGATAAAGAGCACAAAAGAGAACGATATACATGGTGAGAAGGAATCCAAAGGAAATAGAATTGAACACGAGAGCAAGACAGACATCTAGGCATATAGCAATTTTTGAAGATGGTGGCCGCACGGTGTAGCAAATAGAATAGATATAAAATAAGATGGATTGAGAGGTCATGGTTAGTTTAGATAAATGGCACTGATGTGTAATTTAGTTGCAAATTTAGGGGGTTATATTATATTACCTATTATAATGGCAGAGGTGGGTAATTTTCAGAAAAAAAACAGATCCAACGACTATTATATCAATGATATTGAGTCATTGGACAGATCTTTCTGATTTTTGTGAGAATTTATAGAATTTATCTATTTTTCTAGCGCGTCTGGTGAGAATTAATGTGGAGGCTACAAAAGGAGCCTCCAATTAGTAATAGTAAGATGGAACTGTACACAATCTTAAAGTTCTAGATCCTGAGCACGCGCTTCAACTCTTCAACAAAAAGGTAACATAAACATGCTCCATTTTGCTTGATTTGAAAACAGAAAAATTATGATAATACTACCTATTCTAGTTCTACAGAGATTAGAGATGGTTCTGACATCATGTGTTTGGGCTAGAGCCAATGCGACAGGCCTGTGGGAATCCAAACTGATTGTTCTATACATTTCAATTCATTTGAGTAATTCATGGTTCAAATATAATTCAATTAAGCCTCCCAATGCAATATATAAATGACGACAATTCTCCTCATACAGAGCAGCAGGCACAGCTATGCTTTCCCTAATTTATTTTTACAAGGCCTATTTCTTTTCTCTCTCTCGTTGAATCCTAAATATAGATAATACCATTTGCATATTTAATGCAATTGCCTCCATTATATCGTTTTGTTTTTTTCCAACGCCCTAAAAGAGTTAAAGGAAGGGTACTTTACTGATTATCTTTGCTAACTTTATTTTTCATGCTTAGAGCCTACTCGACCTATTTACTAGCAGTATTTGTGTGTAAGTAGCATTATTTCTTAATTCCTCTGCTCATAAACGAGTGGTGTTTTGGATTTGTGTGTAGTCAAAGTATACCTAATAAATTTTACTTTGGAGTACTGAGAAGCTTAAACTGTGTACCAATATCAGGTATTTGGGGATGCTGGAGATTTGGTTGACCAGAAGAATCCTGAGTTGGTCAAAGAAGCAAAACAAATCCTAAAGAAGTGTGGTGGACTTCCCCTAGCAATAGTTGCCATAGGTGGTTTCTTGGCAAACCGACCAAAGACTGGAGCTGAGTGGAGAAAATTGAATGAGAATATCAGTGCCGAGTTAGAGATGAATCCAGAGCTTGGGATGATAAGAACCGTCCTTGAAAAAAGTTATGATGGTTTACCCTATGAACTCAAGTCTTGTTTCTTATATCTGTCTATCTTTCCTGAAGACCACATCATTAGTCGGAGGAGTTTTGTGCATCGATGGACAGCAGAAGGTTACTCAAGCGAGAGGCGTGGAAAGTCCGCCAATGAAATGCATGGCTGAAAGATACTTCACAGAACTCAAAAACAGGAGCATGATTTTACCATATCAGCAATCAGATCACAGTAGAAAATCAATTGACTCTTGCAAAGTCCATGATCTCATCCGTGACATCGCCATCTCAAAGTCAATGGATGAAAACCTTGTTTTCAGACTGGAGGAAGGTTGTGGTTTGAGTACCCATGGCGCAATTCGTCATCTTGCTATAAGCAGTAATTGGAAAGGAGATAAGAGTGAGTTTGAGAGCATAGTGGACCTTTCACGAATAAGATCCCTAACGGTGTTTGGGAAATTCAGGCCATTTTTCATTTCTGACAAGATGAGGCTTCTACGAGTGCTTGACTTAGAAGGCACAAAGGATATACGCTACCATCAGCTTGATCATATTTGGAAGCTTCTCCACTTAAAATACCTTTCTCTACCAGGATGCCGTCGTACTCCATTAATCTACTGCCAGATTCATTGGGCAACCTGAGTCAACTCCAAGTGCTAGACGTCAGTGGTACATCTATACACGCCCTGCCAAAAACCATCATCAAGCTTCGGAAGCTACAGCGCATCCATGCTGGTCAGAAATCAGATGCTGTAGAAGAAGAAAAGGACAGTTTAACGTTAAGGTGTCTTGGGGGGGCGTTTCTATGTGCAACATGTTGCCTACCTCTTCTTTTGTGCATTGATGGTCCTTTCCATGAGGCCCTTACCAGGAGTGACGCATGCACCGTCGCTTGCTGCGTGAAATTCCCTGCTGTCATGACAGGAGTATATGACGAACGAGGCGCAATGGTGCCAAGGGGAATCAGGAAACTTAAAGACCTGCACACATTGAAGGAAGTGAACGTCGGAAGGGGAAATGCCATTCTACATGACATCGAAATGCTCACGGGATTGCGCAAGTTAGGAGTTTCCGGCATCAACAGGAAGAATGGCCCGGCGTTTCGCTCAATCATTTCCAATCTCAGAAGGCTGGAATCACTGTCGGTGCGATCAGTAGGGAAGCTAGGTTTGCGTGGCTGCTTGGATGATATATCCTCACCTCCAGAAAACCTGGAGAGCCTCAAGCTGTACGGAAATCTGGAAACATTGCCGGAATGGATCAGGGAGCTCCCGCATCTCGTGAAGTTGAAACTAGTGAGAACCAGGTTATTGGAGCATGATGTTACCGTGGAATTCCTTGGGAAACTACCGAAGCTGGAAATTCTAGTTCTGTCTGAGTCATGGTCAGTTTTTCAGGGTGAAGAAGAACTTGGTTTCAAATCTCCGCAGGCTGGAAAAGCTTTCGGAAGCCTCAGGGTGCTCAGCCTTGGAATAAGCAATCTCAAATCAGTAAAGTTTGAAAAAGGAACAATGCCTAAACTTGGGCTGCTTCAGATCACAGGGACAGTAGTAAATAATGAAATTGGCTTTTCTGGGCTAGAATTTCTCCCAAGCATCAACCAAGTCCAGCTCCGTGTTTACTTTCCCGTGGATTGGAAAAGGATAGATGCCGCTCGTGATTCTGAGACTCGTATCAAGATATGGGAGGAAATAGAACAGGAAGAAAAGCGCAAGGTAGGTGAGCTCAAGCAGAAAATCCAGCAAGAGCTTGCTAGGAACACAAACGAACCCATTGTGACGGTGAACTGAGTATCGGACAGGTTTGTGGTATTTTTGTCATTTTACGCCACTCTGATCTGTAGTCTCTTTATTATAGACGCACAAAAACTCATCGTCGTCCTTTAATTTGTGACCATCATTCATGCCAGGCTAAAGATCAGCAAGCTGCCTACCAGCAGCTGCCCTTCGTTCCCTGGTGCAGTGGTGCTCTCCTCTTAGTACTCCCGCAAGGGGTATACCTGCGGATGGTTACCAATTACTTTCTGCTTTTACTGTGAGGATTTTTTACATGACAAGAATCCACTGATATTATTTGTATGGTCCATTCGAGTACTCTTTATAAATAAGCTGCCAAAGTTCATTTCCTTTGTTGTTAACATACCTGGACCTGGTAAACCCAATGCGGCGATGCTGTGATAGATGAGTAGTATAATCCAATTTCTTCACTATCCCATTGACGAGTCATCGATTTATGTCGAGGTGTATTGGTTTTTCTCAGTCCATACACATGGTCGTTTGCCCCTCATGTGCAAATAGATGAACTCCTCTCTTGCCATATATAGATGATGGAATTAGATCGTTTATGAGTGGACGATCAATGGAATTAGATTGTTTATTTATGAGTGGATCAATGGACTTAGATCGTTTATGAGCGCATCAATCCTAGGTATATCAAAACTATGAGATGTGGGATCCTAGTTTTTTTATTATTCTTTCTAGTTATATAATCAGAAGTAAACAGGCCAAATTGTAACTGTTGAACACCATTTATGAGCCTACTAAGCTAATGTTGGCTAAATTGTCAAGTTTGAAAACTTATTTCATTACGATACGTCGTTTGTTTTTCTATTGATTATGTTATATTATCACAAACTGTCACGCCCGCGTTTTTAATCTCTGGGAAAATCGCTAAAGAAATCACCCGGTGAAATCTCCTTCAAAATCTTTTCCCGCCCGAGCTCCCGCTTCCACCAGAACACTGTCCGCCTCCCTTTTCCTGTTCGCCTCGTTGTCATCACCCTCCTCTCCGTCCCATCCTGCGTCGCCCGCCCTCGGGTCGACCGCTGGGTCCGTTCACCTCCGGCCGCCTGTCGTCTTCCGCCGCGAATCCCGCCGACTTTCCCCTCCTTTTTTTCCCTTTTTCCCTTTTCTTTTTTTTCCTCTCCCTTTTTCTTTCCTCCTTTTCTTTTCTTCTTTTCTTTCCCTCTCCTTTCTCCTCCTCTGTTTCCTCTGCTCTCACCCGCCGCCGAACCCCGCAGCACAACCCCGCCCGCCGCCGGCCACACCCCTCCCATCTGCTCTGCTCGTCGGCGCCACTCCACTCTCCTGCTTCGCACCGCACCAGCACGCCACCGAGTCCACCGCCGGGTCCGGCCACTGAGCTGCCGTGCCGCCCACCCGAGCCTCCGCCGCCAAGCCACCCCGCCCAGCGTGCACGCCACCACACTGCCCCTTCGTCGGCCGGCCGCCCTCCTCGTCGACGCATCACCAACCACAACCCCGCCCTCACACCATCACCGCCGACCCTCTCGCTCCACCGCGACAGCCACCCTTGCGCACGCCACCGCCGCCGCCCCACGTGCTCGCCGCGCACACGCTCCCGGGCCGGCCCCGCCGCAGCGCTGCCCCGCCACCGACCACCCAACAGCCGTACTGGCAGCCGTGCCGACCTCCACCGTGTCCCTACCACCGTCGTCGCCGAGGCACACTGCCCATCGAGCACGCCACCCCGGCCAACGCCGCTCCGATCGCCCGGCCCCGCCGCCGTCCCGTCGCCAAGCGCAACAGCACCACCCGTACGCGCACGCGCAGCTCCGCAACAGCGCCGCACACCGCCGCACTGCCCCGCACACGCCGCCGTACCAATCGCCACGCCAAACCCAACCGCCATTAAGAACTCCACCCGCCGGACGCCAAGTCCGCCGCCTACCCCCCCCCCCCCCTCTCGTCGGCCCGCACCTCCAGCACCCCGCCGCGCCTATAAAAGGGCCAGCGAGCCTCCTCTCCACCTCCACCAGCTCACGCGCCACCCAATTCGCCCCTCCGCCACCGCAGCACACCGTCCCCAACCGCCATTGCCGCCGCCGCCGCCACTTCCGTGGTCCGCACTACGCCGACCACCTCCACTCGGGGTAAGACCAGGGGTGAGCTCGCCATCACCCGCGCTCCTCTTTCCCCCTGCTCCCGTCCACCGCCGCCGCCCCAATCACCGGGAATCGCGCCGCCGCCGGCCGCCGGGCTCCTCCCCTGTTCCCTCCCCTCTCTGTTAAACGGAAGAGACGGTCATTTTATGAATAACCCCCTGATGTTCTGCCTATTCAACCCGCCGTCCAGTAAACAGGGCTCTCCCTCTGGTACCTTTACACATGACCCCCTGGGCTTTTGCCAAATCAACCCGCAGTCCATTAGCCCTATTCTCTCTCTCTCTGATGAATTCGCCAGAGGCCCTTGAACTTTTCCATAATTACAAAAAGGTCCTTATTCCTTATAAACAGCCCCTAAACCCCACTAAACTCGTCATTTCATGCGCCAAATTAATCCCGTTTGACCCCAAACTCCACCACAATATTCACCAATATATTTTCGCCAAATCCAACCAGTCCCTACTCAAAAATAATCGTGTCATCATCATTCGCTCTCGTTTTCCGTTCTTTCTTTCGGAGCTCCATAGAAAGCTTTTTCTTTTATTTATTGTATGCTTGTTGTGTGTGCCGTAGACTCCGCTGTGAACGAGGAAGGACTCGAGGAGGTGCAGTGCTACGAGCAGGAGCTTGAAGACCAAGACCCCGGGCAGGAATCCCCCGAGGGTTGGGAGAACGGCAAGTGCAATCCCACCCTTTGATGCATACTTTTGTCCCAGTTTTTATAAACACAACCCATGGCCTGATTTGTAAAACTTGCATAATTTTTCTGCTAAACCCGGTTGGATAGCCATACCTTGATTGCTATGACTGTTTCCTTGACAACCTAGATTAATATTTAAATATGACAATGTTCTATTTGAATATTAGTCACTGCTAGAGATGCTTAGGAACATTTTACCATTATACCCCCATGACAAATACTTGGTGTTTACAAAAGCAACCATGTGCGTGCTTTAAAATAAAAGAGATGATTTGTGTAAATAAAATGAGTACCCGTGTGGGATGAGACAGACGGTATTTCCGTGTGAGATACCGAGGTGAGCTCGAACCGGTGTGGTTGAGCATGGTGGGAGTTGTCTATCCTATCACAAGTTTTGGGATGATGTTGATGTGTCATCTAGCCTAACCCATTTTATTGTACCACCACTCGACCGTTGTATGTGGCAACGGCCTAGCATAAATCCCACTAGTTGAGCTGCTGGTTATGTGGTGTGCTGGTGAGCAACAGAGGGCCATGGAGCCGGGGATACGGTCCATGTGAGGTATGCCCCTGGTTAGGACCTCGCCGGTAGGTGGCTAACCCCTGGTCGCGTCTGTGATAACTTGTCAGTCTCGCTATGGTGGGTAATGGCTTTGTTAGGAGCTGCACTGGCACTAAGGTGTTCATGCTGTGGTAGCCTACTTGTGGTTGTGTACACCTCTGCAGAGTTAAAACCTATCCGGATAGCCGTGTCCACAGTATTGGGCGAGTTACGGCTTGGTCACTTCACTAGTCCCCTGTTTTGGTGTAAGAAAGTGTGTGGTGTTTGTTGAGCTGAGGAAAGTTTTGGCATGAGCTATGACAGATGGGAAATCTGGTAGCATTGAACTCTCGTGTGTAAAAGTGTCACATTTATTAATTCTATTAAAAGAAATGTTTGTGAAAACCCATTGCGAAAACCAACCCCCTGCATGTATAATAAAATTTGCTTTGCTGCCAAATAAACCATGAGCCATCCTTGTTACAATAATTGCATACTTCTGTTGTACCTCTCCGTGGTTGTGGTTGTGCTTGCTGAGTACGTATGTACTCACCCTTGCTTAATCTGTTACAGAGGCAGACCCGGACTTTGTGCCTGAGGATATCGTCTAGTGGGGTTCATTCTGCACCCAACCTTTGCCTGTGTGATAGGGTCACCCGCTGGAAGCCGCATGCGTTGCCACTCTGATGAAGACCTCTATGTTATCAACCTTTTTATCTGGAGCTTAGTGTTAGTTCTGTTTGTTGTGGCCCTGCAATGCCACCGTCTCCCGTAATGTTGTTCTTGTTGTGAACTATCTGTTGTAATAATGTGAACCAGCATCCTGGGACTGGTATTTGTATCACATTAAGTTCTCTCTTTCGAGGGGACGCTTCACAAACAGTGCTCAGAATTTTGGCTAAACCCCGACGGCACATTATCCTGGCTTCGTCCCTTACATTAGCTAAATTTATGAAATGTAAGCTATTCATGGGACGAAGGAAAAAGTCTAGATCATCCCCTCACCTATGGGGGTTGGACTACATAACCCACAACCTATAAAATGGTCTACCCCCTAAACTTTCCAAAACCGGTCAAATTACCCCTAAAGAAAATTTGAAAAATTATAGTAAATCACAGAAAAATCATAAAATAGAAAATTCAATTGTGTTGGACTCCAAATGAGTACTACACAATGAACGTATAATATGATATGCTTCAGTACATTTTTTACATGTATGAAGAAAAGCATAGATCTAAAGCTACAGCAAAAAAATGTACTGAAGCATACCATATTTTATGTTCACTGTGTAGATATACTCATTTGAATTCCAACACAATTGGATTTTCCATTTTATGATTTTTTTTGTGATTTACTATGATTTTTCAAAATTTCTTGAAGGGTGTAATTTGACCGGTTTTGAAAAGTTTGGGGTTGATATAGACCATTTCATAGGTTAGGGGTCATATAGTCCAATCCCCGTGACTTTTTCCTAGGATGAATGGGACAGTGAGCTCGTCGTCGTGTCGTGGGCCTACTGATTTTAGCTAGCAAAAAGTATATATTACCTCCCTCAACAATCATGTTTGTCTGCTTTGCCTCCCTCATCACCAAAACCACACATGGCACCTCCCTCATCTCACAATTCCGGTCATTTTTCCTCCCTATGTGGTTTTAAAGATGGTTTTAAGAGTATTAATTCAAAATTCTAATATAAAACTTACTCTTAGAAAATCTGTAGAAATTTGTTTTAGCTAAAAAAATATGAAATTAGTTTCATCTTTAAAACTATGTTCTATCTTCTAGTGCTTAATTATCGGTTACATAAATCTTTTATGATTCAGATTTGATTTTTTTCGCTAAAAGATGCTCATGTTATCTATTCTGAGTTATTTCTTCAAAATTAAGTTATACTTAATATTATGATCTCCTTTATTATTTGAAACCCAACTTGAGATGAGCTAAACGAGCCTGGTCAAAGTTTAATTTTATTAAAAATCATCTAATTTTAATTTTAAAAAATGAGTGTTATCATGCCTCATTGTTGCCACATGCATGTCCACCTCTCCTGCCATAGACGTTGCTCGCCATGCCTGGCCCCTACCACGCTCACCACTAGGCATGGATGTCACTCCAAAAGATTTAGCCAAAAAAATATGAGCAACTATTAGCCAAAAAATCAAATCATGATCACAGAAGATTTAAATAACTTATTATTAATTAGTAGAATATAGAGTATGAAATCTATAAAAATATGAAACCGATTCATATTTTTTTGAGATAAAATAAATTTTCTAAGAGTAAGTTCGATATAAGAATTTTTAATTACTCTTAGAACCACCTTTAAAACCACTTAGGGAGGAAAAGTGACCGAAATTGTGAGATGAGGGAGGTGCCATGTCTCGTTTTGACGATAAGGGAGGTAAAGCTAACAAACACGATAGTTGAGGGAGGTAGCATGTACGGTTTTCCTTTTAGCTACCACAGGAACGGAATGGGCTGAAATGCCAGTCTTTTCTTCAGCACACCTCAAGCCGCCATTGGGCCATTTGGAACAGACAAGTGTTGTCAAAATGTTAGAACATGTACTGTCGCAAAATTCATGGTTCAACTACGATATTGTATGGAGTATTAAACAGAAAAAAACATATCGATATTTTTGCGTTTAGCTCATTTCTTCTTTCTTTTATGCCGCAACAAGCATCATAGTATTTTTGCACGGAATAATATGCACGTATGGATGCAGCTTGGTGCAAGATTTTAGCTCCACACTTGGAACTTGTTTGAATTCATCCCAGATAGTTGAATCTAATTTGTAGCTTATGGATTTTTAAAAGGTAAATTGAAAATCGAGATCAAAAGCTGACCTCTTTGGACCAGTTTTAGCTTAATTAAAAGCAAAAACGAATACTCCCTCTGTTTCACAGATTGTATTTTTATCATTCAAAATTTATCCCAGCGTGTTTGTAGTTTTTTCTTTGAACGAACTACACTCGACGGGTGTGTTTCTATTGATATAGCAAAAAAATACAAGACTACGACCATGGGAGGCCATAGGCAGAAACAGAAAAGAAATAGAAAACAACGAACTCGCTCGGTTGGATTGGGACATCAACACGGGTTACCGCTCAACTATACTCATGGCCGGTTGGATTGGGACATAAACATGGCCAAACACTACTCACAACGACGACAGAGGAGACGAAGCACAACCGCAGCTTCCACCCACAACCGCACTCCTGCGGTTATCAAAACCTCTGAAGTGATCCAGCGCCGATAGAGGAGCAGAAGGGGCAGACACCACCACACCAAGAGGGCCACCGCCATGCAGGACCCATCGCCGCAGTGCTGCTGCACCCAAGTCGGCCCGATGGCAAGAAAAAAACGGAGTCCGAAGCAACCCAACGCGCGGGGGCCTCGCCACTTCCGCTGTTGAACGCCTATCTCGCGTGCGCGGGGACCTCCAACCCACCACTCAACACGCCTCTCTCTCGTGTGCGGGGCCTCCAAACCCGCCACACGGCTCCACTCTCCGGACTCGTTTCAAGAATTGTCGTCAAGGTAGCAAGAAGAGGTGCCCCCCCCGGCAACTGTATCAAGCCGCCAGACCAACGCTGTTGTTCGAAATCATCACGTTGCTTTCCCCCTCGCACGAAGACGCCGCCATCGAGCCAGAAGACCGAAGCTGTCACCCGCGCCGTCTTCCGACGTTGTACCGCACCGGGTGGGTTCAGCCGTGCTGAACATCCCGCCGCGATCCGTTGTAGGCCAAGTCATCACTAGTTGTCGTTGCCGCAAGCGTTGTCCTTCAATGCTGTCCTGCACCGCACTGGAGATTGCCAAGCAACACCAGGTGTCACGGGACGCTGCAAGCAGCCAAACAACCGCCAAGTGATGACCCCCGGCCACTAACAGGAGAGCAAGCGTCTTGGCGTGAGGTAGGCAACCCCCTTTTTGCATGCCCTCCGACAAATTTGTCACCACCGGCCGAAGCAGTCGCGAGCAGCAGGCCGGCCATGCCGCCGAATGAACGGTGTCTCTAGAGACGACGCCTCCAAGGAGGTCATAACGCCCACAGGCGCTATCGTCGCTCGTCCAAGAGCTGAACCGGGTTTTCACCCAGAGACATCGTGCAGCAGGGTTGCAACTCCAAAATGACGCCCTCAACAGGGAGGGCGATGCCCGAAGGCACCGCCGCCATTCCACCAGAAAGAATCTGGCAAGGGCTTTCGCCCGAAGTGTCGAACCCCGTTGCACGCATTTGCCGCAGCAAGCCGGCACCACCACTGCAGCCGCCCCAACCGAGAGACGTCACGGTCGCAGCACCACACAACCCGCGGCCGAAGCCCTGTCTCCCTACCGCCGTCCTCGTGCCACGGTAACGCGCACCTCGCGACGAAGCAGATCCTCCGCCGGCCACCACCAGCCACACCACGGTCGCCGGCCCTGCAGCCGCCGCCAAACACGCCGGTGAGCTCCCTCCGGGGGGCATTGCGGTCCCTCGTGGACCCTCTGCCCAGATCCACCCTGGAGTGTGGCCATCACCGCGCCTGGCCACCTGGGAGCCACAGCAGGATCACGGCCGGCCGCCGCTGCCGCTTGCCAGCCCTCGTTCCCGCATGCCGGCCGGCGCAAGGCCTTGCGCCGCCGACCATCGCTCCCGCACGCCGGCTGCCGCAGGCCCTAGTGCCGCCGGCCATCGCTCCTGCATGCCAACCGCCGCAGGCCCTTGCACCGCCGGCCACCTCGCGCGCTGGCCGCCGCCGCTCGCTGCTGCTTCAGATCCGCTTGTGAGCGGCCCAAATCCAGTTGATTGGCCTGGCCGCCGCCATCCTAGCTGCCGCATGGGCTTCCGGCGGCGATGCGCCGTGGGGGGTTGGAAGGGGTGGCGGTGGCGCTAGGGTTGGGGGCCGCCCGTGTCGCCCTTCAGGAGAGCGACGCGGGGGCGGAGAGCCCGTCTTAGGTTCTCTGTGTTTTGTGTGTTTGTAGTTTTGGACAGCTAAATTTAACTGCTTGTACGTTTAATTGTTTAAAGTTTTCCTTTACCAAGATGCATGTGCATTTAGTTTATGGTTTTTTCCTTTCCAAGGTACATGCACATTTAATTGTTTGTTTTTCTCTTTTTCCAAGATTTAGTTCATCAATATTCAGTTCTACTAGGAGCATCAAGATAATTTCTCACGTCTGCCGATCTGTCCTAAAAATTCTAGAAGTACACTTTATAGTATATAGAGGAGTAAGCTCTGGTAAAGCTACGAAGAGACAGCCTATAGGATTGTAAAAACTAAACTGAATCTGTTCGGCTGATAGAATAAATAATACTTGGTTGGTATAATGAATAGTATTATGTGAGAGGAAATAAGTCGAAACAAGCCGAAATATGCCAAAGCTAGGACAGCCGAACAGGCTCGATCCAAACAAATCGTAAACTAGAAAGCACAGCTATACGTGCTAGTTGTTGTAATGCTGGTGACCGGATTCGGAGGTCTCAAAATAGTCACCTAAATGGTGACTCCCAGCTAACCAAAGCCCAAAGGGCTGAAAAGGCACAAAGATTGTACGGAAGATGTACACCCGAGCGTTTTATCTTATTTTAAATTTTTTCACGAAACTAAAAATAGGATGCTGCAAAGTATATCTCGTTTCAAGGTCATGTTTAGCTACGTCGTTTCATCAAGCTTTTGTGCTTGAGAAGCAATTTTTGTTTTTTTTTTAGAAAATAGAGGCATCTCCAGCCGCCTTTGTGCACATACGCGGCCGCTTGAGAATGAAGCAGATGCCAATAGCTTATCACCTTAGCTCTTATCCACACTTCATTCTCATTCCATGCTCATCCGATAGACATCAGCAGCAGCACCCCTGAAGCATTCAACGAATTCATATCGCTTTCTCTCATGTACCTCTCACAGGAAGCTTGCCGCTGAAAACCCACCACAAAAGTTGGGGGCGGCCGCTGCACCCATGACGTGAGTCTTCTTGACGTTTTCGACAATTGGCGACTAGCAGTTCGGCACAAAAGGAGGGGTTGATATTGATTTTAAAAAGGCCTCAAACTTTTGTCAATTTGTGCATGTATGGTTGCACCAATCACCTAATTCAGTCACCTTTCTCCTTTATTTAGAAACTGTGTGTCAGAGATCTTTCACCTAATTCAGCCAATATGGATCGTATTTGTTGGGATTTGTTTGCCAAGCTAACGAAAAGACGTGAATTGTTCCAACAAAAACAAGAGGCAAAGGTGCCAAAGAGATGTTGAATTGGAGAATTTTTAGGTGAATTTCTAGCGCCTACTTATTTGGTACGGGAAAGTGAGAAGGGGCTTTGTCTGGAGTCTGGACGCTTGGATCATCCCAATCCTCGTCCTCTGTTTACTCAACCATGGAAAATGTCGTCATCACTGACATAAAAATAGGAGGATATATCAATTATCCTTTATGCTTCAGTCAATTCAGTGCAGCTAAACGTCACATACAAGCACACCAACATAAGCCGCTCATTACGGGAAAAAGGAATCCATCGACTTCTCCCTCCACCAGACCTTCCGAATCACTATTTCTGGACAATTATTCAGCCTGAGAAAGTGACGCCCTGTCTCCAGTGTCCAGTCCTTACTCATTGACCATTCATTTTCAGAAGCTGATTTAGCCGTTGCCGTCCTTCAGTCCTCACCCCGCCCCAATCAGTGCCACAATGAACGCATGCTAATCTGACTCAAGACTAGTAAACAAAGAACACTCCAGGATTATCAACAGGAAAGAAGCATATCTGCACATGTGCAATCAATCAGTGATGGGCAAGTTGCCTGCAGGTTTGACAGTTTTGCGCCGACAAAAGCTTCCATTCTTTTTCTTCCCATTTCATTTATACACATGATACAGTCAAAACTTTTTGATTTCTGACAGCATGGGCTGCTGGGGCACATGGAGGGTACAGTTAGGAGGCTTAATCACAATCGACAATAATAATTTACTAACAAGAGGCTATGGCAAACAACGTATCTAATTAGGGACACAAGGAATTGGGTTTGGTTTTTGAGGGGGAGTACCTAAGTGGCTTCTACTATCCTTACATTTCATCTGCTGTGCATGGTACAAAACATACACTGTTATGGTGGGTTGGCTGGGTCTCTATGAGAAAGAGCTCCTGTATGTACACCATGGGGGCCTCAGGGTTCCTGGCTGTTCACCCGGTGGTGAAGCTCCAGCATCTCCTGGTGGTTGGGGTCCACCGAGAGGGCTGCGCGGCAGTCCCGGAGGGCGCTCGAGATGTCGCCGATGTGCTCGTGGAAGGCCGCACGCAAGTGGAGCAGGTTCAGGTCCGCCTTGAAGGCGATCGCCTTGGTCAGCTCCGCGATGGCCTCTTTCTCCTTGTGGTTGTCCATCAGCACTGTGTATACAAACAGGACAGAGTCCACATCAGCCGAGGAGGAAGCATGAAGGCAATAAACAGATGGGCTAATTCATGAACTGAATGAAATATGTTATGGTTGTTACACCTACTGATCAAGTTGAAAAAAGAATATGGCAGACTACATTGACCTCTTACCAACTTGTGTTAGGAACAGGGGTAGTTGGTTAGTTAAAGTAGCATCAACCACTAGGAGTTGGGCACAGATGAGCTACATCTATTAACAATTAAACTACTGCATCAAGAATTTTATATCCTAAGTTTCAATCTGCTTTGAATCTGGTGGTCTAGAATCATGTCACGTCCTAGCTTTGTCGTACCAAAATTATATGAAACTAGATATCCCATGCAGGAAGCAGCACTTACCAGCAGCACGGTATCTGTAGGGGTAGACTCGCAGAGGATCAAGTTTGGTGACCATCTGCAAGTCCGCTTTCGTCAGCTCCCGGTCGCAGTACTCGGATCTCTTCTCGTATGCTGATGCATTGTTCCTGGCCTTCTCTATTAGCTTGGTCATTTCATCGTATGCCCCAGTTCTGTTGTTCCGAAGGAAATGAACCCTTGCAAGGCCTTGATGCGCTCTGGTGTGACCAATCTTTAGAGCATTAATGTAGCATTCAGCTGCCAGATCTAGCTTCCCACAATCCACATAAACACTTCCAAGGTTGTTGAGAGCCTATAAGATATTAAATGAGTATCAGAAAGTTGCAGTTACGTATTCCTTTCGAAACATCTCAAGCTAGAATGCTACAGAGATATAAACAGGGCAGTTTCTCAAGTTCATGTTGCTAAGCTGACAACAGTTTTTTTCAATTTCTTGTGTTTAGTGCCCCATATGGTCACATGGTTAAATGAAATATCCCATGAATGAAGATGGTACGGAATGCCCTAACTTAGCTAACAGGACAACTATTTGATAAGAATCAAACTAATATTGGAGTGTACCCATGACTCCAGTTGTTCATTTGCCACATCAGGAGAACCAGGACAGCCGTTTTCAAGAGTGGAGAGTGATATTCTCATACTTAATGCTACAGTGAACAGGACATCTTAGCTTCATAATAAAATTTAGCCACGAAAGTACTCGCAGTTGAACAAAAATCCAAAAGCACTCGCAAAAAAGGACTACTCAACAAATGTAGCAATAGATTTCCACTTCATATTTCCTAAGGAAAGTGATGAACTTTTGACGATTGGAACTATATTCCCTTTTTCTGTATAAGATCTCTTAGAGCTCAACATTTGCAACAGGTCACAGTAGAACAAGGACAGCAGCTCCTTATCATTCATGGCCCATTTAGCTATGTGAATTGCGTACATGATGTGGGGGAGAAAGAACCCTTACCTGACCCTTCCGAAGTCTATCTGAGGGACACCGCAATGCATCTTCTAGAAGTGATACAACTGTTGCTGACGTTGAAGGATCAAGACTTGAATCAGCCAAAGCATAAGCTTTTAGAAAAAATGCCTCAAATGACCTTTGTATTGCAATGGATGCTTCCGCTTTCTGCAATCCTTCCTCACAGTGGCCAGTATCATACAGTATCCATCCTTCATAAACAAGCCTTTCATGATCGCTTGCAGCATGCTCACGAGCAAGTTGCAAACTCCTCATTGCAGCCTCAGGACAGTTTAATCTAGCAACACGAAATGAAAACATATTAATCCTAACATCCTAAATAGTACTTCCCAAAAAACATGCAGTATGTTAGCACTTAGCACAGGAGGCATGTGCAAACATGCTGATCAGCCAAACATGTGCAAACATTCCAGCTTCCAGATACATAATACTAGTAGGTGCAAGACATGCCAGGGCATGCCAACCATGTGCAGTAGCATGAGCATCTACCATTCCCATTATTGCCTGACTCTATAATACCGAATTATGCAAATTATTCTTCTGAGCAACAACATCAATTTATTTATTTACCTGAGAAGAAGCAAAGATTGCCTAAAGTACAAAACTCCTTCGGCAGTATCTGACTCCAGCATTTGATATATAACAGAGAGGGATCCTATATCATCCACAGATGACCACCGATCATAAAGTTGCATCCAACAGTCAGCAGTTGTCCACTGCTCTACATTCTCCAGCACTAGCATACGCAGCTGCTTGGCAGCCACCCGGCCACCAATCATCCGATAATCTGGGGCGAGCGTGAGGATTGCCTGCACATCACATAATGCAGCTCTATAATCCTCAAGAGCAAGGTAGCAACAGAACCTTAGTTCTAAGCATTCCAGCACCAGTTTGAATCCCAGGATCCGGTTTATCTCCACCAATGCAGCTTCAACACTTTGCCTTTTCATCAAAGATGCGGCTCGGAACATATACGGATATGTCAGAGTAGGGTCCAACTCGGTAGCCTTGTTAAGATTTTCTAATTTGCTATCACCATCCAAATATAGTGCTCTCTCTTGATACATCCATCCAAGAGGCCACCGAGATGACATCACAGAGTCTAGCAAGTTGAGAGCAAAATGCTTATTACCCCTCAGAGAGGCTACTCTAGCCAAACCCACTACTGAATAGTGATGACCGGCAGAAAAGGCAGCATTGAACAGGGGCTCAGCTTCAGTGTAATCTTTCCTTAGAAATCTTGTGCATGCAAGCTGGTGTAAGGCCAACTGCTTCTGTCTAGAATCTGATGCCGACTCCACCAGCTTTTCCAAGAAACTCACAGTGATGTCCGATGTTGGGTTGTTACTCATGGAGACTTCACTCAGAAGACAGTATAGGGAGAAAGATGCATTGCCAACCATTATTAATCTCTGCTGCTTATTTGCAGAGGAGAATATCCTAACCACTTGCTCATCATTCAAGCACTCTGGAAGCTCATTCAAGAGTACCTGCAAGCATGAAGCAGCAAGGATGGAACAGCCCAGCTCAAGAGCACATTCCATGAAATCTATAGCATCTTGCCTTGAAGAGACAAAAGATGCAAGCTTCCGCTCACAAGCATCCTTGAGGCCCTTGCAGCAAAATTTATTGGCAAAATCAAGCATCTCCAAAATAGCATCCGCAGACAAATATGGCAATCTTCCTGACAGGCTGAATTTACTGATTGCCCTCATGCCAATAGGAGAGATGCCATTTCGAGACATGTCAATGACCTCAAGATATGATTCCTTGAACCCGCCATTCAGCATCGCATACAGCGGAGTTGACAAAGCCGCGAGCTTCCGCCGATCACAAGCAATCATATCATCTCTTATCCTGAAATGAACCACTGCGGAGCCCCGAAATTCATCAGACTCGTCATCACAGCTCATGTCATGTGACCCGGTGGAGACCTGCGACACGAAATCCAGAAGCCTGAACTCCTGCGAGCACTTGCCGCACGAGCTGAGGAGGTCTGAGATCGCCTCCTCCCCTTTCTTCTCATACTTGAGCCATGCCCCGAAGATGAGCTTCTCATGTATGGTGCTCGCCTTCTCCCATGCCGACTGGAGGCTCCGCCGCGACAGCTTGGCCTCGCCCAGGCCACGGAAAACCTGGAATTGGAGCAGGTACAGGCAGGACTTCTCATCCGGAGGGCAGGACTCCAGCTCCTCGTGTATCTGAGCCAGTATGTCGACATAGTCCGCGGGCTTGAAGTGCGGAAGCACCGCTGGCTCCGGCATCTTCATCAAAGACTCCCTGCATCACAGACAAGAGCAGAGAAAGAGGACGAACATCACAATCAGCCGAATTTTCAGAGGAAATCGAAATCGGTATCTAAGAAAAAGTGAATCTTGAGCAACACAATTCAGCATATCGCGCGCATCTTGCGAGATCAAGCCAGAAATCAGGGGCGAGCGGGCGCTTACACGGAGGAGCCGGCGGCGGCATGGCCGGAGAACTTGGAGAGCTTCCCTCTCTCGAGGGGCAACCACGAGTGGGGCGCGGAGTGGAGCTTGGTCTCGTCGCAGGCCGACTCGGAGAAGAAGAGCTTCCTCATGGCACATACCACGCACGGCGGGCGGATCGAATCAGACCAGAGCTCCCCTTCCTCTTGGCGGATCCGCTCAAATCCTTCCCATCCAGGGGCCCAAATCACCCCCAGCAGCCAAGAAACGCCGCGAATCGACACGCCCCGCGGCAGCCGCGGCGGGGAACGGCCGCGCCGGCGGCGAGATTCGGAGCCCGAGCACGCGAGAATTCCCCTGGGAGGGGGCGGAACGCCGGGAAGGCGGCGCCTTTGGAACCCCCCGAGCCGCGCGCAACCCCCGCTGGCTGCACAGGAACCCCGGCGCCAACCACCGCACCAATCTGCAGCTAGGTATCTAGATGGAGAGGGCGAGACGAAGCGGGAGAGAGAGAGAGAGAAAGAGGGGGGGAAGGAGATGGAGAGAGAGAGAAACCCAAAGGCACCGGCTTTAATGGCCCAGCGGGTGCGGGCGCGCAGCAAGAAGCCAAAGGTGGGGAGTAACCACTCCTCCCCGTCCGGAGCTCCCCCACCCCCAACCACACCGCACCTCGCGACCAAATCCAACCCAACCCAACCCGGAGCAGTAGCACGGGGAAAGGGGCGGGGCGGGCGGCCCCCAGCTGGAGCGAATCCACCGGCAGATGAAAAATCCCCCCAAGATTTGCTCGCCCTCGCCCTGCTCCGCTGCCGCTGGAGCTGGAGCCGGAGCAGCGGCTGGAGGAGGAAGAAGACGGAGGAGGGCAGACAGGGAGAGGAGGGGGGCGGGCGAGATTCAGCCCGCTTTGGAAGGGAATCCGAGGCCCCGGCGAGCGCACGCTTTTGTGCAGCGGCCCTTCCTCGCTCGCTCTACTACTAGACTCTGCTTTTGGTGAGGAAAGATGCGCGAGGGCAGAGAGACGAGGGAGAGGGACCAGACGAGAAGAGAAGATACGACGGGGGAAATTGCGGGAGGAGGAGAGCTCCGTGCTAGTCAACCCACGCGGCTAATCGCTTGTCGGAGATCCCGTCTGGTGGTAGTGGTGGTGGTGGTGGGTAGGGCCCGTCCCCGAGTGCGGCGGCGTTCGCTGTGGTCCAGCGGCAGTGGCGGCAATGGCGCGGCCTGGGTCGCGACGACGCAGCGCAACGCAACGGGGGGGATTTTTCGGAGGAAATTTTTTGTTTGATTTTCCTTTTTTTTAATTTGGCTTGGTTTGATTTGGTTGGTTTTTACCTCGCCACGGTGGAGGGGGGAGGGAAGGAAATTGTGTGGGCGGGAATGGGTCATTTATGGCCAACGTACACGTTGGTTGCGGCGACGGACGGATTGCTCGAGCAGCGACAGATAAATTCGGTAGCTGGAGTAAATCTGGTCATAATTTACTAGTACCTCTTTCAAAATACAGAGGCGCAAGTCCATGGTCTACAGTACTCTACCAGCGTGTATTTAAATCAATAGTGCCAGGTCGTTTTTTCGCCGTTAATCAGACGGGTTCTGGTAGAGAGATGCAAAAAAAGAATGAAGGGTCCAAAGTCATTTAGTAATAGATAAAATCCTTAGCATTGTCTCGGTGCGATTGAGCGATTCTATGCGCGCGTGTGATTGTGTAAAAAAAACAAAACAAAACAAGACGTGACGGGTATCCTCAAGAGGGAAAGAATGAAGAACTGCCATGAGTGGACAAATTACCCGGAAGGAGTGGACAACTTAATTAGTATGCTACACGAACTGTGTCCATTTCAGACTGATTCTAGTTTCAACACTACTGGCTTTTGACTACTACTAGTTCGGGTGCTATTTAGTGCTACTTCCGCGCGACGATTTTTCTACACGCTTCGTGCCCATGACAAAATCCAAGGATCTTGCCATACATCTACAGCGCTAGTTCAGTGTTGCCGTGAAACAAAAACAATACCATTTCGTGCTTTTCTTTCTCGTAAGTGCCTGATTTATTCATCATTTGTTTTATAATTATTAGAGAGATACTCACCGGTATATAAAAATATCAAGTATAAATCATTGATTGGTCCTACTATTTCTTTTGTATAAATCATTGATTTGGTACCTTTATTTAGTACATCTGGGTACTCTCTTTGCTTGTGATGGCTCTAATTAATTTTAATTATTTTAAAATTCCTCTTATTTAATTTCTCATATTTATTTATTTCTATCTCGTGGTGTCTGGTTTGCACCATGCAAGCCCACTGATTTTAATTTAATTTATTTTCCCCCGGCAAAGCCGCCGCGCGGACGTTGTATGGATGAGAACGTGCAACAACTCACTAGGCTCGCTCTTCCGCTCCGTCCAGGAATTTATTTATTTTTCCACATGCCATGAATTTTCTGTATCACACTCCGTTTGAAATATGCCGGGTCCACTCGATCCAATAATTTCAAGCAGGTGGCAGGTATTAACTCTGCTCTTCTTATGCTAGTACTGCAGTGTAGTGAAGCTACACTAGCAGTAGAAATCTCGCTGCATTCACATCCGGTTCCGGTAATGACACGGGGTTTTACCGTCACGGACACTAGCTCTCTACTTGCATCTTTCTTCCCATATCCTGATATCCACAACTTCTTTTTTTTCACGGTCAAACTTTGTGTCGTACCAAGGCCGCCACACACGGGCAGAGGTAAGGCCTTGTTTAGATCCAAACTTGGTGTTTGTAATAAATGCGTCACTGTAGCATTTCGTTTGTATTTGTAAAAAAATATTCAAACATTGATTAATTAGATTCAAAATATTCGTCTCACAAAGTACAACAAAACTATGCAATTAGTTTTTTAATTTCATCTATATTTAGTACTCCATACATATACCGACATTTTGATGCAATAACAATCTTCTTTTTACGTAGTAAACTTTGCGGTGTTTTTGGAACGGTCGGGTGAAAGGTCCTACGTTTTGAGTTTCCGACGAATGGCCGCAATCACCGGCTGAATGCATACTACGTCACTCTCCAGGTCCTACTTTTGGTACACTCCTAGGTTGGAAAACTGTAGTGTTTCCAACGCAACGCAGTGTGACGGCGACGGCACGAGGTTTTCTTTTCATTAGTACTATGCTCTGTTTGAAAATATATATCGTTTTAATTTTCTAAATATGTAATTTTTGTTATAAATCTAGAGATAATGTATATCTAGAAACATAGAAAAACTATAAATTTAAAAAAGTCAAAATGAAACTATAAATTTAGAAAAGTCAAAATAACCTATATTTTGGAACCGAGATAGTATAGTAGATATATTTCCTCTCTTTTTGTAAAAAAAAATCCAAGAGGGTCAAGAGGCCGTGAGCCGTGAGACATACTCCGTACGGAGTATTCCATTAGAAAAAGGTAGTAAAACGGATAATTATATTTGATTGAGGCGACATTATTACGATAATTCAGCAGGGACGGAGCCGTGGAACAGGGGCAGCGAAACCAGCCGGATATAACGGCTAGTGCGTCGACGTGGACGCGCCCGTGCGCTGGTGGTCTACGCCTATATGTCCCTGACCGCTGGGCCCGGGCGGCAACCAACCGCGGTGGCGCGCTGGGCCAGCCAGCCAACCGGCCCAACGGCTCCGCCACTGCCAGACCCGCGGGGGCCCACGCGCTCGTCCTCCTCCTCCGTGCGTGCCACCCACCGCATGGACCGTCTCCCGCTGCCCCCACGCGCGCCGGCCGGTGGACCGGGTCCACGAGGCAGGTATGGGCCATTCGCTTTTCTCTCTCTCATTTTTTTTCACCGCACAACAATTTTTTCCACCGGGAGCAGCACTAGCAACTCAGCGGTGTAATTTTCGTTCCTTGGAATATATATATATATATATATAATATATATAAGAGGTGGCTACAGAATAACTATTCTATGGCCGAACACAGAGTATACCTTCCCTATATTATATTATAAATATAATATATAGGGAAGGTATACTCTGTGTCCGGCCATAGAATAGTTATTCTGTAGCCCTCTTTTTACTGTAGTTTTATGTAGTAATTTACTATAATTTCAATACATATTTATGATAATTGGGTTACTATAACACACATTGAGATATTTATCATTATATTAATGGAGATATTTATCATTATATTATAGTAAATTACTTAGTAAGAAGTTACTAAAATCTCGTGAGTTACTATAGTAATTATAGTAACTCAAAGTGGTTATAGAATAGTTATTCTATGACCGGTCATAGACTATAGATTATATATATATATATATATATTATTGCTCTACTCTACGTGAGCAGTGTCGACTGCAGCAGGGGTTGACCTAATACCACGAATGCATAGATTAGCCGGTGAGTGACCCCACACGTGTACCTGGCGAGATTCTATAAGCATGTGCGTCCAAGGGCGCCGGGGCCTGGAAGAGTGAGATAATAAACCAACAATTACATAGGTCTTGTTTAGATGCTAAATTTGGAGGTTAAATTTGGTGTCTTGATGCGCGTACGTCACTGTAGCATTTCGTTTGTACGTGTAAAAAATTGTCTAAAAATTGATTAATTAGGCTCAAAATGTTCGTCTCGTAGAATACAACGAAACTGTGCAATTAGTTTTTGATTTCATCTACATTTAGTACTATATGCATGCTATGACATTTTGATGTGATGATAATTTTCTTTTTACGTAGTGGAATTTGGGGGTTGAATTTGGGATCTTAACCGCGTTTGGCCATGGCAGGTAGACTAGCCGCACAACACTCTCCAATTGAAAAAGGAAAGAAGAGTGTACTATACACTGGCTACACGTCCACGTCAGCTTGGAGAGGGGGCATGGCCGGCCGACCAACGCAACCAACCGGTCCGGGCGGTGACGCAGGAGAAAATCATAGTACGTTAGCAACAGTGTCATCCGGTCAAACCCCCTGCTAGTAAACAAATAAGCGTTGGTTGTACCAAAAACAGCATATAGAATCTGCTTAACTATACGGCAATGCAAGATTTCGTGCAAGAGCGAGATCCATCGCCCAAACTCCAAATGTACAAGGCGTCGGCCTGAACGTTCAACCGGAAATGGAAAAAAAAGGCATCGAAAGATTTTTTTTAGACAAAGGAAATAAATCCGGCCTCTAAATTCACAGTTGGATATATATGGCAAAAAATTGCATGAGGACTTAGACCTCAATCCTCAACACACGCGAACTCAAAACATCAAGAAAGAAGGCTAAAAACTAAACAAGAAAACAAAGATTAAGCTTCGATCTTCATCCATGTCTTCACTTCGAACTTGAGTTGTCTACGCGGAGTAGCAATCATTCGCATCTCTTATCTACTTAGAAACAGTTGATGATACAAACGTCACGCAAGACACGATCAAACATTTCTTATGCCTCTGTCGCATAGAACCCGCACTGAGTCGATCCTAACCGCGACGCCAAGCCTGATCAAACACCACCACAACATATAGGCGATCCCGCTAACGACACCACATGGCTCAACCCCTCAAAAGTGACATCAAAATGCCGCCGCCGCTAGAACTATTGATGGTTCCATGGTTTTCACCAGGAGAAGAAGACAAGGTCCTTCCAACGACACCTTCAGGAAGGAAAGCGATCCATCGCCACCACCGTCGTCGATCAATACAAGATCGAATTGAGCTTTCACCCAAAGACCTTCCATGAGCTCAAACAACAGCACCATCATGCAACTACAGAGCCATCGCCAGCATGCACGCGAAGGAAATGTGGACGATGACCGGCCGACAAAGCTCTAGGTTGAAACTGCCGGTGGCAACCGCCGGGCTTGGCTCTAGATGCGGCCGTCACCGCTCATGGCAGCAGATCCGGCGGCCAAGGCACCAGATCCAGCCGCACCCGTGCCTCCTCGCCTCGAGCCACAGACCGCCGCAGTCACGCCGCCGCCTGTGCGCCACGCGCGCCGCCACCCACAACTGTCTCATCGCCGCCGCCCGTGTGCCACACGTGCTGCCGTCCGCGGCCGTCTCCTCGCTGCCGCCGCCCGCGGCCATCTCCTCGCCGACGCGTCCCCGGCTACGCACCACCACCGGCATCTCCGCTTGCCTCTCCCAGATCTGCTCAGGGTGGGCCATGGCGCGACGCAAAGCCACCTCGCCACCGCCGTCCTAGCAGTCCGGTGGGCTTCCACTGCGTGCTCTGGCGGCGGCGAGGAGATGGCAAGGGTGTGGAGGAGGGCTGCGGTTATGGATGCGAGCGTGCCGCTCGTGTTGCCCCGATAGGAGAGCGACGCGGGGGCCGGGCGAGTCGCGTATCCTAAAGGCATCGAAAGATGAGCTGCTAAAAATGGGAAAACTTTTTTTTCCTTTTTCTTTCCTTTTGATATAGATGATGCTCGTGAGCAACTGCGGTTGTTTATAAAGACATACAGTCACAATATATGCTGGCATGGGTACACAATTGTTAGTCTTAGAATACAGTTGTGTTCTACTTACGTATGCAAGAGGAGATTGAGACCGACCACCATCTGTCGTATTATGCTGACCGTGCGGAGCTAAAAGAAGATGCATGCAGTATGTAGCTTTCTCTCTTCTCTCTGCTCTCAGGACTGTCACTTTTACTCCCACAATGCGTAATCTAGCAGCATCTTTAGTTTTGTGTGAGATAAGACTACATATAATTTTGCAAGCCTCTCTAAGGGCAAGCCCAACGCGGGGAATAAAAAGCATTGGCCTCAACAAAAAGTGATATGCTACGTAGACAGGCAAGTTCTGGGGCTACTGAGTTTTCAACCCAGGCTAACATCCGTAGCTTGATCCCATTATTTACTTTTGCTTTTATTTTAACTAGCAACAACTCACGTGCCGCACGCACGTTTATTGATGACACGTAGGTACTAAAACCGTGTCACTCGAATAGGCCATGGTAAACAGACCACTTGTAGGATCTAGGATTACCGACTAGAGGGGAGGTGAATAGGCGGTTTTAAAAACTTCAACTACAACACTAGAGAAATTTAATTAGAACCACAAGGTGAATAAATTCTCTAGCTAAACTACGCCTATGTTGATGATTTTGCAATCTAGGGTGACAAGATAAAGATCAATCTCTATGAATTTTAACTTGCTTCAAATAAATAAATCAAGATATAAGCACGTAACAAAAACAAAGAGACACAAAGACTTATCCCGTGGTGTCGATGACTTGCCGGTCACCCCTAATCCACGTTGAGATGGATTCAATGTTCAACCGCTCCTCTATCAAGTCTCCACTTGATGTATGAGCCGGCTAGAACCAATGAACCGCTCCAAATCTCAATTCCACTAAAGTTGCTCTTCACCGCTCCGGCAAGGTGAGCACAAGAACCTCTCACAATCAATTTCCACGGCAACTTCACAATCTTCTTGAAGTGCTCGGTGGAATCACGAGCTCCGAGCCGGCTAGGAGGCGGCAACCTCCAAGAGTAACAAATCAACCACGAGCTCGATGCAATCCTAGTGCCACAATGATCAAATCCTTGATGCAATGCACTAGAGTTTCTCAATCTCACAAAGAAATGCAATCCCAAAGCAAGTGAGTGAGAGAGGGGAGAAACAAGGGCTCTAGAATGAGTGTTTAGCTTTTCAAAGTGCCAAGAGACCCCCCATGCCCGTGAGGGGTGAGTATATATAGCCCTCTCCCCAAAACTAGCCGTTGGGGAAAAACCCGTTCTGAAACGTGCACGGCGGACCGTCCGCATGGTCCACGCGGACCGTCCGCGTTTGAATTACAACGGCTATGAAGCGCTGTCAGAGTGTGTCAGAGTCGACCATTGGGGCTTGGCGGACCGCCCGCCAAGCACCTGCGGACCGTCCGCCATCCCACGGACAGTCCGCCAGAGAAGGCCGGACCGTCTACTCGAAACAGCTCTAGCTCCTGGAGAAATTGAGCGAAATTACGGACCGTCCATGACGCATCACGGACCGTCCGCGCAATCACACCAAGTCAACGCGCGTGGGCCCTGGTAAAGCAAGCACAGTGGATAGTCCGCCAGGACCACGGACCGTCTGTAACCGCTCCGCGGACCGTCCGCCAGCCACGACAGGGCTGGATTTTCAACAGAATTTCAGAGTGCACCCTTCCAAGTTAGTCACCACAAATTCTAAATGCACTACATGCACATCAAAGACCATTGTGGCACTAATATTTCATCGAACCAACGACGTTGATCCCTCTTGATAGAACGGCTATGTAACCTATCAAACCGGTCATTTTTCACCCACTAATCGCCTCATGACCGGTCAAATTTAAAAGCCCTATCATATACCTTTGCCTTGAGCTTCCATAATCCCATAGCACACATGCTATCCACACATTGTCTTTTGAAGCTCATTCCAACTCTCGGGACTAACCTAATCTCATTATCTCAAATAAAATTGTTAGTCCACAAGGGTTGTCATTAATTACCAAAACACAATTAGGGGCCTAGATGCTTTCACCACTCGTGCGAAACGCTTTTAAAAATAATTTATATTCGCTCTAGCATGTATAGAGAGCTTTAGGTATTCTCAAATATAGAAGCACATCATTTTTGAGATAGTTGGCCTTTGTTTATATGGAGAAAAACTCTCCAATCTATTGTCTATTAGCAATATAGGATTATTATGTATAGACGTGGTTACAAATGTGGGTATATTTAGGTGAATCTTTTTTTCTCTTCGAAGTTTTGATGTCCTTGACACTTTCGCGTAGAATTATTCTATTTTTTCCTAGTGCTTCGTGCGACTTGTGTTGGTCTCCTCAGATTAGCAATTTCGAAGAGAAAATTTGGTGCTTGTTTTTTTTGCTCCTGCTTGGCTGTGGACATTATTTTTATTGGTGCCATAACCATGTGCTTTCGTTCTTTTAATATCCAGCAATGACAATTAAATTTGTTTCGGCTGGAGAAGCCACACGTATCGGTTGATTCCTAAAAAAAAGGCTCAGAGGAGGTTTCATGGTAGAAGAATTATTTTTCAGTTTGGGTGTTGTTTCCTTTCTAAAAAAAGGTGGGTACAAAAAACACCGGTGAAAAAAAGAGGGTTAGGGGTGAACTCACGTGGGGTTTTTCACTCTACCAACAATACTTCCTTAATATTTCCTTTTTTTCCTACATCGTGGGTCCATGTGGGTCTATTGTGAGGGGTATGGGGATTTTTGTTGGTAGCAAAAGTTTTCAAAAGAACTCATTCCTTTTAGTATAGATTTAAACCTGATTGTGCAGATCCAAATTCATGCATGAGTTAATCCATCTCCATACCACATTCATGCGTGAGTTGATCCTTCTCTATAAATAAAATAAAAATATTATCATTTATTTTTTTAAATCAAGTGTTTGTATTAAATGAAAGGCATAAAGGAGTGCTTACCCTTATTGCGCAAAGCAATATTCTTCAGCACCCTTGATTGTTTATCCTCAGAAGACATATTGGCAAATATTTTTCTATCTCTTTCTTTCCTGCGTTCAACCGTTGTATTCAACGACTCAATTCCATATGTTTTTAAATAATATTTTTCTCTTCTATTTGCCTTTTCTGCATCCTTTTCAGACTGGGTCATTGATTCTTGTTTACGACGATAAGCATCTTTCCCATATTGACGCTTTTTTTTTCAACCGGATCAATAATTCACTTTGTCTGGCCATACAATTCTGTGTAAAAACAAATTTAATTTCAAAACTCTGTAAAAGAAATAAATGGTCGTGGCAAGACTGTAGGTGTATAGACAACAACGCAATAGCAGATCAAAGCACAGACAGCGCAACCAGGCCACAGAAGGCCAACGACGGTTAAACTGTGAACATGCGCAGCTAGCACAACAAACTTACATGTGCCACATTAAATTAGAAAAGCAACAAACAAACTATAATTTACAACTCACAGCTTTTAACAGTATTCATAGCGACATCTTGTACAACCAATCAACCAAGCATAGTGCCACGGCCAGCTTTCGCCAAACGCCAACAACGGCCAAATCAAACCACGGAAAAATTTAAATCTAGGGTTAATTAAAAAAAGTACATGTCTCTGAAATCAATCTTTTTCTTGAGTTTTTTCTAGATGATTTGATTTTGTCTGTCACATCTGTGGTATTAGATAGAGAAGAACAATTCGCTCGGAGGAGATAGCGAACAATAATTGGGAGGAGGCACAGTTTGGAGGAGGGGAATAGATTAGATTAATCGCCGGTTGTAGAAGAACAATTCAGAGAAAGTTGGGTTTTACGGTATTTGTTTAACAAGCGAGACACGGCTCAGAAGTTCATTACTTTCCAAACAAAAACCTGGGAGGAGGTTTCACGGTGAAGGACGTCCTTTTTAAAAAATCGTTTTCTTCTTTCCAAACAAAAAAGTGGGTATAAAAAACACTGGTGAAAAAAAGGGGGGCTAGGAGTGAACTCACACGGGATTTTTCGCTCTGTCAAAAAAAAGTTTTCTAATATTTCCTTTTTCTTTCTTCAACGTGGATCCAGGTGCGTCCATCGTAAGGGGTACAAGGGGTTTTCGTTGGTAACAAAAGTTTTCAAAAGAACTCGATCCTTTTAGTATAGATGAATGTGTGATCTTGTTTGCCAATCCACGAGGTCGGTAATGAAACAGGCGTAGTTCAGATTATTAGCAATGAGTTGCAAAATGAAAGGTGTAAGTATGTGTAGTGTGTTTGTACAATGACTGTGTATTTATCGAGGTCTCCTCCTAATATAGCGATATATGGCAGGTATAGTGTGAGTGTACAGCTCCTAATGATCGGTAGACTTTTTGCCCTACTTGAATTCGGTTTAGCGGTTGTCTATGTATACATTATATAAATTTACTTCAAAACACTCTTGCATTCCAGTTAGTGCATTCAAGATAACAACGGATTGGTGAACTCTTGATATCCGACACTTATGAATTGCATTGTTTGCCCTAGCAATGTAGTAGAGCATGAGTTGGTTTAAGCTTCAATCTAAGCAGGACGATGCAGAGATTTATGTGTATCATATATGCACATCTGGATGCGATATTATGTATGTGTATCATATATATATCAACTTCAACGAAGTAATATATATGTACTCTACCAGAAATTAAAAAGCTTTTTATTCCAATATTTTCACAAGGTCTAAAGATAAAAAAGAGGGCAAAAATACATTCAAGAAACACAACCAGTATTCGGTATTACCCTCTACAACGTTCTACCACCTCAACCAAAATAAGGAACATTCTCATTCGTGATGGAGCTGTAGTCCGTCGAGCTCGACGCGGCGGCGGCGTACACCGCCGATGACGACGACAACGAGGCCGTCGCTAGAGTTGCCGCTCTCCCCCCTACCTGCCTGCCGCTGTGCAGCCCCCGGCTGGCCGTCGAGGCCGCGAGGAGCTGGGAGGCGTGCGAGGAGGGGAGCACGGTGGCCATCGGCGCCGCCGACGCGGCGGCGGCGGCAGGGCGGTGGTACCTATGCCTGACGATCTCGGCCCTGACGGCGGCGAGCTCCGCCTCCAGCGCCTGCACCTGTTGCTGCAGGGTGAGGATGGCGCCCATGCAGCCGTAGACGGGTCCCGGAGCCGCAGGTTCGCCTCGTACACCAGGTTGTTCGCCGCGTCGGCACGCTGGCTCTCGTGCACCTCCTGCAGCAAATACAGACAGGCCGCCATTGTCAGTCTGCTCAAGCTCATCGTGCATCATCAATCGTTTTCTTCTTTCCAAACTAAAAAAGTGGGTATAAAAAACACTGGTGAAAAAAACGGAGGGCTAGAGGTGAACTCACATGGGATTTTTCGCTCTTTCAAAAAAAGTTTTCTAATATTTTCTTTTTCTTTCTTTGACGTGGGTCCATTGTGAGGGGAACGAGGTTTTCGTTGGTAACAAAAGTTTTCAAAATAACTCGATCCTTTTAGTATAGATTTTAGACTTTGTCACATGATCTTAGGTGTCCATCCATCCCAGCGCGCTGCTTACTGGGTGCTTTAAACTTTTGTCAGACGAGGCAGCTGTCTCCTCTGCAGGCTCCTCTGTGTCATCATCATCGGTGATCTGGACCTCCGAAGCATGTGTGGACGTTGAGGCTACCGGCAGCATGGCGCGTTGGGCCCGGTGGACGTCTCCAACGGCTGTCGATTTCGACAGCTGATGTCAGCATTAGACCGAGGATACATAAAATGAACGCGCTAGCGAGCGTGGGTACTCGCCTAGCTCGCACATGGCCCAAGGAATTTTCTCTCTGACTCTGTTCCCACAGTACAGATTAGTGTCCATTTATTTTTAAATTTTCTCTTGCATCCGCTCACGATTTAAGCTACTTGTTGGAGACGCCCTAAGCACCAGTGAGACCACCGCTCTGGGTGACATGGCACCTCGTCGTGCACGTGGAGGCTAGGGCAGCATTCGGCCACGGTGGTGCGTTGGACGACATAGCCTAATATGGTCCCGTCTCTTATTTGCAGGTGAACTTCAGATTCGATGCATGATGTCTTAACACCAGGACAATGTTTTTGGGTTGGACAAAATTTTACCAGTCCCTTTAACCAATAATTAAGTGTATTAAATAAAGTCAGTTTACAAAACTACCTTCACAACATTGAACTATTTCGCGAGACCTATCTAACGAGGCCTTTGACCGTACGATTAGAGGATGATTACTATAGTATTACTGTAGCAAAACGTGAATTAATTAGGCTCATTAGATTCATCGCGCTATTTTACACTCATCCCTAAAAAAATTTTGTAAATAGACTTCATTTAAAAAGATTCATTTTAAAAAAATTTGACCGGAACCATTGAAACACGGCCCAGATTTGATTCGCTTTTGTGCATAGCGAGAGTATCAATCCTTTCTCTTTATTTTTTTCTTTTACAATGCATGGCTGCATCTGCATGTATCTATGTGAACATGATTTTGTACTATCATGGTACGTTTTCTCCAATTAATTGTCGAATTAAGTTTGAGTGATCGCCTGTTTTCTACCACGTCATACCTTTACAAAAGTGACGGAGTACTCACCCATTGGTACATTTTTGTATATAGACGACGGGCGTGCTCCCTACCTTCTTACTCCAAAAGCAGCAAAGCCTACCTTTTGGGTATGTAACCTTTTTTGGCTTGAGTACACGGGGGATGTACTAGATGTGTTTCGTTGTTGCTCAGCTCCCTAAAGCAACAAGCTGCTGGCACGTACTTTGACCAGCCTCCTAAACAAAGCTAAGCTCCCTCTTTGTGTTGCCTTATCAGCTTATTGCATGATTGTATTTAATTTGCTTAATTTTGTCTCCCTAACCCGGCCCTATATATAACAATACAAGTAAAGCTTTATTTCTCGCAGCCGGCCAGCTTATTGGCAAAGTATATCCAATGTTTGAGTCATGCAGCTGATTGCCAAAGATCATCGAAGAAGTCTTGCTTAATTTTGTTCATTCTCCGGTTGGATCTCGTACACGCAATAATTAATCACGCTTGGACAGGCCGGGGAGTTAGGTTTGCGTACGTGCCAGATATAACGTCCCGGCCGGAGCGCTCCGAGAGCAGCTAGCGATATATATATGTCGATTTGATTGGAGCCAGTACAACGAAACTGCAAATTAGTCCAATCGTTCTCAGCAATATCCTTGACCCGTTTGGAGCGCTTTTATTGATTTCATTCCGGCTTGTCATCACTGCTTGAGTTGAGTGTGCGCGGCCCGTTCGCTTGGCTTATCAGCCGCCAGCCAGCAATATTTTTCTCTCCGCACAAATCAGCATCAGCCACCAGACAGCCAGCAGTATTTTTGTCTCTGCATAAACCAGCACCCGCCACCGGCCATCAGCGGTGAGTAACCAACTACTACGGTGTAATCATGAGCTAGCTCGTTGGACGCCACTTGTGATTATATATATTGTGAGGGTTGCGCTCCGTATTTTGATCTTGACGTCGGGCATTATGGATTGATCGAATATATATACGTGGCGGTCCATTTGTACGGTTTCGATCAGTAGCATGAAAAAGAAAGCCTATAGCTTGTGTGGTCTGGTGATTAGAGGAGAACGAGAAGCGACGACCGGGCCGGGTCCGAGTGTACGTACGTACGCCTAGTCTAAGCATATATACAGTATCACATAATACAGAACACACCCCCTATAACGCACCCACAAGTACGTGCCCGTCTTACATATACTTGCTATAGTTACTGCTCTATCCGTTACAAATTATTATTTATTATTGATTTTAGGCATAACTTCATTTGACAACCCCACAATGTTTGCAAAATAAAAACCTAAAGAAAGAGCACGCCGGAGGCAATAATTCAGAGAAAGACCACGCCAGTTACTTAAAATAGTTTGACATTGGATGATATCAGAATTCCTTATGTTTATGTCTGTATGTTTAGCCTACAAACTCGAGGAAGATTCTCTTGTCTCTGTATGTGTTAACATTTCTGACAACGGTTGCGCTGCCTCAGTTCACTAGAGCAACTCTTACACCAATGCCAAATGCTTCTCAACGGAACTTATGGACGGCCAAATCCAAAGGGCCCAACTCCGGACGGCCCATCTTTATCTTCTACCAGATTGCTTGGCCCACGTAGAGATCAAATGGCAACAGCCCAAGAGCGTGCGACACAACAGCCCAACTACTACTGATCATCAAATGGCCCATGGCAGTAGCCCAAGTCATGTTGGTCAACCGCTCACGTGCATGCACTTGATCGAGCGAGACATTTCAGCTGTCTTTGTATTGTACTGGCCACCTACTTGATTTCGATGATAACCACGTCATTTTTGTTTATCACGTACACGCATGATCCAATTAATCATCCGGGACAGGTTTGCGTCCATGCGAGGAGGCGTACGCTGGCGATTTTGATCGGAGCTGGGGTGTTTGGATCCATGGGCAAATGACAAATGACATCCATTTTGTCATTTTTTTATTATTTGCCTCCAAACTTCCTCATGGAAAAAGCGCAAATAAAAAAATGAGATGACAAATTTTTTTGGCTCAATATTATGGTAAAATTTGGCAAAAAGGCAAAACTTTTGCCATTTGCCTCCAAACACCCTATGGCAAAATGAGGGAGAATGAGATTTAAATGAGTTTTTGTCAAAAGTTTTGCCATTGGATCCAAACACCCCTAATGGCAAAACTTTTGCCATCTTTTCTTAAGGTCAAAAATTTTGCTATTTCTTGCTCTTGCCATATGGATCCAGACAGCTCCTGTACAATGTTTTCAACGATATCCTTGCCCCATGAACTGTGAACCAACGTCTTAGCATCACTGCAGACAGTGTCTTCCAAAATCCGAAAACATTATGTGCATAATTCCGAAACGTACGTGCCTTTGGAACGAATCCAACAGTTTATCTACTCTTTCTTTTTTTTCGGACGGCCACCCAATTCAACTTTTGCACTAAAAACATGATGAAAGCAAATTTGAGACCACCGGTAAAATTGCAAAATAGTTAAGAAAGATTTTTTTAGAAAAAAAACCATTTCACGATTTATAATCACAAGGAAAAGGTCTGTTTTACCTCTTTGGACACTAAGCTGAGTCCAGCATTCCTCCCTAGACTCGAAAACCGGGTGAACTACCTCCCTCAACCTTCAAAACCGTTCACTTTGCCTCCTTATCGTGGTTTTAAGCGGTTTTCAAGGTGGTTTTGCCTTTTTTAATTGAAAATAAATCTTGCAAATACTTATTAAACCACAAAAAATATTCCTAAGCTTTTAAAAATTATGAGATGGATTGAGATGCAAAAAATCTAAATAAAATATTTAAAACTAGTAAAAATGACTACACAATTTTCTAAAATTTAAATTTAATTCTAGCAAAATGGAAATATATCCGAAAACTTAAACACACATAAAAAATTTCTAAATGTATCTTGAATACTTTTCTCAATATAAACATGAAATGAAGCGAGTATGAATACATTCATCGTAAATGCATTCAACATTGAATGCATTTATGCATTTATGATAAGTATATTCAAGATGTAATTAGATATAGATTTAAATATTTAGTATATATATAATTTTTTATATATTTTCTATTTTGCTGGAGCTAAATCTAAAATTTAGAAACTTTTATAGATATTTTCACTAGTTTAAATATTTTATTTAGATTTCTTGCATCCCATTCCATCTCTAGATTTTTTCTCAGAATTTTTAGAAGCTTAGAAATATTTTTCATGGTTTAATAACCTCATTAAGTATTTATAAGATTTATTTTCAATTGAAAATACAAAACCACCTTAAAAACCGCTTAAAACCACGGCTAGGAGGCAAAGTTGATGATTTTGAAAGTTGAGGGAGGTAGTTCACCCGGTTTTCGAGTCCAGGGAGAAATGTTGGACTCGGCTTAGTATCCAGGGAGGTAAAATAGACTTTTTCCTAATCACAATGGACAAGAAAAACAAGGCCGTTTAGTAATTAAAGGCGGGCCACCATCTTTATCCGTTTGCCGAGCCCAAACTTACTGAAGTCAGACCGGGCTGGAGGCCCACGTGAATCACACGGAAGCAGCCCAGTCCAGTGAGAGCTGAAAAGTGTATCGGGCCAATTCTCCACTGTAGTAGCAACAGCCCGAGCGAGGGCTCCAGCAGGACCTGGGCCAAATGAGCCAAGAGTGCTGTCAATTTATATATTTTTTTGAAAAGGTTTTCATGTGATTAATAGTAACCAACCAATTGATTGAGTTAATTTCACTACGTGACCTGCTCGTGCGAGCATATACTGCTCTACGATACTAATCGTGCCACGTGAATTGATGCCTCATAGATCGCGACACGCCCGACATGTTGGTGTGGGCAACCTCGTCATCGTGAAAATCTTCGACATTCTTTAGTTACTGAATCCAACAACCTAAATCCTTTTCTTTTCTGTGGCAGCCACGTGCTTAACTTCCGTTACTAATAACTGTGCAACAAATCACTTTAGGTCTCAGATAAACAAAGAACTTGTTCGCTTGACTTATCAGCATCTAGCTAACAATATTTTTCTCTCTGCACAGATCAACACCGGTCACCAGCTATCAGCCAGCCAACAGTATTTTCTCTCAGCATAAATCAGTATTAGCCACCAGGCAAGCGAACCGGTCGAAGTCGAACACAACGTAAAAAAAAGAGAGAAAACATTCGATAGTGGATTGAAGGTAAAAGTGCATCAACCTACGCATAAGTCATTTCAAGTTTGACACTGCCCCTATAAATCATTTTGCTGCAAATACCTTGTTCCTACTTACTCAATTTTGTTTCAAATACCTACATACTTATTCAATTTTGTTTAAAATACCTACTCAATCCGTTTTCCCGAGTTAGAGCCACTACAACCTGAGTTAGCGTGGACAAGCTTGCCAAAGCGATTGCATTAGGCTCATATATCATTTTGCATCGAAAGTTTTAATACTAATAGTGAAATTCAGTGCGACAAAGTTTAAATCTCTCATTAGCATTTTTAAAATCTTTAAAAATAATATCAAGATTATACTCTATACAGCGGCGGAGCGAAGGGGGGCTCTAGCCCCCATGGAAGGGAAGAAGAAAATAGAGAGAGAGAAAGAGAAATGAGAGGGAGATGAGGAGGAGGAGGATGAAGTATGAGAGGATAAGCCCCCCCAGCCCCCTGGGGGCAATTCTGCCTCCGTCACTGACTCTATAAGTATCCAATTTTAGTAAAGATCGTATTGGCGGTCTGCAAGTTTTGAATCCATGTTCAATCGGTTAAGTTTGTGCATATTGGGTAGGTATTTGCAACATAATTGAGTAGGTGGGTGGGTATTTACAACATAATCGAATATGTGGGTATTTATAACAAAATAGTAACTTATATACGTGGAACAATATTACCTAGATTGAAACCTGGGCCTGGGCCTGGGCTTGGGCCGTATATTAAGCCTAGGCCAGAGCCCACATATCAAAGTGAGACCGGGCTAGCATGCGGAGATTACTGACCGAGAATGCACGGGTGCCCGGCGGTAGCAGCAGAGCACTTCGTTTTCAGAACTGCACAGCTCCGGGCAATGATACCTAGCCAGTCTGCAAACTAGCTAAATTAAAGTGATATAAACTTAAAGATAATCCGTAACAAAATGATTCACATAAAGAGCTCGTGATGTATCACCGGTTTTAGATCTAGGATTTTTTAAAGTTACAATTACAAATAACTGGTTCTAAAAAACACTGGTAGAGAATGGACCTTTCATCTCATACATTTGCTCCGGTTGTGTTTTGACCTGAGACAAATGTAACTTGTAGCCCCGGTTTATATTTTTTATGGTCCCGGAGGAGGTCACTTTTAGTCCCGGTTGGTGTTTCCAACCGGGACTAAAGGTCCGCCTTTAGTCCCAGGTGGTAACACCAGTCGGGACTAAGGGTGACTTTTAGTCTCGGTCGGTGTTACCACCCGGGAATAAAAGTCCTCCATGGAATAATTTCAAAAGTAAAGCACCAAAGAGTGTACCACATGTTCTTTGTAGGTCAGATGGCAAGGAGCCCATACATGAGGCAAGAGGTCTCAGGTTTGAATCCCACGCACCACATCCGTGGTATCTCTACGTGACTTGTGATTCGTGGTGGCCTCTCCTATGTTCAATTTTTTTAGTCTACTACAACATCTTAAAGCATATATACACAATAATTTTGGTAAAAAAATCAAAATACATTTTTTAGTTCTGAATTCAGAAGTTCACACTTTTTGTCTGCTGATGGTGACATGATTCACTTTGTTCACTACTAAATGTACAAAAATTCACTCTAGGTTTAGGCCTTATATAAATATAAGAACAAAGAATAAAGAAAAACAGTGAAAGAATCTAGGATCAAATAAAGTAAGCTTCATGTTTTAATATATAAGTCTATGTATTAAGTGTTACGTTATAAGGAATTTAAAGGTTCTCTATTATAGGCATGTCCCAAATGATGCGTATAATAAGATTAATGCTATCCTACGATTTTGGAAATATTTAGATATCAAATTTAGATCTTAGAAAAAAGTTTGTTTTCTTCTATACATGTGCACATAACAACAATGAAACAAAGTACACACACAAGGATTATAGGTGGACCATCTCTCATAAGACTAAGAAATTTCCATTTCAAGACATAATGTGGTCCACTATAATCACTGGTTTGTATTATACTTAATTGCCTATTGAAATGTTTTGTCTTGATAGAATCCATATAAATAATGCTTCCAATCAAATAGGAGAATGGTGGCCTGATCTCATTCACTAGTCAACTTTTGTCTTAAGAATAGGATAACAAGTGACGAGTGAACCCAAATCCTGTTGGCCTGGTCCCAATGTGCCTGAGCTATATAAAAACTAACCATCCCACGTGGCTTGTCGGTAAGAGGAATCTCGGAGCCTGAAGACTCCATTGTTCGCTGTGACGGCGCCCTCTGTCACTACCGCCACCACTAGGACCGACTGCACCAGGGTAACACCGACATGCCACAGTGTATACTCCGATATCTATGGTATTCCTGCTTCACTATGGGGATGTTAGCGGCCCTATGGGCTTCACCCCCATCTATTCTGTAAATCTAATTTAGTGTTAATCAATGGTAAGAGGCGTTAATGTCATTATAGGCTGTGATTAGTCTGGACTTGAACATACGGGAATTACATGTGATTCTAGCAGTGAGCTAGTGTATATACTTGAGTGTCGCCTATGTGTCGTGTTTAAAAATTTACCTATTTTTAAGAACCTACATAATATGTTTTTTCATTAAAAAGAAAATGAGATATTCGTACAAGAATGAGGAACTAGAGCAAACTCATTCAAAATAACAAGACCAAACACATTGTTGATACCACGGGGACCCGATCCTCGTATAACTACAACCTGCAGCTACACGACACTAGAGCCTGCAATCGACGTGCAGCTGTAGCTACACGACCAAAGGCTCCAAACGACCAAAAGCATCTATGAGCCGAGCCCACAAAGAAAAGAAGAAAAACCCCCTAAACATCATGATCCACCAAAACGACCAGAAACAAGGCCCTGCAAAAGACAAGGGCAGCACTATGGCTAGCCACCTCTAGTGTCGAGGTCAATGGGGTTAGTGTAAGGATATCAAGATGACATCTTTAGAAAGGGTACAACACCAAGGATGTTGCTATCATCTGTCCGCCCAAAGACAAGGATTTTTCACCCAGCCAAACCAGAGGGGTGGACATAACTCAAAACGCCCCCAATAGGGTGAGTTACGCATAAGAGTGTAATCTTTGTTGGCACTAGCAGCATAAGCTAGGCATGGCTTCGCCTATTACTCCCAAACCTGACTATGAGCATGACCACCGGAGTGACCAAAAGATACTACAGGCAGAAATACCATATCGGAAAAGATGAATGGCATAAGCAAAACAGAGTGGAAGGCCATGCCAGAACGACGTCAACGAAAGCCTCCAAAAACTGTAGCACCATCCTAGGCGCATCCTCCCACACTACAAGGAGGCCTTCACGTGCCCCTTCGATCTTGAAGCCCACAATGCTGCAAAGGGTTGACCTTGGGATGACGTCACAACCATAGTCGAGGCCGCGCAAACCCAAACCTACCTTTGCGGTGCGACTGGGCCCTCGCCAGCTCGTTCCCAACAAGAAAGACGCAAGATCTTGAGCTGAGCAGCAGGGGAGCATATGATAGGTGTTCGAAGGCTCGGCGGAGGAGCTCATGTTCGGTGACGATTGGCATGGGCCCGGGCGCAATAGAGGGCGAAGAAGACGCGGTGCTGGAGCCCCCCATCGAACAGGTTTGGTGATTGGCAACTGGCAGCCTTGATGGATCTGGCGATCGATGGCGTATAGGTAGTGCGACCCTAGCGACCTTGGAGGGGGCGAGTGGGGAAGCAGTGCCACACTAGCAGCTAAGTCACCCCTAGAACACCCACAGCCTGCAAGGCGTGGGCATCCACAAGCCGGCGATGGGGGACGACTGGGAGAGCAGATCGAACCAAGATGCGTGGAAGGCGTCGAGTCACATTGGTGGCGACGAGTCGAGGAAAGGCCGTGGGTCAGGGACTGCACAACCAGGCAACAATACGGTGACAGGCGCACCACTTGTCCCTGAGGTGCTCAGATCCGGCCACGAGGCCTATTGAACATGGCGGCCAAGGATCCAATAGCAGGGTCTGCTGATGGCAAGCTAGGGGAGACAAGAGATCAGCCAGCAGGCCATCCCTAGTACGCACATGCCAAAGGAGAGATAGGAGGCTGCCCAAAAACACCGAGGACAACAGCCTCCTCGGTGGGCCCGGGCATGCACGAATCCGAGCAAGGCGGCGACCAATTTGGTGAGTAGCACCCAACAAGGCTGGCGGTTGGCAGTGAGAAGATGACCAATGACCTCGGGTGCAGTGACCTGCATTGCGGTTCAAGGGGAATTGGATGGGGAGGGGGGCGGCAGTGGCGCTAGGGTTTGGGTTGGAATTTTTTTTGAATATTGGCTGCCACGTGTTGTGAGGCTCGGGTTATCACCTTGTTCCGTGCATGGAGAAATCGACTTCCAAAAGGTACCCCGGACATGTATTGATCTTGTTGACCTGACCTTTGCTTTTATTAGTCATGGTATACCACAGTTACAATCAAGCTCAAGGTATCTAGGAAGTGTAGGGTGCTTCATCAAGCCACTCATCACTAACTAAGCTACCAGATACAAGTTTGTCACAATCGTGTGGAGCCTTAACACACGTACAAGAACATTATTGGCGACTATGGAGTAGACCACACCTCAAAATATTACACGGTTAGGCAGAGATCTGCCATCCCATGTACAGATCATTCCACCCCATATATAATTTTATGATATTGTACGAACAATATCTGCACGTATCCCATTTTTTATGATATAGATATATAGCACAAATAGAAAAAGATGCATTGGGTAGAGGGATGGCTCATATATGGCTGTCGTCTTCCTTCAGCCCTAGGTGATCGAAGGATCGGAGTTGGACTGGACAAAGAACAATTTTGCAAAAGCTCCATGCAACTATGATGCGCCTGACCAAGATGAAAAAACTTGTGTGTGGCGACCCTGTTATACTTTCTAGCGCTTAAATCGCAGACAGAAAATAAATGGATGCTTTGTTTGTATTTCGGTGTTTTCAGTCATAATATCAGTAGACTTAACACCGGAGGTTCAATCTTGGACATGTAATTGATGCAGCGTAGGGTACGGTGGTGTTCATGTGCATTCATTCTCCTTGAAATTTCCATAAATAAAGGAAATTACTAATAAGAGAGTGACGAACTTTTGCTTGCAATCAACCAAGCCTTATATATGCCAAACATATACGGACCAAACGGTACTAATAACGTTGCAAAATAAAATTTGAGCAAACTCCATTTACTGTATACATTCAACACAGTGGCGCAGCGCTATGGCATGATTTTTAAGGTGGGGTGAAATAATTAACACCATCCTAGGGCTGGTTAGATTTCTTGTGGCAGAATATATAATCCGACGACGTGGTTTAAGTGTTTGACTACATGGGTTATCACATTTAGGGCTAGCTTTTTTCTCATTAGAAGGTGTCATGTCTGTCGATATATATTGAGGTGGCTATGGTCATTTTATCAGTTTTAAGGTATATTGACTTAGTCTTTTAGAGGTGCTCTCATATATAGGGCCACGATGCAAATGCATACATTCGTAGGAAGTTTGCATGTGTATATGAGTGCCATGTCTATGTTTTGAAAATTATATTCAAGAAGGATCTAATACTGCTGTACACAGAGCAGTAGGAAGCACTAGTGCGGAAGGCCCCATATATTCATGATTAATCGAGGCTTGGCATGAGTAGAGCACAAAAACAGGCAATTGGGTGTAATTCATTTACTTGCATAATGTATTTTGATATAACGTCCTTTGATGTTTATTCTTCCATAACCTTTTTACTTTACAGAATACACCCACTGTCCACAAATGTAAACATTTCTAAGATTTTTAGGACAAATGAAGGGGGATAAATTTTGAATGCTAGAAATGCTTAAAGTTTGTAGACGGATGGATTATATTATTTCCATTCTGAGATCTCACGGCACCTACTATATATAGGTGAATGATGTATTGTCATCCATCACACCAAACAAAGTATGGGTATACATGTTACATACATATTGCGCACACAAGCATATAATAATCTGTATTACGTTCCGCTGAAGTCCCGGAATCAGCCTTCTTTAATCTTCTGCACTAGTGAAAGGACGCACCCATTCAAGTTGAGGGTTCCTTAACAAATGGTTTCGGAACACATTAATTTGCATGCAGGCGTAAGCGTCGGCCAAGCTAGCATGGCTTCCTCCACTGTTCAACACAAGGGAAGGAGTCCCAGTAATATTGAAATCTGGATCAAGCGCAATTCTTTCTGCTGCAATCTTGGTGATTACTGCACTAATGAAAACAATAGCTATGGAGAACCATATAGCAGCATTTGTAATGAGATCCATATGGATATTGACCAATGGCGTGTTAGATCCAAGCAGCTTGGAATAACAACAGCACTGCACATGAATACGATAATAAGTCCAAAGTTAAATTAAACACATTCATGAATGGCCAAATAAAATAGTACATAGTGCGCCGTAAACTTTGGGCCATCTGCCGACCTCGATGCAAAGTTGAGATATCGAGTCATGCTCACTACTACAGAACCCAACATCACAAACGGTTTTTAACCCTCATCACAAACGGTTTTTGCTAGACGTTTGTGATATATCGGTTGTGATGCCGGGCATCACCAATGGTTTATAACACAAACTGTTTGTGATGTTCTAGTCATCACAATCTCTCACACATCACAAACAGTTTGTAACACAAACCGCTTGTGATAAATACAAACCGTTTGTGATTTTTTTTCACTTTTTTTATATACAACACATATACATTCACAGCACAGCACATATACACAGCATAGCACATCACAACACATAGCACATATTCAGGACTCACATCACATCACAAGCACAATTCAACAATGAAAAACATCTCAATCTTACAACAAGTTCCGAACTATAGCAAATTAAAAAAAAAGAAACGTGCACCATTCAAATAAGTTTTTTGTTTAAACCAGAAATTTGGCCTATTGCCACATAACACTTTGCAACAATAGAAAGTTTGTTTCAATAGGTAGATGTTGGGGATATGTGGAACATATTGCCATTAATTTCATCTGTTGTGAAAAATATCTAGTTTCGTTGTAAAAGATTGGTGTTATTGCCAAGATAAAAGTGTATCGTTGCATTAGAGTCACTATTTTGCCACAATGTCCTAGTGTGGTAATAACAAAAAAACTGATTGCAACAAAAATATCATTGTTGCCACGATGGAAGTACCATTGTAATATATGAATACTATACTATTGCCACGCTTTTCTATCTACCATATTTCTTGGTACATTCTGGTTGTTATTAGAGAGGATAAGAAAAAAATATTAGCAAAATAAACAACAAAAGTACTTGTAGTGTAGTGGTAAAGTGTTGTGTGCTAATATGTCTTAGGTTCGATTCCAACTAACGACAATTTATATTACCACGGTGGTAATTGCAACGGCTACCAGTGAAAGTGACACTGTTGCAATAGATACCTTTTGCCACATTTTTTCACTGTTGCCATAGACAAAAAATCTAGTATTTTCAAAAATATGTTTAAGTTATCAGTTGTCACAAACAATCACATAAAGGTGGAAAGAAGGAAAATAAAACTCATGTTGCGCCCATGTGCAAGAGAGAGCTAGCTGTCTTCTTGGAATGTATGAGAGGGAGCCGGCATCCGTTGCTCACCCATCTCAGATCACGGCTGCGGCTCTACGGGGCATGAACAGGAGCGGGGGAGTATGCCAAGATGGAGAGAGCACTGGATCAGGATTTGGGCAGCCACTGGCACCCGCAGCGTGTTCTTGTGCGTGGGTGTAATGATACAGGCGAGGACACGGAGGACATGAAAACTAAAGAGCTCGTACTGACGGAGAGACAATGCATAGGGGCTGGGACACAGCATGGGGCCTATATGATCGATCAAGCTAAGACTTAGCTGCTATGTGACGGCAAAAGTGAATTTGAGGGTTGATAGTTTCTGGACTGCTGGATTTCTTTTGAAGCGGATGAACTTAACGACGCCATCTCAAAGCAACAGACAGCGCTGTGCAAGGAAGGCTTCCGTGTCTCTAATGCATGTTTTGCCGTTTTGCAAGTAAAATCCAGTGTTTCTTGGAGGGACTTTATGCATTCGTTGTAATCTTGCTGTATCCTAATAAAAGCTCACGCATTTCGCCCTAAAAACAACTGTAAAGAAGAATATCTGCATACCTTTGGATTCAACAGTAGAAGCAAAAGTCCTCTCGATCAGTTGCAACAAAATATAGGATCAATAAGGATCGCAATGCCTCATCGTGTGTTCCCTATACTCCTCTGAACTGAATGTGTGCAGTGAGGGCAGACTTGCCATATGCCACGCATATAAAGATGCGGCATGGCTGGAAACAGAACATAGGGCAACTGAAGAATAAAAACTAGATAGCACGACATAAACACGGGAACTAAAAAACACCAGAAGACTTTTTAGACACAAGGCGACAAGGAAACCATAAGTTGTAGAACATATATGGATGTGGAGGGCTGAGTCAAATGTTTCGGTTGGGAATGTGTTATCTGAACTACCTAACAGCTGAATAAAGTACTACCTCCATTTTAAAATAATAAGTCATTTCGGATTTTCTGAATACATAAGTTTTACTAGACACTTGACATGTCTAAATACATAGCAGAAACTATGTCGCTAGAAAAACAAAAATAACCTATAATATGAAACCACTAGTACAAATGAGATTTGTAGGGCCTTTTTTTTCAGGGGTGACCTAAAAGATCACATGCACCTACAAAAGGAACGTGGTTAGTGTAGCTTCTGGCCTGCTCTTGGAGAAGCATTTGAAGGGCCAGACCATGGGCTGAACCGCTCCTGGAAATGGGGTCATTTCCAGGGAAGGATGATGGGGTGACCCATCCATGAAGCCACCTACAAATATGAATCATTTCTAGGGGTGTGTGATGCCATTACCAGCACCTAGAAATGATGGGGCGGGTGACGACATGGCCCGCCCCTAGAAAGTCTCCCGTGAATAAATTTATAACTTTTTCATATGATCTCGGATGAAGATAAACTTTATATTAAAATTATAGCGCTCGATGAGACCTAAAACTTTGTAGTTTACAATATTTTTATTTAAGATAATTTAATAGTAAAAAATAATTATAATATATCTATTTTTGAAATTTAGAATTGGTGAGTTTTTCAAACAACACTCTATTCAAAGCTATAGTGTTCAACGAGATCTACAATTTTATAGTTCATACATTTTTTATTTAAGATGGTTTAGAACCACATGATCATTTAGATATTTGTTGTGCCATACACGACTATAACTTTGGATTGTATAGTGTAAATGTAGTATATGTAAATGTGAATGCAATTTGAACATATGTATTGCGATTGTGATTTTTGACCATTTAAAAAACACATGAGATATGCGATATATATCGTGTATGAGTACGTATAGATATGTAAGGCTCATAGGTTTGCTACTCTTGGTGATTGATGACACCTAGCTTGTCTTAGTCGCTGTGGTGATCTTGGTGAACTATCGAAGATTGTGGGTGCCCCAAGGCCTTGGTGACATTTGTGTTTGAGCTCGCCATTTCAGAGATGAAGAAGGAGCATTCTTTATGGATCACTTAGGTTCTTAGTAACTTAAGGAGACATATCTCTAAGTGAGAGCCTGAGCATAGACTAGAGGGAGCGTTAACTCCTCGATACCATGGGAAAAATCTGGTTGTCTCGTGTCCTCTCTCTTTTCATTTCACACCTATACTTGCATTTTCTTCAAGTGTTTTACCTTCTTGTAAGATAGAACTAGGATGTGTTTTGCCTTAGTGTGTTTAATTTGATCACTAGAATCATTTCATGATAGTGTGGTTCACTTAGTTCCTAGTAGCATTTTTTTTGTCATGTGAACTATATGTTTGGGCAACACTAGTCTATAGGCTAAGGTTTTGGATTGGAATCAAGTTTTTGATTTTAGAGAAAACTTTCAAATTCACTTCGCTCTTTGGGCTATCGATACTTCCAGTTTCTATTTATAACCGGCTGTAAAACTATCACATGTGGTTCCATTTAAACTGCGATTATAATACTAACAAAACAACCGGTTTTGTAGTAGTGTTTTGGCCTTTGTGTCTCATCGGTATCCTTCATTCGAGCCTTGGTGGCTTTTGTGCTTGCTAGCACCTTTGGGGTTTTGTGTCTTGCTGCCAACATTTAGAACCTTGATGACTCTTGGTTGTGAATCCTCTGGCTTGGTTAAGTTACTTTAACCATTCATTTATCTTATATTATAAACTTATGATCATTGGAGAGTAATTTTGATTACAAATCTAACCATTATAAATTTGTACTATAAAAATTTAAATTTGTTGGTAAGAAAAGATTAAATTTAATACATTGTCATGTGTAGATTACATTTAAATTTGTGCTATAAAAATTTATAGTATGAATATCTATTATTAATATCAAATCGCTAAGAAAATATTATGCTATGCCTATATGAATAGTATGAAAGAGAAAAATCTGGTTTGAATTTAAAATTAATATCTATTATTAAATTTGTACATTTAGATTACATTTATGTATATCTATTATTAATATCAAATCGCTAAGAAAAGATTATAATATGCCTATATGAATAGTATGAAAGAGAAAATTCTGGTTTGAATTTAAAGTTAACCGCGATCAATTTTATTTTAAATTATGTTTTATTTTCTATTTTATTTGATTCACGATGCGGTGCTACTTTGAGCATAGTAGGATAATAAAATTATATAGTTCATCATTGTTTCACGTTATCATTTTTTTTATAGGCGTGCATCGCACGTACACCATCCTAACTAGTATATGCTTAATTCTTGTTTCTCATGCGTTAAACTTTAGCGCCGTCACATTGGAGGTAAATATGTTAATTAGGAGTATTAAATATAGATTAATTTAAAAATCATTACATAAACGAGGAGTAATTTACGAGACGAATTTATTAAGCCTAATTACACTATGATTAGATAATGTAATGCTATAGTAAATGTATGGTAATTATGTATTAATTATAATAAAATTAGGCTTGTTAGATTCGTCTCGTGAAATAGACTTGACTTATGTAATTAGTTTTATAATAGTTTATGTTTAATACATCTAATTATCACTTATTTAAAGCGCTAAAGTTTAGCACCTGGATCCAAACACCACCTTATGGCATCACGTACTGTTCCCTTCAGTACTATTATTTTTCAGAATAATTCTTTTCTGCTAATGGCGGCATCAGATCTGGCGTGGTGAAAATGCATCGCAACTAAATCAAAAGGACTTGGGATGAAAAAACAGCAGTTGGGCACTAAAATACTCGGCGCAGGTTCACACGAGATTATGAATTGATTATATTTGATTTCGTTGGAGTTCTAGTGCGTAGTGAGCTGTGCCATGAAAAACTAACAAGGGTGCCAGATGCCCAGATTCGGACGCCGGGTTAGTCGATTGCGGAGATCAACCAATTGGCGTTGTTGAGTATTAAGTAGTGGGATATTGTGATTTGGGATATGGACGTACGATAAAAATACTTCAGTCAAGATTATTCGAATCAAGGACCTCCACTGGTCCACACTAAGCCCACACTCATTAGCACAACATGCATACTGCTCATCATGTGGTGGCGACCTCATGGGTAGCCTGTAGTACCCAGCTCAATATGCCTACTAGTGGTAGTTAACTAATGGAAAAATGAGCATTCATCGATGATGTTAGTAATGGATATAAATTGATCCAGTAGTAATGTTAGAATTAGTACCGGGTTTAAGTTTGGGAGCCCGTGAAGACCATTTAGTACTGAGTCAAAACACCATCTAGTACTAAATTTCACCCTTTAATGATATTTTAGGAGCTACTTCAAAAGAAAAACATCTCCTTGTTGCTCACATGTGCTGCGTAGGTAGGATGTTAAGAGAGGTACATACGAGCTAGGCTTGAGGTTGTGGGTTGGAATCCCACACACTCGCATTTACGTGTGACAAAATCGCGTGCCTGCACATGTGTGGTCCTACCTGAGATTTAATAAAACATTTAATTTTGGATTCAAAACCGTTTAGTACCGGTTGGTGTTACCAATAATTCTTTCACTTAGTATCGGGTGGATGGCCTAGTACTAAATGGTCTTGAATAGTATTGTGCGAGACTTGCATGTGTGCGGCCCTTCCGGGTTTCAAACATTTTTCCTTTATTTTTTGGGTACAAAACTGTTTAGTACTAGTCGGTATTACGGATCGGTACTGATTCTTTCATTTAGTACCGGTTGAATGGCCCGGGACTAAATGGTCCTGCATTTAGTATCGTCTAGCGGTGTCGGTTATAAAACCAATACTAAAAGGGGGTTTGGACCCAATACTAAAGCTCAATTTTCCAATAGTGTTTGTTAGTCAATGTGGCTAAGTTATGGTCGTGGTATGATGATTTAGTATAACTTTGGAAGTTTACAGACGGGGATGATGGCCAATTTATAATCTTTATCACTACAAAGGTAGCACTTTTGAATTAACAATTTTATTACGAATCGAGAACGAAAGTGTAGAATAGACACTACACGCATATGCGGGCCTATACCATATGAGGAGCTAGGCTGTAATAAGTAGATTTTGTAGCGGGGTATTATAGGTGGTGATGGTGTTCAATTCATGTACCCTCACTAGTATTTTGGTCTAGGGTATTATATTCACCCAACCTTAAGAGGTTGCTCTCTTGGAAGCGCATCGTTTATGTAGCATGCACAGTTGTAGTTTACTACAATCTTGGAAGTTTAGGGGAGGGGGTGAGCAGATGAGGGCTAGTTTATAATCATTGTCATTCTAAATATAGAATCTCCGTGTTAATCCGTTTGTATGAAGTGAGGACAAACATGTAAGATATGTGCTATGTGTATACGGCCAGTTCGGCACGAGGAGGTGGACCGTAAGTAGATTTTGGAGCTGGGTGTTACATAAATAACTTTTTTTCTCAATGAACATGAGCTTAAGTGTGAAAATGTAACTTAGAGGTGTAACCAAGCCCCCCCATGGGTTCTATACCGATTCATAACAAGAAAGCTTCTCTGGTCCTTCACTAACCGGGGCTAAAAGTCCTAAAATCCAAAATACTAAAATAGGAATAAGGCTTGCTATTATTAGAAATGTCCAAAAAATATCATATTCATGAAGCAGAAACATAAATATACTCCCATTAATGTGGAATAGGCAGAACTGAATTAGTCAATTCAAGTTGACATGACATTGTCAATTTATCCAGAACTTCTCTCTTTTCTTTGGTGAAACAAGAATCTATTTTGCTCAAACCAAAGGCAAAAAGTGGCTTACTTTAGCCTTTTTTTCTTTTGTAACATGTCTTTCCTTAAGGATTCATACAATGGAATCCCCACTCCATTTTTTGGATTTCTCTTCTATTTAGATACCTCCGTCCTAAATTACAGTTTGTTTTGTTTCTTCTAGATACATAATTTTTACTATGCATCTAGATATACACTATGTGTAGGTACATTATCCGCAAGTGAACATAGAACATCGTGGAGAGCTAGGAATGGCCCAAGCCAACCGACCTGGTGAGGTTGGGCCGATCGGCTGGGCCTCTTTTAAGGCCCAATAAGACCCATCTTTCTATTGTGTGAAGCTCATGGAGATTTTAGGTTTTCCACATTGACCATTCACCCAAAGCCACCTCCAAATTGACAGGAGGCGCAGGATAAATATTCCCTAGAAAAGAGAGCCATATGGTGGCCATTGGTTTGCAATTCTGGGGCACCACATCCATTCCACCATGGCCATTCTACTAGGAACTGGAGCAAGTTCACATTAGAAGCCATGCCATCATAGGGGACCTCTGGAGGAGGAAGGAACACCTCGTGCAAGCTCACATGAGGTGGCCAGGCCAATCGGCCTAGGGAGTTCCTAGGCCGCCTTGCTATCATCTTTGGTTAGGATCATCTTCAAGAGATATATTCCCCTTTGCACGTCCAGATGAGTAAGATCATGGGGTAAAGTCTTTGTCCCTCCCTAGGATCAAAGGGCGACATTGAGATGTAACCTCTATGCTTGTGTAATAGGTTATAATGATATTAAAATTCCATGATTCATATCTTAATTGTGCCAACAGGCTTTATTTGTAGGGTTTGATCATCCCTCTTAATATCATCATCGTATGCATGTCATTGGGCGGTTGATTACCCTCATTACATTGCTACAAAAATTCTTATCAGTACCGGTCAGGGGGAAGGGTTAGTACCGGCTGCCCCTGCCGGTACTGGCTTACCGGTACTAATGTGCGAGCCAGTTAGTACTAACATGCACAGTTTAGTACCGACCGGTACTAAACGGCCTCGCGCCCAAAAAATAAAAGAAAAACTTTTTTGGACTGCCGGGAGGCTCGCACAAGTCACAAGTCACAAGTCACGCGTAAATGTGCGTATGTGTCCGCGAGGATTCAAATCCGTGATCTCTAACCTCGCGCGTTGCTTCCTTACCATCCCACCTATGCATCACTTGTGACTGAGTGGGACGGAGATGCTTTCTTTTTGAAGTAACCCGTGGAGGACACTTTAGTACCGGCTGGTAACACGAGCCGGTACTATAAAATGCACACTTTAGTACTGGACCGGCTCGTGTTACCAGCCGGTACTAAAGTGTTCTCCCGGGCCTCCGAGACACTTTAGTACCGGTTCTGTTTATGTCCGGTACTAAATGTCGTGGATGAATGTGAGTTTTTGTAGTAGTGGTAGTGATAGTATATAGGAAGGAAAAGGTCGAGTGCACGTTCTTTCATTCGATAATATTAGATCAACATCATTAGGAGAGTAGATGCATATGTGAGTGATCCTGGGTCCTTGGTATGAGTATTCTAGACATCTTGTTTGCAACATCTTTCATCTACTTAGTTTAGCATTAGGTGTTCTTTACAACTTCAACATACAAACCCCTGTTTGTTTGGATTAATTAGTTCAATATCTCTCGCACATTCCATTGTTCCATGGATTGATAAACCTTGGGGATACTCCAAGGAAAAAAACTACAACTAATCAACGAGCTTATGGTATAGTGATCGGTGTGCCTAATTGGCATAAACACATCTACTCAAAAGATAAAATGGTTTATACTTTGAAGTAACTTGGAAATTTGACTATATGGGGCTAAGAATGCTAAAATCAGATCCAAATCATGATAAATTATGATGAGATACCCAAGGAAATTGAACATAACACTAAAGCTATGATGCATATGGCTTCTAGGCTACCACATAAAGGTTTGGGAGAGCATGACACACAACATAGACGAACTTCCTAGGATGATCGAACTCCCGAGTAATGCAAGATCCAAAGCTCTCCAAACATATCTCTTATGATTATTCAGTCATCTTCCAAATTTTATCTGTCAAATGTTCTATATCTTCAAAATTGAATAGGGAGAGCACTGTGACCACCACAGTGCAAACATGGAGGTGATAGAGATGGAGGTCCCAAAGATAGTTAGAACTCTGAATCGGATAGAAATGACTCAAAGATATCACAACTACTCCCACACGAAGGACCACATGAGGAATACTTGAGGCCTAGGAAATGCTACCTTGCAATAAGTGATGGAAGGTATTGTTCACGTAGGCGAGTACTGCCTTTCTAGGAGGTATGGGATGGTCGATCATGTGGTGGGTGAAGTTGTACAAATCCCGCAGGGCATAAAAGTATTTGGATAGCCATAGTTCATGATCATGAACTCATCTTGTCAAATTCCTCTACGCTTAGTGTTTTCAACATATGCACACCTAGTAAAATAAATAAATAAACTGTGCCATCTTTTCCATATCCGCACCATATTCCAGAATTGAAATTCTGAACAAAAATGCTTTGCATAGTAGATACAATAAAGAGAAGTTTACTTCACCAATGCTTCTTGAAATCTCAGTGAATCCATAGCGTGGTCACCAACTTTAAACGCAAAGAGGAGGCAAGGAAGCTATATACATACAGTGCAAAAAACTATACCTACGTAGAACGAAGTTCGACTAGAGAAGCGTACACTCCACCTTTGATGTTCATCAGCGCCTCATGTCTTCCTTTCTCGGCAATTGCACCATCCTTGAGAACTGCAATGATATCGGCACCTTTTATTGTCGAGAGGCGGTGCGCCACTATAACAGTAGTCCTGCCAACCATCACATGATCCAAGGCATCTTGCACAATACGCTCGGACTCGGCATCCAGGGCGCTCGTTGCTTCATCTAGCAGTAGAATCCTAGGATCTTTCAGTATGGCCCTTGCAATAGCAACCCGCTGCTTCTGGCCACCAGATAGCTGGACTCCCCTTTCCCCAACGGCTGTGTCATATCCTTGGGGAAGGCTTGATATGAACTCATGTGCATTGGCTGCCTTTGCAACCTTGATGAGCTCCTCCTCGGTAACACCCCCGTGCTTCCCATAGGCTATGTTACCACGGATTGTGTCGTTGAAGAGCACAGGCTCTTGGCTCACCAGCCCCATTTGGTCCCTTAGCCAGGCTACTTTGAGGCTCTTAATCTCCACCCCATCCAATGAGATGCTACCAGAGTCGGGATTGTAGAATCGCTCCAGCAAAGAGATTAATGTTGACTTGCCACTACCACTCTCTCCCACAAGTGCAACAGTCTGCATAAAACCATGATGGTGGTAAATTGCTTTCTTTAGGGTGATGGTGGCAAGTTGCTGATTATAGTTAAACTACTATGAAGGATATGATTTGCATGGCGGATAGAAGTATAGCTAACCTTGCCAGAGGGAATGTACAGGGTAAAATCTTTGAAAATTTGAACATCCGGGCGCATTTGGTACTTGAAGTTAACATTTTGGAAATCAATGTTTCCCTTGACCTCGTCTAGTGTCAAACCTTCATTGCTGCTTGAGTCAATCTCTGACTTCCGATCCAGCAAAGCAAATATGGAAATAGCTGAATCCTTGGCCTTTGTGGAATCAGAAGCCATGGCACTTGTTCGGGCCATTCCAACTGTTGCTATAACAAGGGCAAAGAACACCTATAGGACATGACTTACTGTGTCAAATATCCAGTAGAAGAAATGAATCCAAATGGGATAATATTACGGAAATGATGCATTTTCTAACCTTGAAGACATCACCAAAAGTAGATTTGTTATGATGTACAAATTGCGCCCCGACATAGAAACAAAGGCCAAACGTAAGGTACAATATCAAGAATGCGAAACCGAAACCTGTGCCTCCAACCAATCCTGTTCGGACCCCTTGGTTCTTTGATACTTCACATTTCTTGTCGTACATCATCATCACTCTTTCTTCAGCACAATAAGAAGCCACAGTCCTGATATTGCTGACTGCATCAGTGGCCACTTGACTTGCATCTTCATACAACAGCTGCAGAAATAGCTAGTACTTAACTCTTATGAACTTTGCAAGTTGTGAAACAACAATGTATAGAGATTCTCTTTATTCTTGTCAAAATTCAAATACTTAACTGAACATTATGAAATTGTATAGGATCAAACTTTGGTCATTAGAAAATGAACTAATCTATTTATCATAAGCAACATATCCAGTTTTCAGTATTATTCTAAAATGTCGTCATTTCATTGGAAGAACAAAACCAAAGTCCCACTTTAGATATATTACCTTGGCATCTTCACTGAAACCCTTCAAAAACTTTATTTGTGCATAGCCTTGAAGACCCACTAGTGGAATCACACAAAGTATAATTAAAGAGAGCTTCCAGTCAGCTATCATAGCAATGACAAACCCCGTGATTAGTGTTGAGGCTTCCTGAACTGACAAGGCCAGGTTATCACCCACTAAACGTCGTACATTCAAAGCATCAATTGACAACCTTGCACCAATGGCTCCACTGTAAGACAAAATTTAACCATTAGTATCCCAAATGTATAACTATACGAATTGTAATTACAAAGGGATGGTAGCCAACCTGGAATATTTTGGATCATCAAACCAAGCAACTTCTTGGTGCACAACGTGTTGAAATGACAAAGAACGAATACGCTCAATAAGCTTCCCTCCGGCTACTCCAAACAAGAAATACTCAAGTGGTATTGAGATTATTGATGTGATGCCCAACACAACACACATCAAACCCCAAAAGCTACAATCCTTTCTTAGTTTGTCTGGCGGCTCGTAGAATGTTTTGATGGCGCTGGAGATCATTAGACCAAACAACGGGAAAAGCACTCCATGGACTGCAGCAGCTAGGGATCCTAACAAAATAATTGGTAGCTCTGGCTTGTTTAGGCTAGCTAACCGTCCCATAGGAGGTTTCTTTAGGATGTCACCATCACCAGCTTGCTCCGTCTGAATATTCCCATTTTTGCCATTGCATTCGAGTAACTCAACTGAACCAGGCGAGCCAGATGGGATGGTGAAAGAATGCGAACTACTCTTTCCTATAGATTCTCTGCTTATTGATCGCTTCAACGAGAGGCTTCTACTTTTAGAGCATTGATCAGATGTATGGCAATCTAGTTTCTCTTCCTCTTCTCGGCATTCTTGTAGTCGAATAAGTTGTGAATAAGCACAATCAGGGTTCACTACCAATTCATCATGGGGACCTATGGAATATCCAGTAACACAAATAATTGGTATATAAATTACAATATTTTTGAAGTATCTAAACAATGCACAAAGAATGAAGGCAAAAGGTCATACCTTGTTCAACTATTTTCCCTTGTTGAACAACTGATATGCAATCAGCATTCCTCACAGTACTCAGACGATGGGCAATTACAAGTGTTGTTCTGTCCACCATAATCCTATTCAGTGCCTCCTGAACAATATGCTCTGACTCCACATCCAAAGCACTTGTAGCCTCATCTAACAAAAGGATTTTGGGGTTTTTAATGATTGCTCTTGCAATAGCTATCCTTTGCTTTTGGCCCCCTGAGAGCTGTGCACCACGTTGCCCAACCATTGTGTCATAGCCCTTGTAAGGCAAAAAAAAAGTTAGCAGTCAGATCATATCAATGTGATGTTGTAAGGTTTATATATATCATTTAATTTATTGATCTTTTTGACATACATTGGGTAATTTATCAATGAAATTAGCTGCATTAGCTAGCTTAGCTGCTCTTCTGATCTCTTCCATCGTTGCATCTTCTTTGCCATATGTTATGTTGTCTTTGATAGATGTCATAAAGAGCAACGGCTCTTGGCTAACAAGACCGATCTTCCCTCTTATCCAATCAAGCCGCAAAGTCTTAATGTTAATCCCATCAATCAGAACCTCACCAGCCTGTGGATCATAGAATCTTTGTACTAGACTAATAACTGTTGATTTGCCGCTTCCACTCTTGCCAACTATAGCCATCGTAGTGCCTCTAGACACATGTAATGAGAATCCATCAAATATAAGTTGCTCAGGCCTTGCTGGGTATCTGAAGTACACGTCCTTTAGGTCAACATCACCCTTGACGTCTTCTAATTGCATACCACTTGGGTCATCTGGATCAATCGCTGGTTTCCTCATGATGGTTTTGAACAACCTGTATGCTGCAGATTGCCCCTCTGCAAAGGCTGCCATGCAGGGTGTTGCATTGCCTAATGATCTACCATAAACAATGAAAAAATATCTGACACTGTTAGTCATGCGACATGAATCATCAAACAAATCCTTTCTATCTCAATGAAAAGAAACTTACATTGCCCCAGTCATTACTGCAAACAAAATATTGATGATGTCTCCTCCTAAGTATCCCTTGTTGAGAATCAGCTTTCCACCATACCATATGGCTAAACCATAGCAAGAGAAAAATATGAAGAAAACAGAACCCATGCCAAAACCACTTGCAATTCCTTCCTCTGTCGCAGCCTTGTAAGCCTTGTGTACGAGTTTATTGTACAGTGCAATAGCCTGCTTCTCACCATTGAACGAGACTACCTGTAGCCACAAGAAAACTAGCTAGTGAGTTCATGCCACACATTTACTAGTTATTATTTAGATTTCTGAGCACACGAAACTCACTGTTTTTATGGCACCAATTGTCTGTTCGACAACATTCCCTGCATCACTATATGATGCTTGGCCCTTGCTAGAGATTTTAGATAGCATCTTTGAGACAGCTGCGCCGGTGAACACAAGTGGAGGTATGCATGCCAACATGACAAGAGATAGAAGCCAACCTTTAACAAACGCTATGACGAAACCACCAATGAAGTTAGCCACTAGTTGTAGAAACTTTCCTACCTGTAGAATTTTGTGGTAGTCAAAATGTGCAGCTTTTTTATTCAAGATGGTGATAATTGATCGAAACTTCTGCTCTTCAATTTATTTGTTCGGAAGTTATTACCTTCTCGCCGATAGCATCCTGAACTAGCACAGTATCACCAGACATTCTTGAAACTACCTGTCCAGTGGTCATTTCTACATCAAAGAATGCTATATCTTGCTTCAGGACAGATTTGAGGTATAGTGATCGAATACGTGTTGCCTGCCTTTCTCCTGTTATTGTCCAGCATGAAACCTCTGCACAAGCAACAAAAGTATCTTCAGGTATTTATGCTGATGTGAGTACCATATATATGGCTGATCCTTGTAGAATTCTATTCCAATATTTAGTAGCGTTAGTTGAGCAAACGAATTCAGGACACCACTTTTTTTTTAATTGAAAGGACACGTAAAAGTGAAAGGCATGGCTCGGTGATGACAACTTGCAATGTTGACACATTTGTATGGGCACCATCTCATCATGTCTACCAAGATAAAATCAAAGAGAAAAAAAATTACCAGTGATTGTCACTGGTCAATAACTAATAGCAGCAGTATGAGCTTGCGTTGCAAAATGTATACGAAGACTGAAAAGTTAACAAAGTCTATCCATACTTACGAAGAAAGGAGACAATCCCTGTTCCAATGCCCAGGTAGACAAAGTTTAGAACGGCCTGGAAAGGTGGAGAAACAACAGGGATAAAATAAAAATGTATCATATCCATATATCACAGAAAAATGTAAAAAAATAATAAGAAAATGAGTTCTTAGTCAGCTTCAAGGTGAAATCAGTGGACAAGTTTGATGGAAATCTTGTCACAGTTTATTAATGATCCTGATGGCAAACTCTTATCAAAGAAACTGCAACGGTAATTTGATGCAGTGTTTGATCCTTTTTCCCATCTCAAGAAGAAAACAAACTGTGGATGTCTTACCCATTATTGGTGTTTATTTATATTTGTAGACTCCAAAATAATCTACAAATTAATTGTGCATGTGCACCTTGGCAACATATATAAAAGAACTATGTAGATATTCCCTCCGTATATGATTTAGACGTCGTTTTGGATAACGACATGTTCTCGAAAATGTAACTTTGACTTCTTATTTTACAAAAATATTTATTAAAAAATAATATATGTATACTTTTATAAAAATATTTGTTAAGACAAACATATTCATATAGTTTTCACATTTCCAAGCTCAACGACTTAAAAATTATTCGTGATTTATATTTCCAATATTTGACTAAAATATTGTTCAAAACGACATCTAAATCCTATACGGAGGGAGCACGTGTATATTGCACTAGAAGGGCAAAAGATGGATGGGCCTTATCTCTTGTTTTTTCTTGGCAGTACATCATATATGCAGAGCTTTGATGTGCATAAATGGTACTTCTGAGTGATCCAGGTCACATGTATGCGGTTTTGCATCTTTAACCAGGAAAATATTCCAGCAACTACGCATGGGTGGCTAAGTATCCATGTATTCACTACTGGTTGAACTGATAATTGAACTGATAGGATCGAACTAACAGAAATACTCCCAAGAAACGAAGAGGCCGGATCAATTCTAGTTGAAGCAACAGAGATCTTTGATACACTCGACGGCCTCTCACCTTGTTGACGCGGCTGAGGACGTCGTCGGAGGTGGCGCCGCCGAAGGCGTTGATGACCTGGCCGAAGATGAGCGTCATGAGCGGCTGCGCCATGCCGTTGGCCAGCGCCGCCGCCGTTCCGGCGAGCATCAGAAGCACGTCCTTCCCGTCGGCGTACCGGAACAGCCCGGCGAACGGCACCTTCTTCTCCGCCTCGCCATCATCCCTCCCCTTGGCTTCTTCTGCCGCTGCGTCCATCACTCGCGGTTCGCTGCGTAACCACGTACGCCTCTTGATTGCAAGGTGCGTGGATACGCATTTATGAGGCTGGATTGGTCTAAACGATGGTTCTGAGCCAACCGAGAATATTTTAGTTGCATCCATGCCCGTGCTGCATGCCATAGAGATTTTCCTTGAATTTGATTGCTATTATTAATATTAATTATTCTTCGGCATTGTCTCTGTTATTGCTAAAATTTTAAGCTCCAGATATATATAAGAACTCTAGGGAAGTCGAGGATAAATGGATTGCAGTTCGTTTTGTGTTTATAATAAGGGTTCGCAATCGAGCTTTGGATCCCAAAACGCTGGGCTTGCGTCGCTTTCTATCTCATGCATCATTGCTACTCGATTGAACTCGCGGTAACGTGATTGCACGGCCAATCCCATCTCGTGGGCATGAAATCAGAATATAATCAGATAAATCAAGCTCCTCACAGTTTTGTGCTTGTCAGTATCAAAATTATTCGATTTGTCCACGAATATAAAATTCAATGAGTCAGAACATATGTTCAGTGACGATTGTTTTTATATATAGGAAAGTGTTTCATCCCAAAATAATGTAGCAATAATGTACTGGGCTACTGGCCGACTTGTCTCAAAAAAACCTTCATTGAGCTGGCACTTTGCAGCCGAATCGAATCGAATTTGCAGCACGAAATTGTGACACGTTCTCTCCCATCTCATGGGGACAGAATCAAATACGATGAAGCCACATGGAAAACCTGAGAAAGCGTAGCTGTCTGCACTACGCTGTTCCTGCAACCTGAGTTGGCACGATCTTTGGTGGTTGGAAACTAAATATTTAATTCTCAAAAGGTATCTGCAGTGTATGTACGGTGATATGGAGCTCAAAGTTTATAGTACTCCTTTAGACCACCCACAGCATGGGTATCGAGGCTAGAAAAAAAAAAGGGTCCATCAGTAATAATCTGTGGCTTCGACCTTGCGTGCTGCAGCGTGGGCACGGAGGTCTAAAAACAAACAGGATCTACCTTAAGGGGCGTCTTCAACGAACGGCGATGTCGTAAGTAAAAATAATACTTTAATCAACGAGAACCGTAAAAATCAAGGCGTTAGCATTTCGGCCTTTCCAAATTTGGAGCCAAACTTTGGTCTTTTGAGGTGCGTACGTACTGTAGTATTTCGTTTGTATGTGTAAAAAATTATCCAAAAATTAATTGATTAGGCTCCAAATGTTCGTCTCGCAGAGTACAACAAAACTGTGCAATTAGTTTTTGATTTCATCTACATTTAGTACTCCATACATGTGCCAACATTTTAAAGTGATGGAAATTTTTTTTGCATAGTGAACTTTGTGGGTAGAATTTGGATCTAAACAGCAAGACCGTCGTCTCCCCGTACTCCTCCCTCTCACATGCACGCCTATCACACCCGGATTTTCACAAAAACCCGAATGCGGCCACATGTGTGCCCAGGAAGTCTTAGTACACATATAGCGAACAAATATGATAAACAGAGAACATATACTGGAATAAATTCTTCATTAAATAAAATGTTTACATCAGAGTGCTTCATAAATGATCTAAACAATAACAGCGGAAGACTAATAAAACTCTCAACTAATGGAGCCGCAATCCACAGAGTCTCTGACTGGGAGATCGCAACTCAGTAGTACGGTAAATCTTCTGGAAACTCAGCAGCAGACTTATGCCCAGCCCAATCTGTTTACCCATCCGGGTTTTTGTTGAATAAAAATAGCAAGTGTAAGTAAACAATTACTTAGCAAGTATAGCACGGGTATGAAGGCTTAAAATAGGCTAGACACGGCTTAACTGCATTAGCATTTTTAGTTGGTTCATTTTAACATTAACCAAATTACTACAAGTGAATAAATCCCGGTTGTAACCCAATTAATAAAGTATAAGTGACATTAAACATAAATAAACATCATCTTCTAATCAAAAGGATCCAGGCCGCTCGTGACCTTGAGAAAGGCTATCATGATATATTTTACACTCTGCAGATGTTTCGCCCTTTACCCACCAGTCGCGTAAAAGTTCAAAAGAACTTTGCACCCAACCACGCACATCAACACTTCCGAGCTGTGATTGCATAGGGACGCTACGAGGTTTTTCACAAGACACCCTAACAAGACAGTAGCCGCTAAGGTACAATAAGGTGGTGAGACTCTAGGCACCGAGATCGACGTACGTGTTGACGTAAAATCCGCACTTCACGCCAAGCACACAGCAAGCCGAATTAGCTAGCTTTACACGTGGCCCGAGCGTTTGAATCCGAAAGCGTGCCAGTCAATTTTCCTGAAAACTGACAAAGGGAGAAAAAATGTTCAAATAACACCTGGAACGTACCGGGTAATACCAGATAGTTCCATAATTGCGGTTACGGAGCCAGTTTCAAACGACATATAGCTACAGAGAAGCTATCTGTCAGTAGTTAAAGCATCATTCGACAATCGGCAAAGCACGCAGGAAACGCACTGCCGAATGCGTGACGTAAGCATGACGAAAGATCGGTATTTGACTGAATAAACATTGTAACGCATATTCATAACCGATTAACGAGGAACAGAGCATGATAAATAAATAAAAGGGCGAAAACATGACCATAATTTCATAATAAACAAGAATGCATAGACTAAAAGCACTAGTCTACCGCATGTCTAGGTACTTTTCAACCCATCGAGAATGAGACAAGCAAGTTAATCCACCGCATGATACGACTTGCTTGGAATCACACCACCAACCAAGAATAGATCAATCCACCGCATGATATACTCTAAACGTGGAAGGCTAAAAGCATTCTTTATTTAAAACAAAACCGTGAACATGTTTCACTCGTAGCGATACTGCCGAATACAGCTATATAGCCGAATCGGGTTCCATGAAGAAGGAACATGCTTCGTTGATGATGATAGGTCTATCAGATCGAATCGAATTCTAATCCACCAGATGATTAGCTCTAAGACGACCCAAAAACCTGCATCCACCGCATGATACCCGGTTCTGTCAAGATCTACGCAAGACCAACGAGCTTAGACCCGCAACACGTGGCAATCCAGATTGACTTCGAATTCGGCTATGGAAACACAGTGCATTATGAGCTAGAACCGAATCTAATCAACCTGGACTGGGCAAAAGAGTGTTGTAATGATTTAAACATAAAGGTAAAATCCAGAGCAACACATGGTAACTTAATGGATCTATCAGATCTTGCCAAAATCCAATAGAACCGATAACTTGTTCCACGCTAAAACTTAGCCCACCGCATGGCTCATGATCTAACAATGGAACCTTCCTGAACCAAAGCCTAAATCCACCGCATGATACTAGGCATGGTGCAGGGTTGCCGGTACTTACGGAGGTCGACGGATCGATGATTCCTCTCGAAGAACTCGACGACTCGACTAAAGGACTCGATGTTGGCACGGGGCCGGTTTGTTGTATGATTGATTGAACTCCCTTTTACAATTACCACGGCTTTATATTTATACCCAGGTTTCGACACGACTCCTAATCGATTACGATTACATTATTTATTTCCTAAAAAAGATAAACGCCGGGGCACCGTATCCGTCTTGCATTCCAAGTTAAACCAGCCTTTTCCTTATACTTGATCCACGTCATCACACGCCCCCGAATTCCTCCTGTGGAATAGTTTTCTTACCGAATGACAATGCGTTCCCGACCGCAGAACGTCTTTACCGAATGCTCTGGGAAAAAACTTCTTTGCCGAATGATATCTTTTCAACGAATCCGGCCCACATGTCAGCCTCTTCCTGGTGCCAATTTTTGGTGTCAACACATGCCCCTTCAATTTCGGGATAAAAGATAATTTTATCTCGGAATTGACCAGAAGCGCTCAACATTCCCAAGTTAGTTCTGCTCGACACCCGCTTCTCCTTTTGAATCTTTAGAGCTCTCGTCCAAATCCGAACCCTAGGTTATCGACTTCCAAGATTCAATCTTCAAATGGCGGACCAAGATTTTGCCCTCCAGGTAAACTTCAATCCCCTCAAGTACATTCGGTATTCTTCTTTCGATTTGCATTTTAAATTTCCTCTCATTTCTTTCCATTCTTGATAGGCACTAGCTGCCGAAATCCTTATCCCCGTTGAGGAAAAAGCTCCATCCTACTTCCTCGGCCCTGTAGGGAATTCAAATCCTTCCGAACTCATCGCGGCTGAATCTCAGAGGGTTCCTTTCAAGATTTCATTGACAAAACCTCATGAGTGGCAAGACGCCTTCAAGAACTGGCCTTTGCCCCCAATTGCCGGCTAGAGAAATTGGTACAAAAGGATATCTGATGACAAAAGCCCCCAAACACAGAATTGGGACCATCTGCGTATTTCTCATTGCCTGGAGCTGTCATTAGCCGAAACACCAAAGAACGAGAACCTTCTGATTGCAGCTTGCCATTTTTGGTCCAATGGTGCAAATGCTTTTCTCTTCGGTCATGGCCCAATGTCTCCTACTTTGGCCGATGTCTACATGATGACCGGCCTGAACGTTACAGGAACTGTATATCCATATGACCACAAAGGTTCCTCCAAGCAGACAGGAGTAAAAACAGGGGTTGGATACAAGAGATACATCCAGAACCATATGTCTGATGGCCCTCTGACTGATGTCGAATATAGAGCCTTCCTGAACATGTGGCTATGCAGATCAGTCTTCTGTGGCAAAGCCAATGAGCCAACCCTGAATCATATCGTGATGGCTGAAGAGCTGGCTGCCGGAAAACTCATTCCACTTGGGAAATACCTCCTGGGAAGTGTCTACCAAATGCTCAATCAAACCACCCACCTGATGTATACCGGCAAGAAAATCCCCTGTGTCAATGGTCCTTGGTGGTTTGTCCAAATGTGGCTGCAGTTGTACATGCATCAAATCGTCGCTATTGATCTCAACAGCCGAGACTTTCCTTCAATTAATTACAAAGAAGGAGAAACCCGGAGAACAAAAGGTTGTCAAACCTATGGAGAAGCTGCCTCCACTGTATCTATCAACAAGAACATCGGTGAACTGTTTGAGCTCTTCTTCAAAGGCTTTGCTCATCCTCTTTGGTTCCCATATCTGGACAATGACAACCTCACTCTCCCTTGCGAATTCAGCTTTGAAACTGGATGCACTGATGTACAATCTACAGCGATCTTCAATGTCTTCATCCAGCCCTGCATCCTGCCAGCCGAATTCTGTGGAGGAAGGCTGGTTCAAAGTACTTATGAATACTATCAGCCAAACATGATGGCTAGACAGTTGGGATGTGGCCAAGTGCCCCCTAGGCTATTTCTTCACGAATTTCTCAAGCCTAGGGAGATTGTCAAGGATTCCACAGAGACAAGAAGGATTTTTACTTATAAATGCTGCGGAACTATCTATGCACCTGATCCTTTTGTGCCAATAATATCTGCCCATCCTTCTTTCACTCTCTGGTGGCAAGAACTCCATGATCATATCTTCAACATGCCAATCCATCCCTTCTGCTTCGAGTTAATGCCCGATTATCAGCCAACTTCAGAGGTAATACGCTTATCCCTTCATCCATCAATAATATTAACCCCGATTGATTCTGATTCTATCATTTTTGCAGGATATAACACCTGCCCCTCTTGCCAGGGCAATCTTGTACAAAGCTGCAGGCCCAATATCTGCTTTGGGGCACCAATCTCCTACCTTGGCTCAACTGATGGCTAGACAGGCTTCTCTAGATCCAATACTTACTAGACCATCATCTGTCAAGAGGAAAACCCTTTCTTTAACTGCTCCCTTAGTTGTAAAGAAGAAAAGAACAAGCAGCAAAAAAGTTATCAAGGTCAGAGCCTTCTTCCTTTGACCATAATGCCATTGGTATTTTGCTCAGCTTTATCTCTTCTTGGTTTCAGGTCAGAGAACAGCAACTAGCAATCAGTACAGATCTTGCCGATGCTTCATTGACTGGTAAAATTCCACCACTTTATCCTCTTAACTTCTCTTTCATCGGCACTCATTCTTTGTTAACTGCAGAACAATCTTCAATGGATCCAATCTTGGAAAGCTCTTCTTCTCATCACGATTCATCTTTAGCTTTGCAACTCCTTCCTCAATCAGAAGCGTTATCTTCACCAAGAAATCTTCCAGCTTCTCCTCAGCAAGATACACAGAATCCTCCCATTGAGCCTGAAAGGCTTCCTTCCCCCATTCAGGAAGTCAGGAACGAGGTAAACAAAATCATTCAACTTTCTCTACCCTTTCTCTCAGCGGATTATTACTAATTCGGCAAGACCCCCCCTTTTTTTTAGGAGAAATCCATTTCATCATCCAGCTACTCTTTTGCTGTGGACGACTTGGTTGCCGAACAAGGGGAAGAAACATCTTCTGGCCAAACTCTGTCAGAAGAAAATCAAACAAAGCTGAAAGATATCCTTGCTTTGCTGCACAAGAGTATCCAAGATCAAGTCAAAGATGCTGATCTCTTAAGGGATGTACTGGAATCCATTGACCAAGAACTCCCTGATGATATCAAAACTTCTTTGGAACCAGTTTCTCATTTGGATCAACAATACGCTGCAGTAAAGCAGGCTCTAAAAAACCAATCTTCTCAACCAGTTCTAGAACAAAGGAAATCCACAGCCAAACAATCTGTGAAAGACCTGCATACTCAAGCTCAGAACAGCAAAGAATTACTGATCAGATTAGAATCTGAACTTGAAAAGAAGAAGGCCAGAAAAGCTGCACTCGAAGCCGAATTGAGAGATCTATCGGCCGAAATTGAAGCTGATGAGAAGAAGATGGCTGAGCTTCCCAAATTAACAGAGAAGATACGAAAGGAAGCTTCAGTAGCTCTGACCGAAGAAAAACAACTCAAGGCAAAGCTTGTTGCTCTGGCTAAAACCCAAGAAGCTGATAGAAACTTATTAGAGAGTATTAGCAATATGATATCAGATGCTAAAAATGTAATCTCAAAGTACTTGGGCTTGTAATTGTAACAAACAGTCGATAGCCGAATGCTTTATCAATCCTGCAATCTTACCATTTCTTATCTCCCTTTTTTTTTATTGTGGACAACTCATTCGGCAAAACTGGCTATAACAGTGTCAGACCCGAAAACGCTTCAAACACGACATAGCCGAATCTCATTCAGTCAAAACTGAATACGACTCGGTAAGAATCCCAAACGACATGGAAATCAATCGGTTGGAAAATCCTTTCCACCTTCCGAACTCCTTGGGATATGCACCACAATCTTCGGCCACGATCTCTTCGTTAGTTCCATAAATAAGAACCTTGAGCGCTCCTAATCTTTTATCAAATCCTCCGTCTTCCAAGCTTTCTGCTAGCCTGAGCCCCCTCTTCTTCGAGCACAGTAATCTCCAGAAAACCCCAATGACCAACAACAGCGGAAGACGCCCGGCCGTCGACGAAGCTGAAGGGAGCCGCGCCAGTGCTCGTCGGAGGTGATGACTGTCTGCCTCTCCTTATCCTTTCCTCCAGATTTTGCCTTATTCTCAACTTTCTTTGTATTTTCAGGCTCATCCAATGGAACCCCGTTACTGCCTTGACTGCGGCTCCGGTTGCAGCGGGTGATTCTTCGGAGTCATCTAGCCGATCCCCCAGGCCCAACTGGGATCTGCGCTACTCAGATAGCGATGCCCGCCGATTCAAGCAGGAACGTGACGACACTCGGCATGAGCTGGAGGTCATATCCAAACAAGCCGGGATCGCAGACCTAGAGTGGCAACACCAGCGCAAGCAGCTGCTCGAGACCATCGACGGTAATTTCTGCGGTTCGCTTAACTTCAATCTGACCTTGGACTAACCCGCCGTTGCTTCGTAATCCTACAGATCGCGACGCCGAACTCGATCAGCTGAAGACATTGGTTGAGTCTTTGGCAAACAAGGTGAATGCTCCTGGGGACACGCCAGAAGCTCGCCTCGGTGCAGTGGCAGGCCGTATCGATGAGGTGGCCTTACACGGCGTCCGTCTGGGCACTGCCGCAGGCCTAGTCGCCATGTCGACGCACACTGGCACTGACTATTCCAGGCTACCGCCCGGCTTTGCCAATGGCAATCCGGAGGAGATCGACGATATTGAGGCCTCCATAGATCGCCTTGATGCTCATGGCGTCGCCATTGCCGATTCCATTCATCCCCAGTCTGTTCTGAACAGGTTGTTCCATTAGTTTGTACTAGGGATTATGGAATTTCGGCAATAAAACTTATCTTTTGCAGTCTTTTTTGTGATAACTTGGTCAAACTCATGATGCAAAATATTTGTACTAAGGGCAATACATTCTGGTATTGGCCATTTTCCCTCTGTTGGCATTTGTTCTGAAGGCGGCTCCTTCCCGAATGCCGGCTGTTTCAGTTGTCCTGGCATTGAATATTTCAATCAGCGATCAACCTCAACACTAGGATAATATTTCTTCAAGTATCTCCCATTGACAGCAGCAGTAAACTCTTCTCCCAGCAAAGTTTTCAGGACATATGCATTTCCAGGCACGCATCTGACCACTCTGAAAGGACCTTCCCAATTTGGAGACCATTTACCGAATGCACTGTATTTAGTTCCAATCGGTAATATTGCTTTCCAAACTAAATCTCCTTCTGCAAATTGCTTGACTTTCACCTTCTTGTTGTAATATTTAGCAACTCGCATTTTATTTTTCTCAACATTTTCCAAGGCCCTGAGACAAATCATATGCAAATCTTCTAATTCATCCATCATTAAATCATTATAATCTTTAGAACTTAAATCCTTTTGCAACTTTATCCTCCTTGAGTCTGACCGCATCTCCCATGGCAAGATAGCATGATGTCCATATACCAATTCATAAGGAGACGTCTGTGTAGCCCCATGTGGAGCCATTCAGTAAGCCCATAAAGCCTCATTGAGTACCGAATGCCACTTTCTTGGCTTCTGATCAATCTTCTTCTGTATAATTTTAATCATAATCTTGTTAGAAGCCTCTGCCTGACCATTAGCTTGGGCATAATAAGGAGAAGAATTCAACAATTTGATGCCCATACTTTCAGCAAAATTTCTGAACTCTGAAGATGTAAACTGAGTTCCTTGATCTGTGGTGATTGTTTGAGGAATTCCAAATCTGTAAATGATATGCTCTTTAACAAATTCAACCATATTCTCTGATGTCACCCTCTTTAATGGAATCGCCTCAACCCACTTAGTAAAATAATCGGTTGCTAAAAGCACAAACTTATGCCCCTTGCTAGATGGAGGATTTATTTGGCCAATCAAATCTATTCCCCATCCTCTGAATGGCCATGGCTTGATAATAGGATTCAGGACCGATGCTGGAACTCTTTGAATGTTTCCAAATCTCTGGCAATCTTGGCATCCCTTGTAATATTCAAAGCAGTCTTCTAGCATTGTGGGCCAATAGTACCCAGTTCTCCTAATAACCCATTTCATTCGGTAAGCCGATTGATGTGCTCCACACAGCCCATCATGCACTTCACTTATCAGCCTTTTTGCTTCTTCTTGACTTAAGCAATGTAACAGCACCCCATCCAAGGATTTATAATATAAATTATCATCAAGAAGAACAAACTTTAAAGCTTTATACCTGAGCTTTCTAGAAACTTTTCGGGATGGATTCTCCAGATAATCAACAATTTCTTTTCTCCAATCATCCTCTGCTAGATTACTCCCGAAAGCATATACATCATTAGCAAAAACTTCTTGAAGCTCTCTATAACCCGAAGCACTTTGAGCTAATCTGTTCGCCTCTCCATTGTCTCTCCTAGGAATATGCCGCAGAATTACTGACTGAAACTCCTTTAAGATTTGCTTGCATTCCTCATAATAATTCCTTAAGATATCGTTTCTGCACTCATATTCGCCATTTAGTTGCCTTATGACTAATTCTGAATCTCCAAAGATTTCAACCGCAATGGCCTTTGCTTCTCTCAAGTATTGAAGTCCTCTGAGCAACGCTTCATACTCGGCTTGATTATTAGTGACAGTAGGTTGAATAGGAATAGCAAATTCAAATACCTCTCCTTTTGGCGAAATTAACAAAATACCTACTCCACCACCTTCGTCACATGAAGATCCATCGAAGAATAATACCCAAGGAGTAATTTCAAGCAAATTTGCTGATGAATCGCGATGTTCAGTAATGAAGTCAGCAATAATCTGTCCTTTAACAGCTTTTGCCGATTCAAACTTTAACTCAAATTCAGACAAAGCTAAAATCCATTTGCCAATCCTTCCGTTCAAAATTGGCATAGACAACATGTGCTTTATCACATCAAATTTTGAATACACAATGCATTCGGCATGTAGCAAGTAGTGCCGAAATTTTGTACAGGAGTAGTAAACACATAAACAAAGTTTCTCGGTAGCCGAATACCTCGTTTCGGGATCAAGCAATTTCCGGCTAAGGTATGCAACTACCCTTTCCTTTCCCTCAAATTCTTGTATGAGGGCCGATCCAATAGTTTGGGTATCGGCCGCCACGTACAACTTAAAAGGCTTGTTTAGCTGTGGAGGTACCAATACTGGTGGTTTTTTCATGTATTCCTTGATCTCATCAAAAGCCTTTTGTTGTTCGTCACCCCATACAAATTTCTGATCCTTCTTGACTTTTAGCAGTGAAGAGAAAGGCAACACCTTTTGTGATAAGTTTGATATGAATCTTCTTACGAAATTGATCTTGCCAAGTAATGACTGTAATTCCTTAAGATTAGTTGGAGGAACAACTTCATCAATGGTTTTCATACTTTTCTTGCCAACTCCTATTCCTCCTTCATGCACCAGAAATCCCAGAAATTCTCCTGCCGAAACTCCAAAAGCACATTTATTTGGGTTCATCTTGAGCCCATGTTTCCTAGTGCACTCTAGAGCTTTCCTTATGTCGGCCAAATGTGCTTCATGATCCAATGACTTAATCACAACATCATCAATATATATTTCCACAATCTTGCCGATCAACTCATGAAAAATATAATTCATGGCTCTCTGATAAGTTGCACCAGCATTCTTCAAACCAAACGTCATGACAACCCATTCAAACAACCCTATATGTCCTGGACATCTGAAAGCTGTTTTCGCTATATCTTCCAATGCCATAAAAATTTGATTGTACCCTGCATTACCATCCATGAAACTAATCACTTTATATCCAGCAGCAGCATCAACCAACGAGTCAGCAATAGGCATTGGATATCCATCCATGGGTGTAGCTCTGTTCAGATCTCTAAAGTCTATGCAAACTCTCATCTTCCCATTTTTCTTGTACACAGGAACAATATTAGAGATCCATTCTGCATATCTGCATGGCCGAATAAAATTTGCTGCTATTAATCTTTCCACTTCTTTCTTTACATCGGTCAACACTTCATCTTTGTAGATTTTCCGGGGTGGTTGCTTGTAAGGTTTATAACCAGGCTTGATCGGCAATCGATGCTCAACAATGGAACGATCTAAACCAGGCATCTCCGAATAATCCCAAGCAAAGCAATCTTTGTATTCTTTTAACAACTCAATCAACTTTTCTCTGAAAACTGAATCCAAGCTAGCACTGATGAATATCGGCCTTGGTTTGTCACCATCTCCAATGTCTACTTCTTCTAATTTATCAGCCGACACAAATCCATGTCCTAGCTTCCCGTGAGTCCCATCGATTGGATTATCCATTAAAAATTACTAAAAGAGCCGACTGCTTCGATCGGCTGTTGATCACTGCTGACTGGCTCAACAGGACCTTCTCCCCAGTCCTTACCTGAGAAACAATCTATGCCTTGATATTCCCAGAAGGCTGGTTCCACATTAGCCACGCTAATTGAATCATCTGCTGGGACAATTTCCACTTCATCATCTATCCACTGAATAAGCTGCTGATGCATAGTAGATGGAATACAGCAATTCGCATGGATCCAATCCCTTCCAAGTAGCAAGCTGTATGCCCCTTTGCCTTCAATAACAAAGAAGGTTGTAAGCAGAATCTTAGATCCAATCATCAGATCTACATGTACACATCCTTTGGTGTCCGAAGGATTTCCAACAAAATCATTCAAAACTATGCTTGTTGGCGTTAAATCTCCAGGGCTCATGCCAAGTTTCCTGAATGTATTGTATGGCATCACATTAACAGCAGCTCCACCATCAACAAACATCTTCGTCAGTGTCTTTCCGTTGACATATCCTCTTAAGTACAGTGGCTTCATGTGCCGATTCTGGACTGGCTTCTCGAAAATAGCTTGCTTATTCAATACCAATTGTGCCATTAACCCACATTGCTCGGCTTCATCCACTTCTGATAATATCTCTTCCTGTACAATTTGATTAGCTGGAGCCATAAATTCATTCGGCAAGAAACATACCATGCATGTAGGAGCCGAATGACCCGATTCGTCAGGTTTGTCTTTTGGACGCCATATCGATCTCATCCTGGTTCCTGCTCGCTTCAACTCTTGATTCCTCAGGCGCTGGACTCTTCTCTTCTGGCTCTTTCTTAAACCAGGTGGACACCACTGTCCTTTTTGCCAGACATACTCACGATCTTCTTCTTCATGATCAATCCATCTATGATCAGCATGTCTTTTCCTTGGTTGATCATCATTCTTATATATTTTTAGACGCCGATCATCACTAGGATGTATCCTTCCAATTCTTTCGTGGACGGATCGGCGACTGGCACCATTTTGCTTATGTTCAACATATCCATTACTGCATTCAGGACAGTTATTCCATGTAGGCAGCTTTAAACCCTCGTTCCAACAGTGTCTGAAGAAAACACAATTCCAATGTGCACGTTCTTGTTCTCGGACATATTCCTCTTGTTCTTCCTCATACCCTTTTTCTTCGCACCTCCTCTTCTCCTCCTCGTACTCACGTCTCTGGTAGCGCTCTTTTTCTTGCTGACGCTGCCACTTATTGAGGAGAATGCGCGATGTGACTCTGGGTTTAGAAGATTTCCCAATTTCAAATCGGCTATTCGGGAAGCGAGGCTTTTCTTCGCGAATCTGTTCGATCGTGATTTGCCGATTAGGATCGACTGAGCCATTCTGCTTTGCTTCCTTCGACGTCAGGACTTTCATCTTTCCCTTTTCCCCAGATTCGGCAACACTCACCATACTGATTGAGAACCCAATCATGTTCTGAGGAAACGGGTTATTGTCCAACTTCATCTTATTGTCGAATTTCAGATGCCCTTCTTGGATAGCTTTCTGAATCCTCACTCTAAAAACCCTGCATTCATTGATGGAATGAGAATTTCTATCATGGAATCCACAGTACCTCTTATCTTTCACTCCATCAGGCCGAAGCATAGAATGCCCCTCTGGTAGCTTGATCCGGCCTTCTTTTACAAGATAGTCAAATAATTTATCTGCCTTAGTTACATCAAAATCATAGGTGCCCTTATTCTGTTTAATCCACCTCTGATTCACCATGACTGGTTCTTTACCCCACACTATCTCTGCTGCGGCTATCTCCTCGCTATCTTCATACTCATCTCCTTGATCTGCTCTTTCAAGGAATTGGTTATAGATGTCAGCTACATCATTATGTTTAGCAAATCTGGCATCTTTCTTGAAACCATATGCCTGGTTACTCATTAAGGCCAATCTGTATGACAACTGGCCCAGATCATCGAACTCCATTCCGAATAGCTTTTCCCGAATGGTAGGCAGCATGCTAGCTACAGCCATACCAGCTAGCTGGTCATCAGGTATGTTCAGAGAAAAGCACATGCTCTTTGTTTCCCTAAATCTCCTGAGGAACTCCGTAGGTGTCTCATTATTCCTCTGCCTTAAGCTGGTCAAATCAACCAACTTTTTCTCGGTACTGCCAATGTAGTAATGAGCATGGAATTTCTGCTCCAGGTTTTTCCAAGTACAAATTGACTGAGCAGGCAAAGAAGCAAACCATGTAAAAGCTGGACCCGTCAGTGACAAAGGAAAGTATCTGATTCTGAAAGCCTCATCTGCTGAAGCTTCTCCAAGCTGCATCAGATATCGAGCTATATGTTCTACAGTGCTAGTATCATCTTGTCCTGAGAACTTAGTGAACTCTGTAGGCACCTTGACTCTATTCGGCAATGATACCCTTTGGTACCATTCTGGGAAAGGAGACGAGTACATGTACCCCTGATTTTTAGGCTTCAGACCGAATTGATTTTGTAATACATCGGTCATTTTTTTGCACCATGAGGTCAATATTGGTATCTTGATTCCCTGGTCTCCCAGCAGGCATCCCTGTAGTACCAACATACCCGGGATTCGGGAGAGCGTCGATAGCATTGTAATCCATAAACTCTGAATATCCGTTCCCATACACATCCCTTTGCAGCCTGTTGTTCAGAGGGGATATCTTGTAAGCAGAAGCAGGTGGATTTCCCGTGGTGCCGAATGCCATATCACCATATGTACGAGGTTTCGGAAATGCATGCTGAAGCTCTTGCTGAATCGGGTGTCCATTCGCGTCTTTGGTTCCAGAAGCTTCAGTTTCTTCAGTACCTTTACCATGACGTTTTGGAACCGATGCTTGAACATTGAAATATGTCGGGCCACCAAGTTGTCCATGCGCTTGCTCAAAAGGCTTATCCACGTGTTGACCAAAGATGTTGACCAGTATGAGCCGAAAACTGTTCAGGAATGCAGCATTATGATTGGTCATTGTTTCTCCTAAAGCCTTGTACAACAAGCTAGAGAACTTCTCCCTTTCTTCATCTTCAGTAAGATCAGATTGTCCCGGCAAAAGAACTCTTGGCAGATCTGACTTGAGAAACGGTGCACCACTCCTGTTCTTAGCAAAAGACAGCAAGCATTTCTTGATGAACTGATCTGCAGCAGTCTTCACCATTTGTTGATGTTCATCAGATAATTCTTCGAAAGTGACATCCAGAATGTCTTTTAATTCAGGCATCTTCGAAGCTTGTTGTGTCCCACCGAGCGTGCCAAAAAGTGTGTTGACGTAAAATCCGCACTTCACGCCAAGCACACAGCAAGCCGAATTAGCTAGCTTTACACGTGGCCCGAGCGTTTGAATCCGAAAGCGTGCCAGTCAATTTTCCTGAAAACTGACAAAGGGAGAAAAAATGTTCAAATAACACCTGGAACGTACCGGGTAATACCAGATAGTTCCATAATTGCGGTTACGGAGCCAGTTTCAAACGACATATAGCTACAGAGAAGCTATCTGTCAGTAGTTAAAGCATCATTCGACAATCGGCAAAGCACGCAGGAAACGCACTGCCGAATGCGTGACGTAAGCATGACGAAAGATCGGTATTTGACTGAATAAACATTGTAACGCATATTCATAACCGATTAACGAGGAACAGAGCATGATAAATAAATAAAAGGGCGAAAACATGACCATAATTTCATAATAAACAAGAATGCATAGACTAAAAGCACTAGTCTACCGCATGTCTAGGTACTTTTCAACCCATCGAGAATGAGACAAGCAAGTTAATCCACCGCATGATACGACTTGCTTGGAATCACACCACCAACCAAGAATAGATCAATCCACCGCATGATATACTCTAAACGTGGAAGGCTAAAAGCATTCTTTATTTAAAACAAAACCGTGAACATGTTTCACTCGTAGCGATACTGCCGAATACAGCTATATAGCCGAATCGGGTTCCATGAAGAAGGAACATGCTTCGTTGATGATGATAGGTCTATCAGATCGAATCGAATTCTAATCCACCGGATGATTAGCTCTAAGACGACCCAAAAACCTGCATCCACCGCATGATACCCGGTTCTGTCAAGATCTACGCAAGACCAACGAGCTTGGACCCGCAACACGTGGCAATCCAGATTGACTTCGAATTCGGCTATGGAAACACAGTGCATTATGAGCTAGAACCGAATCTAATCAACCTGGACTGGGCAAAAGAGTGTTGTAATGATTTAAACATAAAGGTAAAATCCAGAGCAACACATGGTAACTTAATGGATCTATCAGATCTTGCCAAAATCCAATAGAACCGATAACTTGTTCCACGCTAAAACTTAGCCCACCGCATGGCTCATGATCTAACAATGGAACCTTCCTGAACCAAAGCCTAAATCCACCGCATGATACTAGGCATGGTGCAGGGTTGCCGGTACTTACGGAGGTCGACGGATCGATGATTCCTCTCGAAGAACTCGACGACTCGACTAAAGGACTCGATGTTGGCACGGGGCCGGTTTGTTGTATGATTGATTGAACTCCCTTTTACAATTACCACGGGTTTATATTTATACCCAGGTTTCGACACGACTCCTAATCGATTACGATTACATTATTTATTTCCTAAAAAAGATAAACGCCGGGGCACCGTATCCGTCTTGCATTCCAAGTTAAACCAGCCTTTTCCTTATACTTGATCCACGTCATCACGCGCCCCCGAATTCCTCCTGCGGAATAGTTTTCTTGCCGAATGACAATGCGTTCCCGACCGCAGAACGTCTTTACCGAATGCTCTGGGAAAAAACTTCTTTGCCGAATGATATCTTTTCAACGAATCCGGCCCACATGTCAGCCTCTTCCTGGTGCCAATTTTTGGTGTCAACAGTACGCCTACGGAGTCACACCATAGTGGGGTCGATGGCGTCCAGAGCGCGGGCATCGCACCCAACAATGTGCAACGTGCGGAGTTCCCCGTCGCAGGGACTCCCAACACGGGACTGGGTCTAACGAGACCTAGCCGACGGGGCTACCGTCCTCGGTGGAATCGAGAAACACCCCATGCCTTACTTCCCATAACGCCGTCGGCCCCACCGGTAACCACTGACAAGCTAGAGACGTACAAGTTACTTGACCAAGACCAGAGCCATAATAGTTCTAGCGGCGGCGACAGGCTCCTGGGTTGCCGCTTTAAGAACCGGACCTTAGGGAGAGGCACTGGAGCAAAGCACACAGCACATGTCCAGTTCCCTAAACCATGTTGCTAAAAAGCAAGTTTTATCATTAATGTTGAAGTGAACCATTAAGTCAAAATTAACAGTTAAATAATGGTGACAGTAGCTGCGCGTAGCAAAATCTACCCAAATGCATAGACCCAAGGTAATCAAAGGATATGAGTAAACAAACTAGGTACAACCTTAATAGGACATCAATTTACACATATGCATATGAAAGTAAATGTATGTAAAAGGTGTGTATAGGTAGCAAGGACTGTCCGTGCTATAACTTGCCTTCCTCGAAGGGCGGCTGCTGCTGCTGCTGTGGGTCCTGCTCCGAAAAGTCCTCCACGTACTTGAACTCCAAAGCGTACGGCTCACCGACTGGACACGAATCACCATACAAGCGAGCACGCAAACCAATACATGCAAACAAATAATAATCTATTAGAACAGTACACCAAACAGTAGAAACAATACATAAAAAGGTTATGGAAATAATCTATGCTTCATTACGAACACATGAGCGCGAAAATCACACTAATCGGAGCTAAAACGAAAAAGATATGACTTTTCTAAGTTCTAGGGACATGCTGGCAAGTTTTAAAAAGATTCCAGGGGCTTATTTGAAGAAAACCGAGGACCTATACGTAATTACGCTTAAAAACCGAAGGTCTAACGCGTAAAAAGGACTAAAAGGACGGCCGGTTCTATATTTAAAAAGGTTAGGGGGTTATTTAAAAAAATAGGGACCTATTGGTAAATAACTTTACACAGAGATGGACCGCGGGTTCGATTTTAAAACTTGGAGGGGCTGGGCTTTGACTCGGGGGCTCGGGCAGTTCTGGGCCGTCCGATCTAGATCCAACGATCTAGAACATTTCGAGGGGGGGTGGGAAGATGGCCGGCGGGGAAATAGGGGTGGCGGCGCTGCGCGAGATGCGGCGGCGCATCGCCGGAGCAAGCTCGAACTCAAGCTGCCGGACTCCAATCGGGACGGGATCTTGTCGGGGAGAAAGCTGGGACCAAGGCAAGTCCAACCAGTGGGGTCTTGACAAGGGATAAGCGGCGGAGGTGGCTACCGGCGGCGACCCGTGGCGAAGCTCGCCGGAGCAAGTCGATCTCGGGCTACCGGGCTCAAACACCGACGGGATTTGACCCTATAGCATCGGGAGGGGGAGGCGATCTTACCTAGCGTGGTCTCGTCGACAAGGGAGGCACGACAGCGTCCGGCGGCGATGATCAGTGAGCAGCGGCGCTTGGCTCGAGGGGGGAGGCGGCGGTGTTGCTCGGTGGGGAAGGACTGAGGCTCGGGTGGAGTTGGTGTAGTGCCAGAGCGCGTGGACTGGCTTTTATAGCCTCAGGCGGGTAGCTTGGTGGGCCACGAGGATCGACGGTGATCGGGCGGTGAATCGCCCCTTTCCTTGCGGGGAAGACGTCGGGGAAGGAAAGGTGCTAGGGAGGAAGGTGCGGGGAAGGTTCACGGAGGGCCCGTGACGCTGGGGAGGGGGCCAAGGCGGTCGGCTCTCGTGGCGGTGATCGCGTGCCGGGGAAAGGAAAGCTCGGGCGCGGGTGAACGGAGGAAGGGGAAAGAGCTGCCAAGCGGGCCCGGGCGGTCAGTGGGGGAAGGAGAAGGGAAGGGGCGAGTGCGAGGCGCGCGCGCGCTGGCGAGGGGGCGCTGGGCCGCGGCCCATGAGCGGAGGCGAGGGGGGGGGGTGAGGAGTGGGGGCGCTGGGCCGGCTCGGGAAGGAGGCCCATGTGGAGGGGAGGTGCTGGGCTGGGCCATCTGGCTGCGCACGCGGGCGAGGAGGCGGGCTGGGCTGTGCTGGAGAAACAGAGGAGGGAGGGGAAGCAGACTGAGGAAAAAGGTGGAGGGGCAAAAACGAACTCCGGGCCAAACAACTTTTCTAGGACTCCAAACAAGGTGATTCAAATTTGAATTTAAATAAATTTAAATCCACGTTTGAATCACAAGCATTACAAAAAAACTAAATGCAGCAGCATGAATGCAACAAAAATGTTTCTACAACTTATATTCGATTTTAATATTCATAAATAATTCATTTAACCTATATTAATTATAAACAAACTAAATAAATGCCAATTAGTTATTAAAAATTTTAAATAGGCAAATTTTTGGGTGTTACAACGCCTCCCAAAACAAACTAGCTGTGCTGTGCGGCGCCTCTCTCCTATGCATCACTAGCGAAGTCACCACCCCTCTGGGAGACGGCATAAACAGATGAATAGAGTTGGTAGTCTACATCATGAAGTGAAACAAACGCACAACTGCCATTTTTCATAATTGTTTAACCACCAGGCATGGATACTTGTACATGCATCGGCACATGCTTTTCCCTCCTCCTCAGCATCGGCTGCAATTTAATTTGTTAAAGTACGTTTTATTTGTGTGACTCTTGATGACGTAATGAACAATTAACTTACATTTTTTGTGGTGATGTTTGATTAACATTTTAAGTTGTTTGTCTGCAATGTGTTTGGTTTGCTTTTATTTTTTATTTTTTAAATAAAAACACTATTCTAATCGGCTTTATATTGACCCGGTTAAAATACTCTACATATGCTCACCGACTCAATATTGAGCCGGTTAGAATATGTTTGGCTATATAGATGGGCCTACCTGACCGGATAGCCCTTATCCTAATCTATTTTCCTCCGCCTCCGCCCACCGACCACGCTCCCCATCCACTGCTCGGCCTCACTACGCCCTCCACCGCTCGGAGTCGCCGCGCCCTCCCGTGCTCGGAGTCACCGTGCCCTCCCCCGCTCGCCCTCTTTGCCTCGGCCTCCACCGCTTGATCGAAGATCGCCATGGAGCCCATGCTCGCAGAGGATGAGGCCAAGATGGCCACAACTATGGTGGCCATGGTACTTCGTATCGTGGGGGCCATGGCCAGAGTGGTAGTTGGTGCCACGGAGAGTGAGGCCGTCATCTACGCCTTGGCAGTGGCTACGGCCAAATCCTTGAATGCCTTCACTGGATCTGTGGCCAAGTTGCGGATGAACCTTGCTTCCACTGCCTAGGCCGTGTGGAGGGCGTTCGGGATCGAGTCCCAGGGCAAATCTGCTGCAACCGCGATGTCCTTGGCTGCAACGAAGGCCTGGGCTATCTGGATCGGGATATCAAATCCTACCGTTGTTGCCTCCCCTTCGACCATGACCTTTGTCGTTCGGTGGGGACGGTGGAGGTGCGGCTGGCGTGGTGGCAGCACTGTAAGCACCAACGTGCTTTTGCTGCGGTGAACTAAGGGCAAGAGGTGTTATGAACGAATTTCCCTTTTACCCAGTTAGGCTTTGTCGTTCTACTTTCCCATGTTTCCCTAGTTAGGATGATGAACTGCATTATATGTTCCCTATCTAGGGTGATGAACCGTTAGACTTAGGTTAGTTTAAAGTTGATGTTTATGTTCTTCCACAACTACTTAATGTTTATGTTCTTGTGCAAGTGATAGTCATGTGAATGTTTATGCGACTGTGAATGTTTACGTTGATGTTGATGCTAATCTTATATGTTCTGTTAACTTTTGTCATGTCCAAAATGATGATGAGAGCAATATATTCATTGTTATGAATGTCTAGCATGTACCTTCTATTTGGCGTAGGGTTGGTATGTACCCTTGTCTCATATATTTAACAACGAATATATATATTTAACAGTCAAATAGAAGGTAATTGTGTTTCTTCATCCCCTGGATCAGAGATGTGGCATGGTGGTGGGGTGGCCAGGCTGGCCGGCTGTCACCCTGGACCCAATTTGTATGGCCCAGTGGTCAGTGAGTGCGGGATGCACATGTTTAGTGCCACCTTGCTAGTTTATCAAGGGTGAAGCCAACTTATAAGTCCATGTCTTTCAACCCACCTTCGGGTTAACCCTTTTACACGAAGCGAGTATGAAAGTGTAAGCAGTGTGCTATGTGTATGCGTGCATGCCCCTTGGAAGGGTTGTGCGGTGCGGCTTTGGAGGGGCGGGGTGTTACAAATGGAATTAGAGCCAACCCTCGCAGTTGCGCATATGGGTCAGTGTGCGGGCATAGGGCGCATAGCGCGTGTGGCCCGATTAGAGCATACGACATGACATATGGCGCCGGCACTAGACATACGGTTGTGCGCTAAGAGGAAACGTTCCTGGACGTATGCCCGTGTGGGTGAGTTGGGCCGACGAGGACGTCAGGTTGTTTGAGAGGGGAGGCATGTCACCCTCGACCTAGTTTGTATGGCCCAGTAGTGGCCCATGAGTGCGGGATGCACATGTTTAGTGTCACCTTGATAATTTAGCAAGGTTGGAGCTAACTTATAAGCCATTGTCTTCCAGCCATAGGTGCTTCGGGTTAACCCTTTATACAAAGCAACGACGAAAGTGTAAGCATGACATTATGTGTATGTGTGCATGCCCCTCGGAAGGGCTGTGTGTCACACCCGGTTTTCAAGGCAAAACCAGGTGCATCTCATATGTGCGCCAGGATCAGTTTACACACATATGGTAGACGTCACAAGTGAATATCCATAACCATGCATAACGAAAGAGTATTATAGTGCAATTATTACAATACCAGAGTTGACTCAAAAGTCATAGCGGAAGACTTAAATAAACGTTCATCTAACGAAGCAAAAGTGACTCCAACTCCACAGGCATTGACTGGGGGAGACTCGCCTAGAACTCCTCAAAATCAATAGTGAAATCCTCAAAATTCTCCCAATCTGAGCAGCATTCCGGGTGTAGTCGATGCAATAAAAGAAAGAAAGAAAAGCAACAAGTATGAGCACATACGTACTCAGCAAATGTAATATGACATACAAGGCTGAGGCAAAAAGGTTGGCTGACCATACTGCAGTAAGCACTTTTAGTTGGTCAAGTTTTATTAAGCAACTATTTACTAGCAAATGAAAGTATATACCACCCACAAATTAATGAATGTCATATTCCCAACGTATTCATGTAACCACAATTTAGATCATGTTTAAGTATGATTATCATGTAAGGGTCCAGGCCGCTCTTGACCGTGAGCACGACTGTTATAACAGTTTTACACTCTGCAGAGGTTGTACACTTTCACCATAAGCCGTGATTCCCATTGCCGAAGCATTGTACCCTTCCCACACCACGTGGACCGAATACTGGGTTTCACTATGAGACCTTTACAAAAGCACTCTAACAAATGATAGCCCGCTAAGGTTTCCGGTTCAGAAGCAAAGCATAACCCTCCCTAATGAGGTCTGTCTCTTACCAAAGCCCACAGCTCAAAAGGACCGAGCTATACCCCGTCAACCGCCGCCCCCCATGCCCCTTTCGAGTAAAGCTACCATAAACTAGAGCACCTAATTAGTCAGTCAAAGCCAGAGCCACATGGCACTCATGGTTGTACTGTTTTCCTGGGTGGTTCTCCATGTTCCAATTAAAAAGATATGACCCAGAGTAGGGGTTCATTTAACCAATCCCAGTTGAGCAAGCTAAGCATCATCTACCATCAAAGTTAATTAAATAACCCAGTTTCAGGGACAGGAAAATATAGTGGCTAGGCAAATCCTTAAATAGGAACCCATCAAATTAAGACACATGCATGGGTGGTGAAATTAATAATTATTAGGACATTTGCATGACATAATACACTTGCCTTCTTCCCAACTCTGTTGCTGCTCAAATCCTTCTCCAACAGTTGGTTCTTCAGAGAAATCCTCGAACTGGTCGTTTCCTAATCGCATCACACATTCACATACAAGGAAACAATACAACAAATAAGAAACAATACACCAAGCAATTCCAACAGAAGAAAACAACAGCACATAACTAATCTACACGTTACAACGAACGCGCAAGCGCAAGAATCACTAAAATCGGAGTTAAAACGCAAAAGATATGGCTTTTCTAAGGTTCAGGGACTTGCTGGCAAAGTTTTAAAAGTTCCAGGGGCTTAACTGCGAAAAACCAGGGGCTAAAACATAATTTTATATAAAAACTCGAGGGTTTTCATGTAAAAAGTCAAACCTTGGACCTCGGGCATAATTTTAAATATTGCAGGGGCTTAAACAGAAGAAAAAGGACCTAAACGTAATTATTTTTGAACTAAAGTGGACCGCGGGTTGATTTTCAAAAACCTCAGGGGCTCTTTAGCAATTTTACCACGGCTGACCGGTACGAAAACGGTTTGACTCGAGATAGATCTAATCTGGGCCGTTGGATGTAGATCAGACGGTCAGGGGGGTTCGGGACCTCGGGTCGCCGGCGAAGACGGCGGCGCTACGCTCCTCCGCGGCGGCGCTCCGCCGGAGCAACCCCGATCTAGAGCTACGAGGCTCGGATTGCTACGGGATCAAGTCCTATGGACTCGCCGGACCACGACGAGTTTAACCAAGGTGATCTGGACGACTGGTTCGGCGCGCAGGCAGAGGATGACGACGGCGGCGCCATGCGCGGCGGCGGAGCTTCGGGCGGATGCGGACCCGGCGCTACGATGCACGAGCTTCGACGGGACTTGGACGGAAAGAGAGAGGAGACGATGGCAAACTCACCAGGAACGATCTCGGCGAAGACCGACCGGCGACGGCGACGAACGACGGCGAACCGACGCGGCGGCGGATCTCAAGCAGCGGCGCTAGGGTTTGGGGAGCTCGCGGCTTCGATTTCTAGATGGGAAGGACGGCGGGCGGTGCGCGCTTAAGTAGGCCGGGGACCGGGCTCGGCAGGCCTGCGGCGGACGGAGTCGGAGGCGGGCGGCGCTCGGACTCGGCTCGGGGAAGAGTCCCGATCGGAGACGAAGCTGCTGACACGGGGGGTCCCACTCGTCAGCGACCGAGAGAGAGCGGCGGGGAGGAGAAGAAGGACGGGCCGGTAACGGGCCGAAAGTGGAACGGGCCGAGAGAACAGAAGGGAAATCGGCCCAGTGAAAAGGAAAACATGCCGGGGAGGAAAAACGAGCGAGGAAAGAAGTCCAGGGGGCAAACTTGGACCGGACCGAGAGTTCGAGGGGCGAAACCGAACTCGGTTGTTTTAAACTTTTCTAAAACTCAAACAAAAGCAAATCAAATTCGAATTTAATTTCCAACTTGATTTACTAGCAACCAAAAATATATGCAACAGCATGAATGCAAAAAAAACTTTTTTTGACTAAAATAATTATTTAATGTGATATTTAAATTGATAAAAGGCTAGAAATTCCAATTAATTCCTAGAAAATTTATTTAAGCCTTAATAAATCCTAGAAAAATTAAAATGGTTGCTACAATTTAAATGTGATGAATTTTAGGGTGTTACACTGTGCGGTGCGGCTTTGGACGGCAGGGTGTTACACCGGCTTATGTTAAGCTTGCCAACTAGTGGTTTTGCCCACTTTTGGACACATATTCCACCACGCGTAACGGCACAAACTTAACACAACCTGTGGAACTTTGTTAGTTTAGGTAAAATATTAAGGAATATAGTGTAAATTCCCTTTTGTTCCCGAGGAGTTGACGGTCAAGGAGAGATTAGAGGCCGTGAACACCATCTAGCCAATATGAACACCCATGAGCCTCTCAAAACGAAACATCTATTATGGAAATATGGGGCTCAATAATATTTATTTTGATAATTATATGCTCAATGGACAGTTACATAAAAAATGCTGGAGAGAAATCTTCTCAAGATGTACAATGGTTGCCCATGTATCCTTTTGAACAGATGCAGATTAGGTTACGAAATGAACTTTGCAGATCAGATGCAGAGTTTAGTGGTGTGGCAGTAGTTGAAATTTCAAAAGCATCGGTTGGAGCGATGATCTGGCGCTAATTGCTCGTACTGCTGGTTGTTATTTCACCTGGTTTTGTATCTAGTAGCCACTTTCCACTCACGCCTTCTCTACTCTCTCTGCACAAGACACTACGTCAACAGGGAAATGGGATAGGTATGCGAAAAATTAATGTAGCGAATGTTGGAAAAGTCTATTTTACAACCTCCAACTATCACAACAGTCCGATTTTCAACCTTAAACTACAAAACCGGATAACAAAGACCATTCAACTGTCAAAACCGTGCAAATTTACCCCTTTGAGTGGTTTCAAAGGTGGTTTTCCATTTTGTTAAAATTAAAAAATATTCAAATTTAAACTAAAAAATTCATAAGTAATTATTTTTAAGTCAAAAAATACAAAATTGGAATCAAAAGTTTTCTAAAAATGTAACCTATCTATTGTCATGATATTTTTCAGTTAATCAGATCCATTTTTTTCATATTCATAGTATTTGGTTGCTTATAGTTATGTCTATTATTTTTGAATAATTAAGATTCAAATAGAGCAATAATAGATAGGTTATATTTTTTAAAAAATTTTGATACTGGTTTCATATTTTTCTGATTTAAGATGAATTAGTTTTGATTTTTTAGATCTAATTGGATTCTTTAAATATTTTTACAAAATACAAAACCACCTTCAAAACCATCATAAGGGCTAAATTTGCACGGTTTTGACAGTTGGTTGACCTTTGTTATCCGGTTTTATAGTTTAAGGTTGACAATCGAACTGTTGTGATAGTTGAAGGTTGTAAAATAGACTTTTCTCTTTTTTTTATTCAGATGTGTGCATCGCGCATCTATATATCTTACAACTCATCTTTCAGTTTCATTGACCAATACAGGTGTTACGCATTACATTAGAGAAGTATATTTGTTCTCCTGGAGGAGTTGACATATCTCGAAGGATATCCTCAACAGTCATCACTACGTGACTATTGACATACCACACAAACGCACGATGTTATTAATTGTCGTTTTTTTTTCTCGAGAATTATTTAAAGGTTTATATGGAACCCATGAGTATACAAATGACATATATTATTGATGCTGATCCCAGGCAAAGGCACCAGAAGATATGCCTTAAGACAAAAGGTAAAGGATGCACCCATGGAGTTGAGGTTCTCAAGCTGCTGAATAAAAAAAAGCTCGCACTTGTGCCAGCGCCTGTCACGCCCCAGTCGGCGCCTGGTGACTCTGAGCTATGGGATAGCTGGCTAGGTCTTGATCTAAAATTGAGATAATAACATAATCTAAAAAGTTGCTCTGGCAGATATACTCATATACTTCTTTAAATTTGTTCCCTCGTCTGTGCCACTGCCATCCCCCATTGTTTTAGTCCAATTCATCGTTGTCACTATTCCTATCACATACTACTCCCCTCATAATGGTTACTCTAATTTTCTTCTTCTAAACTTTCCAAAGATTTTCTATAGGCTCTACCCGCAAAAAAGAAGGATCTGCTAGGCTCAGTTTTGTAACCTGCCTTGTTTGATAGGCCTCATTTAAGTAACACTCATGGAAATGTTATGCTACTCGTGCTATCATATCGCGCTAGCCAGTGCCTTGTCCTGTTTTGGACTCTACGTGCACTATCTGCTATATCTTGTGGAAGTTTTAAAAGGGAGATTGCACATTGCTTAGTCTCCTTCTAAATGATGAGACAGTTTCTTTGTCACTTGCTTTCTTTGCCAATGATGAGTACCACGATAGTTGGGGGTTATTGTTATGAGGAATTCATGAAGATCTATGAGATTGTTGACGGAGTTTTTGCTTCTCAAATTCATTGTCTCCACAAATTTTGCTACAGGACACTGATTCCATGATATACGCCGTTGCACATTGAAACAAAAAAATTATTGCAGGACACTAGGCGGTGTCCTACAACAAGAACTTGGTGTCCTACGATAGTTGGATTCTTTGCTGCAGGACACCGTGCCAATTTTTTCATTGTCAGTGTGAAATAGCCAATTTCATGAAGTAACATTGTGTTGTAGCCAATTTTTCGAAATTTTTTCTATGCCTCTATTATGGTTCTTTGCCAATGATATGCAGTGCGAAGGTTCCATTCCCCGGCGCAATGGTTCTATGTCTACTTGATGGTGTACCAAGTTTCCATCCATAAATGTTCCTTTGTTTATCCTATCGTGTTGATTCAGCATATATGTGTTTTACAATAAGTTCATGCATGACAAATTGCATGTTATTACTCTGCTATGATGACGTTTATTATCAATTTGAAATCAGCATTGCCCAATTACATGCCTTGCACCGTCGGATAGCACCTCATCGGCGCCAGTTATGGGGCCGGCACAATGAAGCCCAATCAGATATTCCACGTGCATACATGCCATCTATCATGCCGGCACACATAGTTAGAATAGGAATCAGTAAACGAAATTATCAAGCTAATTACTTCTATGCCTATAGGCTCACCTGAGCCTCCCGTCATAGCCACCTGTCACAAGTCAAGCCTTTTCATGTGAAAAATGAGAGAGTGGGTTATCCAATGACAGGTGACCTTACAAGGGGTACCCTTAGGAAGGGGTAGCACTAAGGACTAGAGCGACGCGGTGGCGAGCCAATCGCACACCGCGTGGCACACCCCCGACCGACATAACAGATGGCAGGTCAGGAGCCACGTGGTGCCGCCTTGATCGCTCGGGCCCGAACCACATGGCACCACCACGACCACTCAGGCGACCGGCCGGTCCCGAGCCACATGGCGCGGCCCCAACTGCCCGGGCGACCGACCGGTCCTGAGCCACGTGGATCCACCCCGACCGACCGAACGACCGCGCCCTTGGCACAACCTCTATGACTGGGAGTTGGGCAGGTCGGGCAGGCACTGGGCCACACCCTGGGGAGGGGCCTGCACCCGAGGACAATGATGAGACACGCACGATCGCGCGTACTGCATCAGGGTCGTGGCATGGGTCGAATCCCCAAATGACAGCCATCTGGGCCCGAAGGACGTGTGAGACTGGCAATAGGTCTCGTCACCCCATAACCGGTGAATGCCGCATGATACTCCCCCGATCTTGAAGCGGCGGTTAAAGGTGGTCCCTAGGATCCCGATGCATCACAAGCCTAAAAGAGGATGTGCACCATACCACAACCATGGGAACAATTGGACAAAACCCCATTCCCTATGGGGTGATGGCGAGGTGAACCACCTCTGTGGCAGGCGTCACGAGCAGCATGGCAACAGGGAGGCCGATGCTGATGGGCCACAGTGGAGGGCTGTACCATTGCACGACAGGCATTGTGGCCCATCCCATACATGAAGACTGGGATTTGTAGCCATGACCCAACCGCGATCTCGACATCAGCCCAACCGAGCCGCTACAAGGTCGGGAGGGGACATGACGCCTCGCCGACCCATCCGTGGAGCCAACAAGACTAGGACCCGCAGGGTACCTACCTCTTTCTCTCCCACGTTGTCACCTACCCCAAAGGTATATAAGGGGAGTAGGCTCCCCCTTGGGAGTGGGGTTGGCTAGTTTGATTCAATTCAGTAAGGCTAGCAACACACACACACACACACAGAAAGAGAGAGAGAGAGAGAGAGACTATTTGCACCTTACTCCCGCTTACGAGTACCCCCGTTGTAAGCCCGAAACACTCTTCACGAGGAACACGATCGATTCCCGACTGGACGTAGGGCCTTTGCTTGAACCAGTATAACTCCTCGTATTCAAGTGTTTACCATCTAGGCCGGAAAGAGAGTGGTGTACGAAGCGCTGACATCCAACTTTCAAACTCACAACCCCTCCCTTGCACGATCCCTCCTTACCATCCTACCTATGTGTCGTTGCTGCACACAACAGCCAGATCTATTCCATTTCACCCTTGTGTGTGAAACTTCGATCCATGATTTGTGCATCTAAATGACTTAAATCAAAAGAATTTCAACCACAAAGTTGTAGATCTCCTTGAAATGTACAATTTTATATCCATCCGAATCAGTATGGAAAACTTCTGAATTTGAGTAGAAGCTGCAATTTTAATTACCAAGGCGGCAAATTATATGCACATACCAACTCTTTACAGTAGCAGGCACCGAAAAATGCATTATAGGTGCCAGTCGTTTTGAAACCGCCATAGATATGTTATCTGCGATTGCTCATTTGCCACCGGCACAAATGATAGGATATGGATAAGTGTTTCTCTAGTAGTATTTGCCTGCAATGTCATATTTCGCATCTGTAGACCCAGGATTTATTCAAATTGGCTCGAATGTGAACAATAGGCTCATGGTTACATGTGTGCTTTCTACTAGAACAATGAAGCATTGGCTATCAATGCATTCAACACAACTTTTTTTTTGGCCGGGAGCCTTTAAAAGGCTAGATGACATTTATCCATCAGTTTTGAATTCTTTTAAGTATGATAGTGAAAAATATGACATATCAGATATCCTGATCATGACAGTTACCACAATACACAACATCTAGCTAGCTTCACAACCTCACGTTGTACAATATATTTCGAGAATGTGTAAAACTCTTTGACACCTTTGTAACATATATATATATACATCATATGTGGTTATGCAAATCTCATTTCTATGATGTATCAGAGAATAAACACCACAATACACAACATCTAGCTAGCTTCACAACCTCACGTTGTACAATATATTTCGAGAATGTGTGAAACTCTTCGACACCTTTGTAACATATATATACATCATATGTGGTGATGCATGAAAGCAAATCTCATTTCTATTATGTATCAGAGAATAAACACAGAAGAATTTCGTTGATCAATATATGCAGTATGTTTTTTTTTGTGTATATAACTTCCTTCTCATGAACCTGTGTAGATCACCATGCTATGCTGACATGGATCCATTCCTCACTTTAACGTGAAGGTGATTGCGGTACTCACCGAGAGCCCAAATGGGGAATAAATTGCGGTAGTTGGGGTAATTGAAGAAAAGGGAGCAGTTGAAGCATCCAACATGTTCCTATCATTAACATAAAAATGAATTGTAGAGAATCAAACATATGGATCACCCAAATAATACTTAATTATGTTAGTTAAGGCTTCATACAATGCAAAAATTAAATGCTACTGTAATTATGCATTGGCTATAAGTCAACTAGGTTCATTGAAATGTACCCGATGCATTAAAAATAAATCATGTTAAAAAATTAGCTACAGTTAAACACAACTTTTGGTGCAGTTATACACAAGCTGACTAGTAAGGATTAAATTAATACCCCACCAATTTCATATGCAAAAGGCAGGTTCTTTTATTCTGAGTATTGCAATTCTGTTGCAGCCACGTTATTATGCAAAATTTATTGGTGTATTAATATATGTAAACTTAATTGCATTAACTCGGTAAACAAAAAAACAAAACATATATAACAAAGTTACTTTTAGACGCAGAGTTCTACTATCAACGTAACAAAATGGAATCATACTTGTTGGGGAAACTCTCCAGATTCCAACTGCATATTGATCAATTCTTTAGCAGCACGGTGCACTGGCGTCGGATCTTGTTTAATCTGGCATTTAAGGAAAGATAGGATAATAGTTAGATAAAGTTTAAGTTCTAGTAAAATATTGAACAGAGAAACCCAACTATTGTACCTGTCCAGCATAAATCAATGCTAGCATTGCCCATGCAGTATTCACGGCATGAGGGCGGTCATCTTTGATATTTACATAAACCTGTTAAGTATTACAAGAAAACGTGAGTTGAAGATGATAGATGCAGCAAATACTCCGGATATTCCAGATGAAACAAGTTTTGTTGTTTGATTATAATAAGTAAAAAAGTTGCAACTTAAGAAACTCTAGTTGCGAACAAAACATTTTGAGCTAACGAGAGTACAGTTAGGAGGGAAAGGTGCAGACACATATTATATTATAATGAAGAATGACTCATGATTCAGATCTACATGGACCTCAACTAACTGCATTCACAATATATTTGTAGAATTTGAAGAAATGGATAAATAAACAATGTATCTATTAACAGTCATCATCATCTGTGCTACAGAAACTGGATGGATCTAGACAACTATTACATGGAAAAAGTGATCACCTGAGTTTGGTTAGAGACGTGGCTTTCTCCCCATCCACCTGTACTGAGCTGCTTTGATAATATAAAGTGGCATGCTTTCCTGATGCAAGAGCTGTTCTCGTAGGTTCTTCCAGCAGCAATTAACCCTTTAATCGAAAAAAAGGCCCCATAGGTGAAACATACACCCCAAGTTCCTAACCTGCCAAATAACTAACTCTGTAAGTTTTTTTTGTTGAAGTGGAGATTCTTTGAGCTAGGAAAGTCACAAATGCAGTATCAGGACAAACCATGAACCATCATCTTGTTGTCTCCTCTCAATAAAGGTTGCTGCATTTCTGATCGATTTGTCTATCTCTTCTGTACGGTATCCAGGGTATAATTCTTTGAATAGTGCCAAAGCTTGAAGGACTGAGGAAGTGCATTCTGGATAGCTGTCAAATTATGTTACACCGTGAGTTGTCTTTCTATCTGAACTAATATTTGTGTTATACTGTGTACAAATATGTTATTTGAATCACTTACGGATGATCCACAACCATATTTGGAAAACTCTCACAAGGATTGAGGATCTGCGTTATTAATAAAATATTATGTCAAAATAGTGCAATAGGAAATGAAAACACATGTTAACATAAATAATTAAGATTACAAAAATCCATGTGTAGGGTCATCATGCTCAGGAATTTTATGGAATCACAGTGGTGGAGTGTATGCCTAGTTTGAGTGCAAGAAGATACAAAGAAAAGGTGGGCGAGAGAGGGATAATGCCAGTCGTGGATGCAAGGGAATCCGTAACAATAGCTAGGAGCACTAAACATTGCACTAAGACAGCAGCAACATGAAAACTACCCTAATAAGGACTGATAAAAAACATAAAAACCCTGGTTAAATAAACTTACCTCTATCCAAGTTGACGTTCTTTGGCATTCGTATGTAGAGAAGGTACCATCTTTGTTCTGTAAGGTGAAAGGAGTTAGTCATGTACATATGACCTTCGCCTTAGATACATGGCAACACAGGAATAAAGGATTGGATTGTGGCAAGCATAATATAATAAGATTTGGCATTTCTTATTTTTTTCATGCGAAATGTTAATTGTTTGACGCTATAAGTTGATCAATAGAGTAAAAAATCATGCATTTTAATTGTTAAAAGCCACAATAAAAATTTTGATAAGCAAAATGAATCATCCAGTGCAATGTATCCCATTATCCCTGTACGGTGAATTGAACATGATATTGGTTTTCTATTGTGAGCAGCACACGCAAAACTGTGCTGTTTTCGTTTTTCCTAATACACAGAAAGGCCTTTTACAGTTTTACATTTGATTTATATTTAAATAATCCATACCAGGTAAGATAGAAGGCAATCAACAGCATCGTGGATCCTCTGCCTTTCAATTGGTTCCCCAACAATTTTGCTTGAGATCTTTGACAATAATAATAGAGCCTGGAAGCCAAATTATATATGTCAGAGTTTCTAAAATAAGCAAACATATATAAAATAATTGACTAAAATCAGATCAAGCTGAATGTTTTAATACTGCATACAATCTGTTTTCGCTAGTTAGTATAGAGCTAACTAATATCAATTGTCTTCAGGTCATGAAAATGAAACTGAACAATAATGTGGTGCTGACCTCAAGAGCTTCTCCAGTAGTATCAGATACAGCCCATCCATTATCTGCAGATGAAAGAGTCCATGAACCCTTTGATCTGTGGCGGTGCCAGTTACTTTGGTCACCAGGATGATTCCACATAACCTTCAAATAAGAAAATGCATGATGATGTTATATATTTTACTGCAATTGGTCACAATAAGTCTAGATGATTCAAGGGAACAAAACCTGTGAATGTTTCATGAACTCATGGGCTCTCTGAACAGTTGAACCATACTCATTTATAAGATCTGTAGCACAAAATGCTTGGATTATGAATGCTGTCTCCCAGCTCTGACAGCCATCATATACCTATCATGATAAACCGTCAGACTCATTTCCATAGGATAACAATTTATCTATATTTAAAAAAACAATTTCTCTATATGACCAAAAAAGACAATGAAAAACCTTCTCGATCAGTGAATATTCATTATGTCCAACTTGCCTATTGTATGGGACATCATGGAAAGGAAAATCAGTTACCACTGATCTCAGCAGACTAGCAATATCACCTAATCAATCTATTTGCAATTGTGAAACCACCGTTTAGACATAGGAAAAATGGTTCCTATAGTTAAATACATATCTGAGCAGACTAGCAATAGTAATGAAAGTAGAGCACAATACATAATGAAAGGTACAGCATAATAAGTTAAGTATATACACAGTAGCACTCTAGTTAGTACTACACACTCATTAGAAAAGATAGCTGATACCTGTGCTTTCATGCCATCCTCTGAAAGCCACAAGAAATCTGGTATCCTTGCAATGTGACGCTTGAATGCATCTGATTTCGGATCTTCTACCCAGCAGCATACCATGTTTAGAGCCTAAACAATAGTGGATATTATGTTAAAAACAAAGGACCTGTATAACCCCTACACTATATTTTAGTTCATTTTACACCCACAACTATGCCAATCGGTTCAATCTACACCTTCATAAGATCTGTCCTTTTTATTTCTCTATGCACAAGTGGTGTTTTAATTAAGTTGAAATTTTGAGAGATGATAGAGAACAACATAAAGTATTTTTCAAAAATTTATTATGAATTTTTCATCATCATTTCTCATAAAATTTTGTATCTATTTGATTATTTTATTATTAAATATCACCGCCTTTAAAAATTATGGTGAAAAAATCATATTACATTTTTAAAAAATATTCTATGTTGCCTCTGTCATCCCATAAATTTTTAACTTAAAACATCACTTTTGCACGGAGGAAAAAAAGAGAAATCTTAAGAAGGGGTAGATTGAACCGGTCCGTGATTGTTGTGGGTGTCAAATGAACAAAAACATAGTTTAGAGGGTTATCCAAATTTTATCCATTCTTGAGGGTAGTAATTTAGACTTTTTCCTTGAAGTTATTTTAGTCGTGTGCATAGAAATGCTAAGCCTCAAATCAATTGAGCTGACCATGCTACACATATTACTATAATTCTAGAAAATTTTACCTTAAAACACCACTTATGCATAAACAAAAAAAAATACAAATCTTACAAAGAGATAGATTGGACCGATTGAGATAGTTATGAGTATAAAATAAACTAAAACATAATTTAAGGGGTTATTTGGACTTTGTCCATCCTTGAGGGTAGTAAGTTGGACTTTTTTCTTGTATAAATGATTAACCTAATGATAGTACTTAATATATCAAATGCTTAAACATGTTTATATGGAAACGGATCGAAAGAGCATGTGTTGGATTGCCTCAGAATCTCCAAATTCATGAAGTATTATCACAAGATAAAACCAACTTTTTATTTATTAAATGTAGCTCTCCACCTGATCGTTTACGCTTCAGTTGAAAACTTTCTAATTTGAAGTCATTTACGCAATGTTACATCAAAGAATTATTGAAAGGAAAAAACAGGCCATTTCTGTCACAAGTTAGTGGTAGTTCACACATAAAGGGTTAAAAGAAGAAACCATGAAAGAGGTGTTTTGATGGGCCGTGGTTAAGATTCACACTAAAAACACCGAGTGCAAAACTCTGCTAGGGACCACATGGGCGTGTGTCAGTGAATTTTTGTTTGTCCAATTTTGTGGCAGCTAGGAAAGTGCTTTTTATCCAAGTTTTACAAGTCATTTTTACCAATATACATTAATCATCAGTGAAAATTATTTAAAGTTCCAGTTTCAAAAATGAAGGTGCAAATTATATTTTATACCAAATATTAAAATCTGGATGGACATATATATTATTCAAAGCCCTTGGCATTTACGAGTGTGGTCATATTTTCATGAAAACCCTTATTATGTTTATGTGAACTAACCAGCAGTTCTATTTCTCTTTTTTAGTTCTTATATTAACCACTGAATTACTTTTTGTTTAAATCTAAACCCTCAGTGTGTTTAGAAGCTAATATGTTTAACGTTTTTAGTTTGTTTTTAGAATTTTTTTTCATTCACATGATTGTAGCGACATATACTATGGTTCAATTAGGATACTTAAACTTTTCAAGTGAACTAATATACTTCTCTTTTTTTGTATTCATTTGATTACTTGAAACTTTGCATGATTATCACGAATAGAATAACACAGAAATCAATCTATTAATCATATATAAAGCATATCTATTCTTTGGTTCTCTAAAATCATATCTTATAAACATGATGCAGAACGTAGTTTCAGTGTGATAAATAGATATACAACACATTCTTTGATAGCATAGTTTAGTAGTGGTGGCATACTGCATGTTGGTAGTAAAACATGTCAATTTCTGTGGATGTTACCTTGTTTACAGCGCAAATGCATAGGTATTGGGTGTTTTCATCTTCGTAATGTATGTGCTCCATGAGATTGCCCAAAGCCATATCCCTAAGCTTGTTGATAGGCCAACTGCTCAGGACAGGTTCTACGCACTTGTAAAGTGATGTCCAAAACACATCCTGTATTAGTGTGCGCGGACAGACGAGGTCCTCCTGAAAAAAACACCAGAAAAACAGAGCGGGTGATAATTCACTTTTAGGAATTAAAAGATTCTCAAATTGTAAGCAAGAGATATTCTTATTAGAAAATATTTGCGAGTAGAGGTATATCAGGTCCTCTTACTTACTGATGTTTTTTATGACAAATAGAAATATAATCTGATCATATTTATATTATTCCTTCTAATATCTCAAGTAACCTTATATTTCTTGGAAGTTTCAGTTTTACAACTCATTCGGGTGCATTAGAAAAATATGCACTAAATATGAAAAATTGAGGGTCGTCCTTACTCTAGCAAGCAGATTAACAGGTTTGACACCGAGTTGACTTTTGGACATGATATCTGACCATTTCCCTTATCCAAAGATAAAAAATAAAAGTTCGTGGACTGGCATAAGAACATTACGTCACAATAGAAACTGTGTATAGGTAGACTTTTAAGTGGCATCAATATATTGGCAAATATTTATGAATAATTATTTTATTTACATGGATCTTGTTTCAAAGCTATATATAGCCACTGCTAGATAGCTTGGAAGCAAGTATTGCTCACTTATATAGTGTAACTTAGTTGCAAAACGATAAAAATATTTGTAAGTTGTGAATACTTTGCAAGTTTCTGTGAGACTGGGATGTTGATCTGAATGGGTAATTTTTTTCACACTTCTCGATCATACAAACCTCTGCACAGGCATTACGAGTCGCACTCCAGTTAATGTTCTCATATGGAGTAACATATATCTCCTCTCTTAGTTCCAGAATAGTTGGCGTAATTGGTCCAACAAATCGCTTGCCGTAAAGATAAGCCATTGGTAAATAGACCATACGTGTTAAGCACCAGAAATTTCCTACAGAGCATAGAGTTTAAGAGTAAAAAACTCCATGCATCCAGTCTATAAAATAATAGAGGTTGTAATTATAAAACTTCATGGGAAATTAAAATACCTGGATGAAATGGAAGAAACGTGGGAGCTAGCCATAGTTCAGGGAAAATTGGATTATTTCCTGACCAATCATACAATCCAAGTATCTCCAGTTGGTACCATTAAGACATCAGGTCAGTTACATAAAAAATAGAATAATCAGTAATTATGTAAACATTTAAAACTATGGTATGCTGCTCCCTGATTCCATGCATGATAATGCAAGTACTAGAAAATTTATTTAGAGCGGTCAAGCATATACCGAAAGCCATATCTTTCCCCATTGAGGAACTTGTGTTGCACCACCACGGGTCAAAATCCATGAGCGCCCTTTAGCCAATGCATCATTCTTGTCCTCACCGAGAAGCCTCAAGGTGATGTAGTTCGAACACGTGCCAAACATGGTGCTCGAACCAAGGATAAGTGTGCCCCATCCACCATCTTCATTCTACAGGTTATATTTATTACTCGGCTTAGGATCTCATCAAAGAGTCCATATTATGCAACTAAATTTGCCTAGCTTGAAGCAATACAGAATTGATGAATGCATTAAAATCAAACGTATAAGGTTGGCCAGACAAGCTTGATTGTAATAAATCTACCTACAGTATAGGTGAGGAAAATGCTAAATGGATCTGACCATCCAATTAAATGAGCTGTATATACCTGATGGTTGTAGATGTAGCGGCATATCTCGCGCCTATGTTCGGAAGATATGACAGTATTTAGAGATCTAGTAACATACAAAGCAAATATCTGCAAGCAAAATAGCTCAATTAGACAAAGCTAGTTAATCAAATGTGTTCATATATTTAGCTGCACTGTGGATTAAAAATAAGAATCCAGAAAGTTACGGGCACGTACCAAGCCTGGCATGATGAACATGACCCCACTGAAATCACCAGGCCAGTGCCCATCACTCGCTTGCAGAGAAGAGAACTGATCCAGAGCTCGCCGCAACGAATTGATTGTAATATCCTCGGTGACTTGTTCATCTTCTTGGAGTTTGGTCAGGAATGGTAGATTACGCTGGTTGCTGTTTTGCTTGGCACACTGGAATGGATTAAGAAGTCCTGATGACGAAAGATGACATAGACCCTACTTACTTAAGTACGATAATTTGTTTTTTATAAACACTCGGTGCAAAAGGGACTTGTCTTGGATGATGCGATTGTCTGACGTTGAAAGATATGTTTACAATTAACTAAAAGGTATACTTTTGTTTTTAAAAATATTCTATGTAACATCCTTCATATGGGCTATGTAGCATTGTGTTAATAATAATACTTAAGGAGTGGTTAAGTAGAAACAACTATAATCAAATGAAGAATGAAACAAAATGATGATTTATGATGTTTTCAAGTAGGATCTAACTCTCACCATAGTAAGAACTACTACAGTGTTATTACAGTAGTATAGTAAGATGACAACAAATGAAGTGGTTATGAATTATAATCGTAGTTTTGATGATAATAATAATTGAAATGATATATTCGTTAGACCAAATATCAACTCTAGCTAGCTGATGCAATTACTTGACAAAATGATGAAATACGCAATGATTAAGTTGGTGTACTATGCAAAAACAATTTTTATTTTTGAATTTCTTGTCAGATATTAAAAACGTACAGAAAATCCATAAAAATCTTTTAATATACATATGAAAAATTATTTCTTGAATATATACTTGTGGACATGGTAAAATTTTCATTTGAAGTTAATTAATAAAACACATACATAACGTTCCAAAGTTTCAGCCCAAGGTCGAAAGTAATAGGAATAGGGATGTAAGAGACATATCGTCGATCAACTGCCCCGTATGTTGTGGTGTGAGAAGTAGCTGGATTGTCAAAAAGTAACATGGCTAGGGCTTGGGTCCATATGGCTGAGGCGATGTGTGGAGGCAAAAATGCAAGGTTGACAGTTGTTACTGCACGTGAGCAGCAGAAGGATGCAATGAGATTATATTGATATAGATTGCCTCTAAACACGGAAAATATATTTATTTGTGGAGTCAGCCGTTAAAATCTGTATGAAATCCTCCAACAAATTAAATAATTTTTATTTGTATATATTCTCCAACATTGCTGTCCATATAGTTTTATGTTAAGTGAATCTCATTGTTTTCCTTAGTGTAAGCCCATTTGGTAGGAGTATCATATTGAGATATTGTATTGTTGCCTGTACCTTTAGTTGTTTATTTTTAGAATATACATGAGAAACTAATATTGAGTGTCGATGGAATGTTGCATTTATTTGTCCTCTTTTCCGATAAAGAATGATATCTTTGACCTAAGTCGAAGTATCTTAGAATGAATATGTATGAGACAAAATAAGTATAATTAGATTGATATTGAAATATACCTATTTGATGTAATAAATATTGATACTTTCTTTACAAACTTTGTAAACTTTGTTTTAGAACAAACCTAGAAGTAAGCGCTTTGGTTGACAGAGAGTTAAGTTACATGGCCTCTAAGTTAACATAGTTTGGCCTAAAGCAAACTTAGGCCAGTCTCAGTGACGGTTTCATGGGAGTTTCATGGCATTAAATTTGTTGACGTGGCTGAAGAGAGAATGGAAAGTTTCATGGCATGTGAAAGGAGAATTAATTACCATAAAACTCTTCTGGCACGATCACCTAATTTTTAGTCTAGATAACTATATATAGTGAAACTGTGCACCGAGACCGGCAGGTGCGGATCCAGAAATTGATGCACCCCGGGCTGACTCTGTAGACTATGCAAATTGGATTCATACTGGCCTGATGGACCTTTTTCTCTTGAACAGTGTAGGACACACAACTGCTGATTTAAAGGGATCGTATGAATCCGCCCCTGGAGACTGGCCTTAGAAGTAAAGTTACATGGCCTCTAAAAAAAGTTGATGAAATCGTATGCCATGTTAACGTTCAAACACACGATTTGGTTCCAAGGGTTAATGACACACGCGGTGTTCATACTATCAAGTCTTAGCCATTTTGTCCTTGTGCGTGTACAATGCACATTACACACGTACCTGCATGCGCATAAGGAGATCGGCGGATTCCTTCCTCTCAAAGCGGTGGTCGGTGAAGTCCTGGCGTGCCCTTTCCACCTCTTGTCTCTCCTCCGGCGTGCCAAGCTCCGGATCAAACTCCCAGAACGCACGCCCAAGAAAGCCATTCTTTGACTGCAGCCATGGGCCACTGCCCTCCGCCACCTTCAGTTTCCACATGATATGATGGTAAACTGCTGGCCGGATATATATGATGATGATGGTAAAATAATGCAATATTGCAATGGGGAGCCGGCCGGAATAGTGCAAAACTGGTACACGAATTAAGAATAACAGGAGAGGATAAAGAAGAAGACAGGGAGCAACTAGAATGTGGCTGTACGACGTGTGGCAAGCTTTTGTGTGTCAGCTTGCCTCCCGGGCCGGCTTTTATAGCAGTAGGGAAGGCGTCGAGTGGCGGTGCCGTATTAGGCACCTCGTGGCTCGTGCATGGATATATATTATTATTGTTTCTTTTTTTAGATAATGATTATTATTGTTTCTAACTTTAAAATTTGTCCATTTGTGAGTATGAAGTAGACTTTGCATTCGACTAATTTAATTTCTATCGCTCACGTATCATATCGACACCATGGCTTGATCTCTTATTCCCCTCGCCTATCACACTAATACTTCATCGTGCCAAACTGATCTTTAGTTTAGAATAGAGGAGTATGCTCTAGGATAATTTTTTTTTGCAACGCTCTAGGACAAATTTTGAACCTCCAAATTTGATCTATTTAATTTTGGGTCATGGTGAGTACCTTCCATCAAAGACCAGAGTATGCCGAACAACCCGCCTGTCATGGCGACAGTCAGAGCTAACTCAGTTGCTTTTAGGGGAGTTGTGTGAATGAAATTTCTCTTCCATAAGTGCTCAAATTTATGGACAGAGACAATAAGAATTTTTGCATAGCTCAACATGTTATTTTTCTTTTGTCGAACCCGCCCATGGGTTTACTGTATTTTTTGGGATTATTTTATGAATTAATAGCATTATTCTTTCAGTGATAAACCACGTTCCGATCATCAGCAAAGTGTTTTTGATGACTCCATCAATCAAAAGATCTACCGTGTCTCCTATATATTCATAGCGGTATGTGTGCATTCATGGGTATTTCCACAACCATTCTAGCTTCTGAACCGCCGCTCGTCCAACTCGTCAACGGGCACACGATATACGCATCAGTACTAATTGTTTTTGGGATACGTATCTCCTATGAGAAAGTATAAAGGAAGTGGCATTAGTTGGCATATCTAAAGCCACGTTACCTGACAACTCGATCGGTGTATCTCAAAATTTAGTAGTATATATAGTAGTCGCCCATGCATATCGCGTTGACTAATTATATACGGGGTTCCCGAATTCTCCAAGACAGCCATGGTAACTAGACTATACATATCGGTGATTCATGTCTAATTTAAATTTAGTTCATTGTGGAAATTTAGACACCAAGTTAGAAAGGCTGGGATTAATACTTTTTTTGACTAATCACATGAACCCGTACTTGCAAGCTTGCTCTAATGACGACTAAGATATGCATTTATGATGCTTCATATATATATAAGTAATAATACAGGATTCCATACTTCCAGGCTTGACTATACAACCGACGCCACTTAGTTGCATTATCGTCGTATTAGGCCGTTGTACATATGATTCTGTCTGATGCTGCTGCTGCCAACCTGTCATGTGTAACTGTTTGGAATAAGATAGATATAATAGCAAGATTGAATCAAATGTATGCTAACAATATCCAATTTTCTGCTTTCTTGTCAACTGCTGCTGATTGAGTGACCGCAAAATAGGGTGTATCTGGCCATTCAGGTAATGAACATATTTGAACTGTATCTATTTTTTAAGATGAAATAGAGTATAGACTAAAATTCCTAAATGAGCGTGCATACACCTATCGCTATGAACACATTTACACACAGCATACACCTATACAAAGCACTGGAAAATTTCAAAGTCTTTCCCAATAGTCTTCTAGTTCCAACTTTCTCCCACCACTACCGAAAACCGGACATCTGCCGTGTGCCGCAGGGCAAAGGCACTATTGCACACGGCAAAGCCTTTGCTGTGTGCTGCACACGGCATATAGCCCACGGCAAAGGCCCACGGCCGTTAACGGTAGTGGCCCATGACCGTTAACGTGACGGGGCCTTTGCCGTGGGCCGCGACAGCCTGACACACGGCAAAGGCCCAAGCTTTGTCGTGTGCCTATGCCCGGTACACGGCAATGCCTGGCCACTTTGCCGTGTGGTAGGTCCAGGCACACGGTAAAGTGACCATACATGAGCCATTTTTTTACATTTCCATGTAAATGGGACCCTAAACAACACAAAATCATCACATGCATTTATATATCACAATAACTATCACAGTCATATATAATAGAACCATAACCATCCTATATACATCAGAGGCAGTTTATAATCTAGAAATGTATAGAAAGCCATTCGTTCAATCTATAAGAGTCCATACGAGAGAATACGAGTCCACAAATAAGACCAAATGGAAAAAAAGAGTCGTAGAAGAGCACATGCAACATCAAAGTCCATATACAAACTCACTCGGCAGGCGGTGGCGGCGGTGGCGGCTGCGACCATGGTCTCGGTCACCCAGGCACCCACGGTACCGGTCCCCTACATTGGGAGGTATTCAAAACTTGCAATAAAACAACGGCACGAAGGCCGGACACAACGGCTTGATGGCCGGACACACATATCACCTACGACAAGGGGTAGAGCTGTCGGGGCGGCTGAAGGTGGCCATGAACGACCGGAGATGATCGGGCAACGACCGGGGGACGCCAGGGGTGCGAACGTCGGGCGCGGCCCGGGCTGGCAAGCACAGGCCTGAGGCGGGGCAGGCATTGGGGATGACTCGGGGCGGTAGCGGATGGCGGGGACGGCCGTCGGGGCGGGGGCCGGCGTCGAGGATGGCCTGGGTGGCGCGGATGGTGGGGACGACTGGGGGCAGGGCAGGCGGTGCGCGTGGGTGGGGCGAGCGGCGTGGCCGGCGGCAGTGGCGCGCGAGCGAAGCGGCGCGCGGGGAGGGCGGGCAGCGGCGGCGCGGCTGTGGCGGGGTGGGGGGCACCGTGGCAAGCGGCAGCGGCGCGGTCGGAAGCTGCGGTGCGCGGGAGAGCTGGACGGCTGCCGGGACGGGGCGGGCGGCCGAGCATCGGCCGGGGGCAGGAGCCAGGGTGGGGGCGGGGCCAGGGGGCGGGTGGGTGCAAGGGCGGCGGCCGCGGGCGGAGGGAGGCGGCGTGAAAAAGCAAAAGTGGAAGGGCCGGCAGCCGGCGCGCGGGGCTAGGTTCCTGGGCCTTTGCCATGGGACAGATTCGGCACAAAAGCCAGCACACGACAATGTTCAAATTTTTTATTTTTTTAATTCTTGCCTAAACTACTCTAATATTTCTTGTTTAAATTAATTTGTCACATTATTTACCTTCCCAGCATGGCTCAACAATTCATGTTTGATGAGTTTATGCAAACAGATCTATTATTTCATGTGTTTTAATGTTTATGACACGATATTGTTTTACGGCAGAAAAAAATAAAAATTATCAAACGGATCCGAAAAATAACCAAAATTTTTCACGAAGCAATCTAACCTGTCTATTGCATATACATAAAGTTTTGAAGTCAAACCCAAATTCAAATTTCAATTTGCTTCGAAATTTGAACGGCTCCTTCTCAACTCTATCGATGTTCCACGTCGATGTTTTGATTTGTATGCAATGTACGTGATAACTTGTGCTAATGCTTCTCAATTTTTTACCATAGCCTGTATGCATGAAATAATGAGCACACGTAAAATCTTGGGATTTTTAGACTTCGTTTGTTTTTCATACAATTTTAAAACAATGCGTCCGCACGTTCGTGACTATGGTTCGTGGACAAAATGCTTGAATTTTTTGTATTTCCTAGATACGGCTTCACAGCGTGATCAATAAAATGAATATCATTTTTTGTTTCATTATATTCCTTTTTCGAGACACTTGTAGTTCAAATTTGAATTATTTCAAAAATATGTTTTAAATAAAATTAAATAACTAAATATAGCAACGAGACCAAGAAATATACAAAATTTTCACATAAGATCAAACATAAGGTATGCATATAGCAGAAAAAGTTGGAAATGAAAAAAACAATTTTTGGAAAATTTTACCGAGTGCTAGCATAAAACACTCGACAGAGCCACAAAGCAGACGCAAAATTTGTGATTTATCGTGTGCCTTGCTTATGGCACACGATAAAGTCTATTTTGGTCGTGTGCTGACGGTTTGCCGTGGGTCTTTGGCTTGGCACACGGCAAAAAGAACACGGCGGGCAAACGACATGCGTCTTTGCCGTGTGCCCCACGTTAGACACACGTTGCCGTGCGTCAGACTGGCAGGCACACGGCAGAGGCCAGGCATACCGTGTGTTGTGTGTTTGCGGTGTGCCTTTCCTATGGCACACGACAAACACAATCTTTACCGTGTGTTTGATATAATGCACAGGGCAAAGTCCGTGGCACACGGCAACTGGCCGGTTTCCAGTAGTGCACTACCCCCATGAGAGAAACTCGTTCTCCAAACAGAACCCATTTGTGGAATCAAACACTTTTCCTTGTTGCAGTTTATATATTACTAGTAATCTCGCAATGGGCTGCATGTCGATATGCTTAAAAATTTTACACGTTTGAGTTCATTGTTTAGACAAAGGAAGCTCTACATGCACAGGGGTTAGTTATAAGAGAACCACAAGTTTCTTCCTAAAACCGGAATCCTAATGTAAATGTGCTGATGATCCTCACGATAATGATGCAAATGAAAGGATTTCTCGAATGTAAATGAAGCTATTATGTAGTACAATCATTGTATTGCTATAGATAATCTTGGACTGGTAAACTGATGCCTTAGGATGACCTGTCACTGAGTCATGCAAAAAGTTCTTTTTTAATATGAGGCACACATGCACTGGCTGTGAGACGGTAACATGACAGCGACTGTTTTGGTTTAAGTAAAACAGAACATGGTAATCGCTTAGTATCTAGCATAATCCAACCGTAACATATTGATGCTATCGCCCATCAGGATTTCTGCATCGGACATGACTCTTTGAGTTTCATTGAGGTGTACGTGCTCATGACGGCGCTGCCGTCTGCCAGCCGTCTTCATTGAAGCACGCACTACTAGTGCACCACCATTATTCTTTCTCTTAGTTGTAGTTTCCTATTATGCTCCGCTTGCTTCTCACCAGATTAGCATCAACCACTACTCTTCCTCATTGTCATCCTCTACATGAACCATCATCGGTCGTATTATTGGAGAAAACCAATCAGATCAGGATGAATGGTGAATATGTATTGGATCAAGAAGACTCTCCTTTTTTGCAACGGTATCTTGTCATAATTTTAGCTATTCGTAATGCTTAACGGAAGCTTTTTACCCACGGCGATAAAGGCAACTCCTGATTTGCCTTCGTTCTGTTTTTATTTACCTCTCTTCTTTCTGCTCCGCTACTTTTAGCTTGTCGCCTGCATGTGGACAGATTATATTAGCAGCAGCACCACGCGGCATCTGTGAGAAAATTCGTGGATGGAGAGGAGAACATGGGCACATTTTTTTTTTGATACTAAGCAAGGGCACATTTAGTCAGACATCAGAAACGGAGATCCTCTACCGTGACATGCCCTTGATCCTTCATCTTGCTATACTCGTGCATGGACCTATGAACCTCACCAAGCCCTTTGGTCAACGGCACCACGGTTTCCAACTTAATTGTTCCCACCAAGTGCATCGATACGTAAATGATTTATCACTATCATGGGCGAGATAGAATGCATGGCAAAGAAGGATTTATCATATGAGAGGCATGTACGGCCCCCTTTAATTTTGTTTCCTTCACGGTATATGATTCCTTTTTTTTCTCTTGTGATGGATTGATTGATCCTCCCTTGGTTAAACTTTCTCGACTAAGTTGACAAAATTCACTAAAAAGTCGGTCAAAATATGTCAAAAGCATTGAGGATTGAATCGATGGATAGGTTCAATTTTCTGATTTCATTCAATGAATTAATGACACTATTTTTCAAAAACAGAGTATGTGCTACTCATAGCGAGCGTCTACCGTGTTTCACGCAATCACGCTGCCAGAGTAATTCCTGCCTCCTAAAAAAATACTCAATTTATGATTCAAAGTTTGTCTCACAGTTTTTGTTAACGTTGCCCCACTTATTATGTGCATGTGGAAATCAATTAGTAGCGACAAATATGTCTAAGAAAAAGGGGCAAGTAAGTTCATTTTACTTGTTTGTCACTCCCTCTGAAATTTCCTAAAGTTACATAGATTTTTAGACAGAAGGAGGATGTTGGAGATCCTCATAGGATAGGGTACAAAAACAACTGTCTAGTCAAACCATGCATACCTGGCTTCGGTATGTGAATCTCATTCCTTCCATTGTATATGTTTCTGAATATGCCTGCAGATCTTTCAGATCAGGGGCTATCGTGTGGTGACGTTTAAATAACCTGAAATGCAGGGCCTCAACGTTAACATTAATTTTTGGGAGTCCTAACATGATTCGCGTCTATCCCGCAGAACCGGTCAATCGGATGGGCAGCAGTTTATTGTAGTCGATCATGGCTCGCGTTAGCTGAAGAAAAGATGAACACCAGCTGTGCCACGACAGTAGCACGACTGAGTGAACTGACCAAGTCATATTATCGTAAGCTCTAATGATTTCTTGGTTGATTAAGACTCTAAACCTCGCATGCATCGTCAGCCACCAACCACCCTTGCTCAGTAGACTAAGATATATAATATTATGATGCTTCATATAAAGTATTATATTACACGATTGTCTTCGTATTCAGCCATTGTAAATGACTCCATCGTCTGCTGCTGCCAACATGATATTTGTAACTGTTGGTAATAAGATAGATATATCACTACTACGGGAAACACCGTATATACCGAGTGCAAACATAGTTGTCGAGTGCATTCTATCAGGCACCCGGCAAAGATAGCCTTTGCCGAGTGTCTACAAGCATGCACTCGACAAAGAACAGACACTTGGCACATCGTCACCTTTGCCGAGTGTCTTGCAAAAAAGCACTGAGTAAACACAAAACACTCAGTAAACTCAAGGATTTGCCGAGTGTCACAAGCGTGGCACTCGGCAAAGGGCACGCACGTGCCTTGGCACATGAACGACCGTTTGGGACGTTAGCTCTTTGTCGAGTGTCAGAGGCTTGACACTTGGCAAAGAGGTGGCACGTGCTCAGCCGTCAACGGCCGTTTCACATGTTGGCTCTTTGCCGAGTGTTGGCTTGGCACTCGGCAAAGACTTTGAAAATTAAAAAAAACTTAAAAAAACTTGAAATTCAAAATCAAAAAATTTAAAAATTTTAAATATAAGAGTTTTTGGCTGGCTAGGCTGGTGGCTTTACCGAGTGCTTGACTCTGGAACTTGGCAAAGCTTGTCTTTGCCGAGTGTTTTCTTGCACACACTCGGCAAAGCTTCTCTTTGCCGAATGTTTTCCTCGAAACACTCGGCAAAGTATAGATTTTTTAATTCAAACTTTTGATTTTGTGCTCCAAACTTTTTCTCCTCTCCATGAGATTTGTTAAAGGCTCATAATATCTTATGTGGAGGCTGTGGTAAAAAGTTGAGACGATTTCAAAAAGTTTTTCCTATATGGCCTTTACAAATCGGAGCATCTCCACATAGAAGTTTAAGAGAGTTGAGAAGGATACAACTGGATTTCGAAACGAAGTGAAGTTGAATTGGAGTTTCAATTTATAACTTTTTTCATAGGCAGTAGACAACATAGATTGTTTCATGTGAAGTTATCATAATTTTTTGGACCGATTTGATAATTTTTAATTATTTTTTGTGACTATCTCTACATGAAATAATGAAATATCTTAAGGAACAATGAGCTATATATGTATGAAATAATGAAAAAAATTCATAGAAGAATAAAATGTGCATTGCTAAATGTATTTGACAAGATATTTTGTTATGTATTTGAACAAATTTGAAAATCTTTACATAAAATAAATGTTCTGGAAAATGTTTGCCGATTGCTACACTCGAAAAGCAGGACCTTTGCCGAGTGTTTTCAAGGAAACACTCGGCAAAGAGTATTTTTGCCGAGTGCCAACAGCCCGACAATCGGCAAAGCTGCCACGTGACTGGCCGGCTTGAGGCCGCGCTGGCCACGTCATTAGCCAACGTGGCACGTTTGCCGAGTGCCGGCACTCGCCAAATGGCCTGTTTGCCCAGTGGCATGGCCCAGGCACTCGGCAAACGATCACGTGTCTGGTCGGCCATTGGCCGCGCGCGGCCACGTCATTGGCCAGCGCGCTACCACGTGGCCAGATCTCTTTGCCCAGTGCCCTATCCAGGACACTCGGCAAAGAGTGGGCTGGTGACTTAACCTTTGGCTGCCGGCCACCCGACCCATGCCGCCCCTTCCAATGCCGCCCCGCCCCGCCTGCCTCTCTCACCGCCCGGCCTACCCCACGCGGCTGCCCCTGCACACGGCCTCCCCTGCCTGCGGCTACTCCTGCCCGGCCGTTGCCGCCACCGACCGCGGCCATGCCCGGCTGCTCCTGCCCACGGCCGCCCCTTCCTGCGGCCACCCGTGCCCGCGGCCCTGCCCGATCGGCCATCGCCGCCCCTGACCGCCGCTGCACCAGCCCATGGCCGGCTGCCCCCGATCCCGACTGCGGCCGCCTCCGACCCCCGACTGCGCATGAATGAGGTTAGCTTCCCCGCCCGCCGTCGCCGGCCGCCGCTACGCAGGTTTGTAGTATTTTCTTTGTATTTCTTTTGTGCATGGCATTTACTTGTCAAAAGTTGGACAATGCATGTGGTTCTGTATGTGGTTGTCGGCCCCCGCTCCTCGTCCTTGTGTATGTGGTTTGTCGGCTTTCGTGCCGTGTTTTTTTGCAGGATAGAGTTTTGGAAACGTCCCCATGCAGTGGAGGTGCTGCTGAAATTTTTATTTGACAAAATTTTGTTTTTATTTTCAGGGAGAGGATGTTGCACTGACCTCGGCTTGTTGCTCCACCGCATGCCATTCCCCGCCATCTTCACTGACACGAGCATCACCGACTCACCCACGCATTGAGTCTGTAGGTGAGCATGTGCCAAATCTTTGTCGGGAGCGGCATTTGTTGATGCTAGGTGTACCACACCATCAGGGCAGCCGTAGCCTCGATGAGTACACCAAAATTGGGTACACCGAGTCATTTCTATATTCACGCACTCAATTCTGTATAATTACTAATCTTATTGTTTATTTCTTTAGTCGTCGTCACATGGTGGCCAGCCTTGCAACCGGTTCGTGGAATATGCTTTGGCCCACAAGGGCAAGGCGACCTCCGACGTCTAGTACAACCTGGAGGACCCACCCTCGGCATACAGTAACGCTACCATCCACAATCGCCACAGTGCATACACAGAGGTGGCGAAGGAAGTCCATGGGCCAGACTTCGATCCGACCGCTCACGACATTGATGCAGAAGTGGTCATGAGGACAGGAGGAGGCAAGAAGCATGGGCGGTACTTTATCGGTGACAGCACCATCGACACGGCCAGTACCCCCACACTCTCCCAGATTCGAGCCAGGAGCACAAGCTCTTCCCCGGCCATACGCCAACCTCCTCCCTGTTCATACTTCGGGATGCAATCACTACAGGTTATTTCTGTTTTGTTCATCGTACGTTCACTTTACTTGCTTTTGATTTGTATTGTAACATTGTGATTGAATATTGCAGGTCTGGCTGGATGAAGAGACGAAGAGACAGGAGGACCTGGAGTTGCAGGTGCAGTGGATGCAGCAGGCGGAGGCCGAGAAAGCGAAGCAGATTGAGGAGCTCGAGCGTTCGAACCGGCTGTGGCAGGAGGAGATGTTTGCCTACATGGAAAACATTGGTGCACGTCCTCCCATTTCTCCCGTGACTCACTTGAGAACCTTATAACTTCATTTCACAACTTAGACAACTTAGTCGGTTAGCTTAGACAACTTAGACAACCTTATATAGTAATGTTGTAATGTTTACTCTCAACAAAGGCTCGGGCCAGCTACCGGCAAGCTATGGGCAGCTCTGGCTGGCCGCGGCCACCTCCGGCCAACTCTGGCCAACTCTGGCCGGCCGCGGCCCGCTGTGGCCATATCTGGCTGGCAATGGCCGGCCAGAGCTGGCCACGGCCGGCTAGAGCGAGCCACGGTAGGCCGGTGACTGGTCCAAGCCTTTGCCGAGTCTTTCAGAACTTGTTTCTGTCGTAAATCTTGTATCACAGATGGAAAATGTTCTCTTTTGTGCAGAATCCTGACTCGGCGGCGTCGAATGAAGTGCCTCAAGATGAAGATCTATCGCGGAGTGCGCACGTGCTGTTCCCGACCCCTCCTCAGTGATGTGCGGTTATTTGTGGATGTTTATTTGTAAACTTGTGAACGAATTTACTTGTGAACTTGTGGATTTATGTGTTGTCAAATGTTCTCTAGTGTTTGTGAATGTTTAGTGCGGAATTATGGTTCTAGAAGGGTATTGTTATATATATGAACTAGCTGTGATGCTTATTACCAAATATATCAACTTCCTGTGATGTTTTTTTGAGGGGGTCCTTTATACGCGACTGAGAAAGAAAACAGGGGCAGAATTGACACTTTGCCAAGTGTAACACTTGGCAAAGGGCTTGTTTGCTGAGTGTTTTGGCATTAACACTCAACAAACAGGTTGTTTCTGTCATTTCTGGACAGGCTTTTGTCGAGTGTTAAGTGTTTGCCGAGTGTTATTGTCTTAACACTCGACAAACATTGGGACTTTGCCGAGTGCTAGTGCAAAAACACTTGGAAAACAACTTGTCTTTGCCGAGTGTTTTGGCGCAGACACTCGGCAAACCTTGGAGCCTCCGTGAAAAACTCGGACGGCGCCGCGCCGTCGGTGGCCGTCTGTTAATGCTTTTTGTTGCTGAGTGCCGGCCCTGTGCCCGACAGAAGACACTCGGCAAAGGGTGGCTTTGCCGTCACCCTGTATGCCGAGTCGCTTTTGCCGAGTGTTACACTCGGCAATGACTTTGCCGAGTGTTTTTGGGTCTGGGCACTCGGCAAAGTCCCGGTTTCCCGTAGTGTATATAATATCAAGATCGTATCACATGCTGCTATCAATATCCAATCTCGTGCTTTCTTGTTAACTACTGCTGATGGAGTGAAGGAAAAAATAGGGTGTTCCACCATCCTAAAAAGAATGATGTTACTAGCGTTCAAGTTTTGTCCTGAAAAAAATGATGTGCTGACATTCAATTATCTTGCTCATGCATAAATTGGAATGCTAATATCTTGCATTATGTACAATTTAGTGGAAACATATTTCCTTCCATCTTAGACATGCAAACTCAAATAAATAAGGACTCATGAGTCTTTTAATCCACACTTAATCTGTCTATAAAATCCCAGAATATTGTTTCATGGGGACATACATTATTCTGAAGTCTTCTATTGACTTAAATGCCTAAATATATACATGTAGTACACTTGTCCCTAAGAACACAGTTAGAGCATCTCCAAGAGCTCGTATATATCCCGTTGGCTAGCTAAAAAAAAGAAAAGAGAGACAAATTTGCATCCAACAGACTAGCCAACTGGATAGCTATTTTTCCACGCTAGCTATCTCTCCTCCCCTTCGCTAGGTACCTTTGCCTAGCCAGACAAGCTCTCCATCCACGCTTACCAATTTTAAATAGTCTGTTGGTTTACCTCTGCTTTTGAGAAGCTTTTTATTTTTTAGCTAGCCTCTTAATCTTTAAATTTAGCTAGGATTATTGCTAGTCTCTTAGAGATGCTCACTTACCATACACCCATACCAGGCACTGGAACATTTCAAGATGTTTCCAAAATTTCTTCTAGTTCGACCTTTACTCACACTATATCCCTTTGAGAAAGCTCTTTCTCCAAACACAATCCATCTGTTGAAACAAAGACTTTGCTCTCTTCCCATTTATGAATTACTATTATAATTTCTCGCACCTGCTGCATGTTGATATGGTTAAAAAAGATTGCACGTATGTAGACATTGTTTTATTGTTTTAAATATTGGTAGTTTGCTGGATTAGTTCCACTTATTAAAGACATAATGTTACATAGTTACTTCATTTCTACTCCTGAATGTTAGGATGGGAGAGCCAGTTCCATGACCACAAGAGGAGCTTACAAGGTCTCATTGGGACAGTGGTTAGAGAATTGAAGAAGGATAAGAGGAGTGATGTCAACTCCAAACGACAGACCGAGCGGTGCTGAAATTTTCATATGTTTCTATCCCATCTAGGTCCTCAACTGCACGAGCTGAGTCAGGCACTACTACAAAAAAAAACATTTGCAAGTCCGGTTAAATATCTGTATATAGGTGTGGCCGGGTCGCCTGTGCACACTTTTTCGAAGACAGAAATAGCGCGCTTGCGGGCGCCGGTGCCGAGTCTATTGCTGCAAATTTATTGCTAGGGGCGGGCGATGCCATGACCCGTCCAACCAGCCACGACAACCCCTTCTGCTACAACTATTTCTCCATTTTCATTTTTTAAATATAGGCATATATCTGTATATACTCTTACAATATATATTTCACATATCTCAAGTATTTTTCAAATGATCAGAATATTACAATCTTAATAAATATGGTCAAATTGCATTCACATACATTACATTCATACTATACAATACAAATTCATAAATTCTAGGTTTCAAAATTGCATACATTATAACATTTTTGTACATTACTAATGATCTTAAAGGAAAAAATTGTGAACTACAAAGTTTTAGATCTCATCGAGCTCTATAATTTTGATATAAAGGTTATCTTCATCCGATCGAGATTATATTAAAATGTTATGTGGTAGACCATGGCATCACAAATCAATTTTGCTAGTGTGTTGATGCCATCACCTGCACCTAGAAATCGATTTGGAGCGGGTGGCATCACCCGCCCTAGAAATGGTGATCTTTAGGGGTGGGTGATGGCATCTTGCACCTATAAACAGGGACTTCAGTGACATTTGATCTTTTTGGGTGCTGTTGGTCTTCCGTGGTAGTGAGGTTTGATTGGTTAGATATAATCAACAAACAGTAGCAAAATTCTGAGATGCTTCACCCGGTGGCCAAGCACAGTAAGTTATGTTTCTTTACAGCGACACACTCACTCAGATCCTAGATATGCTATTGAAAATTTAACTCATCCCTTCTATGCTATCCAAATTTAGCTTATAACTCCAGTGCCACTGGAAACTTTACTCCATCCCTTAGATGCCATTACCATCATTTTAGCCAAAAGGTGATGACATTGTTAAATTTTGTGCTATACTTACTGTTTTTCCGTTTTTACCCTTTTCTTATCCAACACCGATGGCCACTCATCTTATCTCCTCTTCCCCAAAACCACAACCCTAAACCGAGTCACCATCACGGGCCCTTGGTCTTGAATTGGGAGCAGAAGCGAGGCGTAGGGGCCTCGGCCCACCCGCCCGCTTGCCTGCCCGGTGGCCTCTAGAATCGGCACGTGAAGCGTCTTTAGTCCAAGTAGGTTTCTAACCAGGACTAAAGATTGCCTTTCTTCTATTCATATTTCCTTTCCTATTCGATTTTTTCATTTTAATTGTTTTGTATACTAACATACTTATTGTAAACTACTATTATACATCCATATACATCATTTTACAAAATATATAAAACAAATAATTAATTGAAACATATATACATATATTTCAAAATTTATGAAAGAAACAGAGTTGTATATTATAATTTGACTAATATTTACTACTTCTATTGTACACCTTTCGATCTGAGTTGAATTCATCATATGGCTTTATGACCTCTTCAAAAATAAATTTTGCATGGGCTTCATGAATTGCCAATACTCTTTCATTGGTAGGAGTAGATCCCGCATCGACATAACCTAAGGAAATTTGAAAATATTGTTAAATAAAAATTTGAAAATATGAATACATGAATAATAAGAAGAATATGTGAATAGTATCAGAATATTATATAATCAAATTGTAAAATGTTGCTTACACCTTCACATACTTATTTTTTCCATGTCTATAATTAAATGTCTTGGTGTCACATACTAGAGTGTGCATGACCTCGCAACCATAGTATTCATATAAATTGTTGTCCTCTTTCTACCTCAAACAATTTACAAGAAAATATGTCATTAAAGTCTCGGTGTTGAAAGCAGAGCTGGTGTTGAAAGTCTTTGTGTCAAATTAGAAACATCCCACTTTGAAAGTGATGTCCCTTTGTACTAGAGATTAATAAATAGTACCATCAAGTATGGCATATTCCAATCTAATATTCCCATTGAAACTCTGAAACTTCCGTTAATGAGATGTGGATGCCACTACTACAAAAACTCTTATCAGTACCGCTCAGAAACACGCGTTAGTACCGATCAGCCCAGCCGGTACTGGCTAGCCAGCACTAACGTGCAAGCCAGTTAGTACCGGCTGGGCTGACCGGTACTAACGGGCACACTTTATTACTTTAGTACTAGTAATGGCCTCGCGCCCAAAAAAAGAAAAAACATAATTTGGCCGGCCGGGAGGCTCGCACACACGTGCACGGTTGCGAGAACTTGAACCCACGACCTCCAGCCTCGCTCGTTGCTTCCTTACCATCTCACCTCTCCTTCACATGTGACTGAGTACGAGATGCTTTTCTTTTGAAATAACCCGTGGAGGACACATTAGTACCAGCTGGTAACACGAGCCGGTACTAAATGACACACTTTAGTACTGGCTGGTGTTACCAATCGGTACTAACGTGCGCGCCACTTTAGTATCGGCTGGTAACACCAGCCCCGGTACTAAAAAGCTACTTTTAGTACCGGGCTGGTGTTACCAGCCGGTACTAAAATTCCTTCGAGGGCCTCCACGCTACTTTAGTACCGTGTTTTTTCATGCCTGATACTAAGCGTGGTGGGCGAATGTGAGTTTTTGTAGTAGTGTGTATTTATAACTTTATTCAAATGACGGTTAATTCTTATAGATTTGTGACTTGCTGAAAATAACATGTATTTTTATTTAGGTCTACATGATGTGTAGTGTATGTGCTTGTTGAAAAGGAAATTTTGTGGTGTCGTGGGGTATTCAGCAAGGTGGCTGCCAAAATTATAACTTGCTCGGATGCAGCCTGGAAGCTGGATACACCTACTGTAGTGGGAAGGTTGAGGGTAACGGGCAGTGAACAGATTCTCATATCCTTGACAACGTGAAAGATTACAGGCAGTATACTGTGCCTGTTACCAAAATTGATATGTGGACTAACGAAAGGTGGCATGTGATTCGTAAAGGGTCCCTGGGGTCCCTGCTGCTAGTTACAGTGTAGCGGCCATCGGGCTTGTTATCTTTATTATGTCATTACTCATCAGTAACACATCTCAGATCATTCAATGCGATACTCGTTACCAATAAATGTCCTTCCATGTGCTCCAAATCGGGGTTTCGTGCAGTGAAAGCTAGGTACTCAAAACCTTACACAATAGAACGTCTTTTCTTCCACCGGTAAGGACAAAATACATTGGCGTCGTCTAATAAATAGTCTCACACGGTAACAGGTACTCTTAAGATGACTTATCAGACAACTTATACGTAGATTATTATTTTGGTTATCTCATAGAAATAGGATATCCCTTAATTCGTGACAAAATAAATAAATAATATTGGTGCACGGCAACAAAACATGTACAATGGTAGAGAGTTGTCTCATAGTCCTAAAACCTCCTTTTTCTCATCTCGATCTCTCCTCCACATCAGCAAAAATCATATACGGCACTGCATGAGACGACGTATCAAACTGTTTATGTGTAGCAATGTATCTCTACCTTAAGGTCAACCAGATCTTTTTGCATCAAGAAGAGCATCGTGTGCTGGCGTCTTGATAACCCTGAACTGCAGGATCTCAACGTTTACATTGGTGTCCTCCATGATGAGACCCTCCAAATGATTCGAAACGCTATCAGCAGAATCATCTGGCGGATTCGCACGTGTGTTGTAGTTGACCGTGAGTCTGCGAGCCATCAATATTGAAGCATGTGACCTGTTCCTTAATTTCCGGACATTTGATCCAGTACTCCAATAGCATATCATGCAAACATGCAAAGGAAATGATTGGCTGATAGCTACTCTCGGACCAATGAACAGCTATCGCCAGCTATACAGCTAACTAAGAGCAAGATAATGATTTAGCCAGCAGCAGCCTGTAAGCATCTTTATAGTCCATCTCTCAGTCTAGTGGTATAGTGATTCAGCTCTTCATCATTAATATATGGCCCACTTGTCTCTCTCACAAAGTTTATTGGTTATTGTGTCCAAGCTGGCTGTAAACTTACAGCCCACCTCTCATCTCTCTCCTCTTCTCTCTCCTCCACCTCATCATTTAGCCTTCTTGCAGCCTTCCATAATACTTGCTCTAAAGATGACCAAATCGTTTATTCAGGGATACCAATCTGAGGATGTGTTTAGTTCCCAAAATTCCACCTCAAAATTCCACTATGCAAGAAGTCTCATCTCATCACATCAAATCCCTCTCCTCATGTATGGAGCATTAAATGTAGGTAGATAAAAAAACTAATTGCATAGTTTTGATGTACATGATGAGACGAATCTTTTGAGCCTAGTTAGGTCATGGTAGGACAACAATTATCACAAACAAACAAAATGATACAGTGCAACGATACTACTGTGACAAAAGCACTGTTTCCGAGTACTGTAGCACGAGTTCTGTTCCTTCTGGTCCAGCTGTTGATCTACGGTTTTCAGGGGTGGTAAGTCACCACTACGTGCTCGGTCACTGTATCTCAATCCCGTAGGAACGGGAGTTCCTTTTTTCTTTTCCATTTTACTTTCATCTATGTACATTGGGAGAGAAAGAACTTTCCGTCTCTTCATTTTATGGGGATGGAATACCCTTTTGTCCCGGTTGGTAACACCAACTGGGATTAAAAATATCTTTTTAGTACCGGTTGATGTTACCAACCCGAACTACCTCGTGCCATTATTTCCGGGTGGTTACATCACTGGAAACTAAAAGGACCGGGATAAAAGATTCTTTAGTCGCGATTGGAGTTACCAACCCGAGATGAAAGGGTCCTCTACGGACTATAACAAAAACAAAACACCCCAACACGGAGTTAGATGTATCGTGTAGATGGGGTGGTAAGTATATATGTTACGGTGGGGCAAAAGCTCTTGAATTCGAATTCCATAAATCACAATAATTGTTTTTAACCGGGACTAAAGGCTGGGACCTTTAGCCCTGGATTCATGCTCATTTTTCTACTAGTGGTAATGCAACGTCCTCTCTCACCTCCTACATGTCGCACGCTTTAAATGCTCTATCTCTCAAGACAGTGCCAACCCAAGACACTAGACATAGTTTCCGTAACCTCCACATCATTAAGAAACTAACAGTAGACACTACACTACCTAATGCAAACACCAGTCCACTCTTCCACATTTTAATTTAATGCTACTCATCTCACATCTTGTCTTGGATGTTGTGTGAAAATCATGTCTCATGTAAGACCTAATTTCCTTCTCTTTCTTCATTTAATCACTTGTCACATCATTTTTTAGCCTATGCGGCACCTCATTTAATTTCATGGACATCATCCTAGTCATTGGGTTGGGACTTGAGATTGTCCCAACCCAAGACACGAGACATAGTTTCCATATATAGGTTCTACATCATAGAAACTAGTAGTAGACACTACACTCCCAATGCAAACACCACTCTTCCATATTTTAATTTAATACTCCCTCCATATTGGTAAAGAATGATGTTTTAGACAAGATTTTAGTCAAACATTGGGAATATAAATCATGAATAACTTTTAAACCATTGAGTTTGAAAATGTGAAAACTATATGAATAGATTTGTCTTAAAAAATACTTTTATAAAAGCATACAAATATTATTTTTTAATAAATATTTTTGTAAGAATAAGAAGTCAACGTTACGTTTTGGAGACCGTGTCGTTGTCCTAAACATCATTCTTTACCAGTATGGAGGGAGTACTACTCATCTCACATCTTATCTTAGATACTCTGTAGAAACAATGTCACATGCAAGACCCAATTTTCTTCTCTTTCCTCATTTAATCACTTGCCATATTATTTTTATCCTAAGTGATAACTCATTTAATTCTATGGACATCATCCTAGTTATTGGGTTGGGACTGCCCTCATGTCATCCCATATTCATCAACTTATGACAGCCGTGGTTACCTCAAGGCCATCCCGCTAAATTAATTAGGCTGCATGTCGATCCATGCAACATAAAATTTGGGAAACTGCATGCACCGTACCGATCTGACATGTATATATGTTGCCCACGACCATGGACCGAAGCAGCTCCGCCGACGTCCTCATAGCAGACTTGAGGCCTCGGTGCATCCTCCCCGGCCGCCCCAACATCTGCCGACCCGTCCTCCAAGCCGCAAACCCAGCTTATACTCCATTTGAATAGGATTTAGATATCATTTTAAACAAAATTTTAGTCAAACATTGAAATATAAATCACGAATAATTTTTAAGTCGTTGAGTTTAGAAATGTGAAAACCATATGAATAGATTTATTATAAAAATATTTTTATAAAAGTATATAGATATTATTTTTTAATAATTTTTTTGTAAAAATAAGAAGTCAAAGTTAAGTTTTGGAGACTGTGTCGTTGTCTAAAACGACATCAAAATCATATACGGAGGAAGTCATATTGTTGATAAATATCACAATAACTATTTGTATAAACCCGTCTCCACTTGTTTCAAAGGAAAAAAAAACTACATATATGTTACAATGTTTCATGGAGCCAATGGCAACATCCAATGATCTGAGCAGTGGAAAACTAAAATCAATAACTGAATCAAACAACCTCCGATTTCAATGAAACTTTAACCAAAGCTTCAACAACCTCAGAAACCTTTTCCCAAGAGATATCCTCCAAAAGATCAAGCCTTCACCACGGGGAAAATGATTTAGGCTATGAACACAAGAAGAAAGAGTTTTTCCTAAAATCGATCCATCTCCCAACTCACGCAATGAATCAAGATGAGATTTTGGGGGAAGTAGAGTTGCCTCATGGACAAGCTATATCTAGTAGATCAAGTCCCCAATCCAACTCAATCATGCGGAATCAAAGATTTCCTGATGAACACCTAGAGAGGAAGGATTTCGGGAAAACTCAAGATTCGAGGTGCTCGTGCATGCATTGGCTAGGGAATCACCCTATATGATGTTGCACACGTCCTAGCACCAATTTCCTCCAAGAAAATCCACCCAAATCGCAGCCAAGAAAGAGATCAAGAAATTCCTCAAAAGTAGCTCTGAAAATCCATAGAAAGAAAAATACCGTATGACGAAAGGATTTGGCACAAGATTAACGTGACGAATTCACTATGAATTACTTAGCCATATCCGGTTACAAGCCACTCCCAAGAATCACAAATCTTGGATGGCAAAAAGCTCAAACAAAGAGCCAACTCTCTCCTCCCTTCCTCTCACCAAGAGCATCCCAAAATGAAAGAGCACTCCCACCTAACAAGCCAAAAAGAGATAGCTGCCCAACCAGCCACTCCTCCTATATATAGAGCCCTCCGGACAGATGACCGAAGTGTCCCTACACTAGGAGTTATAACTCAAGCCCACGCAGGGGCATTTTGATCAACACATGAAGTTCTCCATCGGATGACCGTGCATCCACCGGGCCTTCGCGTCCTCCCGACGCAAGCACCACAATCACACCGCGTGTCTCTGCTTCGAAGCATCCAGTAGCACCCCGACCCAAATCGATCAGACCGGTTCGGAGAACCGGTCAGACCGGTTTCGCTGTCTTCGCTGCAGCAGACCTTCGGACTTGGCTTTCAGGCGCAACCAAGGAACCATAGTAGTTTTTCTGGTGAAACCACTGGAAAACCCCGCGAACGTCGCACGACCTCTACACCAAGCCGTTGACCTCCCCGGTCTACTCGATTTGCCCCGTTGAATGACTTGGCCACCACGATCGTCCCGACGTTGGTTTTGTGGCCAAACCAATCAAACCGTCCTCGACTTCGTCTTGCTATTCTTGCCACCATGTGATCCGCACTTGAGCTCATCGGTCATCAGGTCCCTCGAACCAAGCCTACTTGGCTCTCCATCCCCAGAGGCCCCGCAAGGCTAAGACCTTTCACGCTTGTTCTTCACATGTACCAACACAACTCAAGCCGCAATCTACACCTGCAATACTAGGCGAAGAGTCAGTCCACACAACGTTGTCATCACGAGTGCATTGACAACACACCACTTCATTATAAAGGTTACACAACACTCACAACAACACAACACATATAACTCAACGCACACAACGCAAAGGACAACTTAACACACACAACACAAAGCCTCAGATCATCTGGTCTATCACTGATCATATACAAACCAAGGCACATCTCAACTTGGTTTCTCAAGAGGTATCCAAGAATGCAGAGAAGATCTGATGTCACTATTGCCTGCATGTTGCAACAGTAGTTTGTCAGTCTCTGAATCCAATGGAGAACTGGAGATCAAATTAATTATTTCTCTGTTTGCTATCTACCTTGGGTGATCCATCCAAAATGTGGCGGTGCAGCTAGCAGAATCAGCCCAGGGTCAAATTGGGATAAACACTTACACATCTTCGGTGCCACTGACAGTAGCTCTCACTCCTCCCAGCATTGCTCCAATTGTCAAAATTGAGCCAAATACAAAGTACTGCATCATGTGGACAAGAGAACATTTAGACTGGCCGACATGTACACTGCACTCAGTTGTGGCATCAAGACACAGGGGAGGGTACCTCGGTCCTCGGCTAGGAGAGGCCGAGATCACGCATAATGCCCTGCTGAGTAGCAGGGCATCAAGCCATCGAATCAGCATCTCCCTGCAAATCTCATAGTTGGGTAAAAAAATCAGCATCCCTTACATATGATTGAATCATTTTGTGATGAAATTATCAGAATAAAATTGGCAAACGACACCTTCATTCATGTATGTATAGCAATGAGCCTTGACAGAAAGATTTATGTTTTATCTTCTAATGTAAGTGTGGAAGTACAAATAGTATCCTTCTAGCGGAAGAACACACATTGTTTCTTCTCAAATCGATTGGCCAACCCACGTCCGTTTGTTTTCCCACAAAAAGTGCACAGACATATCATTAGAAAAGGCCAACTAAGAATAAAGAAAAGAGAAACGAACAGAAGGACACCAGTTACAAAAAAAAAACAAGAGAATGCATTCAGACGCATCAAGGAAATTCAGACCTAAATGCAGAAGTTTCCCAGTTAGTCCACAAGCAAGAACGAGGCGAATCATTTGTAAGAAGGACATCAACACCTTCCATCGCATGCGTTCCAAGGTGCTCAGTTCTGCATGAACAATCAAGAACAGTGCAGTTCAAGCATCCACATCCAGGTGGTCCCCAGGTCGCTGGCCCCTGACTTCCGGCAGGTGGTACCCAGGTCGCTGGCCCCTGACTGCCTGCAGGTGGTCCCCAGGTCGCTAGCGCCGTACGTTCCTCCCGGCCACCACGGTGCCGGCGTCGGTGACATGGTGCGGGCGGTCGTGGGGATGCGCTTAATGGGGGGCCGCCAGATCCAACGTCTGGAGGCCGGGTGGCGGGGTTTCGCACTGGACAGCGGCCTCAGGCTCGGCGACGGCTGCGCCCTCTAGCTGGTCGACGGCAAGTCGGAGGGTGTCGTGTTTAGGGCGCAGGTCCTCCGCGCCGACATCCGGGAGCGCGCCGGCGGGTACAATCTTCCAGCCCCATCCTCATCGACTAGCTTGGCCCCCGTACGTGCCACTGTCACTGTCAGCACCTGAACTTTTTTTTTTTGAAACGAACCCGGCAGGAGAGTTGCCGATTATATTAAAAAGAAGATACAGTCCAGACTGGACAGTACACCAAAGTAAAAAAGAATAAACTCAACATAGTACAAAAATCGGTGCCTCAACTCATGCCGACAACAACTCATCTCAGACCGGTCGGATTGGGACATCGACACGTGCCTCTATCTGGTCGGATTGGGACATCGACACGGGGCACAACAAAAACTCCTCCCTGGCAGAAGTGGCAGCCACCAACCTACAAACGTGACACTGTGCCAATAGAAAACCAACAGAAGCAGACTACACCATACCGAGAAAGCCACCACCATGTAGGACCCTCCGTCATAGTGCCGTTGCAACACCACATTTCATCTGACGGGGTGATGCCACCAAATCCGGACCTCTCGTAGGCTGCCTCGCAGTCGCCACTACGAAACACAACACGCGGGGACCTCGCCATATCCGCTGTTGGACTCCACCTCTCTCGTCGCCTCAAGGAAACTCCGCACACGGGGGGCATGCCCGCCTCAGACTCCACATCCTAGATCCGTTTCTTAAATCGTCGTCAGGATGATGAGCGAAGTTGCCCCGCCTCCCCGGATGTCCTTCGTACCACCAAGCCATAGCTGCTAACCGACCTCACGTCCTTGCTTCACCCCCGCACCTATCCTCCGCTGCCACGCCAGCAAGCCGAAGAACTCGCTTGCGCCATCTTTTGACGATGTGCCGCACCGGATTGCCCAGCCAAGCTGAAAAAAAAACCACCACAACCCGTTGCACGCCAAGTCGTCCCACGATGCAAATGCCACAAGCGCCGTCCTTTGACGCAGTCCCACGCCGCACTGACCATTGCCAAGCAACACCAGCCGCCGCAGTCCACTGCAAGCAGCTCAACCGGCAACCATGCGACGACCTCCAGCCACTGCCATAACTACGAATGCCTCTACGTGGGCTCAACAACACCCATCCAGCTTGTCACGCAACGAGATTGCCGCCACCAGTAGCAGCCGCCCATGACCAATGAACCAGAGATGCCAAGAGTTGAGATGGGTCACTAGATGATGCCTCCAAGGAGGGTACGACGCTAGTGACGCCGCCATTAATCGTCCAGGATCTGGACCAGATTTTCACCCAAATAACCCCGTGCAGCAGAGTTGAAGCTAAAAAATGATGCCCCCAGTGGGGAAAACGACGCCCTAAGGTGCCGTCGTCATCTCCACCGGCAAGAGAGCCGATGAGGGCTTACATCTGGAGTATCTCCACCCCATGTTGCACAGCACTCCTGGTACACGGCCAAAGTAGCCCGACCCAGGTGGCGGCACCGTCGCTCTTCCGCTACCCTAGCCACATCTCCAGCTGTGGTGCGCCACGGCCCGCGGCCGATTCCCCGCCGTCTCCGGTCGCGTCACTTTCGAGCTCGGCTTCCGCGTGGTCGCAACCTCGGCCTCAGCACGCGACCTCCTCCTCGCAGTGGCTCTGACGCCGCCACCGGGGGCCCCTGGCCGCTGGCCACACTGGCCAGCGTGCATGGCTGCCGACCACCTGCCGCACGCCGCTGCCCTTGTCACTGGGCCGCGTGGCCCGACTACCGGCCGCCGCACGCCCGCCGACCGGCCGCGGGGCGCCGCCTTCCCACCGCCTCTAGCTGACGCCCACTGCGCGCACCAGCCGCCTGTCCGCGCACCCAGCCACCTCTGCCGGCCGCTGCTGTTGCACGCACCGGCCGCCCGCACGCCCGGACACCGTCGCCGTGCCCGGACACCGTCGCCCAGCCAGGCCCGCCAGATCCTCGCGCGACACGGCCACCGGCACCCGCTGCTAGCCACTCCACGCACGGGGCCCACTATCCCCGCACCGCAGCTCACGCTGCCAACCACTCGCCTGCGGCGCATCTCACCTTGGCCGCCGGACACCGGCATCACGGGGTAGCACCACGTCTCCGATCCCGATCGGGGGTTCACCGGATCCAACCTTGGGCCACGCGGATCCGGCCATGGACCACCAAGATCCAAGCTCCATCGGGAAGGACCGCCACTGGCCACCGGGTGAGGCTTCTCCGCGACGGCAGAAGGAGAAACACGAAGGGAAAAGGCCCCGCTGCCACCTTCCTCGCGGCTGCGTGGGCTTCCGGCAGCCCGCTCCGGCGGCGGCGAGGTGGTGGGGAGGGGCGAAGGGGGCTGCGGCGGCCGGGTCTTGCGCCGCCCGAGTCGCCAGACGAGGCAACGCGGGGGCAGGGGACTACTATTCTTTTTTACTTCCTGTGCGCCCAGCTGAACTGAACTCTGCATAGCTTCATGGTATGTCGTGTTGAGGAACTCAAATTTGCAAACAACTGAGACCTGATGTTTCGTCAGTAATTGTACTTGTACCGCAGGGCCGGGGCTGCTAGACTATGCCACTATATATGGACCATGGCAGTATGACACTCTTAAAATCTTTAGACTTCAAGCTTCTATTTCGTTTCATTTTGAGGCTGAGGCTCTCAATTTTCCAATAGTAGGAAGAACGTGGAGACAATCTGTACGGGAAAATGTGTTGTCCAATGCGGGTATGTTTTTTTATTTTTCGAACTGCTGCGAAACTCTCATCATCTCAAATAATACGGATCAAACTCGGCTCAAGTCCATTTTCGAAATCTTATCACAGTGCTCGATCTCTAGCTCACAGAGCACCTGTGCTAAGATATGAGACTGAGTGGGAACATTATTTGGCATAGAAGTTCCAGAGCAATTCAAAAGGCCACCCCATCAACACAGCTATTTATAATCTATAATATCTATATTCTCGAAATTTATAAACACTATCTAGATTCTTATTATATGTATGATATCCAAATGGGGCCTAAGGGGCACAAGAAACATAAGCCTTAAACTTGTTAGTGTTCCAATTAAATAGCAATTACCATGATAACTTATAAATCGTACCGATACAAATTTAGTATCATTACATTTATATTTGAAAGGCACTTTCACATGATGCCAATATTTTATATACCACAGTAGTATATGTGACATTAGCAGTGAAAGTATGGTGTTGGAGACCATACTATTGATCAAACCACACATTACATTTCTTTCATTTAAAAAATAGAGGAGAAATATACCTCCATAACCATAAAATAAAGGGCTCTTAGTTATTTTGCAATTGCATAGTAAAGACTAAGGCAGCAAATTAAATATGGTGCTAGTCTGCTACGGTGCTACCAGCGGTGGCACCGGCACACGAACAACAGGGTGAAGGTAAAGATCGTTCTTCCTCCGCGCCGTCATGCTCATCTTCTCCGTCATGTCCAGCTCGCCCGGCTCCATCCCTCCCGGAAGCTCCCAGTCGAAGTGGTACAGCAGCGAGGCGAGCACGAGCTCCATGATAGCCTCCGCAAATATCATCCCAGGGCAGATCCTCCGCCCAGCCCCAAACGGTATGAACTCAAAGTCGGTGCCCTTGAAATCGACCCTGCCATCCTCGAACCTCTCCGGCCTGAACGCGCCGGCGTCGTCGCCCCAGTACTCGGGGTCCCTGCCGATCGCCCACGCGTTCACGAGCACTATGGTGCCCCTGGGCACGTCGTGGCCCATCACCTTGCGGGCCTCCGTGCACTCCCGTGGCAGCAGCAGCGGCAGCGACGGGTGCAGCCGTAGCGTCTCCTTGATCACGAGCTTCAGGTACCTGAGGTCGTGCAGGTCGTCCTCCGTCACCCACGGCTTCCCGTCGAGCTTGCTGCGCACCTCGGCTTGCGCCTTCTCCATTGCTGCCGGGTTGATCATGAGCTCTGACATCGCCCATTCCAGCGTGGTCGCTGACGTGTCGCTCCCCCCGCTGAACAGGTCCTGCGCGCGCTCCGCCATAAGATCGATGTTAGTCACAAGTGTAGTGGCTTTAATTTGCCAATTGTAGTTACTTGTACAAGATGAGAGATCATGTTGGTTGGAGGGAGGTTAATTTATTGGCTGAACTGTACCAATGCAAGACGAGAGATCTTATTATCTTACAACGATGAGGGCTTTGACAATGTCCATGGTGAAGGGCACCTCGAGGCCACCTTCCTTGTGTATCCTCAGGAGCACGCCGAGGATGTCGTCCTCGTCCTCCGCCTTCACGGCGCCATTCAGCGTGGAGGCCGCCGCCATGGATTCCCAGCGCTCCTGGTGCTGCCTGATGGCGCGATCCACGAGCTCGAACGTCTTCCGGTTGACCGCCATGATCTGGGCCGACGCCCGGCTGAAAAGCCTCACGAGCCTCCACGACGGGAACAGGTCGCCCGGGTTGAAGCCGCTGACGATACTGCTGCCCTCCTGGATCGCCCGGAGGAACTCCTCGCGGCGGTCGAACCGGCCGCCGACCACCGTGCGCATCGTGACGTCGGAGGTGAGCGCGAAGAACCGCTCGCCGATGTTGACGGCGCCGGCGGCGGCGGCGTCGGCGATGTCAGAGACGAGGCGGCGCGCCTCGTCCTCCCGGACCCGGCGGAACGAGCGCACGCGGCGGGCGCCGAGGAGCTCGACGACGCTGACCCGGCGGAGCTGCCGCCATAGCGCGCCGTAGGGCGCGAACACCAGGCCCACGGCGCCGCGCTCCATGTCCGCGCGTATGCTGGGGATCCACGGCCGCGACGCGAACGCGGCATCGTGGACCCGCATGAGCTCGCGGGCCGCGGCCGGGGACGAGGCCACGGCGAGCCCGACCTCGCCCATCCTGAGGTACATGAGCGGCGCGCGGTGGCGCTGCGCGAGGTCGGCCATGGCGCGGTGCGCGAGCTTGCTGCGGGTGGAGAGGAAGTGGTGGAGGCTGCCGATGACCGGCAGCCGCGATGGGCCCGGCGGCAAACTCTGCTGGCCGGCACCATTTTTGCTGCCGTGCCTGCTGAGCTTGAGGAGAAGCAAAGGGATGAGAGCTGCCACGAAGAGGCCTAGGTAGGAGGCGAGCTGCTCCATGGCCACGGCTGATGACGCCTCAAGCTCGAAGCTCACCATCAAATCATCAATCAGATATGCTAGCTTGAAAGTTGTATGTTGAATGTCAAACACTGCCGCCTCTCTTATAGACAACACAACGAAGACGTAGTCGTAACAGCTACTGCAAAGCAGGTGCAAACAATCTCAAAGATATAATAGATTGCCTCGTCCCAGTTTCGACTGTATATATCAGGCTGAATATGGAGAGAACGAATCTGAACCTAGGATGCACTTGCGAACACCCACCTATCAGATACTGATACTACACCGATACTTGTCAGACACTGATACTCTTCTAATACTTATCGGATAAGTATCGAATAATTTAATAATTTTTAAATAAATAAAATAATCATGATACTTTCCCGATACATTTCTGATTCTTTTAAGACACTTCAAAACCATAATCCCTCACATCCTACCTATAAACACACCATTTCTTGTCCCATATTAAAAGGAGAAAGAATAGTAGAAGACATGATGAGTTATTATATCAATACTTAGGTACTTAGCTGCTCCATATCTCTTGAGAAATGTTTATGAATTAGGTATGTATTTTTATTTTTGATTTTTTATACTTATAAAAATAAAAATATAATACATATATTCACGTATCTTCGTATCGGTGTTTTTGGAAAAATAGCGTATTGAAGTATCGCCGTATCGAGTATCCGTATCCGTATCGAAGTATCAGGGTAACATAGATTTGAAAGGGAAGTTGTGTTATCCTATGCGAGGGTGTCACTACGGGAAACCATGTTATTGCCGAGTCTATTTGCGAGTGCTGAGCGAAATACACTTGCCAAAGTCCCGACATTAGGTAAAGACGGGCTTTGCCGAGTGTCTTAGAGAGGACACTCGGCAAAGAGAGGCTTTGCTAAGTGCCGCTCGCACTTTGCAAAGTCCGGGCACCCAACAACGGCCGTCAACGCCCGTTCGCGCCGTTAACCTTTGGCAAGACTATTTAAAAAAATTTTGCCGAGTGCCGTTCTTTGCCGAGTGCCGGATAGATCTCGAATTTTTTTAAAAAAATTAACAAAGCTTTGTCGAGTGCAAGATCAGAGGGCTCTCGGCAAAGATCTCGACGGCAAAGATAATTTTAAAAATATAATAACAAACTTTGTCGAGTGCCGGATCAGGTGGCACTTGGTAAAGATAATTTAAAAAATAATAACAAACTTTGCCGAGTGCCGGATGAGGTGGCACTCAGCAAAGATATTTTTTTTAGGTTTTAGACACCTCTGGCCGGCCATGGACGGCTTTGGCCGACTTTGGCCTGGCCATGGCCTCTTCTAGCCCGCTATGGCTTGTTTTGGCCGATGTTGTCCTGTTATGGCCTGGCCGCGTGTGGCCGCGACCAGCTCTTGCCTGGCCACGTGTGGCCACGACCAGCTCTTGCCTGGCCGCGCCCGGCCGGGGCATGCTCTCTGCTGGCCGAGCCGACCATGGCCTGCTGTGGCCTGGCAGCGACGAACTCTCGAATTTGAAAAAAAATGTATAAACAAAGCTTTCTCGGGTGTAATTTATTTCTTAACCTAGATCTCGTATTTGATTTTTTCTTAACCTAGCTCTAATTTTGTTTTAGATTTTAGCCACCTCTGGTGGGCTATGGACGGCTTGGTCCGACTCGGGCCTGCCCGTGGCTGGCCGGGGCCTGCTCTGGCCTTGCCACACCTGGTTGTGGCCTATTGTGGCCTAGCCGCGGCTGGCAACGGCCAGCTCTCGAATTTTGAAAAATATGTATATAAACAAAGCTTTGCCGGGTGCAATTTATTTCTTAACCTAACTCTTGATAAGCTGGTACATCCACCGATGGTGAAGCAAGGATAAACTTTGATGTGATTTATTATGAGAAACCTCTAGAGGTTGGTAATGTATGTGTCGTGCTGACAATAGATGGGTTCAATCCTTATGGAATGGTGGCTGCCCCATACACTTGCTGGCTCATGTTCGTTATCCCTCTCAATCTCCCCCCTGCCCGGCGTCCTCTTTCAACGACATAACATATTCTTGTCATTAATTATTCTTGAATACCCAGTGAAAAATAAATGAAAAATTTAAGCTTCCATTATAGAAGCATACATTTTGGAGGAGGTGTCAAGCTTCACAATGAAATACTATGCTGATAATCTTCCTAGCGTGCATAATCTACCCGCTTATTACAATACTGGTGAAGTTGAATCGAATCTCAGCATTTTCCGAGGGCAACTCGAAAGTGCAAGTGATGGGACCTCCAATACCTTGAAATATGAAAAATTGCGCACTATCATGCTATATGTGTTGACCAACCTTTCCGATGTAGAGTCGTATATGCGGTACGTTCTAAACAAACTTGTTCTTGAGTATGTAGTCACTAATCTGCATCCAACCCTCTTGTTTCTCATTGGTACATGGAATTTGTTCAACAATTCTGGCATAAATCAATGGAACCTAGCCCAAAACAAGTTGATACGCTTCTTAGACAGGGAGTGGGAAAAGGATTGCCCAATTTTATTTCTTGGTTCAAACAGAAGGTACATTGCGTACCCCACAGCTCGTACTTAATTTTACATTACAAGTTGATCATACATTTATTATCTTTCATTCCTGTCTATCCTACTCCAACTTGCAGGGCCAAACCGATGCGTCTCTGAGTGCCGAGTTGAGATAAGTTGCCGATGGCTGTGAATATAGGGTCAGGTCATTTACCGGTTATGACATGAATGGTTATCATTTTCGCACAACAAGCCATGAGCAGAGGATGCCTAATTGAAGGACCGCAAATACCGTAGTTTACACACCAGGCCTTGATGGGGTCAAGCATTATGGAAGACTTGAAGTAATATACAAACTCAAATTCCATGGATGCAAACCTTTTAATCCTGTCATTTTCAAATGTTATTGGTTTGATCCGGTAGTAGTGAGACGTACCCCAATCTTGGGCTAGTCGAAATCTGATAGTCATCCGTATTATCAGGAGATGATGTCTATATTGTGGCTCAACAAGCCACGCAAGTTTATTATCCCTTATACCCGTGCCAAACTGACGATCATCTCAATGGTTAGGATGTTGTGTACAAGGTATCACCACACGGTAAACTACTTGTACCAAACAATGATGATTACAACATAGACCCAAACACTTATGACAGAGAGTTTTTTCAAGAAGGTGGCCTAGAAGGGATTTTTGAGATAGACTTCCAAAGCGATCGGAATGGAAGTAGACAATGAAATGGTTGTTGACGAGGACACTGGAGATGAGGTTCATAATATCAAAGACATAGAATTACTTGAGCGATTATATCTAGGCAAAATGACAGTGACGACTAAAATGAACCCGATTCTCGTTTCCAAGAATCTGACTCACTGTACCATTGTGATAGTCCCAGGACACATCGGCTATCACGTATAGAACTTATTTCAGAATCATATCATTTCCATACACCAAAAATAGAGTACATCAGGGAATATTTACATATGGAATACAAATCTGGTACATGCCCTTTGGGCTAATCGACAAGTAGAACACCCATGCAATGATAGCTAGGGCTAAGTCATCATCTCTAGTCTTCATTCCTTCTCCACAGGCATCCTTGAGGAAAGCAACACAACCCTCCAAACCAAACATTTGATGCAAACGCAAAGTAAACCTGAAAGCTCAAGAACTATACCCAAGGAATGGGACAAGTCCACGTCACCATCCGAATATGTGCAAAGCTTTAGGAGTGGCCTATTCTAGTATAACAAATGATACAAGGTATTCAGCTTGGTTTCTTATGCAACATCATCAGCAGTTTGTAACTGATCCTCAAACCAAGACTATCTCTCAACACAATGGGATGATCCCAGCACACTAGGGTTCAGTTCCAACCTCACCACCTCGACCTCTCGAGTCGATGGTCAGCTCCCGACCTTTCCATCTTAACAACCAAAGCTGGATCCTACCCTGCACTAGTAGCTCTCAACCAGTTTTAGAAAGGAGAAGGTAGAATATCCCAAAACTCTAATCAGTGTAACAGAACGCAGGGTTGTCCATGACTGAGGATGCGGCTATACGTATAGTTTTAACTCTATAGAGTGTGTAAATTTGGACTCACCCGGGCTACGAGATAGTGTGCACCTACAACCCACAACCATGACTCTCTAACCAGAACGGTACCATCATGTATCCCCGGGCATGGGAATCATCAAGCAAGCCGAATGACCTGGGGCTGTGAATCTCTAGCCTGGCCAAAAGTGGTGTCGAGAGTCTCGGAAACAAGAGCTAAAAGCAACCGGGTTCCGCACACCCTCGTGTAACGGAAAGCCCAATCCTCACACACTACTCCGATAGTCTGGTACCGCCTAGCTAGGGAATGGCTGGAACCCCTCCCATAGATGTAAGTGGCGTGCACAATTGACAAATTCCCACGAAGCATAATTCCACCGATGTATCCTAAACCGGAGCAAGCAAGTCCACATGCGCACCCACCAAGTGGTCCACGATAAGCACCCATTATCGGTGTCGCCCAACTCTTCAACTCCATCAATCTCAACTGTTCCAAAATGTACCAGCAACAGGTACTCCGTAGGAAGTGCCCAAGTGCACTTCCCAAGCCCCAACCCAAAGGTCAGTTAATGTCCCCTTACTCCAGCCGGGGGTTCGAAACTCTTTAGTTTTTACCCACCCACAACTCACGCCAAGAGGTTTAAAATCATAGCTAACACCCATCACATGCAAGCGTAGCATAGCATGACAAGATTTATAGTAAAAGTAGGGTGACAAGGTTCACGACAATCAAATAAGGCTATGCATGGTTTATCAGTGTCATCCGAACAATGAAGTAAAGCGCTAGTATTTCTAGTTGCATGTCTAATAGGAATTCAAAAGCGGAATGGGCGTGAACCTGGAGCAAAGTATTCTTCTTCTTCAGCGTAGTCGAAGACGAGGTCGACAAAGTCGTTTTTCCAAGGATCCTAATAATCGGATTTACAATTAAATAATGGTAATCTATTTGCAAATAAACCCCAAACAAGAGGCATGGAAGAACAAAAGAACACCAAACACTACACTAACGGGTATTGAAGTTTAAATCATTTTCTAAATTTATGAAATTAATTCTGAAAATAAAAATAAAATCAGTGACATGTGGCCGCACAAGAATGTGCCACGTGTCACACAGTCAGACGACTCATGTCAGGGTTGACTAGTTCAACGATCAAGGTCAGCGGTCAACTGGTCAGTCAAAGCTATTCTATGGTAGGTGGGGTCCGGTAGTCTGCTCAGCTGGAGGAAAAAGAAAAGGCCAGGGCTCCTTGGGCTGGTTTTGGGCCGATTCTGCTGGGCTGCGGCCTGGTTAGGGTGTAGGAGCGGTGGACATGGTCCACCGTGGGCCATGAGAACGGTTCACGTGCGTCGGGCTCACGAGATCCATTTGTAGCTCGGCTGGATCTTCTGTGGTGGCCATGTGGCTTGGTGGTGTGGTCCGGCATGTGGCGCTCATGGCGCATCCGGTGTGCGACGTCGTGGCACTTGCGACGATGACCGCGGCCACTCCCACGATGGAGCGTCGTAGCTCGGCTGGGCGGCGCAGGGAAAAGGCTCAGTTTTTGGGTGGAAGAACAGAGCTCTGGTGAGGGTTGGCTCAGTCCACGGCCGCAAGGCTGGGCCTTGGATGGTGCATGTACACGCGCAGCATGCCTCATGCTTGCTTGCACGGGGCCATGGTGTGCTCGCACGGTCGGGCAGTCCCGGTGCGCGGCGGTGCCACAACGGCTTAGGTTAGGGAGCATCGATGACAGTTTTGCGCGACGGCTAGCGGCGAAGGAGTCCTGCAGAGAAAGCACGGTGCGAAGGCCGGCAACACAGAGGGCTTCCACGGATGTGCTAGGCTCGACGGCCGAGCGGTTCACGTCGGGAAGGGGAGAACGTGCGGCGGCGACGCACCGTAGGGGCGACGGTGTAGTCGTCGCGGGCTTGGTGTGGGCTCACGGGGCTCAGGGACGACGGCGGCCCCTTCTTCTTGCACGGCGGCAGTGGTTCTTCTTCTTTCCGTGGACAGCGACGGTCGGCGTGGCTTGTGCACGACGGCTTTGTTTCAAATTGTCCATGTTTTTTGGATAGCGCAATCATGCGTAGATGAGGTTAGTTTTCATGGTTTATTCCAAACCGAGATAGAGTTTCGGCATCATCTCCCTGAAGTTCTCCGGATGCACAATCCCCCTCCCCCCTATACGTGTATTTCGAGAATAGCGGGTAGGTGTGTTGGCACTTCTTACGATCCAATATCAGAATTGAGAATCCTGGTACTGGGGTAAGGAGTGTTTCAGTGGTTTTCCTTATGGCTTAGTAAAATATATAAATATTCAACAAGCGTACAGAATCACCGCTGTAGCACTTCACCTGGGAGTATTCCAAGGTATCGTAATTTATATTTCCGCAGGGAAGCTTTGGCAAGATTACTAGTGAACAGAAATTCGAGACTATCAGAGAAGGGTACACGACTAGACAAAGACAGGGGATAACGGTATTGGATAGGAGTGGATATACCGGACACACAGCTCAAGGGATACTCAGGTAAGGGAGAGAAGAGATAGATAGTTGGGAGGACAACGAGAAGAGATAGAGGACTCCTGGATACTTTATCTACCTATGTCACTCTAGCTTAGAGATACAGCGGCCACAGAGCCAGCACTAGGAGATCCGGGATAACTCTAATGTCTTAGCATCGGGACAAGGGAACCGGTGAACACACAGAAAGGGATGAGAAGGGGTGCCACTATTTCCCAACTGGGGGATCCTACGGACTGGAACAAACGTGATGGGCTACGAAGACCGAAAGGGCTGTCACCACCTCCCGGCTACCACCTCCGTTGCGACGGGAATAAACTAAGGCCACCGACTAGTCTAGGAACCACTCCTACACTAGGCAACGACTACTTACTCTGCTAGCAAGAGCAAGCAACCTTGTCGATACTCTTGGTGACAATTCACCTCCAGTATCAAGCAAGATCGAAGAACCAGCCAAGACAAAGACTTAAACAAGACTACAAGCACTAGAACTATAACTGACTATAGTCTAAACAAGATATAGTTGCAACTAGGATAAAGTAGAAGCAAGATATAAATGACAAAGGCAAAGTGATAAAGATAACTATATTGATACTCAAAGTCTTGAAAAAGGAAAAGGTAAAAGATACAAGAGCTTATACCAGAGCTTCTGAAGACGACTCCGGAACCTCCGAGGCACAGCTCGACTCAACTCTAACTCCCAACTAAACTATCCTAACTCTACTAGAATGAAAGTGGAAATGAGCTCCTTGGCTTGGTGTGTGTTTACAAGTGAGGTAAGGGGTCCTATTTATAGCTGCATAGGATGGTTGGGGCTGGAGTAGCCACCAAGGGACCAGGGGGGGTACCCCCTGGGATTTCGGCCGGGGACGTCGGTTCGGCCGAACCCTGGCGTTCGGCCGAACGCAGGATCCACCGCCATCTGCACCAAGGGCCGAGATGCAGTGCTGGGAGTCGGTTTGGCAACTGGGGGCGGTTCGGGCGAACCCCCCAGTTCGGCCGAACTGGGCTGGGAGCCCAGGCCCACCCCCCAGCACCGCCTCTGCTGTGTGGTGCTCCTGGACCGGCCTCTGATGCGTGGGATTGAGTTGTGTGGGCCCAGGATGATTTGGCATGGGTCCGGGTTGAGTTGGAGGTCGTCCACTTGTCATATGTTGTGTCCGCTTGGTCATCGGTGATGTGGACGGCTTCCGGCGGCCTGTACGGCTAAGGGGGATAACCGGCCGAACATGTCGTTCGGCCGTTTCTGTCATTTCCGACCCCTATAGCACGTATTTCACAATGTTGTACCTACAAACATGACACTCACCAAAACTCGTGGAACTTTATTAGAAATAAAACCTAAGTACATGGAATGTTTCATATAACCCCGTTTATTCCCGAGTATTGGTGGTCAGATTTGGGATGTAACGACCGCCAACAAGGTGCTACCCAAATACCGTCCCAGATTTGAGTAAGCCATGAAAACAAATTCATCTATGCATCCTTGGGTGGGATTAGGACCTATCTTTACCTATTAGAAAGTATAGACATCGTGTAGAAGCAAATGATATTTATATTAGTCGCTGATATGATAGAGGATGGATGACCATGTGTGGATGTACACGGGCTGGAAACCTAGGGTGACATTACCTTAGATTGGATTAAGAAGACCAAGACTTTCTTGGATCGAGCATTTGCAAAGCCAAAAGGAGCCAAGATGACATGGTGTCCCGGTAGTAGATGTGGAAACATACGTCGACATACAAAGGAAGATATGGCACATCATCTTTGCAATTATAGATTTATGACAAACTATACTCAGTGAACCTACCATGGTGAAGCTGATCGTATGAGAGATGAGGTCGTGAGACAACGCATCGAGGATTATGATGCTGATCTTGGGTAGGAGACATGTTAGATGACTTCCATGAAGCAAACATCGATGAAGGAGTTAGGGAGGAGGAGCCAGAGGCAACCTCAAAGGCGTATTATGACATGTTGGCAGCAGCACAGCATCCCCTTCATGGGCATACCGGGGTATCTAAACTGGATACAATTGCACGCCTAATGGCCGTAAAGTCCCAGTTTACCCTGAGTCGAGATGCCTTCAATGTCATGTTGACAGCTTTTGGCACGCTCCTTCTGGAAGGTCACATTCTGCCAAAGAGCATGTATGAAGTACATAAATTCCTTCGTGCACTTAAGATGCCTTATGAGCAGATATATGCTTGTCCGAACAAATGCATCTTATTTAGAAAAGAATATGCAGGAGCAAAGTACCGTCCAAAGTGTGTATACTCTAGGTTTGTGGAGGTAGACTCTGATGATGGTCAAAATAGGCACCTCATGATCCTAGTGAAAATCCTACAATACCTTCCATTCTTACAGAGGATCCAAGGCTTTACATGACTGAGGAATCCGCGAAACAGATGACATGGCACAAACATGGACGTAGATACAATCTTGAGACTGTACATCCATCCGATGGTGAAGTATGGACAAGCTTTGATGTGATTCATCACGAGAAAGATCTAGAGGCTCGTGATGGTTTACTCTTTTGAATTTCAAAGATGGTGGGGCGAGGCGGAGGTATGACAAGGTCGCCCCCCGAGGTGATCGACAGAGTTGGCAGGAGAGGTGAGTCCTCTCGGCCGAATCGAAAGAGAGGCAAGGGAAAAGGAAATGGTGAGTTCATCAGCGCCTGCTGCAGCTGAGGACTCCGGCATGACATAAGGGACGAGGGGGACTCACAGGAGGTCATCCTCGCCTAAGGTGGAGGAGGAGGACCTGGTACCCGAGGCGCATGCTTCTGGTGAGGAGGAGGAGCGGGTGGAGGAGGTGGACGAGGAGGAGGTAGGGGCGGGGGAAGGCACCATACCTAATGTTTGGTTGCGAGGCCCGTCGAGGCTCACAGAGCGACCGATACCTTCAGAAGGACGACCGATTGTCCAACCCGATGGGAAAAGGTTTTCTTAGTGATCGCCTTAATCCCAACATTTTCTATTGATATGTTGAAAATCACTATTGAAACTAATAATTCGTCTGAATCACTTGCGCAGGAACTTTGTGATTGTCGCTCCAGGTGCTCACAACTGCATGCCCAATGGCATCCTGGGGCAGCTTTGCAAACTACACTTCCCTGGCACTATGCAGATTCCCGGCCGCCTTCAGCCGGTGTCGTCGTGGCAGCACTACCGCGACTTCCCCGGTGCACCGGATCGGGAAGGCGGAACATTTCCAAACAAGGCGTAACGGGTGTTGAGCGAACTATGGGTAAGTCTTGAACTACATTGCTCAATACAACGCATCCATTGGACATTCAGTTAGAATAGAGGGAGTATGCTCTAGGACAATTTTATTTTGGGAACGCTCTAGGATAAATTTTGAACCTCCAAATTTGTTCTATTTGGGTCATGGTGAGTACCTTCCATCAAAGACCTGAGTATGCCGAACAACCCGCCAGTCATGGTGACAGTAAGAGCTAACTCAGTTGTTTTTATGGGAATTGTGAATGAGTTTTCTCTTCCATAAGTGCTCAAATTTATGGACAGAGAGAATGTATACCATTTGACCTAAAAACATGTCACCCTAATATTTTTTCCGGCAATAAACTAAACATAGATCAGCAGGTTATTTTTCTTTGGTGGAACCCGCCCATGGGTTTATTGTATTTTTGGGATTATTTTATGTATTAATAGCATTATTCTTTCAGTGATTAACCATATTCCCATAGTCAGCAAAGTGTCCCTGGTGACTCCATCAATCAAAAGGTCTATTGTGTCTCCTATTATTCATAACGGTATGTGTACATTCCTGAGGGCGGAACTACATTAGTGGCTGTAGGTGCGGCTGCACCCACAAAAACTCAAATTTTAGTGTTAACTTCTAAATTTTCGCCATATATTCTTGAACATAATGTATAGGCTATGAAGTACCTCACCTTCCTCTATTTTTCTCTAGCTTCGCCACTTCAATACTGTGATTCAAAAAAGAAAATCGCACAACCATTCTAGCTTCTGAACCGCCACTCGACCATCAAAATTAATTAGTTCCACAACTCATCCTACGCCCCGCTCGTCCAACTCGTCAATGGGCACACGATACACGCATCAGAACTACTCCGTAATTGTTATTGGGATACGTATCACCTATGAGAAAGTATAAAGGAAGTGGCATTAGTTGGCATATCTAAAGCCACGTTAGCTGACAACTCGGTGTATCTCAAAATTTAGTAGTATATATAGTAGTCGCCCATGCATATCGCGTTGACTAATTATATAGCAAATCATCCTGTTGTAACCGACATGTGCAACTGCGCATGGCCCCCACGATCAAGGGGCTCCCAAATCTAATATAATTACCTAGCCATAATAGTTAGTAGGTAGCAAGGCTAATTAAACCCTCACCTGACGGTACTCATAACAGTGCCATGGAATAATGCGCTGACACTGTCCCACTTTCTCTTTCGTCCCTCCCTGTCTCTTTATTTTATTTGTTTGTTTTTGCACCGTAGCTCATTCATATATTATTTCATTCTCAGAATCCGAACCAGTTCCTTTGCAGAGGCCCTTGTGTTAGCTATGAATACAGAGCTATATTTACCAATCTGAACTGGCAGTCCAACTGGTTGGATTAATCACCCTAAAAACTACGTCTGTGTGGGCTTATGGTCTCCCTGAGCTGTACTCTAGATGCCAAATTGGAAAATAATATTCTAGTTGTGAGAGGCATACAAAGAATAAATAAAGAGAGTAGAAGATCCAACTCAAACTCAAAATAAAGCTCTACAAATATTTTTTGGAAAAAGGATGCTCTACATATATAAGTTGGTAAAAAGAGAACCACAAGTTTCTTCCTAAAACCAGAATCCTAATGTGAATATATTGATGCTCCTCATGATAATGATGCAAATGAAACGATTTCTCAAATGTAAATGAAGATTTTTATAGTAGCACCATTGCATTGCTTAAATCTTTCAGTTTTGAAAATATTGCTGCAGGCCTCTTTCTTAATTTATTACAGGGCTCCCGAATTCTCCAAGACAGCCATGGTAACTAGACTATACATATCGGTGATTCATGTCTAGTTTAAATTTAGTTCTTTGTGGGAATTTAAAAGGCAGTACACACAAGAATATCCATAGTGTAAATCACCTTGTCTTCTATTTTCTATACAAATCACAGAGTATCAAGAAATCGACCACCAAATATTAGTCTGGGAAAAATATTTAGACACCAAGTTACAGAGGTTGGGATTAACACTTTTTTTGCCTAAGCACATGAATCCATACTTGCAAGCTTGCCCTAATGACGACTAAGATATACATTTATGATGCTTCATATAAGTAATACAGGATTCCATACTTCCAGGCTTGACTATACAATAACCGACGCCACCTAGTTGCATTATCGTCGTATTAGGCAGTTGTACATATGATTCTATCTGATGCTGCTGCTGCCAACTTGACATGTGTAACTGTTTGGAATAAGATAGATATAATAGCAAGATTGAATCAAATGTATGCTAACAATATCCAATTTCAACCTCAAAAAATTAATGGAGAGCATTTTTTGAAAAACATGACCTTTCTTGAGCAATTCGGTGAAAAATAGCCCCAACAATGGTGAAAAGTGTAGTGGCCGTCGGGTTAGAGAAGAATAGTGGGAGGGGAGAAAGGGGTTTTTGTACTCTACGCACCATCACAACCGGTTTGTAAGAAAAACCATTTGTTTTGGAAGAAAACCCGTTTGTGATGGTGCTCTATAGCATCACAAACGGTTTTTTGGCAAAAACCGGTTGTGATAGCTCCCATCACAATTGGTTCCAATGGCCACTGAGCCCACCCACTTTGGAACCGGTTGTGATGTATTATCACAAATGGTTCAGCCAAAACCTTTTGTGATAGGGGGCTCCATGAAGGCAGGTTCTGTTGTAGTGCTGTTGTCTAGTTCGGTCAAGGTTGTGCAGGAATCTGTTTAAATATTTTTGATTTAGTTATTTGCATATTTTTACCTGACTTTCTCAATGAAAGTTGTGGGAAATTTTTTGTAGATATCCAAGATGTATTTATTTGCGAGATTTAATAAGTTGATTAAAAGTTATGGTCAAAACAGTGAGCGACTCAGGAATTTAGTCAAAATTTCAAAAAAATGTGAGAATCGGTGATTTAGAATTTAAGCGTTAGATTTCCTCAAATCCATAGTTCTGTGATACACATAAACTACTTGCCAAGTTTAATTTGTTCCACATGTTTGGGAAATTCTAGAAACGACCGTGACACACCAGGATCTCATCAAGGTTAAGACAAGTGCATGAAGAACTTGTGTGATAGCATGGTTGTTTTATTGTTGCTTGAGCTTCTCAATTGCACTGTTCATTGTTGGTGTTCATGATATTCAAGTTCCACATTTCAAGTAGTTTCAAGTTTTTCCTTTACATTCAATTCATGTTATGGTGGATCCGGATGTCCAATTTGGTTATTACATTCATGTTCTTTTGAGTATGTGTTGGCCCCACTTGCTCGGCTTTACCGGTAAATGCTAAGGATATATTCAAGTTGTGTCCGTTCCAGACTGAAACTACTATTTTTGTCGATGTTCTTTTGACTAAAATTCATGTATGTATTCACGTGTTGTTTGCTCTTTCAGTTCTAATTGTACTTGCTTAGTGTTTTACTCACCTTTATGTTTATTTGGTTTTTGGGTACCCGATGATTGCGGCATACATAGCAAGTGGGAGTAGCTATCAGCCAAAGCACACACATTTAATACCTAGCTCATTCCATTCATTCATTAAACTGTATCTAGTTAAATTTTATCTCTTTACCTTCGGTCGTGCTTGAGATGGTTTATGGGCTGGTCGGGACAATTTCTATTGTCAATGGGATGGGATGTGATGCTTATTCTCCTGTTAAATGCTATATATATTTTTGGCTTGTGAATTGGTTGTCCAGTACGTCCTATTTACAAGGGAAACTCTACCAAAATTTTCAATATTTTTTAGACTTCTATGCTTTTGTGTTCTGTTGGATAGCCTTTGGTTTGAACCATAAGCTTTTCATCTTTGAGACACTCTTCTTTATACCAATGCATAAGCTTTGTCGTCTTCGATTTAGCAAATAACCGCTTCAATCGAGGAATTATGGGGAAATACCGGGCAACCTTTGCGGGAGGTCTTTTATTCCGGTCATAGGTCATATCTATAGCTGATTCATATTTGTACCTCAAATCTTCGCACACTGGACATGCATCCAATTCTTTATAGTCATCAACATGATACAAGATGCAATCATTTGGGCATGCATGCATTTTCTATAGCTCGAGCCCTATTGGACATATCAATTGCTTTGCCTGGTATCACTACGGGAAACCCCGTATATGCCGAGTGTCGACACCTTTTCCGAGTGTTTTTTTACGGACACTCGGCAAACAACGTCTTTGCCGAGTGCAAAATAAAAAACACTCGGCAAAAAAAAAATACACTCGGTAAAGAGATGTTTGCCGAGTGTCAAATAAAAAACACTTGGCAAACACATCTTTACCGAGTGTTTTCTATTGGACACTCGGCAAAGATCTCTATCACAGATGTATTGAGTGTTTTTTAGACTGGAGGAGGAAAAAAATATTTTTTTGCCGAGTCTTTGCCGAGTGTCAAATAAAAGACACTCGTCAAACACCTCTTTGCCGAGTGTCAAACTCGGCAAAAAAATATTTTTAAATTCTAAAAAAACCAAAAAATTTATATGCATGTTGTTTGCCGAGTGTCAACAAAAATACACTCGGCAAAGATCGTTATCACAGATGTGTTGAGTGTTTCTTTAAACTAGAGAAGGAAAAAAATATTTTTTTGCCGAGTCTTTGCCGAGTGCCAAATAAAAGACGCTCGGCAAAGAGGTATTTGCCGAGTGTCAAATAAAAAACACTCGGCAAACACCTCTTTGCCGAGTGTATTTTTGGTTGACACTCGGCAAAGATGTGAGTCTGAATGGTTTTTAAATTCTAAAAAAGCAAATTAAGTCTAAAAATCATAAGATTTGTGTTGATGTGATGGTACCACACATAGAGGTTGTGATAAAAATTTGAGAAGATTTCGTACATTTTGTCATAACGATATTTTCAAAATCGAAACAACTCACAAGAAGTAAATATGTGATTGTATGAGAGAGAGTTGGTAAATGTAATTTTTGAATACAAACTTTTTTATATGATCTCATATGAAAAAACTCTTTATACGAAAGTCATACGTCTCGACAAAATATAAAACTTTGTAGTTGACAACTTTTGCATTTGAGATTATTTCATAACTTAAAATGTTATTATAAGTTATCTAATTTGAAATTTGAAATTTAAAATTTCGAAATGATCTCGCATGTTAATACATTATATATCAAACTTGTACATATCCACGAAATATAAAACTTAGTAGTTGACAGCTTTTTAATTTGAGATTGTTTAATACTTTAAAATATTCGTATAATGTGTCTAATTTGAAATTTGAATTTTTAAAATTTTTCAGATGACCTCGGATGTAAATATGTTCTATATCAAAGTTGTAGGTCTCGAAAAGATGTAAAACTTTGTAATTTACAAATTTTTTATTTGAAATTGTTTAGCCATCCAAAACTTTGTTATAAACGCATAGAGGAAACACAGCTTGCCACGTCAGCGATCCGTCTCTTGGAAATTGAGGCTTCCTATTGGTCCACGTCAGCGATCCACCTCTCACCCTCATCTCTTTTCTCCCTCACCAGCTCTCATTCTCTCTCCACCGGTCACTCCCTCCACTCCCTCATCTCTCTCTTCCTTATCTCCCTCCTCTCTCTCCACCGGGCGGAGCGGCCGGAGGCGGGCGGCGCGCGGCGCACGGCCCTGGCGCGGGCGGCCGGCGGCGCGCGGCACGTGGCCCCCGCGCGGGCGGCGCACGGCCCTGGCGCGAGCGGCCCAGCTCGGGCGGCGCGGCCGGCGGCACGCGGCTCCGGCGTGGGCGGCCGGAGGAGGTCCGCGGCCCCAGCGCAGGTGGCGCGGCGTGGTCCCAGCTCGGGCAGCGCGGCCGGCGGCACGTGGCCCCGGCGCGGGCGGCCGGCAAGGGCGGCGCAGGCGGGCGCGGGCGACCGGCTCGGCGCGGCAGGTGTTGGCGGCGCGGGCGGCGGAGCGCCGGCGGCCGGGCGCGACCCCGGCGGGCAGCGGCCAGCTCGGCCACGCGACGGCCTGGGCCAGCGGCTCGGCTTTTTTTTATTTTTCTGAAAGTTGTTCGCCAAGTGTGGTCGCCGCTTTTTTTATTTTCTCAAAAAATATGTTCGCCGAGTGTCGGCCTATGGGCACTCGGCAATGACCCTGTGTTTGCCGAGTGTTGGAATTCGGACACTCGGCAAAGCCTTTGCCGAGTGCCCGACAGAAAACACTCCGTAAATGTGGCCTTTGCCGACACTAGATATGCCGAGTGACCTTCGCCGAGTGTTACACTCGGCAAAGATGTTGCCGAGTGTTTTTTGGGGTTTGCCGAGTGCCCCAGGCACTCGGCAAACCTCGGGTTTCCCGTAGTGTATGTGTTCTTAGGCAACCCATTAGGGCTTGAAAGTATCTACCACGCAAGATTCAATAAATTGTCAAAACCTGTGTCTAACAGACCATATATTAGCTGACTTCTACTCCAATAACAAGAGGTCACCTTCAAGTTTGAACATGCGGCATCCCAGCTCGGCCACGCGACGGCCTGGGCCAGCGGCTCGGCTTTTTTTTATTTTTCTGAAAGTTGTTCGCCAAGTGTGGTCGCCGCTTTTTTTATTTTCTCAAAAAATATGTTCGCCGAGTGTCGGCCTATGGGCACTCGGCAATGACCCTGTGTTTGCCGAGTGTTGGAATTCGGACACTCGGCAAAGCCTTTGCCGAGTGCCCGACAGAAAACACTCCGTAAATGTGGCCTTTGCTGACACTAGATATGCCGAGTGACCTTCGCCGAGCGTTACACTCGGTAAAGATGTTGCCGAGTGTTTTTTGGGGTTTGCCGAGTGCCCCAGGCACTCGGCAAACCTCGGGTTTCCCGTAGTGTATGTGTTCTTAGGCAACCCATTAGGGCTTGAAAGTATCTACCACGGAAGATTCAATAAATTGTCAAAACCTGTGTCTAACAGACCATATATTAGCTGACTTCAACTCCAATAACAAGAGGTCACCTTCAAGTTTGAACATGCGGCATCCCAGCTCGGCCACGCGACGGCCTAGGCCAGCGGCTCGGCTTTTTTTATTTTTCTGAAAGTTGTTCGCCAAGTGTGGTCGCCGCTTTTTTTATTTTCTCAAAAAAATATGTTCGCCGAGTGTCGGCCTATGGGCACTCGGCAATGACCCTGTGTTTGCCGAGTGTTGGAATTCGGACACTCGGCAAAGCCTTTGCCGAGTGCCCGACAGAAAACACTCCGTAAATGTGGCCTTTGCCGACACTAGATATGCCGAGTGACCTTCGCCGAGTGTTACACTCGGCAAAGATGTTGCCGAGTGTTTTTTGGGGTTTGCGGAGTGCCCCAGGCACTCGGCAAACCTCGGGTTTCCCGTAGTGTATGTGTTCTTAGGCAACCCATTAGGGCTTGAAAGTATCTACCACGGAAGATTCAATAAATTGTCAAAACCTGTGTCTAACAGACCATATATTAGCTGACTTCAACTCCAATAACAAGAGGTCACCTTCAAGTTTGAACATGCGGCATCCCAGCTCGGCCACGCGACGGCCTAGGCCAGCGGCTCGGCTTTTTTTTATTTTTCTGAAAGTTGTTCGCCAAGTGTGGTCGCCGCTTTTTTCATTTTCTCAAAAAATATGTTCGCCGAGTGTCGGCCTATGGGCACTCGGCAATGACCCTGTGTTTGCCGAGTGTTGGAATTCGGACACTCGGCAAAGCCTTTGCCGAGTGCCCGACAGAAAACACTCCGTAAATGTGGCCTTTGCCGACACTAGATATGCCGAGTGACCTTCGCCGAGTGTTACACTCGGCAAAGATGTTGCCGAGTGTTTTTTGGGGTTTGCCGAGTGCCCCAGGCACTCGGCAAACCTCGGGTTTCCCGTAGTGTATGTGTTCTTAGGCAACCCATTAGGGCTTGAAAGTATCTACCACGGAAGATTCAATAAATTGTCAAAACCTGTGTCTAACAGACCATATATTAGCTGACTTCAACTCCAATAACAAGAGGTCACCTTCAAGTTTGAACATGCGGCATCCCAGCTCGGCCACGCGACGGCCTGGGCCAGCGGCTAGGCTTTTTTTTATTTTTCTGAAAGTTGTTCGCCAAGTGTGGTCGCCGCTTTTTTTATTTTCTCAAAAAATATGTTCGCCGAGTGTCGGCCTATGGGCACTCGGCAATGACCCTGTGTTTGCCGAGTGTTGGAATTCGGACACTCGGCAAAGCCTTTGCCGAGTGCCCGACAGAAAACACTCCGTAAATGTGGCCTTTGCCGACACTAGATATGCCGAGTGACCTTCGCCGAGTGTTACACTCGGCAAAGATGTTGCCGAGTGTTTTTTGGGGTTTGCCGAGTGCCCCAGGCACTCGGCAAACCTCGGGTTTCCCGTAGTGTATGTGTTCTTAGGCAACCCATTAGGGCTTGAAAGTATCTACCACGCAAGATTCAATAAATTGTCAAAACCTGTGTCTAACAGACCATATATTAGCTGACTTCTACTCCAATAACAAGAGGTCACCTTCAAGTTTGAACATGCGGCATCCCAGCTCGGCCACGCGACGGGCTGGGCCAGCGGCTCGGCTTTTTTTTATTTTTCTGAAAGTTGTTCGCCAAGTGTGGTCGCCGCTTTTTTTATTTTCTCAAAAAATATGTTCGCCGAGTGTCGGCCTATGGGCACTCGGCAATGACCCTGTGTTTGCCGAGTGTTGGAATTCGGACACTCGGCAAAGCCTTTGCCGAGTGCCCGACAGAAAACACTCCGTAAATGTGGCCTTTGCCGACACTAGATATGCCGAGTGACCTTCGCCGAGTGTTACACTCGGCAAAGATGTTGCCGAGTGTTTTTTGGGGTTTGCCGAGTGCCCCAGGCACTCGGCAAACCTCGGGTTTCCCGTAGTGTATGTGTTCTTAGGCAACCCATTAGGGCTTGAAAGTATCTACCACGGAAGATTCAATAAATTGTCAAAACCTGTGTCTAACAGACCATATATTAGCTGACTTCAACTCCAATAACAAGAGGTCACCTTCAAATTTGAACACGCGGCATCCCTAGTATAATGGAGTTTTGACATCCTTTCTCATATACTCCAGCCTCTTCAGATTTTTCGCATCAAGATATTCTGGTTCAAGGTCAGACAAGAGCAAGAGCGAGGTAGTGGCGGCAGTGCTGCCCGACGAATAAAGTTGTTTTCGTTTACTGTTGTGAGGGTGAGGAACTCGGCAATGATTACAAAGAAACAAAGCATTCAATCACTAAATGGATTACATGTGGAACCGTGGATGATGAATCCATGGTTCCACAGCAAAGCCGTGACAACTGACAAACGTTAAATAATTTATAGACAAGCTACTATCCATTTGTAGAAAAGTAACAATGATAAATTATGTCACTTGGGTTCAGACAGTAAACGTTAATTAATTGCGTTTAACATTCACGGTTCTATAAAATTGGTGAGATGGACCATACAATACACTACAAGAATAACTCACATCCGCACCCCTCATATGTCTCGGTGCACTTAAGATCCGGTGCTAATGTAACGTTAGCACCGGGTGCGAAATTGGGGCGCCCTCGGAAACCCTTTAGCACCGGGTTGTAACACCAACCGGTGCTAAAAGTCAGCACCGGTTGGTGTTACAACCCGGTGCTAAAGGGTCCCCCTCCTTTAGCACCGGGTGGTATTACGACCCGGTGCTAAAGGGTCACCCTTTAGCACCGGGTGATGTTACGACCCGGTGCTAAAGGCCCTTTAACACCGGTTCGTAAATACGATCCGGTGCTAATGTAGGTGTCACATGCTACTTCAAAAGGAGCGCATCTTTAATCCTATCACATGCGCTGTGTAGGTGAGATGGTTAGGTGGGTGCACGCGCGCGAGCCAAGAGGTCTTGAGTTCGAATCCCGCAACACGCAAATATGCAAATATTTTTGGCTAGGTGCGCCCACCTTTAGCACCGGAAGATTGGCACCGGGTGGGTTTCCCACCCGGTGCCAATGTGCATGATTCTGACAGTGATATGTGACTATATGAGCACCTTTGCAGCAGTTCATGTGAACTTAGGTCATACAGTACCATATTAATTTCCTTAACCTGTGTAGTAGGCAGGCGTGGTAAACTTCGCACGCGTGAAACATCCGGGACTTAACAAGCAGTACAGGTCAACTCATTCTGTGCATGCATGTACGTCGTGTAACACAATAATGCAATATGTATCACAAATCAAGATCACGGATATCTTTGTGATCGATCTGGATGCATCTTCTCTATATATTCAATCCTAAACCCATTACGTCCCAATCTCGCCGGTTGTTAACAAGTATCAGTGTATCTCAACGGTTTATTGCGTTTGGTACCCAATCACACTCAGCCTGTCCTCCACATGCATTGAAGTCAACGATAGACCTCAACAGACACGTCTTCGAATGGGATTCACAGATTAATAAAATATGTAACGGGAATAACATACCGAATCGTTAAGGATTAAACTTTAGGATTTGTTCCTAAATTTTATCAGGTTTTCATGATTTCATGGTTACCATATATAGTTTATAGATAAAGATTTTATTGTTATAGTGACTTCCTAAGCAGCCGATAATTCTGCATCTCAAAGGTTGTTTCAATAATTGCTGGTAGGTGTTAATCATGTACTTGGCTATAAAAAGACGTTTGAAGGCTAGCACGAAGCAACATAGAGCTAGTGTAACAGCATAGTAGTTTTTAAGATGGGGTCCCAGCTACCAAGAGGAGGTGACCATCCAGAGGCAAGGAGGTGCGTGGTGCAAACTTCACTGTTCACAATGCATGGCCTTACCAACAATGGTGTGTATGTATGCATATATATATATATATATATATATATATATATATATATATATATATATACACACACGAGTTTTATCTACATACGTGTAGCTACACCTACCATCAGTATACCATTGTACGTATGTCCGCATACTAGTTTATCATTTTTAGTATGTTCATATACTAATTCTAAGATACTTCAAAACGAGTTACAAAAGGCGTCGTAGTTAAACAACCTGCACCACAGATGATGACAGGTGCCGAGGTTCGTGCTTAGTTAGATGCTCTCAAGGTCGATCAACAAGATGGTGGTTTTGTGGGATACGATGAGCAATATGTTTGGATTCATAAGTTGGGCTTGTGGAAGCCTATATGCAAGACCTTCTGCTTCTACATAATATTGATGTAATGCACACTGAGAAAACTCTTGGAGAGGCACTTTGGGGTACAATCATGGACATTCTTGATAAGAGGAAGGGAAATATGAAGGGTAGAGTGGATCAAATAAGGTTATGAAATAGACCAAACCTAGACAAACCGTCACCCAAAGATGGCAAATCATGGAAAAAACCTAAGGCTGATTTCGTCCTCAAGAGGGACTAAAGGAGGGAAGTACTAGTATGGTTCCAAACGTTAAAGTTCCCTGATGGTTATGCAGCTAATCTGAAGAGGAGAGTGAACTTATCTACTATGCGAATCAACGGGCTCAGGAGTCATGACTACCATATATGGCTTGTGCGGCTTCTCCTGGTGATGGTTCGAGGCTATGTCCTTAACAATGTCTAGCTAGTGCTGGCAGAGTTGAGCAATTTCTTCCACCAATTTTGTGCTATGGAGTTATCTTGGACCATGATTGCATAAATGAAAAAACTTGCCCCTGTGTTGCTCGGTAAGTTGGAGAAGATCTTTTCACCCGGCTTCTTCAATCCGATGCAGTATATGATTTTGCACCTCCCATATGACGCACGAAGGAGGGGGCTTGTGCAAAACCATTGGTGCTATTCAATTGAGAGATGTCAAAAGGTTCTTCAAACTAAATGCAAAAATAAATGAAAAATTTAAGCTTCCATTATAGAAGCATACATTTTGGAGGAGGTGTCAAACTTCACAATGAAATACTATGCTGATAATCTTTCTAGCGTGCATAATCTACCCGCTTATTACAATACTGGTGAAGTTGAATCGAATCTCAGCATTTTCCGAGGGCAACTCGAAAGTGCAAGTGATAGGACCTCCAATACCTTGAAATATGAAAAATTGCGCACTATCATGCTATATGTGTTGACCAACCTTTCCGATGTAGAGTCGTATATGCGGTACGTTCTAAACAAACTTGTTCTTGAGTATGTAGTCACTAATCTGCATCCAACCCTCTTGTTTCTCATTGGTACATGGAATTTGTTCAACAATTCTGGCATAAATCAATTGAACCTAGCCCAAAACAAGTTGATACGCTTCTTAGACAGGGAGTGGGAAAAGGATTGCCCAATTTTATTTCTTGGTTCAAACAGAAGGTACATGGCATGCCCCGCAGCTCGTACTTAATTTTACATTACAAGTTGATCGTACATTTATTATCTTTCATTCCTGTCTATCCTGCTCCAACTTGTAGGGCCAAACCGATGCGTCTCTGAGTGCCGAGTTGAGATAAGTTGCCGATGGTTGTGAATATAGGGTCAGGTCATTTACCGGTTATGACATGAATGGTTATCATTTTCGCACAACAAGCCATGAGCAGAGGATGCCTAATTGAAGGACCGCAAATACCGTAGTTTACACGCCAGGCCTTGATGGGGTCAAGCATTATGGAAGACTTGAAGTAATATACAAACTCAAATTCCATTGATGCAAACCTCTTAATCCTGTCATTTTCAAATGTTATTGGTTTGATCCGGTAGTAGTGAGACGTACCCCAATCTTGGGCTAGTCGAAATCTGATAGTCATCCGTATTATCAGGAGATGATGTCTATATTGTGGCTCAACAAGCCACGCAAGTTTATTATCCCTTATACCTGTGCCAAACTGACGATCATCTCAATGGTTAGGATGTTGTGTACAAGGTATCACCACACGGTAAACTACCTGTACCAAACAATGATGATTACAACATAGACCCAAACACTTATGACAGAGAGTTTTTTCAAGAAGGTGGCCTAGAAGGGATTTTTGAGATAGACTTCCAAAGCGATCGGAATGGAAGTAGACAATGAAATGACTGGAGGAGGTGTTAAAGTTGAAGCGGACTATGGAATGACGTTAGTGGACCTAAACAAGATTGGCTTTCTAGACGAACCGTTCGTCCTGGCCAAAGCTGTCACACAAGTTTTTTAAGTGAAGGGCATGGCTAGCAGACCGAAGAAAGGGGCAGATAAGAAAGGTGGGGGTAAGCAATTGGACCCATCACAAGACGAGCCAAAGCGTCTTATAGTTCTTCCTGGAAAGAGAAAAATCGTAGGAGTTGAGGACAAGACGGATGAAGATTATGATATGCTCGATGGCCGGCCTCAATTCTCAGTGGCTGATGACCCAAGCATCCTGTTAGCGGCGGAGGAGACACCGTATCTACGGCGTGATCACAATCAAGGAACATTTGTAAAGAGGAAGTTTATTAGTGTCCGAGTAAACGATGATGCCATGTAATTTAATTGCACTATGTTCCACCCAATTTGTAATGACTATATTTGCATTTATGTTCAACCTATGTTCTAAGATTTTCTATTGATTTATAAGATTGTTTTTATTAATTCTAGCATTTTATATTGATTTTCTAGTAATTTATAAGATTTTCTAGTAATTTATAAGATTTTCTAGTAATTTATAAGATTTTCTATTAATTTATAAGATTTTCTAGCATTTTATATTGATTTTCTAGTAATTTATAAGATTTTCTAGTAATTTATAAGATTTTCTATTAATTTATAAGATTTTCTAGCATTTTATATTGATTTTCTAGTAATTTATAAGATTTTCTATTAATTTATAAGATTTTCTAGCATTTATATTTATTTTCTAGTAATTTATAAAATTTTCTTATTTAATATATATTTTTAATAGGTATTAATAACTAAATTAAAACAAGTATTAATAACTATATATTGAAAACTATATTTGTAAGATTCCCAAATAGTAGCAACCGGTGCCAAAAGCCGGTTTGGAAACTGGCGCCAAACGAAAATTTGGGGCCTTTAGCACCGGGTTGATCTAAAATCCGGTCTAAAATCCGGTGCTAAAGGCCCCCAGTTTTCGTTTGGCGCCAGTTACGGCCTTTAGCACCGGGTGTAGAAGACCCGGTGCTAAAGGGCCTTTGCACCGGGTGGTGGGAAGACCCAGTGCTAAAGGGGGTGCCTTTAGCATCGGGTGCTGTACAGACCCGGTGCTAAAGAGCCTTTAGCACCGGGTCGTGGCTGCACCCAGTGCTAAAGACGGGGGACCTATATAGGCCGGGGACTTCTCTCCCCTCCCTCACTTCGCCCTCATCTCACAGATCCAAACCGCCGCTGCCGCCGCGCGCACCCTCGTCTCCTCAGCCGCGTCGTCCCCGGCCGCGCCGACGCCGCCGCCCATCGTCCTCCCCGCGCCCGGCCGTGGTCACCCGTGGTCCCCGCGCCGGCGCCGCGCGCTCCTCGTCCCCTTGCCGCCGCCGCCGCTCGTCCCCGCGCCGCCGTCGCCCGCCGCCCGTCACGGTGAGCCCTCTGTGAAGCCGGCCTTCGTACCGTGCGTGCATGTTTGTGAGCCGGCATTCGTGCCGTGTGTACGTGTTTGTGTGTGCAGGTACCCGTTGCATGGCCGAACACGAACGTGTTCGGCCATGCACATTTGCTTAGCGAACGTGTTCGGCCATGCGCATTTGGTTAGCGAACGCGTTCGCTAACCCATACATTGGAAATGCATTGTATTGGAATATTAGAAATATATATGCTTCATATGTATTGAAAATATTAGAAATTTATTTTATTGGAAATGCGTTGTATTGGAAATATTAGAAATATTTATGCCTTATATGTATTGGAAATTTATTTTATTGAAATGCATTGTATTGAAATATTTACATTTAAATGTATATTGGAAATTTTATATCAGAAATTCTATACTTCATTTAAATGTATATATGCTTCATTTAAATGTATATTGAAAATTCTATGTATATTAGAAATATATGTGCTTCATTTAAATGTATATTGGAAATGATATATGTTTGTATAATGTATACTATCGAAAATGTTTATTATCGGAAATTCTATCGCGTACCCGAACCCACCGCGCACCCGAACCCCTTAGCGAATCCGTTTTTCGCGCACCGACCCCCTTAGAGAACCCGTTCGCGTCACACACCCGAACCCTTAACAAACCACTTCGCGTCGCGTACCCGAACCCTTAGCGAATCAATTCACACCGCGCACCCGAACCCCTTGGCGAATCCGTTTTTCACGCACCGACCCCCTTAGCGAAAATGTTAGAAATATTGGGAATATGTATGCTTTGTATATATTTCTTATCAATTATTTTTAATTCTATAGATGTCGGACAACAACAACCCCGTCCCACCCATGCAAGAGGACAACAACAACCCCGTCCCACCCATGCAAGAGGACAACGACACGTTCTTTGCGAATCAACTTTTTAATATTGTAACCCAACCAATGTCCATGGATGATGTGTTGGGGATCATTGGAAGGGACGACAATATCCAGGGCGACAATGTTGCAAGGGCCGAAAATGTTGAAGGGGCTGCCAATGTCCAGGGCGAACGTGTCTAGGGCAGCACTATTGAAGGGGCCGGTAACGAGCCCTTGTCTAGTCAGGTGTGTATATAGATAACATAAATTTGTACTGTACATGTCAATTATGTATATCATCTCGTATATATGTAATTTGTGTAGGCCGCCTCTGCTTCTACAAGTCGAGCTAAGAAATCAAAACGATCGACCACGAAGAAGCTGAAGGATGTCAAGTTTCACATCACTCGAGTGGATGATGACGGGGAGCCAGTTGAGCCCCCAAAAGTGGCCAAGAAATTTGTATCTCATTGCGGGGTAATTGTACGGGACAATGTGCCCATTAGTATCAGAAAATGGAAGTCCACGGACCCCACTGAGGAGTACGTGCTCCCCGATACAGAGAAGGAGATGCTATGGAGGGAATTAAAGGCAATATTCGACTGGCCTAGCACTCATGAAGCAGAACTGAGGGATTGGACAATGAAGAAGATGGCAGTTCTGTTTCAGGATTTCAAGAAGAAGTTGTACTCGCATTTTCTCAAAACCGGAGAGGCCCCGGATCCTGAGAAGTATAAGAAGATCACTAATGACGAGTGAGAAGCATTCCTTGAGTACAAAACCTCCGAAGAGGGTGCAACGGCTAGCGCTAGAAACGCTGGAAACGCCGCAAATAAGAAGTACTCTCATAAGATGGGTTCGGGAGGTTACTAGGCAAGCATCGGTAAATGGGAGAAGATGGAAGAAGATCTATATGCTAGAGGCATCACTCCAGCAACACATGACTAGCCCACAAGGACCAAGCATTGGTACTATGGTCATGGAGGCACCCTAAGCCCAATCGACGGCTCCTTAGTTTTTCCCGAGGACTTGCGAGAACTAGCTCATCGTCTCCTCGATATCCTCAGGGCATCTGAGAGGGGAGAATTTGTTGCTGATAGAGACAGAGATGAGCTAACCTATGCCTTAGGGAACAAGGAGCATCCTGGACAGACGCGCGGCGTAGGCACAAGCATCTCATGGAAGAAAGGTTTCCAAGAGCACGCCGCCACCTATAGGAGCCGTTCGAGGAAGAAGGCCGAATATGAGCAGAGGGTGAGGGACCTAGAGCAAACGGTTGCCGCCCAGGGCTCAAAGCTCCAAGAAATGGAGTCAGAGATGGAGCGACAGATGAATGTAGCATGGCTGCAGATACAACAAGCCACAGGCGGGACCGGTTCCACAGAGCATGCACCTCTCCAACAAGCCGCAGGCGGGACCGGTTCCACAGAGCATGCACCTCTCCAAGATGCGGCCCTTATTAGCCCTCCACAACAATATCAAAGCAGTCACGCTTCCACACAGGCCGCCGAACCGGTCCGTTACACCGTGGATGAAATAACTCAACGGACCGCGTGCGAGCTTGTCGTCAGGCAGAAGAACATAGTTATGGTGGTACGTATGCGACCTTAGTTCGTACTGCATACATTTCACCGTAAATACCATTCATTTACTAACTTTCTTTGTGACAACTAAATTATCAGGTCGCATACGATATGACCAAACGTGTGGAAGAAGGGCAAAAATGGCACTGCAATGACATTCCACATGGTTACGTACCTGTTGAGGTGGAGCAAGTCGTCACCAACTGGGAAGACTTGGAACTTGACATCCCAGGAGGTGACGGAGAAAAAAAACTCGGTCAGTGTTCTCACTGCATCATTCTATGGAGCAAGGCAGACGTCGTCATACCCGGTACACCTGCAGCTACCAACAAGCCTCCATCACCTCCACCGCCTCCAAGAGATCTACCGGATCATGACGATTCTCCGGGAGCTCCTGATGCAAGCCCGTCTCCTCCGCCGAAGCGGTCTCCGTCTCCTCCGCCGCGGAGGTCTCCGCCCCCTCCGCCGAAGAGGGGATGCCGCACTAAAGCCTCTGCCCCCACTCCACCAGGGAAGAAGGCGCGGAAAACCAGAGAGAAGCCCGCACCAGAGAAAAGAGCGGGTGAGAAGACTCTAGAGGAGCTCGAAGCCTCGGTCAAAGCAGACACAAAGAGGCAAATGGCTGAGTGGAGGAAAAAACCGGAGCCGGAGCCGAAGCTTGATCCCACTGTCGTCAAGTCATTCCTCGGTAATTTGAGCAAGGGTCAATAGAAGGAAGTAATAGTAACAGACTATGACCGCTTATTACTGAAATCTCGCCGGAAGCGGAAGGCTGCAGATAAGGAGGCGGGCCCATCCAAAAAGGTTCCTCAGCTCGGCGAGAAACCTCAGTGGCCCTTGGGTCCATTGCCATCTCTGGACGAGATTAACGTGCAACGAGTAATGGCCGAGATTGGACTATCCAGAGCGCAAGTCCTGGGGGAAGAAGAGGTGCCTGTAAACACAACGTTAAAGTGGTCGTTTAGGCTTGGCGAGCCTATGGTCCCTCCTGAAATGGAGAGCAAGCTACAGACGAAGATGCGCCGATTCCATGAGTGGTACTTGGAAGAATCAAGAAGGAATAAACGGTGCATGATCAAAGTAGGCGTGAAGGACCATGATTTCTACAATGGTGACGAGGATTGGGTCTGGCAGAGGTTTCAGGATATATATGAGCTGTACCACCGCGACGCCATGGACGTGGATTTGATCACATGTTGGACACTATAAGTACTTTGTTGTTGCTTATAATTCACAGTTTGAAAACAATAATTCCAATATATGCTGACGCGGGCTTTGTTTATTGCTTAACATATGCAGAATGGAGATTCAAAAATGTCGGAGATCCTCAATATATGACGTTGGTTTCGTGGATCCTCGAAGGATAAGTGAAGAAATGATATTGATGAATCCTAAGGAAACATATGGAAACCTATACAAGTATATTAAGAAACAAAATTACTGCGACTCCATACTAATCCCGTACAACATCGAGTGAGTACATACACAGGCTTCTTCTTATACTGTCTGTGTACTATTTCATTTCTGATTATAATGTATACATGTATACAGATTCCACTGGTTCCTAATAATATTGTGTCCTGACCGGGGTGTCGTGAACGTCTTTGATTCATTGCACACTCCAAAAGAAAAACTACAGAACATCATGGACATGATGACAAGGTGATGTATATTTTCCCCTACTTAATTCACCCCTTACACTCGCAATGACTTAACTCAATTTTTTTGTTCGCAGGGCCTGGAATCAATTTCGTCAAGAACACCCGAGTATTCAACATGAAACACTAAAATGGAACATTGGCTTTCCGGTAAGCAAGTAATTTGTACATGTAGGCCTCGGCTAATATATTATATGAATTTTACTTAATTTCTTTTGGTCGAGAGTGTGCCAAACAGGGGAAGGGAAATAATTTATGTGCATACTATGTTTGCGATTACATGTGGAATTGGGGACATAAAAAGCTTACACAACACGATATTATGGTACGTAATAATAAACACATTTCCATTATTATTAAGTGCATAATTATTGTCTCCAACTCGGCGGATTAAATATCTTTCAATTATTTATAAATTATAGATGTTGAGCATGAAGGAAGAGTCTCTAGAGCTAGAAAGAATTGACGCAATTGCAGAACATCTCGTCGGATGGATCTGGGACGAGGTCGTCAATCCTCGAGGAGAATTCCACATGCCAGTACTGGAGGATGTGCCGGACATTTCAACAAGTCGTCAATCTTAATTAAGTAGAAAATAAAGTTTAAATATATATAACTCGAGTTGACATGCATGAATATCTACTTTTGTAATATATATGTCTTCTATTTTGATGAAATGTCAGCTAATATGAATATAGAGTCGGCCAAATACGCATTAGAATACACGTATTAGAATATATACGTATATACAGGTATATAGACGTGCATGCATGGCTACTGAAAAAAGCAAAAAAAAAAAAGAAATCCGGGGCAAGTAAGCGTGTATTCTAATCCGGCACGTCCTCCAGTATTAGCGAGTGGAATTCTCCTCGGGATTGACGACCTCATCCCAGATCCATCCGACGAGCTGTTCTGCAATTGCGTCGATTCTTTCTAGCTCTAGAGACTCTTCCTTCAGGCTCAACATCTATAATTTACAAATAATTGAAAGATGTTTAATCCGCCGAGTTGGAGACAATAATTGTGCACTTAATAATAATGGAAATGTGTTTATTATTACGTACCATAATATCGTGTTGTGTAAGTTTTTTATGTCCCCAATTCCACATGTAATCGCAAACATAGTATGCACATAAATTATTTCCCGGCCCCTGTTTGGCACACTGTCAACCAAAAGAAATTAAGTAAAATTCATATAATATATTAGCCAAGGCCTACATGTACAAATTACTTGCTTACCGGAAAGCCAATGTTCCATTTTAGTGTTTCATGTTGAATACCCGGGTGTTCTTGACGAAATTGAATCCAGGCCCTGCGAACAAAAAACTTGAGTTAAGTCATTGCGAGTGTAAGGAGTGAATTAAGTAGGGGAAAATATACATCACCTTGTCATCATGTCCATGATGTTCTGTAGTTTTTCTTTTGGAGTGTTCAACGAATCAAAGACGTTGACGACACCCCGGTCAGGACACAATATTATTAGGAACCAGTGGAATCTGTGCACATGTATACATTATAATCAGAAATGAATTAGTACACAGACAGTATAAGAAGAAGCCTGTGTATGTACTCACTCCATGTTGTACGGGATTAGTATGGAGTCGCAGTAATTTTGTTTCTTAATATACTTGTATAGGTTTAAATATGTTTCCTCAGGATTGTGCAGTATCATTGCTTCACTTATCCTTGGAGGATCAACAAACCAATGTCCTATATATTGTCTCTCCGACATTTTTGAATCTCCATTCTGCATATGTTAAGCAATAAATAAAGCCCATGTCAGCATAGATTGGAATTATTGTTTTCAAACTGTGAATTATAAGCAACAACAACGTACTTACAGTGTCCAACAGGTGATCAAATCCACGTCCATGGCGTCGCAGTGGTACAACTCATATATATCCTTAAACCTCAGCCAGACCCAATCCTCGTCACCATTGTAGAAATCATGGTCCTTCACGCCTACTTTGATCATGCGCCGTTTATTCCTTCTTGATTCTTCCAAGTACCACTCATGGAATCGGCGCATCTTCGTCTGTAGCTTGCTCTCCATTTCAGGAGGGACCATAGGCTCGCCAAGCTTAAACGGCCACCTGAGCGTTGTGTTTACAGGCACCTCTTCTTCCCCCAGGACTTGCGCTCTGGTTAGTCCAGTCTCGGCCATTACTCGTTGCACGTTAAGCTCGTCCAGAGATGGCAATGGACCCAAGGGTCGCTGAGGTTGCTGGCCGAGTTGAGGAACCTTTTTGGATGGGCCCGCATCCTTATCTGCAGCCTTCCGCTTCCGGCGAGATTTCAGTAATGAGCGGTCATAGTCTGTTACCATTACTTCCTTCTGTTGACCCTTGCTCAAATTACCGAGGAATGACTTGACGACGGTGGGATCAAGCTTCGGCTCCGGCTCAGGTTTTTTCCTCCACTCGGCCATTTTCCTCTTTGTGTCTGCTTTGACCGAGGCTTCGAGCTCCTCTAGAGTCTTCTCACCCGCTCTTTTCTCTGGTGCGGGCTTCTCTCTGGTTTTCCGCGCCTTCTTCGCTGGTGGAGTGGGGGCAGAGGCTTTAGTGCGGCGTCCCCTCTTCGGCGGAGGAGACGGAGACCTCTTCGGCGGAGGAGACGGGCTTGCATCAGGAGCTCTCGGAGAATCGTCATGATCCGGTGGATCTCTTGGAGGTGACGGAGGCTTGTTGGTAGCCGCAGGTGTACCGGGTATGACGACGTCTGCCTTGCTCCATAGAATGATGCAGTGAGAACACTGACCGAGTTTTGTTTCTCCGTCACCTCCGGGGATGTCAAGTTCCAAGTCTTCCCAGTTGGTGACGACTTGCTCCACCTCAACAGGTACGTAACCATGTGGAATGTCATTGCAGTGCCATTTTTGCCATTCTTCCACACGTTTGGTCATACCGTATGCGACCTGATAAGTTAGTAGTCATCAAGAAAGTTAGTAAATGAATGGTATTTACGGTGAAATGTATGCAGTACGAACTAAGGTCGCATACGTACCACCACAGCTAAGTTCTTCTGCCTGACGACAAGCTCGCACGCGGTCCGTTGAGTTATTTCATCCATGGTGTAACGGACCGCTTCGGCGGCCTGTGTGGAAGCGTGACTGCTTTGATATTGTTGTGGAGGGCTAATAAGGGCCGCATCTTGGAGAGGTGCATGCTCTGTGGAACCGGTCCCGCCTGTGGCTTGTTGGAGAGGTGCATGCTCTGTGGAACCGGTCAGTGTTGTGGAGGGCTAATAAGGGCTAGTTCTCGCAAGTCCTCGGGAGCCGTCGATTGGGCTTAGGGTGCCTCCATGACCATAGTACCAATGCTTGGTCCTTGTGGGCTAGTCATGTGTCGCTGGAGTGATGCCTCTAGCATATAGATCTTCTTCCATCTTCTCCCATTTAGCGATGCTTGCCTTGTAACCTCCCGAACCCATCTTATGAGAGTACTTCTTATTTGCGGCGTTTCCAGCGTTTCTAGTGCTAGCCGTTGCACCCTCTTCGGAGGTTTTGTACTCAAGGAATGCTTCTCACTCGTCATTAGTGATCTTCTTATACTTCTCAGGATCCGGGGCCTCTCCGGTTTTGAGAAAATGCGAGTACAACTTCTTCTTGAAATCCTGAAACAGAACTGCCATCTTCTTCATTGTCCAATCCCTCAGTTCTGCTTCATGAGTGCTAGGTCAGTCGAATATTGCCTTTAATTCCCTCCATAGCATCTCCTTCTCTGTATCGGGGAGCACGTTCTCCTTAGTGGGGTCCGTGGACTTTCATTTTCTGATACTAATGGGCACATTCTCCCGTACAATTACCCCGCATTGAGATACAAATTTCTTGGCCACTTTTGGGGGCTCAACTGGCTCCCCGTCATCCTCCACTCAGGTGATGTGTAACTTGACATCCTTCAGCTTCTTCGTGGTCGATCGTTTTGATTTCTTAGCAGAGGCGGCTTACACAAATTACATATATACGAGATGATATAGAGATTGTATACATAATTGACATGTACAGTACAAATTTATGTTATCTATATACACACCTGACTAGACGAGGGCTCGTTACCGGCCCCTTCAATAGTTTCGGCCCTTGCAACATTGTCGCCCTGGACATTGGCGGCCCCTTCAACATTTTCGGCCCTTGCAACATTGTCGCCCTGGATATAGTCGTCCCTTCCAATGATCCCCAACACATCATCCATGGACATTGGTTGGGTTACAATATTGAAAAGTTGATTCGCAAAGAACGTGTCGTTGTCCTCTTGCATGGGTGGGACAGGGGTGTTGTTGTTCTCTTGCATGGGTGGGACGGGGTTGTTGTTGTCCGCCATCTATAGAATTAAAAATAATTGATAAGAAATATATACAAAGCATACATATTCCCAATATTTCTAACATTTTCGCTAAGGGGGTCGGTGCGTGAAAAACGGATTCGCCAAGGGGTTCGGGTGCGCGGTGTGAATTGATTCGCTAAGGGTTCGCTAAGGGGGTCGGTGCGCGAAAAACGGATTCGCTAAGGGGTTCGGGTGCGCGGTGGTTTCGGGTACGCCATAGAATTTCCGATAATAAACATTTTCGATAGTATACATTATACAAACATATAACATTTCCAATATACATTTAAATGAAGCACATATATTTCTAATATACATAGAATTTCCAATATACATTTAAATGAAGCATTTTCCAATATACATTTCAAACATATAACATTTCCAATATACATTTCAATGTAAATATCTCCAATACATTTAAATGAAGCATTTTCCAATATACATTTCAAACATATAACATTTCCAATATACATTTAAATGAAGCACATATATTTCTAATATACATAGAATTAAAAATAATTGATAAGAAATATATACATTTAAATGAAGCACATATATTTCTAATATACATAGAATTTCCAATATACATTTAAATGAAGCATTTTCCAATATACATTTCAAACATATAACATTTCCAATATACATTTCAATGTAAATATCTCCAATACATTTAAATGGAGCATTTTCCAATATACATTTCAAACATATAACATTTCCAATATACATCTCCAATATACATTTCGCCGCCCTGACACATCCACGCGCCGCCCCCGCTCCTAGCCGTTGGACCCGGTGCTGAAGCCCCATCAGCAGCGGATGTGAAGGATTCTAGTAGTGGTAGCATTCTATTAGTAAGTTTGTATACTAATTAAAAAGGTCATTGAAAATAAGTTCGTTTTTGTAGGGCTTATATATGAAAGGAACATCTTAATTATTAGGATGTGAGTCTATATATACACATAACGGTGCTAGCATTTATTTATATTTTACAAAAAACAAATATTTATAACAAAGATTTTGACCCCGCTTTACTGAAAGCAAATAAAGTATTTATAAACAAGGGAGGAAACTTTTGTTGTTAGCAAGCAACTACTTCTAGTGCACCTGGAGCTCCACCTCTCAAAAACTGTAGCTAGCTAGCTAACAATGGCACTACTGCCATGGATTATACTCTTTCGTACAAATGTGATCAAAAGTTTGCATCTAGTTAGTTGCATAAGATAAGAATTTATTTGGTTTTCTTGTATTCAGCTTTTGAAGGGATGGATGTTGTTTTCCACACAGCTGCTGCAGATCCTAGTAAGGACAATATGAAACTTCATTACAAGGTTAACGTCGAGGGTGAGTCGAAGAATCATGTATGTTTGCCCAATCTGTGTCACCTTTAACTCTAACATGGCATCCTGTTTAGTCCAAAACATAAGATGGTTCATATAGTTTATTTGTATGTGTATATAATTATATAAACCTTGCTAAGAGCATGTATATGTGTGACAAACTCAGTGAGATTCCAATGTTAATTGCTTATTGCTGTATCAGGAGTTGTTAAACAAACTAACATATATTAATGAATCGATAGATTGAGTAATAAAAACGTAGATCAGTAGCGCTAGTTTTCTATGCATAAGTATAACTAAAATTACACGGAATCTTCAACCCTAAGAATTTTTTATAGCAACCTTTTTAATTAGCTAATTGAAAATGTAGGAAAAATTGAACTCTGCAGTAGATTATATTGGTCCTCTGGATAAAGTGCCTGTAGAGATTAACAAAATCATGGGTGTTTAATTAACAGAGAAACTTTTGTTACATATTTTACATTCACAGGGACCAAGAATGTGATCGATGCATGTAACATCTGCAAGGTGAAAAAGCTTATATATACCAGCTCAAGTGGTGTTGTATTTGATGGAGTTCATGGACTTTTCAACGTCAATGAATCAATGCCATACCCGGATCAGGTTGCATTATTAAATGAAGGATGTCAGCAGTTTTCTGTCCTTTTTTTGTAGAAGTTGTCTCAGGAACTGAGAAACCGTTAGGTAGGGTTTTTGAGGTTTCTCACCAGAAACAGTTGACATTTGGTAGAGTTTCTTTGAGTATTTAATAATAAAAAAGAACCAAAACAGTACCAAACTGACCCATATAGATGAAATGCTTTATTTTATTTTTCTAACAGCAGTCTTGTTAATGGCACAGTTTCCTGATGCATATGCCCAAACCAAGGCAGAAGCAGAGAAATTAGTACTGAAGGCGAATGACATAAATGGGCTTCTAACTTGTTGCATACGTCCTGGTTCAATTTTTGGCCCTGATGATAACATCATGCCATTGATGGATCGTTATGGAAGAACACATGTTAGTAAATATTTGTCATGCCTGATATACTTTTTTCATTCTTGTTGCTTATATGAAAACAACTGAATATAGTGGTTAGAGGCTATATATAACTTGTTTGTCATTAACGGTTCCTTGTTGTAGCCTTTTATCCTTTGATAGAGTATACCCGAAATATTATGATATTGATCAATGGTAATAAATTTTGTCAGAGTCTAATTACATCGTGTTATATGTGACATCACACGTCAAAACATAGGAAGTTAATGAACTTTAGAAAACTGTGAACATATAAACTTTATTTGCAATAGATGCAATTATTTTGATTGAAGTCGGTAGGGATGAATGTACCTATTTTTCATATTTTTTTATTCTAGAACCATTTAATTGGATCCCATGGGGAGTCAAACCTAGGCATGTTTGGATACTAAGGTGATCTAACCACTAGGTTGGAGGCCCTTTCACACCTACATATATTGTTGTTGTAGGAAGATTCTTGGTAATTGTGTGTCTGCCCATGCGCGAAGATAACCTACTATACAATTATTGCAGTTGATTCTTGGTGATGGAGACAACTTTGATGATTTTATTTATGTGGAAAATGTTGTACATGGCCACCTATGCGCCGAGAAGATTCTTTCTACTAGACAGGGCGCTACAATTAGTGGAGGCAAAGTATGTTTTAGTACTGAATATCAAAATGAGATTTTGATAACAAATTTCTACTACCTCCGTTCCAAATTACTATTCGTTGTTGACTTTTTACGTGACCTTTGACCATTCGTCTTATTCAAAAATTTTATCCAAATATACAAACCAATAAGTTATTCTTAAAATATATACGGTGATAAAGCAAGTCACATACAAAATAAATGATACATGTGAAATTTTTTGACTAAGACAAATGCTCAAACGTTAAGTGAAAAAGTCAACAACAAATAGTAATTTGGAACGGAGGTAGTATAACATATTTAACATTTGCAGGCCTACTTTATAACTAACATGGAGCCAGTAAATTTGTGGGACTTTCTATATATGGTTCGGGTTGAGCTTGGATACAAGAGGTGCACTACATCTTGATATCTAAAAATGTATTATTACTCTGGAATTTCAAAATATGTTAAGATTTAGAGATATGGCATATGATTCAGATATTATTTTAGAGTGACTAGATATGTTAGACTTAGTAAGTTATACAACATCATCTCACTATAGTATTGCCCCGCTGTTTAATATAATAAAAAACTTATATGCCAACTTCATAGGTCACCATGTATGTGTTCTCACTATAGTTAGGTTTCTATCTTACTTAACCACTTCCAATTGTTTTTGCGATTGTGTTCATAGAATAAATAAAGTTAACCCTACAATTTAGACACTATTTGGATGTTACTATTTATTGTATGATAATAAAGTTTCTGCATCAAGTTGCACAGATACCTAGGAACTTAAAAGTAGTTTAGGAACAATTGATGGGTGTTTTAGTTTTACATTATCTACTTCAGTTGAGCCATAAATCTACCCTATATACACATATAGGACATGGGTTCTAGTGAATCTCATTAAGTCCTCCTTATATGCCTACTTGTTTGAAACGCACACATGGTGGTAGTATTTAACTTCATTAGTCTAGATATCATCTCTAATATATCATATCACATGTGTTATGTAACCAAATATATTTCTCAAATGTTATAATTTTAATGTAGACCATTGAAGATAAGAATAGCTTCACTTGTTATCAAGCCCTTAATATACGTGGTAGACTTGACATACAAGTTATTGTACAAATATGGAATGCATCAGCCACAAATGCTAACATCAGCAAGGATTAAGTATGCGACACTCAACAGAACATTTAGTTGCAACAAAGCAGTTGAAGAACTTGGCTACAGACCTATCGTCACACTCATGGTTCTTAACTTGAACTCTTTTAGTATTGCCTTCATACTATTATTAAGAAGATTCTTTCTTATATGAAACCAATTTTTTAACTTGTTCTCTAGGATGGTTTGAGGACAGCGGTAAAATCATATATTCGTTTTAGAGGCACTGTTTAATATTATCTCGCTTGCAAAATTGGAGGTATGACTTCAATATTTTCCGCCATTCTATTACAACATTTATCCTTTTGATGGAAAGACCATGTTTGAGCTCAACAGATATGCATTCTATGGTATCATGCCAAACATTCTTTCTAACAATCAAATATTGAAACATAACTATATATATATGCGCATTTAGGAATTAGGATGCTTAGGTATGGTATGGAATATTAAGACGCGCACATGAAAACAAGAACCAGAATAAATTAGGCATGCATTTACAGTTTACCAACAACAATACTCACTCAATATTTTGATAAGCACCCTGATCGACTTGATTTAGATAGTGATTAAAATATCTACCTTGCAATGTTTCTATACAGTTCTGTGAAATATGCTAAACATTAAAACTTTATAGAATTTAAGAAGATAGATTCAACATAATCCTTCCATCATTTCTATTACCAAACAATTTTGTACTAAATAGTTGCATTTCATCAGTGCCAACAATTGCACTAGCATATATGTCTCATGAGCATATGTAACCACCTAGAAAGAGTTTTAAATTACAACCTACAACCAAGATAGCTAGATACATTTCTGGCAAGGCTGTTTTCCAAATGCATGAAAATCATTTAATATATGTGCAGTATTCAAGTTTCATGAAAACAAGATTGATTTCTACCTTTGTGTATCAGGTTTTGATTGTACCAATGTTTCATGTTCGAGAAGCATAATATGTCATGGTCAAGTTGGTATCTACCTACATAAATATAGCGAAGAGGTTTATTTTCAGAATTTAGTTGTAATGAACTGCACTTAACTTGATTTGCGGACCGATGATGTGTTGTAATCCCATAATTATCATGATTGTACTTAAATTGTGTTACATGGAATGTACATGATGTAATATTATTTGTTATGTGATGTTTGTTGCATTATATGAATTGTAAAGTTTTAGCTACATGTTGATCCAACGTAAGTTCCCAATTAGACTTACTGTTGTAACACCCAATGTCCAAAATCTGCTTATGGCCTGGCCCTTCCGAGGGGCGAGCCCGCATATGCGTAGCACTTCTCTTACACTTTTGTCATCTCTTCGTGTAAAAGGGTTAACCAGGAGGTGCTACGTTTGGAACGAAAAGAATTATAAACTGGCCCGAACCTATTTAGACTACCAAGGTTGGACTAATTCCACCAGAACAGGACACATGGGCCAAGAATGGGCCGAAACCGGAACAAGGCCAGGTATTACATTATTCCCTCCTTCGGGGCTGACGCCCTCAGCAGCTTACCGCTTTTACGGCAAACAAATATACATGATCTCCCTTCGGTGCCATGGCCATATCATGTCCCCTCCACAGCTGACATGCATGCACACTTATCACGAGAAAAAAGTAACTTAGTGTGCATGTTTACTGCACATTGTGGCTACGAGATCACGTGAAGACCACGAGAAGATTCCCTGCATTGGCTATTTGCTACATGTACACAAAATGTGTATATGGCCAACACACCGACAACCGTTGTGACCACTTGGGCTCATATACCCGTCGGCAACAACTCCCGTACATTCAACAGCTAGTTGAGAAAAATCTCGACTAGTCGGCTTCATCGACAACCACTTCATCTCACGCACAACTACTTCAACTCGGCCACTGAACAAGCTAAGTATTTGTAATCTTTTTACAACTTTCATAGATTGCTATATGCATAGCTTTTTCTCTATGGCCCCGTTATAACCACCGATCTGCTTTTATGCACCTAGCGCTCTCTTTTTTCGCACGGTTACAGCTGCTTTGTTTTTTGTTTCATATCTTGTACGTCTCCTCGTAACGATTATTAAAGTACTCGTAACCAACATACTCCTATATAATATATATATATATCTCAAAGAGTGAAAGGACTACCATTAGCTCGTTAAAGTGACACCATGTAGACAAGAAAACTAATGTCTGGCATCGGGCGACCGATCCATCGATCCATCCGGTGCCAGCAGCACCATAAATTTATCCCAGGAAAACTTCTCCCTCCGTTATAAATTACAATTCGTTTTGGGTTTTGTACATATATAGTTTTTGGTATACAATTATATATACTCCCTGTCTAGCTAGGTGCATATAGTAAAATCTATGTATATAGAAAAAACAAAATAATTAGTTAATTGGAATGGAGGGAGTAATAATATTCTACACCTGACAAAATACTGCAAAGTTACTGCTGTAAACGGGCATTCAGTCCGTGGGTGATGGCAAGGAGCCTGCATGCACCAATCAGCATGCGCTAGAAGGCATTGTGCTCGATTGGAGATATCGCAATCTTTTATTGCCGAAATTGGGGCATCGTTGGCTCCTTCGTGCCGTGGTAATCTATTCACGGCTTCCGGGTGTCCTCCATTTACGTTGGCTATTTGGCTTTATATGTAACAACTAACATAATCAATAAGCAAAAGGCCCACCAAAACAGCTATTCACTATGAGCACTCATGATCTGCAGACCATCAGATAATGGTAGCGTTATTTATATACTATAAGGATCCTAGAGAATTGAAAATACTGCCCACCCAAAAAGCCCGCACCCACCCCTCACAGAGGACCCACCTGTCATGGTTTTGCTGTGGGAAGATGTGGGAAAAAGTGGGAATGTGGGAAAAAAATTTGATGTTCCAGGCACTTTTTCATCGTTTTGGCTTTTTTTTACCATAAATTTTTTCCACCTGCTTGTAATCCCGCTCGTCAGTCTCGGGCATCTCTCCTTCTCTCCTTCCTCTCTTTCCCCCACGGCCGCACACCGCATTGCACCGCGAGCGAGCGACCCCCATCATCACCGCGCCCGCCGGCAGCATGGGAGGGGTGCTGGATCCGCATCCGCAGCAGAGGAAGGAGGCGACGGCGGCGCACCGAGTGGGCGACCGCCATCGCTGGCACCACAAGAAGCTCCTCCAGTTCCTGCGCTCGGAAGTGGTGGCGGCGGCTGCGCCGGTGAGGCCGCACTCATCGTCGTCCTCCGACACCACCTCTACGCCGACATCGTCGTTCGCCATGTCTCCATGGACGCAGTTCCGTGACCTTGGCTCCCATGGCTGTGGCCCTGACCCCCATTGCACCAGACTCCTCGCATCCCTCGTCAAGGCCGACGTGATGCAAACCCGCTAGGGTCCGCGCCCGATCTTTCGATGAGAGCCATGGGGATAACTCGATTGCAGGAGATGACGTTCATGGCCCGACTACAGCCTTCCAAAGACTGTGCCTTAGCGACCGACACACCACCTCCTTTGGCTGCCACGATCATGTGGGGCGCGACACCCGGCCACTAGGGCACCCGTTCCTTCAAGCAATCGAAGAACTAGCAAGAACAAGTAGAACAAGCAACTGAATTGCAAATTTGGAGATGATAACCAATCTGAAATCACAAAGGTGGGGTTCTTAATCGAGTAGAACGGATGGTCTAGCCGACACACACGTCTACAAGTGTTCTTGGCAGTGGCTAAGGGATATAAGACAAGAGAGGACAACCATAGGGGTGCTGGGGTCGTGCTCCAACCCTAGGACGCGTCCATAATGGACTCAACTTGATACACGGCCCATTGGGCCAAAATATGATGACGCAACATCGTGGACAGAAAACATCCTGGTAGAAAATAGACGATTGTGGCCGGCTCCAAATAGATATTAACGTGAGGTCGGATGCATTGGAAAATAGACTTGATAATGTTTCCATGAACTAATTGAACGTCCCAATCCAAGTCCGTATGCGACCGTGGCATCCATCACAAGTTGATGCTTTTCTACAGTCAGAATGCAGCCTTTCCAAAACGTGTTGCATTTGGTCTCTTTCCTTGCTTGGGTCAATGTGATGTGGTATCCTGATGGGAAATGTGGAAATACTTAGAATTGGTCCCTAATCAACTTCTTTGGTCCTCCATGCCTTCAATGTATGTTTAACACTCTTTTTGATCCAGCTATATATTTCTAAAAATGACATTGAACACACATCATGGCGTATGGTCATATCCGAGCATGTCATGTCCTCATCATTCTCTCCTTATTGGCTACAAGTCGTCCTGACTTGCTCCGGTGGCATTCAAAAGTTATTGGTTTGATGTTGGAATATGGAGCGAAAACTATGCTGCCCGGCAACAACCAGGAATTCTTCCCTTCCTTGGGCTGAACCTGTTGAATAAGAGACACACTAGGAAAACTTTGTGAGACATTATTAGTGTTAGTGTAGCCCCCTATTTGATCATGGTATTGCAGTCCAAAAAGAGAATTTAGATTAGAGCCAATATAAACTTTATCCACCAAATATTCTCCTTTGCTATCATATTTGCCAATTGCACAAAGAAAACAATGATTAAAACATGGCAAACCAAATTTGTTATATATTTCATTCTTCAAACTATTCAGGTCACAAAGAAAATCAAGTTCGATATAACCTAAACAATTTAAAGAAGATATAATTATCAACTCCTCTTGCTCACTAGCAATGCACTGAACACACCTTATTTCAGCATGCGTATCAAGAATAGAATCATCATGTCCATGCACTAGTTGTGTTGTAGATATAAGTAAAGCATGATCGTACTCACATGGAGTGATTTCAGCATCGAATCCGTTGCTTCGCTCACTCAACTCCGACATGGTAGGTGCTGTACATTCATTCTTTTTGCACTTTGGCAGCGGGTGTAGTTGCTCAATGCACTCATTGGTACCATCCTCCTGCAAAATGTTATGTGCAAGGGGAAAAATAGAGTGCTCTATCTCTAGTAGTGGTGCTGCAATGGGAGAACTATCACACAATTCTTCCTTGTCACAAGGTACAACCCAATAATCATCTTGTAATAAAGGAAATTCTGATTGCTCTAAACTAGCAGCCAAATTCTTTTCACTCAAATCATTTGCAAGTTGATTCTCAATTCTTGAAGCAATGTCAATCAAACAAGAGAGAGAATCATATGTTTCATGCAATAGTCTATTCTGAATTTCAATATTAAGCCCCTTTAAAAATATGATTTCAATTGCTTCTTCACATTCTTCCAAACCACAATGCAACATACGAACTTTCAGATCATGATAATATGCGGCAACAGAGTTTATACCTTGTTCTAAATTACTTAATTTATCAAGCATATGATTAGCATAATGTTCAGGAACATGATTTTCTCATAAAATTATTTTCATATCCTTCCATGTTTTAAGAACTTTATCATGTATGTTTTCATATCCCAATCAACTTCTTTGGTCCTCCGTGCCTTCAATGTATGTTTAACACTCTTTTTGATCCAGCTATATATTTCTAAAAATGACATTGAACACACATCATGGTGTATGGTCATATTCAAGCATGTGATGTCCTCATCACGACGACCACGTCTACTCCCTCGATGCTGCCGCCTCTCTATACCGGCATCGACTCCCGCAACGTCTGCGTCTGGCGCGACTGCCGCGAGCTCACCGGGTTTTGCTCCGGCAGCGGCCTCGTCAACGCCATCGTCATCTCCCCTCTCGACTGCCGCATCTACACTGGACACCAAGGCGGCAACTGTAACACCCCGCCCTCAAAAGCCGCCCCGCACAGCCTTTCCGAGGGGCGTGCACGCGTACAGATAGCACCATGCTTACACCTTCGTCCACGCTTCATGTAAAAGGGTTAACCCGAAGGTGCTATGGGTGGAAGACAATGGCTTATAAGTTGCCTCCACCCTTGCTAAACTAGCAATGTGGCACTAAACACGTGCATCCTGCGCTCACGGGCCACTACTGGGCCATACAAACTGGGCCGGGTGTGACATACACCCCCCTCAAAGAACCCGACGTCCTCGTCGGCACAACTCACCCACACGGGAAAATGTCCAGGAACGTCCCCCCTTAGCGCACGACCATACGTCCAGTGCCGGCGCCATAGTCCATGCCGTATGCCCTACCCGGGACACATGCGCCATGCACCCTATGCCCGCACACTGACCCGTACGCGCAACTGCGAGGGTCGGCTCTGATACCATTTGTAACACCCCGCCCTCAAAAGCCGCCCCGCACAGCCCTTCCGAGGGGCGTGCACGCGTACACATAGCACCCTGCTTACACTTTCGTCCTCGCTTCGTGTAAAAGGGTTAACCTGAAGGTGCTATGGTTGGAAGACAATGGCATATAAGTTGCCTCCACCCTTGCTAAACTAGCAATGTGGCACTAAACACGTGCATCCTGCACTCACGGGCCACTACTGGGCCATACAAGTCTGGCGCGGGCCGACACTGAACGAGACCCCTCCTCCGCAGCCGCCGTGCACCGCCGCGTTGGCTCGGTCAGTGGATCTGTATGTTCCCTAACCTTTCCGCCCATCCCTTACTTACCCCCATTATCGCTCCTCATGCTCCATGCAGCGCCAGGCACCTCCATCCTCCCCCACACGTAAGTCCCTTACCTCTCTCTCCCCCCAATCCAATCGAACTTGCAGGATCTGAGGAGTCCATGGGCGTGCATTGCGTGCTATCTTGGTGTCACATCCGGATTTTCACAAAAACCCGAATGCGGCCATATGTGTGCCCAGGAAGTCATAGTACACATAAAGCGAACAAATATGATAAACAGAGAACATATGCTTGAATAGATTCTTCATTAAATAAAGTTTTACATTAGAATGCTAAATAAACTAACCAAATACAGCGGAAGACTAATAAACTCTCAAACTAATGGAGCCGCAATCCACATGGACTCTGACTGGGAGACCACAACTCAGTAGTACAGTAAATCTTCGGGAAACTCAGCAGCAGACTCATGCCCAGCCCAATCTGTTTACCCATCCGGGATTTTGTTGAATAAAATGACAAGTATAAGTAAATAATTACTTAGCAAGTATAGCACGGATATGAAGGCTCAAAATAGGCTAGACACGGCTTAACTGCATTAGCATTTTTAGTTGGTTTATTTGAACATTAGCTAAATTACTACAAGTGAAAGAAACCCAGTTGCAACCCAATTAATAAAGTATAAGTGACATTAAACATAAATAAACATCATCTTCTAATAAAAAAGGATCCAGGCTGCTCGTGACCCTGAGCAAGGCTATCATGATAGATTTTACACTCTGCAGAGGTTTCGCCCTTTACCCACCAGTCGCGTAAAAGCTCAAACGAACTTTCAACCCAACCACGCGGAGGTGGATCAGACCTCACAAATCACACTACCGAGGTGTGACCGCATAGGGACGCTATGAGTTTTTTCACAAGACACCATAACAAGACAGTGGCCGATTATGGTACAGCACAGGCAGCATGGCCCAGGCACCGAGATTGACGTACGCCTACGGAGTCACACCATTGGGGGGTCAATGGCATCTAGAGCGCGGGCATCACACCCAACAAATGTGCAACGTGTGGAGTTACCCATCGCAAGGACTCCCAGCACGTGACTGTGCCTCCCGGGGGCATAGCCGACGGATCACCCGTCCTCGGTGGATCAAGACATACTCTCACCCATGTTTCCCATAACACCGTCGGCCACTCCGGTAACCACTGGCAAGCTAGAGACGTACAAGTTACTTGACCAAGACTAGACCCATAATAGTTCTAGCGGTGGTGACAGGCTCCTGGGTTGTTGCTTTAAGAACCAGACCTTAGGGAGAGACACTAGAGCAAAGCACACAGCACATGCCCCAGTTCCCTAAACCATGTTGCTAAAACGCAAGTTTTATCATTAATGTTGTAGTGAACCATTAAGTCAAAATTAACAGTTAAATAATGGTGATAGTAGCTGCGCATAGCAAAGATTCTACCCATATGCAAAAACTCAAAGTAAATAAGGATAGGATAAACAAGACTAGGTACAGCCTTAATGGTACATCAAATTAGACACATGCATGTATGAAATAATTTAATACAAGTGAGTAGGTAGCAAGGATTGTCCATGCTATAACTTGCCTTCCTCAAAAGGCTAATGCTGCAGCTGTTGCGAGTCCTGCTCCAGAAAGTCCTCCGCGTACTCGAAGTCCAAAGCGAAAGGCTCACCGACTAGACACTAATCACCACGCAAACATGCATGCAAACCAATACATGCAAACAAATAATATTCTATTAGAACAGTATACCAAACAATAGAAACAGTACAAATAAAGCTTTTAGAATTATTCTACGCTTCACTACGAATAAATGAGCGCGAAAATCACACTAATCGGAGCTAAAACGGAAAAGATAAGGCAAATCTAAGTTCTAGGGGCCTGCTGGCAAGTTTTAAAAGTTTCTATGGGCTTATTTGTGAAAAATCAGGGACCTAAACATAATTATATGATAAAACAGGAGGGCCTACAGGTAAAAAGGCGAGGGCTGGACCGCGGGTTCTATTCTTTAAAAGCTCAGGGGATTAAACATAAGAATCATGACCTATTAGTAATTATTTTTCAACTGGGCAGGACGGCCGGTTGATTTCCAAGAAATGGCGGGGCTCTTTAGCAATTGTAGCTCGGCTGACCGTTTTTCTCGGGTTTGACTCGTGGGCGGGGGTTTTGTGGGCCGTTGGATCCCGATCCAATGGCTCGGATGGGATCGGGGGGAAGGACCGCCGGTGGGACACAGGAGCGCGGTAGCGCTACTCTCCCACGTGGCGGCACATCACCGGCGTGAGGCCTAGGAAGCGCTAGGGGGCTCGGCTGGCGGTGCAAATGGGTTCCACGGCCGCGGGGCGGCACGACGAGTTTGCCCCGTGGGTCCAAGGCGACGATGGCGCGGTAGAGGTGGCCCGGGACGGTGAGCAGTGGCGGTGGAGCTCCGGCGAGGCGAAGCGCGCGTGTCGTAGCGAGAGAGGAGGCATGGCGGGGCTTGGGGGGTCCTTACCACGGGACGACACTTTTCTGGTGATCAATTTGAGCAAGGGGTGGCCACGACCGTGGATCGAGGGCGAGCTCGGGAGGTGATGGCGCAAGCAAGCTCAGGCGATTTGGGGTGGGTAGGTGGCTCGGTGTGGGTGGAGGCTCCGGATGGGGGTGGGGGGGTTTATAGCTCAGGAGAGGGCCATATTGGCATCCGTGCCACAATTCCCGGTGGTGGCGGCGGTGATCTCCTTCCATGTGACGGAAGACCTTCCTTGTTGTGGGTGTTAGAGTGCGCAGCGGATTCCGGCCCAGCCTGCTACATCCACGGGCCGGCCCCATCATGCCCAGGTCCACCGGAGCCACAACCAACCAAGGCACAGGCCTAACTCAACCCAAAAGACTAGTCCGTTAGGTGAGGGCAGCCCCCGCTTGTGCTCCCCCACCATCAATTTCCGATGTGGGACTAAACCTAACAATCTCCCCCGTCACACATCGGGCCCAACTCTTCCATCACATACACCCCATGTGATATGTCCTGGAAGACGTTATCCCAGGCCTCGAGTCCAACTCTCCAATCACAACACCCGTGTGACCCTCTGGATACATTCACGGGCTCCCCCGTCACCATGTGACCTCTGAGATTTTCCAGGTTTCCCAACCTTCGGCTCTGATACCACTTGTTAGAAAATTAGCCCTCGCGACGACGAGCCGCCCGCTAATCTCCTCCAACGGAAGCGCCAATTAGATTTACCCAGATGAACATGCAAGATCACAGACGACACCGGAGACACGATCTTTGTTAATGAGGTTCAGCCGAAGCCTACATCATCGGGGCATGACTATGGGCGCTCCTCCCCAACCACAACATCGGCTGCTTCGAGGTCCCGGCAACGTGCCGCCTCTCCCCTACGAGCCTGTCGCTATGTCATCATGGTTACAACAACAGCCCCCTTTCATATTTATGTACTGCTAAATACAACTCCAAATCCCATCGTAACCAGACTCGTACAAATATTCGACACAATATCTAATAGTGGGCGTGGCGGGGATGGAAGGTGAGGTTGAGAGAAGGAAGGTGGAGGCGCTAGGAAGCTTCGGCGAAAGCGCTGCGAGGCCCACGGGTGCGGAGATGGCGGGCGGCGCTCGGCCGGCGTCGGGCTCGGAGGGAAGTGGCGCGTGGAAGGGGGAGAAGGAGGAGCTGACGGGTGGGCCCGCGGGGTAGGGAGAGAGAAGAAGGGGGGAGTAGTGGGCCGGCGCGGAGGCCGCTGGGCCGACTCGGCTGGCGGGCCGAGGGAAGAAGGAGGGGGTGTGAGGCGCTGGGATGGCACGGGGAATCGGCCCAGGTGGAGGAGTGAGCTGGGGATGAGTTGGGCCAGGAAAAAGTCTACTTCACCCCGCAATCTATGAGGGGTGGAACACATCACTCCCCAACCTATGAAAATGGATTTTTTACCCCCTGAACTTTCTAAAACCAGACAAATCACCATCTAAAGCAGTTTTGAAAAATCATAATAAATTACAGAAAAATCATAAAATGAAAAATCAAATTGTGTTGTACTTCAAATTAGTAGTTCTACGCAGTGAACATATAATACGGAATGCTTTAGTACATTTTTTTCTATAACTTTAGATCTATGCTTTTCCTCATAGCTGTAAAAAAATGTACTAAAGCATACCATATTATATGTTCACTGCGTAGATCTACTCATTTGGAGTCCAAAACAATTTGATTTTCCATTTTATAATTTTTCTGTGATTTATTATGATTTTTCAAAACTGCTTCAGGGGGTGATTTGTCTGGTTTTAGAAAGTTCAGGGGGTAAAAAATCCACTTTCATAGGTTAGGGGGTGAAGGAGACTTTTTCCATTAGGCCGGGGAAGAGAGTTGGATGGATAGGAGTGGACCAGGGAAAATAGCTTAGGGAGCAAAAGCGAACTCGGCTTAATCTAACTTTTCTACGACTCCAAACAAGGTGATTCAAATTTGAATTTAAATAAATTTAAACTCTCGTTTGAATCACAAGCAATACAAACATAAATGCAGCAACATGAATGCAACAAAAATATTTCTACAACTTATATTTGATTTTAATATTCATAAATAATTCATTTAACCTATATTAAATATGAACAAATTAAATAGAAACCAATAAATTACTAAAAACTTTAAATAGACTATTTTTGGGTGTTACACTTGGACCTAGAGGACGACTGGATCGAGTTCTTGGAGGTGTGGCGGCACTGCCAACGCCCGGCGTGATTCGGTGGCACCGGTCTCTGCCAACGCCCGGTATGATACTATGATTGTAGGATTAACTTTCATGTCTAAATTTGTTCTGCTGAATTGCATCTTGCTTGGATTTGTTTCTTGAAATTATAATGATTCTAATCATATTTAATATGTAGGTTAGCCAGGATATACCCTACATAGATGTAGTATACAAGTTAGATTAAACCAATGTCTATTGTGCCTTAAAGATATCTGAAGATATTCTTAACTCCTGCCGCATGGCATTTTGTTGGAGTAGCGCTATGTCTAGCTAGTAAATTAACCACAAATGCAATGATAGGCCTTGTGCAATTTGTGATATACATAAGCGCTCTAATGGCACTAAGGTATGTAACCTCTAGTTGATCGATATGATTTATCCATATTGAAATTCTACTGAATTTTGTGGAGATATGGAGACTAATGTATTAGAATCCCAAGCTGTAAGCCTAAGCAAAATTTGGTTTTACCCAAGTCCATCTTAAGATGGTTGCATGCTTCATCTATATCTTGTGTATTCCCAATGATATTGAGATAATCAACATACACAAATATAATACAAAATCCAGTCAAGGATTTCTTGATGACAACACATGTGCAATCATTGTTATTGGAATAACCCTTCTGTAGAAGGAATTTCTTTAGTTGGTTGTACCATATTCTTTCCGACTGCTTTGAGCCGTATTATGACTTCTGAAGCTTTACACAATACATGTTGCGTGAATGATTCTTGTTCGGAATATCAAGTCCTTCAGATACTTTCATGTAGATATCCGAATCTAGTGACCCATAAAGATACTTTCAAGCTCTAGAACTTTTTGTACTTCCAATGATATTAGGTATTGGAATGTTATACCACTCATAACTGGAGAGTATGATTCGTCGAAATCGATGACGGGTCTCTGCGTGAACCGTTGTGCTACAAGCCTCGCTTTCTCACCACCTCGTTTTGATCCCATAGGAAAATAATTCGAGGAGTAGGTATCATTGCGGTGAATAACTCTCGTTTTGAGCGCAATTCTACTTTGATTGCTTCATTTCATTAGATCCACTCAAAGTGCTGATGCATTGCATAGGTATTATGTTTGGATCACTTGAAAGCTATTTGCAATCTTGGAGGAGAAATTAATGTCGATAATTGTAGTCTTATTAAATGATTCTCCAGAATCGATATAATAGTGGAAATTTTATTTACCCTTTCCGACTCTTCGTGATTTCAGAATACAGCACCAATATTTTTGTGCGCACTTGTGCTAGGTATGTGATGTATCTGTGGATCATCCATATTATTTGGATTTTCAATATCCAATTGGTGTCTATCAACTTGATGTTAATTTCATTGACTACTTTGATGTTTCCGTGGATATCCTTTGCAGTTGTACCTCTCCCCCTCTTATTTTGATTTGGGAGATTTTGAGTAAGAGTTGTTACTCTTTGTGGTACTTTTAATAGCAGGATTAGTGACTACTTTATAGTCAGTAAATGCTTTTTGTAGATTATTTGCAATGCTTTGCAAATGTATAATCATTTGAACTTAATGTTTAGATTATGTAGTACGTTGATGATTGGACTGAATGCCGATGGAATTTCAATTTATTTCCTGGCATTTTGTATGGTACATATTATCTTCCCCTAATGCTTGGAAATCGTCTGCATCGATGATGCAATCAGCATACCAGGCAGTATATAAGTCCTCTATAGGAGGCTCGAGGTATTTTATGATTGACGGTGATTTATACCCCCACATATATCCCCATTTTTCTATGGGGGGCCATTGATGTATGCTGCGGTGGTGAAATCGGTGCATATAGAGGGCAACCGAATTTTCGTAGATGGGAAATACTTGATTGAATTCCACGTACAAACTACAACGGGGAAGCTGTATGATATGCACTAGGTCTGATTTGAATCAAGCCAACGGTGTGTAAGACCGCATGACCCCCAACATGATGTTGGTAATTTGCAATTCTATAATAATGGTCTAGCAATTAATTTCATTCTCTTGATAAGAGATTAGGCTAATCCATTTTCTATATGTACATAAGGTACAAAATGTTCCACATTAATGCCTAAAGACATGCAATTGTCATTGAAAGCTTTTTGAGGAAAAACTCAGTGGCATTGTTCATCCTGATGGATTTTATTGGACTTTTCGGATAAGTTGCTCTTAATTTGATAATTTAAGCAATAAACCTTACAGAAGCATGGTTTCTTGTGGACAACAAATCACATAGGACCATCTAGTAGATGCATCAATAAGTACCAAGAAGTACCTGAATAGCCCAATTAATGGATGAATAAGACCACAAATATTACCTTGAATGTGTTCGAGAAATTGTAGTGGTTTAGCCTTGATCTTAAGATAAGAGGGTCTTACGATTAATTTCCCCATCACACATGACGTGCACACGAAATACGAAGGTTTGGGAAATTTTGTGATGACAAACTGAATTGTCGATAATTTTTTGCATCATCCCAACTCCAGGATGACCTAGGCGATCATGCCAAGTCTTGAAGATATCAAGATTCTGAAAAATTATCTTATATGCAACATGTTGTATGGGTTTGATGTATGTGTAATACAGTCTAGAGGATAAAGAAGGAATTTTCTCAAGCTGTTGCTTGTTATATCCGTCATTCTTTGTGATGAATAGATATTCATCATTGTTGTCATTATGAGTTTCAATGTGGAAACCATTACGACAGATATCTTTATAACTCAATAGGGAATGAGTGGAATCAGGATACAAGAGTGCACCCTCTATTTCCAATTTAGTTCCCATAGGGAGAATTAGTGTGGCTCGACCTGAACCCACCATCATAGCATCACGGCCAGCGATAGTTGTGACATTTGCTTTACTCTTGGTGAGAGTTTGAAAATATTTAATTTCCCTGAGTATGGTGTTAGTGGTACCACTGTCCACTAAATAATTTTCCTCCTCCATTTGGATTGTACCCGTAGTAAAATATAAAATGAGTAAATCAAATATCTAAAGAATTTGATTCATTAGATTATATATATACACATACTATATTAATGAAGTATCATATGGTTATAATACTTATGACAACAAATATTTACAACACAATACAAGATTTCACAAAAATAACTTAGAGAACTAAGTCTTTGGGGACCATGGAGATCAGTTCATGTCTCCAAACATGTCATTGGATTTCCATGAGCATGTCCCTAGTGCTGAATAAGTCATTCGACTGTGGTCGGATAGTCTCATTCTCATGTTCCGTGGGAACTTTAGTGAAGCAACCGGCATCGATAGGTCGAGTAGTGAAGTGAGCTTCAAACTTGTCCTCTTTGAACTTGTTTACCAGCACATTTCTGGTATAAGTCAAGCAAATATTTGGCGGTGTAGCACTTTCTGGTGATGTGGCTGTGACTACCACACTTTTGACAAACTTGAGAGTTGTTAGTACGAGTATACTTGAAAGTGCCTTTGCCTTTTTTGGAACCCTTGTTTTTTTTGAATAATTCTGCCTTTTCTATTTTCCTTTGCCATAGTTATGGCGATGGTATTGCCATTGGAATAGCCTTTTATAGGGAGAAAAATAGAGAAAGTCTTTTCAATTATTTCTGCATCATCCAAAGGTTGATTGCAGAAACAAAGCTTGGAACAATTCTTGTGAATAGCAGAATTGTATTCTACAACAGATTTAAAATCCATTAGACGGAGTAAAGACCACTTGCGTCTTGCTTCTGGCAGAATGATGGCTTCTTGTTGATCATAGCGTTCTTTGAGTGTAACCCAAAAATTTCTAGGATCTTCTTCCATCATGTATTCATTTGTAAGATCTGAATGAAGATGGTGCCTGAGGAAATACAAGGTTGTGTATTTGGTGTTTCTGCAACACGTGATGCTGCATTTGGTTCATTGATTGTGTCAATGAAACCTTTGGCTTTGAGCGTGATTTTAACATTCACCGCCCAAGTCAGATAGTTGCTACCATCTACTGCAAGTTTAGTGAAATCTTTCTTTACTAGTTGAGTCATTCTCCTACATGAGGAATCATGTATGGGATTAATTTACTGACGTCAATTAATTTGTGTTGTATGTATGCAAAATATTGATTGTAAGATGTGTCTTACAATACAATTTAAAGGAAAGGGCAATATGCAATGGAACTGCTTAAAATATTATTTTAATTCCTATTCGAATATGCAACTTGATAGTCATATGTCCAGTTATATGAAATTTGGATACACGATGAAGGTAATCATCAAAAAGATGTAGACCTCGCAGTGATGAGCAATATTGCTGCCTAAAAGCCTAGATCTCAGGGCAAATAAGTTCTGAAAAGAACTTATCGTAGCCAGTGCCTAGGTCGCATCACCTTTTGTTAGATCCAAACATCATATTTAATATCCCTTAATTAATATTTTGCATAATTGAACTTGTATAGTTAATGCCAAAAATATCTAAATAAAATTATGGCATAAGAAAAACATGTTCTGAAATTAAAATGTGTCGGACCAATACAAGATCTTAGGATCAAATAATGCTGAATTACTGTGGTAATCATAGCATTCATAATACATTGGTTCCAATATCTGAGGATATTATATGAATATATTTTTCTAAATCAATAAAATGTGTTAAACCAATGCAAGATCTGGGGATCAAATAATGGTTAATTACTGTGATAATTATAGCATTCATAATAAATTGGTTCAAATACCGGAGGGTATTACAAAGTAACACAAATTTACAGAACAATACAATGATCGAAACATGTAGAATAGAAATATTCTAAACATGTAGATGAAAACAAGTTTGGAGGACTTCTAAATCAATTGAGTGGAGAAAAAGGTAGCAAATCAAGCCTGCGGGCCAATTTTTTTTTCTTTTGCTCCATGGCGGCTTAGGCGGCCCATCAGCCACGTTGTGGCTCATGGCCGGCCGCCTATGGCTGCTCAATGTTTAGCCCAGTAAATGGCCAAGGCCCGTGGGACGCCTATTCGCGCGGAGCCCAGCGCGCGGGCATTGCTTGGGCACTGATGCGGGGCTGCCCTTTGTGCACCAGCCGCCGGCATGGCTTGCGCAAGTCACGCGCCATGTGCGAGTTTGGCCGGCGCGACGCGTGGGCGTGGCCAGCGCGCCGTGGCGCTGATGTTCCTAAGTCGCCATCATGGTGTGCTGCGCGGATGCGCTGCCGTCGCCGCCGCCTAAAGGCGGATGCCGCAACCACCATGTTGCGCAGCGCACTGGCCTATGCGCTGCCGCCGCCGTAGGCGGTTTCCACGGCGCTGGTGCCGTGAGAGATGGCCTCCGCCGTGGTCGGGGCTGCTGGTGGCTTCGTTGAATCGGGCGCAAAGGACGATGCGGCCTGAGGGCCGTCACCGGCGTTGCCGGTCACCGACGTCGTCGAGGCGTGTAGGTCAGGTATGATTCCGATCCCAGCAGTATTGCCAGTCCATGGACGACGGATTTTGATGACATCGGATGATATTCGGCCTCCATGGTGGAGGTGCTTGGTTCGGGATCGACGAGGCCGACAGTGAACGGTGGCGTTGTCATCCTTGTGCGCTCGGAGGAAGCATTGGTATTGCTCGCGCCAGGGGCACTGTACGTCGTATAGGCACTGATGGTGTGGGCTGCCCCTCATCAAGGATGCGCTCGCCAAGCCAACCGCGGAGACGGTGGCCATGATGACCACGCCAGCCGTGATGTCCTATAGGACGGCGTCCATGGCATGCGGACAAGCGAGTTACGGAAGTAGCAGCCACGACATCGTCGTCCATAGCATGGGGAGAAGTCCTATCGTTGGAAGATGCGCCAGAGGCGTCAATACCTCCAATGCCGATGGCCACGAAGGGGAAGAACGAGGAGACCATCGTCCAATCCAAAGAAATTGAAAGCCATGGAGAGGAAAAATGAGAAAAGCATCTTCAAGTTCAATGAACAGAAGTGACATTGCTTACTTGTGTGCGTGAGGCCTTATGGCCTCTTTCCTGTACTTGCGCTCAGTGTAGAACAAAGTGACGTGTTGAGAATAGAATGGGAATGGACGGATTGAAATGATTCTCATTGATGGAGGACTAGAGTTTTTATATATATATATATATATATATATATATATATATATATATATATATATATATACATACATACAAGTCCAAAGGGCATGGGGGTTGCCACCCCAAGGGAAATGCCCCTTGGGAGAGGCCCCTTGGTGAAACCATAACTACCATATTGATCACTATAATATACAACTATATTATTTATAACATAAATAACCTGAAATACAGGGCGTCGAGATGTTTACATTAATCTCAATACTCCAGGATGACACTCACCAAATGACTCGAGCCACTACCAGCAGAATCGTCGAGCGGATCCGCATCGGCCAGTTTATGTAGTCGATCGTGAGGCTTCGTCGTTGAAGAAGCATTCCACCTGTTGCTTTCGCGAATTTGATCCACAAGCATATCATGCAAAGGAAGATAGGTTCATAGGGGCCCTAGCATTCGATCCATCAGCAACAGCTAGCACCGGCAAGCACAGTTGACCAGAACATATTTTATCGTGAGCTTTAATTTATTAAACGAGTAAGAATCCGAACCTCACATTGCTTTCATCAGACTCATGTGACTACAATCCTTGCTCTCCGGGCTCCCCGGATTAAGATATACATTTATGATGTTAGATATAGCTATTGCAAGATTCCGTACTCGCAAGGTAGCGGACATGCGATCGATCCCCCACCAACCTCCTACTAGTTGCATTATCTTCATTCATATTCGTCCACCCAGAATGTTTTTGTTTGCTGTTGTCAACTCGTTGCCATGTGACGCATATAATTTTCAGAGAGTAGATCGATCTTCTCCCAGCTTTGTTAATTCCATAAGATATAGTACATCTGTACTTGAATATATATTATTTAGAACAAACAAATTTATTCGAAAACACATATATTTAAGAATCTCCGAGCCAACAATTAAAGTTTTCAATTAACTGCTCGCTGTTAAAGTGTCCCATTTTTGTTCTATCTGGGCACCCGAATAAGTTGATCAAACTCTTGACGTAAAGATTTGAGTTATATATAGTTGGTATCGGCCTATCATACTCATCCTCCCCTCGCCCATGAAGTATGATATCCGTTGTAGTGCTTCCAATAGAAGAGCCATGGCATTGGGTTAAACGAGTAAGGACCAACATTCATAATGGCATGTCCTAACCAATGGAGTTACTTGACTGATAGCTTGGCCGTTGCATGTCCATTCCGTCATAAGGGTTTCTAATAAGGACTATGGGAAAGTATGAGTTTTTTATGGTTGTTGAGAATTTGCATTCTCTATCTCTCTTAACGTTTTGCACTACTTATTGCCCTTACTTTTCATACAACTGTCTTGTATAGTTGATAGAACGTACTGATACATAGGTTGCAACCTTTTATGTTGTCGAGATAGCAGTACATAGAAAGACCTCGTATACATCTAGATATAATTTATATAGGGTTTATATGAGCAATTTAAGTTTTAGTTTTTGAAACACCTAATTCACCCCGTCTTAGGTTCCATAGCCCCTTTACGGATGAGTAAGATAACAATTATGGGAAGTCATATGAGATAGATTATGCATATGGTTTCATTCAATGCTCAAGCCCTAGCTTGGTAACTAAAACTAAATTAAAATATATTGAAAAAATCAGATCAATTTGACCAAATCAGGTTGAGGAGATTAAAGTAGGCTAGAACTTCTCAATATCTCCATATAATCTTTAAAATTAAAGTAGTAATTAGGGTGCTGTAAATACAATATAAATAACACAAGCATGAGCACATGTTGTATTCAGCAATGTCTAGAAATAAATGACATGTAAAGTTTTATAGTGGATGACTGCAAGGTTAACTATATTTTGTACTTTTAATCCATCAAATTTTATTAAGTAGCTAATTACTAGCAAATGTAACTTTAAACCAAACCACAATTAAGTAGAGCACCAATAAACCATAAAAAAATAAATAAACAACAAGTTAAGTCGTATTCAAATGAAATAATCATGTGAGGGTCAAAGCCGCTTTTTGACCATGATCATGATTGATATATCAGTTTTACACTATGCAGATGTTGTACACTTTCAGCACAAGACATGTTTCTCATATTGCCTGGGTTTTGCAAGGCCCTTAAATGCTTCTAAGGCAACTAGATACAGATTCCCAACATGGCCTTTACAAAGATACTCTAATAAATAACAACCTGCTAAGGTTTTTGGATCAGGAGCAAGCTTAACCTACTTAATGAGCCACATATATATTAGCAAAGCATACGGCTCAAGAGAAGTGGACCATACCTCATCAATCACCACCCTTTGCCCATTCGGTAAGACAATCACAAACTAGAATACCTAATTAATTATCCAAGATCAGAGCCATATAACACGTATGATTGTACTGTTTTTCTGGGTGGTAGCTCCATATTTCAATTAATAAAAATGATCTTGTAATTATTTCTGACATAAAAGAACATAGAACGATAGTATAAAAATAACCATGTTGTTTATGACCCCACTTGGGCAAACTAAGCATCATCTACCATCAAGTTCAATTAAATAACTCAGCTTCAAGGTATCGTCAAAATAAACTAGGCCTCATCCTTATTAGACCCAACAATATAAACACAAACGAGAAATAAGTAGTATAATTAAAATGCATGTTATTTAGGTATAAATGGAAACGATCAAGGACACTTGCCTTCCGCAAAGCCATAATACTACTTAGAGTATTCAAAACCTTGATCTTCAAACTTCTCCTCAAACAATGCACTCTCTACGCATCGCACAAGTACATGAAGAGAAAATAATACAATAAATAAGGAATAGTACACTAAACAACACTAATAGACTTAAAAAATAAAATGATTATATTCAATAATAGAAACACGTCGGCGCAAGAATCACTAAAATCAGAGCTAACACGATAAATATATTACAAAAAAGGTCAAGGGGTTTGCTAGAAAGTTTTAAAACTTCTAGGGGCTTAAGTGTGAGAAATCATAGGCTAAAACATATATGCACGTTAAATCTTGAGGGCTAACACAAAAGGACACTGCTAGGACTGCGGGCTGCAAAACTATAAAAGTCTAGGGGCTAAAATGGTAACCAGGGGCATATCTATGATTAATTTTAAACTATGCTAGATGGCGCGTCGAATACACAAAAACAAGGGGCTTTCTCAAAAGTTCTTGGGCTGACCAGTGTAGATTACCTTTGACTCCGTACATGGAATGATTTACGGTGTTACAGAGAAAAATTTAGAGAGTTGCTAAATAATTTATGTGATAAACTTTACGGTGTTACACGACCTTAGATAGTTACAGGATTTGGGATTAACCTAGTGTATTTAGTGTAATCTTGTTTAGAAAAGCAAATTAACCTACACGGTTACATAGATCAGAAATTAGGTAATTGTGCCAAAAGAGTTTCATGGTGCTGAAACTCCTCTCGCATACCATGAAACTCTACCTTCTCTCTCCTATACCACATCAGCACATTTAATACCATGAAACTCTCTATAAAACCCCCATTAAGACTGGCCTAACCACATATATCCACACTTTTACTGTAATTAGTGTAGGGTAAACTTTTTAACTCTAGAAATCCTAGTTCATTTAATTAAATAGGCCCCGGCAAGTTGTCCCTTTGACAATCTGGATATTTAAAGCTTGCATCAAACCCATGCTGATGGGTTGTCGAAATATTTTTCTTAGGCTGATCCAGTGGTGAGTTTTATTTTACAGTTTTCAAGATTGCACATCATGTAAAGAGATTTGAGTTAGTGAATCAAACATGTCTTCGCAGTGCATGATTTTATTGGACGGTTTCATAGGTTGGTGATAACATACATTTAATTGTGAATAATGTAATTGGACATAGACGGATGAAATGAAACTATCTAGCTCTCAATACTAGTTTCAATGGGTTTTATAGTCTTGGAAACAGTGTATATCGAGTGTTATCCTGATGAAACTCTTTCCCTCTCTTTCTTCATTAATAACTTGACATGTGGTCGTATATGCTGATGTGTCACACTATTTAATATGTATGAAACACCTATAGAACTTGCACTAGGAATAGTCTTAGAGGAATGCTGACAATTTTGAATATCGGGTAATACAGGCAATGACAGCTCTATCATAGGTTTGTGTATATATACCAAGGAGGCTGGAGGCCAGAATGCACCTGGAATTAGACCGACCACCAAAACTAGACACTAGACAATGAGTTCTGTGGTTACAAAATCCTCGCCGATTGTTGTCCGGCCGTCGGAGCCAGTGACGACGGATGGCACCATAAAGCTCTCATCTTTTGATAAGGGTCTAGACAAGATAGCGCCCACTGCGTTTCTCATGTTCGAACATCCGATTCATGAGCCAGCAGAGACCATAAAGAGGGCCTTGTCCCAAGCACTAATCCACTACTACCCTTTCGCTGGTCGCATTATTGTTGCAGGAGCCGATGACGATGAGGTCCAAATCCATTGCAACGGCGAGGGTGTGGTGTTCGTCGCTGCATCTGCCAGCTTTGCCATGGAAGAAGTCATCTTCTCCGACGACCAAACATTTGGAGCAAGGATGCTTCTTGACAAGCTCGCCGTCCGCTATCCGGACGACCGCTGCGGGCCCACTGATCCTTTCTTGCTGATGCAGGTGACAGAGTTCACATGCAGTGGGTTTGCCATTGGAGCAACCTGGAACCATGCCATTGCTGATGGTGCAGGGATGGGCCAATTATTGCAGGCCATCGGTGAGCTTGCTCGTGGATTGTCATCACCATCCGTGATACCAGTGAGGGTGGATGATTCGGTGGCAAGCATCCAAGCATCAGCTCCTCCGGCAAAGCAACAGAATTTGGAGAAATTTGATCAATTTGAGGACCTTCCCCGCCTAGACATCACCATCTCATCGAGATTGATCAATCAGGTGACGGCTGAATTCAGTAGGCGCTTCAATGGGCAATCATGTACCAAGTTCGATGTTGTCAGTGCCGTGATATGGAAATGCCGTACCCGTGCCATTATGTCCGATCCGGAGGCCCCGGCTTTGCTTTTGTTTGCAGCTAATGTACGTAAGCACGTCGGTGCCAAGCAGGGATACTACGGCAATTGCGTAAGATCCCAACTGGTCATGGCAAAAAGTGGCACGGTGGCAAGTGGAGACATCACAGACCTGGTGATGATGATCAAGCACTCCAAGGAGAAAATTCAAGAGCAGTTCAACAATAACCAACGCAGCAGCAACACGCAGCAAGCCATAGGCCAGCAGCTACTGCATCCACAGGTTCGATACAGTATTTTAGTCATGACTTCCTGGCTAAATCTGGGCTTTGAGATGGCTGACTTCGGTAGCGGGAGGCCAGCAAGGGTTACGTCCTACATACCAGCAGAAAAGCTGCCCGTTCCATGCTTAGCAATAATACTCCCGCCATGCAAAGGGAAAGACGGCGCCATTACTGTGACATCTGCCACAGTCAAGGAGGAGCATGCTGAAGCCTTTCTTGGAGAACTGGCGAGGCTCATGTGATTTACTTTCTGTTATTAACCGTTTTAAGACGGAGGGAAGCTTGTTTTATGGTCACGCAACTGTATTCTTGTTCAGTGTTTGATATTTCTCCTTGTACCCATTTGCCGCTCGGACCGTTTTTTTATTTTTGGTCTCTAAGAACCCTCGGACTGTTATGTATGGTATTGTGGATAATAAAGATTATGTATGGTATATATTGTGGAGAATAAAGAGACAATTAATTGTTATGTACGTGGTATTGTGGAGAATATAAAGAGACTAGAAAATATGCCCGCACCTCACGCACGTGCTACCTTTATTATGGGATTTATTTTCGACTATTTGGCTGGTGGGTACGTGGGGTGGGTAAAGAAATTTCATGGTGAGAAAAATAATGTCAAAACGGTAAAAACTCTCTAGAAACATCGCTTTTTCTTGTTTGCAAAAACTTTCCACGTCTTTCTATTCAATAGACCTGGCAACACATGGCAATAATAATTTTACTACCGTAAGAAATAATATATTACTGACGGCTATAGAAGCTAATTAGTGATAGTAGATTTTCACATCACTAAATTTCTGTCACTATATTGTCTTCTACTTTTGTTCCTGGCAGTGTGATGTCGTGAGTACGTGACAAATGCAAAACAAAGTATTGATAGTAAATGATCTAATTTTGCTCCAGAAGAGGAGATTGCCAGCTAATATGCTTCTTGCATATGGAGCTGTCATAGATTTCTGGAATTTTTGACACAGTGCTGTAGAGCGGCTGAAAATTATATTTTGTAGGACACCGATGCCTTCATCATTTCCAGCCGTATTTTGTTTGGGGAATTTATTAAGGAAACTACCCAAACATATTTGATTAGCCGCATATATAGCATTATGAACCGGTTGAATGCTTGCAGCCTTCTGAGTTCTCACGACTCTGATTAATTTATTGGTTTATAATTTGGTGGATTTATGGTGAAGAATGTCGGACCTTAGGACCGGCAATCTATAAGGGGGTTTCCAAGTGGTAGATTTGTAGGAGGATCATCGAGATAGTAAGCTTGATGGTAATACAAGACATAGGGTTTAGACAGGTTCGGGCTATCTGAAGATATAATACCCTACGTCCTGTGTTTGGTGGTGTTTGAATTGCTGGTGCTCGATAAAGCTGGAGGAAGCTATGGAGAGATTTGTGGTTACAATAGATTGGATCCTCGTGTTGTGTCCCCTGTCGCATAACCTAGGCCGCCTTATATAAGGTGACAACCTGGGGTTTAAAAGTTGGTTAAGATCTAAACCTACCAAATTATGTCATCATCAACCTTGTCCAATAAGTCGGCGTTTCCTTGTGGGCCAACATCGGGGTCGGCCCACAACCTCAGTAGTGGGCCAAGGTGGCTGTTACCCCTATCGGTGATAGGCTCAGGGGTACCCATATCCCACAAGCCAGTGAGCAATGTGCAGGCGCGTGGCAAACTGTTGATGAAGAAACGAAGCCACTGAAATCAGCTGAAAAAGCTTCAACACTTATTCGCCACAAGGTTGGGCGGCGCTGAAGAAAAATAGCATCAAAATAATGACAGGTACCATAGAGGTAAAAATGAACCATCCAGCGTGGTCACATGGAGAGCGACCCAACCGAACCTTGGGTTGATTAGAATAACCAGGTCAAGGATAAAAAAATATATTTTTAGAATACCCAGGTCAAGGATAAAAAAATATATATTTTCATGCAACAGGCTGCCTAAAAACAAAGGAATCCGCCGACCCCTTGAATTGACCGAGCTGGGCAAGGCACACGAAGCGGTCGTCGTGCGTCAGCCAGCGATCCTAGGAGCCAGCGATCCGAGTCGAGGTATGCGAAGTGGTCGCCGGGCACTAGCCCCCGAGTTGGGAGCGAATCGAGTCGAGCGAGGCGCACGAAGCGGTACCCAGGTGCTAGCCCATGAGCCTGGGAGTGACCCGAGTCAGAAGAGGTGCGCGGAGCAGTCGTTAGGTGCCAGCCCACGAACCTGGGAGTTGGCTGAGTCGGGCGAAGCGCGCGGAGCTGTCGCCGAGTCTTGAATTGTAATGGGACATAACAAACATTATGTAGTAGAATGCAGAATATTTAGTCACAAAATTAACTTGGAATTTTAATCGTTATCAAAGTAAGCTTTTGCGCGTCCGGTTCTTGTCAGGCCATATGGTTTCCCCGGCCTTTTACGTTTAAGCATCTAATCCTATTGATCACTACTTACGGAGAGGACGATCACGGCTACAATGCTCGTAGGGAGGCTTAGTTGTAGGCGGCACGCAAGATCAAGATTTTACGGATTAAGGCGTGTCCTACCCGAGTACTTTTACCAACCGTTAAGAGGAGACGTACAAGACAAATGAAACAACAAAGCAGCCGGAACTATGGGAGAAATAGAAGAGCACTAGCATGCATAAAGTAGGTCGACGGTTGTCACAAGGACATGGAGAAGCTACACATATGGCGATCTATGAAAGCCGTAAAAAGATTAAAAATATTTAGCTTTATCAACTGGGAGGGTTCGGCTGGGTTCTCAGATTGGATATGGGATCTGCATCGTTGCTCCCAGTTGGAGTGACACTTGGTGAAAAAACAAATGCCCTCTAGATGCTTGGGGCTGGCCTCCAAGCTCGCGGGGAAGATGATGTTGAATTGATCTGCTATCAAACTTGCTATGGGAAACTCCATGATCTATCATTACTATCTAGCGCGCCAATTGTCAGACCTTAGGACCGACAATCCACAAGGGGTTCCCATGTGGTAGATTTGTAGGAGAGAATCATTGAGTTAGTAAGCTTGATGGTAACATGAAGACGTAAGGTTTAGACAGGTTTGTGCTATCCAGAGATATAATATGCTATGTCCTGTGTTTGGTGGTGTTTGTATTACTGGTGCTCGACAAAGTTTCATGAAGATATGACCAGGTTTGTGGTTACAATAGATTGGTTGCTTGTGTCGTGTCCCCTGGGGGCCAACCTAGGCCGCCTTATATAGGCCGAGGAGGGTTTAAAATTTGGTTAATATCTAAACCTACCAAATTACGTATCATCAATATTGTCCAACAAGTCGGTGATTCCTTGTGGGCCACCTTGGGGTGGGCCCATAACCTTAGGAGTGGGTCTATGCTGGCTGTCACCCGTGTCGGTGATAGGCCCAGGGGTACCCATATCCCACAAAAAATACTGCAATTAGCAGTGAATTGTGTTTTAGTTTGTATTTTATTGTCGTTTTATACTATTGAATAATTGGTATACTTATTAAATCAGCTTACTAATTACTAGAAAATATCAATTCCTCGTCCATACAACGATGGCCACATCACGTGTATATATTGAAAGAAATAACCATATCAAGGTTCTTGTGGTGGAATGTGTCCACCTATGTTCAAGTCCACAACTAAGCACATGTGTTGTATTTTTTTGGATTTAATCTAGAAAATTAACCGGCACTATTATTTGAGTGCTAGGCACCGTCGCCTTCAAATGCGATATGACTAAAGTGACTTCCTGAATTTCAAGATCGGGTTTGCCGATCCAGTCTCTTGGATGTGCTTATAGGGCTAGTGTTACGTGTATTCATAGGGATAAGTGTACGTGTAACACCCAAAAATTGCCTATTTAAAATTTTTAGTAATTGGCATTTATTTAATATGTTCATAATTAATAGAGGCTAAATACAATATTTATGAATATTAAAATCAAATATAAGTGGTAGAAATATTTTTGTTGTATTCAAGTTGCTGCATTTATTTTTGTATTGCTTGTGATTCAAACGAGAGTTTAAATTTATTTAAATTCAAATTTTAATCACCTTGTTTGGAGCTGTAGAAAAGTTATTAGGCCCATAGTTCATTCTAGCTCCCTGGACTTTCTCCTTCGGCCGCTTCTGCTCCCCTCTCTTTCTTCCCAATCCGGCCCACCGCTCCGTTCTTTCCTCGCACCGGCCCACCAGCCCACTCCCCCACACCGCAGCCCAGCGCGCCTTCTCCTTTGCTTCGGGCCCACCACCGGCCCAGGTCCACCACCCGCGCGTCAGGTCCTTCCCCCCTTCTTCCTCCTCGCGCACGATGCTTCTCCCCCTTCCCCCGGCTTGATTCCCGCCAATCAGCCCTGCCGACTTGCCCTTCTCCGCGCCCTGGTCCCGCGCGAAGCTTCCCCGAAGCTTCCCCCGCACCTTCCCCACGCCTTTTCCTTCCTTTTGGCACCCGCCCACACATGGAAAGCTCCCCCGCATTTGGAAAGCGCCGATCATCGGCCGCCGCCCAAATCCCGAGCTGCCCGTCGGTGATACCTCCTCCCCGGGGCTATTTAAGTACCCGACCATCACCCGATCCACACCAATCCCCAGCCGAGCACCCAAACCCCACAGCAACCCTCCCCGCGCAGCGCCGCTCGCCATCGCCGCCCGAAGCTCGCCGGCCGCTGTCGACTCTCCCCTCCGGCGCCGCCCCGGTCAAATCGACCCCGCCAGTAGCTTCGCGTGAAGCTGAGCTTGCTCCTGAGCCCGTTCTTGACCCTCTCGTGCCCCGTAGCTCGGTTCCCGCCGCTCACCGTCGCTGCTTCCGCCGCTCGCCGTCGCCGACCACCCTAGACCGCCCGAGTCCCGATGAGACCCACCTGGATGGACTCGTCGTCTCGCCCTGGTGCCATAGGTGCCATCCATGTGCCAATTGAAGCCCCGGAGCGCCGAATCGGCTCTGCTCCGGCGAGTTTCCGCCGCGGCCGAGCAGCGCTGCCGCGTCTCCTATCCCCGCCGGCGACCAAAGCCCCTAATCCGTCCGATCTAAAACCGACGGCGCGGATCAAGTCTGACCGAAGTCAGAAAATGGTCAGCGCCGAGTCAGCACCCTTTTTTCTAAAGAGCCCCCCGGTTTTGGTCCACCCCCATTCAAAAGAATTTACAGTTAGGTCCTTTTCTTTTCGGAAAACCCCCTAAGCTTTTGCAAATTCGAACCCGCCGTCCTTTCTAGTCGATTTTGCACGTAGGCCCTCGGGTTTTAACGCGTAATTATGTTTAGGTCCCTGATTTTGCGCGTAGGTCCTTAGAACTTAGAAAAGCCATATCTTTTTCGTTTTAGCTCCGATTAGTGCGATTTTCGCGCTCATGAGTTCGTAGTGAAGTGTAGAATATTCCTAAAACTTTAGTTGTACTGTTTTTACTGTTTGGTTTACTGTTCTAATAGATTACTATTTGTTTGCATGTATTGGTTTGCGTGCTCGCTTGTATGGTGATTTGTGTCCAGTCGGTGAGCCTTTCACGTTGGACTTCGAGTACGTGGGAGACTTTCTGGAGCAGGACCCACAGCAGCAGCACTTCGAGGAAGGTAAGTTATAGCACGGACAATCCTTGCTACCTAAACACACTTTATATATACATTTACCTTCATATGCATGTGTCTAATTTACTGTCGTATTAAGGTTGTACCTAGTTTGTTTACTCCTATCCTTTGATTACCTTGGGTTTATGCATATGGGTAGATTTTACTATGCGCAGCTACTGTCACCTTTATTTAACTGTTAATTTTGACTTAATGGTTCACCTCAACATTAATGATAAAACTTGCTTTTTAGTAACATGGTTTAGGGAGCTGGGGCATGTGCTGTGTGCTTTGCTCCAGTGTCTCTCCGTAAGGTCCGGTTCTTAAAGCGGCAACCCAGGAGCCTGTCGCCACCGCTAGAACTATTATGGCTCTGGTCTTGGTCAAGTAACTTGTACGTCTCTAGCTTGCCAGTGGTTACCGGTGGGGCCGACAACGTTATGGGAAGTAAGGCACGGGGTGTTTCTTGATTCCACCGAGGACGGTAGCCCCGTTGGCTAGGTCTCGTTAGACCTAGTCCCATGTTGAGAGTCCCTGTGATGGGGAACTCCGCACGTTGCGCATTGTTGGGTGCGATGCCCGCGCTCTGGACGCCATCGACCCCACTATGGTGTGACTCTGTTGGCTTATGTCGATCTCGGTGCCTAGAGTCTCACCACCTTATTATACCTTAGCGGTCATTGTCTTGTTAGGGTGTCTTGTGAAAAATCTCGTAGTGTCCCTATGCAATCACACCTCGGAAGTGTTGATGTGCGTGGTTGGGTGCAAAGTTCTTCTGAACTTTTACGCGACTGGTGGGTAAAGGGCGAAACCTCTGCAGACTATAAAATCTATCATTATAGCCTTGCTCAGGGTCAGGAGCGGCCTGGATCCTTTTTGATTAGAAGATGATGTTTATTTATGTTTAATACCTCTTATACTTTATTAATTGGGTTACAACTGGGTTTTATTCACTTATAGTAATTTGGTTAATGTTACAATGAACCAAATAAAAATGCTAATGCAGTTAAGCCGTGTCTAGCCTATTTTGAGCCTTCATACCCGTGCTATACTTGCTAAGTAATTGTTTACTTACACTTGTCATTTTATTCAACAAAATCCCGGATGGGTAAACATATTGGGCTGGGCATGAGTCTGCTGCTGAGTTTCCAGAAGATTTACCGTACTACTGAGTTGTGATCTCCCAGTCAGAGTCCCTGTGGATTGCGGCTCCATTAGTTGAGAGTTTTATTAGTCTTTCGCTGTTATTGTTTATATCATTTATGAAGCACTCTAATGTAAAAATTTTATTTAATGAAGAATTTATTCCAGCATATGTTCTATGTTTGTCATATTTGTTAGCTATATGTGTACTATGACTTCCTGGGCACACATATGGCCGCATTCGTGTTTTTATGAAAATCCGGGTGTGACAGATTGGTATCAGAGCCGTGCTGACTGTAGGATCGCAGCTAGCTAGAACGGTTGACAAATCTTAGGGGACCACCATGTTTATGCTTTATGTCGTCTAGATTCACTTTTTCAAAATTTAAGTCTAGTCGAGTCTTGTGTGAATCATGTCTTTAGGTGCTTGAAATGATTGTCATTATGCTTATGCTTGATTTGGATTTTTGTAATGATTGTGATGGGCATAGACGCAAGTCTACTACCATCTAGATGCAGGACTAAGGTTTAAGGACATTAGTGATTAAATAGAGGGGGGTATTCATTACTCTTGCTCTTTTTCTGTTTAAGCCCTCCATCATGACAAATTGGTAAACCTCTGAAGCCATAACCATCGGAGTTTTTGTGAGAATTGTTTATTGATAATAGACGGTGAACACAAGGAGCAACCCCGGTGCTAGCGGACTGCCACCACCACCTCCCACCATTGAGCAGATGATGCTCACGCAGACCAAGCTGATGCAGCAGATGGCCCAGACGATGGCGATGATGCAGCAGAACCAGCAGAATCCGCCACAGCACAACATGCCGCCCTGTGACAAGAGGGGTGAATTCCTGAAGGGACATCCTCCTACCTTCAGCAAGGCCACCGACCCCGTGCAGGCTGATGATTGGCTCAATGCGGTGGAGAGACAGCTCGACATCACACAGTGCAACGACCGGGAGAAGGTGCTGTACGCCGGAGGATAGCTCCAGGGACCAGCACTGGACTAGTGGGACTCGTACCAGTACGCTCACATCGACCGTACTCAGATCACCTGGCAGGAGTTCCGCAGCAGCTTCCGCTCCTACCACGTGCCAGAAGCTCTGATGACCCTGAAGAAGAAGGAGTTCCTGGCATTGAAGCAGGAAGGGATGAGTGTCACTGCCTACCGTGACAAGTTCATCGAGTTGGCCCGCTATGCTCCTGAGGACGTTTACACCGACAAGAAGAAGCAGTCCAGGTTCCCTGACGGCTTGCAGGATACACTGCAGTACCAGCTGATGTGCACCAGGTTCCCCAACTTCCAGGAACTGGTGGACGGTGCTTTGATGCTGGAACACAAGAGCCGTGAGATGGAGGAGAAGAGGAAGTTCCAGGGCCAGTAGATCGGGAGCAGCAGTCGCCCCCGTTTCGTTCCTCCTCAGGGCAGTCAGCAGATGGGAAGCCAGCAGCGCTTCCAGAGTCAGCAGGGCCCGTTCAACCGTTGCCAACACCAGCAGCGCCCCCAGTACCCCCAGGCGCCACAACAGTAGCATCCTCAGAACTAGCTGCAGAATGCTCCAGCTCAGCGCAACCCGGTGCAACAAGGCCCCGTTCAGCGCCCCAACCCCGTCAACAACACGGCAGTGGCCCCCAGAGTGTGCTATCACTATGGAGAGTTGGGGCACTATGCCAATGTCTACCCCAAGAAGGTCCAGAACGCCAACCAGCAGGCCGGAGAGCAGCAGGCCAACCGTGGTCCGCATAACCCCGCCAGAGGAAAGCTCAACCACACTGGGGTAGAGACCGTTGAGGGAGCTACTGATGTGGTAGTGGGTACGTTGCCTGTCAACTCCACCCCTGCGACTTTTTTGTTCGATTGGGAGCTTCGCATGCTTTCATATCTGCTGCTTTTGTTAAAAAGAACTTAGTGGCATTACTGCCCATGCAGAATGCTATGCTGGTTAGCTCACCAGGAGGGGAACAACGCACCACTTTACGTTGTCCCCATGTTACTGTCACCATAAGGGGGGTAGACTTCGAGGCACGCCCGATCGTCCTGGAGTCTATTGGTTTCGACCTGATTCTGGGTGTGAGTTGGCTAGCCAGATATGATGCAGTGATCCAGTGCACCAGGAGGACCGTACAACTGGCGGCAACATCCGGAGATAAGGTGGAGTACCAAGCAGCCAGTCCATTGGAGCATAATCAAGTCAATCAAGCTGATGGTGCAGCTCCCGCCGACATCAGGGTGGTGAGCGAGTTCCCGGATGTGTTTCCTGAGGAATTGCCAGGTATGACCCCGGAACGTGAAGTTGAATTCATTATTGAACTAAAACCTGGCACTGCTCCTATAGCTAAAAGGCCACATAGAATGGGAGTGAAGGAACTAGAGAAATTGAAGGAAGAATTGAGCTCCTTGCTAGCCAAGGGGTATATTTGTCCTAGTGCTTCACCATGGGGAGCACTAGTTCTGTTCGTGGACAAGAAGGATGGAACACAGAGGATGTGTGTGGACTATCGAGCCCTCAACGAAGCGACCGTCAAGAACAAGTACCCGCTGCCAAGGATTGATGATTTGTTTGATCAGCTGAAGGGAGCTTGTGTGCTCTCCAAGATAGACCTTCGATCGGGTTATCATCAGATGAGGATCCGGTCGTCGGACATACCCAAGACGGCTTTCACTACTCGGTACGGGTTGTACGAGTTCATAGTTTTGTCCTTTGGACTGACCAATGCTCCTGCATACTTCATGTACTTGATGAATATTGTCTTCATGGACTACAAGTTCGTGGTGGTGTTCATTGATGACATACTGGTCTTCTCCAAGAATGAAGAGGAACATGAAGATCATTTGAGGATGGTGATGCAGAGACTCCGGGAACATCAGCTATATGCCAAGTTGAGCAAGTGCGAGTTCTGGTTGAAGGAAGTGGCATTCTTGGGACACGTGTTGTCCAATGGGGGAGTAGCAGTCGACCCGAAGAAGGTTAATGATGTGTTGAGCTGGAACCCGCCTCGGGATGTCAGCGAGATCAGGAGTTTCCTTGGAATTGCCGGATATTATCGGCGGTTCATTGAAGGATTCTCCAAGATTGCTAAACCCATGACAGCGTTGTTGGAGAAAAATGCAAAGTTCATCTGGACAGAGGAGTGCCAAACCAGCTTCGAAGAGTTGAAGAAGAGGCTGGCAACAGCACCTGTACTGGTATTGCCCGACATAGCCAAGAGCTTCTCCATCTACTGCGATGCATCCCGTCTAGGACTGGGGTGTGTACTTATGCAGGAAGGGAGAGTCGTGGCATATGCATCAAGACAGTTGCGGAAGTATGAGCAGAACTATCTGACACATGTTCTGGAGTTGGCAGCTGTGGTGCATGGTTTGAAGATTTGGAGGCATTACCTGATTGGGCACAAGTGTGACATCTACACTGATCACAAGAGCCTAAAGTATGTCTTCACGCAGTCAGAGCTGAATATGAGGCAACGCCGATGGTTGGAGTTGATCAAGGACTATGATCTGGAGATGCATTACCACCCTGGCAAGGCTAACTTGGTGGCAGATGCTCTGAGCAGGAGAAGCTATGTGAACAGGATCACCGGCCATCGTCTGCCTGAAGAACTCAGCTGGGAATTTGAGAAGATGAGTCCGGGGTTCGTAACCAGCATCACAGAGATGACGGTAGAACCGACTCTTGAACAGGAGATCCGGAAAGGACAGCTTGGTGATGAAAAGATAAAGGAGATTGTGGAAAATGTTGCCCTAGGAAAGGCCCCTGGTTTCCAAGTGGATGAACAAGGAACCGTGTGGCATGGGAAGAGGATATGTGTGCCCGATATAGCGCAGATCAAGGACACGATCCTAGGAGAAGCGCATGATTCGGCATACTCAATCCATCCAGGAAGCACCAAGATGTACCAAGACATCAAGGAAAGATTCTGGTGGTATGGATTGAAGGGTGATGTGGCGACACATGTGGCACTATGTGACACTTATCAGAGAGTTAAGGCTGAACATCAAAGACCCACCGGATTACTCCAGCCCTTGAAGATACCGGAATGGAAATGGGAAGAAGTTAGCATGGACTTCATCACTGGTCTACCCCGCACACAGTGAGGATTTGACTCCATTTGGGTGATTGTGGATCGCTTGACTAAAGTGGCCCACTTCCTTCCGGTGAAGACCACCTACACCGGAGCCAGACTGGCAGAGCTATACATGGAGATGATTGTATGTTTGCATGGAGTCCCGAAGCGGACAGTGTCTGATCGTGGTACTCAGTTCACTTCACACTTCTGGCAGAAGGTGCATGAGTCTATGGACACTAAGTTGCAGTTTAGCTCAGCTTATCACCCCCAGACAGATGGGCAGACAAAACGGACAAATCAGATCCTGGAGGACATGTTGAGGGCATGTGCACTGCAGTATGGTGTTAGCTGGGACAAGAGTTTACCCTATGCGGAATTCTCGTACAACAACAGCTATCAGAAGAGTCTGCATATGGCACCGTTCGAAGCTTTGAATGGCAGGAAGTGCAGAACACCACTGTTCTGGAATCAGACTGGAGAGAGTCAAGTCTTTGGGCCTGAGATACTCAGAGATGCAGAACGCCAAGTGCAAGTGATCAGGCAGAATTTGAAGGTGGCACAGTCCAGGCAGAAGAGTTATGCTGATGTCACACAGAGGGATCTCAGTTTTGCAGTTGGAGATTTTGTGTACCTCAAGGTGTCTCCGATGAGGGGCGTGAAGAGGTTCAATGTCAAGGGCAAGCTAGCACCTCGATACATCAGACCTTTCCAGATACTTGAAAGGAAAGGTGAAGTGGCATATCAGTTGGGACTACCCGAGAGATTGGCTGGAGTGCACGATGTGTTCCGTGTGTCACAGCTGAAGAAATGTTTGTGGGTGCCTGAAGAGCAAATCCCGATAGATGAGCTGAATGTGCAAGAGGACCTCACTTATGAGGAGTATCCGGTCAGAATTCTGGAGGTGTCTGAGAGGATGACAAGGAACAAAGTCATCCGGATGTGCAAGGTACAGTGGAGCCGACACTCGGAGGATGAAGCCACATGGGACGGGAAGAAGATCTCAAGACTGAGTACACAAAGCTCTTCGCCTCTACTTCCGAATCTCGAGGACGAGATTCATCTTAAGGGGGGTAGGTTTTAACACCAAAAAATTGCCTATTTAAAATTTTTAGTAGTTGGCATTTATTTAATTTGTTCATAATTAATATAGGCTAAATACAATATTTATGAATAATAAAATCAAATATAAGTGGTAGAAATATTTTTGTTGCATTCATGCTGTTGCATTTATTTTTGTATTGCTTGTGATTCAAACGAGAGTTTAAATTTATTTAAATTTGAATTTGAATTACCTTGTTTGGAGTTGTAGAAAAGTTGTTAGGCTCATAGTTCATTCTTGCTCCCTAGACTTTCTCCTTCGGCCGCTTCTGCTCCCCTCTCTTTCTTCCCGAGCCGGCCCACCGCTCCGTTCTTTCCTCGCCCCGGCCCACCAGCCCACTCCCCCACACCGCAGCCCAGCGCGCCTTCGCCTTTGCTTCCGGCCCACCACCGGCCTAGCCCGCGCGTTCCCCCCATTCCTCCTCCTCTCTCCCTGACAACCCAGGCCCGTGCGTCAGGTCCTTTCCCCCCTTCTTCCTCCTCGCGCCCGATGCTTCTCCCCCTTCCCCCGGCTTGATTCCTGCCAATCAGCCCGGCCGACTTGCCCTTCTCCGCACCCTGGTCCCGCGCGAAGCTTCCGCGAAGCTTCCCCCGCACCTTCCCCAAGCCTTTTCCTTCCTTTTGGCCCCCGCCCACACATGGAAAGCTTCCCCGCATTTGGAAACCGCCGATCATCAGCCGCCGCCCAAATCCCGAGCCGCCCGCTGGTGATACCTCCTCCCCGGGGCCATTTAAGCACCCCCGACCCTCACCGACCCACACCAATCCCCAGCCGAGGTCCCAAACCCCCCAGCAACCCTTCCCGCGCAGCACCACTCGCCATCGCCGCCCGAAGCTCGCCGGCCGCCGTTGACTCTCCCCTCCGGCGCCGCCTCGGTCAAATCGACCCCGCCAGTAGCTTCGTGTGAAGGTGAGCTTGCTCCTGAGCCCGTTCTTGACCCCTCCAGTGCCCCGTAGCTCGGTTCTCGCCGCTCACCGTCGCTGCTTCCGCCGCTCGCTGTCGCCGACCACCCTAGACCGCTCGAGCCCCGACGAGACCCACCTGAATGGACTCGTCGTCTCGCCCTGGTGCCATAGGTGCCATCCACGTGCCAATTGAAGCCCCAGAGCGCCGAATCGGCTCTGCTCCGGCGAGTTTCCGCCGCGGCCGAGCAGCGCCGCCGCGTCCCCTATCCCCGCCGGGGACCAAAGCCCCTCAGCCGTCCGATCTAAAACCGACGGCATGGATCATGTCTGACCGAAGTCAGAAAATGGTTAGCGCCGAGTCAGCCCAACTTTTTTCTAAAGAGCCCCCCGGTTTTGGTTTAATCAACCCACAGTCCACCCCCATTAAAAAAATTTACAGTTAGGTCCTTTTCTTTTCGAAAACCCCCTAAGCTTTTGCAAATTCGAACCCGCCGTCCTTTCTAGTCGCTTTTGCGCATAGGCCCTCGGGTTTTAACGTGTAATTATGTTTAGGTCCCTGGTTTCTTCAAAATAAGCCCCTGGAACCTTTTAAAAATTGCCAGCACGTCCTTAGAACTTAGAAAAGCCATATCTTTTTCGTTTTAGCTCCGATTAGTGCGATTTTCACGCTCATGTGTTCATAGTGAAGCGTAGAATATTTCTAAAAACTTTATTTGTATTGTTTTTACTATTTGGTGTACATTTCTAATAGATTACTATTTGTTTGCATGTATTGGTTTGCGTGCTCGCTTGTATGGTGATTCGTGTCCAGTCGGTGAGCCTTTCGTGTTGGACTTCGAGTATGTGGGAGACTTTCCGGAGCAGGACCCATAGCAGCATCAGCAGCAGCCGCCCATCGAGGAAGGCAAGTTATAGCACGGACAATCCTTGCTACCTAAACACACTTTATACATACATTTACCTTCATATGCATGTGTCTAATTTACTGTCCTATTAAGGTTGTAGCTAGTTTGTTTACTCCTATCCTTTGATTACCTTGGGTTTATGCATATGGGTAGATTTTGCTATGCGCAGCTACTGTCACCTTTATTTAACTGTTAATTTTGACTTAATGGTTCACCTCAACATTAATGATAAAACTTGCTTTTTAGCAACATGGTTTAGGGAGCTCGGGCATGTGCTGTGTGCTTTGCTCCAGTGTCTCTCCGTAAGGTCCGGTTCTTAAAGTGGCAACCCAGGAGCCTGTCGTCCGGTGTTTCTTGATTCCACTGAGGATGGTAGCCCCGTCGGCTAGGTCTCGTTAGACCCAGTCCCGTGTTGGGAGTCCCTATGACGGGCAACTCCGCACGTTGCGTAGTGTTAGGTGCGATGCCCGCGCTCTGGACGCCATCGACCCCCCTATGGTGTGACTCCGTAGGCGTACGTCGATCTCGGTGCCTAGAGCCTCACCACCCTATTGTACCTTAGCGACCACTGTCTTATTAGGGTGTCTTGTGAAAAAACTCGTAGCGTCCCTATGCAATCACACCTTGGAAGTGTTGATGTGCCTGGTTGGGTGCAAAGTTCTTCTGAACTTTTACGCGGCTGGTGGGTAAAGGGCGAAACCTCTGCAGAGTGGAAAATCTATCATGATAGCCTTGCTCAAGGTCACGAGCAGCCTGGATCCTTTTTTATTAGAAGATGATGTTTATTTATGTTTAATACCACTTATACTTTATTAATTGGGTTACAACTGGGTTTTATTCACTTGTAGTAATTTGGTTAATGTTAAAATAAACCAACTAAAAATGCTAATGCAGTTAAGCCGTGTCTAGCCTATTTTGAGCCTTCATACCCGTGCTATACTTGCTAAGTAATTGTTTACTTACACTTGTTATTTTATTCAACAAAATCCCGGATGGGTAAACATATTGGGTTGGGCATGAGTCTGCTGCTGAGTTTCCAGAAGTTTTACCATACTACTGAGTTGTGATCTCCCAGTCAGAGTCCCTGTGGATTGCGGCTCCATTAGTTGAGAGTTTTATTAGTCTTCCGCTGTTATTATTTAGATCATTTATGAGGCACTCTGATATAAACATTTTATTTAATGAAGAATTAATTCTAGCATATGTTCTCTGTTTATCATATTTGTTCGCTATATGTGTACTATGACTTCCTAGGCACACATATGGCCGCATTCGGGTCTTTGTGGAAACCCGGGTGTGACAGTACGTGCTTTTGCTGAGTGGTCATCGAGGATGTATGATATTTAGATGTTTGTAGCGACAAGGAAAAAAAATATTGTACCAACGTTTAACCAGCCAGATGGATGAATGAACGAATATAATGGTGTGATCAAAATTTGATTTGAATAAATTTTCAAACTGTAGATTTTTTAGTGTTGGAACTATTATTTGGCACATGGAATCTGGGCCAAATGAGCTGCAGTGGTCTGCTGGACATTGATTGAGCCTGGTGTGTGCTACTTCTGCGACAATCAATGTTATTGCTGCAGTGTTGCTGTCGTGACAAAAGGCCAAATATGCGTGTTGCAGTGTCGCTGTTGGATGTTGTTTCAGAAGTATCGAAAGGAATTATCTGATTTTGCTCCAGGAGATTGCCAGCTGTATGCTTCTTGCGTATGGTGCTTAGGCTATCGGTAGTCGTGGTGCTCTATGTTCATCTCCTAAAAGGAATATTTCATCCTGGTCATCGAGATTCTCTGCCCTATGTTCAATTTCTCCGCATCCGTCGTTCTGTATGTCTGTACTCTATACCAACAACTGGTCCCACATTTCACTTTTTTTAATTTCTTCCCCCACCGACGCCTCCTCCGCCGGCGCCTCCTCCCTCCCTCTCTCTCCGCCGCCCGCTCCCCGGCCCTCCACCGCCGCCCCCTACCCCGCCCTCCACAACTGCCTTTCTCACAACGGCCCCCTCCGTTGCACCCTCCTCGCGGCGGCGGAGGAGCAGGGCGCACCCTCCTCTATGGCCGGTGCAGGTTGCTCAGCGCGGCATGGACAGGTGCGTGGGTGGGCGGCGCCAGCGCGGCGGGCGGCGGCCAGCATGGCGCATCCGCGGCGGCGGCGGCGACAGCGTCGGCCATCTCCCTTAGCCTCCTTCTATTCCTGCTACTCCCTCAGCTTCGTCTAGCTGTAGAACACCTGTCGCGCTAGCGCTTTCACCAGCTCCACCTGCTCCTCTTCTTCCCTAAACATGTGCCGGCCGACGCCGTTCATGGCGTCGTGGCTCAACGCCGGCCACCATGGCCCTTTCCCTCGGCTTGGCGTTAGCCCTCCACCTTCCCCACACGCTAGAACACCTCCCCATCCTCTTTATCACCTTCCTTTTCCTTCCCCCTCGTCTCCCCTTGACCATGGCGGGCGGCGCTCCGGCAAACCTCCATTCCCGCGCATCCAGCCTTGCGTGCTCCACATGCACGAGCTCTGGAGGACCCCTATAATCTAGCGGACTCATTCCCGGGCTTGGATTCGGTGAGCTGGCAGTGCAAGGGTGGGTCGACCGGGCGGCAGGGCGGCGATGACGGCCTGGTGGAGCTCGGGTGAGTGTTGGCGCGAGCTGCTGGGATGTCGGGGGTGGCGTTGAGGCACTGGTCGGACGCCGGTGCTGCGGCGGCGGAGGCCGATGGCGGGGTCCAAGGGCGGGGTGGCGGCGCTCCTGTTCGCGGATGGAGTGGCGGCGGTCGGCCCAAGCATGCGCGGCGTGCGGCGGCCCAGGTGGGGCGGTGGCCGGCCAAGCGGATAGCGGGCGGAGCTCTTCATCAAGTCGTCGAGGAGCCCGATGTCGCCGCTGGACCCCAAGGCGTTGCTCCTCCAGGACGTGGCGGGCGTGCGGGAGCAGCTTCGCGGCGGCGGCCTCTAGCAGCGAATGGCCGTGGCTCGCCTCTCCCTCTCCCCCTCCGCCGGCTCCCTCCCTCTTCGCGCGCACAGCGGTTGGCCGCGTGGGCCCCGCGTCACCGTGGCTGCGTCACGGACGCTTGCTACTGTGCCAAATGTGGCGTCCGGCCTTGCCTCGATCTGCGTACCGTTTGGTTTTCAGTATCCCGCTGCAGCGAATTTTTACGGCATTCCGTACTGCAGAACCGGTTCCAGTTTGCCAGTGCGGGTAGCTTTATAGTACTTCTGCAATTTTGGACATAATTCTGTAAAGCGGCCTTATAGCCTTTTTTTTGTTTCAGGAAGTTATAACAGAAAGTTTCTCAAACATATTTGATCGGTTGCGTAGCATTATGAACCGGTTAAATGTTTGTAGTCTTCTTGTAAATATGATTCACTTGTTTGTTTATAATTTTGTGGTTTGTGACAAAGATCGTGCACCTAGCAGTGAATTGTATTTCAGTTTGAATTTATTTATTTTCCTTTTATGTTCTTGCATAACTTGCATACCTACGTCAGCATACTAGTAACTACAAAATATCGATTCCTGATCCATCAGACCATGGTCATATGTTGAAAGAAACAACCATATTAATGAGACTCATCGGGCATCAGAGTTGGGGTGCCGGCCACTACCTCTCGTAATATAAACTATATCCAAGTTACTATTTGTTTATCACGAGTATGGGTTTATTTTTTAGGTGTACGATATATATATACTCAGAAGTACATAACCACTAGGTACCAACGCTTAAGCAGCCAGATGGATGGACAATATTGATAAGAATCTCATGCAGGCTGCCTATAAAAAAACCTTTCATCACAGAGATGTCCTTCTATTGGTAAGATCTGAATATGCAAAACAAGGGCTGGGCAGATCTTTTCGTATCAAGGAGCATCGTGTGCTGACCGTTAAATAACATGAAATGCAGGGCCTCGAGGTTCAAATTTAATTTGTTTCCTCCACGATGACACCCTCCAAATGATTCGGGCCGCTAGCTATCGGCAGAATCATCGAGAGGATCTGCAACTGTTTGTAGTCTACCGTGAGGCATCATTGAAAAATGCCACCTATTACTTTCCCGAATTTAATCCGGTATGTACCATATCAGGTGAGTTTAAGACATTCAAAGGACCGTCACACCCTAAGAGGGGTGAATTAGGTATTCTAAAATCTAAAATTCTAAGCATATATAAAATCTATTTCAATTTCTATCGTTTAACAAAACAATATTTTTCAATATGTTTTTATCTTTACTTTTCAAAAGTCTTGGACCTTTGGTTCCAAATCTATCAACTACCCATGTCAAATATAGGAAATGTAAATAAGAAAAGTAATGCAAGGAGTAAAGCAGAATGTAAAGGATAGAGAACGTAAACTCCGGTATGTCGATTTTTCCCGAGGTATCCACTACAAAAAAAACTTCACATTCGTCAATGACGTTAGTACTGGATATAAATTGGTTTGGTATTAATGTTAGAATTAGTACAGGGTCCAAGTTTGGAAGCTCGCGTAGACCGTTTAGTAGTGGGTCAAAACAACACCGAATACTAATTAAATATTAGCTTTTAGTATCTGGCGGAGTTTGTGCATGGTACTAATGCTACCGGGAGGTTCGCGTGAGGTTTGAGGTACTCCGCATTCGCGCGTTTACGCGTTAATTTGCCTAATGTCATATCTCATTCTATTGGATCCTTTAGAAAACGAACAATTTTTTAATCCGCCCTGCTGGTTCTATGCCTTCCCAGATTCAAATGATCGAGTATAGTGCATATTCTGTATTTAACTCGATCTCCCATTACGTGGTATGTGGATATGGATACGAATAGTTAATTCTGCATCAGCACCCGCATGGTATTAGTTGGCATAGGAGAAGTTAGTTATGAAAACTATTTCGCTGGCATGGAGACTGCGTGCAATAATTGATGGGGAACCATAGGAGATAAATAGAGCTGTACGTCTCAAGAACAAAGAAGAAACCATATTTACGCGCACACGCAAAAACCATACACATACCGGCGAAATGAGTTTATTTGGCTTCTTGTTATGGAGGCCTGGGCCGTCTGGTTTCGGTCCTGCGTCCACCGCGGAGGAGGTCACCGCTGGTGTCGATGGCAGCAATCTCACGGCCATTGTAACAGGTCATTTCCTTTCTAATTAATTAATTACATATGGTTTTGTCTAGGAATGAATTTACCTTTATTTGTCCATCGCTCATCGTCTTAAACAAGTCCGAGACTACTGTACGTGGTTAGTAGAGTGATTAATTAAAACAGATGATTATAAATCAATATATGTAGCTGCACTTTTGGGGTCTTCTTTGCAATTCGGCAGACTTAATTACGGGTCTTCATAGTTGTGGTGGAGATTGGGAGGTGAGACGAGGATGATCTCTTGAGGTTAATGTGGTTGCGCGCGGTAGCGGTCGTAAAATCTAGCAGCGGTGAATCACCAGAGACTGGGGACTTATTACCATGGACGGAGGAGGACAAGGGAATGAATGAGAACAACTCAGAAGAAATGGAAAGAGGTAGAAGAGAAACACCATGGCTATTGGAGATGGGTCGCTCCGATCAAAAAATAGAGTGCCCAGCGACAAGAACCAAACAATTGACCACATGATATCTGATAGATAGACAGACCCTAAAGTGAACACCCCTTTTATAAGATTTATTATGCTCTTCCCTTGGATGCCACCAAACAATTACCATGTCTTTCATATCACTAATCCAGTTATATGCACCCTCAAAGAAGAAGTATTTGCCATCTTGTCTTGTTTTAGATGAGGCACTACATGATGACAGACATTTGGAGGCCGCAGTGATGGCAACAGGCGTGAAGCCTTTGGGGTTTTGCCGTTTCAATCGTGTGACAACTAAAATTACCTAAGGCTGCTAGAAAAAATCATGCCTGTGAAATGTATATATACACTAGCATCCCTGTCACTTCAAGGGAACTCTCTACTTTATATATACACTAGCATGAGACTCTAGAATTGTAAGAGCAAATATTCAAATTTTTGAATGATGTGAATCGATTATACACGTAATATGATGAGTGGTTAACTCAGTTGAAAATGATCCCAGTTGATAATTCACTGCATCAAATTATATTTCAAAGTTAGTTGAATAAAGTACTAGGAAATAACACTGGAAATAACAAGTCCAATACTTCAAGTGACCTGGTGGGTCATGGATTATGACTTTGGGATCGATGATATGCACAAGATTTATTTGGGTTTATTAAACACATGGGTTCACGTTTAAAGTAGCATAAGAGCAAACTGTACTAATTAGAATCGATATGTTTTGTTTTTCTTCTATTAACAAACCAATGCATTTGAATATTAAACTATGCCCGTGCATTTTCATGATCTTGCGGCCTGCATCCTCCGCATCAGTATGACAAGCAAAGATGCATCAGAGGGCAAACAAAATTAAATTACTTCTTGGATGGCAGTATGTTACAGAGAAGATTATAAGTTCCTGTGACAAATCAAAAAATCATGTGCACATTTCGTTTATCTTTTAGTTTTGTTTTTAAAAAATACAGGTGCAACAAGTGGTATTGGAGAAGAGACTGCCAGGGTCCTGGCATTGAGGGGAGTAAAGGTGATCATAGGTGCAAGAACAATGGACAGCGGGCTAAGGGCAAAACAGAGGCTCATGCAGGGACACGGTATTCCAGACTCGAGACTGCATGTCATGGAGATGGACCTGAGATCCCTGGACTCTGTCCAACGCTTCGCTCAGTCCTTCATGTCGTCACATGAACATCTCAACATACTCATGTAAACATCTAGAATGATGAACAACTATGACTTGCTTGACATCTCAACATACTCATGTAAACATCTGGGATCACCTTTAGTTAGCTTATAGACTTTTGTCTTATTTCTTTGTGCAGAAACAATGCTGGGATAATACAACACTCTTTCCGGCTATCTGAAGATAGCGGTGTTGAGCAGCAGTTTGCCACCAATCATCTTGGTATAATATCTGAAAATAGACTAGTCCTTTTATTCGTAAGTTCTTGTACTATGAATTAGATGATGTATATTTAGATTTAGCAACCTATAAAAGCCAACAATCTTTAGTTCTTTAATTCTGGAGTTTTTATACTTCTCCTAAATAATTCTTAAATTATCACTTTTCCACCAAACCCCATTAGAGTACCTAAAAATTCTACTTCTTCTAGAAAAAGCCATGTACAGTAAATGCTACTTATCAAGATTCAACATTTCCATAGGGCATTTCTTTCTGACGGATTTGCTACTAGACAAGATGAAAACGACCGCCAAAGAAACAGGAGTTCAGGGGAGGATAATTAATGTATCTTCCATGGGCCATAGGTGTAATGGCTCTTACTTCGATATAGAGAAGTTAGAAGATGAAAGCAAGTAAGTATCTCGTTTGTTTTTCATTTGATGTTAACATACTATACATAGTTAAGTGTTCTGACACGAATCGGCAATTTATAGGTTCTGCCGGTATTTGGCATATTCTCATTCCAAGTTAGCCAACATTCTTCATGCCAAGGAGTTATTCAGGCGTTTTCAGGTTTGCAACATTTCTAGGGTTGCTTCCAACATTATCTTTTTTCTTAAAATTCAAGGTATCCAAAACATGATTTTCTGCTATTTTAAGTTCAATTGTACAAAACAATTATGAAAAGATCTCTTCTACATTTGAGTCATAAAGAAGGATAAACAATTAGCTAACTGCAAATGAAGGAAGATTAACTATTCTTAGCTATGGGCGAAGTCATATCAAATATGTATATATTATCACTGTGAAATAATTGATGTGATTTTTTAACAGTGTATCCTATTATATAATATAAACCATCTTTTTATGATATTTTTAGATAACAAAAAGAATAAAAATTATTGTTTAATATATATTTGAATATTGTATATACTACAAGTGGCGTAGATAGAATTTTCAGCCAAGGTGGTCCAACTTAAATGCTATTTCATCAACACTAGTAGTCTTTCTGGAACACTAGTAATCTTGAGCTAGTATGGCATCTGAAAATGTAATATGACATACAACTATAATATTTATCAGATACTACCTCTATTCCAAAATATAGGTCGTTTGACTTTTTTACATAAGTTTGACCGCTCGTCTTATTCAAAAAGTTTATCAAAATATAGTCAAATTTAAGGCATTTTAAAGATCTTTTATCAATGAAGCAAGCCACCACAAAAAAATGATAATTTGCACAAAATTTTGAATAAGACAAGCGGTCAAACTTAGAGTCAAAAAAGTCAAACGACCTATATTTTCGAACGGAGGGAGTACAATACAATAGAATAAAAAATGTCTTTTACATGTTTTAAAACAAACAAGCCTAAAATATGTATCTTTTGAATTAAACTCAACTAGTATGCTTTGTTTACATCAAAATTTCAGGTTGGGCCATGGCCCACCATGTCAACACTCTAGCTCCGCCCCTCTATACTAATTGGAGATCTGAGTAGTAGATCAAGACATGTGTTCCTTTTCTACTCATATAATGATGTAAAGGAACATACATAATCAAAAATTGATACAACTAATATAATAATACATTGGCCACCTGTGGCGAAGCGATGCAATGGGCGTGTCCGCAAAGCTTGTCCACGGGAGGGCGCGGCTAGGTCGGCGAAGGCACGTGGGAGCCATGGACGCTGGTGATTCCATATCTGATGAGAAGTATGGCAAAGGACACTTAGTAGATGCCGTACTAGGCAATCACATCATGTTGACAGCAGGATCCGAGTAACGGCCGTAGGTTAAAGGGCTGTGTGTAGTGGTGAATTGTAACACACTGCTCTCTAAAGCCACACCGCACAGCCCTTCCCAAGGGCGCACATGCTTACACATAGCACACTGCTTATACTTTCGTCCTCGCTTCGGGTAAAAGGGTTAACCCGAAGGTGCTATGGCTGGAATACAAGGGCTTAACTTGGCTCCACCATTGCTATACTAGTAAGGTGACACTAAACATATGCATCCCACACTCACGGGCTACTACTGGGCCGGTGTGCCATCAGAGGTTCTTTACAAAATTCTGACATACGCAAGGGCTGTGGGTTGATTTGCATAAACATTAAGGGGCTTATGAAATTATAATGAACCAATGAATCAATCCTTGCTTTTTATTATTAGTTGTAAAGATGAAGATTTGTGTTCTAATTAAATTCCCTTCTGAAATTTACAAATCTCCACCTTTATCTCTATTTTTTCTGAAAAAATATTCACCTTTCCATGCGAAAGTTTCTATCTTTTTGTTCTCGATATATATATATATATTTTTACAAAATATAGACTATAGAAAATTTTCTACTTTATGGCATGCAATATCTGCATACCAAATATGTTTTATGATCCTTAGTGTTAGTGTCTTTTTGGGAAACAGAGGTATGCTTAGTGTTAGTATTGATGTACTTTAGGCACATAGGTTATAGGCACACGGGGATAGCTGTAGTTTTCCCCTGGAGTATTCTACATTTTATACTAAGACCACAAGGATTGGTGGTTGATAATATCTATAGTTTTATATCTAACCCATGTTAACCCTTACTTTAAATAAATTGCATACAAGGTAAATATGATATAAGATGTGAAATAAAACACATGATAAGGTAGCAACATATAAATGAACATCAATGTTGTCATGTCTAGTACGTGGATATAACCCACATGCATCAGGATAAAAGGTTCTCGCCATAACATTTTCTATCTATAGCGATTGTATATCTTAATTGTTTTTAATACACCATCGTTTTTTATCTCCAAATTACTAACTTCCCTACACACCCAATGCCCCTAGTTGGACCGCGCTCTTCCTGTCAAATGTTCGAAAGCTCTTCCTGTCAAATGTTTCTTGTTTCTTTGGCGAGGGTGGTGCTGGGTGGTTCATATTCACAATACATGAAAACAGAACTGAATCAGTGAAGAAGTGGGGTTGGGCCAGTCGGCCTAGCTGCTTGGTGGCCACTATCCTTAGGGAGATTTGTTTCCAAACATGTCCATCTTTCCCTTATATATTATTAGTTGTGAAATCATCTAGAAGGTAATCCATGTCTTCAAAGTTGTTTAGCCCATGCTACTTTTAATGGCATTCGCAATCAATGATGAACCAAGATCATTCAGTCGATCGAGATTCAATCTTCTGTGTTCATCTTCCACTAGTGGAAAAACACACATTCGTCTACTAGAGTTAGGACAAGTCATAAAAGACCCGGTATACTAAAGTGGCATGGAGCCATTTTAGTACCGGGTCGAAACTTGAAAGCCCCCCAGAGTCATTTTAGTACCGGTTCAAAACACAAGCCGGTACTAAATGTCGCATTTTAGTACCGGTTGGTGTCCTGGCCCGATACTAAATGGGCCACCACGGGTTACTTCAAAAGAAAACATCCTCCACTTAGTCACATTTGATGCATAGGTGGGATGGTAAGGAAGCTACATGCGAGGCTGGAGGTCATGAGTTCGAATCCTCATGGCCGTGCAGATCAAATATTTTTTCACGAATTTTTCTAGTAGTGTTCATTTGTTCGTGAATGAGCCATTCAATAGTGGCTCAAACATTAGATTTTCTACCATATTGCAATATTTAAATTTGGTTAATATGAGAAGCCCAGTAGAATATAGTAACACAATATTATGATATGACTTGCGACTAAAATGAGTAGCAATATTTATGCTAGTGAGTGAAAACACTTAAAATTGTGTGATAATTGTTACAGAAACAAATTTGCGTTATTTTAATATATGCTTGATGTTTTCTTCAGGTGGAGGGATGCAACCTGACAGCGAATTCTCTACACCCTGGATTGATCAAGACTAAAATTGGCAGGAACAGCAGTAATTCCTAGCAAACTTCACACTATAGTTGTATTAGCATAATGTAACAAGGTAGTTTTACACCGCATTTAATTTGTGCAGCTTTAACGGATCTGCTTCTTTCCTTTATGAAACTTTGTCGGAAAAGCATACCTCAGGTACACTACATATTTTACACTGGTTGAGAATTACGTACTCCTTTATGTGTCGATGTGCTCCGGCTCTGTGATTATGTCATTAGGTGTAAAATACAACAAAGCTAGCATCATCATTATATAGCCACCACCAATACAAAATAACTATTGGTGGCGACATCTCATTCTTTTTTATGTTGAAGGATGCTATTGCCGACTGCCAGCACAAATGCCTTGTATTCGTGCTAGTGGTTGGCTTAAGTGACCGCTAACACAGCAATGTGTCATTTGTGTTGGCAGACGCTTATGTCGTCTGCATGTACGAGTCTATTTTTCACATAAACATTACATGCCATAAGTAATTATTCATGTCCATGATCATAGCTTTCTTTGTTGCTACTAGCTTGTTGATTAATCTAAAATCACTACTAGCAACTTCCTATATATGCACAATAAGACTAGATCATATATCACTTATAGCTATCTCTTGGTTTGAAATTACTACCTTCAACTTTCTAGGTAACAACCATCAGTACATGCATGCAGCAAAAGTGGTGTTCAACAAATATTATTTTTTGTGTAGTAGCAACAACAAATATTTCTTTATTTATGTGTAGTAAGAAAAAATCATAATCATTTCATATGATGTCGGATGGAGATAAACTTCACATCATACTTTTAGAGTTTGATGAGATCTAAAATTTTATAGCTGACAACTTTTTCGTTCAAGAATGTTTACTAGGCGAAATATTCGATACCATTTCTGAAATCTAATTTTTTTTAAAAACTTGAATTTTAAATTTGTTTAAACAATGTCAGATGAAGGTGAAATGTACACCAAAGTTGTAGTGCTCTGCGAGATAGCTTTGTAGTTGACAAGTTTTTTATTTGAGGTCGTTTACAGTTCAAGTACATAATATATGATTCATAAAAGTGATATAAAAAATAACATCCGTATGATAGATCAGATGTCAGGTGGGATGGTAATAATGGAATCCACGAAGCAAGAGTTCTCGAGTTCAAACTATGAACATCATGCGTGTGTGAAAAAATGTGGGACTTGCCACAAAACTGCTAGGACAAATGGTTTGTGTACTAGTATATCTCTCTCGCTAAAATGCGTTGATCTAGAACATGTGTAGTCTGTCTAAAGCCAAATAGTTGACCACCATCACACAATAAAACATTCATATTCTTTTTACCAAGAAGTTCTTCCTGAAAAAGAAAGTGGGCTATCTAAATCTAGACCCGCATATATGACATTATGAGGAAATACTGGAAACTAAAAACACATTGTGACACAATAGTGGAAAAACTAATCGCACATTTTTTGGAATCAATATTAGACACTTTATTCATGTCTAACATTAGGCACCAAACATGTGTTTTGACACGATATTGGGAATACCTTGTATGTATCAGGATATTGACAACTCCGACCATTTGTAGTCACACAAAGATGCTTAACTTCTTGACATGATATTGGTAACTTCTCAAAGTTTTTTATAACTGTATTAGTAAAATGAGCCCTTCTTTTTTTAGGGGGTTAAGTGGATAAATTGGATTGGTGAAGGTAGTAAAATGCACCTTTCTTTATAAAATATGTCCATATATTTCGTAACACGCTAGAAAGGTACCACCATAGACCATACAACGCTTCACAAGTCAGAGATAAATACTATAAAGACGTATGAGAAAACAATATCTACATGTGTTGTCCTAGCTTAGATCTTCTAGACATGCTAAAAAAATTATCACTATACACCCTGACACGTCTATATGCAGATGTTTCTTAGATGTTTTACCTACACGTACTAATGCTTGGACATTCATTTCAGTCTCAAGAAATTCTATGTGGATCTAAATTATTAAATAATATTGCAGGGAGCGGCTACTACTTGCTATCTAGCGTTGAATCCTGACGTTGAAGGCGTTTCTGGGAAGTACTTTCAAGATTCCAACGAGGCCACCCCTTCGACATTTGCAGAAGATGAACAACTGGCAAAGAAGGTGTGGAACATAAGTGAACAACTTGTCAAGAGGTGGAAAAATCGATTGGCATGAAGTCTCAATATTTACCAATTCTAAAGGATGCATTATTGTTATTTCCTTTTATAATAATATAAACAATATTTTATATTAAATTCTTGTCATGTTCATGCTATGCATTGCGGCTCATTTCTTTGCTGGAAGTAGGAATGTGTAGGGTACGTGCACATTACCACTGTAACATCAAATAATTGATTTCTGTTATATTAATTTTCTTGGATTAGGGTGACTAGTACTATATCCAAATTTATTAACAATAAAAAATCAACTATCTTAGCTTCGTGTTTATGTGATTGTAATACTTATATCAATCCATTAAACGGCACAAATTATGTCATCCATATCGTTGGGTTCTATCTGTAACACCCTATATATTAATAAAGAGTAAATTTCACCTACAAGACAGGAACTTGCATTGATGTATCACTTTAGTCAAACAAGTTACAAAACGTGCAAACGGATACACGAACTAGTCAAGTTTGTGCATATACAGTCATATGTACACCATGAATGTATTTTATCACTGTGGCAAACCATATGAGCCGTAACTTGAGTCACAAGTATTATTTTTCAGTCAAAATTATGTCCAGTGACCTTTCCTAACGCCTCTAGCTCCTACCTGTAGTTCCGTAGTGTATCTAACTGAAATATGAGGCCATAATGTTTATCAAATATTTCTATACGATGAAATATAGAAACAATGCAGTAAGACTTTTCCAAATATTACTTGTTTCTTGAGAAATGCAACCAAAGATAGGGTATATGTGTGACTCTACACAAAAAAAATATGTTCCAAAGTCAATGAAAGTGTACAACTCTTCATGCATAATTATTTAAATAACCAAATTCCTCACAAATATTCAGAATATTTTTTATTGAACATGTACTTGTAAAATTTTAAAAGTCTAGGAAATATTATTTTGGCATAGAGGTGTCATCTATGAAGCACATAAATATCATTGTCCATAGATATATAATTTGCTCAGTCAATTTTATATTTTGTCCTTCACCACCTCAAAATTGATACTTGTGACCCAAACAACAGTCTATGTGGCGTGCCACCATAGCAAAATAGGCCCTATGGCATACATTTGACCGTAGATGCACACACTTGACAAGTTTGTGTATGTGTTTGCATATTTTGCAACTTATTGGACCAAAGTGATACAACCATACAAGTTGTTCTATGGTGGGTGCAATTTACTCATTAATAAAAGAACAAAATACGCTTTGTATGTTCGAAGATGTACAATTGATGGTAATTTTTTTCATCATTCCGATGAATGATCTAACATAATGGATGCGCAGAGCTTGTCGAAGACTTTCCGTTTGACTAAGCTTATGCCTTATTTGGAGTTTGGATCGCGGAATTATACTTGATGGTACATTGGACAAGTGTTTGCTACAGTAGCCACGTGCTAGTTACTGCCGCGCTACAATAGCCTAGTCCAACACTTTTTGCTACGGTGATTGAGTTTTTTTATCAATACCACATGCCTCTTGATAAACCTAAGAGCCCACGTCTTTTCTCCTGCGTCACCACCCTGTGTTTGCCGAACACCAAAGAAGAGAGAAGATAGGGATGAGAGGAGGAGAGAGTCACCATCGCTCCTTCCCAAAAATTGGTTGGGCTTTCTTTCCCATTTCTGTTTTCCCTCAATTGCAACATTTCCTCGCTGTTCATCCTTGTGCCCCATGTGTGTGGTGTAGTTGGTGGCAATGAGAGGGCTGCCGTCACATCGGGCGTATGAATCGTTGTCGGGAATGTCATCTTCGCATGTGCCCTTATTGTTTTCAAGGGAAACCATAGGTGAGGCATGTCCCATCTATAGCAATTGTTTTTCATCTGTTTTTTTATGTTTTAGATCATGCATGTAGTGGAGCTCGTTGCTGAAACGACTAGGGTTAATGTTTTGCCCACGCCACTGTTTTTTAGCACGTAGTCAATCTGCGCAGTTATTGTTCATGTCAGTTTTGCATGATTTTAGTGGCCTAAAAATATTAAACCGTCAATGAGTTGTAGAGGACTATGCGATCTTTCGACGGATATAAAGAACAACTCGATCAGAGTTGAGGTTAGGGAGTAATTGATGTTTCATTCTGATAGCTTTTCAATCTCGTGATTCTGTACATAATCCGTTTACTTCAAGTTTATGCAAATCTAACATTAGAATTGGACTTTCTGATAAGTAACAAATGATAGCTTTTCAATCTCGTGATTCTGTACATAATCTGTTTACTTCAAGTTTATGCAAATCTAACGTTAGAATTGGACTTTCTGATAAGTAACAAAGTTGTAGGAAATTTTATAAGATTTATAGATTGGTAAATTGCATCTTCATACTAATTTTGCAGCTCCAATTATGTTTATTTTGTTGGAGTTGTTATACAATTTCTGTCAGATTGTCATGTTAAGTTTCATCTGAAGATTGGGCTATGATGATGATTTTTACTCTAGTTTGAGATAACTATAAAGTTGTAGATTCTACAGTTACCTTTAATATGGATCAAGTTGGGAATTTTTGGCATCAAAATTAAATTACAAGAAAAAAAGATAAGAAGGGGTGTGTGGTTATACGAGGATATTGGGTTCAGGCATACGAAGAGTAATATCCCAGATTTTTCTAGAATGCTAAAAATGTGGATTTCAAAAAAGTTCCGTGCTTGATGTGCTTTGCTCATAATCATAAGGCTGCCTTCTGGTGCTCTCTCTAAACTCTCAGTAATAAACTAATTAAATTGCTTTGTGTGTTAAGGACAATATCATGTTAGTCTGATTTGGCTCTCAGTTGGTTTCTTAGTTCTTTATGTGTGGTTTAATCTGAATTCTAAATTTAAATTGAACCTAAAGCTAACAACTAATTTCTAGTGTTAACTTAGGCTCTAACAACTAACTAGCCTATCTAACTCTCCATTAACTACGCGGCCCTGCTAATCTGCTAAGCAGAGCCTGCTAATCACCTTACTAACTAAGCCTGGTAAGCTAACCTGCCCCGATCTGGTTGGGTCATCGTGACCCTGCTACTCAATCCTGCTGCTAATTACTCTTCACTAACAGATCCAACCCAAACTGGAGCAAGGCCCAGGCTTGCACATGTCAAAGGATCCAGCCCTTGTGTTTATCTATCCCTTGCATCTTTCTTTTGCAATCACGAAAAATCCAGCAGGCTTCTTTCCTTGCTCTCGGCCTACTGATCCAGCCTTAATGCCCAGCCCAATAGCCAGAACCTGGCACATCCACCGCTCTTGCTCGGGAAACCTATATGGCATCCGGAAGCTTTTTACCCTTGCTAACTTCCACACTCATGGCCGCCAGATCGTCTTCTTCATCCTCGTGGGCGGACGCCGCGCGCCGCAGGCCGAGGGACGCAAGCCAGCCGGTGGAGGGCCAGAGGACGGGAGCCGGGCGGGGGCGGCGAGGGCGCCGCTGGCCACGGGCGGTGGCGGCGGCGGCGGGGGGTTGGGTTTTCAGGGTTGCCAGATGTGGAGTTCCATTGTCTACCGGACATAGAGAAGAAGAGGGCAGGTGGAGGGAAGGTCCGGTGGTGGTGGCGGTGCTGCTGGCAGCGAAAGCGAGGCGGCGCGGGAGCACCGCCAGTCGGGTGGGGCTGGACATGCGGTGGGCGGGGACCGGTGGCGCGGGGGTGGAGAAGCAATGGGTTAGGAAGGGCAGGGCCGCGCGGCGGGGCGGGTGGCGCGGCGGCGGCGGAAGGGGCGGGGGTGGGTGGTCGTGCGGCGCGGGGAAGAAGAAGACGTTGGGCAGAGGTTGATGGGCCGCTATTGGGACTAAGTCGGCTCTCTTATCTGGCTCGTGGAAGCCAGATAGGAGCGCCCGCTCTTGCTTGGACCTGCAGCTGCTGCTCGCACGCCAATCTCCTAGCTCCGTTCTGTTGCCGATACGACACCGCCGTTTCTCCGTTTCGCCGCTGCGCATAGCGCACACGCAAAACAGAAGCCGTTTCTCCGTTCAGCCGCTGCGCGTAGCGCACACGCAACCGCTCTCTACGCCGCGTGCCCTAGGCACGGAAGCCAACCAACATCGGCCATCCAACCCTGTGCACAAGCCTCGGATGCCCTAGCGACCTCCTGTAAAACCCCGCGGCCAGCGCACGCTTCCTCACCCTAGCCGCTGCTGCCCCTTGGGGGTTTCCCCTGCTGCACCCAAACGGGAATAGAAGGGGAAGGATTAGGGAGAGGGGATCGGAGGTCAAAGAGGAAGCGGATCGAGGAGCCAGACTCGGAGAAGGCGGAGCCGCCGCCGCTGCTGCGCCAATGGCCGCAACACGGAGGAGCTCGAGGAGTCAGAGTTCCACATTGCTTCATCTACGGCGCCCTAGAACCACGACCGCAAGCTGGATCCAGACAGAAGTGCTAGGAGGAGGATGTCCACGCTAGCGTCAAGCCGAGGTCGCTGCCGCCACGGACGAGCCGGACGCGAAGCTGCCACCGTCACCGATGCGAGGACTACGACGCCCACACTGCCCAGCGTCTATGCTAAGCTGCTCGCGACCTCATCGCCGTCCTCGATGACGCCGATGTCGCCGACGCCGTGCCAGAGGAGGAGTGGGCAAGCGTGGAGGAGCCGAACCGCAAGCTGCTGCCTCCGCCAGCGTCGCCCGTGACCTGTTCGATGGAATGCCCAAGCCGAACCGCGAGCCTGCCTGCACCGCACAAAGCTGCCATGGCCCACCACGGCAGAGCCCCGACGAGCGCGTTGGTGAGCTGCCTGTCCAGCCGCCCACCCTGTTTTCCAGGCTGTTCGCCGGCCTTCGTGCCGCCCTCACCGCACCACCTCCCTTCCTTTGTCGCCGTCCTTTGACCGTGAGCTGCCGCCACCGTAGCCTTTGTGGTGCGAGCCGGCTTGCAGGTACCACCACCTTCCCGCAAACTGTTGTCACCATGACTAACCACCCAGGATGTCGGCCGCCATGCGGGCCGCACCCCGGGGATGCCTGGCCACGTCGCGGGCAGGGCAGGGTCCTGACCCGTGCGTGTGTGTGCCAACCGCCGCGTTTCGCTAAGCCCACCACTGTCGTCGTGACGTGGTGCGTCACCAAGACGTCGTGCGATGCCCCGCTTGTCTCGCCGCCGCTCCCTGTTGGCTGAGCCTTGCCTCTGCCCTTGGCACGATTGCACCGCCGCCGCATTGCGCGATCCTGGGAAGTCACGGCGTCGCCCGCGCGCGCGAGTGCTAACTGATATCTCGAAGTTTACCTCTAGTTATGGAGCAAGTACGGTTTATGTAGTAGCTACAAGTTTGTTGCCATCACAGAGGCTAAAACAAGGAGTATAAATAGGTCACTTAAATTGATCCAAGGTTGTCTGCACCATAGTCACAAAGTTCCCGGGTCGATTGGGTCGAGGAACGGGATCGAGGATCGAGGGTCAATGCTTTATAAAATTGTGGTACGGAGGAGTATACCTCTTTGAGATGAAAATTTACAACATGGTACGTGGATCAAGGAGTATTGGGTCGATGACCCCGAAACGTGGTATAGAAGAGTCAAGGAAAACAAAGAAAACGGAGAAAAGGATAAAAGAAAAGGGCTAGATGAGCTGTCCTAAAGCCCTCGCGTATATTCATTGCCCAATCTATGTTGTAACATCACGTCTGCCTCATGTTGAAGCTTCTCCATGGCGACCTCCACGATCTTGACCAGAGTTTATGACCCTACGGGGTGGGGACGATGATCCAACGAGAATTGGGATGATGACCCATGGTGACCCCGACCCACTAATTGGGACGACGTTCCCGGGTCGTGGAACGTGGCACCGACCCCATTTCCTGTTACTATGGTCTGCACCATCGGAGAAGAAGTGTGGAAACTATTGTTGTCAGTGTGTTGTTCCATCATAGGCGTGTTCTCATGTGGTTGAAGCATTCTTGAGGGGAACTATTTGGGTAGTATTTTTTTGGCAGAATAGCCAATTTAGTCCTTCACCTTTGGTCAAAGGCTCGGTTTGGTCCTTCATTCTTTTAAAAAGGCTAATTAAGTCCCTCAATTTTTGATTTTTGGTTCAATCAAGCCCTTTGTTCTATGTGACTTCCACATAGGCATATAGGAATGCCACATAAGCATGACAGAGGTCCGGTTTGAGCTTTTTATGTGTGTTAGGGTTGGAGGAGCAATGTAGGATCACGTTAAATAGGGCTACAACAACATGTGAAGGTTATGACTATCTTTTTCCACCCGGTTCACTTTCTAGTTTGATAATTTTGTGCCCAAATTAAGGGTATGAGGAAACAAATTTTTGCACAAATTGCCTACTAATCTTATTGACCTACTTAAATTTTTATTGGTCTTGATTAATTTTGCAATCCCTCATCATCAAATGCAAGTTAAGAGCCTAGAGTGGAAGCATGAATGGAATCTTAGCTGACTTGGCATGCTTACATGGAAGCCACGTAGGACAAGGGACTGAATTGGCCTAGGAAAGAATAATTGAGGGACTTAGGCCCTGTTTGGCAGAGCTCACACAGCTGATTCTCGAGTGAATCCAGGAGGACCTCTGCCAAACAATTTTTCTGAGAGAAGTGATTCTCTGCTGATTCTATGTAGTGATTATCTGAAATGAACTAAGAGGCTGGGAGCTAAAAAAAGTAGCTTCTCATGATTCTGTGAAGTGATTCTCCATCCTAATTTTGATAATTTATGCTAGAGAATCGACGAGAATCACTTTCAGCCATAGAATCACTTCTCTCAGAGAATCAGCTCCCATAGAGAATAAGAATCAGATGGAGCACTACCAAATAGGTTGGCCATTTTGAAAGATGAGGGATAAAATTGAGCCTTCGAGGAAAGTTGAAGGACTAATTTGGCTATTCTGCCTATTTTTTTCTAATGAATTCACGAGTCATTCCTTTATTATTTTCCTTATTGGAAGGTGGTATGAGTGGTTTTGACCTAATAGTTGAAGGCATTGATATAAGAAGTCTGTCATTACGACCAAGATTAACCTAGAAGCATAGATGGATCAAGATTTGAATTGTAGGTGTCGTGATGAATATATTCCTGTTTTTGCCAATGTAGAGCTTATTGCATGTCTGCACTAGTATTGAGTTGAGTACTTTGAGATTAGTAGTTGGAAAAGAGTGAAGAATGTCTAATCCTTTGGTGATATTTTTCAAGAAGCCAACAAATCCAGTTTGAACATCTCCCGGGTGCTTGGTGCATGTAGTGAGTGGTGTGTTTTGGAGAGGTTTTGCAGACAACCTTGTTACCACCATGCTGTTTTGATCTCACCATGGTGGTTGGCATTTGCGACCGAGGTTTTGAGTGGCTTGTTATTATATAGAGGATGTTACCAGAAGTTTGGTTACAATCGTTAGAAACACTAGTGTTAAACTCTCCGCCTTGATCTAGAATAACACTTTGAAGTTGCATTGAGTACCTACCATGGGCGGAATCGTCTAAGAAAGATGCATCTTTTAGGTGGATGATCGTGAGGCCACATTCTATACTTTAAAGGCACTACGTGTATGGTGAGTCATGCGAGATCTTTAGTGATCGTCGGAGTATCAATTATTTTCTACTCAAGAGGACTTAAGTAGGACAGTAAGGATGTGGCCTAAATTGATTAAGGATTATGATCTGAAGATTTAGCGTCACCGTAGGCAAAGCAAAAGTTGTTGCGGATGCTCTTAATAGGACCGGTGTTCCTAAGACTGATATCCCATTGACTATAGATTTGGACCGCATGGGTATTTCCCTCTGTTATGCTGGTGTTACCCATGAGAAGACTCAATTGTTGAATCATTCATGGTGCATGAGCAAGTGCATGTGGCACAATTTTTCGGAATGCATGCTTTTGGGTGTTTGCAAGCGTATTGAGGCAGGAAAACCCCATTAGTTTAGTAAGGAGAAGGATGGCACTATTTATTTTAGAGGTCGTTGTGTGCCACACATAGAAGGCTGCGGTGAAGATGGAGATTTTGAGGGAAGCTTGTCGTACTCCATGTATGGTTCCTCCATGTGAGACTAAGATGTATGGAGACTTGAAGTAGAGCTTCTGGTGGAAACGAATGAAGGTTGATGTTGATAAATATGTGGCATCATGTGGTATTTGTTAGTAGGTTAAGGCTGAGCATCAAAAGCTTGCTTGATTACTAAAGCCACTGGAGATCCCTATGTGGAAGTGAGAGCATATTACCATGGACTTTGTAGTTGGATTACCTCATTCCTCGAGAGGTAAGGATGCTATTTGGGTGGTGATTGATAGGCTCACAAAGGTTGTTCATTTTATTCCCATGGAGACTACAAATTCCGCTTCAGATTTGGTTCCCTTGTACCTCAAGGAGGTGGTAAGGTTGCATGGTGTACCTATGTCCATTGTTTCTGAATGTGATTCTAAATTTGTATCAAACTTTTGCACAAGTTTACAGAGTGCTTTGGGTACTGAAGTTATTCGAGCCAGATGCGAAACTGCCACCGTCGCCGATGCGAGGACGACGACGTCCACACTGCCCGACGTCTATGCTAAGCTGCTCGCGACCTAATCGCCGTCCTCTATGACGCCAATGTCGCCAACGCCGTGCCAGCGGAGGAGTGGGCAAGCGTGGAGGAGCCAAACCGCAAGCTGCTGCCTCCGCCAGTGTCGCCCGTGACCTGTTCGATGGAATGCCCAAGCCGAACCGCGAGCCTGCCTACACTTCACAACGCTACCACGGCCGCGCCCCACCACGGCGTCGCCATTCAAGCCCCGACGAGAGCGTTGGTGAGCTGCCTGTCCAGCCGCCCACCATGTTTTCCAGGCTGTTCGCCGGCCTTCGTGCCGCCCTCACCGCACCACCTCCCTTCCTTTGTCGCCGTCCATTGACCATGAGCTGCCGCCACCGTAGCCTTTGTGGTGCGAGCCGGCTTGTAGGTACCACCACCTGGCTTCCCGCAAACTGTTGTCGCCATGAATAACCACCCAGGATGTCGGCCGCCATGCGAGCCGCACCCCGGGGATGCCTGGTGGGAGCGCGCATGCCACGGCCATGTCGCGGGCAGGGTAGGATCCTGACCCGTTCGTGTGTGTGCCAACCGACGCGTTTCGCTAAGCCCACCACCGTCGTCGTGATGTGGTGCGTCACCAAGACATCGTGCAATGCCCCGCTTGTCTCGCCGCCGCTCCCTGCTGGCTGAGCCTTGCCTCTGCCCTTGGCACGAATGCACCGCCGCCGCCGCTGCATTGTGGGATCCTGGGAAGTCACGACGTCGCCCGTGCGCGCGTGTCACACCCGAATTTTCACAAAACCCGAATGCGGCCATATGTGTGCCCAGGAAGTCCACAGAACACATACAGCAAACAAATATGATAAATAGAGTACAAATGCTCGAAATAAAATAGTTTACATCAGAGTATAACAATAATATTTATTACAGCGAAAGTCTATAATCTCTCAACTAAAGCGGAGCCGCAGTCCACAGGGACTCTGACTGGGAGAGCGCAACTCAGAAGTACGGCAGGTCCTCAGGGAACTCAGCAGCAGTCTCCTAATCAGCCCAAACTGTTTACCCATCCGGGATTTTGTTGAATATTGACAAGTGTAAGTAAACAAATACTTAGCAAGTATATCACGGGTATGAAGGCTCAAAAATAGGCTAGACACGGCTTAACTGCATTAGCATGTTTAGTTGGTTTACTTTAACATTTAACTATTACTACAAGTGAATGAAACCCGGTTGTAACCTAATTAAATAAGTATAAGTGGCAATAAACATAAATGAACATCATCTTCTAATCAAAAAAGGATCCAGGCCGCTTGTGACCTTGAGCAAGGCTATCATCATAGATTATACACTCTGCTGAGGTTTCGCCCTTTACCAACCAGTCGCGTAAAAGTTCATGGAACTTTTGAGCCCAATCACGCACATCAACACTTCCGAGGTGTGACTGCATAGGGACGCTACGAGGTTTTTCACAAGACACCCTAACAAAATAGTAGCCACTATGGTACAACACAGGCAGCATGATCCAAGGCACCGAGATTGACTGACTCTCAGGGCGCAGCGATAAGAGTGTCAATGGCGTCCAGAGCGCGGGCACGCATGCCAACAAGTACAAGAGCGCGACGTGCGGAGTTCCCATACCACAGGGACTCCCGACACGGGACTGTGCCTGACAAGACATAGCCGACGGTACCCCCGTCCTCGGTGGATCAAACCATACTCTCACGAGTGCTTCCCATAGCGCCGTCGGCCCCGACGGTAACTACTGTCAAGCTAGAGCCGTACAAGTTACTTGACCAAGACCAGAGCCATAATAGTTCTAGCGGTGGCGACAGGCTCCTAGGTTGCTTCTTTAAGAACCGGACCTTACGGAGAGACACTAGAGCAAAGCACACAGCACATGCTCTAGCTCCCTAAACCAAGTTGCTAAAAAGTAAATTTTATCATTAATGTTGAAGTGAACCATTAAGTCAAAATTTACAGTTAAATAATGGTGACAGTAGCTGCGCATAGCAAAAATCTACCCATATGCATAAACCCAAGGTAATCAAAGGAACACGGTAAACAAACTAGGTACAACCTTAATAGGACATCAATTTAGACACATGCATATGAAAGTAAATGTATGTAAAAGGTGGTGTTTAGGTAGCAAGGATTGTCCATGCTATAACTTGCCTTCCTCGAAGTGCTGCTGGTGTTGCGAGTCCTGCTCCGGAAAGTCCTCACCGAGCTCGAACTCCAAAGCTAACGGCTCACCGACTAGACACGAAGCACCATACAAGCATACATGCATTCCAATACATGCAAACAAATAATATTCTATTAGAACATTACACCAAACAGTAGAAAGAGTACATAAAAAGGTTTTAGAAATATTCTACGCGTCACTATGAACACATGGGCATGAAAATCACACTAATCGGAGCTAAAACGAAAAAGATATGGCTTTTCTAAGATCTAGGGACCTGTTGGCAATTTTTAAAAGCTTCCAGGGGCTTATTTTAAAGAAACCAGGGACCTATATGTAATTAAGCTTAAAAACCGAAGGTCTAGCGCGCAAATAACCAAACCTAGGACCGCAGGTTCAAATTTTAAAAAGTGCAGGGGGTTTTTTGGAAGAAACATGACCTACTCGTAAATTCTTTTGAATAGGCTTGGACTGCGGGTTCTAATACAAAACGTGCAGGGGCTTTTTTAGAAAAGGTGACGCGCGGACTGGTATGGCTTGGGTTGACTTGAGGTGGGGACGCTCGGCGACCGTCGGATTGGGATCTAACGGCCCAGAGGAGAGCGAGGGAGGGGGTGGCCGGCGGGAACAGGGGAACAGCGGCGCCGCCCAAGCGCGCGGCGGCGCATCACCGGCGCTAGTTCGAACTCGAGCTATAGCGCTCGGTTTTCGACGAGGTTTGGTCCTACAGAACCAGGGGAGAGCGACGAGTACACTGGTGGTGACCAAGGCGTGGGGGAGGCGGTGGAGTCAGCGCTCGACGGTGGCCGACGGCCAGGTAGCTCGGGCGAGCATGCGCGCAGGGCTAGAGAGCAGAAGAGCGGGCGCTGAGAGCTTGGGGAGGACCCTTACCAGCGTGCGAAGCTAGCAGGGGGGTCCAATCGACGGGAACGACGCCGGAGGGGGTGAGTCATCGGCGGCGGAGCTCGGAGCAATGATGGCGGCACGAGGAGCTAGGGAGGGCTCTGTAGAGGGCTTGGGGTGCGTGGGGCGAGGTGTGTGAGGGCTTGGGTGCGCGCGGGGTGCTTAAATAGCCCGGGGATGGTCGCGTATGGCAGGTTCGCCGGGGATCAGGCGACGGCCGGCGGCGGATCGCGGGTTGCCATCGGGACAGGGACTTTCCATGCGGGGCGCACGGCGGAAATAGGAAGTCGTGCGCGGGGAGGCTCCACGAAGCTTCGGGGTGCGTCTCGGTGGCCCACAGCCGCGCGGGGAGGCGGACTTACCATGCGGGGAAACACCGGCACTGTCGCGCGGGGAGGGGGAAAGAAGGAAGGAGAGGTGGGAGAGAGAGATGACAGGTGGGTCCCGCCTGTCGGTGAGGGAGGGAAGGGGGAGAGTGGGGCGCGCGAGGTGGGCCGGGAAAGCGGTTGGGCCGAGGGGGCGCGAGAAAAGGTGGTGTTTAGGTAGCAAGGATTGTCCATGCTATAACTTGCCTTCCTCGAAGTGCTGCTGCTGCTGCGAGTCCTGCTCCAGAAAGTCCTCACCGAGCTCGAACTCCAAAGCTAACGGCTCACTGACTGGAGACGAAGCACCATACAAGCATACACGCATTCCAATACATGCAAACAAATAATATTCTATTAGAACAGTACACCAAATAGTAGAAACAGTACGTAAAAAGGTTTTAGAAATATTCTACGCGTCACTACGAACACATGAGCGTGAAAATCACACTAATCGGAGCTACAACGAAAAAGATATGGCTTTTCTAAGATCTAGGGACCAGCTGGCAATTTTTAAAAGCTTCCAGGGGCTTATTTTAAAGAAACCAGGGACCTATACGTAATTAAGCTTAAAAACCGAAGGTCTAACGCGCAAATAACCAAACCCAGGACCGCGGGTTCAAATTTTAAAAAGTGCATGGGGGTTTTTCGGAAGAAACAGGACCTACTCGTAAATTCTTTTGAATAGGCTTGGACTGCGGGTTCTAATACAGAACTTGTGGGGCTTTTTTAGAAAAGGTGCCGCGCGGACCGGTATGGCTTGGGTTGATTTGAGGTGGGGATGCTCGGCGACCGTCGGATCGGGATCTAACGGCCCACAGGAGAGCGAGGGAGGGGGTGGCCGGCGGGAACAGGGGAACGGCGGCGCCGCCCAAGCGCGCGGCGGCGCATCGCCGGCGCTAGTTCGAACTCGAGCTATAGCGCTCGGTTTTCGACGAGGTTTGATCCTACAGAACCAGGGGAGAGCGACGAGTACACTGGTGGTGACCAAGGCGTGGGGGAGGCGGTGGAGTCGGCGCTCGACGGTGGCCGGCGGCCGGGCAGCTCGGCTGAGCATGCGCGCAAGGCTAGAAAGCAGAAGAGCAGGCGCTAAGAGCTTGGGGAGGACCCTTACCGGCGTGCGAAGCTAGCAGGGGGGTCCAATCGACGGGAACGGCGCCGGAGGGGGTGAGTCGTCGGTAGCGGAGCTCGGAGCAATGATGGCAACGCGAGGAGCTCGGGAGGGCTCTGTAGAGGGCTTGTGGTGCGTGGGGCGAGGTGTGTGAGGGCTTGGGGTACGCGCGGGGTGCTTAAATAGCCCGGGAACGGTCGCGTATGGCAGGTTCGCCGAGGATCAGGTGACGGCCAGCGGCGGATCACGGGTTGCCATCGGGACAGGGACTTTCCATGCGGGGCGCACGGCGAAAATAGGAAGGCGTGCGTGGGAAGGCTCCACGAAGCTTCGGGGTGCTTCTCGGTGGCCCACAGCCGTGCGGGGAGGCGGACTTGCCATGCGGGGAAACAATGGCACTGTCGCGTGGGGAGGGGGGAAAGAAGGAAGGAGAGGTGGGAGAGAGAGATGACAGGTGGGTCCCGCCTGTCGGTGACGGAGGGAAGGGGGAGAGTGGGGCGCGCGAGGTGGGCCGGGAAAACGGTTGGGCCGAGGGGGCGCGGGAAAAGATGGTGTTTAGGTAGCAAGGATTGTCCATGCTATAACTTGCCTTCCTCGAAGTGCTGCTGCTGCTGTGAGTCCTGCTCCGGAAAGTCCTCACCGAGCTCGAACTCCAAAGCTAACGGCTCCCCGACTGGACACGAAGAACCATACAAGCATACACGCATTCCAATACATGCAAACAAATAATATTCTATTAGAACAGTACGCCAAACAGTAGAAACAGTACATAAAAAGGTTTTAGAAATATTCTACGCGTCACTACGAACACATGAGTGTGAAAATCAACCTAATCGGAGCTAAAACGAAAAAGATATAGCTTTTCTAAGATCTAGGGACATGCTGGTAATTTTTAAAAGCTTTCAGGGGCTTATTTTAAAGAAACCAGGGACCTATACATAATTAAGCTTAAAAACCGAAGGTCTAACGCGCAAATAATCAAACCCAGGACCGCGGGTTCAAATTTTAAAAAGTGCAGGGGGTTTTTCGGAAGAAACAGGACCTACTCGTAAATTCTATTCAATAGGCTTGGACTGCGGGTTCTAATACAAAACTTGAGGGGGCTTTTTTAGAAAAGGTGCCGTGCGGACCGGTATGTCTTGGGTTGACTTGAGGTGGGGACGCTCGGCGACCGAAGGATCGGGATCTAACGGCCCAGAGGAGAGCGAGGGAGGGGGTGGCTGGCGGGAACAGGGGAACGGCGGCGGCGCCCAAGCGCGCGGTGGCGCATCGCTGGCGCTAGTTCGAACTCGAGCTATAGTGCTCGGTTTTCGACGATGTTTGGTCCTACAGAACCAGGGGAGAGCGACGAGTACACTGGTGGTGACCAAGGCGTGGGGGAGGCGGTGGAGTCGGCGCTCGACGGTGGCCGCGGCCGGGCGGCTCGGGCGAGCATGCGCGCAGGGCTAGAGAGCAGAAGAGCGGGCGCTGAGAGCTTGGGGAGGGCCCTTACCGGCGTGTGAAGCTAGCAGGGGGTCCAATCGACGGGAACGGCGCCGGAGGGGGTGAGTCGTCGGCGGCGGAGCTCGGAGCAATGATGGCGGCGCGAGGAGCTCGGGAGGGCTCTGTAGAGGGCTTGGGGTGCATGGGGCGAGGTGTGTGAGGGCTTGGGGTGCGCGCGGGGTGCTTAAATAGCCCGGGACAGTCGCGTATGGCAGGTTCGCCGGGGATCAGGCGACGGCCGGCGGCGGATCGTGGGTTGCCATCGGGACAGGGACTTTCCATGCGGGGCGCACGGCGAAAATAGGAAGGCGTGCACGGGGAGGCTCCATGAAGCTTCGGGGTGCTCCTCGGTGGCCCACAGCCGCGCGGGGAGGCGGACTTGCCATGCGGGGAAACACCGGCACTGTCGCGCGGGGAGGGGGGAAAGAAGGAAGGAGAGGTGGGAGTGAGAGATGACAGGTGGGTCCCGCCTGTCGGTGAGGGAGAGAAGGGGGATAGTGGGGCGCGCCAGGTGGGCCGGGAAAGTGGTTGGGCCGAGGGGGCGCGGGTAAAGAAAGGAAAGGAGGGGAGGGGCGAGTTGGGCCGGGAAGGGAGGTGAGGAGGGGCTGGGTCGCGCTCGGGAGAGTAGTAGAGGGAGCGGAGGTGAACCGAGGGGAAAGTCCAGGGGGAAAAGTGAACCCGGTTTGAAATAACTTTTCTAGGGCTCAAACAAATACAAATTAAATTCGAATTTAAATAGAATTTAAATTCCAATTTAATTTGCCAACAACCAAAACACAGTGCGGCAGCATGAATGCAACAAAAATGTTTCTACATCTTATATTTGATTTTATTATTCATAAATAATTCATTTAACCTATATTAAATACGAACAATCAAAATAGAAGCCAATTAATTATTAAAATTTTTAATGGGCCATTTTGTGTGTTACAGCGCGAGTGCCAACTGATATCTCGAAGTTTACCGCAAGTACGGTTTATGTAGTAGCTACAAGTTTGTTGCCATCACAGAGGCTAAAACGAGTATAAATAGGTCACTTAAATTGATCCAAGGTTGTCTGCACCATCGGAGAAGAAGTGTGGAAACTATTGCTGTCATAGTGTGTTGTTCCATCATAGGCATGTTCTCATGTGGTTGAAGCATTGTTGAGGGGAACTATTTGGGTAGTATTTTTTTGGCAGAATAGCCAATTTAGTCCTTCACCTTTGGTCAAAGGCTCGGTTTGGTCCTTCATCTTTTAAACAGGCCAATTAAGTCCCTCAATTTTTGATTTTTTGTTCAATCAAGCCCTTGGTTCTATGTGACTTCCACATAGGCATATAGGAATGCCACATAAGCATGACAGAAGTCCGGTTTGAGCTTTTTATGTGTGTTAGGGTTGGAGGAGCAATGTAGGATCACGTTAAATAGAGCTACAACAACATGTGAAGGTTATGACTATCTTTTTCCACCGGGTTCACTTTCTAGTTTGATAATTTTGTGCCCAAATTAAGGGTATGAGGAAACAAATATTTTCACAAATTGCCTACTAATCTTATTGACCTACTTAAATTTTTATTGGTCTTGATTAATTTTGCAATCCCTCATCATCAAATGCAAGTTAAGAGCCTAGAGTGGAAGCATGAATGGAATCTTAGCTGACTTGGCATGCTTACATGGAAGCCACGTAGGACAATGGACTGAATTGGCCTAGGAAAGAATAATTGAGGGACTTAGGCCCTGTTTGGCAGAGCTCACAAAGCTGATTCTCGAGTGAATCCAGGAGGACCTCTGCCAAACAATTTTTCCGAGAGAAGTGATTCTCTGTTGATTCTATGTAGTGATTATCTGAAATGAACTAAGAGGCTGGGAGCTAAAAAAAGTAGCTTCTCCTGATTCTGTGAATTAATTCTCCATCCTAATTTTGATAATTTATGCTAGAGAATCGACAAGAATCACTTTCAGCCATAGAATCACTTCTCTCAGAGAATCAGCTCCCATAGAGAATAAGAATCAGATGGAGTTGTACCAAATAGGTTGGCCCTTTTGAAAGATGAGGGATGAAATTGAGCCTTCGAGGAAAGTTGAAGGACTAATTTGGCTATTCTGCCTATTTTTTTCTAATGAATTCACGAGTGCGCATAACCAGAAAAAGAGAAATGGAATTTAAGGCCCACGGCCCAGCAACGAACGAAGGCCCGGTCAAGGCACCCCGCGGAGCGCCTTGACGCGCACCACAATCTCTGCTTCGCTCGAGGGTACCGATCCCTCGAGCGAATCGGAGAACTCCGCCTCGGTCGAGGCCTGAGGATCAAGCCTCGAGCAACCCACGAAACGGGGAGAGCTCCGCCTCGGTCGAGACCCCCGCTCCAACAAACGATTAATGGCGCTCACCTCCGTCGTGCATCCAAAGTCAAAAGGCAAATTTCTCTCCATACCGCCCTGACAGCCACGACGCCCCCCCCCCCATCGCATCTGCCAACTCCCGTCACTATGCTGCCAACCGAGGCTCTGTGCAAGCAGGGCGGCGATGTGCGAACAGATCCCGTCACTCCAACTCCCTGTGCTGCCAACTCCGATGACCCGAAGCCCTCGACCAGGCGGGAGAGACCCTCGAGCACACAACAGGAGAAGAAGAGAGGACGGCGGAGGCATGGCGGGCCATCCCAAGCACTATGCGGCCATCCCTGGCGCTGTGCGCACATGTCGCCACTGTGCGAACAGGGCCGGGTCACTCCAACTCCCTGTGCTACCAACTCCCACAGTGGTTTCCCACAGAATGGGCTGTACCCTGGCATGGGAGACCCTCGAAATGGTGTACGGGTGAATCATTACCGCACGAAGGACAGCTCGGATCCTCGAAACCACTCCCAGGCGTCATCGATAGTACGAGAATCGATCACAGGAACCGCAATACCGCATAACAGTGGCCAAGGACAAAGAAGCACGCCCGATGCCACTCCTACTATTGTGCAGCTCCAACGCCTGCACAGCGACACACGCCTGTAACCCCTTCTCCTTGGCCTATAAGAGGAGATGGGGATCAATCGATCAAAGAGGGAGAACATTCGCACACACTCTGAAAAACCACGTTATTGGCACTCCGCCTCAATCATCTGGGACTTGGAGGTCTAGCCTCTTCTCCCAACCTGCTTGTATCCCCTACCACTTGCAGTCCACTGCAGAATAACACATCGCACGTACCACCTCGCTGGAAGTACGGTCTTGCGACCGAAACTAGGATAAATCTGTGTCTTGCATTATCTTCTGCATCAACCATCAGGGGAGGGAACACAACGCATTTCGGGTTGGTGTCGGGACCACGATTTCTAAACACCGACAGTGGCGCGCAAGGTAGGGGCCTCGCGCTGTGATCAACCATTTCATCCACCATCTCCCTTGATGGCAACCCGAGTCGTACGCGACAATCTTTTTCCGATGCCGACATCGGATCAACTCCCTGCCAGATTTGAAATCCGGTTCGGGAATCTAGAGTTCAGGGTGACTGGCGATGGCTACAACATGCAGCTCCTAACGAGGAGCACCAGCATGGGCATGCCACCACCACTCCCGTCAGCGTCACCACCACGCAAAAAGCGTTCACGTCAACGCGCGCGGCGAATGCGCGCGGAGCAACGCAGAGCGGTACGCGCCGGCTCCCCCAAACGGGTTGAGTCCGGCACGACAAGGGCAAAGAACACCGCCACAACATCGCACTCGGCCAGGGATAACAAGGTCGACCCGTGGCGAATCCCCGGTTTGGCGCGCACCGCAACCGTTACCAATTCCTCATCAGTTGAAATGGACATGACGGCGTACGAGGATCTGCTAGGGCACCACTTGCTCTCAATTCGCAACCTCATAGCAACATTGCCAGACGACGACTACCCCAACTCTGGCAACGAGGCACACGAGAGCGGCCAGAGGCTCCCTGAATGGGACTACTCAGGGCTTCATGATCGTGAGGCCTCTTTATCATGCCAGGCCGCAACAGATTATTGCCTAACCTGCTCTGACGACTCTAGCAAGAGGGATTAGGATCCCACCAGGGAGTGCTTCGTCGTCCTCCCGGGAAGGGATGGCGTAGATGACGGGGCAGGAGAGCCAGCACACGCCAGGAATCACAAGCAGGCGCCCGACAACGTTGCGCTTGCACAAGCACAACTAGCCCAAGTTCGCGAACTTGAAGCCAAGCTCGAGGAAGAACGCCGACAGGTCCGAGAGCTCCGGGCAACGCTGGAGGATAATCGTCCTATGCGCGGTGTGCGTGCCAGGGAAGCCGGGCGCATAGCACGAGCCCGCATCGATGCTGATGATGATGTGGACGACCCACTCGCATTAGCCAGGGTAAGCCAAAAGTTTATCACTGCGGCGACCATAATCCAAGCCATGCCAGAGCCCTCAACACCCGAAGGCCGAAATCTGCGCCGAGAAGCGTAGCTCCTAATTGAGCAAGCGGCCGTGCAGCAAGCCGAAAGCTCAGCCTCTCGCATACGCAGTTCCGCCGGCCCAAAAACTGGTGGAGCAACGCGGGAGCATGAAGCATCGGCACAGACCCCGTGAAGGGATAATCCAATGCCACCCCCGCCCTCAAATAAGGGAAAGGCACCCTCGGTGCACGAACGCATCGGGAGGAAGCCTCTCAAGGAGCGAATCCTTGACACACGCGGTGACGTCAGCGACGACGATGCTCGCAACACCCTCAATAGAAAGAGGCAGGATGGCACATCTCGCGGTTTCCACCCTCGCCGTGGAGGCCGCTACGACAGCGACGAAGACACGAACCTAACGCTAGAGCCCCCGGGAACCCGGGTGTTTGGCCGGGAGATCCGTGTGGCCCCGATCCCCGCACGATTCAGGCAGCCGACGACCATCACCAAGTACTCGGGGGAGACGGACCCAAAGATGTGGCTCAACGACTATCACCTCGCCGGTCTATTGGGCGGCGCAACTGATGATGCCATCATCATCCGCAACTTGCCGCTCCACTTGATGGATTCTGCACGGACATGGCTTGAGCACCTACCCGTGAACCAGATTCACGACTGGAACGACCTCGTGAAGACATTCGTGGGTAATTTTCAGGGCACCTACTTCCGCCCTGGGAACTCGTGGGACCTTCGAGGGTGTCGCCAAACATCCAATGAGTCCCTTCGTGATTTCATCTGTCGCTTCTCCAAGCGCTGCACCGAGCTCCCAAGCGTGGGTGACTCCGAAGTCATCCATGCCTTCCTCGAGGGCACAACCTGCTGGGACTTGGTGCGCGAGTTAGGACGAAGTCTTCCTACCAGTGTAAACGAGTTATTCGATGTCGCCACCAACTTTGCCTCCGGCGAGGAAGCGGTTGGAGCCATCTTTGATGGTAGAAGGGGGAATCGGACGGACGAAACGCCCGCGGAGGGCAGCAAATCCAAAGGATCCGCAAGGAAACATAGGCAAGGCAAGAAGGGGAAGAAGCTACAAAAAGCCTCGCGGGAGGAGGGGAGATCTGAGGGCGCGGTGGCCTCAGGTATGGATCCGGCGAGGAGGGGGGCGGGGAGGAAGGGGAGACACAGGGGAGGTTCACCTGTGCCTTCGTAGTTTGCAAGAAGACCTGTGGAATCCAGAGGTTCATGCCAGCTGGTGGGGGTAGTGGAGAGGAAGAGGGAGATGGGGAGAGCAGGCGTCGGCGGCGGCTAGGCTGCGAGAGGATAAGGGCAAGTACAACCGTGTAGACAGTTTGCTGTCTTTTTACACAAACAGACAGCTTGTACAATGGGTCATCTGTTTGGCTGTCTGCAGGGTGTTTAATTCATCCTTTAACACATAAATTATGATGATCTAGTGCATACTTGATCTTTGTAGTCATTTTGTTGCATGCATGGGACATGCACAATACATTCAAATATTCAAATACGTCGATGCGGACAGCGAAAATGGATCGACTAAAAACAAGCCATCTGGACGAAAAATGTGGATAGTATCTATGCTTCAGTTCATAGTTAGAGCAACGAAACAATAGCGGTATATATGAATAATCACATACATATATATGAACAAGAAAGATCATAGTCTCTTTTGTATAAAAACAATGATGAGCGCCATAGAAACTAGAATAGATGCATTTTCAAGAAATAGGTAGCTAATAAGATGTAAAAAAAGGTTCAAATACCCCAAAAAAGGCATAGAAACAATAGCTGCCACACCGCTGCCACAACAACTAGTATATATGGTGTTCAAAACAGAAAATGGCATAGAAAATATACAAGAAAAGCATACAAATTCAAGTGGAAAATGGCTAGTTAATCTGAATGGAAAACGAGCCATCTGCATCGCCGGCCACCATGAAACTGAAACAGGGCATGCAGCCTGCACATCAATTTTCAGGTCGCAGGATCTAGCTGAACCTCAGTGTTCAAAATCTTCAGGAGAACACACAAGCAGAAAACAATGTAGCAGCAGCATATATCCATCCCAGCACGTACTCTATCTGAATTTGCAGAAGCCTGTTCTCGGTGCTCACATCAGGGAGCCACCAAGGAAGAGCTCAATAACATGGCTCCGATAGCCTGGAATGGCGCCTGACACGTCACCAAGAAAAAAGTAAAAAAAATGGAAGGATATCATCCTGTAATCCCCACACCATCAATTCCCCGTGCTTCTGGTCAGGAGGGCTTCGAACTGCCACGGATCCGGCCACAGGTTGCCGTAGCCGGCATCAGGAACATGAAAAAGATAAAAAAAATTATCCACCGCAAGTTTGTCAGATTCAAACAGGCCTACCTCACGAGCCATGGAAGAGGTCGATGCTGCCGGTGCTCGCGAGCGGCGAGGTCATGCTGCGCCACCACCAGAGATCCGCCAGGAAGGGACATCGTCTGCCGGGTCTCCCCCGTCGCCGGGACTCCCGGAAGAGGCCACCGGAGGATGCAGCCCACCATGGATCTTCACAACGGAGAGGCTAGGATGCAGTCTGCCTGCCTGGGGGCATCACCACCGTGCTGCTGTCGGTGAGACGTCCACCGGGGAAGCTGAGATGGCACCGCCTTGCAGTCCCTGTGGCCGTCATCCCCGTCCCCGTGGCCGCAAGGAGGAGCCGGTAAGGGGAGGCTCGAAGGCGCGAGAGAGATTTCACGGGCGAGGACGAAGCTTGGGTGCGAAATGAATCCCCGCGGCACGCAACGGATCCCGCGCCTCCGTCGACTCCCCGCAGCGCGCCGTACAATGACCTTCGTCGCCGTCGCGTCGCCTGGGAGCACGAGCTCCCCTTGTAGATGAACCAGACACCGGGTGGAGAGTAACTCACGCCGTGGGGGGGTTTGTTCGCAAAATTCCATTGCATGTCTACGGCAGTCGACGGCCGTTGTACGTGCCCTAAGGCGTCGGCAGAGGGGAGCGAGAGGATAGGGTATCAGTCTGGATCCCACAAGATTTGATGATTTTTTCGGGTCCGAGACATGCAGATGAAGTAATGGGGTCCGTTACGAGTTGAAATTGCACTACAATGGATGTAACTTGCCTTATTAAAGCCCGTTATGAGTTGAAACTAGTAACGGGGTTTATTGATGCCCGTTATCAATATGTCGTTATTGGTAACGGGCTTTGTGATTGTGAGGTCGGGCTCGAGTCTGCCACGTTTATTGGTAACGGTCGTTGTTTTGCTCCCGTCACTGATATGATACCTTGTAACGGGCTTCATGCGCCCGTTACCAATGTTGATTTACCTATTTGAGGTTTTCACGTAGTGTCATTTTCCAGATAAAAGTAAGATTAGAACAACTCCAATAGCATACGTAAATTTGGAGACCTAAAACTAATTTTAGGCTTAGAGAGAAAATTTTCAAGAAAATTTTGAGATACTCTCCAACGGCATATGCAAACCTGGATATTATGAAGCTTCTTAAAAATAATCTTAAGATCTAGCAGTTTTTTCAACAAAAAGACTAAGACGCAGAAAAAACTACTAAAAGTTACACATTACTAGGAGGGCATTTGCGCAAAAGATCGTGCCCATAACAAAAAGAAAATTCTCACACCACAACCTGCCCTCAATACTAGTGGTGCTAGACACCGGCCTTCTTATTCACACAACACCAGCGTCGTGTCCTCTTTTCCTCCTTGCATCTGGACAATCCGACCATGCCACTGCCTCCTCGGCCGAAGCCTGAGGTGCAGTGGTGCAGTAAGATCGATGGCCATTTCCACTTTATAGAGTGGGCATGCCAAACGAGGGGAGATAACCGGGAAAGGAGGGAACGGGTGAGGAGCTCAAGGAGCAGCGTCAGCTGGGGTAGGGAGGTGGTGGTGGTGGGGCTTGGCTCCAGCCAGATGCAGTGCTGCTTTGCAGCCTCGGAGATCAAGGAGGACCGTCGGCTGGGGTAGGGAGGTGGTTGTGGTGGGGCTTGGCGACGGCCCGATGCAAAGCTGCTTTGTGTCCTTGGAGATCAAGGAGGAGGGTCGGCTGGGGTAGGGAGGTAGTGGAGGTGGGGCTTGGTGCCAGCCGACGATGTGCTGCTCGACGGCCTCAGCACTGCTTATCAACCTTGGTTTCAATGGTTAGGCTTAGTGGCTGGAGCGACAGGAGGAGGATGGGTGGAAGGCCCAGCACAATGTAGCGTTGGGTGGAGGCCGGGTTTGCTGCATCCACTCATCATCGCCCATGCTGGAGCTGTTGTGACGAAGCTCACCCCATTGGCATGTGGGGGGCTGGAGCAGCAGACAGTGGCATGGCTTTGTGGCCGAAGACGGTTAGGTTGGGAGAAGCTGCGACAGTTGGGCCTAGTGATCGGAGGCGAAGGATCAGGAGCTGCCATGGGAAGAAGAGACAGTTGGGCTGACATATGGCCTCATTCTTCTTCATGAGATCCAAGTCCACCTCCTCCACTTCATTGTTCTTGCATTTATGTATGATATGGTATCTCCAATTTCATTTTGTCACTCATTGCTTCTGTTTGAAAAATTGAATGCTTGTCATACAAGCCTGGAAGCCACTTGTGTTTAACAGGAGTATGTATTTATGGGCATGTTTGGTTCTTAGCCACAAATTACCACAATCTGCCACAAGGTTTGATGAGTTTGACCAGCTTAGTGTAACACCCCGCCCTCCAAAGCCGCCCCGCATAGTCCTTCCGAGGGGCGTGCATGCGTACACATAGCACCCTGCTTACACTTTCGTCATCGCTTCGTGTGAAAGGGTTAACCTGAAGGTGCTATGGCTGGAAGACAAGGGCTATAAGTTGCCTCCACCCTTGCTAAACTAGCAAGGTGGCACTAAACACGTGCATCCCGTACTCATGGGCCACTACTGGATCATACAAATTGGACCGGGTGTGACATACACCCCCATCAAAGAACCCGACGTCCTCGTCGGGAAAACTCACCTACATGGGAAAATGTCCAGGAACGTTCCGTCTTAGCGCACGACCATATGTCGGTGCCATATGCCATGCCGTATGCCCTACCTAGGCCACAAGCGACATGCGCCCTATGCCCGCACATTGACCCGTACGCGCAACCGCAATGGTCGGCTCTGATACCATTTGTAACACCCCGCCCTCCAAAGCCGCCCCGCGCAGCCCTTCCGAGGGGCGTGCACGTGTACATATAGCATCATGCTTACACTTTCGTCCTCGCTTTGTGTAAAAGGATTAACCCGAAGGTGCTATGGCCGGAAGACGTGTATCCTGCAAGGTGGCACTAAACATGTGTATCCTGCACCCATGGGCCACTACTAGGCTATACAAACTGGGCCGGGTGTGACACTTAGGCAGGTGTTTGGTTGCAACTATAGTTGTGGTAAGATTCCTTGCATTAAACTAGGCCCCACGTCTTAGTGACTCAATAAAGTATGGCAAGATTCTCTTTTTCTTGCCATGGTGTGGAAAATTTTTTGAGCACCTGAAGTTAGTCGAGTATGGCAATGTGTTGTGGCAAACGGTGGTAACCTTAGTTCTGACCAAACATGCCCTATTTTTTTTCATGGCAAAACAATATGTATATATTGAAACATGAATAAATGGTAATGCAAATATGAATAGTCAAACGGAATGCATTTTACAACCTTTATGCATCAAATGGCATTCAATCATCGATTCTAGTGACTAAACAGAGAAAAATTCTGGCTCCTAAATGCCCATTCAACTTCCTACTATTTTACCTGTTCCAACAAATATAGAATATTTGACCACTTATATCTTCTAGGTGTCACATGGATCATTGTAGTAAGTCTAAGGCTGCAGTAAGTCTAATTGGAAACTTATGTTGCATCAATATGTACCTAAACCTTTGGAATTCATATAATGCAACGTAAACAAAACATAATAAATCATACTCCATCATGTACATTACACGCAACACAATTTAAGTACCATCATCATAATTATGGAATTACACCTCATCATGAGTCTTAGAAGATTAGTACAGTGCATTACAACTGAATTCTTAAAGTAATCCTCTGCTCTATAATTATGTAGACGTACAGATACCAACTTGACCTTGGCTTATTACGCTTCCTTGAACATGAAACATTGCAACCATCGTAACCTGACATACAAAGATGGAAATAAATCTTCTCTTCATGAAATTTTGATATGGCACGTCTATTATAGGATTTTTAAAAATTTAGAGAACAACCTTGACAGAGATCACTACCAGAATGATCGACATCTGCACCGGGTGGGAAATGCCTTTAGCACCGGGTTTCCCACCCGGTGCAACTAATCCGAGGCTAAAGGGGTACCCCTTTAGCACCGGGTTGAATAACCGGTGCTAAAGGGGCCCTTTAGCACCGGGTGCAGCCACGACCCGGTGCTAAAGGGCCTGCCCCGCAGCGCCGTTAGCAGGGCCTTTAGCACCGGGTCGTGGCTGCACCCGGTGCTAAAGGGCCTGCCTTTAGCACCGGTTGCTGCCTGAAACCGGTGCTAAAGACCCCGGATTTCTTTTTTTTTTTTTGCTTTTTTCAGTAGCCATGTGTGCACGTCTATATACGTATATATTCTAATACGTGTATTCTAATGCGTATTCGGCCGACTCTATATTCATACTAGCTGACATTTCATCAAAATAGAAGACATATATATTACAAAAGTAGATATTCATGCATCTCAACTCGAATTATATATATTTAAACTGTATTTTCTACTTAATTAAGATTGATGACTATCTTGTTGGACTGTCTGGCACGTCCTCCAGTACTGGCGAGAAGTATTCTCCTCGGAGATTGACGACCTCGTCCCAGATCCATCCGACGAGCTGTTCTGCAATTGCGTCAATTCTTTCTAGCTCCAGGGACTCTTCCTTCAGCCTGAACATCTATAATTTACAAATAATTGAAAGATATTTAATCCGCCGAGTTGGAGACAATAATTGTGCACTTAATAATAATGGAAATGTTGTTTATTATTACGTACCATAATATCGTGTTGTGTAAGCTTTTTATGTCCCCAATTCCACATGAAATCGCAAACATAGTATGCACATAAATTATTTCTCGGCCCCTGTTTGGCACACTGTCGACCAAAAGAAATTAAGTAAAATTCATATAATATATTAGCCGAGGCCTACATGTACAAATTACTTGCTTACCGGAAAGCCAATGTTCCATTTTAGTGTTTCATGTTGAATTCCCGGGTGTTCTTGACGAAATTGAATCCAGGCCCTGCGAACAAAAAAATTGAGTTAAGTCATTGCGAGTGTAAGGGGTGAATTAAGTAGGGGAAAATATACATCACCTTGTCATCATGTCCATGATGTTCTGTAGTTTTTCTTTTGGAGTGTGCAACGAATCAAAGACGTTCACGACACCCCGGTCAGGACACAATATTATTAGGAACCAGTGGAATCTGTGCACATGTATACATTATAATCAGAAATGAATTAGTACACAGACAGTATAAGAAGAAGAAGCATGTGTATGTACTCACTCGATGTTGTACGGGATTAGTATGGAGTCGCAGTAATTTTGTTTCTTAATATATTTGTATAGGTTTCCATATGTTTCCTCAGGATTCATCAATATCATTTCTTCACTTATCCTTCGAGGATCCACGAAACCAACGTCATATATCCCGGATCTGCGACATTTTTGAATCTCCATTCTGCATATGTTAAGCAATAAATAAAGCCCGCGTCAGCATAGATTGGAATTATTGTTTTCAAACTGTGAATTATAAGCAACAACAAAGTACTTACAGTGTCCAACAGGTGATCAAATCCACGTCCATGGCGTCGCGGTGGTACAGCTCATATATATCCTTAAACCTCAGCCACACCCAATCCTCGTCACCATTGTAGAAATCATGGTCCTTCACGCCTACTTTGATCATGCGCCGTTTATTCCTTCTTGATTCTTCCAAGTACCACTCATGGAATCGGCGCATCTTCGTCTGTAGCTTCCTCTCCATTTCAGGAGGGACCATAGGCTCGCCAAGATTAAACGGCCACCTCAGCGTTGTGTTTACAGGCACCTCTTCTTCCCCCAGGACTTGCGCTCTGGTTAGTCCAGTCTCGGCCATTACTCGTTGCACGTTAAGCTCGTCCAGAGATGGCAATGGACCCAAGGGCCGCTGAGGTTGCTGGCCGAGCTGAGGAACCTTTTTGGATGGGCCCGCCTCCTTCGGTGCGCGAAAAACGGATTCGCTAAGGGGTTCGGGTGCGCGATGGGTTCGGGTACGCCATAGAATTTCCGATAATAAACATTTTCGATAGTATACATTATACAAACATATAACATTTCCAATATACATTTAAATGAAGCACATATATTTCTAATATACATAGAATTTCCAATATACATTTAAATGAAGCATTTTCCAATATACATTTCAAACATATAACATTTCCAACATGCATTTCAATGTAAATATCTCCAATACATTTAAATGAAGAATTTTCCAATATACATTTCAAACATATAACATTTCCAATATACATTTCAATGTAAATATCTCCAATACATTTAAATGAAGCATTTTCCAATATACATTTCAAACATATAACATTTCCAATATACATTTCAATGTAAATATCTCCAATACATTTAAATGAAGCATTTTCCAATATACATTTCAAACATATAACATTTCCAATATACATTTCAATGTAAATATCTCCAATACATTTAAATGAAGCATTTTCCAATATACATTTCAAACATATAACATTTCCAATATACATTTCAATGTACATTTCCAATATACCATAGGAAAGGCCACAACAAATACAAGCCCTCCAAGAGCAGCAGCAGCCGCAGCACCGGTGGCAGTAAAAGGGACAAGAAGCATTCTCGTCATGGTGGTAGCAGCAGTAGCAACAAGGATAGGAAGCATTCTCACCACAGTACCGGTGCGGGGACGACGGGCGCGGGGACGACGACGGCGGCGGGGACGACGGGCGGCGGCGGCGTGGGCGCGAGGACCACGGGTGGCGGCGGCGTGGGCGCGGGGACGACGACGGCGGCGGGGACCACGGGCGCGGGGACGACGGCGGTGGCGGGGACGACGGGCGGCAGCGGCTGAGGAGACGAGGCGGCGGTTTCTGTGGCGTCGATCTGGGAGGAATGAGGGCGAAGTGAGGGAGGGGAGAGAAGTCCCCGGCCTATATAGGTCCGGGGCATTTAGCACCGGGTGCAGCCACGACCCGGTGCTAAAGGGCCTTTCGCACCGGGTGGTGGGAAGACCCGGTGCTAAAGGCCGTAACTGTGCGCCAGACGAAGGCCTTTAGCCCCGGGTGCAGCCACGACCCGGTGCGAAAGGCCACCCTTTCGCACCGGGTCTTCTACACCCGGTGCTAAAGGCCCCGTAACTGGCGCCAAACGAAAATTGGGGGCCTTTAGCACCGGATTTTAGATCAACCCGGTGCTAAAGGCCCCAACTTTTCGTTTGGCGCCCAGTTTCCAAACGGGCCTTTAGCACCGGGGGCTACTATTTGGGAATCTTATAAATATAGTTTTTAATGTATAGTTATTAATACTTGTTTTAATTCAGTTATTAATACCTGTTAAAAATATATATTAAATAAGAAAATCTTATAAATTACTAGAAAATCAATATAAAATGCTAGAAAATCTTATAAATTACTAGAAAATCTTATAAATTAATGGAAAATGTTGTAAATTACTAGAAAATCCTGTAAATTAATAGAAAATCTTATAAATGAATAGAAAATCTTATAAATTACTAGAAAATCTTATAACTTACTAGAAAATCTTATAAATTACTAGAAAATCTTATAAATTACTAGAAAATCTTATAAATTACAAAAATTGATAACTAAATGAAAGATTTTGGAACATTAAACGGTCTCAGATGAAAAAGTCATGAATACCAAAATTTCATATCTCATCAAGATCTACAATCTTTATTTAAGTCATTTTTGCATTTGAGAAAGTGGTAGTATACATTGCTCATTAATCCTAGATTCACTCGCATAGTTTCCAAAACTTTGTTAGAGACTTGTCAAATTTCTACTACATGTTATTACCCATTTTGAAAATGACAAAATGACCTAAATAAAGATTGTAGATCATGATGAAATATGAAACTTTGGTATTCATCACTTTTTCATTTGACATCACCTAGTGTGAAAAAAACCTTGGTTGTAGTTGTCATTTTTAATTCAAAATTTGGATTGTTCAAACACGAGAAGATTTTTCAAAATAATAACATTAATAAGTTTCATAACTTGATAGAGTATGATTTTAGGAATTTTTAGGAAGAAAAATGATCTTTTTTGAAGTTTGTACGAGGGAGAACGACTAGTTACAACTTTTATACAGAGATTAAAAAGAAAAATTGTTCTTGTTCATCCAGTGACGTGGCCCGGTGACGTGGCCAGCTCTCGCACGGCCTCCGTGGCCAGGCCGGTCTTTGGCCCCGCCGCAGCGTGGCCTTTAGCACCGGGTGCAGCCACGACCCGGTGCTAAAGGCCACGACCGGGCCAGTGACGTGGCTCGCGTGCGCCTGGTGACGTGGCCGGCCGCCGCACGGCCCCCGCGGCCCGGTCGTGGCCTTTAGCATCGGGTGCAGCCACGACCCGGTGCTAAAGGCCACGACCGGGCCAGTGACGTGGCTCGTGTGCGCCCGGTGACGTGGCCAGCCGCGGTCGTGGCCTTTAGCACCGGGTGCAGCCACGACCCGGTGCTAAAGGCCCTTAGGCCCAGTCAGTGCTAGAAAATCTTATAAATTAATAGAAACTCTTATAAATTAATAGAAAATCAATATAAAATGCTAGAAAATCAATATAAAATGCTAGAAAATCATATAAATTACTAGAAAATCTTATAAATTACAAGAAAATCAATATAAAATGCTAGAAAATCTTATAAATTAATAGAAAATCTTATAAATTACTAGAAAATCTTATAAATTACTAGAAAATCAATATAAAATGCTAGAAAATCTTATAAATTAATAGAAAATCTTATAAATTACTAGAAAATCTTATAAATTACTAGAAAATCTTATAAATTACTAGAAAATCAATATAAAATGCTAGAATTAATAAAAACAATCCTATAAATCAATAGAAATTACATGGCATCATCGTTTACTCGGACACTAATAAACTTCCTCTTTACAAATGTTCCTTGATTGTGATCCAAGTGTTCGTACTGTCCGCGATAGAGGATACAGTCATTAGGACACGCATGTATCTTCTGCACCTCCAAACCGAGAGGGCAAACTACACGTTTTGCTTGATACGTCGTCGATGGCAATGTGTTACCCTCTGGAAGAATCTTCTTTACGAGTTTCAGTAGCTCCTCGAAACCCTTATCAGTAACACCATTTGCTGCCTTCCACTGCAGAAGTTCAAGTGTGCTACCCAACTTCTTTAGCCCCTCTTTGCAATCTGGGTACAGGTCAGTCTTGTGGTCCTGCAACATGCGATGTATCTTTTTCAGTTCCTTATCATTGCCGCAGTCTTTCTCGGCATCACGCAACATTTGCCCGAGCCCATCAGTAGGTTCATTTTCCTGAGCAACATCTTCCTGAGCATCGCCTTCCCGAGCAACATCTTCCTCATCGGCATCACCCATTGCAGCATATGCAAAGGAACCGTAGTATTGAGCCAATAACGGAATGTCGTCATCGGCCTCGTCTTCTTCATCTTCATCCATTAGAATTCCTCTTTCACCGTGCTTCGTCCAAACAGAATAATTCCTCATGAAACCGTGCCTCATCAAATGCACTTGAAGACAACCTCTTTGTTTGTACGATTGTATATTTTTACAATGGGTGCATGGGCAGAACATGAAACCGGACGGCGTCCTGTTAGCCTCGGCGGCATCGAGAAACGTCCTAAGGCCATCACGGAACGCCTGAGCGTGGGGGTCCCCGTACATCCATTGTCTATTCATCTGCATTATTAACCAATAACAAATATACAATACAATTTAAAGATAAAAAAATTTAATATATAAATAAATACAAATTATAATATATATTCCATTATATAAATAAATTTCTAAAACTACATTACTATATTCATTAAATATAACATTACTATAAGCCTTATAAGATTTATAAGATTTATAAGATTTTCTATTAATTTATAAGATTTTCTAGCATTTTATATTGATTTTCTAGTAATTTATAAGATTTTCTATTAATTTATAAGATTTTCTAGCATTTTATATTGATTTTCTAGTAATTTATAAGATTTTCTAGTAATTTATAAGATTTTCTAGTAATTTATAATATTTTCTAGCATTTTATATTGATTTTCTAGTAATTTCTAAAACCACATTACTATAAGCCTTATAACTATTCACAAGTCATACAAAACAAAATACTAACTAGCTTGCCTTCTCTCTCCATTTAAAACACAACATGAACACTCTCTCCACCATGAACTCAAGCTCTCTCCTCTCTCTCCTCCAAGAACACAAGCTCTCTCTAGCTAGCTTTACTTTGATTCACAAATCCCTCTATTTCTAAATCATAGAAGGATTACAAGCTAAATAAAACATTAGAGAATGAAAGAGTGTACCTTGTAGTGCTCCTTAGATGAGTAGATTCTTCACAAATTTTGAAAAAAATTTGGGCAGCACCTCCCCTCCCACGGCCGAGCAGCATGAACACAGCGCCTAAGTGTTCAGCCGGCTCGGGCGGGGGAGGAGGAGGCCCCTATATTCAAACACATTAGCACCGGGTCGTGGCACGACCCGGTGCTAATGTTCACCCTTTAGCACCGGGTGCAGCCACGACCCGGTGCTAAAGGGCGAACATTAGCACCGGGTCTTGCCACGACCCGGTGCTAATGTGTCCGCCCTGACACACCTCCGCGCCGCCCCCGCTCCTAGCCGTTGGACCCGGTGCTGAAGCCCCATCAGCACCGGGTCCAAAAATGGCCGAGGCGGAGGAGGCGGGCGGATGTGAAGCATTCTGGTAGTGGATGTATCTATCTATATCTTGGTTGTAGGTTGTAATTTCAAACTCTTACATATGCTCCTGAGACATATGGGCTAGTGAAATTATTGACATTGATGAAATGCAACGATTTAGTATAAAATTGTTTCGAAATACAAATGATGGGAGGATTATGTTGAATTTAGCTATATTCTTAAATTTTGTAAGATATTAATGTATAGCATTTTTCATAGAACTGTATAGAAAATTTGCAAGGTAGATATTTAATCACTATCTAAATCATGTCAGGGGGTTTATTAAAATATTGAGTGAGCATTTTTGTTCGTAAACTGAACTGTGTAAATTATTTTGGATGTTGTTTTCAATCCTCATCGTAATATTCCATCCCTTAGCATCATTCATGTGGATAGTTATGTTTCAATATCTTGTTAGAAACAATATTTGCATTGGTATGATACCATAGAGTGGAGATCTGTTAAGTTCAAACATGGGCATTTCCATCAAAAGGGATAAATGTAGTAAAAGAATAGCGGAAAAAGTTACAGTTTGTACCTTCAATTTTCTGAGTGAGATAAATTAAACAGTCTCTCTCAAGCGAATATATGATTTTACCGCTGTCCTCAGACCATCCTAAACCAGAAGTTAAAAATTGTGTGAGCATTTCAAATAAGAAAGTGTAGTCTCAATTAGTATGACGAAAATACTAAAAGAGTTCAAGTTATTTACCGTGAGTGTCACAATAGGTCTGTAGCCAAGTTCTTCAACAGCTTTGTTGCAACTAAATGTTCTATTGAGTGTCACATACTTAAACCTTGCCGATGTTAGCATTTTAGGCCGAGGAATTCCATAGTGATATAATAACTTGTATGTCAACTCTACTGCATAGATTATGGGCTTGATAACAAGTGAAGGTATTCTTATCTTCAATGGTCTGCAATAAAACTATAACATCTGAGAAATATATTTGTTTACATAACATGTGTGATCTGACATATGATAGATAATATATAGATTAATGAAGCTAAATATTGTCACCACATGCATCTTAAACAAGTAGGAAAATGAGGAGTTAACAATTCGCTAGGATCTATGTATTATATGTGTATATAGGGTGAAAATTATAGTTTCAGTGAAGTAGATGGAGTAAAAATTAAAATATGTATCAATTGTTCCTAAACTAGTTTCAAGTTCCTAGGTATTTGTGCAATTTTATTGCCGCTAAACTTGATTATCATACAATAAATAGTAACATCCAAATAGTATCTAAATTATAGAATTAATTTGATTTATTCTAAGAATACGGAAGCAAAATAATTGGAAGTGGGTAAGTAGGATAGAAACCTAACCATAGTGAGAACACATAAATGGTACATATGAAGTTGGTATATCATTTTTGCTTAAACAGCAGGGTTATACTATAGTAAGACGATGCTGTATAACTTATTCTAATATATTTAGTAAATCTAAAATTATATGACATATCTCTAAAGCTTAACGTATGTGGAAACTCTAAGTACGGAGTAATATAATAACATATTTAGTGCATCTAGATATAGTTCACCTCTTGTGTCCAAGTTCAACCCGGACCATATATAGAAAGTCCCACATATTTACTGGCTCCATGTTAGTTATAAAGTAGGCCTGCAAATGTTTAAATATGTTATTGAAATTTGTTATCAAAATCTCATTTTTATATTCAGTACTAGAAACATACTTTGCCAGCACTACTTGTAGCACCCTCTTTAGTAAAAAGAGTCTTCTCGGCGCATAGGTGGCCATGTACAACATTTTCCACATAAACAAAATCATCAAAGTTGTCTCCATCACCAAGAATCAACTGCAATAATTGTATAGTAGGTTATCTTCGCGCATGGGCAGACACACAATTACCAAGAATCTTCCTATAACAACAATATATGCAGTAGTGAAAGGGCCTCCAACCTAGTGGTTAGATCACCTTAGTATCCAAACATGCCTAGGTTTGACTCCCCATGGAATCCAATTAAATGGTTCTAGAATAAAAAAATATGAAAAATAGGTAGATTCATCCCTACCGACTTCAATCAAAATAATTGTATCTATTGCAAATAAAGTTTATATGTTCACAGTGTTCTAAAGTTCATTAACTTCCTATGTTTTGATGTGTGATGTCACATATAACACGATGTAATTAGGTTCATATTCATGCGAATGATTGGTCTAAAAGGAATCTATGACAAAATTTATTACCATTGATCAATATCATAATATTCCGGGTATACTCTATCAAAGGATAAAGGCTACAACAAGGAACCGTTAATGACAAACAAGTTATATATAGCCTCCAACCACTATATTCAGTTGTTTTCATATAAGCAACAAGAATGAAAAAAGTATATCAGGCATGACAAATATTTACTAACATGTGTTCTTCCATAACGATCCATCAATGGCATGATGTTATCATCAGGGCCAAAAATTGAACCAGGACGTATGCAACAAGTTAGAAGCCCATTTATGTCATTCGCCTTCAGTACTAATTTCTCTGCTTCTGCCTTGGTTTGGGCATATGCATCAGGAAACTGTGCCATTAACAAGACTGCTGTTAGAAAAATAAAATAAAGCATTTCATCTATATGGGTCAGTTTGGTACTGTTTTGGTTCTTTTTTATTATTAAATACTCAAAGAAACTCTACCAAATGTCAACTGTTTCTGGTGAGAAACCTCAAAAACCCTACCTAACGGTTTCTCAGTTCCTGAGACAACTTCTACAAAAAAAGGACAGAAAACTGCTGACATCCTTCATTTAATAATGCAACCTGATCCGGGTATGGCATTGATTCATTGACGTTCAAAAGTCCATGAATTCCATCAAATACAACACCACTTGAGCTGGTATATATAAGCTTTTTCACCTTGCAGATGTTACATGCATCGATCACATTCTTGGTCCCTGTGAATGTAAAATATGTAACAAAAGTTTCTCTGTTAATTAAACACCCATGATTTTGTTAATCTCTACAGGCACTTTATCCAGAGGACCAATATAATCTACTGCAGAGTTCAATTTTTCCTACATTTTCAATTAGCTAATTAAAAAGGTTGCTATAAAAAATTCTTAGGGTTGAAGATTCCGTGTAATTTTAGTTATACTTATGCATAGAAAACTAGCGCTACTGATCTACGTTTTTATTACTCAATCTATCGATTCATTAATATATATTAGTTTGTTTAACAACTCCTGATACAGCAATAAGCAACTAACATTGGAATCTCACTGAGTTTGTCACACATATACATGCTCTTAGCAAGGTTTATATAATTATATACACATACAAATAAACTATATGAACCATCTTATGTTTTGGACTAAACAGGATGCCATGTTAGAGTTAAAGGTGACACAGATTGGGCAAACATGCATGATTCTTCGACTCACCCTCGACGTTAACCTTGTAATGAAGTTTCATATTGTCCTTACTAGGATCTGCAGCAGCTGTGTGGAAAACAACATCCATCCCTTCAAAAGCTGAATACAAGAAAACCAAATAAATTCTTATCTTATGCAACTAAATAGATGCAAACTTTTGATCACATTTGTACGAAAGAGTATAATCCATGGCAGTAGTGCCATTGTTAGCTAGCTAGCTACAGTTTTTGAGAGGTGGAGCTCCAGGTGCACTAGAAGTAGTTGCTTGCTAACAACCAAAGTTTCCTCCCTTGTTTATAAATACTTTATTTGCTTTCAGTAAAGCGGGGTCAAAATCTTTGTTATATATATTTGTTTTTTGTAAAATATAAATAAATGCTAGCACCGTTATGTGTATATATAGACTCACATCCTAATAATTAAGATGTTCCTTTCATATATAAGCCCTACAAAAACGAACTTATTTTCAATGACCTCTTTAATTAGTATACAAACTTACTAATAGAATGCTACCATTACCCGATGCTCTGCAGATCGTGAGTGCTCATAGTGAGAAGTTGTTTGGTGGGCCTTTTTGCTTATTGATTGTGTTAGTTGTTCCATATAAAGCCAAGTAGCCAACATAAATGGAGGACACCGGAAGTCCGGAATAGATACCAGGGCATGAAGGAGCCAACAATGCCCAATCTAGGCAATAAAAGATTGCGATATCTCCCATCGAGCACAATGCCGTCTAGCGCATGCTGATTTGTGCATGCAGGCTCCTTGCCATCATCCACAGACTGAATGCCCGTTTACAGAAGTAACTTTGCAGTATTTTGTCAGGTGTAGTATATTACTCCCCCCGTTCCAATTAACTAATTGTTTTGTTTTTTTCTATATACATAGATTTTACTATATCCACCTAGACATGGCGAATGTATAATTGTAAACCAAAAACTATATATGTACAAACTCCAAAACGAATTGTAATTTAGAACCCAGAGAGAAGTTGTCCTGGAACAAATTTACGACCGGATGGATCGGTGGATCGGTTGCCGAGTGCCAGATATTAGTTTTCTGGTCTACATGGTGTCACTTTAACTAGCTAACGGTGGTCCTTTCACTCTTTCAGTTGTATATATATATATATATATATATATATATATATATATATATATATATATAGGAGTATGTTGGTAAGGCCATGCCATTGTGAACAGTACGTGCAGTTAATTAAACAGGAAAAAGAGTATGGAATTATATTTAACTTGAAGTTTGCACCTTTGATAAGCTGGTTTAGATTGCAGACATCCACTGAGGCATAGACAGCACGGCCTTGGTGCAGGGCGTCTCTCAGCAGCTCCTCATTCTCTCCACGGCCAAGCAGAACAGCCGGGGCCAGGTCAGTGATCTGCACAAGCCACTGGCCAGAGCGGAGTAGGGCAGCGACGAGGTGCCTCGCCATGAATCCACGGCCGCCGGTCACCACGCACCTCCTCGCCTCTGGGTGGCCACCTCCTCTTGGAAGCAGCTGGGACCCCATCTTAAAAACTACTATGCTGTTACACTAGCTCTACGTTGCTTCGTGCTAGCCTTCAAACGTCTTTTTATAGCCAAGTACATGATTAACACCTAACCAGCAATTATTAAAAGAACCTTTATTTGAGATGCAGAATATATTATCGGCCAACTCCTTATTACACGTGGATCTGCTGCTTAGGAAGTGTCGTCACTCTAACAATAAAATCTTTATCTATAAACTATGCATGGTAACCATTAGATCATGAAAACCTGATAAAAACCATCGTTGACTTCAATGCACAGAATATTGGGTACCAAACGCAATAAACTATTGCGATACACTGATACTCCGTACTTGTTAACAACCGGCGAGATTGGGACCTAATTGGCTGAGGATCGAATATATATACTTACGATGCATCCAGATCACAAAGATATCCGTGATCTTAATTTGTATATATATTGCATTCTTGTGTTACACGACGTACATGCATGCACAGAATGAGTTGACCTGTACTGCTTGTTAAGTCCCGGATGTTTCACATGTGCGAAGTTTACCACGCCTGCCTACTACACAGGCGAAGGAAATTAACATATGGTACTGTATGAGCTAAGTTAACATGAGCTGCTGCAAAGGCACTCATATAGTACGTCATATATTGTAGGCCCGTCTCACCAATTTTAAAGAACCGTGTGAATGTCGTCAAATGCAATTAATTAACATTTACTATCTGAACCCAAGTGACATAATTCAAATCACAATTATTTAAACATCAATTTAAGAATAGAGATATGAAAAAGTCACGATACTGAAACAATATATGACTTCAAGTAGTGAAATAAATGATAGATTCTTAATATCGATGATTCATAACTACGGATGCAATAGTGCAATGCAATGCATGGCTTCACTTCTACCCACACATCCCAAGGATGGAAGTGAGGGCTGCAACCACATTGCTATATCTCAATGTGCGTTGTTGTGCCGGTACTTACCACACCAATTCAGCTATGGTTTCTTCATATGCATATACAACATGACCATGCAAATGCAAGATTGCAATGCATGAACTTCATATACTTCAATAATCAAAACTTCAAAAGTAAAACCACAAGAGTACCACATAATACTTCAATATAAAAAATCAAATTAAGATCATATGACTCATGTAAGTCGAGGCAATTCAAACAACAAAGTTAAAGCATGTGGACCACAACACCACGCTTACTTGCCTTCTCTGGTGATAAGAAACGTGAGCTAAGCACAATCTGAAGGTGCACCACCTGTTCACAAATATATCTCAGCACCAACACAATCACATAAAGATATACAAACTTAATTTGAAGCGTTTCTACACTCGAACCCGACGTCCTCGCATAAACATACCAAAAACTAGTCATAACAGCAACACTGTTGCTTCTCTTTTTTGTATCATTTAATTCTAATGGCTAAAAATTCTCAACTTGAGCCATATGCGCGCTGTTCGCTCGGCTTATCAACGCCAGCCAACAGTATTTTCTCTCTGCACAAACCAGCACCAGCCACCAGTCAGCCAGCAGTATTTTTCTCTCAGCACAAACCAGCACCAGCCATCTGTCACTAGCCAGCCAAGCAGGGCGCATCGCGGATAACTTCATAACCTACAACTTTCTAGTTATCCCAAACTAATTTAAAAATCATCATCATAGCCCAATCTTGACATGAACCTTAATCTGACAATCTGACTGAAAGTGCAGAACATCTCCACCAAAATAAACATAATTGGAGCTCCAAAATTCGTATAAAGATGTACATTACTAATCTGGAAAGATTATAAAGTTTCCTACAACCTTTCTGAATATTTTAAAATCCAATTCTGAATTTAGATTAGGGTAAACATGAAGTGAACAGATTCTACGAGATTGAAAAATGTCAGAATAAAACTTCAATTACTCCTTGACCCTAACTCCGATTGAGTCGTTCTTTATGTCCGTGGAAAGATCTCAAAGTCCTCTACAACTCTTATAAAGGTTTCATATTTTTTTGAGGTACTAAGACCATGAAAAACAGACATGAAGGACAACTACACAGATTAACCACATGCTGGAAACATCGACGAGGGCAAAACCTTAACCCTAGTAGTAACGATAGCGAGCTCCACTACACACATGGTCTAAAACATCAAGAAAATAGAGGAAAAACACATTCTATAGATAAGGCATGCCTCACCTAGGATTTCCTCTTGGAAACAATGAGGGCAACGACGAAGACGACGTTCCCGACGACGATTTCCACCGCCAACCTAACAGCAGCCCCATCGATTGCTACCAACTACACCACACACATGGGGCACCACAATGAACAGTGAGAAAAGATTGCAATTGAGGGAAAAATGGAGATAGGAAAGGAAGCCAAACAAAATTTAGGGTCGAACGACGGCGACCGACGACAAGAAGCCCTAATCTTCCCCTCTCTTCTTCTCTCTTTTCTCCCCTCTCTCTTGTTTGGTGTACGGCAAAAGGGGCGGCAGCGTTAGGGAGGAAAGATGAGGGGTATAGGGTTTGGGCCAACCATGGGTACGGTAGCGGCATGAATACTGTAGAGGCGCAGGTACCGTAGTGTTGTGGGTATTGTATCGCTCCGGAAGAAAACTCACGTGTAGTTTCGCGATCCAAACTCCAAATAAGACATGTGGATAGTAAAACGGAATGTACTCGACGAGCTCTATGCATCTGTAGCCTCAAATCGTTCATCAGGACGTTGGATCAAAAAGTCAATTTTTAATTATCAACTTTACGTCTTCCAACATACAAAGCGCATTTGGTTCTTTTATGCATAGTGGGTGCACACCCTAATGGGTTGCCTAAGAACATGTAGCAGGCAAAGTAAATCATACGTCCAATGGGGCTCGAGGTATGGAAAATCCATGCATGCCAAATGATTGCATCCTATATCGTGGTGATGACTATAAAGAATTGGATGCATGCCAGCGTGCGAAGCTTCGAGGTACAAGTCTGAATCAACTATACATATGACATGTGACCAAAATAAAAGACATCCCGCCAAGGTTGTTGTTGACACGAAACCGCGCCAACGAAGTCGCCGCTGCCTTGAAGCGAAACCGGTCAGACCGCCTTATGAAACCGGTCAGACCGCTTTTGATAGTGCGATGGTGAAAACCTAGAACCTCGAGCTCGGGAGGGACCCCGTCGGAGCTTGAGAGTCTAGGGTTGTTCTAGGGTCGGCAGGCCACCTAGAACGCCCTCAAACGTCGTCGAGACGAGAGAAGAACAGCAGATACGAGGGTTGGAAGAACTAGGGTTTGGAGATAAAAGTAATGTGAAACATAGAAAGATAAATGTCGTGCCAATTTTGGTCGTCAACATATGCCCCCCTGTTTTTTGGCAAAGCTTGCGTGCTAAAAAATAACCTTCTGGACCAAAATTATCTAAGGACGATGATGAACAATACATCGGCCATATATAAGCTCTAAGGGCGATAAACATATTATCGGCCATACCTTGCTTTAACTCAAGTTGATGATGAAACAACTTGTTTTGGCTTCCATACCTGCTTGATTGTTGCTGATCTTGCTGGTACCACCTGTGCAAGCTGCTCTATTGATTTTTGCTTACATATTGACTGCTTCTGATGTCCTAGTGATGGCTTTACATCCTTGATTTTGTTGTGAAGCTTCTTTTGTTTCTGAGGAGCCCCTTTCTTTTTATATTTGGCCAGGAGCTCTTCAAAGCTCGGCCTCACTTTGTCTTTGAAGTTCCCATGCTAACCGGTCAGACCGGTTCTAGAACTGGTTAGACCGGTTTGTGTAGAACCGGTGTCTTTGCTCTTGTCTTGCCCCCCAAGTGTTTGAGTCTTCAACTTGAACCGAGGGGTCTTTTCTGATGGCATCTTTGTTGAACTCATTGGTAGCATGAGAATAAGTATTATGAAACTTGCAATAAGCTCGCTGTTTCAACTCATCATTCGGCGGTATAGTATGAGAAAATTTTAGTTTCCCAGCCTTTGCAAGCTCATCAAAGATCTTATCACACTTAGATACATCAAAAGTAAATTTTACTTCTTCGTGCCGATTTTTATGAATCGGCTTGAGAGAAGAACAAGTGCTAGGCTCATCTTTAGATGACCATACAAATTCAGCAGCATAAACATCTTTACCCTCATCGTCTGAATAATCATAATTGACGGTATGCACACCAAAACGATCGGGTTTAGGTTTAGAATCCTTACTTCGGCTTTCTTGAGCCAAAGCTCTTTGCAACACTTGATTAATGGTTAGAAACTCATAACCTTCTAATTTTTCTTTAATATGAGATCTCAACCCATTAAGACATAATTCAGCAAGATCTTTTACAGAAATAACCAAACTGTAACATCGGTTTTTTGTATCTCTAAATCTTCTAATATATTCAGAAATAGGCTCATCACTCTTTTGCCTAACCGATGTTAAGTGAGAAAGTCTCAATTCATTATCACTATTGTAAAAGTGTTCATGAAATTTTTTCTCTAATTGAGACCATGTATGAATAGAATTAGGAGATAATGCTGAAAACCATGAAAAAGCAGTACCAGATAATGACAAAGGGAACATTCGAATTTTTAAATGATCAAGATTACCATGAATACCCATTTGTGCATTAAATTGGCTAACATGCTCCCATGTAGTTCTACTATCCTCCCCAGTGAATTTAATAAATTCTGGCACCTTAAAATTGTGAGGATATGGTATAGTATCAAAACTCTCAGGATATGGTTTTTGACACACTAGAGTTTTATCTTTAAGTTCTACGCCGAAAGTTTCTTTAAACATAACAGCCAAATCCCTTTTATATTTTTCAAGCATCTGATCATAATAAGGATCATTTGGCCTTTGCACACTAGAAGTAATATTATTCGGCGTATGATGTGGTACCTGGTTCGGCTATACATACGGTACTTGTTGCGAATAAACATTGTTTGGCACTGCACCGTATGAATAACCTGAACTCTGGGGAGGTATAGGATAATATATAGTTGCATATGGAGGAACAAAATTACCAGCAAATCCATTTGTTCGGCTAGGATCAGCCTGAACAGGAGGTACACTAGTAATTGGTCCAGGAGATGATTGATAAGCAACTAAAGTACCAGAACCGGTCTGACCGGTTGGAACCAGTCTACCAGAACCGGTCTGACCGGTTTGTACAACCGGTCTGACCGCATTGTTCAGACTGTGTTGTTATGGAGCCGTTTGACCTTCGAAATAGTTCATCGGCATGCCAAATTGAAGTGTGGGTGTTGCCGATGATCCAGGAGGCATGACATTATTTTGTGAAGTGGCTTTTTCATCTGATGCTGCTTTGCATCGGGCTTCCTTCTCCTCACGGTTCTTCATGAAGGCCTCATAAGCTTGACGATCCTCGGCCGACAATTCATCAACAATCGGCCTAGTAATGTTAGCAGGATCAACGTCACTAGGTTTTGGTAGACTAACCATAGTAACGGATCTCTTTGCTTTCTTCCCCAGCGGAGTCGCCAAAATATGTTGACACAAAACCGTGCCAACGAAGTCACCGCTGCCTTGAAGCGAAACCGGTCAGACCGCCTTATGAAACCGATCAGACCGCTTTTGATAGTGCGACGGTGAAAACCTAGAACCTCGAGCTCAGGAGGGACCCCGTCAGAGCTTGAGAGTCTAGGGTTGTTCTAGGGTCGGCAGGCCACCTAGAACGCCCTCAAACGTCGTCGAGACGAGAGAAGAACAGCAGATACGAGGGTTGGAAGAGCTAGGGTTTGGAGATAAAAGTAATGCGGAACATAAAAGGATAAATGTATTTGATCGATTGGATGATTCTCAATCGGCCTTGGCCCTTTATATTTATAGGGTGGGATGGTCTTACCCCGTTGAGTCGGTTACAATATGGTATAAAACTCAGAGTCCTAAACCTACTCAAATTCAGATCCAAACCGGTCAGACCGGTTTGGGAAACCGGTCTGACCGGTTTTCCCAGGTGTAGAATCTTCCCGAAGTCATAACTCTCTCATCCGGAGTCCAAAATAGGCGTTCCACATATGCATCTTGATCGTCTCGACGAGAGCTACGCAATGGTGAAGTCCAATTTGTATTTTGACAATGTTTACTAAACCGGTCTGACCGGTTTGCACAGTCGTGCCAATTTTGATCGTCAACAGTTGTCTAGTATTTTCCCGTAATTCCTCGATTGAAGTTGTTATTTGCTAACTCGAAGATAGCAAAGCTTATGCATTGGCATGAAGAAGAGCGTTTGAAAGATAAAAAACTTAGGCACTCAGCCGATGGTTCACAATGGAGGTCTATCAATTATCATTTCAAGAAAACACTTGCAAAGGAAATAAGCCACTTAAGGTTCGGTTTGAGTACGTATGGGAATGAAGCACTGATATTGATGTATATCTGGAGCCATTGGTGGATCATCTATTGAAGTTGTGGAATGAAGGTGTTAAGGTTTGTGATGAGTACAAGCAAAAACACTTAACGTCGAAAGGATTACTGTTCGTGACAATCACGGACACACCCAGCCTTGGTTGCTTATCTAGCTAGGCTACAAATGTCTATAATGGTTGTGTGGTTTGCGTGGATGATACCAATGTTAAATGGTTGAACAAAAGCAAGAGCTAAGAGCAGAAATGATATTTCACCTTTTGCTCATGCCACCCTGTTGTGCCACACCAGCACAGAGACACACTTGACCTAACTATACGAGTTGGGGAACTAGATTGACATTTTTAAAAGTTTATGGAATAAGTTGACCTCATGTGGAATTTAAGGACGAACTTGGCTATTTTACCATTGTAAAACATGTGAAAACGCTTTTGATATTATATTGTCGGGTGACCTTCCACACTGCTGCGTACTGCCTCAGCCTTCAAACTTTGTGACCTCAACCTCCACGATGGCATTGGGTCAAACATCCACACATAAACTGCCGAGGAAGCTGTTGGCCAACTCCAATCACGGTCACGGCCTACTGTCACTCTCATCAATCTTCAGCCTCCACTACAAGAGCTGGGCGGTAAGTGATGCTCAAAGTTTGTGCACACCCTTATAGGGGGCTAGCGGAAGAAATGCACCCCTTATGAATTTATTTTGTAAGGAAGCAGGTAACCTTCTGGAATTTTTGGAATATACTACATGAGCTACTACATTTTGTTCATCCATGTTATATATATCATCATAAATCATAATGCTGATCAGTTAGTGAAATTTCTTATCCTGGACCAGACATGATCGGCCCGCCGCGGAGCAGGTGGTGCAGGCTGCCGATGAGCGGCAGCTACCATGGCCCGAGAGGCAGACTAGACTTGTGCTTCTTGCCTCGTACGACGACATGAACGAGGACAGCAAGGAGAAGGCCAGAAGGGGTATGGTGTGCCAAAATGTTCCGTGGCGCACCGATCAGGTGATTTCCTGCTGGTGAAGAAGTGTAATGTATATATAGCGCGTCATCACTGCCCCTCGGTGAATTCCGGCCCATTCATTAATTCTTTCTATCGATAATGTCCATCACCATCCACCGGACAAAGATCTGATGGGAAACCGTTAGGGTAGCTGCAATATTTAAGTTTCTTTCACGTTCGACAAGAAAAATGTGAGTAAAGGGGTCATGGATTATCACTAGACATGCAGCCGGCGGAAGAGTTAGAATAGCATGATCCAACATGTCCATGCATAGAGAAAGTAGTCGATCATATCATGTTGTCAATTCTTAGGTGGAGAAAGTTCCATATTGCACAATTCTTAAAGCAAAGAGCTAGCATACCGCTAGAGCCAACAAAAATAGGAAGAGGTAAGGCAAAGAAAGGATAGATTGTTGATAATTAGACACTGATTCGGACATATGGCTCTCCATGCCCAATAGATGCACAAACCAGACTGCACAATGAGTGAGTGGAAGCATGTGAGGCTGGGAAATATGGCCTCCTATTTGAATGGACCAGTTCTACAGTGAAAGAAAAGCAAGAAAACCAGGGAATGTAGCAAGGGAAAAATTCACCCATGCCTCATGTGTGCTTCCGAAGGCAATGGTACTGCCAATTACAAAACTAGGACAACGTAATAGAACAGGCAAGCTTACTGTCTATTGCAAAACCTAGGAACAACATCCACAATTTGTCAAATACTAACCTTATTGCGAATCCTAATATCCATATACGTCAACATTGAACGGACCATTTCATTTCAACTTGAATCGGGTGAGTTGGCTGAGCATCGGGGAAACTGGAAAGCATGCAGCTCCAGGGGATTTAAAGCACAGTTGCTGGCTGTAACAAACAATGGTCTGACACAATCTCTCCTTGCTAGCGGTTGATAGGGGTGTGCATCCTCTCGACGATTCTATTGATAGCAGCTCGAGTCATTACAAGGGTGTCATGCTGGAGGATACTGTAAACATTGAGGCCCTGCATTTCAGGATATAGAAACATCAGCACAATGCTCCTTGATCCCAAAAAGTCATGTAAAGCAAAGAACACTAATTTTGATTATCCAAACATTCAAGTAGTGAAATTATGAAGCTTACAATGGAAGGAAGGACATTCACGTAGTGAAGGTTTTGAGTAGCCAGCTTTAGCTTCTTATCAATGTCGCCCCCATCCACCAATAAAACCTTCTTTGTATCATCCATCTGGCTTATGTATTGCACAATGTTTTTTGTCTTGTGGCTAGGAACTTCTAGGTCCTCAAAGACCAAGAGCTATACAAAGAATATGGAGCAATAAAACATTTTGATAGCAAATAATGATATCTTACATTGCTATCTTGAATGCAGGACATAAAAGGTTAGGAGTGCTCTAAATGTTTGTACACTAAAAAGTTATAACCACACTGGAAAACATTGCATAAAGCAAACATGTATCAGCATAAACTCAGTCATATTGCTTGACAACTTTTAGTTAACTTTCAGGAAAGCAGATAGTTTCTAGTTACATCGTGTAACTAATGATTCAACTTTCTGTAAAAACGTGATAATAGTGTAATACTACCTCCATTCTCAAATGTATGTCGTTTAGGACAACCTATTTAGTTCAAAAATGAACTAATTTGCTTGTCCTAAACGTCATATATTTAAGAACGGAGGGAGTATAATTAAGTCCTCAAAAACCAAAGAGCTATGCAAAACAAGGACAGATAAATTTCAATGCATACATTTTAATAGCATGGGAGAAAATTTATAAGAACCACTAGAAAACATTTCATAAAACAAATATGTATTGTCATATTGTTTAATAGATTCCAGCTAACTACATATATTTCAGGAAAGGTGGGGTAACAATGTCAGTTCAGAGTAAAATCTGGTAACTCCTAGTAATTTAAGTTGATGGTAATATCATGAAGTCAATCATCTAAAAGAACAGCATATTCATATCATATATCATATATAACTACAAAGCTTAAATATGTTACAAGGGCAGTAGGACACAGGGCACTATGTATACTAATCTCATATTTATTAGATGACTATAACTACACAAGTGGTTGGCCACTTTAGCCCGTAATCCTTAGGAGGATCGAGAAAGTAAGGATATGCAGAAGTGCTCTTCAATTACAATGTCATTTACAAAGTCCATCGTGTGAAAAATATTGGAACAGATTCTTGTGTATTTCTAAATAATAAGCATATTTCTTCCCTGAGCACACTATTAAACCATGATTAAATATAGAAATTGATTTGTCTATAATAATTTTGTAAGCAGAATATAGTTGTTGCAAAAGATGAGCACATTCAAGAGCATATGTATTTAGCATGTTAGCAAATACCTTTCCCTCTGCAGTTCGAGCAGACAGGGCAATCTTAAGCCCCAGCCGTCGTACTTTCTTTTGCAGCTTGATTGCATGGCTTCGTGGTTTAGGCCCATGCATGGTCGCACCACCACGAAACTGTTACATTATAGTTTAGTTGACTGAACTTCAAACTGGATGGCATGTTTCTAACAACCTCAATAAGAATGATGTATCATTCAGTTATAGTAACTAGCCTGAGGACCACGTAATGTTCCATGTCGTGCTCTTCCAGTTCCTTTTTGGTTGTAAGGCTTTCTTCCTGTGCCACTGACTTCACTGATAGTTTTAGTTGAGTGTGTCCCCTGTAAAGACAAAGGTGCATCTAATTTATCAGAATATGGAACTGATGTTTCATCAAGATGTTATATTATAGATCTCCAAGATCAAAGTGAGGGCCAAACAAAGAGATAATGAGAGATCCTATGGGTTTACCTGCTGTCTTTTAGCAAGCTGCCACCTTACTACTCGGTGAACAATATCCTTCCTAATTGGAACATCAAAAACATCACCATCCAAAACCATGAATCCCTTGTCCTCGTTATGGAAGTTTGTCACCCGAGCTACCAGGTCTTCATACTGCCCTGCAATATTACAATAAATCAGGGCAGCCAAAATTTAGAATATGCTTAGATCAAAAGAAAATCAGCAACTCAGCAATCCTATATTTTTTCCATCAGCCAACAAAGAAGAAGCTGTAACAGTACAGAATTGATGTCAAGTTACATTCATGTCAAATTTTGATCAGGATAGAAAATAGATGCACAGATAGCAAATCTGTAGTTAACGAAAGATAAGATAGGAAGTCATGCAATACATCAATTCTGGTTAAAAGGAAAACTAAGGAGAATGGAATTATGATGGTGCCTACAAACTGGTCAATAAGGGGAAAAGGTACCAAGTTCCCGGTCTGGTGTCCAAACAGTCTTGCTAGATAGAAGTTCTGGTGGAATCAGCACTTCATTTGCAGGAGCCAAAAGAGTAGAATACTCGTTGAAACAGAGAGATGGCAAATTCTGGAAATGAAACAAATAAATAAAATGAAGTAAATGTTAAAATCGTGTGCAATCAAATATACCAGAGAACATTTCGAAAAGGAGAGATGCAGAAAATTGACTTCTTAACAGATGGCTAGATAATAAGCTAAATCTTGGCTACAAGATAAAAAATTCTTTGTTGAAATCTTGACAACCCATATTGCTAAACAGGGCACATACAATCGATGCTATCCTCTAAGGAATACCTAACTGAAAAACACAATAAATCGATTACAGTCAACAACAATATCAGAAATCAAAACGAAAATGCAGCCTAAGGTTAGCAAGCAGCATCACAGCACCAGGTACAGAATAAACGGACAGAAGCAATTGGAATAAGGTCCAACTGAATAAACATCCACGGCCAAAACTACCACAATGAAATTGCAGTGGTATGTTTCTCACCCAACTACCCAAGACAGATTCAGAGATGAAATTGGCAACTTCCACCACCCACCTATGTGCTCTAATTAAATTAGCACCCAACATTGAAATCTAAATCTACTCAATGCACAGAATTGCTGCTACCGACAGTAATTTACGAAGAGGAACTTAATTTCTGCGACGCCACTCAGGAACTTTGGGGCCGGAGCAATCCCTGTACATGCCAACCAAAGTAGGCCTCAAGTAAACCTAACTGCAGTTTAGTTAAACGTCCACCGGGTGCTTGAGATGTTTGCTAAATCACTAGATTTCAGGTTAAAGCTCCAACAGCGGCACCTAAACCACAACTCTAGCCCAAAACAGGTACATTTCCTATCCTGCACGGGACCAAGCATCCGAACGCAAGAGCAAGAGCTCCTTAACGCTTGCTCCTAAGTCCTAACCCACTCGTAAACCCTACCGAGGCGGCAGCCAGAGGCAGACGCGGACTGGAACCCGCTGCCGTCGCGCCGACGAGGCACCGACGCACCGAGGACAGGAATAGGATAGCGGGAGCAAGGGAGAGGGAGAGGGAGTGGGGAGGGGGGGAGAACCTTGGCGAGAATCGGCCCCGCGCCGGGCGGCGGGCGGTGCGGCGCCACGGGAGCCGGCGCCGACCCCACGGCGGCGCGGCGGAGCAGCGACGCGGCGCGCGCGAGGGCCCGCATCGGGAGGAGGAGAGGGGCGCGGCGGCGGCCGGAGGTGCGCAAGCGGAGCAAGGCGGGGGCGGCGGCGGCGGAAGAGAGCGCGCGGCCACCGATGTGCGTGGGCTCTCCGCTCAGCGAGAGTGGGCTAGTGAGGCAGGTGCGAGCGTGCTGGGCCGGGCCGGGCCGAGAAAGCACGTCCGATTCTTTTACTTCTCTTTCGTCGCGTCGGCGAACGAGGCCTTTCTATTCGCTCGTGGGCTTTCAGCAGAACTTCTAGATGCCAAACAGGATGTCATCAGCAGGAGTTCCCAAGTGGCAGCACTTTTCCTTCCAAACTGTCCATTTTGCTGCTGAACACGGCAGATATACTGCATCAATTGTGTTGGCAGATCATAACTCATGACAACAGGAACATGATCCACAATAGTACACCTCGAAGGTTAGTGGCGCCGAGAATACTGGATGGTCTAAACTGGAGCTTTCAACTTCGATCTGGATGGCGGGGTAGATCCGAGACACGGAGACAGTTTGCCAATGTCCTCTGTCAAGACATGACCTTATCCTTTGTGTTCATAAATAAGATGATGATTTTTTTTTACCTCTAGAGTCTTCAAAATAACATACGCGCAACCTCTATTTCAAAGTTCGTTTAGCTTTTTTACCATAGATTTAACCGCTCGTCTTATTCAAAAATATTATATAAATATAGTCAAATTTAAGTCATTTTTAAAGAGTTCTTATTAATAAAGTAAGCAACCATAAAAAATATGATAACTTGCACAAAATTTTAAATAAGACGAGCGGTCAAACTTAGAGTCAAAAAAATCAAACGAACTATAATTTAAAACGAATGTAACTTTCAGTTCTTCCGTCTCAACTTTGAGATAGAACTGCCCGGTGTCCTTTCGCTCTTCATTTATTGGCACAATTACTATCACAGGCTTATACATGAACTATTGCGGCTATCCTCTCGATGCATTATTCGAAACGGCGGCAGCCTGAATTTTGCTGGGATCGATATGCTGAATAGTATTGTAGATCTGCAAGAAAGATGGATATTTATAAATTGGTGAAGTATATGTGCCATCAGATTGTAGCATGAACATAAGTGCATAACAAGAGCTTATATTTGGACCCTGCATTATATGTTAGTTTGGGTTCATAGTAGTCATTCATTGTGATTACCCTAGTATAAAGCCCCCTTGGTAACTACTATCTCTGTTTCCAAATTATTATCTATTACTGATTTTTATTCACAGTTTTTGTTCACATTGTTTGACCATTTATTTTATTTAAAAATCTGTGTAAGTCATTTACTTATTTTATTATCAAGGATACTTTAAATATGATTTATTATATATATATATATACACTAAATTATTGAATAAGATGTATGGTCAATTAATTTTGCAAAAGATCGGACAAACGCAAACGCTCACAATGCACGCATACTCAACCTATGAATGTACGCACGCAAACCCTACCTCAATAAGCATCTTCAAGAGACTGGACAGTCAAATGTCAAGATTGACGAAGCCACCATAGGTGTCTCGCTAACGAGCACGTCGCCAACCAGTAAATGAATAGTGTTGGTTATACCCTAAAATAATTCTAGAAAATGCAACACCTATGATGAGTCGAGGACTCACCCTGGTGGATAGGTTCTACCACAAGAAACAGATCAATCCACATGAATGGTCATATATTGTGACAAACAAATCAGCAACAAAGAGTAATTTAAAACTGAGAGTACATGCTAACCTAGTCCTTCGAACTTTCTGTGAGTAGTTCATCTACACTTCATCCAAAATAAGCATTTTAACTAATGTGATGATGAGTGCCACTGTAGCATGTCAAGAATGCAACTAATTAGAGTGACAACAAGGACCTGAAATATAGTGTCATTAGTAGATAAACGACCTTTCATCCTCTATATTTGCCACAGGAAGTCGGAGGCCCTTTAGGTAGGACTAAAGGTCCCGTAGGCATTAATCATAGGTGGTAATACCAACCATGACTGAAGGTTGAGTTTTAGTTTCGGTCGGTGTTATCACAAAGAAAAGTAGTTAGGGCTATGTCACATGTACTCCGTTGATAAGATAGTAAGGAAGCTATAGGCGAAGAGAGGGGTCTCATGTTTGAATTCTATGCACCACGCATGCGCATTTCAAGTATGAGCTTCAACACTTGCTTCAATAGCTTTCCTCTCATCATGTGCAATAAGTCATGTGTGGGTACTGGAATCCAAGCCCGGCATTCCACAGATCAATTATGGTGGTTCCAGACAAAGATTGATGGATAACACACTCAGACCCTTGCATCTGGGGGAGGCTATTATTCCTCTTTGACGGACCATGGAAACTATGGCATCTCCAAACCTTAAACAAAATTGTACAGATGATAAGTGAAAATTGGGTCCGGGAAATGTTCCCAATTAATAAGTATTTGTCAGGTATATATTGGTATCTCAAGAAGAGAATAGATAATGTACGAATTACCATATCGTTGAGTAGATTCTGGTGAAAACTCATCTCGCTAAAAGCGTCATCCGAGGCATTATCCTTAGAGTTTTGAATTAGCCTGCGCGCGCACACATACACACAGCTTGCAATTGTTCATCTTAGATATGTGCTCTTTATCGTTTAGGAGAGATGTGTTGTATGTAGATCTCGTGTGTACTATAGGAACAAACAATTCATTGTTGGCTTGTTTACTTTTGATTTGAGTAGACCAAGACATCAGGCACCAAATTACAATTCACTGATAGTGATTATGATGACGATGAAGAAAGCAGTGGTTCTGATTATGATGACATTGGTGGTTCTGATAATGGTGTTGATACATTATGAACCCACCTTTATATTCACTCTTACCTTCTTGTCAATGTTTCCATATTGTGGTGCTTTAAACAGTAGCCACACACTAAACAAAAGCGGTACGAAGACAGTGAGGGGAATCAGATTCAAGGTGCCTATGCACTACTCATATAGCAGATGCATTTGTGTTCCAATCACTTATACATATCAAGACGAGTATATATTGGGGCCAAAGATCCATGATCCAAATAATTTACATGCAGGGCCAAACAGAGGAACATCTCAGGAGCATCGAAAGAGAAACGAAAAATACCAGTGGGGAAAAAGAATCCATCGACCAGCTAATAACCACGCAGGACATGTATAGATAGGAATTAGACTCCTAGATAGGGCGATCTAGGCGAGGTTAGCTCTTCATTGTCGACGGCAAAAGGGAGTATCCCAGTGTATTCTTTTGCCTCACCACTCCACACCCACCCAAACACACAAATTTACACGTCCAATTCACACACACACACACACACCATTGTTTAATAAAGTCATTTTTTCCTCGTTTACCTCCGCCCACCTTGCTATGGTCACTTTCACCTTCTTGTCATCTAGTAATGTTTTTCATAGTTGGTTGGGTGCTTCAAACAATTCCGAGCTGAAGGTTCCAAAAACTTCAGCAGCGGTTCACCTTTCACTGCGACACCCACATGAACAATTAACAATAATGTGATCAACATGCAGTAGTGGCAACATTTCTCCTCTTCAACGTACTATCTCCTCGGGACGCCACACGCGCCACCGTACAAAAAAATATAGGATTATCAGTCTCACAAACCGACTGAGACTGAGAAACAAAAAAAAAATCTTAGCACGGGAAAAGAATCCACCAAACCCGCTAGCTGCAGAGAATGCGGAAATTTCGTTCATTTCGTTTCCTCTCGAGTCTCCCTCCACCTTGGGCCTTCCTGGGCGATTGGTGGGCCAAAGGCCGGTCCGTTGTGGCCCGCCCACATGTCCGGATGAATCTCCTCCGGCGCAGAAGATCCCCGCGGCCGCACGCACGCACGCGCACCTGGCTGGCTCTGCCTGCCCTGCCCGTCGCCGCTTTTGGCTTTTGGCTGCAGCAGAGAGATAGAGAGAGAGAGAGATAGAGAGAGAGAGAGAGAGCGCAGACGACCCGCAGCGCAGGCGGCAGCACCACATGCACACGAGAGATGCACAGCGCCCAGCCATGGCTGCTTGTCCGTCGCCGCCGTCCCCTCGACCTGCTGCCACCTGCGCCTGCGCACGAGCGGGTGGGTGGTGGTGGAGCAGGTGAGCCAGAGCTGCATGCCCAGGCGTACCAGCGCCCCTGGCCGGACTGGTCGCCGGCCGGTCGGTCAGATCTGGCTCTGGCCCGGTCTCCCTCCGCCGCGGCGCCGTCCCTCCTCGCTCCCGTCCACCGCCATTATTGACGCACGGGCCCGGCCGACCTGCCCGGTACCCACCACCATCCCCGATCCCACCAACGACGACCCCATGCATCGACCTGGCTAGCTCCATCCATGCCTGGTCTGCCCAACTCCGGCCGGCCGTCCGGCAAGCTCGCCGTCGTCGATCCGCGGCCGGCGCGTGGGTCAGATCGCCGACACTGCTCCATATATGCACGCGCGCAGATCGAGTGCAGTGTGCAGGCGCCGTGTTCTGCTGACCGATCCTCTACGTACGTAGTTAAGTACGCGTACAGGCACAGTATATACCTTGGACTGGTCTTCGGCTGGCTCCTCGGAGGAGAGATATGATAGCTAGGATTATTTTTCCAGGCATGTGCACTTGCTTTGGAAAATCTTCGGACTTGTCTCGGCGGCGCCGAGATCGATCGGTTTATATCTCCGAACCATGCATGTGTGCTTGGATTAATTGTTCCCAAACATGCATGCTGCTCTTTTCAAAAAAAAAACATGCATGCTGCCATACATACATGTAATGTCCCCAAACAGGTCATGTACGTTGTACTTACACATATGCACGCATTGGTCCACAGTTAGATCACATCCTTCTTTTTATTTCCCAACTCGATCATTACAAACCAACAAATAATAAACTCCTGGAAAACACTCCGAATCTGTCTCAGTGCGCGCAGAGGTACGTGACCGATGATATATATCCAGATCATCTGCATGCACACTCCAATTATTCCCAAACCCCAAACATGTCCTACACACACATAATGCTAGCTACGACGACACTACCCACAGGCCATACACATGGTCCACAGTTCCACATCCTCCTCCTCTCTTTCCCAAAGAATGGAAAAAGAAAATTATATACATCTCCATCCGGCGCGAACGAAATCATACGGATGTAACGGTTCCACATCGCGCGTAGTACTCAAAACTAGCTAGCTTCCTGCCTAGGAAATACGTACTACTAGTATATAGCTAGCCTCTCAAATCACTCCTCAAAAATCCAATCCAAAAAAACGCACCCGTCCTGCGTGTTCATCCTTTTCACTGTGACGTGCAAGCCTCATCCACCAAAGGCTACTCCTCCCGCAATATAAGCATTCGTTGACTTTTTCTGTTCACGTTTGTCTGTTCGTCTTATTCAAAAAAATTACAGAAATATTATTTATTTTGTTATGACATATTTTATCATTGTATATATTTTAAGTATATCATAATTGTTTTTATATTTTTATAAATTTTTTGAATAAGACGAACGGTCCAACGTGATGCGTAGAAATCGAGAAATGCTTATAGCGTGGGACACGGAGGCCCACGGAGGGAGCAGCTATCTACTGCCCGGTCCGGTCATCTCAGTCAGCTAGCCACACCAGATCAAGTCATTACTTTTTTTTAAAGGTCAAGTCATTACATCAAGCTGGTACTAATCACAGTGCCCATGGTTGCCTGCTACAGTGGAGCCAGTAGCTACCCCTCTGTCCTAGTAGAGGCAATATGTGTTGCCCAACCACCATGGCTGCGTGTTCATGGGCCCTGGAGAACAGTGCATGGAAATGAAAATGAACAAATGCCTTATTTATTTAGATCTCAAATTCCACCCCAAAGTTTACTGTACAAAAAGAAAATTCACATCACATCAAAATGTCATAGCATGCATGGAGTACTAAATATAAATAAAATTAAAAACCAATTATACAGTTTTGTTGTACTTCACGAGACGAATATTTTGAGCCTAATTAATCGATTTTTGGATAATTTTCACACATACAAACGAAATATCACACTAACGCAGTACTTTAAAATACTACCAATTTTCGGAACTGGCCAAAACTGAGATCAAAGCCCTACACACCCATGTGGCAGGGCCCTCTGCTGGTGAAAAACTGCAAAAGAAAGCAGCTGTGTCCATGACCAGGGAGAGGACTCTAGATTCCTTGCTTTCCTCTCTCTCTCGCTCGCCGTAGACCGTAGGCGCATGCAGCAGCGCGGTGGCGCAGGGCCCATGTGTCTGGGGGAAGAGAGGCAACGGCAGTGAGCATGCAGAGGAGGGAAGGGGCAGAGGAAGCTGCACGAATGGTTTTCGTTTCGGACGGTGTGTTAATTGAATAGTTTCGACAACTTTAGTTAAGTTCCTTGTTATTTTACTCTTGGTATATCTTCTCTTTTTGAAGTTATACTCTTCGTATATCCAAGAGGAATAATACGGGCAATCCATCATTTGAGATTTCCAGTAGTGCTCGCGAAAGTACTTGCTCAAATATGTTGTGTTCCCTCTGGTTCAAAATATAGGCTATTTCAGAATATAGGCTATAGAGCAGGTGTTACCCTATCCGCGCGGTGGAAAGTATTTAATTCTTATTATTGGAAATATTATTTTTATAGTAATTATTGGTTCAAGATTCATGTTTGCGGAACGCATAAAAAAGATGCGACTTCCCCTCCAAACAATTCGTGCTAAAATGATAGACTTGTTACTTGTATGTCGATACCCTAAACCACATATTTTGATCGGGAGGAAGTATATGAAGGTCGAGTTAGTGAATCCAGCATGGTCGAAAGTACTTTTGAAAACAGCAGCTTTACGATGCAGGAGTCAGGAAAACAGCGAATAAATAACTAGCAGAACAGTGCATGGGTCACACTACGTACTACAATTAATGGGCCAAATGATCAAAAGGTCTACACGTTGATACTTGGAGCTTAATTAATCATATGTAAAGCTAGTATAGCCTCAAACACTTGAAAGGCAAAAGCGACACCCCGGAACCATTTACCTCTCGTTGTAGTAGGCAGCAGGCCGGCATGCATGCCTGCTTTTTCACGCGCTTTGCCCTCCATACCATGCATCATCATCCGCCGTAGCGACGACTATACACGGCATGCAGGACCCAACCAACAATGCGACCAATGCCGTGTTTCTTTACTACCGCAAAAAAAATTTTCAAAGGAAATCTTGCAAACATGAAATATTAAATAAAGTCTATTTGCAAAACCTTTTTAGAGATAATTGTAACTTTACGCGATGAATCTAACAAGCCTAATTAGTCCATGATTTGATACAGTAATGCTACAGTAACCATCCTCTAATCGTACGGTCAGATGCCTCATTAGATTTGTCTCGTGAATTAACCCGGGGTTATGAAGTTAGTTTCGTAAACTGACTTTATTTAACATCCTTAATTATTGGTCAAACATGATGGAAAAAAAAATTTATCGCAAAGAAACACGGCCTAAAAAGAAGACACAAGGCTTGAAATGCCCGGGTGTGCGTGAACAGCTGTGAAATCCGCCTTGGGCTTTACTTCCCAAAGCCGTCTTCGAATTATATGTTCTTTTATGAAAATGTCGAAATATTTTTCAGCTTGGTCAAATCAGCAACACGCGTGTATGTAAACATATATACGGACACTGCACATGACTGGTTTTGTGCACACGTACACTTATGTATGTAATGGACAGACTATACATATATATATATATATACTAGTAATATGCCGTGCATTGCAACGGGAAGAAAACTATACACGTGTCAGCCTAATAACTATGTTCTAAGACCTCCCCACTCAAGCTGTTTGCCCGTGTTAGCCGGGTCAAGACCGTGATGTCCGTATTGAAGAACCATACTGTAGTGCGTGGAACCAAGAGAACCAGTGCCTATGCGCGCGGCCCAGCTAGCCAAAATGCATGCGAGGCAATCAGCATGAGTAGGAAAATCCTCGGGAGTGTTTTTCTTTTGGTTTTGCCGGTTGTGGTAAAGCCGTGCTTTTTTTCTATGTTTCATGTAACGACGGGGCTTTCCGGGTTTGACGGTTTTTTCTCTCGGGATTTTAAGGTCGACGCGAATTAGGAAATGACCGGCGAAATTGAGGGGCAGAAGCAATACTACCTGCTTTAGAATTAGAAATAGAAAGAATAGATTAGGTAACATTATGTTTTTTAAAAAATACAACACAAATGATGGTGGGTTGATTTCTATAAATATTAGGAGGTTTTTGTAAAATTATGACATACCGCGGAAGCAATCTTGCTTTATAATTATTAGAGATCAGAGATATATATAAATATATATATTAAGTATATACATTTGCTCCTCGACGCAGCCCATGGGAGGTCCGGCTCAAAAGTGACGCGTCACCTACTTGCATGCGTCCGCGTCCATGTCCACGAACGTGCTAGGGATAGCGCGGTGCTTATTTGTTGCCCTAGCTAGCTCTAGATATATATAGCTGCTATATATAGGCTGTTAAGCCCCTACCTGATGGAACGGAGGGGAGGCTCAATTCAACGAAAGGTGATCAATCTCGTCAGCTGGCGTGTCAGCCGTCAGGGGCAAGCGTATATACAGTATGTAAAGCCATATAGGAGTGTCCGCGGCACATATATATTATTATCCTAGTACTCCTGGGGGAGAAAGCGTATACTACGTCGCAGAGCTAGCTTGTTTGGAAATAGTACTCCGTATATATATTATTATCCTAGTGAACCTGGGGGAGAAAGTCGTCGTTCTACAGGAAACTGATCGATGCACAATAATGAAACAAAGGGTGCCGGTATATGTAAAAGTAGGGTGGTGCGTGGATCAGGTGTTAAAGTTTAACGTTTTAAATAAGTGATAATTACATGTATTAAATATAAATCAATTATAAAGCTAATTACATAAGTCATGTCTATTTCGCGAGACGAACCTAACAAGCCTAATTTCGTTATAATTAATACATAATTACCATATATTTACTGTAGCATTACATTGTCTAATCATAGTGTAATTAGGTTTAATAGATTTGTCTCGTAAATTACTCCTCGTTTATGTCATAGATCTTTAAATTAATCTACATTTAATACTATTAATTAATATATTTATATCCAATGTGGCGGCGTTAAAGTTTAGCGCGTAGAAACAAACAGGACCTAAAGTCCAAGGTTTGAGGTTACACGAGCCAAGCGAATCTTGGAGCAAAGCACCAAGTAAGGTGCTGAACCATGCTATTAGCTAGGTTAACAGTCTGATCAAGTCTCCATTGCTTCCTCCCATTAGTTTCAAATTAAAGTTCACTCTAGCATCAGTGCATTCGTATACGGATTCACCAGCTAGCCTTTTTATCGTTAACCGTACCACATGTACAATCTTACCCTCACTATCCATCGATACCTGACATGACACACACCTCTCCGGTGGGTGAAGCTTAAAATCGGTGAAACCCGTGCTGCTGGTTCATTCTTCACCTAGCACACACGTGGTATTCATACTCGTACCATACCAGGCCGGGTCGATCTCTAGCTGCACACTTTAATACCGGTCGACAAGACACACCATATATACTCCTTTCGTTTCAAATTATAGGTCTTTTGATATTTTTTACCATCAATTTGACCACTCGTCTTATTAAAAAAATTTATGTAATATAGTCAAATTTAAGTCATTTTAAGAATGTTTAGTAATAAAATAAATCATCATAAAAATATAATAATTTATATAAAATTTTGAATAGATCACCGTTGAAACTTGTTGTAAAAAATCAAACGACCTTAGATTATTTAGAACGGACTAGTTGAGATTGGTGCGAGACCTGTCATTTCGGGAGTTAATGACGAGTCGTTCCTCTCCTGCGTATAAGCTGGCGCTCCCCAACCCGGCGACCTGACCTGACCATCAGGCGAGTGGCGTGCATGCGCTCCCCGGCCTGCTCCCTTCTTCTTTTCTCCCCTCTACCACGCTTTGGTCAAGGCTCAAGGCAGGCAGGCCGGCAGGTACCCGATACGATCACAAGTCACGCTGCTGCTGCTGCTGCCCTGTGCCGCTGTGCTATACAGTATACCATTCCCTGTTCCTCTGAACAGCCAGTGTCACCGGCCACTGTGAGACGAGGACGCAGCCGTGCCCGTGCCCCTACACATAGCCACTCTCCCCTCTCATCTCTTTCTTCCCAATCACATCTCTCTCTCTCTCTCTCTCTCGCTGAGGCAAGCGTGTGTGCGTGTGCGTGCGCCTGTGAGGCCTGTGAGTCTGTGACCGACGACTGACGCCGGTGGCAGGCAGGCTAGCTAACTGCCGCGCGCGCACGCACACCCTCGCGGTTCTTGGATCCTTGCGAGAGGATTATTGAATCGGAAATCGCAGCATCATCAGCTAGCTGCCTGGTTGCTGCTTGTTGGCCTGTCGCCATTGCCGGCGACCGCGAGCTACTCCACCTAGCTAGCTAGCTCCAGGCCTCCGAGCTTCCGGCGGCCGGGAGCGAGATCGAGCTAGCCGCCACCAGCCTCTGCGCCGCCGCGTCGTGCGTTCTTGCGGCGGCTGGATCATCGAGGAGCGCTTCTGCTGCTTCTTCGATCTTCTTCAGCGCAGCGATGGGCGCCGAGAGCTGCCGGACCAGGCTACGGGTGGGCCGGGCCCGGCGCCGCGCCGCCGCGCTCGTCGCCGCCGTCCTCCTCGCCGCGGCCATGGGTAAGCACCAAGCAGCGCGCGCGAACAGGCGGGCTAGCTAGAGCTTTGCTGTTCGATCTTGTTCTTCTTTCGTGCCTTTTCTTTATCGTTTGAAGCAGATTAAATTAAAGCTTCGCTGTTGTGAAGATCTTCTTTTCATGCGCGTGTGTGCGTAGCCTTTCGAGCGCGGCGCGCAGTCTCTTCGATTCGTTCTTGCTCGCTCACGCCTCTTCCCTTGCTTGCGCTTCGCTTCTCGTTTTCCATGACTTGTGTCGTCACGGATTAGTTAATCCATCCAAGCCGGCCAATTATTAATGGGGTCTTTTAATTAGGTTCGGCAATTATGTACTTGCTAACATCAAGTTCTCTCTCAAGAAACTTAAATTATGTAGTGCCTGTTGATATAGTTGTTGTTTTTATTACACCTCAGCTCCCTACACAAACAATAAAATCTCCCTCCGTACCTCTATCTCCTTTACTGCCACCTTGCTGTAAAGCAATGGAGCAAGGTACGTACTAATCTTTAACTAGGTCTTCCTGCCATCCTCACTTTGGAGGACTGGACAGCCAGTAGAGCCATGCGTATAGTAGTTTTTGTTAGCGAGATTCCTCAAAAGGCATCCAATTTTCTCATGGTAACCCCTTACGGTAATACTCAAATTAAAATTACTTCTCTCCACACTCTTCTCTTCTCTTCTCCTTTGATGCATGCAAAACCAGTGTAGCAGCTTGCTTGAAGAAATCCATTCTGCACCATATATCTACTCCACTTTCCCATCATGCATGTGTACCACTTATTGTCCAAACACTATTACCCTTATTTTTTTCCCCTTCCATCACAGTAAAATAAAGAACTCAAGAACAAATAAAAAATTACCCTCTCTATGTGTGTACCACTACTATTTAAATATTAAAAGTGTCTCTCTCTAAAACAGTATTACCGTAATGTAACCCCTGTAGATGGGTGCTGTTCCCTGACAAATTAAATTAAACCCACCCCGCTCTCTCTCATGGGTCTGGCACTTGCAGTAGTAGTCTTCAGTCCTCACCAACCAAACAGCCAAACAGCGAGGCTTTCTTCTCCCTGCACTGCAGCGGTCCGTCCTTGTGCCCCACCCTGGCAGCGGCAGTCTGGTCCAGAAAAAGCCCACAAGATGACCATCCAATTCGTTCATTGCTCACTCACTCGTACACACACGAGCATACGACACTCACTTCAGTGCAGCAGGCAGGGAGCTGAGAGAGATCGACCTGCAGAGAATCTCCCCGTAGCTTTCTATTGCTATACTCCCTGTATAAAAGGCTAGTTGGATTTTTCCTATATAAATGGTTAGTTGGTTTTATGCTATTATAATTTTCACGTTTCGGAAATATGTCATCGATATGTCACTGACAAATCGGAGCCACAACAATCATTGACAGTGATATTTTTTTATTGAAAATTTTCCTATATAAAAGCCCATCCAGGCAGGCCGGCCGATACGTACGTATGTGTGTGTGCGTGCGTGTATGTGCCAGTCGGGCACAGATAATAATACGCTTTGGTCTCACTTGCTTAACGTTTAGGACAACCACCATATGTGCCCCCCCCCCCCCCCCCCACGTGTACTGCTGCCCACAGTATGTAGCTGTACTTACGTCTTGGACCCTAACCACACGAACATGCTGTCACGTACACGTCCAAGCCTAGCTAATAATCGATCGGTCACCACAAGTGATGTGGATCTATATTATATTATACATATATAATATATATGTGTCATGTCGATGTATGATGCATAGATTAAAGTTTGCTTCTACTACTGCAGTAGTTGTCACGGCGGCGGGGCGGCCGATCCGTCTGCCGGCGGCGGCGCCGGCGCGGAGGCGAATCGACTCGTCGACGGTGATCGACGCCAGGAGCTCTTGGGCGGCCGACGGCGACGTCAAGGCGGCAGCGCGCCGGCGGTGGCTGGTGGGGCCGGGGTCGTCGCCGCCGACGTGCCGGGCGCGGTGCGGGCGGTGCACGCCGTGCCGGCCGACGAAGGTGGCCATCCAGCCCGGCGTCGGCCCACAGTGGGAGTACTACCCGGAGGTGTGGCGCTGCAAGTGCGGCAACAAGCTCTTCATGCCGTGAACGCCGCCCGGGGTAATTAATTTCCTTCCGCTCGCGTTGTTTCGTTCTTGGAGGAGAAATTAAAAGTGCTAGCTCTTGCTCTCGGATGATCATCGATGCAGTTGATTTTGCAAAAGGGTACCACGTACGTACAAAAGGGGAGCGAGCTAGCTAGGGAGGTAAAAAGCGCGATGCGATTGTTGGTGGTTAGCAGGTTAGGTAATTATAGGCGTGTGTGTGTGGAACAACCGTGAAGTGATGTTTGTGTATACAGACGCCGGTTATAGACGCGCTGTTCATGCCCTCAACGTACAACTGTGACTTCTAGGGAACTGTGACCACGCAAGAGGTAAAAAAGCTCGCTGCCATACATACCACCATCTCGCGTTGCGTGGCAAGTAAAGATGACAGTGCTGCCGTGAAAGAAGCCGGAGACCAAATGTCGCCGCCCCCTGTGCCCGGTAATGATTGCCGCGCCCTGCAACCTTTTTCACCCACATGCGGCTGCATACGCCACACGCGCGCTCGCTCGACGCGTTTCTTTTCCAAAATTTGGGCCCCAAATCTCGCTATACAATTCTCATCACATCAAAATATCAACACATGAATGAAGTATTGAGTGTAGATGAAATAAAAAACTAATTACACAGTTTTATTGTACTTTGCGAGACGAACATTTTGAGTCTAATTAATCAATGTTTGGATAATTATTCACAAATACAAACGAAATGCTACAGTATCGCATTTATGGCAGAATGCCAAATTTGACACATCCAAGTTTTGAACTAAACATGGCCAGATCATCCCTACCTACGCCCACCTACCTTTCCCCTAGCTAGCTAGGACGAATCTCAAAGCACAAGATAAGAAACAGAAAGGCCCGTCCTTCACGGGAGGAGGAGACCCCGGCCTGTAGCCGATCCCTGTTGGGCCATGATGAGAGAATTTGGCACCGAGCGAGCTGAACAGAGCGCGCCATCTTCTCCGGGACTCGACGTGCGCGAGAAGCGGAGCAGCTCAGCAGCCGCCGGCATCCATGGCTTTTTCGTTCGATCGATCTCGCTCGCCTCTCCCCGGGTCGGTCACCGTCACAAACACAAACCCCACCACCGGCGGCTAGAAGACCCATTTAATCTTGTCCTATCCGTAGAAATGATTATATTTTGACACAAACCCTACAAATACTTACGTATTGAGAGACGGAGAAAGCAGATCATAGCTTTCTCCCTCTGCACAGTGCCCGGTCAAGGGTTTCACTTTCATTGCAGCGCCCTCTCGTCGCCGCCCGTCGACAGCGCAAGGAAATTAAAGGGTATCGATCGATCGCCACCTTTTTCTGCATGCGCCGGATAGCCGGCCTGAATTGCTTGACAACTAACGCAAAAAAACATGGGCTTCTGGCGAGCCTTGTCAACAAGCTAATTAATTAAGCAATCTACTAATAGATGGGTGCCATATGCATCCACATGCTGGGAAAACTCTATATCTCGCGGCTTCGATCGGAGACCAATCTTCACAAGCGATTCTCTCATATATTTGTGCACGTTATATATTACTACGACTGTCCCTGTAGGGAGAGCGCGCTCAAACTAACGTTGGTTTCGTTGCTGAATCGCGGTGTGTGTATAGCAGCAGGCACACGTACGCGTGCAAGGTTTCATAACTTTTAAAGGCGTCATCGTGCTGATTCTACACATACATACTAAACAAAACAGGGACGCGAACCAATGCAAGCATGATCGATCCAACGCCATCCATCCATGTCGGTAGTATAAGTTTGTCGCGTTGGCGTTGCACATTCCAGGGCCAACATGATGAAAGCAGTCGCTGCTCCATAATGGCTTTGACTATTTTGTCGATCCGTTTATCCGATCTCTCTCTGTACACGCACAATGTTTGATTTGTACGTACCACAATTTGTCGTGTGGCAGGCAGGTACATATACAATTGGGGGTATTGCGACACACTGTGGATGAGTAAACGGCCGTATCGGGGGCAATAGTAGAGCGAGCCGGGCCGACAACATTTTAGACAGGCTAAGGCTGGTACGGCATGCAAAAAATCTTGGTCCACAACAAAAAGATCTTACCCAACATGCGTGCTACTGTGTACAAATTTAAAAAAATTTAATAAATAAAGATTTTAGATTTAGACCTGTTTAGATGGACCGCGCTGCTAAAAACAATATTTAGACGTACGTGTGAAGCCGCACCATCGTTGCCGTTCTCTTGGTTAGGCATTTCGGCGTCTGCGTCAGCTGGCGATGAATTAGCCATGGCGCAGTTCACGACATTTTTTTTCTCACCATAAATCAGCACCCGGCCACTGACCATGCGGGTCGATTCTTTTTACCCTGGCATCGCCCCTGTCTGTGTGCGGGGAACACGTGGATGTATATATACGTCGCTTGTTTTCAATTTTTAGCAAAAAAAAAAATGTGAACCCGTGACGAGGGCCTACATATCTAATCCCTCCGTCCCAATATGTAAACATTTGTAGGGTTCAAATTTTAAAATGTAAGCATTTCTAGGGATAGGACAAAACTAAATGGGTTGGTGGGGTGTATGAAGAGTTGATGGGTAGCGTAAAATGATGGACATATAAGTCTTTTAACAGTTCTACTTTTTTTGTATTTGAATGTTTTAAATGCTTATAACGTGAGACGGATGGAGTATATATGTATGGTACTCCCTCCGTCCCGTAATGTTAGCATTTCAAGCATTCAAACTAAAGAAATAATAGAACTGCTAAAAGACATCTATACCCATGTTTTACACTACCTACCAACTCTCCACCCAAACTACCAACCTATTTTATTTTGTCCTATCTATATAGAAATGCTTGCGTTTTGATATAAATGGTTAGGTACGGGAAGCGAGGGAGTACATAATATATGCCCAGCAGTACGTTGAGGACTGATGAGCAAGCTGCAGGTGCATCTCGCACTACCTGCAGCAGCCTGGTCGTGTCAGAGTACGTTGAAGTGGAGAAAAAGCCATCCACGAGGACGGATGAACATGCGCGCGGCACTCAAAGTTTACCGTGCAAAAAGAAAATTTCCATCACATTAAAATATCATAGCTTGCATGGAGTACTAAATGTAGATAAAATTAAAAACTAATTACACATTTTTGTTGTACTCTGTGAGACGAACATTTTGAGCCTAATTAATTAATTTTTGAATAATTTTTCACATATACAAACGAAATGCTACAGTGACACAATGATTACGAAGTGACCCCAAACCCCCGAATTTCCACCCCCATCTTTTGGATCTAAACAAGACCCGAGTGTCCGTCCGGCCCCACACGTGGGCGCGCGCCTGCCGTAGCCATTGCTGCTGCTGCTGCGGATAGAAAAAGCTCGGCGGGCTGGCTTCACAAATTGGCTCACTGGGCCATACCGGCTCCCTTACCTGGGCTCAGCAGTGAAGGATTAGCAGCGAGCCGCGGGCGGATCCAACAGATATTGCTGGGCCGCACGAGTGCTTTTCCTCAATAGGCTTCACAACTGGGCTCACTCAACACTGGAGATCGATGATCATAAGGTAAGAAATACGCGGACCCTAATTACTGTAAAACGGAAGATCTAAATGTACTATTTACACGAACTCGAATTAATCAAGCTCACAAATTAAAAACAATCCACGTATAGTAGGCCACCCTCGTCCAACACGAGAGAAAAATAAGCTGTCTCTTCACATGCTGGAGACCCTGATCATCAGAAATCCTCATTGCCATAAATTAATCCTGTACTGAAAAGGTCCGGAACCAAAATTCTGCATTGCTGCTGTAACAGCAGGACGCAAGTCAGTAGCGGTGCCTGCCAGGTGTCCGATCTCACTTTGACCTTGGAGCCCGGCCTCCTTGTCCCTGCCAGGTGCGCAGCATGAGCATATATTGGAATGGTTGTGCTGCTGACTCGAGGCTAAAACATATACAAGCCGGTCAGAGTAGCTGAGGCCTCGTTCGTTCGGATTCCAAAACCTGAGTAGCCGGTCAGTGACATCAAACTTCCAAATTCGACCTCCTAAATTCGACATCAAAACAAGCCTGAGTCGTTCATCTTGAAAATAAGATCGGACACTGAAACTTTGCCGCATCTTTCTCTTCGGAATAATAGGATGCGGCCAAAAGACCGAGTTTGATCATTGCAGCAGACGACACTTTCAGAATGTCTTCTCTCAGAAGATGCCGAAGAGGCTCAGCAGAAGCAGCAGTTAAAGCTAACGCCGCCGTCTTGCCGATGCAAAGAATAATATCACAGACGGTTACAGTTCCTCAAAATTTTCTCTCCAAACTTCACTATTCACCTATCACATCAAATCATATCAAATCTTTCTCCTCGTGCATGGAGCCCTAAATGTAGTTAAATAAAAAACTAATTACATAGTTTTGATGTACACGACGAGATGAATCTTTTGAGCCTAGTTACGTCACGATAGGACAATGTTTACCACAAACAAACGAAAAGTGCTACAGTGTCCGATGTGACTTTTCTACCAACTTTTCACCCCTCTTTTCATCAACTAAACACAACCAAAGAATCAAAACTCTCTTCTTTTCTTTCCTATAGATCTTGCCCAACTCAATCATATTGTCCACTGCAGCATTGGTGTACTTCTTCAGATCCTCCAGATGATTAACTTCAAGCAGTGCAGGTCTGGCCTTTTTGACTTTACTCCTTTCGGTAGACGTCAGTGGTCTGTTGTGGATATATATATGTCGGTCTTCCTGCTCTTTAGACTCTTCCTTAACTGAGAAAAGGATGTTTATGTAATTCTTAGGGCTTGTTTAGATCCCAAATTCACCTCCCAAATTTACTATGTAAAAAGAAGATTCCCCATCACATCAAAATGTCATAACATGTATGGAGTACTAAATGTTGATGAAATCAAAAACTAATTGCACGGTTTTGTTGTGCTCTGCGAGACGAACATTTTGAGCCTAATTAATCAATTTTTGGACAATTTTTCGCACATGCAAACGAAACGCTACAGTGCGCCGACTGACGCGCGTCAGTCGGCGCAGTGTACTGCAGGCCCGATTCGGGCAGCCGGATTCGGCATCTAAACAGGCCGTTATTCTCATTCCTACTCATATGGAACTATGTATACAAGTTCAAAGACATTTTAGAGCAAATGCAAAGATTAAATTCCAGGAATGGTTTGCATTAGGCAAACATATATCAAAATATGTACATGTCAAGAGCAGGTTAAATATTTTTATCAATGGTGCAGTGGACTGCATGTATTCAATGGATCAGAAATTATTATCAATGGCACAGATAGCCCCCTAGCTTATCAAGGACATATTAGCTATCCAGGTAGTTTTTTCCTGGGTTGAAGAAGATTTGTGACTGAACATTTGGTGCTATCTAACAAGAAGCAATTTCAGAGATCAATCACCCTTATAAAAGGCTGAAACTGCTTTGGAAATGATCACACTCATGTTGGAATTAAATTACCTGCTTCTGTCACTGATGAGTCGACATAGTTTCCAGCATGTCCAATCAAGGTACCAAATGTGCTTTGCGAGATTGAATTACTACAAGAACCTGCAACAAGCGCACAGTTAGAAAAGAGTATCCACTTAGTAAGGAATTTCCTTAAGCATAAACTTAGTGAAGTACTTAAACACAAATAGTAAAAAATATTTGATCCAATTTTGCAAAGGCATCAATATAAGATGAACTCCCTCCATTTTCAAATAGTGACATTTAGGATAAACTAATTAGCTCAGCAGTAAAGCCTTTGCATGAGGAACCACTACTCACCTAAAAAACCCATGTGGATGCTAAAATAAAGTTGGAAGGACAGGAACTACCAAAAGCGGCTTCCCTTAATTTTACTATAGACATACTACCTAACAATCATCAACAAACAACACATCCCATGCAAAATCCAAGTCTTGAGTTTAGAGGATGACAACTTTCTAAACAAGAGGTTGGGTTGATGTGGCAAATATGACTTACCTTGCTTTCCACTTGATTGAAGTGGACGCTTCTGATGCGGCTCCTTTGGTTTACCAGCTTCCAATCTTTCATCTGAAGGTCAAAGTCCATTAGTTGGTGAAACAGACACAAACATACGCAGTCAATCCCCAAAAAAAGCAAAGGTGATAATTGCGAATCATCTGTTTTAGCCACAGCAGTGAGGATGACAACTTTTGAAACTAAAGGTTTGGTTTAAGTAACAAATGTGAATTCACCTTGCTTTCCACATGTCTGAAGTGGATGCTTCTGATGGAGCCGCTCGAGAGGTTGACCAGCTTTCAAACATTCATCTAAGGCCAAACAAGTCCATTAGTTGGTGAAACAGACACAAACATGCGCAGTCAATCCCCCCCCCCCCCCCCCCCCCCCAAAAAAAAGAAAGCAAAGGTGATAATTGTGAATGCTGAATGATCTGTTTTAGCCACTGCAGTATGATCCCTAAAAGGTTTGCAGTAGAGGTAATCGAATCTGATCTATCCATGGTAGTTTATCTTGTATAAGCTGGACTAATATCATAAGCTGGTGCCGCTCAAGCTATCAAAAACTAATTCATTAAGTCAAGAACAAAGAAAGGTCAATGCATGTAAAATGATTGAATAGCAAAACGAAAGGCTAACATTTACCGAGTGTTTTTGGGGTTTTGCCGAGTGCCCCAGACACTCGGCAAATGCCCGGTTTTCCGTAGTGAGGGCCAATCGCCTCATACCGCCAGGATTGAGCATCGTGATTGCCTTAGGGCAGGTACATTGTTACACGTCAGCGGTCTCATAAGTCGTCTCATGCAGTGCCACGTAGGATTTTTGTTGATGTAGAGGAGAGAGAGCGAGGTGAGAGAAAGAGGTCGCTGCTTCGCGAAACAACCGCATCATGAGCTAAATTTTAGGACTATGAGACAACTTTACCACCATTGTATGAGTTTTGTTGTCATGCAACCAATAATATTTCTTTATTTTCCCATAAATTAAGGGATATTGTATTACTATGAGACAGCCAAAACAACAACCTATTGTATAGATTACCTGATAAATCATCTCAAGATTACGTGTCGCTGCATGAGACCGTCTATTAGATGACGCCAATGTACCTGCCCTTATCCACGGTCGCGGAGCCAAGAGGGGGCAGGCAGGGGCCGGTGTGACTAGTTATCGCGCGCGCGATTTATTCACGCGTGTCGCCCGAAGAACTGCCCCGCCCGCTCACCGGTAAGTCCATCTACCACATCTTTCTGTTTCCTTCCCGTCCGTTCTGTTCGCTTGTTCCTCTTTCGTTTGTTTCATGCACTTATATGTTCTTCACGTGCAGTAACTTGTTCGCAACGTGGATGTTTCTGTTCTTCATATGCAGTAATTTGTTCAGAACGTGGACTTATTTGTTCTCCATGTGCAGTAATTTGTTCGCAACGTAGACTTACATGTTCTCCATGTGCAGTAACTTATTCGCAACGTGGATTCTTTTGTTCTTCATATGTAGCATTTGTTCGCAAAATGGACTCATTTGTTCTCCATATGCAGTAATTTGTTCACAATGTGGACTTACATATTCTTCATGTGTAATAATTTGTTCACAATATGGATTGATTTGATCTTCATGTGCAGTAATTTGTTCACGACGTGGATTTTTTTGTTCTCCATGTGCAGCAATTTGTTTGCAGCATGGACTCATTTGTTCTAGTATGTTAAAAAATATTCGCAAAAAATATCATCTAAATATAGTCAAGTGAGATCTTGTTTCGAAGATTTTATCGCAATAAGCATTATGTTGCGATCGGAATTTAATTTGGATGTTTGGTCTAAGAGAAATGACTTTTTTTCTAGCCTTTATCTCATGCAAGAGACCTGACACGTGCGCTCTTTTTTCTGCTGCTCCACTCTTCATGCGATACACGTGAAAATAGTCTCATCAAACAATCGGCCCAACATCAGCCCAGTAAAAAACGAAAGCGCGTTCGCTTCTTCGGGCGACGGGCGTCTCCGCGTCACCAGGATGATGCCTAGACGCGCCCGCCAGGGGCCATGACCCTACTAAGCTCATTGTCAAATATGATTAGTAGTAGTATTTGTGATAAGTTAACTACTTTTTAGTTGTTAAATAGAGTAGGGTTAGATTTTGTAGCAAGAAAACTACAAGCCATTTAAATGGAAGAATGGGCTCTAAATGCATTAAATAGTAAAAGAGTTAATATTCTTTTTTCCAAATTTTTTTTAGATAATGGAAAATATATTATCCGCCTTGACCAAAGCGGCTACAGCAAAAAAACTAACATGAAAATTACATCCCATCAAGGGGCTCTAGTAATCCTACGCGACCAACAAGGTCGCTATAACACGTTTGTCAAACCTTACAAAGAACTGAAAACGTTGGACACCGACCACTATTGATGCTTCTTCCAAGGAAACAACACGAAGACCTGGTGCAGATACAGCCTGCCAACCAATATTCGAACTGTTACGCCATCCAATGCCTCCGCCCTGATCTGAATACTGAACAGGGTGTCCACAGGTAGAACTACCCGGCCTTGGCGAACATGAACTTCGACGACGCGCCTGCACCGCCGCCGCCGGCCTGGAGAAACCAGGCTAGATTTTCACCCAGTTATTGATCACCCACAAGCGCAACAGTGGACGGTCTGACCAATGACTTCAGCAGCGCCTTCAACAAGGTGTGTGTCACGGAGACTTCCACCGCCACCGGTCCGGCAAACATGCCAGACAAGGATTTCACCCAAATCGCTGCCACAAGCGTCACCACTGCGCCCGGCCAACGAAAAGGCCGCCTTCACCGGAAGGACACCAACATCTTCGCTCAGGACGCCGCCACCGCAAGATGAGACGCACGCCGGCCGCCGTCGACAAAACACCGCCACCTAGAGGAAGAAGTTCCGCCGGCAGAGGGGCGGCACCAACCTGTGGGAAGGCGGTGGCGCGGCTGCTAGCGAAGTTCGCCCAAGTTGCCCGCATGGGAGCGACGCGGAGCGACGGGGGCGTTCGATCTGTTGCAACTCTGTAGCCTCCATGTCGCTAGGGATGGCAAGAGCCGCCACCGGAGAGGCCACGCGAGCCGATGCCGCCGCACGACTGCACCCACCGGCGCACGACCCCGATGCCGGCAGAGCTCCCAGATCCGGGCGCCCCCAAGGCGCCGCACCAAATGGGAGCCGCGGCCACCACGCCGGCGTCAGCGTGTGCCCACGCAGAGGACCAGGCCGGCCACTGCCAACCGTACGCCTCCCGTCGGGCCGCGCAAGCCTCGCCTGAGCCGCCGACGGCCCGCGCGTCGTGGATCCGGCCGCCACCGCGCCTGAGAACAGCGCTGTCAGATCCACGCGAGACAGCCGGTGAGCCGCCCCGCCGCCGCCATCCCTGGGTCAGCCGGGCTTCCGGCGAGGTCCTCCGGCGGCGGCGAGGTGGAGAGAGAGAAGTGAGGGAACGGGCGGCAACACTAGGGTTGGCCTCCCGAGCCGCCAGGGAGGGGCGCCGCGGGGGCTCCCTCATATAGATCCTTTTTCGAAAAATTTAGTGTCCGCATCTTTCTATTGTCCTCTTTCCCCTTCTCTTGTAACGTAGCTTTTTGTTTGTTTGTTTTTTTCGTATTCAAAGCTCACGCTTTAGTCTGCCCGTAAAACACTGTAAATACTATACGTTTCTTGCACTAAAGTTCAAGCAACCCGCACGGTAAACGCTTTAGTTCACGGGTGCTTTTGCAAAAAACCCCCTCAATATTGATGAAATAAACCCGCGGTCCTCTATCCCTCTCGCTTCTCTTCCGCTATCACCCCCTCCTCTCTCCGCCCGGGCCAACCCTTTCTTTCCCTCTCTCTGCTCGGCCGACGGGGGCGGCAGACGAGGCGGCCAGCGGGGGCCTGGCCTCCCCCGCCATCTCCCTGGCTCCCTCCGCCGCCGCTTCCCCCGCCCTCTCACCGGCTCTCTTCGCTCCCCCAGTCCTCCTCATCTCCCTCCGCCGCCCCGTTGGCCGCCATCTCCCCTGTCCCTCCTCGGCTCCCTCCGCCACCCCGTTGGCCGCCCTCTTCCTCGCCCCTCCTAGGCTCCCTCCGCGATATCTTGGCCAGTGGCGGGATCCATCCTCCCCGTGCGCCTCCACCCGCTGGTGGTGGCACCATGACTCGGCGCGAGCGCTGCTGGCGTGGGCCGGCGCGCCCGCATGGACAGGGCCTACTTTGGTCTCCAACGGCGCCGCCTGCGCCGGCCGCCTCTGGCGGGGCTCGCGGACCTCCACCACCACCCTGCATGCGCGCGACGCGCGACGCACTCCGGTAGCACCCATGGACGGAGCAGCTCCTCGACGACCTCCTCGCTGACCTCGCCGACCTCCACGTCTATGGATTTCGACATCTACTGTCAAATCAGAGGTGAGCACCATCCCCTCCTCTCCTAGATCCAGATAACATGTCGGCACATGCGGCGCCCTCCTCTGTTCTTCCCCCAACCACCGCCCTATCGCTGCTCGCCTGGACTGCCGGCTAGTGTTTGCTTGAGTGAAGCGAAGCCGTGCAAGCTCGACAGTGTGGCGGGAGCGAGCAAAGGGAGGCCACGAGAGCTCGGCAGCTTGGAGGAGCTCGTGGACCCGCATGAGATCCAGTGGTGCGGAGGTTTAGTAGATCTCGTCAGTCTCCGTGGTGGCCATGCTTGGTGGCGTTGGACCGGAGCAGTGGGCAGCAACACGGCACGGCGGGAGGCCCAGCTCTGCCTTTGTCGCTCCCTGGCTGGCTACCTACAAGGTGTGCTACTCCCTTGTTCGTGCTCTCTTCCTCTCTCCTTTCTGAAGATGTGGACTTGTTTATCTGTTCACGTACATGTGTGCATGTGTGCTCGCTCAACCTTCCCTGCTCCCTCAACCATACGGAATAGATGCATATATATGTGGATTTGCTGCTGATGTGCTTTCACCTGCATGTGCAAGACACCATGGGAGTTGGATGCTGGCCACCACCGGACACTACTGCTTGCTGAAATTTGTTGTTCCCCCAAGGTGAGCAATGAGTTTTGCTCTTCTATTTTTCTTCCTTTCTTCTATATATGATGCGTGCTGTTATAAATTTTCACTGGACAAAAGGTTTTTCCCTTATGTATTGAACCATTGAGTCAAGCTGTTCTGCTATTCTAGATGCGAATCAAGTTGTTGTGTGGGCTTAGTCAAAAGAAAGAAATTGATGGCTAAAATAGTTTATATTACTGAGAAATATTTTGTATCCTTGGACACTATTTTTGAGTGTTTGTCTAATGAGGAATTATTGTCTCCCGGTGATAAAGTTAGCGAGATATCGTTGTACAGCATGCAGGCGCTGGCCATCGAAACTTGAGGTGGGAAAGATTGGCAGAGCGTGCACTCCGAGCGTCTAGACGAGAAAAACCCCACTGACAGCTCTACCAGTGCTGTTAGACGACGATCTTCATATGTTCTGCTTGTACTGTTACTTTCGCTATATATGCTATGTTGACGCCTGCAGGTCTCCGACTAAGGTAGAAGTTGTAATGCTACGACGTTATCGTGCAACTCTGTTTCTTGAGCAGGATTCTTACGTCCAACAAGGCAACAGACTATATTGGTGCTTTCGGCATAAGAAGTGTGGTGAAATACTGAGACCGCGCCCCCGCGTCGCCTCCCATGGGCGGCTCCCCGGCGCCCCTTGGCCCAACCCCGCCACCCTCCCCTTCACCTCCGCCGCCACCGGAGCTGCCCGTCGGAAGCCTGGCGAGCAGCAAGGAAGGTGGAGGCGGGGCTATCTCCCTCCCTCTCCCTTCCTTTCCTCCCCTCCCAGCTTCTTTATCTCACCTCTACCCCTCTTCTCATGCAAGTCCATGGAGGCCAGATCCACGACGGCGGATCCGCGTGGTGCCGATGGCACGACACTTAGCCAGATTCGGCAGTTGGCCGCTGGGTTGGCGGCGGCGGCTGGCATAGGCGGCGGCGGGCGCACGGGCGGCGGCCAGCGCAGGGCCACGCAAGCCAGCGATGTCTGGGCGTGGGCGTGCGGGCGGCCATCGGCCGGATGACGAGGAAGCGGCCTGGTCCGGGGTGCTCGGGCCCACGACGGCCGGTGCGAGAGGCGGCCCCGCGCGCCGGGCAGCGGGGCGGCCAGCGGCTGGTGCAGCCGGCGGTTGGCCTGCGGCGCGGCCAAGGGAGCGATCACGGCCGAGGGTTGTTCGGCAAAGGGCGACGTCATGGGTTCGCTCGGAGGTGCTTTGGCGTTGCCGTGGTGGCGTTGGCGGGGACGATTTGATGCTCGTTGAAGGCACCGTGGCGGCGTGGTTGGTGTCTTCGATCGTCTTGCTTCGTGTCCTGTGGTTGTGGTCTGGTGCAGGTCAAGTGCATGTAGCTGGCATGGTGTCGAGTTAGGCGAAATCCTTCACTAGCGATGCTGGTGGCGACGGCGGCGGCACCCTTGCGGTGCCGTTCTTCCCGTTGGGGGCACCATTGTGAGGCACCGTGTTCCTACTACATGAGGATCTCGAGAGTGAAAACCCCGTGACGGCGACGTCATTGGTGTCGTGCCCTCCTTGAAGGCACCGCATCTGGAGACCCGACTTGGCTTGGCGGTGGAGGTTGGATGGTGGTGTTGCCCGTACGCAGTGGCCCGTGCTGGCAGGAAGGTGCAGAGGATCCATGGATGCTAGAGGTCTTTGTACTGGCGTGCATGGCGTGGTGGAGGTTCCGGTGTTGGATGGGCGGAGGTGTTGCTCTCATAGTAGTTCTCATGTATCTGAGAGACTGAGACCTTGGCAGAGTGTGAGGCGGTGGGTGAGGCGAGGCCCCACACAATGTGGCCAGGATAAGTGGTCTTCATTGGTGCCGCGACAGGAGTGTTCTACTAACGCACTACTGGAGCAGGGCTTTGACAATCATGTGTGTGTGGTTTGAGGGTGATAGCCCATGGTGGAGGTGTTCAAGCTGCCGCTCAGGCTTGCAGCGGACTGTGGCATTTGGCGTGGCACAACATTGGTGACGACAACACATTTTACTGTGGTTAACCTTTGACTCCTCTCCCAGGCAGCAGGGGGTGTAACGTTTTCTTGTGTGTGTTTTTTGAGTGCGTTGTTTGGGTGGTGATGGTGATGTGTGTTTTTTCTTTCGCTTCGGCGCGTGATGTAACTTTGCCACCTTCTTAAATGACATGACAGTGCGCCTGCCCTTTATTTCAAAAAAAAGTGTGGTGAAATACTGGGGTTTTGTATTTTAATTTAATTAGTTATAGGGGTAACATTAAAATGCATGCTACGTACTCTGTTTCTCCTAGTCTGTAAAACACTCTATTGTCCAAATTCTCTTAAAAAGTATGAACATTCCTTGTCAGGTTTGTTATGTGCAGATATTCTTTTCGGTTGCTCGAGTAGGTTCATTCAAAGTTTAAATCCCATCAAATGCAGTACAAACAGTAACCGCGCCTTTCCTCACTCCGTTGATGCGTGTACAAACAGCATGCATTATAATCATATATATAGCTAGCTAGGAACTCAATCCCATAGGGTTTGGCCGGCCGTTTAATCATATCTTAGAGCTTGATTATTTCGCGGTGCCATCTGACGGCCGTGGATGCGTGAATCGATGATATCGCCAAAGATACGATGACACATATGTCCAACCCGAGAGCGGCCGATAATGGAAATTAGGCGTCGAACAATCAAGGCCCGAATCGGTGGATTGATCGAGGGCTGCCGTATAATAATATCTTGCTCCGTTCATATACGCGTGCGCATCGCAACATAGCGAAACGCGCACGTGGCGCACGTCAAGCTAGCTGTGATCTACGTGTACACGCGCAGAGGTTCACGGAGAAATTAAGCACCTTTCGTGGTGGTTAAATATTATATTGGAAAAACTGAGAAAAAGAAAAATACGGAGTGCAATATTTGCATTGTGTATGAGATGAGATGGGCACGTGCGTAGGAACCTGTAGCATGAAATCTTAGCATTTTGCTGGCTACTCGCACTGCCATGTCTCCCCTTGACACGCAGTACGTGTACTGTCACAAACATACCGCATAAGTTTTCCATATTAACTACTAGTAGAAAAATATAGTAAAAAAGAATTTTACTTCTTTAATTTAAGGACGAGTTTAAGTCAATTTTTGACAAATTAACCGGTAACTTGTTAAAGAGTAAACTGAGGTCGGTTTAAGCTTACTATGTAACCAGTAACTTCGATAAAACTAATCGATCTACCGTAGTTTCGTGGCGGAGCTGTACGCCACGTTTCCGTCACTGTTGAGGATGGCCACCCTGTACTTGTCGTCGTGTCGGCCTATTGTCCAGGAGCCGGAGCACGATGGAGGCACGCTCCCACAATTTTATAATAAAAACATGTGAGCTCTTAGATTTCTGATTCAAAAATGCATGAACGAATTATGCTCTACTTGTCAAAATGGTATGATTTCATCTAAAAAGAAGACAACATACTACATTTCATCACCTCAAAGGATCCACTCATGTAAACGCCGCATGTCAAAGTTATCTTCTGTTCCCATACAATTTCCATAACAACTCACGAAACTGAGACAACAACCTTTCCCACAATTGTATCTTTTGATTTGGACAAGTCTTTCCAGAAAAATATATGCTTTTCGGTATAATATGGGAACTTTTCTCTCTTTCCCTATTAATGCTTGCATTCTTCATTTATATTCCAACATGAGGGATATAAATGTTAGCTACATTCAGTTGTTTAGAGAATTCTTGTTAAAGTGATAGGAGAGAAAATATTATGAAATTGCGGTTTTCATTTTTCTACAATTATCCGTTCATTAATAAGGTGAGCTAAAGCCGAAATCAAACATACAGGATCATGAAAGAATATGTATTTTTTTAATAAGCCATTACACACTGAGTTTTTATTCAGACCCTTTCGCTAGAATAGCAGGAAATATGGTATGAAAAAAGAATAGTACGAAATATACTACTTTCTCTGAACCTACACATGCTGAAAATTGGCCATTATAAAACAAAAATGAAATAATAAAGAATATGCCTCACATATAACTGGAAGTGGAGTGCGTGAAGCTACTGTAAGAGAGTTGGGGTTTATTTATTTGTTACTGCATGAAGGGGTTGTTATGCTTCACCCATTGAGAGGCCAAGTGTGGTGCCTCGTTTTACTTTGTTTTCTTTTACCCCTTTTCACCTTCCGTGTTTCAACTCTTGAGAGATTCTTACTTCAGCTTCCCGCCATCCTCCAGTGCCGATAATCACTATGTGGCCCTCTTACCATGTCTTTATACTTTACGCAACGGCAGAGGCGCTGGTGGCGCTGCTGCTGTGTTGCGCGCTCGCCATGGTGTTCCTGGGCTGCGTGCTCACCGCGGACGCGCGGGTCGCGGCACTCATGGCGTGGAAGTGCACGCTGCGCGGCGGCGGCGCTTACGCAGTGCTCGGCGATTGGCGCGACTCCGACGCGTCGCCGTGCCTATGGACGGGCGTGTCGTGCAACGCCGACGCCGCCGGCCGCGTCACGGAGCTCAGCCTCCAGTTTGTCGACCTGCACGCATAATATTATTGTAATATTTGCGCTGGAGCTTGGCAAGCTTGGGAACCTCAGGAACCTGCTGCTGTGCCAGAACAACCTCGTCGACGTCATCCCGCCGGAGCTCGGGGCGTGCTTGGCGCTCGCCGTGCTAGACCTCTCCATAAACGGCTTTACTGGCCACATCCAGGCGGCGCTGTTGAACCTCACGTCACTGCAGGAGCTCTAGCTCAGCGTCAACAAGGTCTGCAGCCCCATCCCCGCCGAGCTCGCACTTTGCACCTACCTCACCGACCTCGAGATCTCTAGCGCCATCACCGCCGAGATCGGCAAGCTCACGGCGCTGTGCATGCTCTACCTATGGGCCAACCTGCTCACCGAGAGCATCCCGCCGGAGATAGGTGGCTGCGCGAGCCTCAAATCTCTCGACCTGTCACAGAACGCGCTTAGCGGGCCCATCCTAAGGTCCGTCTTCCGGCTGCCGCGACAATGCCTTGTCCGGTGAGATACCGCTGGAGATCAGCAACTGCACATCGCTCGTCCGGTTCCGAGCCAGCGGCAACCACCTCGCCGACGCGATCCCGCTGGAGGTCGGTAAGCTCGGCAGCCTCAGCTTCCTGGACCTCAGCTCAAACAGGATGTCCGGGGCCATCCCGGCCGAGATCGTCGGCTGCCGGAACCTCACGTTCGTCGACCTCCACAGCAACGCCATCACCGGCGTTCTGCGACATGCTCTCGCTGAGGAGCACAGAGGGAGGAAAGGCTTCCCGCCGAGGCCATGTCTGCTGTCCGCGTTTGTCATGGCCCTAGGCAGATTGCCACCTGAACGCATCCGTGCTCGTCGCAACCTGGGCGTCGCCGTGGACGGGAAGCAGGGCTACTTGGGGCTCCTCGCAACCTGGGCGTCGCCGTGGACGGGAAGCAGGGCTACTTGGGGCTCCTCGCGCTGATGGCTAATGCACAAGATGGAAATCTTTGAGGCGACCTTGACCGAGCGGGACACTAATCTGGGTACGTGAGAGCTCAATGAAGAAAAAAGTGGGAGTCGGTGTTTCTGTCATATATGTGGAGGAATCAATTTTCCATATGGAAGTATTATGATGTGGGGACTATTTGACGAGCGGCATGCGCGTGTATTAGAAAAATATAGTGAACAAGAATTTTATTTTTTCAAAATAGAGTATCTAAATTTAAATGAGTTAAATTCTACATAGTTTATTAAAATTTTAATGAAAGATGGCAGTAATTTAATGGATGAACAGTATGAAATAAAACAAACTTGTAATTGATAGATCCAATACAAAGAAATCATCGTACATGTTTCTACCAAGAGCACAATAATAGATAAAAAAATAAAATTAAAACTATTAAGATATAAATTACAACATATTAAAGTACCGTGGGTTGATTTTTATAAATATTTTTATAATATTCTAATAGTCATGCTCGTGCGACACAAGTGTTTTTAGAAACATAGTAATTTTTAGAAACATAGTGAACCAAATTATATATTCACAGAAAATATCAAAAATAATTTTGTATTTGTAGCAAAATACATACGACAAAGACTTATTTTAGATTAAGTGACCAATAATTTAACATCATAGACATCAAAATTAACCAATAATCAAAACACATAGTCCATGTCATAATTGTTTTTATCCACTTCCAACTTTAATAAACTAAAACAATTTTGTATACCAGCTCGGTTTACCTTTGGCAGTGAACGGTGGTGGCAGGGTCACCGCTGACACGGAAGAGACAACAACATAATTGAAAGGCATGCTATGTGATCACTTAGCAAAATCGATGCTGGATGAAGCTGCAACTTAGCGCTTACATTTTTAGATCAACAACGGATTTGGGTGGATTAATGTGGCAGCGCCACATCTATTTTCTAACATCGTTGAGGCGTGTACAATAGATTACAAGCACGTACGAGATACGAGGGTTTATGATAAGATCTTATCTTGTTGAATCCTATATTGGTGGATGATAGTGCGACATCTATTTGTCAACATTCTCGAGGCGTGTACAAAGGATTACAAGTACCCACAAGACGCGAGGGCTTAGAATTATATCTTATCTTGTTGAATTCAATATTGGTGGACACGTAGAAATATATGTGTCAGACCAGCATAGAACATATAAGATACAACAATTAGGCATGCAATATATTGACATAAAAGCTATTTCTAGATACTGACATCACACTAAACCCTTCTAGATAGACTTCATCATTTTAGTAGAGTATTAATTAATTATAAATGGCAAAGGGCAGTATTCTCACGTACTCGCTTGGATCATGTTCCGTTGCCCCCCTCTAGCCTAGCTATCGCTGCACGCCTAGGTCCTCTGCACACGTGAGACAACAGTTGATCGAGCAAGCTATATACCGTGGCCATTTTCTCCTCTCTTTTTTTTTGACTTACGGAGCTGGCCCTCTCGCGTTGGTAACCAGCCCCAGATTTTTTTGACGCATGCAGCCGGCCTCGCGTGAGAGTCGGAGTAGCGGCAGGGAGGAAATTAGCATGCAGGCAAGCGTGGGACTGTGGGAGTCGTAACGGAGTCCGCGTTCGTCTCAACTGCAAAATACGCGAGTTTTAATTTCGATCGGATGTGTATCCGAGTACGGAAGAGTCCGACGGTTATTTTAGACTATTTGATTGGTGGGTACACGGGGTGGGTAAAGAAATTTTATGGTGAGAAAAGTAATGCCCAAAACGGCAAAAACTCTCTAGAAACATCGTTTTGTGAAAACTTTCCACGTCGTTTCCACCGTTGGACATGACATGTGGGTCCTCTGTGAGGGGTGGGTAGAAATTATTTGGGTGAGAAGCGTTTTCAATTCTACTGGATCCTTATAGTATAGATTAAGGGGTGTTTGTTCTATAGACTAAAGTTTAGTCCACGTCACATCGATTATACGGGATATTTAATTTTTTGCCATCGTTACGAATGGCCACTCTTCAAATGTCAGTTTTACATTTTCCCTAACGTTTTTGCCATCGGAGAGAGAAGATTTCTTACGTTTTTGCCAAAATCGCATACGTGGCATGACACCTCTACGTGCCGGCGTGGACGGGCCACGCGAAATACCCCTTTTACTCGTGCTAGCCCACCCCATGCAACCTTCCTTTCCCTATGACAGATGGGATCCACCGCCGGTGGCTTCATTGGCTCCTGCCTCATCTCCCTCACGCGCCGCTCGTCTCCGTCCCCATCGCCGACGTTGGCCTCGGGCGGTGCCAGCGACGCGGAGGCCGGCGAGCAGTGGTGGGCTAGCACCTTCATCGCCGAAGGGGCGCCATGGTCCACGCGGAGATCAGGGAAGAACGCCCGCCGCCGGCGCCGAGGAGGGGCCCGTCGCCGTCGGACCTGAAGGCCGGATGTCCATCGCCGACGTCCTGCAGGACAACATGGAGGACGAGCTCATGGCGGCCAGGGAGAGCGGCCTCCTTGCCGGCGGATCCGTGCCGTCTCCACCGTGCGCGCCTTGAGTCCCGCGTGCTCCTGATGCCCGCCGCCCTCCCCGTCGACCGCCGCCACTACCGCCCTATCGTCGACCGCCACCGCCGCCGTCCCCGTCAACCGCCACCCTCCCCATCGACTGCAGCCGCCGTCCTCCCCGTCGACCGCCGCCGCCGCCCTCCCCATCGACTCCTTCCCCCGCGCCGTCTCTACCGCGCACGCCGCTGTGCGAATCCTCGCGCGTGTTGTCCGTGCACCTCCGGCAGCCCTGCGCGGGGTCAACCACGCCGTCGCCGTCGCCATTGCGGTGCTGACGTGGGCGGTGGACCCATTTGTCATAGAGAGGAAGGGTGCAGACGTGCAATAGAGAGGAAGGGTGCAGGGGCAAAAGAGACATTTCCTATGGTCTGTCCGTGCTGGCGTGTAGAGGTGTCGTGCCACGTACGCGATTTTGTCAAAAACATAAGAAATCTTCTCTCTCCGATGGCAAAAACATTAGGACAAATGTAAAACTGACATTTGAAGAGTGACCATTCGTAACGATGGTAAAAAATTAAATATCCCCGATTATACGGATGCTAATTAAAAGTATTAAATATATGTTAATTATAAAATTAATTACATAAATGAGAGCTAATTCGCGAGATGAATCTAATAAACCTAATTAATCTATCATTAATATATGTTTAGCACATATTTACTGTAGTACTACATTGTCAAATCATAGACTAATTAGGCTTAATAGATTCGTCTCGTAAATTAGTCCTCAATTATGTAATAGTTTTTTAATTAACCTATGTTTAATATTTTTAATTAGTATTTTTACATTTAATGCGACAGGGACCAAAGTTTAGTCCCTGCAACAGACTAGGAGTCCTTATCCCAAAGTTGTTTTTGGCGTAGTGGACACACTCTCACCAGCAGTGTGGCTTTCACGCTCAATTTTCTTTCATTCTTTTACTGTCTTCTAAAAAAAGATTATGTTAAAGCACAAACTTTTGCATTTACTAGAAATCTTTTCTTAATCTTCAAGATATATAGTTAAGTTAAACAAGAAACTATAAGTTAAGAACAAGTTCCAAGGAATCTACTTTTCAAACAAGCTCTAAATAAACCTCCTTCCATGAAATCCCTACTACAGTAACTAGTTCATCCCAAATAGACGCTAAACGTATTACGAACATCGTATAATCGATCGTATCCAATACCCAACTGCCAACCTGAAAAAGAACACCGGCAAAAAAGAAAAGCACGTAGTAAAATATACTGGCAGCTGAACTTCTCGAGTGAGAAAAGGATTAGACTCCATTAGACTGGCCACTGCGTCACCGATGCCTGAAAACTAAATATCCAGACACTTTGCAGCGATGCTGAAAAGCCTAGACGCCGCACAATGTTGCCGCACAATGTTTTGCACCAATGCTCAAATAAAGATGGGCCCAAATTCATCAAATCAACTCCGACATGGCTGCTCAGTTTATGACCGGAGAGGAACGGCCGACCGTAAAAACATTTTTTAATTAACCCAGCATCGGTTCACCGACGTGACTAGCGAGTCAAGATTTTTGTTTTAGCATGGTCCTTCACAGTGGCAAACCTGGATGCTTGGACCTTTTCTTTTCTTGTTCAAACATCGATTTAAGTCACGCTGCGGCTAGTCTTACGCTCAAAGTTAGTGTGTCCAAACTTTACAAAACAACATAAATATATCATTTAATGTGAATAATTGTTCAAACATTGATTAATTAGGATCAAAATATTCGTCTTATAATAAAACTGTGTAATTATTTTTTAATTTTATCTATATTTAATATTTTCTTTAATGTGATGAAAATCTTCGTGGAATTTGGGGTAAGAGGGAAGCGATGCAAGGGAAGAGCAGAAAGCATCCGGTGAACCAGCAAGCACCAGCCACCACGCGTCGCGTCGCGACTCCTCCACCAACAGCCAGCGCATGTGCCGGGCGGGCCCTCACTTCCCACCCTGCGGCACAGACACGTGGGCCCCGCCAGACCCACGGTGGCCCACCTGTTCGCCCCGAATCGAATCAGCACAGGAGCAGCCACACCAGGCCCCACCACAGTACCACACTGACCCTGCCCACCCAAACCGCATTCCGCGTCTCCACCCGCCCACGGTTTCTATGCGATATCTCGCTGACAGTGGGACCCATGTCAACGCCGGCCCCACCAGTCGCCGCGCTCGTACTCCCCTACCGGTGGCCGGTCGACACGTGCCACCTCGCCGCGTCGGCTAGCGAGGCCCCAAAAGCGCCGGGGACCGGAGACCTCGACGCGGCTCTCTGCCACGTGGACCCGCGAACCCGGGCCCGCGCGTCGGCGAGACGCGCCCGCTATATAGCGCCGCCTTTCCCCACCGGCTTTCCTCCCTCCTCGCGCGGTTGCGTCTCCCAACACTCTCCATACTCTTGCCCTCCACTCCCCCCCGCGAAAACCCCACTGCGCCGCGCAAACCCTAGCCGATCGCCCGCGATGTCGAAGCCCCGGGACGACGACATCGAGGCGGCCGTGCCCGCGGACGCCGCGGCGGCGAAGGCGAAGGCGGACAAGGCGGCCCCCGCGGCGGGGAAGCCGCAGCAGCCGTTGGCGGCGGATGCGGAGGCCGCGAAGCCGGCGGCGAAGAAGGTGGCGGAGGAGGAGGACCCGCGGCTGCGCTGGGCGTTCGTGCGCAAGGTCTACGCCATCCTCTCCCTGCAGTTCGCCTTCACGGCCGCCGTCTCGGGAGCCGCCTGCCTCATCCGCGCCGTCCCGCGCTTCTTCGTCTCTGGCCCCCCCGCCGCCGTCTGGCCGGTCTTCATCGCCATCCTTCTCTCCCCGTTCGTCGGTGCGCCTCCCCCTCCATTCCCCCTCCATAGGGTTTCCACTTTCGATCGATCGTGGTGGGGAAATTGAACTGACACGGCCGGTGTGCGCCGTGCGCGTGCGGTTGGTTTTGATTCTGTGGTGCAGCGATGATCCCCATGCTCAAGTTCCGTGAGAAGCACCCGACTAACCTGGTGCTGCTGGGCATCTTCACGCTCTGCTGCAGCCTCAGCATCGCCGTCACCACCTCCACCGGCCTCGGTACGGGCTCCTGATGGCTCCGTCTCTCCCCTTCTCGTTTTCTGCCGTGGCGTACCGGTGTGGTGTGGGTAGATCAAGTGCAGCGGGTGGTGAAATTCTGGTGGTTTTCAAGGCCAATTAGGCATGATCTATTTCCGATCTGGTGGTTGTTGGTTTACACAGACGTTTTTGGTGGGATTGATGGTCAGGGATGTGTTATCCTGCAAATCTTTTGGGAGTTATGCAGGAACGGTCAGTTAGATTGAACGGGGCAGATTTGGGGTTTTGTTGTGGCCGAGGTAGAGGGATTAGTGCTTCTTTTTCCTTTTGGTGTCAGATGAATGTTCTCTAGGCCCTACTAGTATATGACTATCAATTATGATATTCTTGTGTTGTGAGCCGATAAATGTAAAATTACTCTGTTCCCTGTAAAAAATTCAGGGTAGACTTTCAGTGTTGTAGGCTTGTAGCTTCTGTGGAATTGGAGTAGACCCCTAATTTTAGTTGTTGGGAGTGGTAAGATGAGCATCGGCTTGGGGTCAACCTTCTTAAACCACATCGTGTTTGACTAAAATGTACTGGTCTTATGGCGAGGTCTTGTTGGCCTATACACAAATAGATCTGTATCTTGGGCCACTGCAGCAATGCTTGCAATTAGCATGGTTAATTTCCTACATTTCTTATTATTGTCCCATACAGATATTTACAATGGTAAATGCCCTGTAATCCATTTCCTGTTTCATTTTTTGTGGCATCATTTTGTTGAGTATAACAATTTTTTTCCCATCATGAGCAAAATTTAGAGTGCCAATTAGCATGTTCTGTCTACAATAGTTTAAGATTTGTCTGCACTATCACAATTCTGCATGTTCTTGCATGGTGAGGTCTTGTTTGCTTATATACAAACAGTTTCCTGTATCATGGACAACTCTTGCAAGGATTGCAATTTGCATGGTTAGTGTCTTACACTTCTTAGTATTGTCCCCATACAAACATTTGCAATGGTAAACCTGTACTGATCCATTGACATTTCCTGTTTCATTTCTTGTGGCATCATTGGTTCAGTTGCACAGCTGTTTTTTTTCAGCATAAGCAGAATTTAGTTTCTGCCAATTGGCATGTGCTATCAATTGTTCAAGATTTTGAAGGTGCATGAGTTAGTGTTTGTTACATATCTATATAGTAGTTTTTTACTTTGTGCTGGAACAACTGGGTCCAGATCATCTTGGAGAACCTCTCTGTATCTGTCATCTTTGAGTTCAAGTGCTGAATGCTTGTGAGTTTGTTGTGGGGAGATCCATGTCAGTCTCACACTTATGCTATCAAAAAACTGTGTCCAAACTCAATCCAACCTTTTTTTATGATTGGTTCTTGATACAAAGTAAACCTTATTTGCGCAACTTTCATGCGTAGTCCCTCCTATTGTGGTGAGCCATTGCGCACTGCTTTATAGATCTGAAATAAATCAAACTTCCTTGTGTTGATTTGTAGATGTGAAGAAATCTTGTATGTCCAATTTCAGGCATTCTAAAATGTTTCAAGTACTTTTTAGTTACTACTTATTCAGGCATTCTAAAACGTTTCAAATACTTTTTAGTATCTACTACCTCCATTCTAAATTGTACGTCGTTTTAGCTTTTCTAGATTCATAGATTTTGATATGCATCTAGACGTAGGCTATGTCTGGATTCATAACAAAAATTATGAACTTTGAAATGTCAAAACAACCTATAATTTGGAATGGAGGAAGTACTTACTAGTAAATTGCATCTTTTCACACTCTGATTTATGCTTCAAGAAACTGTGTATGTTTTCTTATCATTATGCCTGATGAAGTGCAACTATTGTGTTATGTCAACAGGCAGAGTAGTTCTGCAGGCTGCCATCCTCACGGCAGCTTCTGTTCTGGGGCTCACCCTCTTCACCTTCTGGGCTGTGAAGAAGGGCTATGATTTCACCTTCATGTGCCCCTTCCTGTTCACCTGCATCCACGTGCTTCTGGTGTACCTCATCATCCAGGTTCGCCTGCCTGACAACAATGCTAATCTTCCTCTCTCCCAATAGATTCATCTTTCTCCTGTGTAACATATCTGACTTACACGGTGTAATGATGCAATCTACTGGACCTCACAGATCTTCTTTCCGCTGGGAAGGATTGGCCTCACCATCTATGGGTTCCTGGCCACCCTGGTGTTCTCAGGCTTCATCGTCTTCGACACCCACTTGCTGCTCAAGCGCCATACCTACAACGAGTACGTCGTTGCGGCCATCTCCCTCTACCTGGACGTCATCAACCTCTTCATGGCCCAGATGTCGCTCTCCATCCAGTGAGCGATGGTTCGTCTCACCCCAAACCCCCCTGACTTCGCCTCGCCGGCCCGGTACATGGTGGATCGTGTCACATAGCTTCATAAATCTAGCTGTCTCAAGCCCTAAGTACATATACCTAGTAGCCCAATACAGTCTATATGGAGCTGGAGACTGATATGTAATTAGCCACGCGCTGTAGCTGCGACGGCTGCGCTAATAGTGATAGGCATTTGAAGACCTTGAGTTATCTCGCTTGTTGTGCTTCTCGGCACCGGGTGGTTGGTTCTGATTGTTAGACTGCAGTTGGTTCTGGAACCTTAATGGGAGATCCAAAGTGCTGCTGGATCTGAAACCTTAATGGAGATAAAAAATGGTCTGAAACCTTAATGGAGGTCCATACGACCATACTCGTATGAGTCGTATCACGTGTTTCACGCTCTTGCCACTTGCAGCTGCTCTGTGTTTGTTGAGAGTGTGGTTTCTTGATCTGTTCATCTCGTCGGTGTGCAAAGGTTTCTGCTGCTGCTGATGTTCTGTTTGTTTGTTTTGTGGCATTCCTGTGGTTCATACGGTGCCTCTGCACTCCACGGTGCCTCTGCACTCTGGTCGATCTCCTAGACTGTAGTGATGCAGAATAGGCTAGTGTCTGCTGCTCGTTTATTTCTCAGGAGTTTTTTACAGTGCACTGACGCCACCCAATTGGAAAACGGATACTGGACTGTATGCTATGGCTACCTAATCTGAACACAACTCGTATGACATATATTTGGTAACAAAAAGAGCTGCACGATGGAGAAACTGAGCTCAGAATCAGATCGTCTGGAGCCAGACGAAGGAGATGAGCAAGAGCAGCTCAAGCAGCCTGTCAGCTGGCGCCGCGGCGGCTCGGGCGCCGGACTTCTTGATGGTGAAGGAGAAGGGCGCCGGCGGCGACGAGCTCGGCGTGGACCCGTTGATCACGTCGATCCCCAGCCCCCTGCAGTCCGACCCCAGCGAACCTGCAGCGGCGAAATCAGAACACCAGCCGCGCCGGCCGTCAGTCAGTCAATATTTACAAATTTACTTGCGGCCTGAATCTTCGTCAGTCAGGCAGCTACAGGTAGAGTTTCAGAGGATGGTGGTGAGATGTGAAGGCTGCTTACACTGCTGGTAGCAGGGGTACGAGGTGTCGTTGAGCAGGTTGGCGTAGCCGTCGCGGCAGCGGTAGCGGTGGGCGAAGTCCGACGCCCTCTCGCAGTGTAAGCAGCCTTTGAGAACTAAACAAGGCCTAGGACGCTCATGTTCCAAGTGCCAAGTGCCAAGGCTCTGATCGAACCTGAAAGATGGATGCCGATGCAGAAAGAAACAGAGACGGGGGTTTGCTGTTACAGTTTGGGATGACGCAGGGGAGGAAGGGGAACTGGAGCTCGCCGATGTGGTAGCGGCTCCATCCGGGCTTGCACTGGCACGCGAACCCGAACACGTAGTCGCCGGACTCGGCGCACGACCCCATGCCGCAGCTCACCTTGCCGCACTCGCCGTCCGCCGCGACGCGCAACAAGGCGGCGGCGAGGGTCGACGCCAGCAGGAGCAGCTCGGCACGACCCATGGCGGATGTATATATATATATATATATATATATACACACCTCCACAGTGCGAGCAGCTCGATCGGCCGCACGAGCCTGGTGAGATCGAGAGGAGAGGAATGGAGGTTCGACGACGCGGCTGGCCAGGGTTTTGGAGGCCAGAAAGTTAATTATATATAGCGTAGCGTTGTGTTGTGTTTGTGAACATGTGATTTATTCGTTGGCCGGGCGTATTATTTCCTCGTGCTTTCGTGGAGGTGAATAACAAATTAACAAGGAGGAAAACGGCGTCCGTCAGACTTGACCAAAGGATCAGATCGAACCTGACGGAGTCCTCCCAGTCATGTACAGAGTCATTTGGTGGCCTTGTGCATGCGTGGAAGTGGAACAGCAGCTTGCAACTCGCCAACTCCCTGAGGCGACCTCTGCCTGGCCACGAGCCCACGACCAAGACGACTTGTTGCTCGCTAGTAGTTCCGTCTAGAAGAGCATGCATATACTGACACCGAACCACTCTGGGATGTTTGGTTTATTTCGAGTCCCGTCACATCGAATGAAAGAATGCTTATTAGAAGTATTAAATATAGATTAATTACAAAATGTATTACATAAGCCAGAACTAATTTACGATACGAATCTTTTAAGTCTAATTAGTCCATGATTAGACAATATAATGCTACAGTAATGATTTGATAATTATATACTAATTATAGGTTAATTAGGCTTGTTAGGTTCGTCTCGCGAAGTAGATATGACTTATGCAATTAGTTTTATAATTAGTTTATGTTTAATGCTACTAATTGTCACTTCTTTGAGGGACTAAATTTTAGTCATGGGATAACTGAACCACTCTAAAAACCGTGCCGGCCGTGTATGTCGACGCCGTTTGGCCGGTGACCGGTGCTGATTTGTTCTGAAAGAAAAGTACCGGTGGCTGGTGGTTGATTTATTCTGAGAGAAAATTATTGTTGGCTGGTGGCTGATAAGCCAAACGAACGGGACTTTGCCGGATTGTATTGTTGTTATTATCGGCTTATATTATTTATTTCGCTGCTTGTCTGTCGAAAGGTTAATGTGACCCGTCAATCAGTGTCGTTGACGCTTTGTTGGCTGATGAATGAATATATGGACGGCGCCTGTTCTGTCGCTCTCCATGGTTGGTGTACATGTGGGTGCGCTAGCTGCTACTAGAAGTTTGTTTGGCACATTGATATCATTCGCTTTTTCGCGACACGATCGTTGTATACTCGTATGGTCGGACAAAATGAACGAAATAGAACACGGCGCGTGGCAGGATAATATTAGTGTCTTCGTAGTAACATACACAAGAATGATGGTATTAGTGTACGTGTTCTGAGTAATGCATCGGCACTATTGAATCCCACGATGTTACAAGTCCTATATAGTATACTCCCTCCGGTCGTGATTCCTAGCGCTCCAAACAAAATCCTGTCAAATTTTGGAACTTTGATTGCTATTAGTTCCGAAAATATTTTGTTTTTGGAAACATAAAAATCACAATTGATTTGTTTTGAAAAATAGCTCCAGAACCAAACACTTGCTAGATATTAGAGCTAGGAAACCATATTGTTGACGACCAAAATTGGCAGTTGCCTATCAGACCGAGGGCAACCGGTCAGACCGGTTCTAGGAAGCGGTCAGACCGGTTTTACTGTAGCCGATCTGGCAACGGCCAAACCGGTCTGACCGGTTTCTTTATCCGGTCTGACCGGTTTCTCCCGTGTTGAAGTAGGTTTAGAACTTTAGAGTTTTATCCCGTATTGTAAACCGACTTAAAGAGGTACGACTTCCCCACCCTATAAATATAAAGGGTTATGGCCGATTGAGAGATATCACCAATCGAATCTATAAAATCTATCTTTTATCGTTTTATCTTTACTTTTATCTTTTTATGTTCCGCATTACTTTTATCTCTTTACCCAACTTTTCCAATCTATTATCATGCTGTTCTTCCATCGTCTCTATGTCGATTGAAGGCGTTCTAAGTGGCCTGCCGATCATAGAACAACCCAAGGCGCGCCTGTCCTGACGGGTCCCTTCCGGACGGACGTTCGTTGGTCTCTCGCCGGGCACCGCCGGCGAAACCGGTCTGACCGCTTTGCGCGGAAGGGCAGCAAGGAGCTACTCCGCGTGCTTGTTGTTGGCGCGGTTTCGTGTCAACACATATATAGAAAAAACTTCCGGCTAAGTCTCAAAGACAAAAGATTGTCAATGATGCTAGTCGGTCTAAAAATTCCAAACAATCAAAATCTTCTCCTAGAGAGAAGTTCCATAATCGGAATCGGCAATGGAATAATTCTCACAAATCAATGTCGTTTCCACCGTATGGATCACCTACACCGATGTCATGGGAGTCTTGTTTTAATGTGCCTTATTTTTATTCTTCTTGGTATTATAATTCATATATACCGTCTCCTCCTAGATATTTGTGTTCAGATTATATTACTTATAGGGAGCCGGTAATTAATAAGACATCACCTATGCATAATGACCGTTTTGATCAAAAGAATCGGTCCACACAGAAAAATAAGCGTAAGGTGATTAAACAGGTCTATCGTGTCAAAAAAGATGGAAGAGTAAATAAAAATCCAGATTTGACACTAGACGTAGAAAAGCCGTGTATTGAAAAATCATCGGCTAGTTATGTTGATCAAATTGTCCCCAATAATAAGCATATCACAAATATTATGGTTGAGCAACAATCATGTTCGGCTGGGGGGCAATATGATCTCAGTGTGACTGGTTCTGAAGGAACCGGTCTAACCGGTTCTAAAAACCGGTCTGACCGGTTTGACAAAAAAGTTGATAAATCTGCAAATGTCACTTCAAAGAGCAAGGTGACGAAGAAGAAGCCAAGCTTTGCTGAATTGTTACATAAATATCAGAAGATAGCCGGGCAAAAGCAAAGTAATCGGTTAGAAGATCAAAGTCAGAATTTTTCGTCACCAAAAGCAAAGAAGCATCGACGGTCATCACATTGGTCTTCATCGTTTATTCCGTCGATGCATGTGCCATGGAATGCGTATCCAAGTATACCTAATTACAATTCATGGTTTTGGTATAATCCTTGGTCTTCTTTTTACAATTATCAATATTATGCTTCTGATGTACCAAGGAACTACGATTGGTTGTCATGGCCATGTCAAGATTTCAATTATTAGATGACCTGATCATTGAAGATTATTTTCTGGCACGCAAGCTTTGCCAGAAAACAGGGGGGCATATGTTGACGACCAAAATTGGCAGTTGCCTATCAGGCCGAGGGCAACCGGTCAGACCGGTTCTAGGAAGCGGTCAGACCGGTTCTAGGAAGCGGTCAGACCGGTTTTACTGTAGCCGATCTGGCAACGGCCAAACCGGTCTGACCGGTTTCTTTATCCGGTCTGACCGGTTTCTCCCGTGTTGAAGTAGGTTTAGAACTTTAGAGTTTTATCCCGTATTGTAAACCGACCTAAAGGGGTACGACTTCCCCACCCTATAAATATAAAGGGTTATGGCCGATTGAGAGATATCACCAATCGAATCTATAAAATCTATCTTTTATCGTTTTATCTTTACTTTTATCTTTTTATGTTCCGCATTACTTTTATCTCTTTACCCAACTTTTCCAATCTATTATCATGCTGTTCTTCCATCGTCTCTATGTCGATTGAAGGCGTTCTAGGTGGCCTACCGATCCTAGAACAACCCAAGGCGCGCCTGTCCGGACGGGCGTTCGTTGGTCTCTCGCCGGGCACCGCCGGCGAAACCGGTCTGACCGGTTATCAAAACCGGTCTGACCGCTTTGCGCGGAAGGGCAGCAAGGAGCTACTCCGCGTGCTCGTTGTTGGCGCAGTTTCGTGTCAACACATATATAGAAAAATAAATGGCGCCGAGCATTTATGACCAAAGCGAATTATTTGTTCCAAGTTCCAATTGTGTCCAAGTTTATCGGGGGAAAAGTGAGGTAAATACATGTACTGGGCCAAATTCATATTGGGCTTAGCTAAATTGGTGTGACGTGTACCGACCACAGCCCAACCTGTCCGAACTGGGTTTGAGCTCTGCTGGGTCATACCTGATTTGCTGACGCTGACAAATCATAATTCCAGAAGAAGTGATAAAGTTTATACTCGAAAAAAGAAGAAGAAGAAGTGATAAAGGATCTCTTCTAATTTCAGCATACCTGATCTGCTGGGTCATACCTGATTTGCTGACGCTGACAAATCATAATTTCAGCATGGGTTATGAATGAAGATAATCAGCTCGCTGCGTCCTTTTCTTTCTCTTGGGCTAGCTAGGCTGTATGATGAAAATTGTAAGCAGATCAAAGCAGTACAAGGACATTTTGTTTCTGAAAAATACATTTCCTCAGGCCGTATCCTCTGCCGATCGACGACGGCACGGCGGCCCAGCCTCCGGTGTCGTCGCCGAAGAGCCCGGCAGCAGCTCGGTCCCGCGCTGCCCGCTGATGAGTGATGACCCTGGGCTGGGATATTTAACTATTTACCACCGCTACGGATATCACTTCTTTAAATGCCAGTTTTATAATTGTAACTATATATTTACCATCGCTTCAATCAAAATTCAATATATTTATCATTTTTTTTCTAACGTGACAAGTCACGTCCTCGAGCCAGCGTGAATTGAGGATAATAAACGACCATGATACCATTACATCCTTCACCGTTAGCCATCCACTCCTCTTTCTTCTACCACAAACGTGTGGGACCCCGTATGTCAGGGCCACGTTCACCCTAAAAAAGTTCCTGACGGCCACGATCTTGTCTTTGATTTTAGTCATCCTACCAGCGTTGTGCGGCGGAGTCTGGTGCTTGCTTCAGGCGTAGGCTCCGTCAGGGCACCCGGGCGCCGCGGCCACCTTCCGGCCGTGAGGCGCCACCGGGGTTGCGGGCGGTGAGTCGAGGCAGCGCCGGAGCCTTCCCCGACCTTGGGCGTGGCGTGCACGAAGGCCACGTGCCGGTCGAGCGCCTCCGCCATGGTGAGCGTCCCCTCGTGGTGGATCTCGTCGCCGACGGCCTTGGCGCAGAGCCCGCAGACCCAGCGGCCCAGGTACTCCGCCCGCACCGCCGCAATGTACGCCGGCGTGCACTCCTCCGTGAACCCGCAACACTCGCACTTGGCCTTCTCCACCTCCATGGCTCCTCCTCCCGATCCTTCCCTGCTAACTTCCTTTTTTTTTGAACGGAACGGCAAAGAGTTTTGCCGTAATTTTTATTAGAAGAATAAAGAAAAACAACAAGAAACAAAACTAGAGTCACAACAACTAAGGCTCACCTCCTCTAAAGACCACTAGAAAGCGAGAAAAAACTAAAAACAACTACCACCAGCACAAAACCAGAAAAACCGGTAGGAGGGAAAAGACAGGAGAAACAAAACACAAAACAACCGGGGAAAACAGCCGATCATGTAGGCAGTGAAGATGTCGATGCCGCTGCCCCTCCCAGTTTGAGGCCCTTTGGTATGTTTGAAAATCTTCTTTAATGAGGTAAGCTATATCTTCCACTTCTTTTGAGTCATGCTGAAAGATCCTTCGGTTACGTTCCTTCCATATATTCCACCAAAAATAGACAACTAGGCCATCGAAAGTTGATCTTTGCTCCTTCTGAATGAGTCTCCTATTTCGCTTCCACTGTCCAACAATTGATGTCATGGTTGCTTGTGGTGTGGGTAGGTTGAACCAACTAGTTAATTGTGTCCACACTGCATAGGTATAGGGACAGTCCTTGCATAAATGAGTTGGTGTTTCCGGTGTCGATTTACATAGTTGGCAGAGGGGGTCATGGGGCCATCCCCGCTTTTCGAGATTGTTTGCTGTGATGATCTTTTTCTGCATCAAAATCCAAGCAAAGATTCTACACTTCGGTTCTGCCTTCGCCTTCTAGATTGGTGTTATAGCTTGTTTTTTAAATCGTCCCATGAATTGTATACGGTAAGCACTGCGTGTGGTGTACTCGCCATTTGGGGTCCATTGCCAAATGATATCATCATCCATTTCTTCAATCCTTTCTAGATTCTCAATTTGCTCCCATAACCTCACATACTCGTGAAGTTGTTCACTAGTGTGTAGAGGGTAAATATGCGAAATCCATGTATTGTTGTGAAGAGCCTTTTCTACTGTCACATTCTTCCTTTTGGTCTTGTGGAATAAATTAGGGGCTATGTTCTTTGGCGCTGATCCATTGATCCAATTGGAGAACCAAAAACTTGCTTTGTTGCCTTTTCCAATTCTGACAATTGTTGAAGCATGAAATAATTCTTTATCAGTGCTAACTTCCTTTTTTTTCCTCGGCTTGTTGCAACAGCGGCTTCAGCGGGACAGCAGGTTCGTCTCTCGCGCCGGTGCTCCTCTGCTTACCGCTCCTTCTCCCAGACGGCGTAGGACGACGGGACGGACGGCGCCGCGGCGTGGTGGCCGCCACTCTGCAAGCTCCGCTGCATGCCGGGAGCATGATTCGACGCCGGATAATGATCCTGTTGTCACCTGAATAATAATGCCGGCATCCAGCCAGCTGCCGATTAGCTCATGTCTTTGATTTTAGTCTTCCAGAGTTAATTACTTCCCTCCGCATCTTGCTCTGGGTGTTCGGCTGGAGCTAGGAGACGACGATGTGGGTCCCAGTAGCACAGAGATAGAGCCAGGTAGAAAGATGTGTACACGGAGGCAAGGGCACCAAGGTCATTTGCCATGCTCAATCAACGCTGGCTTGAGAGTGTGGCTTGCCATATCAGTAAAATGGTAAATGTGTTGAGTTTTGATCGAAGCGATAAGAAGTACGTAGATGCAATTCTAAAACTGTCATTTGAAGGAGAGCCATTCGAGCTGTGGTAAATAGTTAAATATCCCCTGGGTTGGGTGCCAGCTAGTAGTGATGACTTTTCTGCCCCCGATTGACAATGCTTTGCCGAGTATAAAAAACGACACCCAGCAACTATTTTTTGAGAAAAAACGCCGGGTCGTAGCCTCGCGCGTCGTCGGTCACCAGCGACGCGCCGGCCACCGCTCCACCCACGCCGCCCGGCCATGTTCTCGCGCCGGCCGCCGCTCTGCCCGCTCCGTCGCGTCGCGCTCCGCCCTGCTCCATCGCGTCGCGTTGCCGCCGGGGCACCACCGCCGTCGCGCCGCCAGGCCACCGCGCCGCGCCTCATCACGCCACCGGGCCTCCGCGTTGCCTGGCCCGACAGTTGTCGGGCCATCGCGCTGCCTAGCCACCGCGCCCGCCCCGTCACACCGCACCGCCGCCGTCGTGCCACCGGGACGTCCCATCGCGCCGCCTGGCTACCCACCAGCCGCGATGTCAGGCCTCTGCGCCTCGCCTGCGTTGTCGCTGGGATGTGAGAGGAGGGAGAGAGAGACGAGAGAGAATGAGCGAGATGAGAGAGACATATTTTATATTGATCTCTAGCATGACTACATCCGCACACAAATGAATTCACCGGGTTTCAAACAAAATAGGTTTGTAATTTTTTAGTATGGAACAAGAAAAATCTATTTCTCCATATTTATTTCTTCATGTTCAACAAACACCCATTACTACATGCATACACATGCTTTAACATGTCTTTAATCTACCTATTCCCAGCATGCATCCGCAAGTCACTACTCAATACAGGAGCAGGCCATGCCGGATATCCACTTCCACCATAATCTGGAGGGTCTATTGTGTCAGACGGCCAGGTAATGGTATGCTTTTATCATGTATATAACGATCTTGGGCATGTGACGGGGGTTCATGCCTTGGTGGCTTTGGCAAGTCCTGGTGGATGGGGTCTGCCCCGCTGGGTGTTGGCGGTCGTTACAGCCCAAATCCGACGACCAATACTCGGGAATAAATGAGGTTATATGCAACATTCCATGCACTTAGGTATTATTTCTAATAAAGTTCCACGAGTTTTGGTGAGTTTCACTTGTGCAGGTACAACTACGACAAATATGTGCTATTGGGGCCGAAAATAACCAAATCGGCCGAACGACTACGTTCGGCCGGTTACCCCCCTTAGCCGAGCAGACCACCGGGAGTCGTCCACGTCAACAATGACCAAGCGAACACATCACACGACACGTGGGCGACCGCCAACTCATCCTGGACCATGCCACGTCATTCTGGGCAAGATCAACACGAAGTCATGCATCAGGAGGAAGCCCAGGGGGTCCAGGCAGCAGAGGCGGTGCTGGGGAGGCCGGCCACGGGCCAGGCCCAGTTCGGCCGAACTGGGCCCTTCGGCCGAACCGCCCCCAGCTGGAAACCGACACCAGGGAGCCAATCCTGGCCGTGGGAAGCAAGGTCGGCAGATCCTCTGGTTCGGGCGAACTGGGGAGTTCGGCCGAACCGACCTGTTCGGCCGAACCGCCTCCCCTCGCCCGAAATCCCAGGGGGTACCCCCCTGGCTTCCTTGGCCGCTACCCTACCTCAACCGCCTTGGACTCCTATAAATAGAGGGTCACTTTCACTTGTAAACACACACCACTTGGGAGCAAGTCTCCAATTCTCCACTTTCAAGATGTAGAGTTAGGCTAGTCCAGTTGGGAGTTAGAGTCAGGGTCGAGCTTCGCTCGGGATTCCGGAGTCGTCTTCTGAAGTTCTGGTAAAGCTCTTGTATCTTTTCCTTTTCTTTATGTTCGACTCTGAGTAATCAATATATTTCCTCTGCATTTACTTGAGCTATTTGTTCTGCATTTATTTCGCGAGTAATTGTGGAATGTCTAGCCTTGGTTATAAGCTGTTGTAGTCTGGTTCTATAAGTTCTCTCTTAGTCCTTTGTCTTAGCTGGTTCCTCGTTTCTGCTCAATACTTGCGGTGAATTGTCACTGGGGTATTGACATGATTGCTTGCTCTTTCTAGAAGGGTGAGTAGTTATTGTCTAGTGTAGGTGTGGTACCTAGCCTGGATGGTAACCTTGGTTTATTCCCGTCGCAACGGAGGTGGTAGCCGTGAGGTGGTGACAGCCCTTTCGGTCTTCGTAGCCCATCACGTTAGTTCCGGTCCGTAGGATTCCCTAGTTGGGAAATAGTGGCACCCCTTCTCATCCCTTTCTGTGTGTTCACCGGTTCCCTTGTCCCGAAGCTAAGACAATAGAACTAGGAAAAGAACCATAGAAGTCATTCTTCATGCTAGCCGTAATCTTTGCTAGAGATATCTTAAGGCCAGTGGAAGTATATAGGAATCCTTTCCTGTCTCGTTGTTCTCCCACTAGCTAGACCGCTCTTCTATCTCTATCCTGAACTTCTCCTTGTGTGTGTCAACTGAATATCACTCCTATCCTATCCTTTACCCCTGTCTTGTTAGCCGGTACTTTAATTAGTAGTTACATCCTTGTCAATAGTCGATACTCTTTATCAAATGCTTCCCTGTGGAAATATAAATACGATACCTAGGGATACTCCCGGGTGAAATGCTACATCGGTATCCGTGCGCTTGCGGATTTATATCTGTATCGTAAGAATACCAATGAACACTACTTGCACCATTACTGGGATTGGCAATCCTAATAGTGGACCGTAAGAAGTGTCAACACTGGGCACAAGCCTTTTTCCAACATTTACCTGCGCTGATGCCATGTTGACCAATGCAAGCCTCGATCGATGACCCATAAATTCAGGTTGCGTCTCATGCACATTGTGATTGCCACTACCATATGCTTCACTAGCGATGGCAAAATCAATGCAAACCAATAGTGACACAATGGTCATCATCCCTTTCTTGGACGCCATGAAATCTAAAGCTAACTATTTTTAATAGATATATTTGTTTGCGGGGTGGTGGTGAAGGGAAAGTGTATGATCACCCACCCATATATACCCATCTATCCTAGGATGGATACAATTCGGGGTATGAACCTGGATGAGTGTTTGCCCACGTTCATACCTAGAATTGCATTCTTTCCAGGATGCAGGGAATATACAAACATAATCTCAAGATATGAATGACCAAGAGAGAATCATCTTTAATGTGTATCAATCCCCCTTGCCCTATTTGAAGTAGATATCTATGAACTGCCTAATAAAATGTATGCTACTGCAGCAATATTCATGACTGCCTAAAAAGATGTATGCCAGAGTACCGATATTGAAGAACTACCTAAAAAGATATATAGATATAATCTTCGTAAATACATTTATAAAATATATCTACTATTGGATAGACATGTTTTATAATGATACAATATTGCGAGTATAGGGATTTTAGTAGATACAGTTATATTATATGGGGAGGCCAAATCTGATGGATATGAACTCATGCAGAAATCCAAAAATACTGACCAGCATGATGATTATTTGGCTTGGATAAACTCCATAGAGAAAATTACCGTTGGCCGCTACTTTTTAGTGTGTTCAGTGCAGCATGCATTTTCAGTGATTCATTCAAGGCATTTCAAATCTTGGGTCATCATCATTTGACTTGGGAATTTTGATAATAGAATCCACATATATATCATGCTAGCAGCCAACTATTTGATAATTATGGCCTTGTTCACAACCAAGCATACCATTTGCTTATAATAATTAATCTCCCATTAAGCATACGGATATTATTTTTGTGAAAATAATCTACGTCCAAACACATGTTTTGTAACTTTTTATGTTGACCATTAGCAAGTCTACGCACGCACACAGATGAATGCACCATGCCTCGATAGAATAGGTATGCAATTTTTTCATATGGAACAAGAAAAATCTATAATTTTTTCAGACGGCCAGGCGATGGTATGCTTTCATCATGCGTATAACTATCTTGGGCACACGATGACAGTTCATGCCTTGGTGGCTTTGGCAAGTCGTTGTGGATGGGGTCTGCCCCGCCAGGCACAAGCCTTTTTCCAGCATTTACCTGGGCTGACGCCATGTTGACCAATGAAATCCTCGACCGATGACCCATAAATTCAGGTTGTTGCTTCTCCTGCACATTGTGATTGGCACTACCATATGATTCACTAGCAATGGCAAAAGCAATGCAAACCAATAGTGACACAATGGTCATCATCTCTTTCTTGGATGCCATGAAATCTGAAGCTAACTATTTTCAATAGATATATTAGTTTGCGGGGTGGTGGCGAAGGAAAGTGTATGATCACCCACACATATATATACCCATCCGTTCTAGAATGGAAACAATTCTGGGTATGAACCCGGATGTGTGTTTGCCCACCTTCATACCTAGAATTGCACTCTTTCCAGGATGCAGAGAATATACAAACATAATCTCAAGATACGAAGGACCATGAAAGAATCATCTTTAAAGTGTATCAATCCCCCCTTGCCCTGTTTTGAAGGAGATATTGATGAACTGCCTAATAAAATGTATGCTACTGCAGCAATATTCATGACTGCCTAAAAAGAAGTATGCCAAAGAACCGATATTCATGAACTACCTAAAAAGATATATTTAAATAAAGATATATTGGTTTCTTGGCATTTACTAATAATATGTTTTCTTATTACTCTGGTTAAGGATATATTTGGATCAATATGCACATTTTCTAAGATTATATCATTTTGATTAGGGTTTTTGATGTTAGCATACGAATCGCTTGAGTGATGCTGACAAGGAGGAGTCCATGGTAGAAGGGCATGTCGGTCTCAGGCGCCCTCGGCGATGGAGCGCGCCAGAAGGGCTTTCAGACTCTTTTGGGCCAGGTGCTTTATGATATTTCTTGGGACCCTCAAATTGGGGCGGTGCTACGGCAGCGGATTTGGACTTTTTCCATATCTTCTAGAAGATCGGAACATTGAACTTGTAAGTCTATTAATGCTAGAGAGATTCTTGCAATGGCCACAATTCTTTCCTCTCCCAGCTCTCTTTCTTTTGCGAGAGCTGCATGAACTGACAGCACGTAGCGTGACACTTCATGAACCAACCAAGTAGAAAAGCAATTATCTGGCCTCTGAAAACACACATAACCAAGTTTTTACATCATTCTGACATAACATAACAGACAAAAATAAAAGTAGTATGAAAACGACATGTACAATAAAATAATCTTTAAATTTTGGTTCAAAATAAAAAAATCTGTGATGTTGGGGTTGAACGGATCGCTTGAGCTTTGGCAGAAGGGCTTTCGACCTCTTTTGGGTGTGGCAGCCTTTATGATTTCTGTTGGGCCCCTCCGAATGGGCCAGTTCTAAGTAGTAAAGCTCGGATTTTTTTTCTACATCTATATAGAAGATCTAAGCACTGACTGAACTTGTACGTGTACGTCTACCAATGTTAGAGATTCGTGCAATGGCTATAATTCCGTCCTTTTCCTGCTTTCTTTCTTATGCTCAAGGTGCATGGGCCGAAAACGTGTGACACTTCATCAGCCGACCAATTTCCTTCGGTGATACATCAGGGCGTCGCTAGTTGACACGGTAGTAGCACACGTGTTGCCATGACGTTAGAATCACGGAATTGCTCGAAACCAGAGTAGGACCAAAGAAAAGAGTTACTGGGTTAGAGTTTTCAGGTTGGGGATTGCCTCTGCATGTCGAATGTTGTTCCACGGCAGACGGGCCTAGAGCACCCGCATACGGGGATTGACTTCTATGATCATATAATACACACATACTCCCTCCGTATAGCATTTAGATGACGTTTTGGTGAAGGCGGGAGGGTTGGCGGCGTTGAAGGAGAGGTCAAGCTCTGGGCCCCTAGCAGGTAGCGCCAGCGGTGGGAGAGCACGCCGGTGCACACGGCGGCGTGGGCGGAGTGGAGGCGGACGAGGATGCCGTGCAGTAGCTCGTCCGGGAGCCCGCTGATGTGGTCCTCCGCGGTAAGTAGAAGTTGAATCGATCGGATTTGGGGGTTAGGGTTTTTGATGTTGGTGAATGAATGGCTGGATCGACGCACAAGGGCATGGCGGCAGTCTCGGGCGCCCTCGAAGGGCTTGCGGACTCTTTTCGGGTCAGCTGGGATTTATGATTTTTCTTGGGCCCCACCAAATGGGGCTGTGTGCTAGGGCAGCTGATTTGGACTTTTTCTAGATCTTCTATAAGATCTGAACACTAAACTTTTATGTCTTCTATCAGTGCTAGATAGATTGATTCGTGCAATGGGCACAATTCTTTCCTCTTCCTGCTCTCTTTCTTTTTGCAAGAGCTGCATGAACCGACATGTAGCGTGACACTTCACGAACCAACCAATTAGAAAAGCAATTCTCTGGCCTCTAAAAACGTACATAGCCAAGTTTTTACATCATTCTCATATGCCTGACAAAAATAAAATAGTACGCAAACGACATGAACAATCAAAGCTAGGAAGAAATTAAATCAAAGTCTATTATTATTTTTTCATTTATCTTTGTCAAAAATTTAAGGATGCCAGGTGATAGCAAATGCGTTGCTGTGGCCGTGTTCAAACCACAACATTGCTTGGAGATGGAGGAGGAAAGAAGAATGAAATTGTGGGGTTAGCATTACTTTCAGGTCGAGGATAACCCGTGTTGATCCATGGCCTATGGGTTTAGAAGGAGGGCTCGGGGCTCCGGCGACCATTGTTGCTGGGGCACAAGCCGTGTGGTGCAGGGTAACCGGTGGCCCATGCCAGCTCTGAGGCGGAGGACACGTGAACTTGTTTGGAAGGGAGGGGTGGAGGTGGCAGGAATGTTTGATGGGCCATGCAGCTCGGTCAGCTTTGAGGTCACTAGCACTAATGGGGTAGTGGAAGAAGACATCAATAGAGCAAGGTGCAGACATAACGGAAGCATTGCCATGGGGCATCTGCATCAGTAGACTGCGGATTGGATCTATCGGTGGGAGGAACAAGAAGAAAGAAAACTTGGAAAAAAGAAAGAGAGGACACTACCATAATAACCCTTGTAGCTACACTATATTTAGAGCTAGATATATTTAACTTTATCTATATAGCACTACAGGCACGCTTTCATGAAGCGTGTTAGAAGTATCTTCACGATGTCAGGGTATCTATACATGGATTCTTTAAGCGTGTATATGAAAGAAAAAGAGCATTTCATAGACACATTAGATGCATGTCTACGCACATTTGTAAATTTTTGTAGGCACAGATATAAAACATGTCTAGTGGTGTTGTCACATAATATGATAACGCTTCATCACATGTTAAGAAATATAGAGAAAATCTTCACAGATACATTTACAAAGTATAAATACTAATGTAGACACGTTTTATAATGACACAATGTTGCCTAGTATAGAGATGATAGATGGAGTAGATACATTTATAATACATGAGGAGGCCAAATATGATGGATACACGAAACAATGCACAAATCTCAAACACTGACCAGCATGATGATATTTGGCTTGGACATACTCCGTAGAGAAAATACCCATTGGCCGTTGCTTGTTAGTGTGTTCAGTGCAGCCTGCATTTTCAGTGATTCATTCAAGGCATTTCAAATCTTCTCTCATCATCGTTTGACTTTGGAATTCTGATCGTAGAATTCACATATATATCATGTTAGCAGCCAACTATTTGATCATTATGGCCTTGTTCACAACCAAGCATACCTTTCCCTTATAATAATCTCATATTAAGCACACCACGATTATTTTTGACAAAAAAAATCTGTTTGTAAGTTTTTATGTTGATCTCTAGCATGTCTACATCCGCACACAAATGAATTCAGCGGGTTTCAAACAAAATAGGTTTGTAATTATTTTTAGTATGGAACAAGAGAAATCTATTTCTCCATATTTATTTCTTCATATTCAACAAACACCCATTACTACATGCATACACATGATTCAACATGTCTTTAATCTACCTATTCCCAGCATGCAACAGCAAGTCACTACTCAATACAGGAGCAGGCCACGCCGGATATCCACTTCCACCATGATCTGGAGGGTCTATTGGGTCGGACGGCCAGGTAATGGTATGCTTTTATCATGTATATAACGATCTTAGGCACGTGACGGGGGTCCATGCCTTGGCGGCATTGGAAGTCGTGGTGGATGGGGTCCGCCCCGCTGGGCACAAGCCTTTTTCCAACATTTACCTGCGTTGATGCCATGTTGACCAATGCAAGCCTCGATCGATGACCCATCAATTCAGGTTGTTTCTTCTCATGCACATTGTGATTTCCACTACCATATGCTTCACTAGCGATGGCAAAAGCAATGCAAACCAATAGTGACACAATGGTCATCATCCCTTTCTTGGACGCCATGAAATCTAAAGCTAACTGTTTTTAATAGATATATTTGTTTGCACGGTGGTGGTGAAGGGAAAGTGTATGATCACCCACCCATATATACCCATCTGTCGTAGGATGGATACAATTCTGGGTATGAACCTGGATGAGTGTTTGCCCACGTTCATACCTAGAATTGCAGTCTTTCCAGGATGCAGGGAATATACAAACATAATCTCAGGATACGAAGGACCAAGAAAGACTCATCTTTAATGTGTATCAATTCCCCTTGCCCTATTTTAAGGAGATATTGATGGACTGCCTAATAAAATGTATGCTTGTGCAGCAATATTGATGACTGCCTAAAAAGATGTATGCGAGAGATCCGATATTGAAGAACTACCTAAAAAGATTTATTTAAATAAGAATATATTGGTTTCTTGGCATTTACGAATAATATGTTTTCTTATAAATCATGTTAAGGATATATCTGGATCAATATGCATATTTTCTAAGATTATATGGTTTGGATTACGGCTTTTGATGTTGGTATACGAATCGCTAGAGTGATGCTGACAAGGAGGAGTCCATGGCAGAACGGCATGGCGGTCTCGGGTGCCCTCGGTGGTAGAGCGTGCCTGAAGGGCTTTCAGACTCTTTTGGGTCAGGTGCTTTATGATATTTCTTGGGACCCTCGGCAGTGCTAGTGCGGCGGATTTGCACTTTTTCCATATCTTCTAGAAGATCTGAACATTGAACTTGTAAGTCTATCGATGCTAGAGAGATTCTTGTAATTGCTACAATTCTTTCCTCTCCCAGCTCTCTTTCTTTTGCGAGAGCTGCATGAACTGACAGCACGTAGCGTGACACTTCGTGAACCAACCAATCAGAAAAGACATTATCCAGCCTCTGAAAACACACATAGCCATGTTTTTAAATCATTCTGATGCAACAAACAAAAATAAAAAAAGTACGAAAATGACATGGACAATAAAAAATTAGGAAGAAATTAAAACCAAAGTCTATTATTATTTCTCCATTTATCTTTGGCAACAATCTAAGGATGCCAAGTGATAGCAAACAAGTTGCTACGGCGGTGTTCAAACCACAACATTGCTCAGAGATGGATGCGAGAGGAGGGAGAGAGAGACAAGAGAGAATGAACGAGATGGGAGAGACATATTTTATATTGATCTCTAGCATGTCTACATCCGCACACAAATGAATTCACCGGGTTTCAAACAGAATAGGTTTGTAATTTTTTAGTATGGAACAAGAAAAATCTATTTCTCCATATTTATTTCTTCATGTTCAACAAACACCCATTACTACATGCATACACATGCTTTAACATGTCTTTAATCTACCTATTCCCAGCATGCATCCGCAAATCACTACTCAATACAGGAGCAGGCCACGCCGGATATCCACTTCCACCATGATCTGGAGGGTCTATTGGGTCAGACGGCCAGGTAATGGTATGCTTTTATCATGTATATAACGATCTTAGGCACGTGACGGGGGTCCATGCCTTGGCGGCTTTGGCAAGTCGTGGTGGATGGGGTCAGCCCCGCTGGGCACAAGCCTTTTTCCAACATTTACCTGCGTTGATGCCATGTTGACCAATGCAAGCCTCGATCGATGACCCATAAATTCAGGTTGTTTCTTCTCATGCACATTGTGATTGCCACTACCATATGCTTCACTAGCGATGGCAAAAGCAATGCAAACCAATAGTGACACAATGGTCATCATCCCTTTCTTGGACGCCATGAAATCTAAAGCTAATTACTTTTAATAGATATATTTGTTTGCACGGTGGTGGTGAAGGGAAAGTGTATGATCACCCACCCATATATACCCATCTATCCTAGGATCGATACAATTCTAGGTATGAACCTGGGTGAGTGTTTGCCCACGTTCATACCTAGAATTGCATTCTTTCCAGGATGCAGGGAATATACAAACATAATCTCAGGATACGAAGGACCAAGAAAGACTCATCTTTAATGTGTATCAATTCCCCTTGCCCTATTTTAAGGAGATATTGATGGACTGCCTAATAAAAAGTATGCTAGTGCAGCAATATTCATGACTCCCTAAAAAGATGTATGCCAGAGATCCAATATTGAAGAACTACCTAAAATATTTATTTAAATATGAATATATTGGTTTCTTGGCATTTACGAATAATATGTTTTCTTATAACTCATGTTGAGGATATATCTGGATCAATATGCATATTTTCTAAGATTATATGGTTTGGATTACGGCTTTTGATGTTGGTATACGAATCGCTAGAGTGATGCTGACAAGGAGGAGTCCATGGCAGAACGGCATGGCGGTCTCGGGCGCCCTCGGTGGTAGAGCGTGCCTGAAGGGCTTTCAGACTCTTTTGGGTCAGGTGCTTTATGATATTTCTTGGGACCCTCGGCAGTGCTAGTGCGGCGGATTTGCACTTTTTCCATATCTTCTAGAAGATCTGAACATTGAACTTGTAAGTCTATCGATGCTAGAGAGATTCTTGTAATTGCTACAATTCTTTCCTCTCCCAGCTCTCTTTCTTTTGCGAGAGCTGCATGAACTGACAGCACGTAGCGTGACACTTCATGAACCAACCAATCAGAAAAGACATTATCTAGCCTCTGAAAACACACATAGCCATGTTTTTAAATCATTCTGATGCAACAAACAAAAATAAAAATAGTACGAAAATGACATGGACAATAAAAAATTAGGAAGAAATTAAAACCAAAGTCTATTATTATTTCTCCATTTATCTTTGGCAACAATCTAAGGATGCCAAGTGATAGCAAACACGTTGCTACGGCGGTGTTCAAACCACAACATTGCTCGGAGATGGATGCGAGAGGAGGGAGAGAGAGACAAGAGAGAATGAGCGAGATGGGAGAGACATATTTTATATTGATCTCTAGCATGTCTACATCCGCACACAAATGAATTCACCGGGTTTCAAACAGAATAGGTTTGTAATTTTTTAGTATGGAACAAGAAAAATCTATTTCTCCATATTTATTTCTTCATGTTCAACAAACACCCATTACTACATGCATACACATGCTTTAACATGTCTTTAATCTACCTATTCCCAGCATGCATCCGCAAGTCACTACTCAATACAGGAGCAGGCCACGCCGGATATCCACTTCGACCATGATCTGGAGGGTCTATTGGGTCAGACGGCCAGGTAATGGTATGCTTTTATCATGTATATAACGATCTTAGGCACGTGACGGGGGTCCATGCCTTGGCGGCTTTGGCAAGTCGTGGTCGATGGGGTCAGCCCCGCTGGGCACAAGCCTTTTTCCAACATTTACCTGCGTTGATGCCATGTTGACCAATGCAAGCCTCGATCGATGACCCATAAATTCAGGTTGTTTCTTCTCATGCACATTGTGATTGCCACTACCATATGCTTCACTAGCGATGGCAAAAGCAATGCAAACCAATAGTGACACAATGGTCATCATCCCTTTCTTGGACGCCATGAAATCTAAAGCTAACTATTTTTAATAGATATATTTGTTTGCACTGTGGTGGTGAAGGGAAAGTGTATGATCATCCACCCATATATACCCATCTGTCGTAGGATGGATACAATTCTGGGTATGAACCTGGATGAGTGTTTGCCCACGTTCATACCTAGAATTGCATTCTTTCCAGGATGCAGGGAATATACAAACATAATCTCAGGATACGAAGGACCAAGAAAGACTCATCTTTAATGTGTATCAATTCCCCTTGCCCTATTTTAAGGAGATATTGATGGACTGCCTAATAAAATGTATGCTAGTGCAGCAATATTGATGACTGCCTAAAAAGATGTATGCGAGAGATCCGATATTGAAGAACTACCTAAAAAGATTTATTTAAATAAGAATATATTGGTTTCTTGGCATTTACGAATAATATGTTTTCTTATAAATCATGTTAAGGATATATCTGGATCAATATGCATATTTTCTAAGATTATATGGTTTGGATTACGGCTTTTGATGTTGGTATACGAAACGCTAGAGTGATGCTGACAAGGAGGAGTCCATGGCAGAACGGCATGGCGGTCTCGGGTGCCCTCGGTGGTAGAGCGTGCCTGAAGGGCTTTCAGACTCTTTTGGGTCAGGTGCTTTATGATATTTCTTGGGACCCTCGGCAGTGCTAGTGCGGCGGATTTGCACTTTTTCCATATCTTCTAGAAGATCTGAACATTGAACTTGTAAGTCTATCGATGCTAGAGAGATTCTTGTAATTGCTACAATTCTTTCCTCTCCCAGCTCTCTTTCTTTTGCGAGAGCTGCATGAACTGACAGCACGTAGCGTGACACTTCGTGAACCAACCAATCAGAAAAGACATTATCCAGCCTCTGAAAACACACATAGCCATGTTTTTAAATCATTCTGATGCAACAAACAAAAATAAAAAAAGTACGAAAATGACATGGACAATAAAAAATTAGGAAGAAATTAAAACCAAAGTCTATTATTATTTCTCCATTTATCTTTGGCAACAATCTAAGGATGCCAAGTGATAGCAAACAAGTTGCTACGGCGGTGTTCAAACCACAACATTGCTCAGAGATGGATGCGAGAGGAGGGAGAGAGAGACAAGAGAGAATGAACGAGATGGGAGAGACATATTTTATATTGATCTCTAGCATGTCTACATCCGCACACAAATGAATTCACCGGGTTTCAAACAGAATAGGTTTGTAATTTTTTAGTATGGAACAAGAAAAATCTATTTCTCCATATTTATTTCTTCATGTTCAACAAACACCCATTACTACATGCATACACATGCTTTAACATGTCTTTAATCTACCTATTCCCAGCATGCATCCGCAAATCACTACTCAATACAGGAGCAGGCCACGCCGGATATCCACTTCCACCATGATCTGGAGGGTCTATTGGGTCAGACGGCCAGGTAATGGTATGCTTTTATCATGTATATAACGATCTTAGGCACGTGACGGGGGTCCATGCCTTGGCGGCTTTGGCAAGTCGTGGTGGATGGGGTCAGCCCCGCTGGGCACAAGCCTTTTTCCAACATTTACCTGCGTTGATGCCATGTTGACCAATGCAAGCCTCGATCGATGACCCATAAATTCAGGTTGTTTCTTCTCATGCACATTGTGATTGCCACTACCATATGCTTCACTAGCGATGGCAAAAGCAATGCAAACCAATAGTGACACAATGGTCATCATCCCTTTCTTGGACGCCATGAAATCTAAAGCTAATTACTTTTAATAGATATATTTGTTTGCACGGTGGTGGTGAAGGGAAAGTGTATGATCACCCACCCATATATACCCATCTATCCTAGGATCGATACAATTCTAGGTATGAACCTGGGTGAGTGTTTGCCCACGTTCATACCTAGAATTGCATTCTTTCCAGGATGCAGGGAATATACAAACATAATCTCAGGATACGAAGGACCAAGAAAGACTCATCTTTAATGTGTATCAATTCCCCTTGCCCTATTTTAAGGAGATATTGATGGACTGCCTAATAAAAAGTATGCTAGTGCAGCAATATTCATGACTGCCTAAAAAGATGTATGCCAGAGATCCAATATTGAAGAACTACCTAAAATATTTATTTAAATAAGAATATATTGGTTTCTTGGCATTTACGAATAATATGTTTTCTTATAACTCATGTTGAGGATATATCTGGATCAATATGCATATTTTCTAAGATTATATGGTTTGGATTACGGCTTTTGATGTTGGTATACGAATCGCTAGAGTGATGCTGACAAGGAGGAGTCCGTGGCAGAACGGCATGGCGGTCTCGGGCGCCCTCGGTGGTAGAGCGTGCCTGAAGGGCTTTCAGACTCTTTTGGGTCAGGTGCTTTATGATATTTCTTGTGACCCTCGGCAGTGCTAGTGCGGCGGATTTGCACTTTTTCCATATCTTCTAGAAGATCTGAACATTGAACTTGTAAGTCTATCGATGCTAGAGAGATTCTTGTAATTGCTACAATTCTTTCCTCTCCCAGCTCTCTTTCTTTTGCGAGAGCTGCATGAACTGACAGCACGTAGCGTGACACTTCATGAACCAACCAATCAGAAAAGACATTATCTAGCATCTGAAAACACACATAGCCATGTTTTTAAATCATTCTGATGCAACAAACAAAAATAAAAATAGTACGAAAATGACATGGACAATAAAAAATTAGGAAGAAATTAAAACCAAAGTCTATTATTATTTCTCCATTTATCTTTGGCAACAATCTAAGGATGCCAAGTGATAGCAAACACGTTGCTACGGCGGTGTTCAAACCACAACATTGCTCGGAGATGGATGCGAGAGGAGGGAGAGAGAGACAAGAGAGAATGAGCGAGATGGGAGAGACATATTTTATATTGATCTCTAGCATGTCTACATCCGCACACAAATGAATTCACCGGGTTTCAAACAGAATAGGTTTGTAATTTTTTAGTATGGAACAAGAAAAATCTATTTCTCCATATTTATTTCTTCATGTTCAACAAACACCCATTACTACATGCATACACATGCTTTAACATGTCTTTAATCTACCTATTCCCAGCATGCATCCGCAAGTCACTACTCAATACAGGAGCAGGCCACGCCGGATATCCACTTCGACCATGATCTGGAGGGTCTATTGGGTCAGACGGCCAGGTAATGGTATGCTTTTATCATGTATATAACGATCTTAGGCACGTGACGGGGGTCCATGCCTTGGCGGCTTTGGCAAGTCGTGGTCGATGGGGTCAGCCCCGCTGGGCACAAGCCTTTTTCCAACATTTACCTGCGTTGATGCCATGTTGACCAATGCAAGCCTCGATCGATGACCCATAAATTCAGGTTGTTTCTTCTCATGCACATTGTGATTGCCACTACCATATGCTTCACTAGCGATGGCAAAAGCAATGCAAACCAATAGTGACACAATGGTCATCATCCCTTTCTTGGACGCCATGAAATCTAAAGCTAACTATTTTTAATAGATATATTTGTTTGCACTGTGGTGGTGAAGGGAAAGTGTATGATCATCCACCCATATATACCCATCTGTCGTAGGATGGATACAATTCTGGGTATGAACCTGGATGAGTGTTTGCCCACGTTCATACCTAGAATTGCATTCTTTCCAGGATGCAGGGAATATACAAACATAATCTCAGGATACGAAGGACCAAGAAAGACTCATCTTTAATGTGTATCAATTCCCCTTGCCCTATTTTAAGGAGATATTGATGGACTGCCTAATAAAAAGTATGCTAGTGCAGCAATATTCATGACTCCCTAAAAAGATGTATGCCAGAGATCCAATATTGAAGAACTACCTAAAATATTTATTTAAATATGAATATATTGGTTTCTTGGCATTTACGAATAATATGTTTTCTTATAACTCATGTTGAGGATATATCTGGATCAATATGCATATTTTCTAAGATTATATGGTTTGGATTACGGCTTTTGATGTTGGTATACGAATCGCTAGAGTGATGCTGACAAGGAGGAGTCCATGGCAGAACGGCATGGCGGTCTCGGGCGCCCTCGGTGGTAGAGCGTGCCTGAAGGGCTTTCAGACTCTTTTGGGTCAGGTGCTTTATGATATTTCTTGGGACCCTCGGCAGTGCTAGTGCGGCGGATTTGCACTTTTTCCATATCTTCTAGTAGATCTGAACATTGAACTTGTAAGTCTATCGATGCTAGAGAGATTCTTGTAATTGCTACAATTCTTTCCTCTCCCAGCTCTCTTTCTTTTGCGAGAGCTGCATGAACTGACAGCACGTAGCGTGACACTTCATGAACCAACCAATCAGAAAAGACATTATCTAGCCTCTGAAAACACACATAGCCATGTTTTTAAATCATTCTGATGCAACAAACAAAAATAAAAATAGTACGAAAATGACATGGACAATAAAAAATTAGGAAGAAATTAAAACCAAAGTCTATTATTATTTCTCCATTTATCTTTGGCAACAATCTAAGGATGCCAAGTGATAGCAAACACGTTGCTACGGCGGTGTTCAAACCACAACATTGCTCGGAGATGGATGCGAGAGGAGGGAGAGAGAGACAAGAGAGAATGAGCGAGATGGGAGAGACATATTTTATATTGATCTCTAGCATGTCTACATCCGCACACAAATGAATTCACCGGGTTTCAAACAGAATAGGTTTGTAATTTTTTAGTATGGAACAAGAAAAATCTATTTCTCCATATTTATTTCTTCATGTTCAACAAACACCCATTACTACATGCATACACATGCTTTAACATGTCTTTAATCTACCTATTCCCAGCATGCATCCGCAAGTCACTACTCAATACAGGAGCAGGCCACGCCGGATATCCACTTCGACCATGATCTGGAGGGTCTATTGGGTCAGACGGCCAGGTAATGGTATGCTTTTATCATGTATATAACGATCTTAGGCACGTGACGGGGGTCCATGCCTTGGCGGCTTTGGCAAGTCGTGGTCGATGGGGTCAGCCCCGCTGGGCACAAGCCTTTTTCCAACATTTACCTGCGTTGATGCCATGTTGACCAATGCAAGCCTCGATCGATGACCCATAAATTCAGGTTGTTTCTTCTCATGCACATTGTGATTGCCACTACCATATGCTTCACTAGCGATGGCAAAAGCAATGCAAACCAATAGTGACACAATGGTCATCATCCCTTTCTTGGACGCCATGAAATCTAAAGCTAACTATTTTTAATAGATATATTTGTTTGCACTGTGGTGGTGAAGGGAAAGTGTATGATCATCCACCCATATATACCCATCTGTCGTAGGATGGATACAATTCTGGGTATGAACCTGGATGAGTGTTTGCCCACGTTCATACCTAGAATTGCATTCTTTCCAGGATGCAGGGAATATACAAACATAATCTCAGGATACGAAGGACCAAGAAAGACTCATCTTTAATGTGTATCAATTCCCCTTGCCCTATTTTAAGGAGATATTGATGGACTGCCTAATAAAATGTATGCTAGTGCAGCAATATTGATGACTGCCTAAAAAGATGTATGCGAGAGATCCGATATTGAAGAACTACCTAAAAAGATTTATTTAAATAAGAATATATTGGTTTCTTGGCATTTACGAATAATATGTTTTCTTATAAATCATGTTAAGGATATATCTGGATCAATATGCATATTTTCTAAGATTATATGGTTTGGATTACGGCTTTTGATGTTGGTATACGAATCGCTAGAGTGATGCTGACAAGGAGGAGTCCATGGCAGAACGGCATGGCGGTCTCGGGTGCCCTCGGTGGTAGAGCGTGCCTGAAGGGCTTTCAGACTCTTTTGGGTCAGGTGCTTTATGATATTTCTTGGGACCCTCGGCAGTGCTAGTGCGGCGGATTTGCACTTTTTCCATATCTTCTAGAAGATCTGAACATTGAACTTGTAAGTCTATCGATGCTAGAGAGATTCTTGTAATTGCTACAATTCTTTCCTCTCCCAGCTCTCTTTCTTTTGCGAGAGCTGCATGAACTGACAGCACGTAGCGTGACACTTCGTGAACCAACCAATCAGAAAAGACATTATCCAGCCTCTGAAAACACACATAGCCATGTTTTTAAATCATTCTGATGCAACAAACAAAAATAAAAAAAGTACGAAAATGACATGGACAATAAAAAATTAGGAAGAAATTAAAACCAAAGTCTATTATTATTTCTCCATTTATCTTTGGCAACAATCTAAGGATGCCAAGTGATAGCAAACAAGTTGCTACGGCGGTGTTCAAACCACAACATTGCTCAGAGATGGATGCGAGAGGAGGGAGAGAGAGACAAGAGAGAATGAACGAGATGGGAGAGACATATTTTATATTGATCTCTAGCATGTCTACATCCGCACACAAATGAATTCACCGGGTTTCAAACAGAATAGGTTTGTAATTTTTTAGTATGGAACAAGAAAAATCTATTTCTCCATATTTATTTCTTCATGTTCAACAAACACCCATTACTACATGCATACACATGCTTTAACATGTCTTTAATCTACCTATTCCCAGCATGCATCCGCAAATCACTACTCAATACAGGAGCAGGCCACGCCGGATATCCACTTCCACCATGATCTGGAGGGTCTATTGGGTCAGACGGCCAGGTAATGGTATGCTTTTATCATGTATATAACGATCTTAGGCACGTGACGGGGGTCCATGCCTTGGCGGCTTTGGCAAGTCGTGGTGGATGGGGTCAGCCCCGCTGGGCACAAGCCTTTTTCCAACATTTACCTGCGTTGATGCCATGTTGACCAATGCAAGCCTCGATCGATGACCCATAAATTCAGGTTGTTTCTTCTCATGCACATTGTGATTGCCACTACCATATGCTTCACTAGCGATGGCAAAAGCAATGCAAACCAATAGTGACACAATGGTCATCATCCCTTTCTTGGACGCCATGAAATCTAAAGCTAATTACTTTTAATAGATATATTTGTTTGCACGGTGGTGGTGAAGGGAAAGTGTATGATCACCCACCCATATATACCCATCTATCCTAGGATCGATACAATTCTAGGTATGAACCTGGGTGAGTGTTTGCCCACGTTCATACCTAGAATTGCATTCTTTCCAGGATGCAGGGAATATACAAACATAATCTCAGGATACGAAGGACCAAGAAAGACTCATCTTTAATGTGTATCAATTCCCCTTGCCCTATTTTAAGGAGATATTGATGGACTGCCTAATAAAAAGTATGCTAGTGCAGCAATATTCATGACTCCCTAAAAAGATGTATGCCAGAGATCCAATATTGAAGAACTACCTAAAATATTTATTTAAATATGAATATATTGGTTTCTTGGCATTTACGAATAATATGTTTTCTTATAACTCATGTTGAGGATATATCTGGATCAATATGCATATTTTCTAAGATTATATGGTTTGGATTACGGCTTTTGATGTTGGTATACGAATCGCTAGAGTGATGCTGACAAGGAGGAGTCCATGGCAGAACGGCATGGCGGTCTCGGGCGCCCTCGGTGGTAGAGCGTGCCTGAAGGGCTTTCAGACTCTTTTGGGTCAGGTGCTTTATGATATTTCTTGGGACCCTCGGCAGTGCTAGTGCGGCGGATTTGCACTTTTTCCATATCTTCTAGAAGATCTGAACATTGAACTTGTAAGTCTATCGATGCTAGAGAGATTCTTGTAATTGCTACAATTCTTTCCTCTCCCAGCTCTCTTTCTTTTGCGAGAGCTGCATGAACTGACAGCACGTAGCGTGACACTTCATGAACCAACCAATCAGAAAAGACATTATCTAGCCTCTGAAAACACACATAGCCATGTTTTTAAATCATTCTGATGCAACAAACAAAAATAAAAATAGTACGAAAATGACATGGACAATAAAAAATTAGGAAGAAATTAAAACCAAAGTCTATTATTATTTCTCCATTTATCTTTGGCAACAATCTAAGGATGCCAAGTGATAGCAAACACGTTGCTACGGCGGTGTTCAAACCACAACATTGCTCGGAGATGGATGCGAGAGGAGGGAGAGAGAGACAAGAGAGAATGAGCGAGATGGGAGAGACATATTTTATATTGATCTCTAGCATGTCTACATCCGCACACAAATGAATTCACCGGGTTTCAAACAGAATAGGTTTGTAATTTTTTAGTATGGAACAAGAAAAATCTATTTCTCCATATTTATTTCTTCATGTTCAACAAACACCCATTACTACATGCATACACATGCTTTAACATGTCTTTAATCTACCTATTCCCAGCATGCATCCGCAAGTCACTACTCAATACAGGAGCAGGCCACGCCGGATATCCACTTCGACCATGATCTGGAGGGTCTATTGGGTCAGACGGCCAGGTAATGGTATGCTTTTATCATGTATATAACGATCTTAGGCACGTGACGGGGGTCCATGCCTTGGCGGCTTTGGCAAGTCGTGGTCGATGGGGTCAGCCCCGCTGGGCACAAGCCTTTTTCCAACATTTACCTGCGTTGATGCCATGTTGACCAATGCAAGCCTCGATCGATGACCCATAAATTCAGGTTGTTTCTTCTCATGCACATTGTGATTGCCACTACCATATGCTTCACTAGCGATGGCAAAAGCAATGCAAACCAATAGTGACACAATGGTCATCATCCCTTTCTTGGACGCCATGAAATCTAAAGCTAACTATTTTTAATAGATATATTTGTTTGCACTGTGGTGGTGAAGGGAAAGTGTATGATCATCCACCCATATATACCCATCTGTCGTAGGATGGATACAATTCTGGGTATGAACCTGGATGAGTGTTTGCCCACGTTCATACCTAGAATTGCATTCTTTCCAGGATGCAGGGAATATACAAACATAATCTCAGGATACGAAGGACCAAGAAAGACTCATCTTTAATGTGTATCAATTCCCCTTGCCCTATTTTAAGGAGATATTGATGGACTGCCTAATAAAATGTATGCTAGTGCAGCAATATTGATGACTGCCTAAAAAGATGTATGCGAGAGATCCGATATTGAAGAACTACCTAAAAAGATTTATTTAAATAAGAATATATTGGTTTCTTGGCATTTACGAATAATATGTTTTCTTATAAATCATGTTAAGGATATATCTGGATCAATATGCATATTTTCTAAGATTATATGGTTTGGATTACGGCTTTTGATGTTGGTATACGAATCGCTAGAGTGATGCTGACAAGGAGGAGTCCATGGCAGAACGGCATGGCGGTCTCGGGTGCCCTCGGTGGTAGAGCGTGCCTGAAGGGCTTTCAGACTCTTTTGGGTCAGGTGCTTTATGATATTTCTTGGGACCCTCGGCAGTGCTAGTGCGGCGGATTTGCACTTTTTCCATATCTTCTAGAAGATCTGAACATTGAACTTGTAAGTCTATCGATGCTAGAGAGATTCTTGTAATTGCTACAATTCTTTCCTCTCCCAGCTCTCTTTCTTTTGCGAGAGCTGCATGAACTGACAGCACGTAGCGTGACACTTCGTGAACCAACCAATCAGAAAAGACATTATCCAGCCTCTGAAAACACACATAGCCATGTTTTTAAATCATTCTGATGCAACAAACAAAAATAAAAAAAGTACGAAAATGACATGGACAATAAAAAATTAGGAAGAAATTAAAACCAAAGTCTATTATTATTTCTCCATTTATCTTTGGCAACAATCTAAGGATGCCAAGTGATAGCAAACAAGTTGCTACGGCGGTGTTCAAACCACAACATTGCTCAGAGATGGATGCGAGAGGAGGGAGAGAGAGACAAGAGAGAATGAACGAGATGGGAGAGACATATTTTATATTGATCTCTAGCATGTCTACATCCGCACACAAATGAATTCACCGGGTTTCAAACAGAATAGGTTTGTAATTTTTTAGTATGGAACAAGAAAAATCTATTTCTCCATATTTATTTCTTCATGTTCAACAAACACCCATTACTACATGCATACACATGCTTTAACATGTCTTTAATCTACCTATTCCCAGCATGCATCCGCAAATCACTACTCAATACAGGAGCAGGCCACGCCGGATATCCACTTCCACCATGATCTGGAGGGTCTATTGGGTCAGACGGCCAGGTAATGGTATGCTTTTATCATGTATATAACGATCTTAGGCACGTGACGGGGGTCCATGCCTTGGCGGCTTTGGCAAGTCGTGGTGGATGGGGTCAGCCCCGCTGGGCACAAGCCTTTTTCCAACATTTACCTGCGTTGATGCCATGTTGACCAATGCAAGCCTCGATCGATGACCCATAAATTCAGGTTGTTTCTTCTCATGCACATTGTGATTGCCACTACCATATGCTTCACTAGCGATGGCAAAAGCAATGCAAACCAATAGTGACACAATGGTCATCATCCCTTTCTTGGACGCCATGAAATCTAAAGCTAACTATTTTTAATAGATATATTTGTTTGCACTGTGGTGGTGAAGGGAAAGTGTATGATCATCCACCCATATATACCCATCTATCCTAGGATCGATACAATTCTAGGTATGAACCTGGATGAGTGTTTGCCCACGTTCATACCTAGAATTGCATTCTTTCCAGGATGCAGGGAATATACAAACATAATCTCAGGATACGAAGGACCAAGAAAGACTCATCTTTAATGTGTATCAATCCCCCTTGCCCTATTTTAAGGAGATATTTATGGACTGCCTAATTAAATGTATGCTAGTGCAGCAATATTCATGACTGCCTAAAAAGATGTATGCCAGAGAACCAATATTGAAGAACTACCTAAAAATATTTATTTAAATAAGAATATATTGGTTTCTTGGCATTTACGAATAATATGTTTTCTTATAACTCTGGTTAAGGATATATCTGGATCAATATGCACATTTTCTAAGATTATATGGTTTGGATTACGGCTTTTGATGTTGGTATACGAATCACTAGAGTGATGCCGACAAGGAGGAGTCCGTGGCAGAACGGCATGGCGGTCTCGGGCACCCTCGGTGGTAGAGCGTGCCTGAAGGCCGGGCTTTCAGACTCTTTTGGGTCAGGTGCTTTATGATATTTCTTGGGACCCTCGGCAGTGCTAGTGCGGCAGATTTGCACTTTTTCCATATCTTCTAGAAGATCTGAACATTGAACTTGTAAGTCTATCGATGCTAGAGAGATTCTTGTAATGGCTACAATTCTTTCCTCTCCCAGCTCTCTTTCTTTTGCGAGAGCTGCATGAACTGACAGCACGTAGCGTGACACTTCGTGAACCAACCAATCAGAAAAGACATTATCTAGCATCTGAAAACACACATAGCCATGTTTTTAAATCATTCTGATGTAACAAACAAAAATAAAAATAGTACGAAAATGACATGGACAATAAAAAATTAGGAAGAAATTGAAACCAAAGTCTATTATTATTTCTCAATTTATCTTTGGCAACAATCTAAGGACGCCAAGTGATAGCAAACACGTTGCTACGGCGGTGTTCAAACCACAACATTGCTTGGAGATGGAGGAGAAGAAGAAGAATGAAATTGCAGTGTTAGCATTTTACGGTCGAGGATCATCAGTGTTGATCCATGGCCAACAGGCTTAGGAGGGCTTGGGGCTGCAGCGACCACTGTTGCTGGTGCTTTGGTCGGGTTGTGCAGGGCAACGGATATGTTAAGTGGTTTGGAAGGGAGGAGTGGTGGCGACACGAACGGTCGATGGGCCATGCAGCTTGGTCAGCTTTGAGCTCACTAGCTCTAACGGGTAGTGCAAGCAGCCAACAAGGGAGCAACAGGCAGAGATAAGGAGGCATTGCCATGGGGCATCTCCCAGAGGAGACTTAGGATTGGATCTACCCGTGGGAGGAACAAGAAAGAAAATTTGAAAAAAGAAAGGGAGGATACAACCATAATAACCCTTGATGCTACACTATATTTAGATCTAGATACGTTTTAATTTATATATAGCACTATAGGAACTCTTTCATAAAGCATGTTAGGAGTTTCATCGTATGGACGGTGTCAAGGTTTATATACATGGATTCATTAAGGCATGTATATGAAAGAAAAAAGGTATTTCACAGACACATTAGATGCATATCTACTCACATTGATAAAATTTTTTAGGCACATATATAGAGGGTCTCTAGTTGTGTTGTTATGTATAGTAATACGTCATTGCATGTTAAGAAATATAGATATAATCTTCGTAGATACATTTATAAAATATATCTACTATTGGACAGACATGTTTTATAATGATACAATATTGCGAGTGTTGGGTAACGATGGATGCTACGCTAGCTCACACAAAAACTCGTTCACCCAAAATAGGAACAACAGCAGTTATAGATCACAGATTGTTACCACTAGACGCGCAGTTGCAGCGGAAGCCGTCTCGATGTAGACGAACGCGTCGAAGTGGCAGTGCAGTGTAGTTGCTTACGTCCGTCTGGTCCTGCACGTGCGGTTCGTCCTTGTGCTCCAAGCGCAGCACCTCCGAGGTATCCACACGTACGAGGATTGAAACGTCGCGCACCGGACTGCTAGGCCCGCGAGCACGATGGGGAGAAAAGCAACTATTGCTTGGAAGTCATGTCTTTCTCAGGAGGGGTTTGGTCTCTATTTATTTGGATGAAATTCTCCACACCATGTTCCATTAGCAATATGGGACTAATAAATAAAGCACCCCTTCCCCTGGTAATGGGCTTCACAACATTTGTGGCCCATTAAGACTAGTGGATCGAATCCAGTTGTCTCTTGGGCATATTCCCAACAATCTCCCACTTGCACTAGAGACAATCTCATAAGCAAGTTTTCAGTGTTCCAAACCTCTTAAGTGTGTGACCCTATGGGTTCACGTACACATAGACATGGTTCGAGTACTCCTACTCGTTCCAATAGTTGATAGCGGCCTCTAGCAAGACGTGTCAACTCCCATGAATACGTAAAGATCATATCAGACGAACCACCACAACATCACGTACAAGCTATTCCCTTTGCCTCACGATATTTGGTCTAACTCCAAGTAAGACCTCCCTTTCTCGAATCTGTGAGTCGGATCCTTCAAGAGGTTAACACTTAACCTAGCACGGCCATGCATTTCTTGATCCGATCACTCGAGGGGCCCAGAGATATCTCTCTCGTATAGAGAGGGGCAAATCCCATCTTGATTGACCATGCCTCACATCATGCTTCCTGACAAACCCGAAAACCACCTTTATAACTACCCAGTTACGGTGCAGCGTTTGGTAGTCCCTAAGTAGGTCAATTCACATCTTGAGTACATACGACAATCTCAGGTCTAAGGACAAAGCATACGCGTTGTGAAGAAGAGATAAACAAGTCTCAAACTGGGTCAGTCCAGCCCCATGTCATACATGTGCCCACATTATTAGTTTGACATCTCCGTGTCCATGACTTGTGAAACATAGTCATCAACTAATACATGTGCTAATCAAATTAGGGACAATCCTTTTGAATAACCATACAAGTATTGAGTTTCACAAACAATTCACATAATTGCTAATCATATACAAGTTGCCTTTCATGGATATTCAATAAATAAACAATATGTCATAGATACAAAACATTGTCCACTCACACTGGAGCTAATCTAAATGATATCTAATACCCATAGCTCTCGTGTGTGATTCATGTTTAGGCCGTGGAAGAGCCTTTGTCAAAGGATCAGCAATATTCAAATCCGTATGTATTTTGCATATCTTTATCTCACCACGTCTAACGAACTCTCGAATGAGGTGAAACTTCCGCAGTACATGTTTGTTTTTCTGGTGATTCCTCGGCTCCTTAGCCTGTGCAATTGCCCCATTGTTGTCACAGTAGAGTTCCAATGGGCTAGATGCATTGGGAAACACACCAAGCTCAATGAGAAACTTTCTCATCCAAACACCTTCCTTCGCCGCTTCCGAAGCTGCGATGTACTCTGCTTCCGTTGTAGAATCAGCCACAGTATCTTGCTTAGAACTTTTCCAGCTTACAGCACCACCGTTTATTGTGAACACAAATCCTGATTGCGACTTTGAATCGTCTGGATCAGTTTGGAAACTAGCATCAGTGTAACCCTTTACAATGAGCTCTTCCTCACCTCCATAGACTAGGAACACATCTTTAGTCCTTCTAAAGTACTTAAGAATGTTTTTCACCGCTGTCCAGTGACTTTCACCTGGATTAGTCTGGTGTCTGCTCGTAACACTTAGAGCATATGAGACATCTGGACGAGTACTTATCATGGCGTACATGATGGATCCAATTGCTGAAGCATAAGGAACCTTACTCATGCGCTCCCGCTCATCAGTCGTCGTAGGACACTGAGTCTTGCTGAGGTGTATGCCATGTGACATAGGCAAGAACCCTTTCTTGGACTGTTCCATGCTGAACCGATTCAGCACCTTGTCAATATAAGTATCTTGACTTAATCCTATAAGCCTCCTTGATCTATCCCTATAGATCCTTATGCCCAGAATGTATGCAGCTTCCCCTAAGTCCTTCATAGAAAAACTATTTTTCAGCGAAGTCTTAACGGATTCTAGCATAGGAATATCATTCCCAATCAACAATATGTCATCCACATACAAGATTAGAAATACAACAGAGCTCCCACTTTCCTTCTTGTAAACACAAGCCTCTTCTTCATTCTGCCGGAAGTCAAACCCTTTGACTACCTCATCAAAACGAAGGTTCCAACTCTGAGATGCTTGCTTTAATCCATAGATTGATTTCTGAAGCTTGCAAATTTTTTCAGCATTAGTTGGATTGACAAAACCTTCTGGTTGTATCATGTATACATCCTCCTCTAGGTTCCCATTGAGGAAAGCTGTTTTGACATCCATTTGCCATATCTCATAATCGAAATACGCAGCTATTGCTAGAATGATCCGGATAGATTTAAGCATCGCTACTAGAGAGAATGTCTCGTCGTAGTCAACTCCTTGAACTTGTCAAAAACCTTTTGCAACAAGTCGTGCTTTATAGACGTTAACATTTCCGTCTACATCTCTCTTTCTCTTAAAGATCCATTTGCACTCGATGGGTCTCACACCATCAGGCGGGTCAACTAAGTTCCAAACTTGATTTTGCCCCATGGAATCTATCTCGGATCTCATGGCACTTTGCCATTTCTCGGAATCTGGGTCCATCATAGCTTCCGCATAGGTCCTAGGCTCATCGTTGTCCATCAACAATATGTTGCGCTCTCCCGTAACTAGGAGATTCATTTTCTGTGTAGCGCGACGTGGCCTTTCCGACCTTCGTGGTTGTGGCGGTTCTTCTCTTACCACAGGTGCCTCAACTCGTTCTGCTACATCAGCATCACTCGTAAAGTCTTGCCTCATAGGCTCATCTCGAATTTCTTCAAGATACACCTTCTGTCTACTTTTCTCGCTGTTGAGAAACTCTTTCTCCAAGAAAACACCGTTCCTAGCGACAAACACTTTGCCCTCTGATCGGTTGTAGAAATAATATCCAATTGTTTCCTTTGGATATCCCACGAATATGCACTTGTCCGATTTTGGTGTAAGCTTGTCCGACTGAAGTCGCTTGACATATGCATCACAACCACAAATTTTCAGAAAAGACAAACTGGGAGTCTTGCCAGTCCATATCTCATATGGTGTCTTCTCCACGGACTTAGATGGTACCCTATTTAGTGTGAAAGCTGCTGTTTCTAGAGCGTAACCCCAAAATGATAACGGTAGATCTGACTGGCTCATCATTGATCGCACCATGTCTAACAAGGTTCGATTACGTCGCTCGGACACACCGTTCCTCTGAGGTGTTCCAGGTGGCGTTAGCTGTGGAACAATTCCGCAACTCTTTAGATGAGTGCTAAACTCGTGGCTCAAATATTCGCCTCCACGATCTGATCGCAAGGCTTTAATTTTCTTACCACGCTGATTTTCAACTTCATTCTGAAACTCTTTGAACTTTTCAAAAGTCTCTGACTTGTGCTTCATTAAGTAGACATAGCCATATCTACTGAAATCATCAGTGAAAGTTATGAAGTACTGAAATCCACCTCGAGCTGTCGTGCTCATTGGTCCACATACATCAGTATGTATGAGTTCCAACAAGTCTTGCGCCCTCTCAGGAAAACCTGTGAAAGGTGCCTTGGTCATGTTGCCTAGCAAACAAGCTTCGCACGTCTCGTATGATTCAAAATCAAACGAAGTTAAAAATCCATCAGAATGGAGCTTCTTCATGCGCTTCTCACTTATATGACCCAAACGACAATGCCACATATAGGTAGGATTCAAATCATTTAGCCGAGGCCTTTTAGCAATTATATTACATATAGGTGAATCATCAAGATTTAAAATGAACAACCCATTCACAATGGATGCAAGAGCCACAAACATGCCATTCTTTGAGATCACACAACCATTGTCTTTACTCGCGAATGTATAACCATCCTTCATCAAACATGAGGGAGATACAATGTTTCGACTCAAACTAGGAACAAAATAACAATTATTCAATTCCATGATAAATCCTGACGGAAGGTGGAGTTGCATCGTCCCGACGGTCAAAGTAGCAACTCTTGCATTATTGCCCACTCGGAAATCAACTTCGCCTCTTCCCATGCTTCTACTTCTTATTAGTCCCTGCATCGAATTGCAAATATGAGCAACCGATCCGGTATCAAATACCCAGGAATTAATAGAAGATTCAGCAAGAAAAATGTCTGTAATATTAATGTCAAGTGTACCTGATGCGGAAGTACTCTTACTACCGCCTTTCTTCAGAGAAGCTAGGTACTTCTTGCAATTCCTTTTCCAGTGACCAAGTTCCTTACAATAAAAGCACTCCTCTTTTTCTGCAGCTGGTCCAGACTCAGTCTGGGGCGTTGAGCTTGGCTGAGAGATCATATCTTTAGCCTTGCCCTTCTTTTTCTTCCAAGATTTGCCCTTCTTCTTGAAGTTAGGCCTGTTTTGGATGGCCATCACATGGCTGCTGCTAGCGCTTTTCTTGATGTCAGCCTCTGCTGTCTTGAGCATGCCACACAACTCATTCAATCCCTTCTCCGCCCCATGCATATGGTAGTTCGAAATGAAGTTCCCAAAGCTAAGCGGAAGTGATGCTAGAATAAAATCAGTGGCTAACTCTGGGCCAAGTGGGAAGCCTAGCTTCTCCAACCTCTGTGAGTAACCAACCATCTTGATCACATGTGGCCCTACAGCTGCGCCTTCTGCTAGCTTGGTTTCCACAAAGGCCTTTGAGACATTGAACCTTTCAGTCCTGGCCTGAGTTTGGAACATGTCCTTAAGCGCCTCGATCATATCGTGCGCCTCATGGTTTGTCTCAAACTGCATCTGCAGCTCGGGTTCCATGCAAGCAAGCATAAGGCAGCTCACTTCAAGATTGACATCACATGCCTTCTTGTCAGCATTTTTCTCAGCAAGGGTTGCGTTATCATCAGGCTCAACTGGTAATGGGGTGTCTAGAACATCTTCCTTTTTCTCAGCCCTGAGAACAATTCTAAGGTTTCGGATCCAATCCGCATAATTTGTTCCATTCAACTTATCCTTCTCAAGGATCGAACGCAAAGAAAACGGTGTGCTAGGTGCCATTGATCTACAACAGAAAATAATGCAAAAATACTAAGACAATATATCTATGACAGAGCAAAATACATTAAACAATTTAACGGAATTTACTCCCACTAAAATCAATATCCCTCCATTGATACTTAGTGATTCAGGATCCACAACTAACAAGTCGACTAGTGAGCTTTAGCATCACCGCTAGAAGACATGGTAGATCGGTAAGCAACTTTCGCTAATCATATCACATATGACTCCTGTTGTTGGTTGACATCTCTATGTCTCGGCGTCCAACCTTTATGTCCCAAGGTCCTTAACCGTTAAGATGACCTTGTTTAAGTTAACCAACCCTTTATGCGAGTAAGTATCCGATACAAACCCATCTAGTACAGGAAAACTAGTGGCACCCTAATTTCATAGACCCACCACTAATTGTACAAGACGTGTGATGGTGCAAGATTTAGTTGGGAGCACATTCAAAACTTAAACATTTCTGAGGGATCGTTTTCAAAATTTTAATTTCGCCGGACTGTCCGACGTTCCCTGCGGACCGTCCGCCGCTTCCTTGCGGACTGTCCGACCTGTTCTGGTGGACCATCCGACCCTCTGGAACGCTGGAAAACGCTTCTGTCAAAATTCCGACCGAATTTACGGACCGTCCGCCGCTCTTTCGCGGACCGTCCGCCGTTCTTGCGCGGACCGTCCGCCATTTTCCCCGGACTGTCCGATTCGCTCCGCGGACTGTCCGACCAGCTCTTGCGGACCGTCCGACCCTCTGGAACGCTAGATAACGTCTCTGTAAGATTCTTGACCAAATTTACGGACCGTCCGCCGTTCTCTCGCGGACCGTCCGCCGCCCTTGCACGGACCGTCCGTCGTTATCGCTACCGTCAATATACCTAAATTCGATCCGACCAATCACATTGATCTATATTTCACCATGCCTGGGTTTACGTGTATCATTTAACTCCGATGGCGGAATTCCGACCGGTAGGAGTAATTCGTTACACTACCATCATAGTGGAGATTACAAACCGATCAGAGACTAATCTACATCCAAGCATATCTCTATATGCATATATCCGAATCTATAACGAAACAGCTATGGCTCTGATACCACTGTTAGGTAACGATGGATGCTACGCTAGCTCACACAAAAACTCGTTCACCCAAAATAGGAACAGCAGCAGTTATAGATCACCGATTGTTACCACTAGACGCGCAGTTGCAGCGGAAGCCGTCTCGATGTAGACGAACGCGTCGAAGTGGCAGTGCAGTGCAGTTGCTTACGTCCGTCTGGTCCTGCACGTGCGGTTCGTCCTTGTGCTCCAAGCGCAGCACCTCCGAGGTATCCACACGTACGAGGATTGAAACGTCGCGCACCGGACTGCTAGGTCCGCGAGCACGATGGGGAGAAAAGCAACTATTGCTTGGAAGTCATGTCTTTCTCAGGAGGGGTTTGGTCTCTATTTATTTGGATGAAATTCTCCACACCATGTTCCATTAGCTATATGGGACTAATAAATAAAGCACCCCTTCCCCTGGTAATGGGCTTCACAACATTTGTGGCCCATTAAGACTAGTGGATCGAATCCAGTTGTCTCTTGGGCATATTCCCAACAGCGAGTATATGGATTTTAGTAGATACAGTTATATTATATGGGGAGGCCAAATCTGATGGATATGAACCCATACAGAAATCCAAAATACTTACCAGCATGATGATTATTTGGCTTGGATAAACTCCATAGAGAAAATTACCGTTGGCCGCTACTTTTTAGTGTGTTCAGTGCAGCCTGCATTTTCAGTTATTCATTCAAGGCATTTCAAATCTTGGGTCATCATCATTTGACTTGGGAATTTTGATAATAGAATCCACATATATATCATGCTAGCAGCCAACTATTTGATCATTATGGCCTTGTTCACAACCAAGCATACCTTTCTCTTATAATAATCTCACATTAAGCACACCAAGATTATTTTTGACAAACACATGTTTTGTAACTTTTTATGTTGACCATTAGCATGTCTACTTACGCACACAGATGAATGCACCATGCCTCGATAGAATACGTATGTAATTTTTTCATATGGAACAAGAAAAATCTATATCTTCATATTTATTTCTTCATGTTCAACAAACACCCATTACATGCATACACTTGCTTTAACATGTCTTTAATCTACCTATTGCCATCATGTATGAGCAAGTCACTACAAAGTACCGAGCAGGCCACACCGGATATCCACTTCAACCATGATCTGCGGTGTCTATCGGGTCAAACGGCCAGGCGATGGTATGCTTTTATCATGTCTATAACTATCTTGGGCACGCGAAAACAGTTCATGCCTTGGTGGCTTTGGCAAGTCATTGTGGATGGGGTCTGCCCCACCAGGCACAAGCCTTTTTCCAGCATTTACCTGCGCTGACACCATGTTGACCAATGAAATCCTTAACTGATGACCCATAAATTCAGGTTGTTGCTTCTCCTGCACATTGTGATTGCCACTACCATATGATTCACTAGCAATGGCAAAAGCAATGCAAACCAATAGTGACACAATGGTCATTATCTCTTTCTCGGATGCCATGAAATCTGAAGCTAACTATTTTCAATAGATATATTAGTTTGCGGGGTGGTGGTGAAGGAAAGTGTATGATCACCCACCCATATATATACCCATCCGTTCTAGAATGGAAACAATTCTGGGTATAAACCTCGATGTGTTTTCCCACCTTCATACCTAGAATTGCACTCTTTCCGGCCCGTAATATGGCTCTGGTCTTGGTCAAGTAGCTTGTACGTCTCTAGCTTTCCAGTGGTTACCGACGGGCCGACGGCGCTATGAGAACCACTCATGAGTGTATGGTTTGATCCACCGAGGACGGGTGGTCCGTCGGCTATGTCCCCGTGAGGCACAGTCCTATGTTGGGAGTCCCTGCGATAGGGAACTCCACACGTTGCGCATTGTTGGATGTGATGCCCACGCTTTGGACGCCATCGACCCCCTGATGGTGTGACTCTGTAGGCGTAAGTCAATCTCGGTGCCTTGGGCCATACTACCTGTGTTGTACCATAGCGGCCACTGTCTTGTTAGGGTGTCTTGTGAAAAGCCTCATAGCGTCCCTATGCGGTCACACCTCGGAAGTGTGATTTAAGAGGTCTGGCCACCTCGGCATGGTTGGGTTTAAAGTTCCTTTGAACTTTTACGCGACTGGTGGGTAAAGGGCGAAACCTCTGCAGAGTGTAAATCTATCATGATAGCCTTGCTCAGGGTCACGAGCGGCCTGGATCCTTTTTGATTAGAATACGATGTTTATTTATGCTTAATGTCACTTATACTTCATTAATTGGGTTGCAACTGGGTTTCATTCACTTGTAGTAATTTGGATAATGCTAAAACAAACCAGCTAAAAACGCTAATGCAGTTAAGCCATGTCTAGCCTTATTTTGAGCCTTCATACACCCGTTCTATACTTGCTAAGTAAATGTTTTACTTATACTTGCCATTTATTCAACAAAATCCCGGATGGGTAACAGATTGGGCTGTGCATGAGTCTGCTGCTGAGTTTTCAGAAGATATGCCGTACTACTGAGTTGTGATCTCCCAGTCAGAGTCCCTGTGGATTGCGGCTCCGCTTAGTTTGAGAGTTATTAGTCTTTCACTGTATTGGTTAGTTTATTTATGATGCACTCTGATGTAAAACTCTATTTATTCAAGAATTTTTCAAGCATATGTTCTCTGTTTATCATATTTGTTCGCTATATGTGTAGTATGACTTCCTGGGCACACATATGGCCGCATTCGCATTTTTGTGTAAATCCGGGTGTGACAGATTGGTATCAGAGCTGTGCTGAGTGTAGGATCGCAGCCTAGCTAGAACGGTTGATTAAACCTTAGGAGACCATCATGATGATGTGATATGGATTGTCTAGATACACTTTTTCAAAACCCAGCTCTGTCAAGTCTTGTGTGAATCTTGTCCTTAGGTGCTTGATATGGTTGTCATTATGCTTATGCTTGATTTGGATTTTTGTAATGATTGTGATGGGCGTAGACGCGAGTGTACCACCATCTAGATATTGGACTAAGGTTTAAGGACACTAATGATTACATAGAGGGGGTATTCATTTCTCTTGCTCTTTTTTATCAAGTCCTCTATCCTAACAAGTTAGTAATCCTCCCATCTTCAGCAAGGCCAGCGACCCCCTGCAGGCAGATGACTGGCTCAAGGCGGTGGAGAGACAGCTCGACATCGCGCAGAGCAACGATCGGGAGAATGTGTTGTACGTAGGAGGATAGCTCCAGGGATCAGCATTAGACTGATGGGATTCGTACCAGTACGCTCACCCTGACCGTACTCAGATCACCTGGCAGGAGTTCCATAGCAGCTTCCGCTCCCACCATGTGCCGGAGGCCCTGATGACCCTAAAGAAGGAGTTCCTGGCGCTGAAGCAGGAAGGGATGAGTGTCACCGCTTATAGTGACGAGTTCATCGAACTGGCCCGTTACGCTCCAGAGGACGTGGCCACAGACAAGAAGAATCAGACCCGGTTCCGTGATGGCTTGCAGGATGCACTGCAGTACCAGCTGATGTGCACCAAGTTCCCCAACTTTGGAACTGGTGGACGACACTTTGATGCTGGAACATGTAACACCCCACCCTCCAAAGCCGCCCCGCACAGCCCTTCCGGGGGGCGTGCACGCGTACACATAGCACCATGTTTACACTGGGCCGGGTGTGACAGAAGTGGTACCAGAGCTGTGTTGACTATAGGACGAAAACCTAGATAGCAATGGTCGTTCTTTAAGGATTAATTTGCTATAATTATCATTGACCTCATTTTACTATATTCTTGCTCATTGATAATTTATCTCCTCCTTGATTGCTTTACTTACTCCCTCAACCATGTTACTGGTTTATGTGCTACTCCTGCCCTCTGATATCAATTTTATTCTTTAGAGATTGTTCTAACCCTCTATATATAGGATCTTAGGATCTACCCAATCAATCTTAATAATCGTTTAGTTCAAGTCGTTGAGGTCGAATCGATGCTTAGTTTTTGATAAGGAATGTTTGCTTCGTGTTTGTTTCGTGCTTAATGCTTGATTTGGATCTTTGTAACGATTGCACTTAACTTGTGGGGTGATGACCACAATTAAGTTTTATTAAATCATTAAAATTATATGGTTTGGGTTATATCTTGGTCCCTGTTCCCAACATTTATCTAATTCTTTGTCCATCCTATTTTATCTCCCACATAAACCATATCATGCTTAAATCTGTTCTCGTCACCACCTGACAAAGTTATACTGTTGGAATTAATTCTGGAGCTACAGAACTCCAATTGACATGAATCCAATTGGTTGGATTAAGGATTTGTTAAGCTAAGTTCTGGTAAATTTTCGTTATTTTTTGGTATTCTGGCAGAGAGATATATGCATGTTATTGGAGTACTCAGAATCTGTTTCGAGGTCCTGATACAGCTGTCTTGTTTATTTAATATCTCGAGTTACAGAACTCCGAGTGAAGTGATTCAAGTTGGGTTAGCTTCATAATTTGATAACCAACGATCTGACAAAAATTGCAATATATTTGGATGTCCTGAATAAGAGTTATGCCAGTTTCATGAAGACAGACAGAATTTGCCCCAACCCAGAGAGTTTTTCCTGCAACCTATGCTATCCTTGCCAATCATATTTATCCAGGTTGAAGAACTTTGGTCCTACAAGTGCTACTGCTGGAGATTTTTATCTTAACGTGGAGTTGCCACCTCATTTGTCGAAGATTAAGGAAGTGGTCCAGGGATTCAGAGGAGCCATCTCCCTTACAGTAGTTTAATGTACATGATCACCTTACATGAACGGATTATGAGACTTCAAAAAAAATCACTTGGAGCAAAGTGATTAAGATTTGTGAAGTGCAGCAGAGTCATCATGCCAACACGGAAGCAATTTGGTAAAGAGAAGATGAATTAAAGACAAAGTTTTCCCATATCTTTCTTAAAGACAAGGGGGGTAGGTTTGTAACACCCTAAACTTCATCACAATTAAATTAGAGCAACTCCTGAATTTTTCTAGTATTTATTAAGGCTTAAATAAATTTTCTATGGTTTAATTGGAATTTCTAGCCTTTTATCAATTTAAATATCATATTAAATAATTTTAGTCAAAATAAGTTGTTGATGCATTCATGCTGTTGCATTTGTCTTTTGCTTGCTGTTCAATTAAGTTGGAATTTAAATTCTATTTAAATTTGAATTTAATTTGAATTTGTTTGATGTTTAGATTAGTTGTTTTCTGTCGAGTTTGGTTTTGCCCCTCGAACTCTTGGCCAGTCCAGGTTTGCCCCCTCAATTCTTTCTCTCGGACAGCTGGCATGATCCCTTTCCCGGCCCAAGCCTTCCCTTCGCGGGCCGTCCTCCCGATCCGTTTGCGACCATTGGATGTTGATCCAATGGCCGAGATCCTCCTGAGCCCCATCTCAATCTGAGCTATACCGGTCAACCTAGGCAGTTTTACAAAAAGGCCCTCCAAGATTTGGAAATCAACCCGCAGTCCTAGCCCATTAAAAAATAATTCAACTTAGGATGAAAATAATTCAACTTCGGTTTAGCCCCTGCAAGTTTCAAAATTGCGCCCGAGGTCCAAGTTTTACCTTTTTGCATGAAAACCCTCGTAGTTTTATACAAAATTATGTTTTAGCCCTCGGATTTTCGCAGTTAAGTCCTGTAACTTTTAAAACTTTGCCAGCAAGTCCCTGAACCTTAGAAAAGCCATATCTTTTGCGTTTTAACTCCGATTTTAGTGTTTCCCGCGCTCACGCGTTCGTGGTAACGCGTAGATTAGTTTTGTGCTGTTGTTTTCTTCTGTTGGAATTGTTTGGTGTACTGTTTCTTATTTATTGTATTGTTTTCTTGTATGTGTTCGTGTGATGCGTATAGGAAACACGTCGTTCGAGGAAGTGTTCGAAGAACCAGCTGTTGAAGAGTTTGAGCAGCAGCAGGGTTGGGAAGAAGGCAAGTATTCCTTGATCATGCCCGTTTGTACCTAAATGACATGCATTTTAATTACACCGTTTATTTATCTCTTGCATTAATATTGCTGGGTCCCATTAAGGATTTCCTAGTCTGTTTTACCATACCTTGCAGCTGGGTCATTAAATTAATTTGACTAGTAGATGATGCTTAGTTGCTCAACTGGGATTGGTCTAATGAAACCCCTACTCTATGTTCCATTATTATCTTTTAATATAATAATGACAAGATCACCTCTTTTAATTGGAACATGGGGCGACCACCTAGGAAAACAGTGCAACCATAAGTGCTATGTGGCTCTGGCTTTGACTAACTAATTAGGTATTCTAGTTTGGGATAGTTTTACCCGAAAGGGGCAAGAGGTGCGGCGGTTGACGAGGTATAGCCCGGTCTTCTTGAGCGGTAGGCTTTGCTAAGATACGTGACTCACTAGGGAGGGTTATGCTTTGCTCCTGAACCGGAAGCCTTAGCGAACTATCACTTGTTAGAGTATCTTTATAAAGGTCTCATAGTGAAACCCAGTATTCGGTCCACGTGGTGTGGGAAGGGTACATGCTTTCACGCAATGGGAATCACGGCTTATGGTGAATGTGTACAACCTCTGCAAAGTGTAAAACTGTTATAATAGCCGTGCTCACGGTCATGAGCGGCCTGGACCCTCACATGATTAATCTATCAGAATATGATCTAAATTGTGGTTACCTGAATCTGATTAGTTTATGTTTTCACTTAATTGTGGTTGGTACATACTTATATTTGATAGTAAATAGATGCCTAATAAAAGTTGACCAACTAAAAGTGCTTAATGCAGCTATCCTTTCAGCCTTCCACTTTATAAAGCCTAGCATGTCATTTATTTCCATACTTTGCTGAGTACGACATGTGCTCACGCTTGTTTATTTATATTGCATCGACCACACTCGGACTGCTGCTCAGATTAGGAGAATTTTGAGGACTTTATTACTGATTTTGAGGAATTCTAGGCGAGTCCGCCAGTCAACTGCCTGTGGAGATGGATTTATTTTGATTCGTTTATTTAAACGTTTATTTAAGTCTTCCGCTATGACATTTGTGTCAACTCTGAGATTGTAATAAATATAATTTAATACTCTTTCGTATGCATGGTTATGGATATTCACTTGTGACGTCTACCATATGTGTATAAACTTGATCCTGGCGCACATATGAGATGCATCTGGTTTTATTCCTAAAACCGTGTATTATAGAACACAAGCGCTGTGAGATCGAGGTGAAGAAGAGGAAGTTCCAGCGCCAGCAGACTAGGAGCAGCAGTCGTCCTTGTTTCGTTCCTCCATAGGGGAGTCAGCAGACGTGGAATCAGCATCGCTTTTAGGGTCAACCCAGCTCGCTCAACCGTGGCTAGTACCAGCAGCGCCACCAGTACCCCGAGGCGCCACAACAGCAACGTCTCCTGTAGAATGCTCCTGCTCAGCGCAACCAGGTGCAGCAAGGTCTTGTTCAGCGCCCCAACCCCGTCAAGACACCAGTGGGCCCTAGGGTGTGTTACCACTGTGGAGAGCAGGGCACTTTGCCAATGTCTGCCCCAAGAAGACCTAGAACGCGAACCTGTAGGCTGGACAGCAGCATGTGCAGGCCAACCGAGGACCCCAGAACCCCGCTAGAGTCAAGGTCAACCACATGGGCGCAGAAACCGTAGAGGGAGCTACTGACGTGGTTGTGGGTACGTTTCTTGTCAACTTGACCCTCGCAACTGTTTTATTCGATGCTGGAGCTTCGCATGCTTTCATCTCTGCTGCATTTGTCCAAAAGAATATGTTGACTCTGCGACCAATGGGGAACCCATGTTAGTTTGCTCCCTAGGGGGGAACAACGAGCCAGTTTACGCTGCTCCAAAGCTATCATTTCAATAAGGGGGGTAGACTTTGAGGTATATCCCATAGTCTTGAATTCTATTGGGTTCAACTTAATTCTGGGAATGAGCTAGTTAGCTAGATATGAAGCAGTGATCCAATGCGCCAAGAGGACCGTACAACTGACAGCGAAGTCTGGTGATAGGGTGGAGTATCAGGCGACCAGTTCCTCAGAGCAGTGTCAAGTCAACCAAGCCGAGGGTACAGCTCTTGAAGCCATCAGTGTGGTGAGCGAGTTCCCGATGTGTTCCCATATGAATTGCCAGGTATGCCCCCAAAACGCGAAGTTGAATTCATTATTGAACTTAAACCTGGGACTGCACCTATAGCAAAAAGGCCATATAGGATGGGAGTAAAGGAACTAGAAAAGCTCAAGAAAGAACTGAGCTCCTTGCTAGCCAAGGGGTATATTCATCCTAGTTCATCACAATGGGAGCACCAGTGTTGTTCGTGGACAAGAAATATGGGACACAGAGGTTGTGTGTGGACTATCGAGCCCTCAACGAAGTGACCATCAAGAACAAGTACCCACTGCCAAGGATTGATGATCTGTTTGATCAGCTGAAGGGAGCTTGTGTATTCTCCAAGATAGATCTTCGATCGGGCTATCACCAGATGAGGATCCAGTCATCGGACATACCCAAGACGGCTTTCACCACTCGGTATGGGTTGTACGAGTTCACGGTTATGTCCTTTGGACTGACCAATGCTCCTGCATACTTCATGTACCTAATGAACAGTGTGTTCATGGACTACCTCAACAAGTTTGTGGTGGTGTTCATTGATGACATTCTGGTCTTCTCCAAGAATGAAGAGGAACATGAAGATCATTTGAAATTGGTGATGCAGAGACTCTGGGAACATCAGCTATATGCCAAGTTGAGCAAGTGTGAGTTCTGGTTGAAGGAAGTGGCATTCTTGGGACACGTGCTGTCCAATGGTGGAGTGGCAGTCGACCCGAAGAAGGTTAGCGATGTGTTGAGCTGGAACCCGCTTCGGGATGTGAGCGAGATCAGGAGTTTCCTTGGGATGGTCGGATATTATCGAAGGTTCATTGAAGGATTCTCCAAGATTGCTAAACCCCTGACGACGTTATTGGAGAAAAATGCCAAGTTTGTCTGGACAAAGGAGTGCCAATCCAGCTTCAAGGAGTTGAAGAAGAGGCTGACAAGAGCACCTGTGCTAATTTTTCCCGACATAGCCAAGAGCTTCTTCATCTACTGCGATGCATCCCGTCTAGGACTGGGGTGTGTACTCATGCAAGATGGGAGAGTCGTGGCATATGCATCAAGGCAGTTGAGGAAGCATGAGCAGAACTACCCAATGCATGATCTGGAGTTGGTGGCTTTAGTATATGCCCTGAAGATTTGGAGGCACTACTTGATTGGGCACAAGTGTGACATCTACACCGATCACAAGAGCCTCAAGTACGTCTTCACTCAGTCGGATCTGAATATGAGGCACCGTCGATGGTTGGAGTGTATCAAGGACTATGATCTAGAAATTCACTACCACCCCGGGAGGCTAACTTGGTAGCAGATGCTCTGAGTAGAAGGAGCTATGTGAACAAGGTCATCGGACATTTTCTGCCAGAAGAGCTCAGCCTGAAATTTGAGAGGATGAGTCTGGGATTCGTGGTTAGCATCACAGAGATGGTAGTAGAACCGACTCTGGAACAGGAAATCCAGAAGGGTCAGCTTGAGGATGAAAAGATCAAGGAGATTGTGGAGCATGTTGCCCTAGGAAAGGCCCCTAGTTTCCGAGTGGATGAACAGGGAACCTTGTGTCACGTGAAGAGTATATGTGTACCCGACATGGCGTAGATCAAGGACACAATCCTAAGAGAAGCGCATGATTTGGCATACTCGATCCACCCGGGAAGTACGAAGATGTACCAAGACATTAAGGACTGGTTCTGGTGGTATGGATTGAAGCGTGATGTGGCAACATATGTGGCTCTATGTGACACATCTCAAAGAGTCAAGGTTGAACATCAGAGGCCAGCCGGATTACTCCAGCCCTTGAAGATACCCGAATGGAAGTGGGAGGAAGTCGGAATGGACTTTATCACCGGTCTACCTCGCACTCAGAGAATATTTGACTCCATCTGGGTAATCGTGGATCGCTTGACCAAAGTGGCACACTTTCTTCCAGTGAAGACCACTTACACAGGCACCAGACTGGCAGAGCTATACATGGAAATGATTGTATGTTTGCATGGTGTGCCAAAGCGGATAGTGTCTGATCGCGGTACTTAGTTCACATCACACTTCTGGCAGAAGCTGCATGAGTCTATGGACACTAAGCTGCATTTTAGTTCAGCTTACCACCCACAGACGGATGGATAGACAGAGCGGACCAATCTGATTTTGGAGGACATGTTGAGGGCATGTGCTCTGTAGTATGGTGTCACCTGGGACAAGAGTTTACCCTATGCGGAATTCTCATACAACAACAGCTACCAGAAGAGTCTGCAGATGGCACCATTCGAGGCTCTATATGACAGGAAGTGCAGGACGCCACTGTTCTGGAATCAGACTGGAGAAAGCCATGTTTTTGGGCCTGAGATATTAAGGGAGGCAGAACACCAAGTGCAAGTGATCAGGCAGAATTTGAAGGTGGCACAGTCCCAACAGAAGAGTTTTGCTGATGTCAGACGAAGGGATCTTAGTTTCGATGTTGGAGACTTTGTGTACCTCAAGGTGTCACTAATGAGAGGCGTGAAGAGGTTTAACATCAAGGGTGTCACACCCGGATTTTCGCAAAACCCGAATGCGGCCATATGTGTGCCCAGGGAGTCCACAGAACACATACAACGAACAAATATGATAAACAGAGTACAATGCTCGAAATAAAATAGTTTACATCAGAGTATATCATAAATATTTATTACAGCGGAAGTCTATAACTCTCAACTAAAGCGGAGCCGCAGTCCACAGCGACTCTGACTGGGAGAGCGCAACTCATAAGTACGGCAGGTCCTCAGGGAACTCAACAGCAGTCTCCTGATCAGCCCAATCTGTTTACCCATCCGGGATTTTGTTGAATAAATGGCAAGTGTAAGTAAACAATTACTTAGCAAGTATAGCACGGGTATGAAGGCTCAAAATAGGCTAGACACGGCTTAACTGCATTAGCATCTTTAGTTGGTTCATTTTAAGAATTAACAAAACTACTACAAGTGAATGAAACCCGATTGTAACCCAATTAAATAAGTATAAGTGGCAATAATCATAAATGAACATCATCTTCTAATAAAAAAGGATCCAGGCCGCTCGTGACCCTGAGCAAGGCTATCATGATAGATTTTACACTCTGCAGAGGTTTCGCCCTTTACCCACCAGTCGCGTAAAAGTTCAAAGGAACTTTACACCCAACCACGCACATCAACACTTCCGAGGTGTGACGGCATAGGGACGCTACGAGGTTTTTCACAAGACACCCTAACAAGACAGTAGCCGACGGATCACCCGTCCTCGGTGGAATCCGGAAACACCCTTTCACCTTGTGTCCACTAACGTCGTTGGCCCCAATGGTAGCCACTGGCAAGCTAGAGCCATACAAGTTAATTGACCAAGACCAGAGCCATAATAGTTCTAGTGGTGGCGATAGGCTCCTGGGTTGCCGCTTTAAGAACCCGACCTTACGGAGAGACACCAGAGCAAAGCACACAACACATGCTCTAGCTCCCTAAACTAAGTTGCTAAAAAGCAAGTTTTATCATTAATGTTGAAGTGAGCCGTTAAGTCAAAATTTACAGTTAAATAATGGTGATAGTAGCTGCGCATAGCAAAAATCTACCCATATGCATAAAACCAAGGTAATCAAAGGAACAGGATATACAAAACTAGGTACAACCGTAATGGGACAGTAAATTAGACACATGCATATGAAATTAAATAATGTTAAAAGGTGAGTATAGGTAGCAAGGATTGTCCGTGCTATAACTTGCCTTGCTCGAAGTGCTGCTACTGCTGCTGCAAGTCCTGCTTCGAAAAGTCCTCACCGAGCTCGAACTCCAAAGCTAACGGCTCACCGACTGGACACGAAGCACCATACAAGCAAGCACGCAAACCAATACATGCAAACAAATAATATTCTATTAGGACAGTACACCAAACAGAAGAAACAATACATAAATAGGTTTTAGAAATATTCTACGCTTCACTACGAACACATGAGCGCGAAAATCACACTAATCGGAGCTAAAACGAAAAAGATATGAGTTTTATAAGTTCTAGGGACGTGTTGGCAATTTTTAAAAGTTTCCAGGGGCTTAATTGAAAGAAAACAGGGACCTAAACATAATTTTGTATAAAAAACCGAGGGCCTACGCGCGAAAATAATAAAACAGGACGGCGGGTTCTATTTTTGAAAGGAGCAGGGGGTTTTCCATAAAAACCAGGACCTATACATAATTATTTTTGAACTGCGGTGGACTGCGGGTTCTAAATCAAATATTGGAGGGGTTCTTTTGCAAAAATGGCTCGCTGACCGTTACGTCTCGAGTTTGACTCGGGCTGGGGAGGAGCGTGGGCCGTTGGATTTTGATCCAACGCCCCTGGTTGGATCGGGCAGGGGGGGTCGACGGCGAGGCCCGGCGGCGGCGCAGCCAACGCACGCGGCGGAGGGCTCGCCGGAGTGGGTCGATCTGGGGCTAGAGAGCTCGGTAGGCCATGGGATTTGGTCCTACGGACTCAGCGCGGGTGGGTCAAGTCGTGGGTGAGACCGCGCAGGGGGCTCTCGACGGCGGCCGGCGGTCGGCCATCATCGGCGAGCATGGGGGAGGGGTGTCGGAGCGCGAGAACGGGCGGGGAGAAGCTTCGGAGGAAGCTCACCACAGCGCGATGCTTCTGCGAGGGCCAATTCGGTCGGAGCGGCGCCGGAGCTGGGCAGTCGACGCGGTGGTGCTCGGAAAAGGATGGCGGCGCTCGAGGCGAGATGGAGAGGCGCTGGTGGTGGCTGGTGCTCGCTGTGTGGCTTGGTGAAGGTGGGGGAGCGTCGGGCCGCGCTTAAATAGCCCAGGGGCTTGCTTGGCTTGGGAAGCCGCCGGAATCCGCGGCGGCCGGCGATCGGGGGGGGGGGGGTGACTCGACCTCTTTCCTTGCGGGGAGGCCGTCGGGGAAGGAAAGGTGCGGGGGAGGGGGCTTCGGGGAAGCTTTGTGCGGGCCCGGGGCGCGGAGATGGCGGGCGGTGAGGCTGGCGAGGCGGCGCTGATCGCGGGAGGGAGCGTCGGGCGCCATTGGGAGGAAGAGGAAGGTGCCGACAGGTGGGGCCGGCCTGTCGGTGGAGGTAGGAGGGGGGGGGGCGAGCGCTGGGCCGGCTCGGCCGAAGGCCCAGCGGGGAAAGGAAGGGGGTTTGGCGGGCTGGGCCGAGGGAGAAGAATGGGAGGGGAGTGCTGGGCTCGGGAGAAGAGTTGGGCCCGGGGGGAGAAATGGAGAGGGGCTGGGCTGAGTTTGGGGAGAAGTAGAGGGTGCAAGAGTGGACCAGGGGAAGAGCTTAGGGAGCAAAAGTGAACTCGGCTTGAATTAACTTTTCTAGGGTTCAAACAAATGCAAATTAAATTTGAAATTAAACAGAATTTAAATTCCAATTTAATTTGCCAACAACCAAAACACAGTGCAGCAGCATGAATGCAGCAAAAATGTTTCTACAACTTATATTTGATTTTAATATTCATAAATAATTCATTTAACCTATATTAAATATGAACAATTAAAATAAAATCCAATTAATTACTAAAAAAATTTTAAATGGCCATTTTTGTGTGTTACAAACCTACCCCCCTTAAGGTGAATCTCGTCCTCTAGATTCGGATGTGGAAGCGAAGAGTTGTGGATATTCGGTCTTGAGGTCCTCTTCCCTTTCCCTAGTTGCTTTGTCCTCCGAGTGCCGGTTCCATTGCACCTTGCACATACGGATGACCTTGTTCCTGGTTACTCTCTCCGACCTTTCCAAAATCTTGACAGGGTACTCCTCGTAGGTGAGATCTTCCTGTACATTCAGCTCATCTTTCGGGATCTGCTCCTCAGGTACCCGCAAGCACTTCTTCAACTGAGATACGTGGAACACATCATGCACTCCGGCCAGTCTCTCAGGTAGCTCTAGCCGATAAGCCACTTCACCCATTGGTTCTACTACTTTAAATGGCCCGATGTACCGAGGTGCTAGTTTGCCTTTGACATTGAACCTTTTAACGCCTCTTCTGGTAGCTGTTGTTGTACGAGAATTCCGCATAGGGCAAACTTTTGTCCCAACTGACACCATACTGCAGAGCACATGCTCTCAACATGTCTTCCATAATCTGGTTGGTTCGTTCTGTCTGTCCATCTGTCTGTGGGTGATAAGCCGAACTGAAATGCAGCTTGGTATCCATAGACCCATGTATCACCCAAATGGAGTCAAATCCTCGCTGGGTGCAGGGTAGACCCGTTATGAAGTCCATACCAACTTCTTCCCATTTCCATTCCGGTATCTTCAAGGGCTGGAGTAATCCGGCTGGCCTCTGATGTTAAGCCTTAACTCTCTGACAAGTGTCACACAGTGCTACATGCGTCGCCACATCACGCTTCAATCCGTACCACCAGAATCTTTCCTTGATATCTTGGTACATCTTGGTGCTTCCTGGGTGAATTGAGTATGCCGAATCATGTGCTTCTCTTAGGATCGTGTCCTTGATCTGCGCTATATCGGGCACACATATCCTCTGTTCATCAACTTGGAATCCAGGTGCCTTCCCTAGGGCAACATTCTCCACAATTTCCGTGATCTTTTCATCACCACGCTGTCCTTTCCGGATCTCCTATTCAAGAGTCGGTTCTACCATCATTTCTGTGATGCTGGTCACGAACCCCAGACTCATCTTCTCAAATTCTCGGCTGAGTTCTTCAGGCAGACAATGACCGGTGATCTTGTTCACATAGCTTCTCCTGCTCAGGGCATCTGCCACCAAGTTAGCCTTGCCAGGGTGGTAATGGATCTCCAGGTCATAGTCCTTGATCAACTCCAACCATCGGCGCTGCCTCATATTCAGCTTTGACTCAGTGAAGACAAACTTCAGGCTCTTGTGATCAGTATAGATGTCACACTTGTGCCCAATCAGGTAATGCCTCCAAATCTTCAGAGCATGCACCACAGCTGCCAACTCCAAATCATGTGTCGAATAGTTCTGCTCATGCTTCCGCAGCTGTCTTGATGCATATGCCACGACTCTTCCTTCTTGCATAAGTACACACCCCAATCCTAGACGGGATGCATCGCAGTAGATGGAGAAACTCTTGGCTATGTCGGGCAACACCAGTACGGGCGCTGTTGTCAGCCTCTTCTTTAACTCTTCAAAGCTGGTTTGGCAATCCTCTGTCCAGATGAACTTGGCATTTTTCTCCAATAACGCCATCATGGGTTTAGCAATCTTGGAGAATCCTTCAATGAAACGCCGATAATATCCGGCCATTCCAAGGAAGCTCCTGATTTCGCTGACATCCCGAGGCGGGTTCCAGCTCAACACATCATTAACCTTCTTCGGGTCAACTGCCACTCCTCCATTGGACAGCATGTGTCCCAAAAATGCCACTTCCTTCAACCAGAACTCGCACTTGCTCAACTTGGCATATAGCTAATGTTCCCGGAGTCTTTGCATCACCATCCTCAAATGCTCTTCATGTTCCCCTTCATTCTTGGAGAAGACCAGTATGTCATCAATGAACACCACCACGAACTTGTCCAGGTAGTCCATGAAGACGCTATTCATTAGGTACATGAAGTATGCTAGAGCATTGGTTAGTCCAAAGGACATGACTGTGAACTCATATAGCCCATACCGAGTAGTGAAGGCCGTCTTGGGTATGTCGGATGGTTGGATCCTCATCTGGTGGTAGCCCGATCGAAGATCTATCTTGGAGAACACACAAGGTCCCTTCAACTGATCAAACAAATTATCAATCCTTGGCAAGGTGTACTTGTTCTTGACAGTCACTTCATTGAGGGCTCGATAGTCCACGCACATCCTCTGCGTACCATCCTTCTTGTCCATGAACAACACTGGTGCTCCCCATGGTGAAGAACTAAGACGAATATACCCTTTTTCTAGCAAATAGCTTAATTCTTCCTTAAGTTTCTCCAGTTCTTTCACTCCCATCCTATATGTCCTTTTAGCTATAGGTGCAGTGCCAGGTTTTAGTTCAATAATGAATTCAACTTCGCGTTCCGGGGGCATACCTGACAGTTCATCTGGGAACACATCCGGAAATTCGCACACCACTATGATGTCCCCGGGAGTCGTTCCATCAGCTTGATTGACTTGGCATTGCTCAGTGGGGTTGGCTGCCTGGTACTCCACTTTTTCTCCTGTCGTGGCTGTCATCTGTATCATCCTTTCAACGCACTTGATCACCCCACCATAGTAGGCTAACCAGCTCATTCCCAGGATCAAGTCAAACCCAACAGAGTTCAGGACTATGGGGTATACTTCGAAGTCTACCCCCTTATTGTGATGAGGGTCCGGGTGCAACGTAGAGTGGCACGTTGCTCCCCCCTGGTGAGCTAACTAGCATAGTATTCCCCATAGGTCGTAAGGCCATCATATTCTTTTGAACAAATGCAGCAGAGATGAAAGCATGTGAAGCTCCAGAATCGAATAAAACAGTTGCAGGGGTCGAGTTGACGAGGAAAGTACCCACAACCACGTCGGTAGCTCTCTCTGCGGTCTTAGCACCCATGTGGTTGACTTTGCCCCTGAAGGGGTTCTGAGGACCTCTGCCTGCTTGTGTCTGTGGCTGGTTCCCATTCTACCCAACTCTCTGGGGGTTGTTCTAACCGGCAGCGTTCTGAGCTTTCTTGGGGCAGACATTGGCATAGTGACCCTGCTCACCACAGTGGTAGCACGCCCTTGGGCCCACCGGTACATTGTTGGCGTTGTTGGGACGCTGGACATCTCCTTGTTGCTCCTGGTTGCGCTGAGCTGGGGCATTCTGCAGCTGGTTCTGGAAGCGATGTTGCTGCGGTGCTTGAGGGTACTGGGGGCGCTGCTGGTTCTGGCCACGGTTGAACGAGCCGGGCTGACTCTGGAAGCGTTGCTGGCTCACCATATGTTGGCCTTGGGGAGCAGTGAAGCGGGGACGGTTGTTGCTCCCAGACTGCTGGCCCTGGAACTTTCGCTTCTTCTCCTCTATTTCACGGCGCTTGTACTCTAGCATCAGGGCGCCGTCCACCAGTTCCTGAAAGTTGGGGAACTTGGCGCACATCAACTGGTACTGCAGGGCATCCTGCAAGCCATCGCAGAACCGGGACTGCTTCTTCCTGTTCGTGTCCACGTCCTCTGGAGCATAGCGGGCAAGCTCAATGAACTTGTCACGGTAAGCCGTGACGCTCATCCCTTCCTGCTTCAGTGATAGGAACTCCTTCTTCTTCAACGTCATTAGGGCTTCAGGCACATGGTGCGAGCGGAAGCTGTCATGGAACTCCTGCATGTGATCTGAGTACGATCGGGGAGAGCGTACTGGTACTAGTCCTTGAAGCTGTCCTCCTGCGTACAGCACCTTCTCCTGGTCGTTGCACTGAGCGATGTCGAGTTATCGCTCCACTGCCTTAAGCCAATCTACTGCATGCAGGGGATCAGTTGCTTTGCTGAAGGTGGGCGGGCGTCCCTTCAGAAACTCGCCCCTCCTGTCACGGGGTGGCATGTTGTGCTGCGGCGGATTCTGCTGGTTCTGCTGCATCATGGCCATCGTGTGAGCCATCTGTTGCATCAGCTGGGTCTGTGTGAGCATGATCTGCTCAATGGTGTGGGGTGGTGGCGGCAGTCCACTAGCACTGGCGTTGCTCCTTGTGTTCACCATCTATCATCAACAAGAGATCCCCATAAATTTTAAGACCAAGTAAATTAGGAGCAGAAGTACTTGAGAACATTGAACTGGTTATGATAGAGCATAAGGTAGATAAAGAGCAAGTGAAGCAAATAACCCCTTCTATGTATTCAATAATATCCTTATGCCTTAATCCAAAATCTAGATGATAGTAGACTTGCGTCCATGCCCATCACAATCATTACAAAAATCCAACTCATACATAAACATAATGATAATTAAACCAAACATCGAAAGACAAGGTTCACACTGACTCGACCCACTGGTTTTTGACTCGACTGGAAAGATAAGCGGTGACTAATCGATCTTATTACAGAGTCATGGTAAACTCCTAAGGACTCTGCTGGATGGTGGTACTGGCGGCGGCAGATCCGAAGCGGTGCCTCTTGCAAGGCGGTGACTCTGCACGATGACTCTTGCAAGGCCGCGCTTAAATAGCCCAAGGGGGTGCTTGGCTTGGCAAGCCGCCAGAATCCACGGCAGCCGGCGATCGGGGGGGGGGGGGGGGCGGTGACTCGCCCCTTTTCCTTGCGGGGAGGGGGTTTCCTTGCGTGGAGGACGCCGGGGAAGGAAAGGTGCGGGGGAGGGGGCTTCGGGGAAGCTTCGTGCGGGCCCAGGGCGCAGAGATGGCGGGCGGTGAGGCTGGGCGAGGCGGCGCTGATCGCGGGAGGGAGCGTCGGGCGCCGTCTGGAGGAAGAGGTGGGGCCCGCCTGTCGGTGAAGGTAGGAGGGGGGGCGAGCGCTAGGCAGGCTCGGCCGAAGGCCCATCGGGGAAAGGAAGGGGGTTTTGCAGGCTGGGCCGAGGGAGAAGAATGGGAGGGGAGTGCTGGGCTCAGGAGAAGAGTTGGGCCCGGGGGGAGAAATGGAGAGGGGCTGGGCTGAGTTTGGGGAGAAGTAGAGGGTGCAAGAGTGGACCAGGGGAAGAGCTTAGGAAGCAAAAAGTGAACTCGGCTTGAATTAACTTTTCTAGGGTTCAAACAAATGCAAATTAAATTCGAATTGAAATAGAATTTAAATTCCAATTTAATTTGCCAACAACTAAAACACAGTGCAGCAGCATGAATGCAACAAAAATGTTTCTAGAACTTATATTTGATTTTAATATTCATAAATAATTCATTTAACCTATATTAAATATGAACAATTAAAACAAAAGCCAATTAATTACTAAAAAAATTTTAAATGGCTATTTTTGGTTGTTACAAAGGGCAAGCTAGCACCTCGTTACATTGGGCCCTTTCGAGTACTTGAACGGAAAGGCAAGGTGGCATATCAGTTGGCACTGCCCGAGAAATTGGCAGGGCTGCACGATGTGTTCGATGTGTCTCAGCTGAAGAAATGTTTGCGGGTGCCCGAGGAGCAGATCCCGATAGATGAGCTGAACGTGCAAGAGGATCTCACTTACGAGGAGTATCCAGTCAAGATCTTGGAGGTATCTGAGAGGGTGACAAGAAACAAGGTCATCCGAATGTGCAAGGTACAATGGAGCCGTCACTCCGAGGATGAGGCAACCTGGGAAAGGGAAGAAGACCTCAAGGCCGAGTACCCACACCTTTTCGCATCCACATCCGAATCTCGAGGACGAGATTCATCTTAGGGGGGTAGGTTTATGAAACCCTAAAATTGCCCATTTAAAATTTCTAGCAATTAATTTAATTTTTATTATTTATGCCCATAATTAATATAGTTTAAATAAATAATTTCTAGAAATTAAAATCAAATATAAAGAGTAGAAACATTTTAGTTGCATTCACGCTACTGCATTAAATTTTGTATTGCTAGTGGTTCAAATAAGGATTTAAATCTGGTTTAAATTCGAATTTGAATCACCTTTTTTGGAACCCTAGAAAAGTTATTTCCTACTGAGTTCACTTTTGCCCCCTGATCTCCTCCCTCGGCTCGCTTTCACCCCCTCTACTTTCTCCCCTGGCTCAGCCCAGCACTCTTCTCCCCGCTCCGCTGGCCTAGCCAACAAACGGCCCAAGCCAACCCAGCGCGCCAGCACTTCCCTTTCCCCCCTCTTCCTCTCGCTGGCAAGCGGGGCCCGCCCGTCAGGCCTTCTTCTTCCTCTCGCCCGCGACCGGGCCGGCCTCAGCGTGGCGCCGAGCTCCCAGGGCCCTACCCCGCGCCTGTGGACCCCCGACGGAGCTCCCACGAAGTTTCCCCGCGCTTCACTTCATTCCTTGCTCCGCACCCAGCATGGAAAGTCTTCCCCCCCATAGGAAAGCCCGATCCGCCGTCGCTGCCGTGATATGGCATGTCACGCACACCGAGACCCTCCCCCGGCCTATAAAAGCAGGCCCCCCGCACCCCCGAGCTCTCACCAACCCTCCCTGAGCCCCTGAGCCGTAGCACCCTCCCCTCCTCGCCAAGCGTCGCCGCCATTTTTCAAGCCGAGCTCCGCCGCCGTCGAACCCACGCCTCCGGCTCAGAGCTTCGCAAGGCAGTAAGCAACGTGCCGAGCCACTCCCTGCCTTCTCTATCACGCCCCGTGCGTCATTGCGCCCTCGCCATAGTCGCCCGACCCCCGTCCACCGTTGGTAGCCGCCCCCGCCGCATAATCTCTATCAAGAACCCCCCCCCCCCCAATTAGACTCGTCGCTCGCTCCCGGTGCCGTAGGACCAAGCCTTGTCTCGGATGGTGGCCTCTAGCTCGAGTTAGGTGCAATTCCGGCGAGCTTCCGCCGTCGGACGAGCGGCGCCGCCGTCCCCACCGCCGCTGCCGACCCTCCCCCTCGCCCGGCCTGATCTGGATCATTAGATCCAGATCCAACGGCCATCAGCGTAGCCCCGGCCCGAGTCAAATCCTCACGTACCGGTCAGCACTACGCATTTTGCTAAAGAGCCCCTGCCCTTTTCACAAATCATCCCGCGGCACAAGATTGTTCAAAAGTATTTACGATTAGGTCCTGTTTTATTCATTTAGGCCCCTGAGCTTTTAAATAATAGAACCCACAGTCCTGCTAGGTCGATTTCGCATGTAGGCCCCTATAGTTTTATGCATAATTATGTTTAGATCCTCAGTTTTTTGCGGATAAGCCCCTGGAACTTTTAAAAACTTGCCAACAGGTCCCTGTAACTTAGAATGGCCATATCTTTTCCGTTTTAGCTCCGATTAGAGTGATTTTCGCGCTCATGTGTTCGTAGTAAAGCGTAGATTAATTCTAAAGCCTTCTTTTGTATTGTTTCTACTGTTTGGTGTACTGTTCTAATAGAATATTATTTGTTTGCATGTATTGGCTTGTGTGGATGCTTGTGTGGTGATTCGTGTCCAGTCGGTGAGCCTTTTGCTTTGGACTTCGAGTACATGGACTTCCAGGCGCAGGACTCACAGCAGCAGCAACCGCCTTTTGAGGAAGGCAGTTATAGCACGGACAATCCTTGCTACCCACCCACTTGTAATAAATTATTTCATACATGCATGTGTCTAAATTGATGTACCTTTAAGGTTGTACCTAGTTTTGTTTCTCCTGTCCTTGTTTAGCTTGGGTTTATGCATATGGGTAGAATCTTTGCTATGCGCAGCTACTGTCACCTCTGTTTATGAAAGTGCATCTAGGCACTTTAAGTGTTTTGGTGATTTGTATGACAACATGATTTGTAATCTAACTTGTTTGCTTAAGTATATGAGCAGGGGATTATTCTTATGGATATTCATGTCATGTAATTGTTAATAAGAATATGCGCTCTATTGGTTTAATAGTGTGAAAGCAAACAAGTGGATGTGATCCCATGTGATTAATATAGACAATGACAAGTAAATATAAATGGCAAATGAGACAAGAAGTGATGCTTATGGATAGGTCTCATTTAGAAGAAGCTTGTCAAATAATATTGGGACAACTCAATTGAATATATTGGAAATATCTCGGATAGTTGAAGACATGGATTTCAATGTGGTTTTCATGTGGATGCAAAGCAAAGCCTAGCTTAAAGCGGCAAGATAGGATGGAAGGGATCAACCTAGATGGCTAGTGACGAGGTACTAAGCGAAGAGAAGGACAAGAGTCATCTTGTGGCCGAGGAACTTTGCTATGGTGAAGGAACTAGTCTTGTGGATTGATCCCTAGGCATTAATCAAGCCATAACTAGTGAAGCAATGCAATGCGTCTAATCATTGTTTAATCATATGAAGAAGTGGCTTATGAATTGTTATGGATTAGTGATCATACACTTGGAAATTCAAAGCCACTAGCTCAACTTGGCTTCGCTCAGCGAGAATGGAATGTTGAAGCCCTCAAGTTGATATTGATCAAGTATGGCATCAATGAAGACATAGAAGCTCAAATGGAGAATTTAGTGATTTGCAATCTTGAGTATAGGAATGTCGTACTATCAAGAGGGATGCAACATTAGTTGTTTGACTACACACCAAAAAGTGCTCATAGGTCAACCCATGTGAGATAGCCTTTGAGAAGAGTGTTTTGGGGCTTAGTGTGCTGACTGGTCCAAAACCGGTGTGACCGGTTTTGGTGCTCAGGTTGTAATGGCTAGTTTTGTTTGAAAAGCGGTGTGACCGGTTTTGCTCGGGCATAACGGCTAGTTTTTGTGTGTGGGGTATTTATACCCCCTAGCCCTCACCTTTGAGGGCTGCTGGTTCATTTGGGTCTCTTGGGCGACCAGAAGCAATTCAAGCACCAGCAAGCTCTCTCCAAGCCTCTCTTTGTGAGAATTGGTTGAATTTGTTCATATCTTTGGATTGGGTTGAGAGAGGGTTTTTGTGTGAGCAATAGAGAGCCAGAGAGCTAGCTAACTCAGTAAAGAGTGAATCCATAGCTTGAGCACTCACAGTTGAGGTCTAGCAACTCATTGAAGCATTTGTTACTCTTGGAGGTGAAGCCTCCTAGACGGCTAGGCGTCGCCGGTGAGCCACCAAGGTTGTGGTGTGCCATGGATTGTTTGTGCAGGTGTGGTCTTGCCTCCTTCGGGGAAAAGATCAAGTTAGTGGAACCGAGGAGATAGCTCGACCTTTGGTTCACTAGGGGCTTCCTCAACGGAGACGTAGGGTTCGCTGTGCTTTTGGGCAGCCTTTGGGCAAACAGTGAATCCGAACTTTGGGAAACAATTCGCTGCGTCTCCAATTTGGTTTGCCTCATAATTTCCTTTCTAGCACATATATTTGCTTCCACTTCGATCTACTTGGTTGTGCTTATCTTGTGTGCAGGGACTAGTTGGACTTGCTAGAAATCATCTACACAAGCACTACTCAAGTTGCTTTTGTGCTAGAGCTCAAAAGAGGGTTTATTCACATTCTTGTGTTTCTCAGTCAGAAACCGGTCTGACCGGTTTCCCAAACCGGTCTGACCGGTTTTGATACTGACTTAGTCATATTTCCAGCTAAAGTTGTTCCGGAGTATCCAGAGGTGTTGCGGAGTCTCCGGTCTTAACCCCGGAGTATCCGGCATACCCTCGGAGTATCCGGAGTTGAACTGACAATTTGTTTTAAGTGTTGGAAATTTGCAGAATCACCTATTCACCCCCCCTCTAGGTGACATCACGGTCCCTTCAATTTAATTGTTAACTTTGACTTAATGGTTCACTTTAACATAATGATAAAACTTGCTTTTTTAGCAACTTGGTTTAGGGAGCCAGAGCTTGTGCTTCATGCTTTGCTCTAGTGTCTCTTCATAAGGTCCGGTTCTTAAAGCGGCAACCCAGGAGCCTGTCACCACCGCTAGAACTATTATGGCTCTGGTCTTGGTCAAGTAGCTTGTACGTCTCTAGCTTGCCAGTGGTTACCGACGGGCCAACGACGCTATGAGAACCACTCGTGAGTGTATGGTTTGATCCACCGAGGACGGGCGGTCCGTCGGCTATGTCCCCATGAGGCATAGTCCTATGTTGGGAGTCCCTGCGATGGGGAACTCCACACGTTGCGCATTGTTGGGTGTGATGCCTGCGCTTTGGACGCCATCGACCCCCTTATGGTGTGACTCCGTAGGCGTAAGTCGATCTCGGTGCCTTGGACCAAACTACCTGTGTTGTACCATAGCGGCCACTGTCTTGTTAGGGTGTCTTGTGAAAAGCCTTATAGCGTCCCTATGCGGGCATACCTCGGAAGTGTGATTTGAGAGGTCTGGCCACCTCGGCATGGTTGGGTTTAAAGATCCTTTGAACTTTTACTCGACTGGTGGGTAAAGGGCGAAACCTCTGCAAAGTGTAAATCTATCATGATAGCCTTGCTCAGGGTCACAAGCGGCCTCAATCCTTTTTGTAACACCCTAAAATTCATCATAATTAAATTATAGCAACATTCTGAATTTTCTAGGATTTATTAAGGCCTAAATAAATTTTCTATGGTTTAATTAGAATTTCTAGTCTTTTTATCAATCTAAATATCATATTAAATAATTTTAGTCAAAATAAGTTGTTGATGCATTCATGCTATTGCATTTGTCTTTTGCTTGCTGTTCAATTAAGTTGAAATTTAAATTCTGTTTAAATTTGAATTTAATTTAAATTTGTCGAGTTTAGTTTTGCCCCTCCAACTCTTGGCAAGTCCATGTTTGCTCCCTCAACTCTTTTCTCTCTGGCAGTCGGCCTGTCGCTTGGGCCGTTTTCCTCTCTCGGCTCAGTCTCTTCGTGCGGGGCCCGCCTGTCAGGACCATCTTCCCTGAGCCGGACTCGAGCTTGAGTCCGACCCGGGCTCGGCCGTGCTCGCCCTCCCCGCTCTCGCAACCCTAGTGCAAGCGCCGCCGCCGCCGTGTCGAACTCCCGGCCGCCGCCGTCGATTCCGCGCTCCGGCGTATCTCTACTCCGCTAGACCCCGCCTTGACCGTCGTCTTGAGGTTGGGAACCTTCCCGTGCCTCTCTTGTCCCGTTTCCCACTCCGGACCAAGCTAACTCGCTCATCACCATTGCTCCAGCGCCGCCGGCCGCCATTCATCGTCGCCGGCCGCCTACGAAGCTTCTCCCTCGACTTGGTCTAGCCAGGTGAGTTCGCCGCCGCCTCCTCTTGCTTCCCGTCCAAACCTCGTCCGGTTTCGTGAACCGTAGCTCGAAATCGAGCTTCCGCCGGTCGAGCTCCACAGCGGACGCCAGCGGCGCCGCCGCGGACGCCAGCGGCGCCGCCGCTCTGTGTCCCCCGCCGGCGAGCCCTCTGCCCGATCCATCCGTGGCCGTCGGATAAAGATCCGACGGACCACAGACGCCTCAGCCCTGAGTCAACCAGTCGAGTAACGGTCAACTCCGGTTAATTTTCTAAAAGAGCCCCTGGCCTTTCTTTGAATCAACCCGCGGTCCAGCTTATTCATAAAGTATTTACTTTTATGCCCCTGGTGTACACTTTAGCCCCTGCAAGTTTTAGAATAGCACCCGAGCTCCAAGTTTACCTTTTTACATGAAAACCCTCATAGTTTTATACAAAATTATGTTTTATCCCTTGGATTTTTGCAGTTAAGCCCCTGGAACTTTAAAACTTTGCCAGCAAGTCCCTGAACCTTAGAAAAGCCATTTTGCGTTTTAACTTCGATTTTAGTGATTCTCGTGCTCACGCATTCGTGGTAACGCATAGAATAGTTTTGTGCTGTTATTTTCTTCTGTTGGAATTGTTTGGTGTACTGTTTCTTATTTATTGTATTGTTTTCTTGTATGTGTTCGTGTGATGCGTATAGGAAACACGTCGTTCGAGGAAGTGTTTGAAGAACCTGCTGTTGAAGAGTTTGAGCAGCAGCAGGGTTGGGAAGAAGGCAAGTATTCCTTGATCATGCCTGTTTGTACCTAAATGACACACATTTTAATTACACCATTTATTGATCGCTTGAATTAATATTGTTGGGTCCCATTAAGGATTTCCTAGTCTGTTTTACCATACCTTGCAGCTGGGTCATTAAATTAATTTGACTGGTAGATGATGCTTAGTTGCTCAACTGGGATTGGTCTAAAGAAACCCCTACTCTATGTTCCATTATTATCTTTTAATATAATAATGACAAGATCACCTCTTTTAATTGGAACATGGAGCGACCACCCAGGAAAACAGTGCAACCATAAGTGCTATGTGGCTCTGACTGACTAATTAGGTATTCTAGTTTGGGATAGTTTTACCCGAAAGGGGTAAGAGGTGCGGCGGTTGATGAGGTATAGCCCGGTCCTATTGAGCGGTAGGCTTTGCTAAGATACGCGACTCACTAGGGAGGGTTATGCTTTGCTCCTGAACCGGAAGCCTTAGCGAACTATCACTTATTAGAGTATATCTGTAAAGGTCTCATAGTGAAACCCAGTATTCGGTCCACGTGGTGTGGGAAGGGTACATGCTTTCGGGCAACGGAAATCACGACTTATGGTGAATGTGTACAACCTCTGCAGAGTGTAAAACTGTTATAACAGTCGTGCTCACGGTCATGAGCGGCCTGGACCCTCACATGATTAATCTATCAGAATATGATCTAAATTGTGGTTACCTGAATTTGATGGGTTTATATCATTTATTTAATTGTGGTTGGTATATACTTATATCTGCTAGTAAATAGATGCTTAATAAAATTTGACCCACTAAAAATGCTTAATGCAGCTATCCTTTCAGCCTTCCACTTTATAAAGCCTAGCATGTCATTTATTTCCATACTTTGCTGAGTACGACATGTGCTCACGCTTTTTTTTATATTGCATCGACCACACTTGGACTGCTGCTCAGATTGGGAGAATTTTGAGGATTATACTACTGATTTTGAGGAATTCTAGGCGAGTCGGCCAGTCAACTGCCTGTGGAGATGGAGTTATTTCGTTTCGTTTAGTTAAACGTTTATTTAAGTCTTCCGCTATGACATTTGTGTCAACTCTGAGATTGTAATAAATATACTTTAATACTCTTTCGTATGCATGGTTATGGATATTCACTTGTGACGTCTACCATATATGTGTAAACTTGATCCTGGTGCACATATGAGATGCACCTGGTTTTATTTCTAAAACCGGGTGTGACAGAAGTGGTACCAGAGATGTGTTGACTATAGGACGAAAACCTAGATAGCAATGGTCATTCTTTAAGGATTAATTTGCATAATCAGTTTTGCTTTAATTATCCTTGATCTCATTTTACTATATTCTTGCTCTTGATAATTTATCTCCTCCTTGCATTTTATTTTATTTCTATTCCATTTTATTTGTTATCTTACCTTGTCTTGATATCTATAGATTTGTTCTAACCCCCTCTTTCTTTCTAACCCATAGATGGTTGACTAGACAATGTGCTCGTAGAATGGCTAGAACTCCTTCCCCTCTTCCACCCCCGTCAGTGCACGAAGAAGAAGATGCTGAAGAGGTGGAGCCGGAAGTGAATCAGGAGGAGCACGCTTCAGTAGCATCAGTAGCGGGAAGTGTTGGACCCCCTCCGCCTCCAGCTAGGTGGACTGCGTCGGTTCACTACCACACTGGAGACCATGCTCACTTTCCGATGCTACTTCGGACAATGTTCGCTCGTCTTCACTATCATGTGGAGATAGAATACCGCGGAAGAAGAACCCATCTGGAGTACCCAGAGGAGTGGGATGTGTCAGTGCACATCCGTCAGGCTGACTATGAGAATGGAGGAACTAAGGAGATTGGAGTGCACCGTGCCATCGCCACTAGAGCATCTTTTGAAGTTGGAATTGAGGATGCAGATAGACAGGCACTCTCCGAGCTTTGCTTTGAGGAGGCTGGAGTGGTGGATTATACCTCTTGGGCATATCCTCCTAAGAGACAGCCAGGCACTCTAGAGGGTGTGGTGCCACAAGTCCCCGGAGTGCTGAGTTCCACGCTTATCAGCCAAGTGGCGTTCACTGCGATGCTAAACTCGCACATGGATCGCACTGCAATAGAACTAAAGAGGGTGTGTGAAGAACTCACTGCTGAACGAAGGAAGAACAGGAGGCTTAGAGCTGAACTCAGGGGAGAAGCACCCCCACCTTTAGATGAAATCGATGAAGATCAAGCAGCTCACTCTCCACCCCACCTTTGAATCTGTTTGGATCACCTAGTTGCACCACCTATACTCAATAGGTTAAATTGTCCTCCTATTTATTAGCTTGGTACGTTTAAAATCGTTGAGACTCGTGCGTAGCGTGTGGCGAGTCTTGTTCTAAGTGTGTTAGATATGCTTGTTTCTGTGCCAAGTGTGTGATTTGTTTCTTTGTAATGACTGCGCTTAATTTGTGGAGTGATGACCACAATTAAGTATTACTAAATCAATAAATTAGTTAGTTTGGGTTTTATCCCGGTCCCTGTTTTCATTAGTTAGTTATTTCATTATCTATTTTATTTTATCTCTCATATAAATCTTATCATGCTCCAATCTGTTCTCGTCGTGACTCGATATCCTGGTACTGTTTGATTTAATTCTGAAGCTACAGAACACCGATTGACATGAAACCAGTTGGGTTGGATTAAGGACTTGATAAGCTATATTCTGGAAATGTTTCGTGTTTTTTTGACATTCTGACAGGAAGATACGGGTGTTTCATTGGAGTGTTCAGAATCTGTCTCGAGTTCTGACGTGGCTGTCTTAATTTTTTAATATCTCGAGTTACAGAAATCCGATTGAGTTGATTCAAGTTGGGTTAGTTTCAGAATTTGGTAATATACAATCTGACAAAAGATCATTATTTTTGGATGTTCAGAATGAGAGTTATGCCTGTTTCATTGTGATGCACTGAATCTGCCTTTGAAATCAGAAATTCTTATCTGTGTTGAATGTTTCTATGCATGCTTTATCTGTCACCCTCTGAGTCTCATGTTTCTAACCAGCAGATAGTGAACATCAGGTTTGGAAGTGGAGAGGATCAACCAGCTGTGATTCGCCAGGGACGCGCCAACCCCAATTCCAATCCCCCGACGAATCAAGCACCACCTGCTGCAATGGATCAGATTCTTGCCAACCAGACTCAGATCCTCCAGAACTTGGCTACTGCTATGGCAGGCATTCAAGCTCAGCTGAACAACAACAACAACAACAACAATCAGCCAAGGGACAAGCATCGGGAGTTCATGAGCCACAAGCCCCCTACCTACTCCCATTCTTCAGATCCTCTTGACGCTGATGATTGGTTGAAGACCGTTGAGAAGAAGCTGGACATGGCTCAGTGCAATGACAGGGAGAAGGTCTTGTATGCCTCAGGCCGCTTGGAGGGATCAGCTTCAAATTGGTGGGATGCTTTGCTTACCATGCTGCTCATGCCACCCCTAATGCTATCACCTGGCAGGAATTCAAGGACAGCTTCAGGAGTCATCATATCCCTGCCGGTGTCATGAAACTAAAGAAGAAGGAGTTCCTCTCTATCAAGCAAGGGGGGATGTCAGTCAGTGAGTACAGAGACAAGTTCATTCAGTTGTCTCGCTACGCACAGATGAGGTGAAGGAAGATGAGCAGAAGCAGGAGCTGTTCTTGGAAGGATTGATCTCACCGCTCTAGTATCAGCTCATGGCTCATACCTTCGCAACATTCCAGAAGTTGGTGGACAAGGCTATTGGCTTGGAACACAAGCGTCGTGAGTTGGGGGAACAGAAGAGGAAATTCCTAGCCTCAGGACAGTCAAGCAGTAACACTCGCCCTCATTTTCAGCAGCCTCAGCAGGGCGTGCCCGTTCGCTTTGGTGGGCAAGGGGGTAACTTTGGGCAGAATCAGGGTCAGCGCTCAGCACCTCCACCCCAGCGCCCAGTCTTTCAGCAGAACCGCCAAACCACCCCAACTCAGACTCCAGTGAAGACCCCTACACCAGGCAGTGCTACTACCCCTCGTGCTTGCTACATATGTGGAGATCCGAGTCACTTTGCCAACAATTGTCCTAAGAGGAATGCTCAGACTCCGCAGCACCAGAATAGCAATGCACCTAGACAGAATCCTCCTCAGCAGCACAACCGGAATGGAAACCAGATGCCCAGAGCAACAGAGGTCAGCAGAACCACATACGTGGTAGGGTGAACCACGTTGCCCCAGAGACCGCGCAGGAGGCTCAGGACGTGGTGCTTGGTATGTTCCTTGTCAACTCAGCCCCTGCATCAGTTTTATTTGATTCTGGAGCATCCCATTCTTTCATTACTGCTCAGTATGTAGCTAGCCATAATATACCCATGCACCCCATGAAGCGTGATATGATAGTCAGCTCCCCTGGAGGAATCTTGAAAGCCACTTTTATCTGTCCTCGTGTTAATTTGAAAATAGTAGGGGTAGATTTTCCAGCTGATCTGATAGTCCTGAAATCTGAGGGGATTGATGTCATACTTGGAATGGGATGGTTGGCTGCATTTGATGGGATAATTCAGTGTGCCAAGAGGTCAGTGTTGTTAACAAGCCCTCAAGGAGAAAAGGTTGAATTTGTTGCTACAGTACCCGCAGCGGTAGATGGTACGGTTAATCAGCTGAAAGGAGCACCGCTTGAGGACATTAGAGTGGTTTGTGACTTTCCAGATGTCTTCCCAGATGATTTGCCAGGTATGCCACCCGACCGAGACATTGAGTTTCTTATTTAGCTTTTACCTGGTACTGCTCCTATTTCTAAAAGACCCTATAGAATGGCTATTAATGAACTAGAAGAACTTAAGAAACAACTTAAGAATTATTGGATAAGGGTTATATTCATCCTAGTTCTTCACCTTGGGGAGCACCTGTTATTTTTGTTGGTAAGAAGGATGGCACTCAGAGATTGTGTGTGGATTATCATTCTTTAAATGAGGTAACAATCAAGAACAAGTATCCTTTGCCCAGAATTGAGGATTTATTTGATCAGTTGAGAATCAGGCGCTCAGATATTCCTAAAATAGCATTTACCACCAGGTATGGATTATATGAGTATACAGTGATGTCTTTTGGATTGACAAATACACCTACCTACTTTATGTATCTGATGAATAAGGTGTTTATGGAGTTTTTGGATAAATTTGTGGTGGTATTCATTGATGATATTCTGATTTACTCTAAGAATGAGGAGGAACATGAGGAACATCTGAGGTTAGTATTACAGACTCTCAGGGAGAATCAGTTGTATGCCAAGTTTAGTAAATGTGAATTCTGGTTGAGTCAAGTATCCTTTCTTGGTCATGTTGTTACTGGTGGAGGTATTGCAGTGGATCCTAGCAAAATCAAGGATGTGTTGGATTGGGAACCTCCGACTTCTGTGTCTGAGATCAGAAGCTTCCTGGGATTGGCTAGATATTACAGGAGATTCATTGAAGGCTTTTCTAAAATAGCGAAACCTCTTACATCGCTATTAGAGAAAGGCAAGGAATTTGTTTGGTCAGAAGCTTGTCAGGCCAGCTTTGAAGAATTGAGAAGGAAGTTGACTACAGCCCCAGTGCTTGCTATGCCAGATATTCATAAGAATTTTGACATATATTGTGATGCTTCTCGAAAAGGACTTGGTTGCGTTCTTATGCAGGAAGGCAGAGTTATAGCTTATGCATCAAGACAGTTGAGAAAACATGAGCTAAATTATCCTACCCATGACTTGGAACTAGCAGCTGTTGTTCATGCTTTGAAGATCTGGAGACACTATATCTTGGGTAACAGATGTGAGTTGTATACTGATCATAAAAGTTTGAAGTACATATTCACTCAGAAGGATCTGAATTTGAGGCAGAGAAGATGGTTGGAATTGATCAAGGATTATGATATGGGAATCAATTATCATCCAGGCAAGGCAAATGTGGTTGCAGATGCGTTGAGCAGAAAATCACAAGCTAATCTAGTGCTTGGTCATCAGTTGCCAGCAGAGTTGTGTGCTGAGATGGAAAGGCTGAACTTGGGATTTCTTAATCAGGCAGAAAGTGTGACTATGGAGATTGAGTCTACACTTGAGCAGGAGATTCGAAAGGGTCAGCTTTTGGATGAGAAAATAAAAGAAATCAAGGCAACTATGTTAGCAGGAAAAGCTCCAGATTTCACCAAAGATGAGCAAGGTATGATCTGGTTCCGAAAGCGGATATGTGTACCTGATATTGAGTCTCTTAGGGAGAAAATATTGAGAGAGGCTCATGATTCTGCATATTCAATCCATCATGGAAGCACTAAGATGTACCAGGATCTGAAGGAAATGTATTGGTGGTATGGATTGAAAAGGGATGTGGCTGCTCATGTAGCATTATGTGATGTCTGTCAGCGGGTTAAGGCTGAACATCAGAGACCGACAGGTTTGCTTCAACCCCTCAAGGTACCTGAATGGAAGTGGGAAGAGATTAGCATGGACTTTATAGTTGGTTTACATCGTACTAGTGCTGGATATGACTCTATATGGGTCATAGTGGATCGATTGACCAAGGTAGCTCATTTTATTCCAGTAAAGACTACTCATTCTAGTGCCAGACTTGCAGAGTTATATATGTCCAGAATTGTTTGTCTGCATGGTGTGCCTCAGAAGATAGTTTCTGATAGAGGTACTCAGTTTACATCTAGATTCTGGCAAAAGTTGCATGAATCCATGGATACAAAGTTAAATTTCAGTTCTGCTTATCATCCACAGACAGATGGTCAGATAGAGAGAACTAACCAGATTTTGGAGGATATGTTGAGAGCTTGTGCCTTGAAGCATGGAGGTAGTTGGGATAAAAGTCTTCCATATGCAGAGTTCTCATATAACAACAGTTATCAGGCAAGTCTGAAAATGGCACCTTTCGAGGCCCTTTATGGTAGAAAATGCAGAACACCTTTGTATTGGAGTGAAACAGGTGAAAGTCAAGTGTTTGGGCCAGAAATTCTGTAGGAAGCTAAGAGACAAGTTCAGATCATTAGAGAGAACTTGAGAACAGCTCAGTCCAGGCAGAAGAGTTATGCAAACAGAAGAAGAAGGGAATTAACCTTTGAGGTAGGTGATTATGTGTATTTGAAAGTCTCTCCTATTCGAGGTTTGAGAAAGTTTAAGGTAAAAGGCAAACTATCTCCTCGTTTTATTGGACCTTTCAAAATTGTTGATAGAAAAGGTGAGGTTGCATACCAATTGGAACTACCATCTAGATTGTCAGATATTCATGATGTTTTCCATATCTCTCAGTTGAAAAAGTGCCTTCAAGTGCCTGAGGAAGAATTATCTTTGGATGAGTTGAATGTGCAAGATGATCTGACTTATATGGAATATCCAGCTAAGATTTTGGAAACTACTGAGAGAGTTACTAGGAGTAAAGTGATTAAGATGTGTAAGGTTCAATGGAGTCATCATGGAGAAAGCGAGGCAACTTGGGAAAGAGAGGATGAGTTGATGGTAGAGTTCCCTCAAATTTTCTCTAATCCATCCGAATCTCGAGGACGAGATTCTTTTTAAGGGATTAGGTTTGTAACACCCTAAAATTCATCACAATTAAATTGTAGCAACATTCTGAATTTTCTAGGATTTATTAAGGCCTAAATAAATTTTCTATGGTTTAATTGGAATTTCTAGTCTTTTTATCAATTTAAATATCATATTAAATAATTTTAGTCAAAATAAGTTGTTGATGCATTCATGCTGTTGCATTTGTCTTTTGCTTGCTATTCAATTAAGTTGGAATTTAAATTCAAATTTAATTTGAATTTGTTTGATGTTTAGATTAGTTGTTTTCTGTCGAGTTTAGTTTTGCCCCTCCAACTCTTGGCAAGTCCATGTTTGCTCCCTCAACTCTTCTCTCTTTGGCAGTCGGCCTGTCGCTTGGGCTGTTTTCATTTATCTTTGTCAAAAATTTAAGGACGCCAGGTGATAGCAAATGCATTGTCGTGGCCGTGTTGAAACCACAACATTGCTTGGAGATGGAGGAGGAAAGAAGAATGAAATTGTGGGGTTAGCATTACATTCAGGTCGAGGATAACCCGTGTTGATCCATGGCCGATGTGTTTAGAAGGAGGGCTCGGGGCTCCGGCGACCATTGTTGCTGGTGCACAAGCCGTGTGGTGCAGGGCAACCAGTGGCCCATGCCAGCTATGAGGCGGAGGACACGTGAACTGGTTTGGAAGGGAGGGGTGGAGGCGGCAGGTGTAACACCCCCCGAACGAGCAGCAACATTCTGGAGGGCTGCCGCACTACACAAACAACAAGAAACAAAACACAAACATGACAAGCGGAAGCAAACATAAACCATCTAGATTAACAACTTAACATGTCTCTAATAAGGGTATAAAATAGATAAGCAATGACTTCATAACAATCCTTTTTATTACAACACATGTGTCCAAAGATTATAATTGCAAAGCTGATGTGTGTGCACACGTGCTGCTACTCCCATCCAATGATGCACCCTCCAAACTCAAGAACCTGCGGTGGGGGAAAACGTATGAGGTTTACAAAAGCCTCAGCAAGCAAACTGCTTCAATTGAGTTATTCAAATCACAATTTTATTAAGCAACAATTTAGTATGATAAATAATATTGCCATAACTTGAAGAATAAAATTAACAACAAATACTTCTTAACAATGCTTCATGATGTAGATGCAAATGATATTATGCATTGCATGACTTCACTTCTACCCACACATCCCGAAGGAAGGAAATGCGGGCTGCAACCACATTGCTATATCTCAATGTGCGCTGCTGTACCGGTACTTACCGCACCAATCCGGCTATGGTGTTTTCTTATGCATATACAACATGATGATGCAAATGCACGATTGCAATGCATGAACTTCATGTACTTCAATAATTAAATCTTCAGGAGTAAAGACACAAGTGGATCATATAATACTTCAATATCAAAAATAAATTCAGAACATATGGCTCATGTGAGATACTGAAATTAGGTGGAGGCAATTCAAACAATACAGTTAAAGCATGTGGACCACAACGCCACGTTTACTTGCCTTCTCCGATGTAAGAAACATGAGCTAAGCACGATCCGAAGGTGCACCACCTGAACACAAATTTATCACAGCACCAACACAAGAACACAAGCATATACGAACTTAATTTAAAGCGTTCCTACGCTCGAACTCAACGTCCTCACATAAACACGCCCAAACTAGACATAACAGCAGCACTGCTGCTTCTCTTTTTTTATCAATTAATTCTGACGGCCATAAATTCCACACTTTAGACAAAAGGAAGCTAACTTCAAGACCTACAACTTTCTACTTATCATAAACCAGAGTAAAAATCATCATCATAGACTAATCTTGATATTAACCTTAATCTGATAATCTGACAGGAATTGCAGAACATGTCCACCAACATGAACATAAGTGGAGTTCCAAAATTCCTATGAAGATGTTCTTTACCAATCTGGAAAGCTTATAAAAGTTCCTACAGCTTTGCTGAATATCGGAAAGTTCAATTCTGGCAATAGATTTGCATAAACTTGAAGTGAACAAATTGTGTACAGAATTACGAGACTGAAAAACTGTCAGAATGAAATGTCAATTTCTCACTGCCCTTAACTCTGGTTGAGATGTTCTTTATGTCCGTGGAAAGATCTCAAAGCCCTCTATAACTCATAGAAAGGTTTAATATTTTTTTAAGTCCACTAAGACCACGAAAAATTGACATGAATAACAACTGCACAGATTGACCACATACTGAAAACAGCAACGACGGTCAAACCTTAACCCTAGCTTTAACTATGATGAACTCCTCTACACGAACGATCTAAAACATCAAGAAAACAGGAGGAAAACACTTTCAACAGATGGGGCATGCCTCACCTAGGGTTCCTCTTGGAAACGACAAGGGCAACGACGAAGACGACGTTCCCGACGGCGATTCCCGCCGCCAACGAGACGGCAGCCCCGTCGATTGCCTCTAACTACACCACATACATGGGGCACCACGATGAACAGCGAGGAAGATTGCAATTGAGGGTAAAACGGAGAGGAGAGACGAAGCCCAACCAATTTTCGGGGAGGAATGGCGGCGATCCACGACGACGAGCCCTGATCTTCCCTCTCTTATTCTCTCTTCTCTCCCCCTCTTTTTTTTCGGTGTAGGGGAGGAGTGGGGGCGCAAAGAGGGACTCGTGGGGGTAAAGAATTTCGCGTCGGAGTACTGTAGCTGTGAGGGTAATGTAGCCGCGCCACTGTAGACCAAAGGAAAAAGAAAAAAAGAAAAACCTCCAGATCACGCAAAATCGCGATCCGAACTCCAAATGAGACATGTGGGTAGTGAAACGGAATGTACTCGACGAGCTCTACGCTTCTGTAGCCTCGGACGGTTCATCGGAGCGACGGATCAAAAAGTCAATTTTTAATTATCAATTTTACGTCTTCCCACATACAAAGCGTATTTTGTTCTTTTATGCGTACTGGGTGTCACAGCAGGAATGGTTGATGGGCCATGCAGCTCGGTCAGCTTTGAGGTCACTAGCACTAATGGGGTAGTGGAAGAAGACATCAATAGAGCAAGGTACAGACATAATGGAGGCATTGCCATGGGGCATCTGCATCAGTAGACTGCGGATTGGATCTATCGGTGGGAGGAACAAGAGGAAAGAAAATTTGGAAAAAAGAAAGAGAGGACACTACCATAATAACCCTTGTAGCTACACTATATTTAGAGCTAGATATATTTAACTTTATCTATATAGCACTACAGGCACGCTTTCATAAAGCGTGTTAGGAGTATCTTCACCATGTCAGGGTATCAATACATGGATTCTTTAAGCGTGTATATGAAAGAAAAAGAGCATTTCATAGACACATTAGATGCATGTCTACGCACATTTGTAAATTTTTGTAGGCACGGATATAAAACATGTCTAGTGGTGTTGTTACATAGTATGATAACGCTTCATCACATGTTAAGACATATAGAGAAAATCTTCACAGATACATTTACAAAGTATATCTACTAATGTAGACACGTTTTATAGTGACACAATGTTGCCTAGTATAGAGATGATAGACGGAGTAGATACATTTATAGTACATGAGGAGGCCAAATCTGATGGATACACGAAACCATGCACAAATCTCAAACACTGACCAGCATGATGATATTTGGCTTGGACAAATTCCGTAGAGAAATTACCCGTTGGCCGTTGCTTGTTAGTGTGTTCAGTGCAGCCTGCATTTTCAGTGATTCATTCAAGGCATTTCAAATCTTCTCTCATCATGGTTTGACTTTGGAATTCTGATCATAGAATTCACATATATATCATGTTAGCAGCCAACTATTTGATCATTATGGCCTTGTTCACAACCAAGCATACCTTTCTCTTATAATAATCTCACAATAAGCATACCAAGATTATTTTTGACAAAAAAAATCTATTTGTAAGTTTTTATATTGATCTCTAGCATGTCTACATCCGCACACAAATGAATTCACCGGGTTTCAAACAGAATAGGTTTGTAATTATTTTTAGTATGGAACAAGAAAAATCTATTTCTTCATGTTCAACAAACACCCATTACTACATGCATACACATGCTTTAACATGTCTTTAATCTACCTATTCCCAGTATGCATCAGAAAGTCGCTGCTCAATACAGGAGCAGGCCACGCCGGATATCCACTTCCACCATGATGTGGAGGGTCTATTGGGTCAGACGGCCAGGTAATGGTATGCTTTTATAATGTATATAATGATCTTAGGCACGTGACGGGGGTTCATGCCTTGGCGGCTTTGGCAAGTCGTGGTGGATGGGGTCTGCCCCGCTGGGCACAAGCCTTTTTCCAACATTTACCTGCGTTGATGCCATGTTGACCAATGCAAGCCTCGATCAATGACCCATAAATTCAGCTTGTTGCTTCTCATGAACATTGTGATTGCCACTACCATATGCTTCACTAGCGATGGCAAAAGCAATGCAAACCAATAGTGACCCAATGGTCATCATCCCTTTCTTGGACGCCATGAAATCTAAAGCTAACTATTTTAAATAGATATATTTGTTTGCACGGTGGTGGTGAAGGGAAAGTGTATGATCACCCACCCATATATACCCATTTGTCCTAGGATGGATACAATTCATTGGATTTGGACTTTTTCCATGTCTTCTAGAAGATTGGAACATTGAACTTGTAAGTCTATTAATGCTAGAGAGATTCTTGCAATGGCCACAAATTATTTCCTCTCCCCGCTCTCTTTTGTGAGAGCTGCATGAACTGACACCATGTAGCGTGACACTTCATGAACCAACCAATTAGAAACGCAATTATCTGGCCTCTGAAAACACACATAGCCAAGTTTTTACATCATTCTGACATAATAGACAAGAATAAAAGTAGTACAAAAATGACATGTACAATAAAAAACCAGGAAGAAATTAAAACCAAAGTATATTATTATTTCTCCATTTATCTTTGGCAAAAATCTATGGACGCTAGGTGATAGCAAACAAGTTGCTACGGCGGTGTTCAAACTACACATTGCTTGGTGATGGAGGAGGAGAAGAAGAATGAAATTGCGGGGTTAGCATTTTAAGGTCGGGGATCACCACTGTTGATCCATGGCCAACGGGCTTAGAAGGAGGGCTTGGGGCTGCAGCGACCATTGTTGCTGGAGCTCTGGTCGGTTTGTGCAGGGCAACCAGTGACTGTAACATCCCGGATTTTTGCTGGAATGTTAAAAATATGGATTTCAAAATTTTTGGTGCTTAATGTGCATAATCATAAGGTTGTTTTCTTGTGTCATCTCTAAATTCCTAGTAATAAACTAATTAAATTGCTTTGTGCGTTAAGGATAATTTAATGTTAGTGTGATTTGGCTCTTAGTTGGTTTCTTGGTTCTTTGTGTGTGGTTTAATTTGAATTCTAAATTCAAATTAAATCTAAAGCTAACAACTAATTCTCTAGTGCCGACTTGGGCTCTAACCACTAACTGTCCTATCTAACTTCGCTCGGCCTGCTAACTTAGCCGAGTGTTGACCTGCTAACTTACCAACTAACTTGACCTGCTAACTTTTCAGCCAGCTCGTTCCCTAAGTGCTATGGAAATTGATTAAATGAATTACGACATAATTTTCTGACTTTTTGAATTAATTCCATGCTAATTGATTTGATTCAAAAAATGGTCTAATTCATTTCTATTAAATTTTTATGGGCTTCATTTGAATTATGGCTATATTTTTCGGCTTCTCAAATTAATTTTCTAATTAATTTGTTTCCATGAAATTAGTCTAATTCATTTGTTCTAAGTTTTACGAAATAAATTGCTATCGACTTATTTCGTTGGCTATTAATAATTTGGTTCCAAACTTAAGACCCATTTACGAGCCCAACAACTATTCTAGCCCTAACCTAACCATCTCCCCTCTCCTCTCCCATTTTCCTCCAAGTCGCCACCGCACTCTTCTCTCCGTTTCTCTGCTCCTTTTTCTTCCGAAGCAAGCAGGCAAGCAGCCTCCTTCTTCTCCACTGCAGCTCGATCTCTCCGTCTGATTTTTCCCCATCGCAAGAACCAGCAGTTTCCTCACCAATCGAAACACCATAGCGCCCTAACTATTGCCTGCCTTCCTGCTCCAGCATGAATCGAGCAGCAGAACGCATCCATCTTCCTCTCTGCTCTCTACTTTCTCCTACCGCAAGAACAAGCAGCAGCCTACCCGTGTCTCATCCAAGTACGAGAGCACCTCTGGCTCTCTGATCCGAGCAGCACTAGGAAGCAGCTGCCTTCTCTCCTTGCTACCTCGAGCGATTTGGCCACCACCTGCAGCTCAAGCACCCACGCCTCCATCTCCTCGCTGCTCTATTTAATCCTGCGCCATGGAACAGAGCAGCAGAGCCTCCAGAAGCCCACTTGCATGTTTCTCTTTTGATTTCTCCACCACAAGCAGAGCCGCATCATGTGCTTGCGCATGGGAGTAAGCCGTGATGGGGCTCCTGAACCTGGACGTGAAGCAGCTGCCGCCGCCGGGCAGGACGAGCAGCCGGAGCCACGACGACCGCGTCAGTAAAAAGGGGCGAGTCGAAGTCACCTACACCAAGCAGAACCGCGAGCAGGAGCCGGACGCGAGGACAAGTACGACTACGCCAAGCTGAACCGCGAGCTGCTGCCTTCACCAGCTCGCCCTCAACCTGTTCGACGTTTCGCCCAGACGACCATAGGTAAGCACCAGCCGAGCCCGGCCTCCCTGTCTCGTTGCCTGTCGCGCGCAGCCTCTCTTTCCTGTGTCCGGCCTTCGCGCCGAGGGAGCCACCGGCGCTGTGCTAGCCTTCTGTGTGCTGGCCTTCGTGCTTGCGTCTTGTGCAGGACCTCGTCGTCGCCGCCGCCGACCCCTACGCAACCCGCTGTCACCCTTGCCTTGCAGACGCGGCCGCTGCGAACCGGAACGCCAGCTACCTGCGCGCGAGCCATGGCCGTGTCGCGGACGCAGGCAACCGCGAGCCCGCGCATGTGCTCGCAGCCGTGGCGCAGCCCAGCACAAGCTGGTGACCACACGCACGCGCTCTAGCCATCCGCCACGCACGCTCGCCGTGCGCCGCGCGTCGCGCCATGCCGTGACGTCGTGCACACTTTCAAGCGTGTGCAACCCGTAGACCGCTAACCCTTGCCATGGAAGCCGGCTTTCACTCCTTGCCTTGCCGAGAACCTCAGCCTCGCCAAGCCAAGGCAAACCGCGATGTTATGTCGTCCTGACTTTTTGTCGAACACCTTGCATGCATGCTAGTAAGCCACACCCTTAGCCAAGGTCAAACCACATATCTGACCCAACGAAACCTTGGGTGCCTTCGGCCTTGCCCCAGCATGTTGTAGCTACCTCTGGCCAGCAATAGCCATGTCCTAGCCACCCTCGGCCGCGCTCTGGCCAACCTTGGCCAGCCACAGCCTTACCCAGCCAGCCGCAGCCTGGCCGTGGCCGGCCGCAGCCTGCCACTTCCTGGCCACAGCTGGCCATAGCTGGCTATGCTTGGCCACAGCTGGCCAACCTTGGCCCAAGCCTTGCAATAGCCTCTTGACCAAACCAAAGCCCTTCCTCACTGTCCACAGGTGATCCTCGTTAGTGTAGCCCTTTGTCCACTGACTAAAGGGCCCACTAACTGACCACCGGGCCCACTAACCCAACTGATCGGGCCCACTGACTTGACATGACATTTAGGGCCCACTGACCTGCGGGGTTCACATGGTGACATGTGGGACCCTCTAACTCTTATCGCTAACAAGTTGTTGACCGACTTTCGATCAACGCTGACGTACGCAGAGCCCACTGTTGGCGTCAGCACGACTAACCTAGAGCCGACATTTGGCATGCTCTGGTGATGCCAGATGTCCTTGCTGTATTCTTTTTCATAATTAATTAAATCCAAAACATCTTTCATAATTTGAAAATTCTTAATAAATTGACTCTAGCTTAGAAAAATATGAAACCGGTTTCATTATTTTTATAAAATCATGATCTACGTGTTAGTATAGTATTTGGTGTTATTTGGTTCTTCTTGCTTCAATTGGAGTTTATTTGCTTAGCTTATCGTGATTATTGTAATCCGTTTGTTAGGGTTTTGTTGAAGACTTGGATGACTTCAATGACTAAAGCTACTTCATGAAGAATGCAAGGACTTTGCTCCAAGTTCACGCCCTGCCATTCTCTGAAATACCTATTAGTCATGCAAACTAGTATGCTAACGTGTTACATTATTCACATGTTAATGATGAGCCTTGCACTGCCTTTTATCTATCATGTACCTTGCTACCCAGTTACCTACTTTAAATAAATGCTATGCTTGCATGTGTATGGGATGGTTGTGATTGATCCTCTTGGCATGAGTTGGGTGGCTTGGGTGATGTAGTGAAGCTAGGCGGTGGAGGCGAGTAATAACAACCCAATCTTTTGATTGGGGTGCTTGGGAACTGCACTCGGGCAACTCCTACGGAGTACCTGTGGCGGGTAGAACATTTTGGTGACTTTTGAGGTGTTTGGGCAGCAATACTTGTTGTGGGTGCCGATTGCGGACCGTTGCGGTGGATCGCTTTTGATGCTGATACTCGCTTTATCGACAATTAAGGGCCGCGTCAGAATGTCTGGAAGTGGAAATTTACTGTGCTCACCATCTACCCAGAATGGGGAGGGTTCCAGCAAGCCTACTAAGTGCGGTACCAGGACTGTTAGGAGATTCGAGTTTGATTTGTCTAAGGGGGACACGTTGCGGCGTACTCTCCCTGATTTACCATAGCCCTCGACTTGCCCCGGTGGGAAGGTTTCACACCCCTGGGGCAGATGTTAGCTCAGATGTTGCCCGAGCCCAGGGAAGCAGGATGGTACTGTTGCTTTTTAGGGTCTTTGCTGTGGGTTGTGTCTCAAGTTGGTTGCAGACTAGCTTTGCAGCCCGGATGGGTCCTGGAGTGCGACCTCTGCAGAGTGTAAACTATACGTATAGCCGTGTCCACGATCACCGACGATCATTCATTTGGCTCATTCAGATTAGCATGGGTTACTGCTTTCTTACCTTTACCTTGAACTGAGCTATGAGAGGTTGGACCAGCGTTGCTGATGAGACAGGTGGGGAGGGAGCTCACCGTGTTGACTAGTGAGTGAAATGAGTTGGTGGATGACTATGCGGGAACCTGTTGCGACAGGACGATGTAACACCCTAAAATTCATCATAATTAAATTGTAGCAACTCCTAAATTTTTCTAGGAATTATTAAGGCTTAAATAAATTTTCTATGGTTTGATTGGAATTTATAGCCTTTTTATCAATTTAAATATCATATTAAATAATTTTAGTCAAAATAAGTTGTTGATGCATTCATGTTGTTGCATGTCTTTTGCTTGCTGTTCAATTAAGTTGGAATTTAAATTCTGTTTAAATTCGAATTTAATTTAAATTTGTTTGATGTTTAGATTAGTTGTTTTCTGTCGAGTTTGGTTTTGCCCCTCGAACTCTTGGCCAGTCCAGGTTTGTCCCCTCAATTCTTTCTCTCGGACAGCCGGCCTGATCCCTTTCCCGGCCCAAGCCTTCCCTTCGCGGGCCGTCCTCCGCGCGCCGGCCCATTTTCTCCCTCTCCCTCACGTCCCTGACAGGAGGGGCCCTCCTGTCAAGACCTTCTTCTCCGAGTCGCACACGAGTCCGACTTGCGCTCGTGCCCGAGCCCGAGTCGGGTGCGCACGCCGAGGCAAGCGAGGGCCCAGCCCCCTTTAATCTAATGCGTAGCCGTAGCTCCACCCTCTCTCCGCTCTTTTCGCGCGCCAACTGAGCCCGTGAAGCCCTAGAGCATCACCCCGCCGCCGCCGCTTCTCCAAGATTCGCTGCCGCCGTCGAACTCCCTCGCCGTCGTCTCTCCTTCGCCGAGAAGCATCCCTAGAGGTTCGCCTTGCATCCCCGAAGGTCGCCATCGCCTTCTTGTCCGAGGTTTTGGCCACGCTCGACCCTAATCGCTCGCCGATTTTCTTCAAGCACCGCCGGCCGCCACTCGCCGTCGCCGGCCGTCGACGAGGCCTCTCCCTCGACGTGATCTGTCGGGGTAAGATCGCCATCTTCCCCTCTCTCTCCTCGACCAGCTCCCGACGCCTTTGGTGGCCCGAGGCACGTTTTAGTGTGCGCGCCGGCGATCCTCCGCCGCGCCCGTCGGCGGCGCCGCCGCCCCGCTGTCGTCGGCATCCCGATCCATCCCGGACCGTCGGATCGGGATCCTACGGTCCACAGGCGCCCGAGCTCCAAGTCAATCTGAGACGTACCGGTCAACCTATGCAGTTTTGCAAAAAGGCCCTCCAAGATTTGGAAATCAACCCGCGGTCCTAAGCCATTCAAAAATATTTAAACTTAGGTCCTTTTTCTTGTGATTTAGCCCCTGCAAGTTTTAACATTGCGCCCAAGGTCCAAGTTTGGTATTTTTACATGAAAACCCTCGAGTTTATATACAAAATTATGTTTTAGCCCTCGGATTCTCGCAGTTAAGCCCCTGGAACTTTTAAAACTTTACCAGCAAGTCCCTGAACCTTAGAAAAGCCATATCTTTTGCGTTTTAACTCCGATTTTAGTGATTCTCGCACTCACGCGTTCGTGGTAACGCGTAGAATAGTTTTGTGCTGTTGTTTACTTCTGTTAGAATTGTTTGGTATACTGTTTCTTATTTATTGTATTGTTTCCTTGTATGTGTTCGTGTGATGCGTATAGGAAATGCGCCGTTCGAGGAAGTGTTTGAAGAACCAGCTGTTGAAGAGTTTGAGCAGCAGCAGGGTTGGTAAGAAGGCAAGTATTCCTTGATCATGCCCGTTTATACCTAAATGACATGCATTTTAATTACATCGTTTATTTATCGCTTGCATTAATATTGCTGGGTCCCATTAAGGATTTCCTATTCTGTTTTACCATACCTTGCAGCTGGGTCATTAAATTAATTTGACTGGTAGATGATGCTTAGTTGCTCAACTGGGATTGGTCTAATGAAACCCCTACTCTATGTTCCATTACTATCTTTTAATATAATAATGACAAGATCACCTCTTTTAATTGGAACATGGAGCGACCACCCAGGAAAACAGTGCAACCATAAGTGCTATGTGGCTCTGGCTTTGACTGACTAATTAGGTATTCTGGTTTGGGATAGTTTTACCCGAAAGGGGCAAGAGGTGCGGCGGTTGGCGAGGTATAGCCCGGTCCTCTTGAGCGGTAGGCTTTGCTAAGATACGCGACTCACTAGGGAGGGTTATGCTTTGCTCCTGAACCTGAAGCCTTAGCAAACTATTAATTATTAGAGTATCTTTGTAAAGGTCTCATAGTGAAACCCAATATTCGGTCCATGTGGTGTGGGAAGGGTACATGCTTTCGCGCAATGGGAATCGTGGCTTATGGTGAATGTGTACAACCTCTGCAGAGTGTAAAACTGTTATAACAGCCGTGCTCACGGTCATGAGCGACCTGGACCCTCACATGATTAATCTATCAGAATATGATCTAAACTGTGGTTACCTGAATCTGATGGGTTTATGTTATCATTTAACTGTGGTTGGTATATACTTAAATCTGCTAGTAAATAGATGCTTAATAAAATTTGACCCACTAAAAATGCTTAATGCAGCTATCCTTTCAGCCTTCCACTTTATAAAGCCTAGCATGTCATTTATTTCCATACTTTGCTGAGTACGACATGTGCTCACGCTTGTTTATTTATAATGCATCGACCACACTCAGACTGCTGCTCAGATTGGGAGAATTTTGAGGATTATACTACTGATTTTGAGGATTATACTACTGATTTTGAGGAATTCTAGGTGAGTCCGCCAGTCAACTGCCTATGGAGATGGAGTTATTTCGTTTCGTTTAGTTGAACGTTTATTTAAGTCTTCCGCTATGACATTTGTGTCAACTCTGAGATTGTAATAATATACTTGAATACTCTTTCGTATGCATGGTTATGGATATTCACTTGTGACGTCTACCATATGTCTGTAAACTTGATCCTGGCGCATATATGAGATGCACCTGGTTTTATTTCTAAAACCGGGTGTGACAGACGAGCCCGATGTGGATGTGAGATTGGTGGTTGGTTATTGGGAAGTGCTTGTGAGGAAAGGTGTTTGGAGATGAGTTGACTTGGTTATATTGCTGTTGCGCGCATAGGAAACCCCAACTTATATTCCTTGATTATTTTATACACTAGTTTAGGCCACTTTAAAGCTTGCGCATACATGGATGGTGACATGGAACTGTCCAATTTTCTTGGGGACAGTTCTGGAGCTTTCAGGTGTACAACTACAATGCTGTTGGATGCTGCTTTGGAGGGTTACATGCTTCGCTCAAGGATGCCGGTGGGGAAGATTGAAGATGAAGACTTGAAGGCCTAGCTACCGCTGCGTAGATGCTTCTGCTTGTCGATTTAGCTTGAAGGGGACAGTGGCATGTACTGATCTCGTACTCTGATATGTAAATAATGAATGCAGTCATGTTTATCATTGTATGGGTGTCATATTATGCTCAAATGAGTTCTGTATGTGACAGCTGTTGATCCTAGGACTATCACAATGGTACTGGGAGTCGTTTCGAGAATCTGGTTCGTTTCAGTGGCCCATGCCAGCAATAAGGCAGAGGATACATGAAGTGGTTTGGAGGGGTGGTGGCGGCACGAACGGTCGATGGGCCATGCAGCTCGGTCAGCTTTGAGGTCACTAGTTTTAAGGGGCAGTGCAAGCAGCCAACAAGAGAGCAACTGGCAGACAAAAGGGAGGCATTGCCATGGGTCATCTTGCGCTGGAGACTTAGGATTGGATCTACCTGTGGGAGGAACAAGAAGAAAGAGAATTTGAAAAAAAAAAGAAAGGGAGGATACTACCATAATAACCCTCACTATACCACAACACCAAAGTATCGTCAGACGTGGGTCACTGTAAGTAGAAAAACACCGTTAAATTGTTGGTCGTTATAGATTTCCAGCAGACGATCCCTTGGTATTTCAAGTTTATCCATCTGCACATCCGTCGCTATAGATCTTTAGGTTTCCCTTGAACCATTGGTCGGTATTTACAAGTACTTTGGTCTAACCATTGGTCGGTATACACGAAGCAGGACCCTGACGCACTTAGCTAGCCCACTCGGCAGACAAAGTCGGCCCATCAGCCCGGCTTTCTCTTCTTCTCCATCAAAACCAAACCCTAGCCAATGCCTCCCAATTCTCCTGGCCGCCGCCTACTTCCTCCTCTCTCCCAAATGTCCGCCTTTGTTGCTCACAGCACCATGCCTGCGTCCTCCAAATCTCCCAAAAGCCTCGTGCTGCAACCTCCTCTCTTCCTCCTCTTCTGCTCGTGCTCCACAGGTCAAACGCCATGAGTTCTCCAACTCGGATGCGCTGGGATCTCGAGGCTATCGTCCTGCCCTCCATCCAGTCTGCACCACCATCTTCCTCCACGGGAACTGGGTTACTCCAGATCCTTCAGATCCATGGATTGTGAGGAGAGGGCAAGCAGTGGCCAGATCTGAATTAGGATGCTGCATTCTTGTCACGTCCGCACTGGTGTTCCCCTCCAAATGACGCCATCCATTTCCCTTCTGCCCCTGGCATGCACACTTTACCTCCGGGCACCAGCATCCTAAGGTATTGTACACATTCGTCCTCCCTTTTCATGTATATGAGTATCTACTTGCCTTTATTTTTGTCAATCTATGGAACTGAAATTTCTGGTGAAGTAGTGGATCTGTGCCAGCCGTGTATAAATGACTGAAAAGTAGAATGGGTTTGCACAAAAGGGTGAAATTTTACAGAAAATGCTCTCACTTTCAGTTGTCTTGTCTTGTTTAATTCAAGTAGAGATCAATATCTTCTGGTTTATGATAGAAACCAAATGTCGTTTTCTTGCAGTATTCATTCTTCTTATGTTTTTCCTTAACTTTGCAACACTACCTTGTTTAGCCAAAGATAGATGACAGAGAAGACAGGACCCGACACATTCTTGAATTTTACCTGAACTTCCAACACATTGGTAGCACCGGCCTCTTTTTATATCTATTTGCAACTTTCTCTTGTGTTATTCAAAGTTATATGAATTTAGTACCTGAAAACTTAAACAAGTATGTTTCCTGCTATTGTGAACCTGTTAATTTGGAGAAAAATTGATTGGCATCGACACTACCATTAGATTGATATGAGACATTACTTGGTATATTTTTGCTTATCTACCCACTGATTCATGTCATAAGCGCTAATGAGTTAAACCCGTTTTCATCTGATCTCTATTGACAGTGTTTATGTATTGATAAGAGAATAATTTTGGAGCCATAATATTCTGATTAAAAATTTGTGATATGTTCTGCAGGTGTAGCAGATTTGATGCATATAAGTAGTCAAAGCTAGCAAATATCTTGCATGCTAATAGAGGAGAGGGTGAGCTCATCTTCTTGCATTCAAGGCATGTCTTGCTCTGTCTAACACATGACCCTTTTCTCAATCCTGTGTATGTATTGCACAATTGTATGCATTCCAACATGGATACCTGTGCCTCTGACCTACATCACTTGCATTGTTTTTCTAAGATGTCTGCATCTGAAATTTCAAAACTGTAATTTTTTGGTAAATAAAGATCATTGGGCTGTGACTTATTCCTACTTGGTAAATAAATTTGTATGCATTCTCTTTACAGTTCTCATTCATTTCCCGCCAATTTATCACAATGTTTTATAGCTATTGGGAAATGAGAATTGGAGGTTAGACACAGACAGACATAAGATATGCAGCAAATGAAACAATTTAAATGATACGAAATTGAGAAATCCTATGAGCTTGAATTTGTTGCCTTTCTGAACTGTAGGAATGTTTCAGTGATTGCATTGAATATTGTAATGCTTGCAGGTATCCATACACGCTTGGGAAATTAGAGATGAAAAAATCTGAGCATGTAAATTTTTTTGGGGTATGTTTCTAATCTTCAGAGTCTTTTCTATCACTCTAGATGAAATAAAAGAGAGGGTGAGCTCATCTTTATGAGCTGTTGTAAATCCTATAAGCTAGGGAATTCAATGGGCAGGTGATCTTACTACCTTGCATAAGAGAAACATGGAAGTACTTGTCTGTTGCTACTCTTGTTGAATGCTAGCACCTGTCTGCTGCCTCAATGAATATATGAACACATAGAGGTACTAGCTTGCTGCCAGAAAAAGACAAATACAGAAGTGTAGGATACAATACTTGTCTGTGGCTGCCCAGCATGATGAACACATAGAAGTACTTGCTTCCTGCTAGAAAAGAGAAATATAGAAGTGCAGGATACAATACTGTAACACCCTAAAATTCATCACAATTAAATTGTAGCAAACCTTTGAATTTTTCTAAGATTTATTAAGGCTTAAATAAATTTTCTAGGATTTAATTGGAATTTCTAGCCTTTTTATCAATTTAAATATCACATTAAATAATTATTTTAGTCAAAATAAGTTTTTGTTGCATTCATGTTGTTGCATATATTTTTGGTTGCTAGTAAATCAAGTTGGAATTTAAATTCTGTTTAAATTCGAATTTGATTTACTTTTGTTTGAGTTTTAGAAAAGTTAAATAGGCAGAGTTCGTTTTCGCCCCTCCAACTCTTGGCCCGGTCCAAGTTTGCCCCCTCTACTTCTTTCTTTTCTCCCCGGCCGATTCTTTCCTTCCCCGGCCCAATTTCCTTTTGGCCCAGCGCCGGCCCGCTCCACTTCTCTCTCTTCCCCACTCTCTCTCTCTCCGACAGGTGGGGTCCACCTGTCAGCTTCTTCCTCCTCCCCCGTCGCCGACCCGGACTCCGCCCCGAGTCCGTCCCGACGCCGCGCCGCCTCCGCCTCCGACTTCGAGTCCCGCCACCGCACGCCTGTCCAAGCCCCGGTGCCGGCCTACTTAAAGCGCGCACCCGCCGCAATCTTTCCCATCGAAAACCCAACCGAGCCCGCCAACCCTAGCGCCCGCGCCGCCGCCATTGCCGAGCTTCGAGCCGCTGCCGTCGTCCGCCGCCGTCGTGAGCCGAATCTCGCCGAATTTGCCTCTGGTGAGCTCGTCGTCGCCCTCTCAACCCTCCCGTGCTGCTCGCGCGTCGTTTCACTGCTTCGGCCGTGCTAATCTCGCTCGCCGCCATTCTAACAGCGTCGCCGCCCGCCATTCTTCGTCGTCGGCCGCCGTCGCTGCGTCTCCTTCGACGAGAGCTAGCCAGGTGAGCTCGCCGTCCTCTCCTCTCGCTCCTCGGCCAAGTCTTGTCGCAAACTGTGCCCTGTAGCCCTAGATTGAGCCAAGTCCGGCGATGCGCCGCCGCGGCCATCGCAGCGCCGCCGTCGTTTTCGTCGCCGTCGGCGAGTTTCCCCCCGATCCGTCCCTGGCCGTCCGATCGCGATCCAACGGCCTGGATTAGATCCCGTCCCGAGTCAAACCAGCCGCGTAATGGTCAGCCTTGTAAATTTGCTAAAGAGCCCCTGAGTTTTCTAGAAATCAACCCGCGGTCCTAGTTAGTTCAAAAATAATTCCAAATAGGTCCTTTTTCTTCTGTTTTAGCCCCTGCAAGTTTTAAAATAGCACCCGCAGTCCAGCCCCTGTTATTTTATGGTTTAGCCCTCGTAGTTTTATACAAAATTATGTTTTAGCTCTCGGATTTTTGCAGTTAAGCCCCTGGAACTTTTAAAACTTTGCCAGCAAGTCCCTGAACCTTAGAAAAGCCATATCTTTTGCGTTTTAACTCCGATTTTAGTGATTCTCGCGCTCACGCGTTCGTTGTAAAGCGTAGATTAGTTTTGTGCTATTGTTTTCTTCTGTTGGAATTGTTTGGTGTACTGTTTCTTATTTGTTGTATTGTTTCCTTGCATGTGAATGTGTGATGCGATTAGGAAACGACCAGTTCGAGGATTTCTCAGAAGAACAAACTGTTGGAGAAGGATTTGAGCAGCAACAGAGTTGGGAAGAAGGCAAGTGTATTATGTCATGCAAATGTCCTAATAATTATTAATTTCACCACCCGTGCATGTGTCTTAATTTGATGGGTTCCTATTTAAGGATTTGCCTAGCCACTATATTTTCCTGTCCCTGAAACTGGGTTATTTAATTAACTTTGATGGTAGATGATGCTTAGCTTGCTCAACTGGGATTGGTTAAATGAACCCCTACTCTATGTTCCAAATACTCTTTGAATTAATTAAATGGCAAGATCATATCTTTTTAATTGGAACATGGAGAACCACCTAGTAAAACATTACAACCATGAGTGTCATGTGGATCTGGCTTTGACTGACTAATTAGGTGCTTTAGTTTATGGTAGCTTTACTCGAAAGGGGCATGGGGGGCGGCGGTTGACGGGGTATAGCTCGGTCCTTTTGAGCTGTGGGCTTTGGTAAGAGACAGACCTCATTAGGGACCCTTACATGATAATCATACTTGAACATGATCTAAATCGTGGTTATTTGAATTATGTTGGGAATATGACATTCATTAATTTGTGGGTGGTATATACTTTCATTTGCTAGTAAATAGTTGCTTAATAAAACTTGACCAACTAAAAGTGCTTACTGCAGAATGGTCAGCCAACCTTTTTGCCTCAGCCTTGTATGTCATATTACATTTGCTGAGTACGTCATGTGCTCATGCTTGTTTTCTTTCTTTCTTTTATTGCATCAACTACACCCGGAATGCTGCTCAGATTGGGAGAATTTTGAGGATTTCACCACTGATTTTGAGGAGTTCTAGGCGAGTCTCCCCCAGTCAATGCCTGTGGAGATGGAGTCACTTTTGCTTCGTTAGATGAACGTTTATTTAAGTCTTCCGCTATGACATTTGAGTCAACTCTGAGATTGTAATAAATGCACTATAATACTCTTTCGTTATGCATGGTTATGGATATTCACTTGTGACGTCTACCATATGTGTGTAAACTGATCCTGGCGCACATATGAGATGCACCTGGTTTTGCCTTTAAAACCGGGTGTGACAGAGGTGGTATTAGAGCTGTGTTGACTGTAGGACGCAAGCCTAGATAGCAATGGTCATTCTCTAAGGATTATTTTGCTTAACTACTCTTGCTCTATCTATTCTTGGTTTATTTTGCTATTATTCCTGGTCATTGATAATTGTCTCCTCCTTGATTTTGTTTTCTGGTCTATCTTTTTCACCATCTCACCTGGTTTCGAGGTCTTTAGAACTGTTCTCACCCCCTTCTTGCTTAAACCATAGATGGTGTTGACAAGGCAAGGTGCTCGTAGATTAGCTAGCACACTTTCCTCTTTTTCGTCGCATTCGGTGCAAGAAGAGGAACCGGAACCTGAAGAGATGGAAGTGATGGACGAAGAAGTTAACTCAGGAGGGAATGCTCCAGCTGGATCTAAAGGAAGTGAAGGACCCTCTCCGCTGCCTGACATGTGGGTAGTGACTTTTCACCACCACGACGGAGGCAACAGTGGGTTCCCGATGATGCTTCGAATGCTCTTCGAGCGTCTGAACTACCCAGTGGAGATAGAATATTGTGGAAGAAGGAGGACACATCCAGATCACCCAGAGGACTGGGAAGTCACTGTATACATCAGGGAGCCTGATTATGAGTATGGAGGAACCAAAGAGGCTGCAGTGCACCATGCCATCGCCATGAGATCAACCTTCGAAGCTGGAATCCAGGATGCAGCCAGGCGGGCACTTTCTGTGCTTTGTCATGAGGAGGCTGCTCAAGTACGTCACACTGCTTGGGCATATCTTCCTCGAAGGCAGCAAGGCACTCCAACTGGGGTTGTGCCACAACCGCCAGGTGTAAACTCTACACTCAACGTCCAGGTGGCGTTCACCCAGATGCTCAACGTGCACGCCGATGACACCACAAGAGAGCTACAAGAAGTGCGTGAAGAACTCGCTGCTGAATGAAGGAAGAACAAGAGGCTGATAGCTGAACTCAAGGGAGAAGCACTTCCGCCCTTGGATGAAGATATAGAAGGATTAATGGGTCATTCACCGCCCCGCTAAAGAGTGCTCGGTGGATCGTTTAGTTGCTTCACCCATATCTATTAAGATAGGATACCCTCGCTTTTGTTAGATTAGTATGTTTAGAATCGTTGAGACTCGTGCGTAGCCTGTGATTTAGTTTGGTTTAAAAGTGTGGTAGAGATGTTTGCTTTTGTGCTAAGTGTGTGATTTGGATCTTTGTAATGATTGAACTTAATTGTGGAGTGATGACCACAATTGAGTAATTATTAAATAAATAAATTTAGTTAGTTTGGGTTTATCTTGGTCTCTGATCTTAGCCCTTAACTATCACTTTATCCATATAATGGTACCCCTCGTATAAATCATGTTATGCGACAATCTGTTCTCGCTGCTGCATGATATCCTGGAACTGTCCGAATTGTTTCTGGAGCTTCAGAACTCCGTTTGACATAAATCCAGTTGGGTTGGATTAAGGACTTGATAACCTAGGTTCTGAGAATTTTTCGTGATGTTTGGAGGTTCTGGCAGAGAGATATAATGGTTTTATCGGAGTAACCAGAATCTGTCCCGTGGTCCTTACACAGCTGTCTTGTTTATTTTATATCTCGAGCCACAAAATTCAAATTGAGGTGATTCAAGTTGGGTTAGTTTCAGAATTTGATGGTATACGTTCAGACAAAAGATCATGATTTTTGGAAACACAGAATGAGAGTTACAGCGGTTTAATTATGACAAACATAATCTGCTTCAGAATTTGACTTGCCCGTCATTGGCAACTCGGTCTACATTAACTCTTATCTGTTCGTGATTGGAGTTATATCTTTTTACCACCCTCGGAAGCTCATGTTCTAACCACCAGATGGTAAACACCAGGTCTGGAAGTGGAGTGGATCAACCACCTGTGAATCGTCAGGGACGTGTCAACCCCAATCCAAATCCTCCGCCGAATCAAGCATCTGTAGCAATGGATCAGATCCTCGCCAACCAGACTCAGATCCTCCAGGGCATGGCTAATACCTTGGCAGCCATGCAAGCACAGAACAACAACAACAACAACCAGCCGAGAGACAAGCACCGGGAGTTCATGAGTCACAAACCTCCTACCTACTCCCACTCTGCAGATCCACTTGATCCTGATGATTGGCTGAAGACTGTTGAGAAGAAGCTGGATATGGCTCAGTGCAATGACAGGGAGAAGGTCCTGTATGCCTCAGGTCGCTTGGAAGGATCAGCTTCAGATTGGTGGGATGCTTATCTTGCTGCTCATGCCACCCCTGATGCTATCACCTGGCAGGAGTTTAGGACCAACTTCAGGAGCCACCATATTCTTGCTGGTGTCGTGAAGCTGAAGAAGAAGGAGTTCCTCTCACTCAAGCAAGGTGGGATGACCGTCAGCGAGTACCGGGATAAGTTCATTCAGTTGTCCCGTTACGCCCCAGATGAGGTGAAGGATGATGAGCAGAAGCAGGAGCGATTTCTGGAAGGATTGATCCCGCCGCTCCAATATCAACTCATGTCTCATACCTTCCCAACATTCCAGAAGCTGCTAGATAAGGCTATTGGCTTGGAGAGCAAGCGTCGTGAGTTGGGAGAGCAGAAGAGGAAGTTCATGGCCTCAGGACAGTCAAGCAGTAACACCCGCCCTCATTTCCAGCAACCTCAGCAGAACATGCCCGTTCGTTTTGGTGGGCAAGGGAGTAACTTTGTGCAGAGTCAGGGTCAGCGGTCAGCACCTCCACCTCAGCGGCCAGCATTTCAGCAGAACCGCCAGACCACCCCGGCTCAGACTCCAGTGAAGACCCCTGCACCAGGCAGTGCTCCTACTCCTCGTACCTGCTACATTTGTGGAGATCCTAGCCACTTTGCCCACAACTGTCCTAAGAGGAATGCTCAGACCCCACAGCACCAGAGTGGCAGTGCACCTAGGCAGAATACCCCTCAGCAGCAGAACAGGAATGTGAACCCAATGCCCCATAGCAACAAGGGCCAGCAGAATCAGATGCGGGGTAAGGTGAACCATGTTGCTGCAGAGTCCGCGCAGGAGGCCCAGGATGTGGTACTTGTATGTTCCTCGTCAACTCAGCTCCTGCATCGGTATTATTCGACTCTGGAGCATCTCATTCTTTTATTACTGCTCAGTACGTAGCTAAGTATAATATATCTATGGTCCCTATGAAAAATTCCATGCTAGTTAGCTCTCCCGGTGGAAACATGAAAGCCAACTTTATCTGTCCCCGAGTTAATCTGAAAATAGATGGGGTAGACTTTCCTGCTGATCTGATAGTCCTGAACTCTGAGGAAATTGATGTCATACTTGGAATGGGATGGTTAGCTGCTTTTAATGCGGTGATTCAGTGTGCCAAGAGGTCCGTGTTGTTGACTAGCCCTCAGGGAGAGAAGATTGAATTCGGAGCCACTCAACCCTCAGCTTCAACTCACTCAGTGAATCAGGCCAGTGGTGTTCCTTTGGAGGATATCAGAGTTGTTTGTGAGTTTTCGGATGTCTTCCCAGATGATTTGCCAGGTATGCCACCCGACCGAGACATTGAGTTTATTATTGAGCTTTTACCTGGTACTGCTCCTATTTCTAAAAGACCCTATAGAATGGCTATTAATGAACTAGAAGAACTTAAGAAACAACTTAAGGAATTGTTGGATAAGGGTTACATTCATCCTAGTTCTTCACCTTGGGGAGCACCTGTAATTTTTGTGGGTAAAAAGGATGGTACTCTGAGGATGTGTGTGGATTATCGTTCATTGAATGAGGTAACCATCAAGAATAAGTATCCATTGCCCAGAATTGAAGACTTATTTGATCAGTTGAGAGGAGCTAAGGTTTTCTCCAAGATTTACTTGAGATCTGGCTATCATCAATTAAGGATCAGGCACTCCGACATTCCTAAAACAGCGTTCACCACCAGATATGGGTTGTATGAGTATACTGTGATGTCGTTTGGACTGACAAATGCACCCGCCTACTTTATGTACCTGATGAATAAGGTGTTCATGGAGTACTTGGATAAGTTTGTGGTGGTGTTTATTGATGATATTCCGGTTTACTCTAAGAATGAGGAGGAGCATGAGGAGCATTTGAGGTTGGTGTTGCAGACTCTTAGAGAGAACCAGTTGTATGCCAAGTTTAGTAAATGTGAGTTTTGGTTGAATCAAGTGTCTTTTCTTGGGCATGTTGTTACTGATGGAGGTATTGCAGTGGATCCAAGTAAAGTCAAGGGTGTGTTGGAATGGGAACCTCCTACCACAGTCTCTGAGATCAGAAGCTTTCTGGGATTGGCTGGATATTACAGGAGATTCATTGAAGGCTTTTCTAAAATAGCGAAACCTCTTACTTCGCTATTAGAGAAGGGCAAGGAGTTTGTTTGGTCAGAAGCATGTCAGGCCAGCTTTGAAGAGTTGAGAAGGAAGTTGACTACAACCCCAGTGCTTGCTATGCCAGATATTCACAAGAACTTTGATATATATTGTGATGCTTCTCGTAGAGGTCTTGGGTGTGTGCTCATGCAGGAAGGTAGAGTAATAGCCTATGCATCCATGCAGTTGAGGAAGCATGAGCTGAACTATCCTACTCATGATCTGGAGCTTGCAGCTGTTGTCCATGCCTTGAAAATCTGGAGGCACTATATTCTAGGTAACAGATGTGAACTGAATACTGATCACAAAAGCCTGAAGTACATATTTACTCAGAAGGATCTGAATTTGAGGCAGAGAAGATGGTTGGAGTTGATCAAGGATTATGATCTAGGGATCAACTATCATCCCGGCAAGGCTAATTTGGTTGCTGATGCGTTGAGTAGGAAGTCACAAGTAAATGCAATGTTTGGTCGCCAGTTACCAGCTGAGTTGCTTGCAGAGATGGAAAAGCTGAACTTAGGATTCCTGAATCAAACAGAAGGTGTGACAATGGAAGTTGAGTCTACACTGGAGCAGGAAATTCGGAAGGGTCAGCTTACTGATGAGAAGATAAAGGAAATCAAGGAAACCATGTTAGCAGGGAAAGCTCCCGACTTCACCGAAGATGATCAAGGTACAATTTGGTTTAGAAAGAGAATATGTGTACCGGATATCGAGTCTCTTAGAGAGCAGATATTGAGGGAAGCTCATGATTCCGCATATTCTATTCATCCTGGAAGCACCAAGATGTACCAGGATCTGAAGCAAAGGTATTGGTGGTATGGATTAAAAAGGGATGTGGCTGCCCATGTGGCATTGTGCGATGTTTGTCAGAAAGTTAAGGCTGAACATCAGAGACCAGCCGGTTTGCTTCAGCCACTCAAGGTACCTGAATGGAAGTGGGAAGAAATCAGTATGGATTTCATTGTTGGGTTACCTCACACTCGAGGAGGATATGACTCCATATGGGTTATTGTGGACAGATTAACTAAGGTAGCTCACTTTATACCCATTCACACTACTTATACCAGCGCTAAGTTAGCAGAGTTATACATGTCCAGAATTGTTTGTCTCCATGGTGTACCTAAAAAGATAGTGTCTGATAGAGGTACTCAGTTTACATCTAGATTCTGGCAGAAGTTGCATGAGTCTATGGATACAAAGTTGAATTTCAGTTCTGCATATCATCCTCAGACAGATAATCAGACAGAGAGGACTAACCAGATTTTGGAGGATATGTTGAGAGCGTGTGCTTTGAAGCATGGAGGCAGTTGGGATAAGAGTCTTCCATATGCAGAGTTCTCATATAACAACAGTTATCAGGCAAGACTAAAGATGGCCCCCTTCGAAGCGCTTTATGGTAGAAAGTGCAGAACACCGTTGTATTGGAGTGAAACTGGTGAAAGTCAGTTGTTTGGTCCAGAGATACTGCAGGAAGCAGAAAGACAGGTTCAGATTATCAGAGAGAATTTGAGAACGGCTTAGTCCAGGCAGAAGAGCTATGCAGATACAAGAAGGAGAGAGCTAACCTTTGAGGTAGGTGATTATGTGTATCTGAAAGTATCTCCTATTCGAGGCTTGAGAAGGTTTAAGGTGAAAGGTAAATTATCTCCTCGTTTCATTGGACCTTTCAAGATTGTTGATAGAAAAGGTGAGGTTTGTTATCAATTGGAGTTGCCAGCCAGACTGTCAGATGTGCATGATGTGTTCCATATCTCTCAGTTGAAAAAGTGTCTTCGAGTTCCTGAGGAAGAACTGTCTATGGATGAATTGGATGTGCAAGAGGATTTGACTTACAAGGAGTATCCGGCTAAGATATTGGAGACAGCTGAAAGAGTTACTAGGAGTAAAGTGATTAAGATGTCTAAAGTTCAGTGGAGTCATCACGCGGAAAGCGAGGCAACTTGGGAAAGAGAGGATGAGTTGATGGCAGAGTTCCCTCAGATTTTTCTCTAATCCGTCCGAATCTCGAGGATGAGATTCTTTTTAAGGGGGGTAGGTTTGTAACACCCTAAAATTCATCACAATTAAATTGTAGCAACCCTTTGAATTTTTCTAGGATTTATTAAGGCTTAAATAAATTTTCTAGGATTTAATTGGAATTTCTAGCCTTTTTATCAATTTAAATATCACATTAAATAATTATTTTAGTCAAAATAAGTTTTTGTTGCATTCATGCTGTTGCATATATTTTTGGTTACTAGTAAATTAAGTTGGAATTTAAATTCTGTTTAAATTCGAATTTGATTTGCTTTTGTTTGAGTTTTAGAAAAGTTAAATAGGCAGAGTTCGTTTTCGCCCCTCGAAATCTTGGCCCGGTCCAAGTTTGCCCCCTCTACTTCTTTCTTTTCTCCCCGGCCGATTCTTTCCTTCCCCGGCCCAATTTCCTTTTGGCCCAGCGCCGGCCCGCTCCACTTCTCTCTCTTCCCCGCTCTATCTCTCTCTCCGACAGGTGGGGTCCACCTGTCAGCTTCTTCCTCCTCCCCCATCGCCGACCCGGACTCCGCCCCGAGTCCGTCCCGACGCCGCACCGCCTCCGCCTCCGACTTCGAGTCCCGCCGCCGCACGCCTGTCCAAGCCCCGGTGCCGGCCTACTTAAAGCGCGCACCCGCCGCAATCTTTCCCATCGAAAACCCAACCGAGCCCGCCAACCCTAGCGCCCGCGCCGCCGCCACTGCCGAGCTTCGAGCCGCCGCCGTCGTCTGTCGCCGTCGTGAGCCGAATCTCGCCGAATTTGCCTCTGGTGAGCTCGTCGTCGCCCTCTCAACCCTCTCGTGCTGCTCGCGCGTCGTTTCACTGCTTCGGCCGTGCTAATCTCGCTCGCCGCCGTTCTAACAGCGCCGCCGCCCGCCATTCTTCGTCGCCGGCCGCCGTCGCTGCGTCTCCTTCGATGAGAGCTAGCCAGGTGAGCTCGCCGTCCTCTCCTCTCACTCCTCGGCCAAGTCTCGTCGCAAACCGTGCCTTGTAGCCCTAGATCGAGCCAAGTCCGGCGATGCGCCGCCGCGGCCATCGCAGCGCCGCCGTCATTTTCGTCGCCGTCGGCGAGTTTCCCCCCGATCCGTCCCTCGCCGTCCGATCGCGATCCAACGGCCCGGATTAGATCCCGTCCCGAGTCAAACCCGCGGTCCTAGTTAGTTCAAAAATAATTCCAAATAGGTCCTTTTACTTCTGTTTTAGCCCCTGCAAGTTTTAAAATAGCACCCACAGTCCAGCCCCTGTTATTTTATGGTTTAGCCCTTGTAGTTTTATACAAAATTATGTTTTAGCCCTCGGATTTTCGCAGTTAAGCCCCTGGAACTTTTAAAACTTTGTCAGCAAGTCCCTGAACCTTAGAAAAGCCATATCTTTTGCGTTTTAACTCCGATTTTAGTGATTCTCACGCTCACGCGTTCGTTGTAAAGCGTAGATTAGTTTTGTGCTATTGTTTTCTTCTGTTTGAATTGTTTGGTGTACTGTTTCTTATTTGTTGTATTGTTTCCTTGCATGTGAATGTGTGATGCGATTAGGAAACGACCAGTTCGAGGATTTCTCTGAAGAACCAACTGTTGGAGAAGGATTTGAGCAGCAACAGAGTTGGGAAGAAGGCAAGTGTATTATGTCATGCAAATGTCCTAATAATTATTAATTTCACCACCCGTGCATGTGTCTTAATTTGATGGGTTCCTATTTAAGGATTTGCCTAGCCACTATATTTTCCTGTCCCTGAAACTAGGTTATTTAATTAACTTTGATGGTAGATGATGCTTAGCTTGCTCAACTGGGATTGGTTAAATGAACCCCTACTCTATGTTCCAAATACTCTTTGAATTAATTAAATGGCAAGATGATATCTTTTTAATTGGAACATGGAGAACCACCCAGGAAAACAGTACAACCATGAGTGCCATGTGGCTCTGGCTTTGACTGACTAATTAGGTGCTTTAGTTTATGGTAGCTTTACTCGAAAGGGGCATGGGGGGCGGCGGTTGACGGGGTATAGCTCGGTCCTCTTGAGATGTGGGCTTTGGTTAGAGACAAACCTCATTAGGAAGGGTTATGCTTTGCTTCTGAACCGGAAACCTTAGCGGGCTATCATTTATTAGAGTGCTTTTGTAAAGGTCTCATTATGAAACCCAGTATTCGGTCCACGTGGTGTGGGAAGGGTACAATGCTTCGGCAATGGGAATCACGGCTTATGGTGAAAGTGTACAACCTCTGCAGAGTGTAAAACTGTTATAACAGCTGTGCTCACGGTCAAGAGCGGCCTGGACCCTTACATGATAATCATACTTGAACATGATCTAAATCGTGGTTACTTGAATTATGTTGGGAATATGACATTCATTAATTTGTGGGTGGTATATACTTTCATTTGCTAGTAAATAGTTGCTTAATAAAACTTAACCAACTAAAAGTGCTTACTGCAGTATGGTCAGCCAACCTTTTTGCCTCAGCCTTGTATGTCATATTACATTTGCTGAGTACGTCATGTGCTCATGCTTATTTTCTTTCTTTCTTTTATTGCATCAACTACACCCGGAATGCTGCTCAGATTGGGAGAATTTTGAGGATTTCATCACTGATTTTGAGGAGTTCTAGGCGAGTCTCCCCCAGTCAATGCCTGTGGAGATGGAGTCACTTTTGCTTCATTAGATGAACGTTTATTTAAGTCTTCCGCTATGACATTTGAGTCAACTCTGAGATTGTAATAAATGTACTATAATACTCTTTCGTTATGCATGGTTATGGATATTCACTTGTGACGTCTACCATATGTGTGTAAACTGATCCTGGCGCACATATGAGATGCACCTGGTTTTGCCTTTAAAACCGGGTGTGACAAATACTTATCTGCTCTACACCTACATGAATATCTTTTGATTTACTATCTTTGGGCAGCAGCCACTAGTTATAACACATTAGTCTACATTTTTTCTAACAGCTTATAGTTTTGACTTTGTTCAGGTGGGAGGTCCCAGAGTTCATGTGATGCTCGGTCGTTTTTGTGTTGGACTTACTAGATATTGTATATTTTTGCTGTGAGCTTTGACATGCCCATCTTGATGGCTGTGCAAACATTTATTTGATCCAGCTTGTCTGCTTCAGATTATTTTGTAAATGTTGTTGACTTGTGCACTGTGACAAGTCAAAAATATGTTCTTTGACCTGATAAGTTAATATAGATGGTTTCAATGAAAACTATGAGCACATTTAGTCGTTTCTCTGTTTGATGTGCAATGTAGCCTTGTATACGTGAGCTGTGACAATACAATTATTATTCATGTGCAATGTTCAAAAAGTTATGTACTGTGATTAATTATATAATTTAAAGGTTAATTTGAATGCATAGCGTTGGACTGATGGTTGGTAAAGATATTTCTAACTTCAAACTGTGCGTCGGTACAAAGTTAAACTTGTGTCCGTCGGTATATCTCCTCTGGGCGACCGACGATCGGTCGGTACAACAAGTGTCGGTTGGTATAACTCTATACTGACGCCACATGCAGCGACTGAAATGTGTAGTTGGTATAACTCTATACCGACCGACGGTAGCTCGGTACAGGGGCTTATACCGACTCCAATGTAGTCGGTGATCAGGGGCTGTGGTATAGTGCCTTTTTCATACGCTATATTTAGATCTAGATATGTTTTAATGCATATATATAGTACTATAGGCATGCTCTCATAAAGCGTGTTAGGAGTTTCATCCGTATGGACCTTGTAAAAAAAGGCATTTTGTAGACACGCTAGATGCATATCTATGCAGATTGATATTATTTTGTAGGCACATATATAAAAGGTGTCAATAGTGGTGTTGTTACTTAGTATAATAACGCTTCATTGTGTGTTAAGCATAAATATAGAGATAGTCTTCATAGATACATTTATAAAATATATCTATTATTGTAGACATGTTTTATAATGATACAATGCTGTGTAGTATAGATATGATAGATTTAGTAGATACATTTATATTACATGGGGAGGCCAAATTAAATCTGATGGATACGAACCCATGCACAAATCTCAAACACTGACCAGCATGATGATATTTGGCTTGGACAAACTCCGTAGAGAAAATACCCGTTGGCAGTTACTTGTTAGTGTGTTCCGTGCAGCCTGCATTTTCTCTGATTCATTCAAGGCATTTCAAATTTTGGCCCATCATGGTTTGACTTAGGAATTTTGATCACGGAATGGACATATATATCATGCTAGCAGCCAACTATTTGATCGTTTTGGCCTTGTTCACAACCAAGCATACCATTTTGTTACAATAATCTCCCATTAAGCTTACCAAGATTATTTTCAAAGAACAAAAAAGCATACCAAGATCATGAAAGGAAATCAGTGTATCACCTGAAAGGAGTACCTGATTATATATGTTCAGGCAAGCCTTCTAAATCTACAATTCTGGCGGACGGAAAATATGACATCAGAATAAATACTAGGTATCATGTGCTGTTGTGTGAACCTTTAAGCTTTATGCATGGTGTGATTTGCACAAGATACAAGAGCTGTTACTTGTTTGCAATTTTACGTCATGCTATGCCCAACTATATTTGATTTACCATGCTATAATGTTAATTATACTTGCAATCAACAATAACCCTTTATTGTCTTATTAGAAAGTTGAGGCAAGGCTAATAGATCAAAGTCCAGATTTGAGGTGAATCTTGATCGAGGAGAACCTGAAATAACCCTACTCCAAACAGGTGCAAAACTACTAAACTCCAAAATATTACATTTATCATAACTACTTTGATGATCAACTTTTTCAATACTGAATTGCAGGACACAAGCTCCACAAATTCTAGTTTTTTATGAGAATTTGTAAAACCATTGATTTCTACCTCTTCGAGTGAACTGAGTGCAATGCCATCAATCTTGTGACTCTCATCCAAGCGACGAGGGACGATGGGTGAGAAATGACTCTGTAAAATAATAAAAATGTGTTATTAATATTGTTTTAAATTCACAAAACAACTAAATTTGCTTTTATCAGTGTGAGAGGTTAGGATCCATGCAAGGAGTCTACACCAATGAAGATCCCCACCCCTACCTATATGCACATGCAGTAATCGTTCCCGGCCTTTATAGATAGGTCAAGCTTAACACAAGATCAATCTTTTTTTTTTTTGCGACCAACACAAGTTCAATCTAGCTACCAGAAAAAAATAGAAACTGGCACTAGCTAAACCTCTAATCTTCACATTATATTGGTCAATCGGTTTAATTGCATAGTATTCCGACATTTTGAATAGTGCAAATAAACACTTTCGTCACCTGTGCCCCAATTCAAGAAAAAACAGATCGATTAGGAGGCCTCAATTATATCAAAAACAAAAGGTCACAATTAAAAAATGAATAACAAAACTTAAGATGACTCATTTTATGAAGGTAAAAGTCTTATAAATTACCGATGGCAGGTACCATTGATCCAGCAATAGTGGAGAAAACTTGTATTGTTGCTACTCCTCAAGAGATGCCGCATGCAAGGTGCCAAGCCAAGGTGACCCAAACCTAAGGATATGGGTTCAAAGGTCTTACACTATTAGGCAGCTTGTTTGTTTCATTCAAGAGACTTTCATACACCCTGCAATTCCCTGTCATGAGTAGACGCAACGAGCTGGAGCACACGGAGACGTCAAAGTTAGCAACCAGTTCCATGGAAACAGTCAGGTCCTTGAGGCCCGAAGCCGCCATGCCCGAAGAAGAGAGAGCATGCCTAAACAGTAATCACGCATACGTGAGAAGCTCGAGCACCGCCGCCTCATCCCCATGAACTCTGGTGACATCTTCCACAAAGGTACGTTGAGATCGAGAGCGCCCCCACCACGTGCTGATGAGGACATGACACCCATGCATATGTCCATCAGTGGTACATGGGTTGGAGAAGAAGGAGACCAACAACGTTTTCCAAGTCAAAAAGAAGGCCCGAGGCTAATCCGATTCGAGTCCCCAAGGTGGAGGCCCAAAAAAACTCAAGTTCGAGTCCACCTCGGATTCCAGGTGCAGCCTGCAGTAAATTGGACGCTCAGGTCGCATACGGAGGAGCAACTCATGTACATTATCCAGATTATACATAGTATAAAACTGAAAGTAGGGCAAGATACTTAGTATATTCATTTTTTTGTTATTCTATATTTGATTAATTACAGATGCTATGTTACCTATATAAAGTTAAATGCATTATTAGTACATAAATTTAACGAGTGGGTACACTTAGGTACACAATTTCTCTAATTACTTAAAGCCAAACAGAGCACCCCGCTCCCTCGCGTGAGCCGCCAAGTGCCCCTGCTGCTGCCACCATCGGCCCCCCATTTCTCCATCGCCTCCAGCCTCCTTGCTGAGCGTAAGGACGTAAGGTGGAGCGGGGTCCGTTGTCTAGCAGATTTACTACTTTGTTAGTTTTATCTCAATAGTTTTCTTTACTTCGATGTTTTTTATCTGACTTTCTTTTTTGTACTGGATTTTAATCAAGGGATATGTCGTATTCTCCGAAGGTGATGTGTTCTTTATGGAGGAATCAAGGTACATTGGCCTACTCCTTTTTGAGAAGGGATTGGATTTATTTTTTCCTACCGTGGAATCGTTTATCTGGTCGCTGGTGGTAGTACTATTGGTGGCGGATCTGCCCTTTCGGCCGCAACTGGTGATGGCAAGTGCGATGGATCTTATATATATATATATATATATATATATATATATATATATATGTTGACGCAAAAAAGTTAGGCGATGACAATCTGCGCAAACACACGATCAGCCTCGGAGATTTGCTTCACTCCGATGACGAACCGGTAATCTTGAAGTTCGGGGCGTATCAATCAATTTGACCTGCAATTGACAACGGAGTAAAATCGTGTAAATTTCACAGATCGACTGTGATCCCGAACTGTCTTTCTGTGTATCAGATTGGCTAAGACAGCCGATGATGGTTTAAAGTCCGAACCCAAGGCATAGATCGGCTATACGGTTAAAAGCTTAAGAACCGATTCAAATCTTAGATGCAAAATGATAAATTAGTGATAAAAACTAAAACTTAACAGAAATAATAGGTTAAATCTATTAAAATCTAGCAATTATCAATAACTTTGAACGAAACAGTAAAACAGAGCAAAACAACCTAGATCGGCTATTCTGATCGGCTAAACAGCAACGCTCGATACATGGGTGTAATAATTAGATTTCTAAATGAAAGTGAGGAACTTAAACCTATAATCTAAAGATTGCGATAACTTGGTGCAATGATCAGATCTCAGATAAAAGTGAGGCACTTAAATCTACGATCTAACAATCGCGATAACTTGGTGAACAAAATAGATGAATGTGAGGCACTTCAACCTAATCCGTTCGATAAATTTTAGGAGATCTAGACGAAACTATAGCGATACGCCCGATAGTTAAAACCTAGAGAGCACCAGGTAAAAATGTAACTTAAAATCAAGCCAGAGATCACGGAGATGCAGCTTAGTGAAGACTTGGAAGAACTCGTAGAACTACTGAAACTAGGGTAAAATAGATGTGATGCAAGTAGAGTAAAGGTTTTGTTTGATTGGTGTGTACAGATTCATTCGTGACCGTAAGTGATGAGGACATCACTCCTATGGATACTCACAACAGTCCTGCGTTGATCGTTCAAGGTCCAATCACTACAGCTCACGCGCGACAATTGAATTTAGAGGTGAGCTCATTCCTAAATACTTCTCTATGTGATTATGAGAATATATTACTACCTAATGATTATATTATAATTTGGAATCATAGAGAGGACCGGAGGATAGTTGGAGAAGGGCTTCAAGGTGGAGAGGACCAGCAAGGGCGTGCAAGTCAAGATAGAGGCTCAAAACAACTCGACTTTGAGCCCACCTCGGAATCCAGGAGTAGTCAGCGCTAAATCGGACGCCCAGGTCACATATGGGCTCGGATTTGGACGTTCTTTATATGCTTGGAAAGCTAAGTAGATAATCATCGAAATGACACCAATTCATCCATAGTCATCAGGAATCGACGAAACAAGTTGACGTCCAGAATTCGTTTCAATGCTGCGTCGTCGTATTTTGACCTTTGGGCCATGTATCGTGTTGAGCTCAATAGGGGCGCGTCCAGGGGGGTCGACCACGACCGTAGACTCCTTAAAACAGTAGCTGCCACCCAAGTTAGGGTTTGGGTTTTGCTTAGATCAATTCTGTCAAGAACAGTGTCGCCGCTCGTCGGTTTGTGAGACCCCAACCTTGTGAGTTTAATCATACATCTGCAATTGTATTGCTATCTTTCTCGTTCTTGCTTATGTTCTTCGATTCGTAGGCAATGATTAGCCTTTTGGGCGAGGTCAACCATGCAATGCCGATTGATAACCTAAGGAGACGTGGTGCTACGATTGGGGGGTTCAGAACGTGTTGTTCGTAAGCCAGATCGATTTGAGTCACGACTCCACCAAATCGAGAGTTATCAGAACCTTTCGGAAGATCGGGAAACCCTAGTTCCCATCACTAAGGCCGCTATTTATAGCCTAAGATACAGACTCCATGTCCATCACGACTTACAAACTTGACCAAAAAGAAAACAAAACTTTCCTAACATAAGACTCAAAAAATAAATTAACTTCAGTATGGCCCCTCTTCCACGTACGTTGACCAAATCTCGCCCATCTGACCGAATCGGCTCCCGCCACATGAACTATTGGCTTAGCGCAAATCGGCTACAACCCTACTTCGATGTTGAACGTCGGCTTCATCAGCTGGACCCCTTTGACTATGCTTTTGACTGCGCTTTTGACCGTCAAAGCGAAAAAATAGTGTCAACAATATGTTCAGTTTAACCTTCAGAAGATATGGTTGATGTGCTTTCAGTGCCTTTTACTCCCCATAGTGGTTGAGCATATTGTGCCTCTTTTTTGGTCTTGATGATTGTTAAGTCTTCTGTAGGTAGGGACTGTGATTCTCGAATCTAGATTTGGTGAAGTTTTATGGTTGTGCCCAGAGCGGTGGACATCACCGGATCAAAGAAAGATGAAGTACAAAGATCTAATGGCATGCTTTAATGTAATTTTACTTTATATTGAGGTCTCAGATGTAAAAGGGTTTTACTTCGACGAAAAAGTCCAAATTACTACCCTCAAGTATGGATAAAGTCTAGATAACCCCATAAAGTATGTTTTGGTTCATTTTACACCCACATCTATCTTATTTGGTCCAATCTAACCCTAGGTAAGATTTGTCTTCTTTTTTTCTCCATGCACAAGTTGTGTTTTAAATAAAAAATTGTGGGGGTGGTAGAGGGCCAGATATAGTATTTTTTTAAGATAGAATATGATTTTTTCATTATTATTTGTCATAAATTTTTGTATCAATGTGGTTAATTTGTTACGTATAATAGCCTTTCAAGATAATCATGAACAAATCATAATATATTTTTTAAATATAATTTATGATTTCCTGTATTATATCACAAAATTTCAACTTAAAGCAACATTTGTGCATGGAAAAATAAAAAAGTTATGTTACCATTCATTTGTAACCCATCTCTGGTTATTGAGGCGATGGCCATTCGATTTTCTTGTAGTGTTGTCAACACATATATGAGTCTCAAAGAAACAATGTAGACAAAGCATCCTTGTACACAATAAGTTTATAAATCAAAGATGAAACCAATGCCCTTTAGAAAGAAAAGAAAAGAAAGAAGTCGGTGTGCTGTTTTGCTTAGAAATAATAACGCTGTACCCACTACCCGGCTATGCAACTTTCATAGCTTGCCTTAGCAACGTTCTTCTTTCACCTTTTTTCAGCATTATATTATGCCAAATTATGTATGCTCTTTAATTTGTATACAAATTTTATATCCTATTATTTGTACCTTAAGGAGAACAATTAATAATAGTTAGAGGGGCGGATAATCAGTATATCTGTTAGTTCGTGCCCTTGAGATGTGTGTGTGTATGTGTGTGTACATGTACGCGCGCGCGTGGGCGCGTGTGCGCACTTGTGGGTGTGTGTGGGCGAGAGGGCATGTGTGTGTTACACTACTGCCACAATCACCAATGTTCAACCTTCTCCTCCTGCTGCTGTTGCACTACTCCTCTAGCTGATACACACACAAGATGGTGCTGCAATTCCAGGAATTTCTAGACTCTGTATCTGAGCATAAATCAAATGAATTACAACCGAAAATCTGACCTCGACTGGGCCGAGATGCTGGCTCCGTGTTCACTTCATGATACCTGCCATCCCAAGCATCAGGAACATGTAGACGCAAGTGACACACTCCCCATGTGGACTAAGCACATGTCAGAGCTCCACTACACACAGCTACATACCTATCCCAGGCCATGCGCCCTTGACACTAGAATAACTGTTTTTTTAGGTAACTATGACAACACTGGCACAAGAAGAATTATTCAACAAAACCACAACTATTGAGGTTCACATTCTGTGACGGCGACCACTAGAGGCTACCACCATCAGCCCTCGGATTCACTTCCTCCACACCTTGCAGGGCCCCCATCACCTGTGTGATCAGTTGAGACACCCATCGCCTGCCCATGCATCGGCGCCACACCAAGTGACGGTGGTGAAAATGGCAGATCCATCGAGAGCCCGTCAATGCTATAGGTACTGTTGCCATCATGAACCCCTCCTGTCAGTATATCCAGGAAGGACGGTGGCACAAAGGGTAGGGAGACCTGGTTGTGCATGTCCATGCCGGTGGGGATGGGGAGCTCGAAGTCGCCACCAGTTGACGTAAGTGTTGGGAGCACATTGTGGAGGGTGACACCCTGCATCCAGTAGCGGCGGCAGGCCTTGCAGAAGTAGCATGGCTGCATCATGTTGTTGTTGTAGTAGTAGCAGTAGAATTTGGTATTGGTGGAGTGGCAGCGCGGGCACTTGAGGGCCACATCCTGCCGTGGCGGCGGCTTACCCTCCCCAGCGCCGCCCCTCACTGCATCCTGCATGCACCAAATTAAATCAAATTACGAGATGCACAAAGTATATTAGAAACAACAAGAAACCATGTGATATTTTTTCCGTTATATAAGCAAATTAAAAGTTGAGGATGCAATCATGATGGTCTGGGAGAGTGAGAAGTGCACTGATATGAGCTAATCATAACTTGCCATATATTATCGTCTGTGTGCATGTGACATGTTGTGATGTGCTAGCGCTAAACAGAGCATACATACTATATTATTGTTACATTGTGTTTCCCCCGTTATTACCAGCCGATGGGCCAATGCATGAGGCATAATCAAATAGAAACAAAGAAATTACTCAAATGATTACCCTTTTTTAGGTAGCTAGGTTGATAACGTAATACATAAACAACAAATCAATACATGGTACTACTAAATGTTAACGTCGTTCACTATCTAGTGATAGCTATCCATAAAAAATAGAGTTTTTTGCCTATGCAAGCTCGACCGCATGCATGTCATGTGCGATGCACAAGTTAAAAGGAAATATCTTTGAACTTATATCCCGGATGATGGATGGGATGTCGCCGTTCTATCTCAAGCAACCATGTAGTACAAATGACTTTGTTCCGTATGTCTCTCTATATATAACCCAACGTGCATTTGCGGCGTGCCAACATACACCCTTGATTGGGTCTACTCCACCCCATTTCTTTTTCTCTCCATCGCTCATGATCAGTCCCAACCCCCCCCCCCCCCCGCCCCCCCCCCCCCCCCCCCCCGCCGGTAGGATGTGAACCCCTTTTGGTCATGTCCTAAATTTTGGGTCATCCCTTCATGTCATCCAACATCCCATTTACTAACCCACTTAGTTCTCAAATTCTCAGTCGGTGGGGGTTAAGAACACACCTCCACATTATTTGTTTGGAAGAAACCCCCAAACCCTAACCGTGCAGGCCCTTTATAGCGTTGCACCCTAAACTAGGCCGGTGTCCACTGTCACCAGATTCAGCGCCGGCCCCACTACTACCCCTAGGTAGGACTTACCATAGGCCAACGCCCTGCCACTATTTTTTATCAGTTGCTAGTGAGGGAAGTTTTTTAACCACCCCGAAAATTCGCTCCCATGGGGAGTCAAACCCGGGACCTAGAGGTGCTAGCTACTCAATTTTCTTAACCACTATGCTATGGACCCTTTTGCCCCCACTTAGTTTCTCTCCATTGATCATGACCATCCTGTAGGATCTAACCATAGTTTGTCCTTGCATGTCATAAATTTTGAGTTGTCCCTTCATGCGATCTAGCCACCCATTTCTCAGTCCCACTTCTTTTCTATCCGTAGGATCCAACTATAGTATATTATCATATCCAACTATGGCATCTTAACTGGAGTGTTATCGATTAATGTGATTGAATGGCGTATCGCCCACGCCACTTCTTTTCAATAAATTAATGATGACACTCTCATTAGGATATATACAACCATATTCTATTTCATTAAGTATTAAATTTCAAGCACACAATCTATGCGATCAATGGCCCATTCTGCACCCCAATTTCTTTCCTCTCAATTAATCATTACCCCCTCCACACCTGACCCCCCACCCACCCACCCACCCACACAAACACATGTTAAGATTTGACCATAGTCTATTTTGTTTGTTTTAAATTTTGGTTCATCGGTTCATGTGATCCAATGACTAACTTCTCTACTCACTTCTTTTCTATCGATTGACCATGACACTCCAATAAGACATGGCTAGTGTGTGTTGAAATTTGGTCCACAAATTCAAGTCATCCAATGGCCCATTTTCTCAAACACCATTCTCCAACCTAATTTTTTCCCCATCAATCCTCACGCTATCCTAACCCCCCTCTCCTCTAGTCCCAGATGAAAGGGTCCGGTTCCTAAGCTTTTATAGTCCCAGGCAAAGGAACCCAGGTTAAGAATCCCTTTAGTCCCACTTCTTGCACACAAGACTAAAGGGTATGCAATGTCAAAAAGAAAATTATCCAAGGGATTTAAACCCAAGACCTCTTTGCTTCCATCACACAAAGCTTCCTTACCACCCCACCTACGCAACATATGTGACTTTGACTATGATGTTTTTATTTTGAACTAACCCGTGAGTGACCGGAAGCCTCAACCGGGGCCAAAGGACCCTTTAATCTAGGTTGATAGCCCAAACCTGGACTAATATGGAACCATTTAGTCCGGGTTGTTGTTATCAACTACGACTAACACCTCGAGGCCCTCCGGGTTCTGAACCTCAACCCAGACTAAGGTGGACCCTTTTAGTCTAGTTTGGTGTTACCAATCAGGTGTAAAAGTTCTCTTAACCCCTTGAAAATTACATTTAGCACTAATGACCACAATAATCCCGAGCCCATATTTGTCCGAGGAAAATATGTGGGATAGAAGGCCCTTTCTCTACTAGTGTCTCTTTGGCCCCCTCTCACTAGATTCACCACCGCACATACTCAATCCGCTTTGCCAAAATGACGACTTAATCACCTCTTTGCTCATTGCTACCACCGTGGCCACTTCCCCTTTATGCTCACGAGGCTCTAGTGAGCTGCCCTACCCTGAGCTCTCACCTTGTCATCATGTCGCTAGAGTCAAAGAGGAAAGAAAAATATAGTTTTCCCCATATATCATATAACTCAACCATGTTGGATTATGAAACATATATACAGTAGGCGGCCCAGTTGATCGACAGAGAATACACATTGCGGAGATAGCGAGCGTACTCTACACTGGGGAGGAAAACAATCGCCTGATATGCAACATGCTGTGTGATTGTACTCCTAGTTGATTACAAGATAGAACAAGTACTAGAGCTGATTCATGCCACATAAATAAATGAGAACTTATCATCGATCGATCTAGTTCACCACACCCAAAACAAGAAGCATGTGCATATACATAAAGAAACATGGATCGATGGATATGCATATATGGATTGGAACAAAGGCAAGGATTATATTAGGAAAAGAAAGGAAAGCGGAGCGAGAAGATCGACGGATGAAGGTGTTTTTACCTGCTTGTGGTGGAGAGCAGATGGTGCAGTGTTGCAAGTGGTGCTGCTGATGATCATGTCCATGGATCCTTTAATTTGGTCCGCCAAACTGTATATAGCAAATAAAGGATCAATGAACCCACCAAAAGCAAAGAGCATAGGATCGACTGAAGCAAAGCAAAGAGATCCACCCATGAAAATCAGCGCTAATGATGAATCAAACCTGTAGCAAAACACCAGAAGGACTAAAGGACGACGGACTGGCAGCTTCCAATCCCTCTCGATGCTGAGAGAGAGGGAGGAGGGAGGGAGATGCCTTCGGTTGTATATATAGAGAGAGAGAGTGAGAGAGAGAGAGAGAGGAAACAGAAGAATGGATGGCGTGAGGCCAACGAGGAAACGGAAGAATGGATGGCGTGAGGACCAACGTGCTGTGGGCTGCATCTGCAAGCGCGCGGTGAGGTGAAAAAGGCAGGCGGGTTTTTCGAGAAAGCAACCAAACGGCGCGGCAGCGAGCTGATGATGACACATGCACGGCATGATGGTGAGGCGTATAGCCATGGTCTCACACCCGGTTCCGACCCACCGATCGAGATGCCTTCCAAGCTAAGTCTTCTCTTCCGTTTGCATACAACAAAAATGTCACATGCATGTACTGACAATCAATACAGGTGTTGTCAGTTGATGAAAATTTCAGGATCGGATGTGATTTAGATGCCAAATAATTGATCAAAGCTTTAGACAATAGGGCTTTGAGGGGGCAGTAAGTTGCAAAGTTTTTTTTTTGCGGGCAAAGTAAGTTGCAAAGATTGTTGACATCAAATTCCTCTTGGTACTCTACCATAGTGGATGACTTGTCAACTTTTCATCATTTCACTGTCATGCCAATGTCCTATATATAGCGATGGCAAAATTCACTACTAGAAAAAGGGATTTTAAGGACGGGCAAAAACCTATTTTCAGCGGTGGCTCTGACATGCTTTCACTGGGTTTCGAACCGCTTACCTCCGGCCAGGAGCGTGGCTTCATCTCAGCTGCACCACACAATCACTTGTGACTCAATGCGATATGATTTCTTTTTGTATTAAATCTGAAAGTATTTCTAGGGGCCGGACACTCCATCACCCGCCCCTAGAAATCATTTCCAGGGGTTGGTCACCCCATCACCCGCCCCTGGAAATGGCACTCCTGACCCGCCGCTGGAAATGACCATTTATAGGGGCGGGTCACCCATCACCCCGTCCCTGGAAATAATGACCCCATGATGGGTGACGCTGTGGCCTGCCCCTTCAAATGCTTCTCTAAGGGCGGGCCACAATCTACAGTAACTCATTCTTTTAGGAACCGGTGAATTTTTGGTCCGCCCCTAAAAAAAATTCAAGTAGCACCTACAAATCATTTTTCTAGTGTTGATTGCAGCTGGACTTTTATATTTTCTAAGAATGACGCTTAAACTACAACTTCTATCTGTGTTCTTCTTTTTAACGTTTTGTAGCTAACTTCTGATAATAGTTCCAAGGGGTGGTAAAGTTCCAATTGCCCCTTCTGTAAAGTCTGATTGTCTGAAGTCCACGTTCATGCATCAAAAGATCATGTCAGTTCATTTCGGTTTACTATTGATTTTGGGCAAAAATCTTAGTTGGCCATAGGTAACACCTTTGTTTTGTTACTAGTTTTTGCCCGTGCATTTTTACAGGAGCAAAAAAAAACTTTCAATGCAATAAGAGGAGTATCAAAAAATTATAATCGGTTGTGAAATATTATGTTTTCTGCTAAATGTGTAGGGAGCCTTTTGCCAGCTATTTGGTCTAACATGAGAATATTTTTAAGAGTACTACTACAAATAAATCTTCATAATCAAACTTTACTGAAAATACAAATATAGATTTTCGAGGATAATATTTATTTCAAATGTATGATAGCTATGATGCCAGATCCAAGCCAAAATACATTGAAATCCATCCGGATAGTAAACCTCCAAATATAGGTTTAAAGAATCTTTGTTTGAATCCACTATAGATCTTATGGTAACAGGTACAAGCCAAATGGATCACTATTGATTTATAGCATATACTCAAAAAGTTTTATGATTTTTGGATACCATCTAATGGTTAAACAGCTTAGGCGAAAACTCAATTATACCATTCCATGAAGAATTTTTATTTCAAATATACTGTAGTTATGATGCCAAATCAAGGAAAAATGAATTTCTATTGATTTATATCATCTACTAAAAAATATCATGATTTTTGAAATCATCGTAAAATAAATACCTCATGTGATACCTCAGAGATGATTTTTTTTGCAGTAAATCTATGCAAAATCATTCGCTATTGCTATGGTTCTGCAAAGAAAAAAATAGATAAATTAGAAAAAAATAGAATAGGATGTGGTGGTTGCCATGCGGATTGAAATAGAAAAGGAAAAAGGAACGGTAGGGAGGGGCGTGTGAGAAAAAAGATGGAATAATAGTTAGGGGGAGCCGTTTCGGTCGGAAAAAAGGACAATAGAACATGGGGTTGGAATGTAGGATGACGGGCCACGAATGGCAAAATAGGAACCTTACCTTTTTAAGTAGTAATAGATATCACGATTGAATGTCAAATGTTTTAATTGGATGCCAAGTTTTGTTCTCAACCACCATGGCTCATGTCTCATGAATAGATCAATTTATGAAGAGAAAACTAATCAAATCAATTGATGGAACTGCTTTTAAGCAGTAGAGCAGCATTTTTTGTTTTCTCAACATGTATGCACTAGAACAATAAGCCGTGAAATTATCATTTCCAAATAAAAGGACCGGGATATGCCGCGACGGGTCGCGCGATAGAAGACGGTGCGACCCCCGCAGATCCCATCCGCTGTTAGATTTTATTCGCGCGGCGTCATACCCTGCTCCCAGTTGCGCCTCTCCCCACCGTGGCTTCTCTACTGCTGCATCGGCGCCCCCATTCTCCATGGCTTCTCCCCTTCCCCAATGGATTTTCCCTCCCTGTCAATCCCTCCCCCCGTATATCTCTTCCCTGTCAATCGCTCCCTGCCCCGTTAATCCATCCCAAGTCAATCCCTCCATCCCTGTTAATTTGTTTCAACAATTGCTGATGTGTGAAAATCTAGACCTGTTCCTATCAATTCAATTTGTGAGTAAATGGAACAGCAGGTAACTTTTTACATCTCCTTCCTCTATTGCTGATGTGCTATCATGTGTGTGTTTTGGGGGGGGGGGGATGTAAACTCAACCTCCTCTGATATTAATCTCAATTTCTGAGGAGATGGAAATATGTGGGCTTGTATTTGTTTTTCCTAACATCCCCTATACTGTAAATACTAGATGCAACTTGTGTGATGTCAATTTGTGTGTTATATTCATGTTGCTTGTGTGGCGACCTATGGATGTGCATGTGGCGACTTGAGTACTGTGGATTATCAATTTACGTCATACCATCACGTGATTACTGCTCGTGAGAAAAACAAAAAAATACATTATCAAATTAGCTAGCAAAGTACGTGTTTTCAGTATGTCAACTTGTGTTACTTTGAATTGTTTAGTTTTCTTTTAAGTCTTAATTTATGCAGTTTTGGTCGTGGCATCCTATTAGTTTCACCTTCTTGTTGCCCCCTATGTATAATGACTAGTCAGTTTGTGTGCTACTTTGTTGTGGTTAAATATATTATGACTAATGATTTTTTTTACTTTAATATTGAACTCGTACATGTTGACTTAGATGGTGTTGGTTGATGGGACTATTGTTTCAAGTAGCAAGTAGGTTGCCCAGTTTCAAGATATGAACACAAATGATGCCATACCACTGTAAAAACAGGTTGTCACATCGTACGCATTCTCTTGCAAAATCCTTTTTTGTTTAATATTTTTAGCTGTGACAGTTTTTTTGGTGATTAAGGCTGTGTTTGGTTTATGTCCAGAGTGTGCCACACCGCATCTTGGGCACGTCGCCTATGCTTAGTCTATCGTATGATTGGTGTCTACATGTTAGGCCTGCCGAAGCTGCATGTTGATTTCTCTGTTGATTTTGGTGCCGCACCTCGCCGAAACTCTAACGAACGATTTGTCCGCCAGACTTGCGGCTTGGCCGGAGTTGTGGCTCGGCGCGGTCTGGTTGTAGACCAAACAGACCCTAAAACCTATAGGAATTTGTGTGTAGCTCAACCTATATGATGGTTATAGTGTAAATTCCAGTTGTTGTGGAGTGACAACTTATATATTGTAGGAATATCAACATGCATTATTTTTGTTTTGAACTGTAGTTTTCACTATCAACCTGACTTTATTTTTTACTTGTCTGAAGCTTTTGAAGATCCTGTTTTGAGCGTTAATGACCCACCAATAAAAAAAGACAAGGGTGTCCCAAGGTGAAACGATTAAAGCATCTACCCGGTCTACTATCTACAAAGAAGCAACTACTGTGGGGCTAATGCGGCTCTACTAAACATATTACTATGTGTTGTACAGTAAAGCGGCAAAAAGAAATTTATAAAGGAACTGTAGATAGAACTATAGTGATCTGTGTTAAAAAAGAACCATGTTTTGACATGATTACTTCAGCCAAAAATAATAATGTTGTAAGCAGGATCTAAAAAGTTTGGAGCTACAATTGCAACTTATGTGCCTACTTAATAAAAACTTGTGCAAAACTTACGTTTTGCTCAGGGTGCTAGGTTATTACTCACATATGAAGAGGTTGACATGCAGGCTCAACGTAAGCTGGAATGTAGTAGGTTGCTAGTCACAATGCGCAGACGTTGATGGACACAAAAAAAATTATGTATGTTGATAGTCACAAAATTACTTTTTATATAAACCAAGAAGTATGTACGTGGTTACCAGACAGTGCCAAAGAAATGGCACAAGCGGATTTCTTGTATTCAACTAAGTGGTTTAATTTACAACCACACAACATTGAGTTTTATACATGCATATTGCGCAAAATTTTCCACTCCATCCAGCATATGTTGTTTAAAAAGTACCATGAAATATCAAATCCTATTGGAATCATTTCTGTTTTTCTTTGCATATGTAAAAATAGCACAAATCTATGCTATCCTATTTACATCCTTTCCCCATTTTCCCCTAACCAGAATCGCTTCACGCCCTTCCCTTCGCATCCTTCCTTTCACCTTGCACCCTGTTGTAGAAAAATGTCAGTGTTTTTGGGCCACTGAAACAAAAAAAAAATGCAGTCAGAATGCAAGACAACAAAAAATGCAGTCAGAGTGCAAGAGGTTGACATCCCAGGATAGTAAGTCGAGCTAGCTTATGGTTTGCCTGTCTAATATAAGTCTAGCACATTCCCAGGAGTGTGCTGCAGTCAAATTCGGCTGCTGTGTGTACAATCTTTTACCAGGAATGGGGATTGACCCTGACTTGACCACCCAGCACACGCTCACTGACTGCATCCAGCAAACATTAAACAACTTATGCAGGGCACAAGTCGGCCGTGAACTCTCAGCAGCACAGGACGACGACAATATATGAGTCAACTAATAAACGATTATCAAGATATGTAGATGACTACAACGTCTCAGAAGAGATCAACGGCCGGCCACTCAAACACATGATGAGTAGTGCACCCAAATTGATTCCTACAATACAAAGCTACAACAGAGCCCGAATGGCATGCTGGTGTTGGTAAGCTACTGACCTAAACCAAAACACCACACAGCCATATATTTTACTGGACATGATATATACAAAGTGATACATATACTGCATATAAAGTTGAAGGACTTTACACATAGGATGATAATACATGACCTGCTACATCCAACATAAGCTGAAAATCTAGCATGGCTTGGCAGTGCTTTGCACAGATTAATACATAGACTATGTACATAGTTTTTGACTTTACACGTAGGTTGATTGTGTACATAAACTGCAACACCCCCACCCAAAATGACATGACTTCCTCTCCAGAGCCATATCGAACCACGATGATGAAACAACTGCTACTCAATAACAACTCCATCACGATGGTGAAGCAATAACACTTCGATCCAATAAACTCATGCAGTCGTTGTCTGTCCCAATATTCCATTGCCTTGAGATTGAACATCCCACAATCATGCCTATCAATTTATAAACATGGCATAAATAAATTGATATCCAGTTAAGTAGGAGTGCAAAAAATAAAAAATGTTGCATATATTTATCGCTAGATCATGCATAGGGTGGGTTGACACTCTGTCACTACTACATAATTCAACATCACAAACGGTTTTAAGGCATCATCACAAACGGTTTTGCTAGGCGTTTGTGATATAGTGTTTGTGACATAACGGTACACAAACGGTTTTGCTAGGCGTTTGTGATATAGCATTTGTGATATAACGGTTTTGTTAGACATCACAAACGCTATATCATAAACGCCTAGCAAAACCGTTTGTGATGAGTTTATTGGATCGAAGGGTTAGTAAACCAAAAAATAGCAAAAAAATTTGTTTAATGTGGGAAGACTACCAACCGGCCACCAACTATCTAAGTGTTTTGTGATGAGTTTTGCTAGGCGTTTGATAGCGTTTGTGATATAACGGTTTTGTTAGACATCACAAACGCTATATCATAAACGCCTAGCAAAACCGTTTGTGATGAGTTTATTGGATCGAAGTGTTAGTAAACCAAAAAATAGCAAAAAAAATTATTTTAATGTGGGAAGACTACCAACCGGCCACCAACCAACCATCTAAGCCTTTTGTCCCACAGTCACGCCGTTTTGCATGCAATATGCAGCCGGCGGGATTGGAACACGTGACCTCCCGCTCGCGTGTATCCTCCTCTACCACTACACCACACTCTCAATTGTGACCAAATTTCGTTCTGGTTCCTACCATATTATACTAAGAAAAAAGTCCATTTTTGACCATCCAAATCTTGGCTCGGTTTGGTTTTGATCATAGAACTCTAAAAACGGATATTTTTGGCCATCCAACTATCAAAACCGTTCAAATTTGACCATCAGGGCGGTTTTGATGGGTGGTTTTAATTTTTTTATTTATAATTTAGTCCTTAGATCTTAAAATGATTATTACTTTTTGCTCGTACCCCCGATTTTGGTGATTATTATGGTCACACGTTCATAACAATGAGCTTTATCTTTTAAAATAGTCTTTATACTATTTTATCACTATTTAATATATTATTTCTATGTTATTGTATAAAAACACCAATATAAGAAAAGTAAAACAAACAGTTAAAAAATATTATGTCCATGACTTTAAAAGATAAAGTTCATCATTACGAACGCATGACCACAAGAACCACTTAAATCGAATATAGGAGAAAAAAAATAGTAATCATTTGAAGCTCCAAGTACTAAACTTTAAATAAAATAGTTCTTGGATCTTAAAATGATTATTGTTTTTTTCTCTTATATCCGATTTAAGTGATTCTTAGAGTCATGTGTTCGTAACGATGAGCTTTATCTTTTAAAGTCATGGACATATTATTTTCTAACCGTTTGTTTACTTTTGGTGTTTTTACACTACAATATAAAATTCACATAATAGAAAGTGATAAAATAGTATAAAGTCTATTTTAAAAGATAAAGCTCGCTGTTATGAACGCGTGAGCGTAAGAGTCACCTAAATCAGAGGTACAGACAAAAAGTAATATTGATTTTAAGATTTAAGGACTACACTGTAAATAAAAAATTAAAACCACCCATTAAAACTGCCATGATGGCTAAATCTGAACGGTTTTGATAGTTGGATGGCCAAAGATACCCGATTTTGGAGTTTGATGGCAAAAACGAAACTGAGGCAAGAGTTGGATGATCAAAAATAGACTTTTTCCTTAGACTAAACCGAGTGTAAATTGCTTGTTTGAGGCCCTAAACGGTGTCAAATTAAAAATTTATCAACTACAAAGTTTCATATCCTTTTGAAATCTACAAGTCTTATTTTGGTTGTTTCTCCATCCGAGGTCGTTTATAAAATTTGAATTTCAAATTTGAGAACATTCAAACTTAGTTTTCGTTGACTGGATGATTTCAAATGAAAAGGTTGTCAACTACAAAGTTTCATAACTTATTGTGATCTACAACTCGTATTTTGACTGTTTCTTCATTAGAGGTCATTTGAACAAACTCAAATGTCAAATTTTGAGAACTACAAACTTACTTTTCATTAGTAAAACAAATTCAAATTAAAAAGTTTCAAACTACAAAGTTGTATAACTTCTGAAGATCTACAACTTTTCTATATGTTATTTCTTTATCTGATGTAGTGAGAGTAACATTGTTCACAAATCTTACAGATCTCTTATAGTTTCACGAAACTCTATGAGAGATATAGATTTTATGAACAATATTCATATAAATTTGTCGAATGAAGAAATGACCAAACTAAAAGTTCTACGTATTGAGAAGTTATACAACTTTGTAGTTCAACACGTTTTGATTTGAATTGATTTACTACTTCAAAATGTGGTTTTAATATATATGGGGGCATCACAAACGGTTTTGCTACAAACCGTTTGTGATGCCCCACACCACAAACGGTTTTTCCTACAAACCGTTTGTGATGATGCTCTATCACACCCGGTTTTAGAAAGAAAACCAGGTGCATCTCATATGTGCGCCAGGATCAAGTTTACACACATATGGTAGACGTCACAAGTGAATATCCATAACCATGCATACGAAAGAGTATTAAAGTATATTTATTACAATCTCAGAGTTGACACAAATGTCATAGCGGAAGACTTAAATAAATGTTTAACTAAACAAAATGAAGTAACTCCATCTCCACAGGCAGTTGACTGAAGGACTCGCCTAGAACTCCTCAAAATCAGTAGTATAATCCTCAAAATTCTCTCAATCTGAGCAGCAGTCCGAGTGTGGTCGATGCAATATAAATAAACAAGTGTGAGCACATGTCGTACTCAGCAAAGTATGGAAATAAATGACATGCTAGGCTTTATAAAGTGGAAGGCTGAAAGGATAGCTGCATTAAGCACTTTTAGTGGGTCAAATTTTATTAAGCATCTATTTACTAGCAGATTTAAGTATATACCAACCACAATTAAATGATAACATAAATCCATCAAAGTCAGGTAACCACAATTTAGATCATATTCTGATAGATTAATCATGTGAGGGTCCAGGCCGCTCATGACCGTGAGCACGGTTGTTATAACAGTTTTACACTCTGCAAAGGTTGTACACATTCACCATAAGCCGCGATTCCCATTGCCCAAAAGCATGTACCCTTCCCACACCACGTGGACCGAATACTGGGTTTCACTATGAGACCTTTACACAAATACTCTAACAAGTGATAGTTCGCTAAGGCTTCCGGTTCAGGAGCAAAGCATAACCATCCCTAGTGAGTCGCGTATCTTAGCAAAGCCTACCGCTCAAGAGGACCGGGCTATACCTCGTCAACCGCCGCACCTCTTGCCCCTTTCGGGTAAAACTATCCCACACTAGAATACCTAATTAGTCAGTCAAAGCCATAGCCACGTAGCACTTATGGTTGCACTGTTTTCCTCGGTGGTCGCTCCATGTTCCAATTAAAAGATGTGATCTTGTCATTATTTAATTAAAAGATAATAGTGGAACATAGAGTAGGGGTTTCATTAGACCAATCCCAGTTGAGCAACTAAGCATCATCTACCAGTCAAATTAATTTAATGACACAGCTGCAAGGTATGGTAAAACAGACTAGGAAATCCTTAATGGGGCCCAGCAATATTAATGCGAGCGATAAATAAACGGTGTAATTAAAATGCATGTCATGTAGGTACAAATGGGCATGATCAAGGAATACTTGCATTGTTCCCAACCCTGTTGCTGCTCAAACTCTTCAACAGTTGTTTCTTCAAACACTTCCTCGAACGACGCATTTCCTATATGCATCACACGAACACATACAAGAAAACAATACAATAAATAAGAAACAGTACACCAAACAATTTCAACAGAAAACGTAAAAGATATGGCTTTTCTAAGATTCAGGGACTTGCTGGAAAAGTTTTAAAACTTCCAGGGGCTTAACTGCGAAAATCCGAGGGCTAAAACATAATTTTGGCTAAAACTATGAGGGTTTTCATGCAAAAAGGTAAAACGTGGACCTCGGGCACAATTTTAAAACCTGCAGGGGCTAAACCGAAAGAAAAGGACCTAGTTAGAATTATTTTTGAACTGCTTAGGACTGCGGGTTGATTTTGAAAACTTGGAGAGCCTTTTTGCAAAACAACCTAGGTTGACCGGTACACCGGCTGGTTGACTCAGGCCAAGGGCACTCGTGGACCATTCGATGAAGATCGGACGGCTCCGAATCGATCATGCGGAAGGCGTCGCCGGCGACGACGACGGTCGACGGCGGCGACAAGCGCGCGTGGCGGCGCTTCGCCGGAGCTACGTGGATCTCGGCCTAGAGGCCACCAAAATGGCCGCGGACCGGACGGGGGGCACGAGGGGGAGGTGGCGAACTCAACCCGAGGCTCCTTGGCAGTCGGGGAGCTTTGACGGCGGCCGGCGACGGGAAATCGGCGGCGGCGGCACCGTACAAACGACGGCGAGTGACTGGGCTTGAATTGGAGCGGAACTTGAGGTAAAAACGTGACGGGGAGCTTTCTTACCCCGTGGAGAAGATCGATGCGGGTCCAATTCAAGCGTAGCGGGACCGGCGCGGGCAATCCGACGAGCGGCGGCGGTGCTAGCGCTTGACGCGGCGGAGGCGAAGCCCTGGCTAGGTTTCGCGAGCACGTCGCACGGGAGAGCAGAGAGACATGGTGCTAAGGCGGCGCGCGCGAGAATAAAGGAGGGGTGCGGTGCCTAGGCGTGCGTGCCTGGGTCGGAGTCCGCTAGGGCGGCTCGGTCGGTCTCGCGTCCGATTCGGGCGCGAGCTGAGGGATGACAAGTGGGCCCCGCTTGTCAGCGGCAGGAGAGAAAGGAGAGAGAGAGGGAAAGCGGGAGCTGGGCCACACGGGAAGAACTGGGCCAGAAAGAGAAGGCTTGGGCCGGAAAGGAAACAGGTCGGCTGCCGAGAAAAAAAGTAGAGGGAGCAAAAACGGTCTGGGCAAGAATTGGAGGGGCAAAAGCAGACTCGACATAAAACAACTAATCTGAACATCAAAAAAATTCAAATAAAATTCGAATTTAAATAGAATTTAAATTCCAACATAATTGAATAGCAAGCAAAAGACAAATGCAACAGCATGAATGCATCAACAACTTATTTTGACTAAAATTATTTAATCTAATATTTAAATTGATAAAAGGCTAGAAATTCCAATTAAATCATAGAAAATTTATTTAGGCCTTAATAAATCCTAGAAAAATTCAGAATGTTGCTACAATTTAATTGTGATGAATTTTAGGGTGTTACAACCCTACCCCCCTTAAAGAGAAAATCTGAGGGAACTCTGCCATCAACTCATCCTCTCTTTCCCAAGTTGCCTTGCTTTCTCCATGATGACTCCATTGAACTTTACACATCTTAATCACTTTACTCCTAGTAACTTTCTCAGCAGTTTCCACAATCTTAGCTGGATATTCCATATAAGTCAGATCATCTTGCACATTCAATTCATCCAAAGATAATTCTTCCTCAGGCACTCGAAGACACTTCTTCAACTAAGAGATATCGAAAACATCATGAACATCTGATAACCTGGATGGTAGTTCCAATTAGTATGCAACCTCACATTTTCTATCAACAATTTTGAAAGGTCCAATAAAACGAGGAGATAGCTTTCCTTTTACCTTAAACCGTCTCAAACCTCGAATAGGAGAAACTTTCAGATACACATAATCACCTACCTCAAAGGTTAATTCCCTTCTTCTTGTGTCTGCATAACTCTTCTGCCTGGACTGAGCTGTTCTCAAGTTCTCTCTAATGATCTGAACTTGTCTCTCAGCTTCTTGCAGAATTTCTGGCCCAAACACTTGACTTTCACCTGTTTCACTCCAGTACAAATGTGTTCTGCATTTTCTACCATAAAGGGCTTCGAAAGGAGCCATTTTCAGACTTGCCTGATAACTGTTGTTATATGAGAACTCTACATATGGAAGACTCTTATCCCAACTGCCTCCATGCTTCAAGGCACAAGCTCTCAGCATATCCTCCAAAATCTGGTTAGTTCTCTCTGTCTGACCATCTGTGTGTGGATGATAAGCAGAACTGAAATTTAACTTTGTATCCATGGAGTCATGCAACTTTTGCCAGAATCTAGATGTAAACTGAGTACCTCTATCAGAAACTATCTTTTATGCACACCATGCAGACAAACAATTCTAGACATATATAGCTCTACAAGTCTGGCACTAGAATGAGTAGTCTTTACTGGAATAAAATGAGCTACCTTGGTCAATCGATCCACGATGACCCATATAGAGTCATATCCAGCACTAGTACGAGGTAAACCAACTATAAAGTCCATACTAATCTCTTCCCACTTCCATTCAGGTACCATGAGAGTTTGAAGCAAACCTGCCGATCTCTGATGTTCCGCCTTAACCCGCTGACAGACATGAGCAGCCACATTCCTTTTCAACCCATACCACCAATACCTTTCCTTCAGATCCTGGTACATCTTAGTGCTTCCAGGATGGATTGAGTATGCAGAATCATGAGCCTCTCTCAATATTTTCTCCCTAAGAGACTCAATATCAGACACACATATCCGTTTTCGGAACCAGATCGTACCTTGCTCATCTTCGGTGAAATCTGGAGCTTTTCCTGCTAACATAGTTGCCTTGATTTCTTTTATCTTCTCATCCGAAAGTTGACCCTTTTGAATCTCCTGCTCAAGTGTAGACTCAATCTCCATAGTCGCACTTTATACCTGATTAAGAAATCCCAAGTTCAGCCTTTCCATCTCACCACACAACTCTGCTGGCAACTGACGACCAAGCACTAGATTAGCTTGTGATTTTCTGCTCAACGCATCTGCAACCACATTTGCCTTGCCTGGATGATAGTTGATTCCCAGATCATAATCCTTGATCAATTCCAACCATCTTCTCTGCCTCAAATTCAGATCCTTCTGAGTGAATATGTACTTCAGACTTTTGTGATCAGTATAAACTCACATCTGTTACCCAAGATATAGTGTCTCCAGATCTTCAAAGCATGAACAACAGCTGCTAGTTCCAAATCATGAGTAGGATAATTTAGCTCATGTTTTCTCAACTGCCTTGATGCATAAGCTATAACTCTACCTTCCTGCATAAGAACACAACCAAGTCCTTTTCGAGAAGCATCACAATATATGTCAAAATTCTTGTGAATATCTGGCATAGCAAGCACCGGGGCTATAGTCAACTTCCTTCTCAATTCTTCAAAGCTAGCCTGACAAGTTTCTGACCAAACAAATTCCTTGCCTTTCTCTAATAGCGATGTAAGAGGTTTCACTATTTTAGAAAAGCCTTCGATGAATCTCCTGTAATATCCAGCCAATCCTAGGAAGCTTCTGATATCAGACACAGAAGTCGGAGGTTCCCAATCCAACACATCCTTGATTTTGCTAGGATCCACTGCAATACCTCCACCAGTAACAACATGACCAAGAAAGGATACTTGACATAACCAGAATTCACATTTACTAAACTTGGCATACAACTGATTCTCCTTGAGAGTCTGCAATACTAACCTCAGATGTTCCTCATGTTCCTCCTCATTCTTAGAGTAAACCAGAATATCATCAATGAATACCACCACAAATTTATCTAAAAACTTCAAAAACACCTTATTCATCAGATACATAAAGTAGGCAGGTGCATTTGTCAATCCAAAAGACATCACTGTATATTCATATAATCCATACCTGGTGGTAAATGCTGTTTTAGGAATATCTGAGCGCCTGATTCTCAACTGATGGTAGCCAGATCGCAAATCAATCTTGGAGAAAACCTTAGCTCCTCGCAACTGATCAAATAAATCCTCAATTCTGGGCAAAGGATACTTGTTCTTGATTGTTACCTCATTTAAAGAACGATAATCCACACACAATCTCTGAGTGCCATCCTTCTTATCAACAAAAATAACAGGTGCTCCCCCAAGCTGAAGAACTAGGACGAATATAACCCTTATCCAATAATTCTTTAAGTTGTTTCTTAAGTTCTTCTAGTTCATTAACAACCATTCTATAGGGTCTTTTAGAAATAGGAGCAGTACCAGGTAAAAGCTCAATAAGAAACTCAATGTCTCGGTCAGGTGGCATACCTGGCAAATCATCTGGGAAGACATATGGAAAATCACAGACCACTCTAATGTCCTCAAGCGGTGCTCCCTTCAGCTGATTAACCGTACCATCTGCCGCTGCGGGTACTGTAGCAACAAATTCAACCTTTTCTCCTTGAGGGCTTGTTAACAACACTGACCTATTGGCACACTGAATTATCCCATCGAATGCAGCCAACCATCCCATTCCAAGTATGACATCAACCCCCTCAGATTTCAGGAATATCAAATCAGCAGGAAAATCTACCCCTACTATTTTCAAATTAACACGAGATCAGATAAAAGTGGCTTTCAAGATTCCTCCAGGGGAGCTGACTATCATATCACGCTTCATAGGGTGCATGAGTATATTATGGCTAGCTACATACTGAGTAGTAATGAAAGAATGAGATGCTCCAGAATCAAATAAAACTGATGCAGGGGCTGAGTTGATAAGGAACATACCAAGCACCACGTCCTGAGCCTCCTGCGTGGTCTCTGGGGCAACGTGGTTCACCCTACCACGTATCTGGTTCTGCTGACCTCTATTGCTCTGGGCGTATGGTTTCCATTCCGGTTGTGCTTCCGAGGAGGATTCTATCTAGGTGCACTGCTACTCTAGCGCTGCGGAGTCTGAGCATTCCTCTTAGGACAATTGTTGGCAAAGTGACTCAGATCTCCACATATGTAGCAAGCACGAGGGGTAGTAGCACTGCCTGGTGTAGGGGTCTTCACTAGAGTCTGAGTTGGGGTGATTTGGTGGTACCGCTGAAAGACTGGGCGCTGGGGTGGAGGTGCTGAGCGCTGACCGTGATTCTACCCAAAGTTACCCCCTTGCCCGCCAAAGCGAACAGGCACGCCCTACTGAGGCTGCTGAAAACAAGGGCGAGTGTTACTACTTGACTGTCTTGAGGCCAGGAATTTCCACTTTTGTTCCCCCAACTCACGACGCTTGTGTTCCAAGCCAATAGCCTTGTCCACCAACTTCTAGAATGTTGGGAAGGTGTGAGCCATGAGCTGATACTGGAGAGGTGAGATCAATCCTTTCAAGAACATCTCCTGCTTCTGCTCATCTTCCTTCACCTCATCTGGGGCATAGCAAGACAACTAAATGAACTTGTCCCTGTACTCGTTGACTGACATCCCCCCTTGCTTGACAGAGAGGAACTCCTTCTTCTTTAGCTTCATGACACCGGCAGGGATATGATGACTTCTGAAGCTGTCCTTGAATTCCTGCCAGGTGATAGCATTAGGGGTGGCATGAGCAGCATGGTAAGCATCCCACCAATCCGAAGCTGATCCCTCCAAGTGGCCTGAAGAATACAAGATCTTCTCCTTGTCATTACACTGAGCCATATCCAGCTTCTTCTCAACGGTCTTCAACCAATCATCAGCGTCAAGAGGATCTGAAGAATGGGAGTAGGTAGGGGGCTTGTGGCTCATGAACTCCCAATGCTTGTCTCAGCTGAGCTTGAATGCTTTCCATAGCAGTAGCCAAGTTTTGGAGGATCTGAGTCTGGTTGGCAAGGATCTGGTCCATTGTGGCGGGTGGTGCTTGATTCGGCGGGGGATTGGAATTGGGGTTGGCATGTCCCTGGCGAATCACAGCTGGTCGATCCTCTCCATTTCTAGACCTGGTGTTCACCATCTGATGGTTAGAAACATGAGATTCAGACGGTGGCAGATAAAAGCATGCATAGAAAGATTCAATCACGGATAAGGAATTCTGATTTCAAAGGCAGATTCTGTACATCACAATGAAACAGACATAACTCTTATTATGAACATCCAAAAATAACGATCTTTTGTCAGCTTGTGTATTACCAAATTTTGAAACTAACCCAACTTGAATCAACTCAATCGGACTTCTGTAACTCGAGATATTAAACAATTAAGACAACCACGTCAGAACTTGAGACAGATTCTAAACACTCCAATGAAACACCTGTATCTTCCTTTCAGAATGTCCAAAAATCACGAAAAATTCCCAGAATGTAGCATATCAAGTCCTTAATCCAACCCAACTAGTTTCATGTCAATCGGAGTTCTGTAGCTTCAGAATTAAATCAAAAAGTACCAGGATATTGAGTAGCGACGAGAACAGATTGGAGCATGATATGATTTATACGAGAGATAAAATAAAATAGATAATGAAATAATAACTAATGAAAACAGGGACTCATATAAAACCCAAACTAGCTAAATTTACTGATTTAGTAATACTTAATTGTGTTCATCACTCCACGAATTAAGCGCAGTCATTACAAAGAACCAAATCACACACTTGGCGCAGAAACAAGCATCTCTAAAACATTTAGAACAAGACTCGCCACACGCTACGCATGAGTCTCAACGATTCTAAACGTACCAAGCTAATAAATAGGAGGATAACTTAACCTATTGGGTATAGGTGGTGCAACTAGGTGATCCAAACGGATTCAAAGGTGGGGGTGGAGAGTGAGCTGCTCGATCTTCATCGATCTCATCTCCCCTGAGTTCTGCTCTAAGTCTCTTGTTCTTCCTTCGTTCAGCAGTATGTTCTTCATGCACCCTCTTTAGTTCTCTTACAGTGCGATCCATGTGCGAGTTCCGCATCGCAGTGAATGCCACTTGACTGATAAGCGTGGAACTCAGCACTCCGGGGACTTGTGGCACCACACCCTCTAGAGTGCCTGGCTGTCTCTTAGGAGGATATGCCCAAGAGGTGTAATCCACCACTGCAGCCTCCTCAAAGCAAAGCGCGGAGAGTGCCTGTCTAGCTGCATCCTCAATTCCAACTTCAAAAGTTGCTCTAGTGGCGATAGCACGGTGCACTCCAATCTCCTTGGTTCCTCCATTCTCATAGTCAGCCTGACGGATGTGCACTGACACATCCCACTCCTCTGGGTACTCCGGATGGGTTCTTCTTCTTCCGCGGTACTCTATCTCCACATGATAGTGAAGACGAGCGAACATCATCCGAAGTAGCATCGGAAAGTGAGCATGGTCTCCAGTGTGGTAGTGAACCGACGCAGTCCACCTAGCTGGTGGCAGAGGGGGTCCAACATTTCCCACTGCTGATCCTACTGAAGCGTGCTCCTCCTGATTCACTTCCGGCTCCACCTCTTCAGCATCTTCTTCTTCGTGCACTGACAGGGGTGGAAGAGGGGAAGGAGTTCTAGCCATTCTACGAGCATCGTGTCTAGTCAAAACAATCTATGGGTTAGAAAGAAAGAGGCGGTTAGAACAAATCTATAGATATCAAGACAAGGTAAGATAATAAATAAAATTGAATAGAAGTAAAATAAAATGTAAGGAGGAGATAAATTATCAAGAGCAAGAATATAGTAAAATGAGATCAAGGATAATTAAAGCAAAACTGATTAAGCAATTTTAATCCTTAAAGAATGACCATTGCTATCTAGGTTTTCATCCTATAGTCAACACAGCTCTGGTACCACTTCTGTCACACCCGGTTTTAGAAAGAAAACCAGGTGCATCTCATATGTGCGCCAGGATCAAGTTTACAGACATATGGTAGACGTCACAAGTGAATATCCATAACCATGCATATGAAAGAGTATTAAAGTATATTTATTACAATCTCAGAGTTGACACAAATGTCATAGCGGAAGACATAAATAATCGTTTAACTAAACGAAATGAATGAACTCCATCTCCACGGGCAGTTGATTGAAGGACTCGCCTAGAACTCCTCAAAATCAGTAGTATAATCCTCAAAATTCTCCCAATCTAAGCAGCAGTCCGAGTGTGGTCGATGCAATATAAATAAATAAGCGTGAGCACATGTCGTACTCCGCAAATTATGGAAATAAATGACATGCTAGGCTTTATAAAGTGGAAGGCTGAAAGGATAGCTGCATTAAGCACATTTAGTGGGTCAAATTTTATTAAGCATCTATTTACTAGCAGATATAAGTTTATACCAACCACAATTAAATGATAACATAAACCCATCAAATTCAGGTAACCACAATTTAGATCATATTCTGATAGATTAATCATGTCCGTGAGCAGGGCTGTTATAACAGTTTTACACTCTGCACAGGTTGTACACATTCGCCGTAAGCCGTGATTCCCATTGCCCGAAAGCATGTACCCTTCCCACACCACGTGGACCCAATACTGGGTTTCACTATGAGACCTTTACAAAGATACTCTAATAAGTGATAGTTCGCTAAGGCTTCCGGTTCAGGAGCGAAGCGTATCTTAGCAAAGCCTACCGCTCAAGAGGACCGGGCTATACCTCGTCAACCGCCGCACCTCTTGCCCGTTTTGATTAAAACTATCCCAAACTAGAATACCTAATTAGTCAGTCAAAGCCAGAGCCACATAGCACTTATGGTTGCACTGTTTTCCTGGGTGGTCGCTCCATGTTCCAATTAAAAGATGTGATCTTGTCATTATTTAATTAAAAGATAATAGTGGAACGAGTAGGTGTTTCATTAGACCAATCCCAGTTGAGCAACTAAGCATCATCTACGAGTCAAATTAATTTAATGACCCAGCTGCAAGGTATGGTAAAACAGACTAGTAAATCCTTAATAGGACCCAGCAATATTAATGCGAGCGATAAATAAACAGTGTAATTAAAATGCATGTCATTTAGGTACAAACGGGCATGATCAAGGAATAATTTCCTTTTTCCCAACCCTGCTGCTGCTCAAACTCTTCAACAGCTAGTTCTTCAAACACTTCCTCGAACGACGCGTTTCCTATACGCATCACATGAACACATACAAGAAAACAATACAATAAATAACAAAAACAGTACACCAAACAATTACAACAGAAGTAAACAACATCAGGAAACTATTCTACGTGTTACCACGAACACGAGAGCGTGAGAATCACTAAAATCGGAGTTAAAACGCAAAAGATATGGCTTTTCTAAGGTTCAGGGACTTGCTGGCAAAGTTTTAAAACTTCCAGGGGCTTAACTGTGAAAATCCGAGGGCTAAAACATAATTTTGGCTAAAACTATGAGGGTTTTCATGCAAAAAGGTAAAACTTGGACCTCGGGCGCAATTTTAAAACTTGCAGGGGCTAAACCGAAAGAAAAAGGACCTAGTTAGAATTATTTTTGAACTACTTAGGACTACGGGTTGATTTTGAAAACTTGGAGGGCCTTTTTGCAAAACAGCTTGGTTGACCGGTACGCCGGCTGGTTGACTCGGGCCAAGGGCGCTCGTGGACCGTTCGATGAAGATCGGACGGCTCCGAATCGATCATGCGGAAGGCGTCGCCGGCGACGACGACGGACGACGGTGGCGACAAGCGCGCGCGGTGGCGCTTCGCCGGAGCTACGCGGATCTCGGCCTAGAGGCCACCAAAATGGCCGCAGACTGGACGGGGGGCACGAGGGGGAGGTGGCGAAGTCACCCCGAGGCTCCTTGGCGGCCAGGGAGCTTCGACGGCGGCCGGCGATGGGAAATCGGTGGCGACGGCGCCGCACAAACGACGTCGAGTGACTGGGCTTGAATTGGAGCAGAACTTGAGGTAAAAACACGACGGGGAGCTTTCTTACCCCGCAGAGAAGATCGATGCGTGTCTAATTGAAGCGTAGCGGGACCGGCGCGGGCAATCCGACGAGCGGCGGCGGCGAAGCCCTGGCTAGGTTTCGCGAGCGCGGCGTACGGGAGAGCAGAGAGACAGGGGGCTAGGGGCGGCGCGCGCGAGAATAAAGGAGGGGTGCGGCGCCTAGGAGTGCCTTCTCGGGTCGGAGTCCGCTAGGGCGGCTCGGTCGGTCTCGCGTCCGATTCGGGCGCGAGCTGAGGGATGACAAGCGGGCCCCGCTTGTCAGCAGCAGGAGAGAAAGGAGAGAGAGAGAGAGGGAAAGCGGGAGCTGGGCCACGCGGGAAGAACTGGGCCAGAAAGAGAAGGCTTGGGCCGGAAAGGAAACAGGTCAGCTGCCAAGAAAAAAGCAGAAGGAGCAAAAACAGACTGGACGAGAACTGGAGGGGCAAAAGCAGACTCGACAGAAAACAACTAATCTGAACATCAAACAAATTCAAATTAATTTTGAATTTAAACTGAATTTAAATTCCAACTTAATTGAACAAGCAAAAGACAAATGCAACAGCATGAATGCATCAACAACTTATTTTGACTAAAATTATTTAATCTGATATTTAAATTGATAAAAGGCTAGAAATTCTAATTAAATCATAGAAAATTTATTTAGGCCTTAATAAATCCTAGAAAAATTTAGAATGTTGCTACAATTTAATTGTGATGAATTTTAGGGTGTTACATGCTCTGGGGCAAACGGTTCCAACGGCTAGCACGACCAGCTGCCTTGGAACCGTTTTTAATGTGGGCATCACAAAGGCTGGGCGTTTGTGATGTCGTGTTCCGTAGTAGTGTGTTGTGCAGTAGGTTGATAGTTAGGATGCATGTCGACTGTGTGACTGTCAGGTAAGCTTTCTTGGAAAATAGGTTAGCATATAAAATTTGAATGTACTCAAGTTGGCATTCCAAAATGCAAGTACCTTGCTAGTAAAAGTATGTTAGCATGTATAATCTGAACGTACTAGTCATATGTGGATGGTTGTATATAGGTTGCCAGACAAGGTGTATACAGTTTGAAAGTAATAGATGGTGCTTATGTCACATAGGTTCCTAGATACGACGTATACAATGGGATAACTTCTATGGTACATAGGAATAGTTTATTTCTGTTCTTGGCCTCCGAAAGCAACACCTTGAATGGCCTTTTGTTCGTTTTCTTCAAATTTGTTGCTGATGGTAATGAGCCTGTTGGCTTATCCAAGTCCTGCTGAAAAAAAGAATAAAAGTCAAATATAAGTTTTGACTTATCAAAAAATTTGTTGCTTTATGAAGCAATTCAAGATAGAGGACTACACGGATTTAATAAAAAAAATAAAAGTATCATATGCTGGGATAAAAAAATATAGGTTCAAACAAAAACGTCATTAGATTGATAATGCTTCACTATACAGGTTGACACAAGAAAATATCATAGGTTGATAAATGATGGCTGTGCAACAAAATTACACAGAGAAAAAAAGTTTACATCAGAAAACATGATGCTTTTAGTAGAAAGATTTTGGTGAAATACCATAACCTGTTGCTTCTAGCTTTTATGGCAATCATCCATCGTCTCTTTTGGCCTTGATATGCTCGTTTCCTCTTGAAATACATCGTTAGATTTTTGCTTGCCAAACATTGGGACTTTTGTTTCACATCTATTTGGCTTCCTCCTATTTTGCTTAGGTTGTGAGCAGGTTCACTGTCCCTGGTCTGACTGAGAGGTACCACCAACCACTTCAGTTTTAAAAACTGCTCTTGATTTCCTCTTCAAAGAGGGATCATGTTCATCATTTTTGGATTTCTGTTTCCTTGGCATGCTAGAAAAAACAGGCGTAACAATAAACTGATGCGTAAAAATGAAAAAAATGACATAATATCTATGCACAGGTCGATATGATACTTTTACACAGTACCCCCTAGATACTACCCATATCAACATATCCAATTCCCTGACAATGTCACTCCTCCCACCCCCAACAAAAACACAACACACTCCTCCCCCCCCCCCCCCCCATCTGCCAATTCAGACTGTCTTATGCTCTTCCCACACAAATCCAGATACTGTGACAACTCCACCACCGGAAAAAATGACATCCGTACAGACAATATAATGTGAATGAATTGACATTGTATACTCTAAATGTCACAACATATGTTTGTAGAGTGAGGATAAAATTAATTACTAGGTACTCCAAAAAATCAGTGGCAACCTATGTGTATCTAGTGAAGGTTAAAAGATTGACAGTAAAATATGGTTGATTTGACACTATATACCGTGAATCTATCACAACCTGTGTATTCGATGAATGATTTGACTCTACTCTAGTCTGTGAAATCCAACCATACCTAGGTCCATGACACCTCCAAAATCTGTGCAAATTCAGCACCAAAAAATTGCGAAAAATTCACCAAATCCGCTACAATATATTATGAACCAAAACCCTTGTTCACCAAATTAAGCAACAAAATGCGCATGAAATGCATCCTCCTCTTCGCCCCCATGGCCTCTGCCTCTTCCCTATCACAGTGTCCCCCACCCCACACCCAAACCCCTATGGCACTGCTGCCGCACAAGTGCTGACAAATTGAAGCAAGGGAAGGGGAGCTGGGTGCGTGTTTACTCACTTTCGAGGGCGCCGGAGATCCACCCTACTTGTCCCCGCCCTGCGGGGCGGCGACCACCATTGCAGTCGCCTCCGTTTCCCTGGCTCTCGGTTGGTCCGTGGTTTCTAGAAACAAGAAAAAAAAGGCTTTGGTAGTTTGGGGATGGGACCCGAAGATAGGCTGGGAGGGGTGAAGCCTGCTGGGCCAGCCCATAGTCGCGGGGTTGCGCGGTAAGTCGCGAGCCGACTGGTCGCCATATAGACTTTACGCAGAAAAAAAGCTTCTATTATTCCATCGTGTCTGATTGGGCTCGCACGGCGGCCCTGCAGCATGGGCAGCACAGTGCGCGGCAAGCCACGGGCCCACGCGGACCGGATGGTATGTATGGGAGGATGATATGGTTGCTCTGAATATAATGGCCATGATCCGTTACCACCCCATATGAGATGGTTATTCTCGGCCCTCCTCTGTCCCGCACAACCTGCCCCCGCCTCTCCTCGGCTGTCCTGTGGCGTCCTGCTGCTTTTCCCCCCACGGGCCGCAGCGCCGTTCCACCGGCGGTGCGGCAGCAGTGCATCCGGCGGCACCTGGCCTGCATCTCACGAGTTGCGTGCGCACGACCGGCGATCTGGAGTGGTCTCTGACTGATTGGATTTGGTAAGGGAGGCGATCCACAATCTTAATTGGCACTGCTTGCGAGTGGACAAACGCGGCGTACTATATACGTACTGAATTAAGAGAAGCACGTAAGCAAGGTCAGCACGATTATTTGACGGTGTTTCTTTTCCAAGGGTGTCACTGGGATGATCCAATTCCCAAGATATTTTTTGTACACAATTCCTAAAATCATTTTGTGTTAAGTTGCAAACTTTCAAATTAATGGTTCAAGAAGCTAATCCTAGCTTGTGTACGCCCCCTAGACCATTCAGATTTAAGTTGCCTATTATTTTCTTAATGTAAAACTATGGGCCTGTTTAGCTCCTGGCCACAGCATGCCAATTCTCCTCGCCACAGCCGCCACGCTACAGTGATGTGGCAGACTGTGGCGGTGTGCCAAACAGGCCTTATATAGTTCTCCTAAACTGATCCAGTTTTCTTTTTCACAATAATGGTTCAAAGCAGTGGCAAACTCGTAGCGCTTGGCTAAAAGCAGTGGCAAGGTTGCAATTGTAGCTGCCTATATGTTGTACAGTATCGAAAAGATCATCTTGGTCAAAAGTCTTACTTCGAACACAGCGGATGACCATTTTATATTCTTTTTTATGATTCACAGAGTCAGACGTTTGGAATTTGGATTGGATCCCAAGTTTCGTAGCCAACTACCATGCCTCCTTAGCTTGTTCACTGGTTTATTAACAAAGTCAGCTTCATTTAAACGCTTTCTCAGAAAAACAAGCTTCATTCATACGCGCTCGGGCTCGACAATATCTTTTTAAATTTTTTTAGGATGATCTTTTTCTTAACAAACTAAATGTGCAAGGCTGGAAATGTCCAATTAATGGGTTGGGCATTCTATTTACGAGCTATCAAGCCCAATTCGACCCTAAGCACCTGAAAAACAACATAGGCCTGAATGCGTTTGTGGGCTCAAGGTACTGATTCTACTATACACACCGCTGAAATTCGCAACTTATTTAGCCATTTTATTGACCTTTTTTTTTGGCTGATCATGATGAATGAACGGGCAGCTTCCTTGTTGGGCGCGGTGCTACGGGAAGGTTTTGCTATTATTTCTCTTTTGCCAAACGCCATTGTCTAACAACAAATGGGTGGAATGGGTGTTCATGTGCAGCGCTCATCCAAACACCATCTCGTGTTATCTAATCAAAACATGTATACCATCTTAACTTGTTTTTTAGTATCTTTTAATAATTCACAGTTAAGTTTTCTTTTTTTTCAAAAAAGATTTTTCTTTATTTAATTTTGATTGCTAAGAAAGATGATTGCATTGATTTTTTCAAAGGAGCACAACAAGCACGGATGACAGACGCTTGGTCCAGCCACCTTGTTGATTGACAAAACTCATTAGATACCTCCTTTATTTCAAACTTGAACTACAGAAGTTGAGGAACAAAGTTTTCTGTCTAACGAACGAGATAAAGAGTTTAAGGCTTTCTGATCCTTGGACTCAAGCTGAACCCTTTTTTTTTTGAAAGACCATTACTGAGACAGATGCTTGTATGAGCACCTTCGAGAGACTGGGTTGTCATATCCAATCTCGAGATTCACGAAGTCTCACTATTGACGCATCGTTGTCGCGGGGACATCGCATATCACTAAAAAATACAGCCGATTAATTTCAGGAATAATTCCATAAAATGCGACACCCATACTCAGTCGAGGACTCCAACCCGAGTAGATAAGTTCCACCAAAACAAACCTTACAACCGACCTACGATGAGTTTTCAACCAACCTAGACAAGTCACTTGTACATTTCTAATAGGAAAAGTCCAAATTACTACCTACAATATGAACAAAGTCCGATAAAACCCTAAGTACGTTTTGTTTTATTTTACACCACAACTATCCGACTCGATCCAATCTACCACTTTAAAAGATTTGTCTTTTTTATTTCTCCATTCACAAGTGTTGTTTTAAATTAAATTTTTTTGGGATGACAGAGGACCATATATAGTATTTTTTTAATATAATATGGAGTTTTCATCATTATTTCTCATAAATTGGATATGGATAATTTACTATTACATATTACGCCTTTCAAAATAATGATGAAAAAATCATAATATATTTTTAAATATAAGTTATGATCCCCTCTATTATACCACAAAATTTCAACTTAAAATAAAATTTATGCATGGAGAAATATTAAACAAATCTTTTGAAGTTGTATATTGGACCGATTGAGACAACTGGGGGTGTAAAACGTTCTTTAAGGGTTATCCGGACTTTATCCATATTGAGGGTAGTAATTTAGACTTTTTCTAATAAGTATATGTTGCAATCTCTTGATGAACAACTTCACTGGAAGCCAACATTAGGCACGAAAGATCAATGCCTACGAGTAACAACACCAATTGTTAGATAATCTAGTGTTTCATCTGATTTGTTATTAGTTTGTTATTCCCGTGTACGTAGGGCCTCTCATTCTGTTAGGAGCTGGCCGTGTCTTTTGCATGTGCTCACGCTGAGTCGTGTGGCCATGCGCGTAGGGCGCGTCGTGCGCGCGTAGTGCGCGGTGCGTGCGGGACCTCGCCGTCATGGCGGAATGGCCGGACCATCGTGGTAGAGTCTAGGACAAATAAAAGGAGAAGTAAAATACAGAAAACGCTGCTGGTTTTTTTTGGCAGCACCAAACATCTTTGTGCTCTTAAGTTCTAGCCAACACCAATAAGCCTCTATAAACTCAATCGAACCTGGGGTAAGGCTAATACATCAAGGCAAAGAATTCAAAGCGCAGTTTAGTTCAGAAATACTAACTCTGAACCCACTACCCCGCTATGCAACTTTATCAGATAGCCAGTTTTGAAATTTCCATAGCTATATTAATGATCTCATTTCCCCTTTTTCAGCATTATATTATGCCGAATTATGTATCCTATCTCTGTAATTTGTATGCACATTGCATCCTATTATGCGTACCTTAATCATAACAATTATTAATTGTCAAGGCCTTGAAAACTGTGTGTGTGTGTGTTGGCAGTTTACATATCCCGGTATGTGTGTGTGTTGGCAGTTTACATATCCGGTATACTACTGCTGCTGCTGCACTACTCCTCTAGCCGATCCAGCTGCAGCAAAACCTATCGGAGATACTAGGAAAAGTCATGTGGTCCATGCTGGATTAATTGGGCATTGGTCCATTTTAGTCTGAATTAATCAAAGAATTAAAGGTCCACTAATAAATGCTAGGGAGTTAAATTCCGGATGCACAGTCAACGGGAATCCTAACCAATTTAAATGGTGGACCAGCTCTGGATCACTTGTGAAGCTGATAAAAGGAGAAGGGCGTGCCACACGCGCGCTCGCTCGCCTCGCTGAGGCCGTGGCCGTGGCCGTGACGAGCCACTCTGCGTGTGCTGTGTGATGAACTTTTTGCCATTAATTACATTGATTGAGTCTTAACCGTTATCAGTAATGGACGCTTTGATGGCTGACGATAACTGACAACAGTAATGGCATTATGGCTGGTCAAGAGCGTCCAGGGCCTTCTCTGGTACTCCTTTCAGGAGACCTCTCACTCTCTCCCTCTGTTGTTCTGCTGCTCTCTTGCATTCCTGACGCAAGCCTTGCGCGCATACTGCTTGCGTGAGTAGAAGCCTCCGAACCCTCCATGCCTTGAGATCCTGCTCGGGATAGGCAGGCGATAAGGTTTTTGGGGAGCGTACGAGTACGCGACTGCTCGCTGCGAACGACTACTTCCCGGCGGCAAGCAAACGACTACTTCCTGGTGGCCTGTTCCATCAACCCGAACAAATACCTCCCAGCGTCTGTCTCCATGAAGCGTACGACTACTTCCCGGAGGCCTGAACGACTACTTCCAGGAGGCCGTTCGAGAGACTCCACTGCAGCAACTCGTCACTGCACCGAATCAGATCGACTACTTCAAGCAAGGCCAGTCGAGGATGATTCCTCTAGCTGGTGATGGCGCACCCGGTTCCTCCGGTACAGGTCCCGCCTCGGGGTACATCCTGAATCTCATCCGTTTCTGGTTTCTCATGTTGTTCATGTTATTTGGGAGATTTAACTTGAACACTCGCACATGCTTTGTTATCATTGGAATACTCACTGCTGCCATGAATTTGTTGCTAATTTTTGGAATTAAAATATATCGAATGTTGCCTAATTTTCTAACAGTCCACACTTCTCCTGTCACACACACACACACACATGATCTCAGTGGAAAATGACACACAAGATGGTGCTGCAATTCCAGCGTTTTCTGGACTCTGTATCCGAAAATAAAAGCAAATGAATTACAACTGAAAATCGGGCCTCGACCGGGCCAAATTGCTGGCGCCATGCTCCCTTCACGATGCCTGCCATCCCAGGCATCAGGAACATGGCGCGTGAGACGCGCTCCCCATGTGGACCAAGCACATGTGTAAGAGCTCACCACCATGCTCAGCTACCTATCCCTAGCTATGCGCCCTACACAGACTAGGACAAATGTTTTTCTAGGTGACTAGGAGACAATTTGTTAAGCAACACGCCCAAGAATTATTCAACAAATAAAACCACCATTACTGAGGTTCGCATGCTGTGATGATGACGACTACTGGAGACCACCACCAGCCTTGGGCTTCAGACGACAAAGGCGGCGCCACGGGTAGGGAGACCTGGTGGTCCATGTCCATGCGGGTAGGAATGGGGAGCTCGAAGCCGCGGCCGTTGGACACAAATGTCGGGAGCACATTGGGATAGTCTGTCAAGGTAGCAGTAGGCATCGGCATCATCATCAGTTGTGTGATGTTGATCTTGGACCTGGAGCTGGACGAGGACGACGATGCAGACGAGGAGGAGGAGCAGCTAGAGCCCAAAGCAAGGTTCTTCTCGTTCTTGCGGCTGCTGCCACCGACAGGGACATTGCGGAGACTGCCACCCTGTGTCCAGTAGCGGCGGCAGGCCTTGCACAAGTAGCGTGGCTGGGTCATGGTGTTGTTGTTGTAGTGGCTGGGTCATGGGTCATCGCTTTTTTTTTCTTTTCTGTGCCCATTTCTTTCCTATAGATTGACCATCGCTATCCAGTATCTGGGCACGTGTTGAAATTTGGGCCATAAATTCATGTCATCTGACGGCCCATTTTCTCAACTCTCATCCCACAACATAATGTTTCTCCCATTAATCCCCACCCTCCCCAATGTTATGCCATCATCTAGCCATGGCTCGACATTCTACACCAAGATATGCCACATAAAAGGATGCGGATAACGCATGACGGGTCACGCGTTAGGCAACCGCGTGACCCGCCGCCGCCGCTGCAGCTGCAAGCCCCCCTCTCCCACCATATTCTCCTCCGGCTACGGCGGCATCTGCTGCCTCCGCCGCCGCCCACCACCGCGGCCGACGCTAACCTGTCGGTCGTGTTCGCCGCGGCCCCCTTTGCCCCCGCCGCCCGCACCTCCCCCGACTCTGGCGGCCTCCGCGGCTTCTGCCGCCGCCCACTGCCGCGACCATGGTAACCTCATCGGCCGCCGTTTCTCCTCCGCCATCTCCGCCCCCGCCGCCCGCACCATCCACCGTGGGTCCTCCACCGCCCGGCCGGCGGCGCCATCACCTCCCGGCTTCCATCCCCGCCGCCTCCCCCCAACCCCCTTCTAGGTCCACCGGCGACCGGAGCCCCCCCCCCCCCCCCCAGGAAACCCCGGAACCCTAACCCGGCGCCGCCCTAACCTTCTTCTCCCGCTCCGGCAGCAGCGCGCGGCGGAGCGAGTGGGTCGTGCGCAAGCGCGTCCACGCAACCCAGTGCACTATAGACTTAGCGCACCTAAAAGCCTTAGCCTCCCATCAATACGACCTAATTCCATGACTATGATGACCTGTCCATTGTTCCCTCACCCCAAACCATCCACTTGCTTCGCTCCTCTCCCGTGGCCCCCTCTCACTAGATTCACCAGCGCACATACTCGATTGGCTTTTCCAAGATGACGACATAATTCCCCTGTCTCTTTACTCATCACTACCACAGTGGCCGCTTTCCCTTTATGCTTACAAGGCCCCAGTGAGGCCCCCTACCATGAACCCTCAACTTGTCAGCATGTTGCTAGAGTCAAACAAGAAAGTACAATATAGCTTTCCCTATGTATCATATCACCCGGTCGATGCTGGATTATGAAACATATATATAGTAGTTGACCCATTTGATCGATCGAGAATACGCATACACTATCTACTAACTATTTGGGCACTACCAATTATACATACAACTCAATTCCTAGCAGCTAGCTAGGGTACTCTATATTAGGGAGGAAAACTGCTAGGTATAAAAAAACTAAACTGGTGGGGTAAGACCGTCCCACGGTTTTTCATTAAGAAGAATAAACCTTCTTCCCGGTTTAGAAAAAAGGAAGAGGTCCATATTTTACCATCCAACTATAGACAAGGTTTGGTTTCGACCATGGAATTCCAAAACCAGAAATCATCGACCATCTAACTATGAAATCCGCACGACATGATTTGTGCTAGGTATAATCTGAACGTACTAGTCATATGTGGATGGTTGTATATAGGTTGCCAGACAAGGTGTATACAGTTTGAAAGTAATAGATGGTGCTTATGTCACATAGGTTCCTAGATACGACGTATACAATGGGATAACGTCTATGGTACACAGGAATAGTTTATTCCTGTTTTTGGCCTCCGAAAGCAACACCTTGAATGGCCTTTTGTTCGTTTTCTTCAAATTTGTTGCTGATGGTAATGAGCCTGTTGGCTTATCCAAGTCCTGCTGAAAAAAAAGAACAAAAGTCAAATATTAGTTTTGACTTATCAAAAAAGTTGTTGCTTTATGAAGCAATTCAAGATAGAGGACTACACGGATTTAATAAAAAAAGAAAAGTATCATATGCTGGGATAAAAAAATATAGGTTCAAACGAAAAAAAGGTCAAAGGTTGATAATGCTAGCCTGTACAGGTTGACACAAAAACGTCATTAGATTGATAATGCTTCACTATACAGGTTGACACAAGAAAATATCATTGGTTGATAAATGATGGCTGTGCAACAAAATTCCACAGAGAAAAAAAAGTTTACATCAGAAAACATGATGCTTTTAGTAGAAAGATTTTGGTGAAATACCATAACCTGTTGCTTCTGGCTTTTATGGCAATCATCCATCGTGTCTTTTGCCCTTGATATGCTCGTTTCCTCTTGAAATACATCATTAGATTTTCGTTTGCCAAACCTTGGGACTTTTTTTTCACATCTATTTGGCTTGCTCCTATTTTGCTTAGGTTGTGAGCAGGTTCACTGTCCCTGGTCTGACTGAGAGGTACCACCAACCACTTCAGTTTTAAAAACTGCTCTTGATTTCCTCTTCAAAGAGGGATCATGTTCATCATTTTTGGATTTCTGTTTCCTTGGAATGCTAGAAAAAACAGGCGTAACAATAAACTGATGCGTAAAAATGATAAAAATGACATAATATCTATGCACATGTCGATATGGTACTTTTACACAGTACCCCCTAGATACTACCCATATCAACATATCCAATCCCCTGACAATGTCAGTCCTCCCAGCCCCAACAAAAACACAACACACTCCTCCCCCCCCATCTGCCAATTCAGACTGTCTTATGCTCTTCCCACACAAATCCAAATACTGTGACAACTCCACCACAGGAAAAAATGACATCCGTACAGATAATATAATGTGAATGAATTGACATTGTATACTCTAAATGTCACAACATATGTTTGTAGAGTGAGGATAAAATTAATACTATGTACTCTAAATCTGTTACAATAGTATATAAATGACAGTATAAACATGGGTGGATTAATTACTAGATACTCCAAAAAATCGGTGGCAACCTATGTGTATCTAGTGAAGGTTAAAAGATTGACAGTAAAATATGGTTGATTTGACACTATATACTGTGAATCTATCACAACCTGTGTATTCGATGAATGATTTGACTCTACTCTAGTCTGTGAAATTCAACCATACCTAGGTCCATGACACCTCAAAAATTTATGCAAATTCAGCACCAAAAAATTGCGAAAAATTCACCAAATCCGCTACAATATATTATGAACCAAAACCCTTGTTCACCAAATTAATCAACAAAATGCGCATGAAATGCATCCTCCTCTTCGCCCCCATGGCCTCTGCCTCTTCCCTATCACAGTGTCCCCCACCCCACCCCCCAAACCCCTATGGCACGGCCGCCGCACAAGTGCTGACAAATTGAAGCAAGGGAAGGGGAGCTGGGTGCGTGTTCACTCACGTTCGAGGGCGCCGGAGATCCGCCCTACTTGTCCCCGCCCTGCGCGGCGGCGACCACCATTGCCGGTGAAGGAATCCCCTCCGATGCAGTCGCCTCCGTTTCCCTGGCTCTCGGTTGGTCCGTGGTTTCTAGAAATAAGAAAAAAAGGCTTTGGCAGTTTGGGGATGGGACCGGAAGATAGGCTGGGAGGGGTGAAGCCTGCTGGGCCAGCCCATAGTGGCAGGGTTGCGCGGTAAGTCGCGAGCCGACTGGTCGCCATATAGACTTTACGCAGAAAAAAAGCTTCTATTATTCCATCGTGTCTGATTGGGCTCGCACGGCGGCCCTGCAGCATGGGCAGCACAGTGCGCGGCAAGCCACGGGCCCACGCGGACCGGATGGTATGTATGGGAGGATGACATGGTTGCTCTGAATATAATGGCCATGATCCGTTACCACCCCATATGAGATGGTTATTCTCGGCCCTCCTCTGTCCCGCACAACCTGCCCCCGCCTCTCCTCGGCTGTCCTGTGGCGTCCTGCTGCTTTTCCCCCCACGGGCCGCAGCGCCGTTCCACCGGCGGTGCGGCAGCAGTGCATCCGGCGGCACCTGGCCTGCATCTCACGAGTTGCGTGCGCACGACCGGCGATCTGGAGTGGTCTCTGACTGATTGGATTTTGTAAGGGAGGCGATCCACAATCTTAATTGGCACTGCTTGCGAGTGGACAAACGCGGCGTACTATATACGTACTGAATTAAGAGAAGCACGTAAGCAAGGTCAGCACGATTATTTGACGGTGTTTCTTTTCCAAGGGTGTCACTGGGATGATCCAATTCCCAAGATATTTTTTGTACACAATTCCTAAAATCATTTTGTGTTAAGTTGCAAACTTTCAAATTAATGGTTCAAGAAGCTAATCCTAGCTTGTGTACGCCCCCTAGACCATTCAGATTTAAGTTGCCTATTATTTTCTTAATGTAAAACTATGGGCCTGTTTAGCTCCTGGCCACAGCATGCCAATTCTCCTCGCCACAGCCGCCACGCTACAGTGATGTGGCAGACTGTGGCGGTGTGCCAAACAGGCCTTATATAGTTCTCCTAAACTGATCCAGTTTTCTTTTTCACAATAATGGTTCAAAGCAGTGGCAAACTCGTAGCGCTTGGCTAAAAGCAGTGGCAAGGTTGCAATTGTAGCTGCCTATATGTTGTACAGTATCGAAAAGATCATCTTGGTCAAAAGTCTTACTTCGAACACAGCGGATGACCATTTTATATTCTTTTTTATGATTCACAGAGTCAGACGTTTGGAATTTGGATTGGATCCCAAGTTTCGTAGCCAACTACCATGCCTCCTTAGCTTGTTCACTGGTTTATTAACAAAGTCAGCTTCATTTAAACGCTTTCTCAGAAAAAAAAGCTTCATTCATACGCGCTCGGGCTCGACAATATCTTTTTAAATTTTTTTAGGATGATCTTTTTCTTAACAAACTAAATGTGCAAGGCTGGAAATGTCCAATTAATGGGTTGGGCATTCTATTTACGAGCTATCAAGCCCAATTCGACCCTAAGCACCTGAAAAACAACATAGGCCTGAATGCGTTTGTGGGCTCAAGGTACTGATTCTACTATACACACCGCTGAAATTCGCAACTTATTTAGCCATTTTATTGACCTTTTTTTTTGGCTGATCATGATGAATGAACGGGCAGCTTCCTTGTTGGGCGCGGTGCTACGGGAAGGTTTTGCTATTATTTCTCTTTTGCCAAACGCCATTGTCTAACAACAAATGGGTGGAATGGGTGTTCATGTGCAGCGCTCATCCAAACACCATCTCGTGTTATCTAATCAAAACATGTATACCATCTTAACTTGTTTTTTAGTATCTTTTAATAATTCACAGTTAAGTTTTCTTTTTTTTCAAAAAAGATTTTTCTTTATTTAATTTTGGTTGCTAAGAAAGATGATTGCATTGATTTTTTCAAAGGAGCACAACAAGCACGGATGACAGACGCTTGGTCCAGCCACCTTGTTGATTGACAAAACTCATTAGATACCTCCTTTATTTCAAACTTGAACTACAGAAGTTGAGGAACAAAGTTTTCTGTCTAACGAACGAGATAAAGAGTTTAAGGCTTTCTGATCCTTGGACTCAAGCTGAACCCTTTTCTTTTTTTTTGAAAGACCATTACTGAGACAGATGCTTGTATGAGCACCTTCGAGAGACTGGGTTGTCATATCCAATCTCGAGATTCACGAAGTCTCACTATTGACGCATCGTTGTCGCGGGGACATCGCATATCACTAAAAAATACGGCCGATTAATTTCAGGAATAATTCCATAAAATGCGACACCCATACTCAGTCGAGGACTCCAACCCGAGTAGATAAGTTCCACCAAAACAAACCTTACAACCGACCTACGATGAGTTTTCAACCAACCTAGACAAGTCACTTGTACATTTCTAATAGGAAAAGTCCAAATTACTACCTACAATATGAACAAAGTCCGATAAAACCCTAAGTACGTTTTGTTTTATTTTACACCACAACTATCCGAGTCGATCCAATCTACCACTTTAAAAGATTTGTCTTTTTTATTTCTCCATTCACAAGTGTTGTTTTAAATTAAATTTTTTTGGGATGATAGAGGACCATATACCGCCGATTAATTTCTGGAATAATTCCATAAAATGCGACACCCATACTCAATCGAGGACTCCAACCCAAGTAGACAAGTTCCACCAAAACAAACCTTACAACCGACCTACGATGAGTTTTCAACCAACCTAGACAGGTACATTTCTGTCACATCCGGTTTTAGGAATAAAACCAGATGCATCTCATATGTGCGTCAGGATCAAGTTTACACACATATGGTAGACGTCACAAGTGAATATCCATAACCATGCATATGAAAGAGTATAAAAGTATATTTATTACAATCTCACAGTTGATATAAATTTCATAGCGGAAGGCTTAAATAAACGTTTAATTAAACGAAACGAAATAACTCCATCTCCACAAGCAATTGACTGGGGGACTCGCCTAGAATTCCTCAAAATCAGTAGTATAGTCCTCAAAATTCTCCCAATCTGAGCAGCAGTTCGAGTGTGGTCGATGCAATATAAATAAAAAAGCGTGAGCACATGTCGTACTCAGCAAAGTATGGAAATAAATGACATGCTACGCTTTATAAAGTGGAAGGCTGAAAGGATAGCTGCATTAAGCACTTTTAGTTGGTCAAAGTTTTATTAAGCATCTATTTACTATCAGATATAAGTATATACCAACCACAATTAAAATTAATGACATAAACCCGTCAAATTCAAGTAACCACAATTTAGATCATATTCAGATAGATTAATCTTGTGAGGGTTCAGGCCGCTCATGACCGTGAGCACGGCTATTATAACAGTTTTACACTCTGCAGAGGTTGTACACATTCACCACAAGCCGCGATCCCCTTTGCCCGAAAGCATGTACCCTTCCCACACCACGTGGACCGAATACTGGGTTTCACTATGAGACCTTTACAAAGATGCTCTAATAAGTGATACCTCGCTAAGGTTTCTGGTTCAGGAGCAAAGCATAACCCTCCCTAGTGAGTCGCGTATCTTAGCAAAGCCTACCGCTCAAGAGGACCGGGCTATACCTCGTCAACCGCCGCACCTCTCACCTTTCGGGTAAAACTATCCCAAACTAGAATACCTAATTAGTCAGTCAAACCCAGAGCCTTAACCGTTATCAGTAACTGACGCTTTGATGACTGACGATAACTGACAACAGTAATGGCATTATGGCTGGTCAAGAGCGTCCAGGGCCTTCTCTGGTACTCCTTTCAGGAGACCTCTCACTCTCTCCCTCTGTTGTTCTGCTGCTCTCTTGCATTTCTGACGCAAGCCTTGCGCGCATACTGCTTGCGTGAGCAGAAGCCTCCGAACCCTCCCTGCCTTGAGATCCTGCTCGGGATAGGCAGGCGATAATGTTTTTGGGGAGCGTACGAGTACGCGACTGCTCGCTGCGAATGACTACTTCCCGGCGGCAAGCAAACGACTACTTCCTGGTGGCCTGTTTCATCAACCCGAACGACTACCTCCCGGCGTCTGTCTCCCTCAAGCGTACGACTACTTCCTGGAGGCCTGAACGATTTCTTAAAGGAGGCCGTTCCAGGGACTCCACTGCAGCAACTCGTCACTGCACCGAATCAAATCGACTACTTAAAGCAAGGCCAGTCGAGGATGATTCGTCCAGCTGGTGATGGCACACCCGGTGCCTCCGGTACTGGTCCCGCCTCGGGGTACATCCTGAACCTCATCCGTTTCTGGTTTCTCATGTTGTTCATGTTATTTAGGAGATTTAACTTGAACACTCGCACATGCTTTGTTATCACTGGATTACTAACTGTTGCCATGAATTTGTTGCTAATTTCTGGAATTAAAATATATCGAATGTTGCCTAATTTTCTAACAGTCACACTTCTTCTGTCACACACACACACATGATCTCAGTAGAAAATGACACACAAGATGGTGCTGCAATTCCAGCATTTTCTGGACTCTGTATCGGAAAATAAAAGCAAATGAATTACAACTGAAAATCGGGCCTCGACTGGGCCAAATTGCCAGCGCCATGCTCCCTTCACGATGCCTGCCATCCCAGGCATCAGGAACATGGCGCGTGAGACGCGCTCCCCATGTGGACCAAGCACATGTGTAATAGCTCACCACCATGCTCAGCTACCTGTCCCTAGCTATGCGCCCTACACAGACTAGGACAAATGTTTTTCTAGGTGACTAGGAGACAATTTGTTAAGCAACACGCACTACCAGAATCCTTCACATCCGCCCGCCTCCTCCGCCTCGGCCATTTTTGGACCCGGTGCTGATGGGGCTTCAGCACCGGGTCCAACGGCTAGGAGCGGGGGTGGCGCGTGGATGTGTCAGGGCGGACACATTAGCACCGGGTCGTGGCTAATGCCCCCCCTTTAGCACCGGGTGCAGCCAGCAACCGGTGCTAATGTGCCGAGGCCATTTAGCACCGGTTGCTGGCTGTACCCGGTGCTAAAGGGTACGCATTAGCACCGGGTCTTGCCACGACCCGGTGCTAATGTGTTTGAATATAGGGGCTTCCTCCTCCCCCGCCCGAGCCAGCTGAACACTTAGGCGCTGTGTTCATGCTGCTTGGCCGTGGGAGGGGAGGTGCTGCCCAAATTTTTTTCAAAATTTGTGAAGATTCTACTCATCTAAGGAGCACTACAAGGTACACTCTTTCATTCTCTAATGTTTTATTTAGCTTGTAATCCTTCTATGATTTAGAAATAGAGGGATTTGTGAATCAAAGTAAAGCTAGCTAGAGAGAGCTTGTGTGCTTGGATGAGAGAGAGGAGAGAGCTTGAGTTCATGGTGGAGAGAGTGTTCATGTTGTGTTTTAAATGGAGAGAGAAGGCAAGCTAGTTAGTATTTTGTTTTGTATGACTTGTGAATAGTTATAAGGCTTATAGTAATGTAGTTTTAGAAATTACTAGAAAATCAATATAAAATGCTAGAAAATCTTATAAATTAATAGAAAATCTTATAAATTACTAGAAAATCAATATAAAATGCTAGAAAATCTTATAAATTAATAGAAAATCTTATAAATCTTATAAATCTTAGGTACCGTATCAAATAACATGTTCCCATTCTCAGTAGCTGATGACCCAAGCATCCTGTTAGCAGCGGAGGAGACACCGTATCTACGGCGTGATCACAATCAAGGAACATTTGTAAAGAGGAAGTTTATTAGTGTCCGAGTAAACGATGATGCCATGTAATTTAATTGCACTATGTTCCACCCAATTTGTAATAACTATATTTGCATTTATGTTCCACCTATGTTCTAAGATTTTCTATTGATTTATAAGATTGTTTTTATTAATTCTAGCATTTTATATTGATTTTCTAGTAATTTATAAGATTTTCTAGTAATTTATAAGATTTTCTAGTAATTTATAATATTTTCTAGTAATTTATAAGATTTTCTAGCATTTTATATTGATTTTCTAGTAATTTATAAGATTTTCTAGTAATTTATAAGATTTTCTATTAATTTATAAGATTTTCTATTAATTTATAAGATTTTCTAGCACAGGGCCTTTAGAACCGGGTCGTGGCTGCAACCGGTGCTAAAGGGCCTTTAGCACCGGGTCGTGCCTGCACCCGGTGCTAAAGGGCCTTTAGCACCGGGTCGTGCCTGCACCCGGTGCTAAAGGCCACGACCGGGCCGCGGACCGGCCTGGCCACGGAGGCCGTGCGGCAGCTGGCCACGTCACCGGGCGCACACGAGCCACGTCACTGGATGAACAAGAACAATTTTTCTTTTTAATCTCTGTATAAAAGTTGTAACTAGTCGTTCTCCCTCGTACAAACTTCAAAAAAGATCATTTTTCTTCCTAAAAATTCCTAAAATCATACTCTATCAAGTTATGAAACTTATTAATGTTATTATTTTGAAAAATCTTCTCGTGTTTGAACAATCCAAATTTTGAATTAAAAATGACAACTACAACCAAGGTTTTTTTCACACTAGGTGATGTCAAATGAAAAAGTGATGAATACCAAAGTTTCATATTTCATCATGATCTACAATCTTTATTTAGGTCATTTTGTCATTTTCAAAATGGGTAATAACATGTAGTACAAATTTGACAAGTCTCTAACAAAGTTTTAGAAACTATGCGAGTGAATCTAGGATTAATGAACAATATATACTACCACTTTCTCAAATGCAAAAATGTCTTAAATAAAGATTGTAGATCTTGATGAGATATGAAATTTTGGTATTCATGACTTTTTCATCTAAGACCATTTAATGTTCCAAAATCTTTCATTTAGTTATCAATTTTTGTAATTTATAAGATTTTCTAGTAATTTATAAGATTTTCTAGTAATTTATAAGATTTTCTAGTAAGTTATAAGATTTTCTAGTAATTTATAAATTTTATATTAATTTATAAGATTTTCTAGTAATTTATAAGATTTTCTATTAATTTATAAGATTTTCTTATTTATTATATATTTTTAATAGGTATTAATAACTGAATTAAAACAAGTATTAATAACTATATATTAAAAACTATATTTATAAGATTCCCAAATAGTAGCCCCCGGTGCTAAAGGCCGGTTTGGAAACAGGGCGCCAAACGAAAATTTGGGGCCTTTAGCACCGGGTTGATCTAAAATCCGGTGCTAAAGGCCCCCAATTTTCGTTTGGCGCCAGTTACGGCCTTTAGCACCGGGTGTAGAAGACCCGGTGCTAAAGGGGGGGCCTTTAGCACCGGGTCGTGGCTGCACCCGGTGCTAAAGGCCTTCGTCTGGCGCACAGTTACCCCCTTTAGCACCGGGTGTAGAAGACCCGGTGCTAAAGGGCCTTTAGCACCGGGTGGTGGGAAGACCCGGTGCTAAAGGGGGGGCATTTAGCACTGGGTGCAGCCACGACCCGGTGCTAAAGGGCCTTTAGCACCGGGTCGTGGCTGCACCCGGTGCTAAATGCCCCGGACCTATATAGGCCGGGGACTTCTCTCCCCTCCCTCACTTCGCCCTCGTCTCCTCAGATCGAAACTGCCGCCTCGTCTCCTCAGCCGCCGCCGCCCGTCGTCCCCGCCGCCGTCGTCGTCCCCGAGCCCGTCGTCCCCCCGCCCACGCCGCCGCCACCCGTGGTCCCCGCGCCCACACGCCGCCGCCGTCGCCGTCCCCGCGCCCGTCGTCCCCGCGCAGGTAAATGAGGAATGGTGGCGATGGGCAATGGTGGCGATCGATGATGTAGCTTGATCCCATTTCATCGATTATGTATATTGTTTTGTGCAGCAATTTATTAGGAAATGTCAAAAGATTGGAGCTTTTAGTCTGCTATGTGGCATGTGGGCTTTGACTCATATGCTCTTCTCTGCTGTAAATCTGAATGTTCTATCTTTGCTAAATGGGAATGGTAAAACTAATTTCAAGGATTTAGTGGAGATCTCGGTGTTTTCCAAACCACTTCAAGAGTGTGATTTAGGAGCTATAGTTGTTTTGTCCTTCCTAGGTATTTCTCAATTCCAATGGATTCCCTGACAGGTGATTAGTGTTCATTTAGGTGTTCGTATAGAATTATAAAGTTCCAAATTATAGTTTGTTTGACTCTTTTTACCACAAGTTTGACCGCTCGTCTTATTCAAAAGAATTGTGTAAATATAGTCAAGTTATGGGCCTAGCCAATTTGAAGACTTGAAGAGGCTCCCTGATATTCGTCATGTATATTGGAAATGTTCATTTAAATGTATATTGGAAATTCTATGTATATTAGAAATATATGTGCTTCATTTAAATGTATATTGGAAATGTTATATGTTTGAAATGTATATTGGAAAATGCTTCATTTAAATGTATTGGAGATATTTACATTGAAATGTATAATGGAAATGTTATATGTTTGAAATGTATATTGGAAAATGCTTCATTTAAATGTATATTGGAAATTCTATGTACCCGAACCCACCGTGCACCCGAACCCCTTAGCGAATCCGTTTTTTCGCGCACCGACCCCCCTTAGCGAACCCTTAGCGAACCCTTAGCGAATCATATTGGGAATATGTATGCTTTGTATATATTTTTTATCAATTATTTTTAATTCTATAGATGGCGGACAACAAGAACCCCATCCCACCCATGCAAGAGGACAACAACAACCCCGTCCCACCCATGCAAGAGGACAATAACACCCCTGTCCCACCCATTCAAGAGGACAACGACACGTTCTTAGCGAATCAACTTTTCAATATGGTAACCCAACCAATGTCCATGGATGATGTGTTGGGGATCATTGGAAGGGCCGAAAATGTTGAAGGGGCCGCCAATGTCCAGGCCGAAAATGTTGAAGGGGCCGGTAACGAGCCCTCGTCTAGTCAGGTGTGTATATAGATAACATAAATTTGTACTGTACATGTCAATTATGTATACCATCTCTATATCATCTCGTATATATGTAATTTGTGTAGGCCGCCTCTGCTTCTACAAGTCAAAACGATCGACCACGAAGAAGCTGAAGGATGTCAAGTTACACATCACCCGAGTGGAGGATGACGGGGAGCCAGTTGAGCCCCCAAAAGTGGCCAAGAAATTTGTATCTCAGTGCGGGGTAATTGTATGGGACAATGTGCCCATTAGTATCAGAAAATGGAAGTCCACGGACCCCACTGAGGAGTACGTGCTCCCCGATACGGAGAAGGAGATGCTATGGAGGGAATTAAAGGCAATATTCGACTGGCCTAGCACTCATGAAGCAGAACTGAGGGATTGGACAATGAAGAAGATGGCAGTTCTGTTTCAGGATTTCAAGAAGAAGTTGTACTCGCAATTTCTCAAAACCGGAGAGGCCCCGGATCCTGAGAAGTATAAGAAGATCACCAATGACGAGTGGGAAGCATTCATTGAGTACAAAACCTCCGAAGAGGGTGCAACGGCTAGCGCTAGAAACGCTGGAAACGCCGCAAATAAGAAGTACTCTCATAAGATGGGTTCGGGAGGTTACAAGGCAAGCATCGCTAAATGGGAGAAGATGGAAGAAGATCTATATGCTAGAGGCATCACTCCAGCGACACATGACTGGCCCACAAGGACCAAGCATTGGTACTATGGTCATGGAGGCACCCTAAGCCCAATCGACGGCTCCTTAGTTTTTCCCGAGGACTTGCGAGAACTAGCTCAGCGTCTCCTCGATATCCTCAGGGCATCTGATAGGGGAGAATTTGTTGCCGATAGAGACAGAGATGAGCTAACCTATGCCTTAGGGAACAAGGAGCATCCTGGACGGACGCGCGGCGTAGGCACAAGCATCTCATGGAAGAAAGGTTTCCAAGAGCACGCCGCCACCTATAGGAGCCGTTCGAGGAAGAAGGCCGAATATGAGCAGAGGGTGAGGGACCTAGAGCAAACGGTTGCCGCCCAGGGCTCAAAGCTCCAAGAAATGGAGTCAGAGATGGAGCGACGGATGAAGGTAGCATGGCTGCAGATACAACAAGCCACAGGCGGGACCGGTTCCACAGAGCCTGCACCTCTCCAACAAGCCGCAGGTGGGACCGGTTCCACAGAGCATGCACCTCTCCAAGATGCGGCCATTATTAGCCCTCCACAACAATATCAAAGCAGTCACGCTTCCACATAGGCCGCCGAAGCGGTCCGTTACACCGTGGATGAAATAACTCAACGGACCGCGTGCGAGCTTGTCGTCAGGCAGAAGAACTTAGTTGTGGTGGTACGTATGCGACCTTAGTTCATACTGCATACATTTCACCGTAAATACCATTCATTTACTAACTTTCTTTGTGACTACTAACTTATCAGGTCGCATACGGTATGACCAAACGTGTGGAAGAAGGGCAAAAATGGCACTCCAATGACATTCCACATGGTTACGTACCTGTTGAGGTGGAGCAAGTCGTCACCAGCTGGGAAGACTTGGAACTTGACATCCCCGGAGGTGACGGAGAAACAAAACTCAGTCAGTGTTCTCACTGCATCATTCTATGGAGCAAGGCAGACGTCGTCATACCCGGTACACCTGCGGCTACCAACAAGCCCCCGTCACCTCCAAGAGATCCACAGGATCATGACGATTCTCCGGGATCTCCTGATGCAAGCCCGTCTCCTCCGCCAAAGAGGTCTCCGTCTCCTCCACCGAAGAGGTCTCCGTCTCCTCCGCCAAAGAGGTCTCCGTCTCCTCCGCCGCGGAGGTCTCCACCCCCTCCGCCAAAGAGGGGACGCCGCACTAAAGCCTCTGCCCCCACTCCACCAGCGAAGAAGGCGCGGAAAACCAAAGAGAAGCCCGCACCAGAGAAAAGAGCGGGTGAGAAGACTCTAGAGGAGCTCGAAGCCTCGGTCAAAGCAGACACAAAGAGGCAAATGGCCGAGTGGAGGAAAAAACCTGAGCCGGAGCCGAAGCTTGATCCCACCGTCGTCAAGTCATTCCTCGGTAATTTGAGCAAGGGTCAACAGAAGGAAGTAATAGTAACAGACTATGACCGCTCATTACTGAAATCTCGCCGGAAGCGGAAAGCTGCAGATAAGGAGGCGGGCCCATCCAAAAAGGTTCCTCAGCTCGGCCAGCAACCTCAGCGGCCCTTGGGTCCATTGCCATCTCTGGACGAGCTTAACGTGCAACGAGTAATGGCCGAGACTGGACTAACCAGAGCGCAAGTCCTGGGGGAAGAAGAGGTGCGTGTAAACACAACGCTGAGGTGGCCGTTTAATCTTGGTGAGCCTATGGTCCCTCCTGAAATGGAGAGGAAGCTACAGACGAAGATGCGCCGATTCCATGAGTGGTACTTGGAAGAATCAAGAAGGAATAAACGGCGCATAATCAAAGTAGGCGTGAAGGACCATGATTTCTACAATGGTGACGAGGATTGGGTGTGGCTGAGGTTTAAGGATATATATGAGTTGTACCACCGCGACGCCATGGACATGGATTTGATCACCTGTTGGACACTGTAAGTACTTTGTTGTTGCTTATAATTCACAGTTTGAAAACAATAATTCCAATCTATGCTGACGCGAGCTTTATTTATTGCTTAACATATGTAGAATGGAGATTCAAAAATGTCGGAGATCCGGGATATATGACGTTGGTTTCGTGGATCCTCGAAGGATAAGTGAAGAAATGATATTGATGAATCCTGAGGAAATATATGGAAACCTATACAAGTATATTAAGAAACAAAATTACTGCGACTCCATACTAATCCCGTACAACATCGAGTGAGTACATACACAGGCTTCTTCTTATACTGTCTGTGTACTAATTCATTTCTGATTATAATGTATACATGTGCACAGATTCCACTGGTTCCTAATAATATTGTGTCCTGACCGGGGTGTCGTGAACGTCTTTGATTCGTTGCACACTCCAAAAAAAAAAACTACAGAACATCATGGACATGATGACAAGGTGATGTATATTTTCCCCTACTTAATTCACCCCTTACACTCGCAATGACTTAACTCAATTTTTTTGTTCGCAGGGCCTGGATTCAATTTCGTCAAGAACACCCGGAAATTCAACATGAAACACTAAAATGGAACATTGGCTTTCCGGTAAGCAAGTAATTTGTACATGTAGGCCTCGGCTAATATATTATATGAATTTTACTTAATTTCTTTTGGTCGACAGTGTGCCAAACAGGGGCCGGGAAATAATTTATGTGCATACTATGTTTGCGATTTCATGTGGAATTGGGGACATAAAAAGCTTACACAACAGGATATTATGGTAAGTAATAATAAACACATTTCCATTATTATTAAGTGCACAATTATTGTCTCCAACTCGGCGGATTAAATATCTTTCAATTATTTGTAAATTACAGATGTTCAACCTGAAGGAAGAGTCCCTAGAGCTAGAAAGAATTGACGCAATTGCAGAACAGCTCGTCGGATGGATCTGGGACGAGGTCGTCAATCCCCGAGGAGAATACTACTCGCCAGTACTGGAGGACGTGCCGGACAGTCCAACAAGCTAGTCGTCTATCTTAATTAAGTAGAAAATACAGTTTAAATATATATAACTCGAGTTGACATGCATGAATATCTACTTTTGTAATATATATGTCTTCTATTTTGATGAAATGTCAGCTAGTATGAATATAGAGTCGGCCGAATACGCATTAGAATACACGTATTAGAATATATACGTATATAGACGTGCACGCATGGCTACTGAAAAAAGCAAAAAAAAAAAAGAAATCCGGGGCCTTTAGCACCGGTTGCAGACAGCAACCGGTGCTAAAGGCAGGCCCTTTAGCACCGGGTGCAGCCACGACCCGGTGCTAAAGGCCCTGCTAACGGCGCTGCGGGGCAGGCCCTTTAGCACCGGGTCGTGGCTGCACCCGGTGCTAAAGGGGTACCCCTTTAGCCTCGGATTAGTTGCACCGGGTGGGAAACCTGGTGCTAAAGGGCTTTCCCACCCGGTGCAGATGTCGATCATTCTGGTAGTGACGCCCAATAATTATTCAACAAATAAAACCACCATCACTGAGGTTCGCATGCTGTGATGATGACGACTACTGGAGACCACCACCGGCCTTGGGCTTCAGACGACAAAGGCGGCGCCAAGGGTAGGGAGACCTGGTGGTCCATGTCCATGCCGGTAGGAATGGGGAGCTCGAAGCCGCGGCCGTTGGACACAAATGTCGGGAGCACATTGGGATAGTCTGTCAAGGTAGCAGTAGGCATCGGCATCATCATCAGTTGTGTGATGTTGATCTTGGACCTGGAGCTGGACGAGGACGACGATGCAGACGAGGAGGAGGAGCAGCTAGAGCCCAAAGCAAGGTTCTTCTTGTTCTTGCGGCTGCTGCCACCGACAGGGACATTGCGGAGACTGCCACCCTGTGTCCAGTAGCGGCGGCAGGCCTTGCACAAGTAGCGTGGCTGGGTCATGGTGTTGTTGTTGTAGTAGCAGAATTTGGTGTTGGTGGAGTGGCAGCGCGGGCACTCGAGGGCCTCATTCTGATGTGGCCGCGGTTTACGCACCCCATCGCCGTCGTCCCTTGCTGCCTCCTGCGCACGCACCAAAGTAAATCAAATTATGATGCACAGATTATATTAGAAGCAACACTAACAATAAAGCATATGAAATGGTTTCCATTATATAAGGAAATTAAAAGGAGAGAATATATGCATTCATGATGGTCTCGGAGAGTGAGAAGTGCATCGATATGACTATATGAGCTCAACATAAGTTGAAGTTGCCGGCTGCGTGATGTGCTAAGGCTAAAGAGAGAGTACATACTATATTATTATTGCATTATGGTTCATCTTTATTAGTAATCGACCAACGACCAATGCACAAGGGTTAATTAATTAGAAAGGAAAAGACTCAAATAATGATTATTTTTTTAGCTAGCTAGCTAGATGACTTAATAAGAAAACACGTGAACACAGCTACTCGGAAAAGCACATTCTCTAGAGTGTTAAGAATTTTGGACCACCCATTCATGTAATTGAACAGCCCCCACCCCACTTCTTTTCAGTAAATCGTTCACGACACTCCCATTAGGACCCGGCCATAGTGTATGTGGGCCACATTTCACCTTCCTTAATTCAGGGGGTTATATAGGCTTTTTTTTTCTTTTCTGTGCCCATTTCTTTCCTATAGATTGACCATCGCTATCCAGTATCTGGGCACGTGTTGAAATTTGGGCCATAAATTCATGTCATCTGACGGCCCATTTTCTCAACTCTCATCCCACAACATAATGTTTCTCCGATTAATCCCCACCCTCCCCAATGTTATGCCATCATCTAGCCATGGCTCGACATTCTACACCAAGATATGCCACATAAAAGGATGCGGATAACGCGCGACGGGTCACGCGTTAGGCAACCGCGTGACCCGCCGCCGCCGCTGCAGCTGCAAGGCCCCCTCTCCCGCCATATCCTCCTCCGGCTACGGCGGCATCCGCTGCCTCCGCCGCCGCCCACCACCGCGGCCGACGCTAACCTGTCGGCCGCGTTCGCCGCGGCCCCCTTTGCCCCCGCCGCCCGCACCTCCCCCGGCTCCGGCGGCCTCCGCGGCTTCCGCCGCCGCCCACTGCCGCGACCGTGGTAACCTCATCGGCCGCCGTTTCTCCTCCGCCTTCTCCGCCCCCGCCGCCCGCACCATCCACCGTGGGTCCTCCACCGCCCGGCCGGCGGCGCCATCACCTCCCGGCTTCCATCCCCGCCGCCTCCCCCCAACCCCCTTCTAGGTCCACCGGCGACCGGAGCCCCCCCCCAGGAAACCCCGGAACCCTAACCCGGCGCCGCCCTAACCTTCTTCTCCCGCTCCGGCAGCAGCGCGCGGCGGCGCGAGTGGGTCGTGCGCAAGCGCGTCCATGCAACCCAGTGCACTATAGACTTAGCGCACCTAAAAGCCTTAGCCCCCCATCAATACGACCTAATTCCATGACTATGATGACCTGTCCATTGTTCCCGCACCCCAAACCATCCACTTGCTTCGCTCCTCTCCCGTGGCTCCCTCTCACTAGATTCACCAGCGCACATACCCGATTGGCTTTTCCAAGATGACGACATAATTCCCCTGTCTCTTTACTCATCACTACCACAGTGGCCGCTTTCCCTTTATGCTTACAAGGCCCCAGTGAGGCCCCCTACCATGAACCCTCAACTTGTCAGCATGTTGCTAGAGTCAAACATGAAAGTACAATATAGCTTTCCCTATGTATCATATCACTCGGTCGATGCTGGATTATGAAACATATATATAGTAGTTGACCCATTTAATCGATCGAGAATACGCACACACTATCTACTAACTATTTGGGCACTACCAATTATACATACAACTCAATTCCTAGCAGCTAGCTAGGGTACTCTATATTAGGGAGGAAAACTGCTAGGTATAAAAAAACTAAACTGGTGGGGTAAGACCGTCCCACGGTTTTTCATTAAGAAGAATAAACCTTCTTCCCGGTTTAGAAAAAAGGAAGAGGTCCATTTTTTACCATCCAACTATAGACAAGGTTTGGTTTCGACCATGGAATTCCAAAACCAGAAATCATCGACCATCTAACTATTAAAACTGTTCATGTTTGGTCCGTTGCTGACTTGTGGAACCCACTGCCACATGTCATACACGTAAGCAAAACCACCAACCAAAACCACTAGAGGGCCAAATATCAACGGTTTTGATAGTTGAATGGTCAATGATTTCTTGTTTTGGAGTTTGATGGTGGAAGTCAAACCGTGGCTATAGTTGGATGGTCAAAAATGGACTTCTTTCTAGAAAAAACCCACTGCCAACAAGCCGGCGAGGGGAATTTTTTCAGATGACCTGAAAATTCGCTCCCACGAGGAGTCGAACCCGCGACCTCAGGCTGCTACTAAAGCATTGCAACCACCAGGCTACAAGCTCGTTCGCAAAAATCGCTAGGTATGCTGCATGTTCTGTGATTGTACTCCTTGATGAAATTAAGATACAACAAGCAGCAGCTGATTCATGGCATTCAAATAAATTAGAACTTATCGTCCATCGAGCTAGTTCACGGCACCCAGAAGAAGAATCATATGCATATACATAAATAAGCATGGATCCATTGATATGCGAAATATGGATCTGAACGAAGGCAATGATTATATTAGGAAAAGATAAGGAAACCGGAGCGAGAAGATCAAGGGATGAAGGTGGTTACCTTCTTGTGGTGGAGAGCAGATGTTGCAGTGTTGCTGGTGGTGCCGGAGATCATGTCCATGGATCCTTCCGTCCGCCAAGCTGTATATAACGAATAAAGGATTGATGAATCCACCAAATGAATAGGGCGTAGGATCGATTGAAGCAAAGCAAAGAGACCAGCCCATGAAAATCAGCGCAATTGATGAGTCGAACCTATAGCCAAACTGCAGCAAGGGCTAGAGGACGACGAACCAGCAGCTTCCAATCCCTCTCGATGCTAGTAGTGGGAGGAGGGAGAGAGATTGAGAAGAGAGATGTTGTGAGAAAGATGCCTTCAGTTGTAGCGAGAGAGAGAGAGAGAGAGAGAGAGAGAGAGAGAGAGCAAACGGAAGGATGGATGGCGTGAGGACCTGCGTACTGTGGGCTGCAGCAGCCAGCGCGCGGTGAGGTGGAAATGGCAGGTCGGTTTTTTGGGAAAGCAACCACGCGGTGCGGCAACTAGCTGATGATGACGCATGCACGGCATAGAACCATGGTCTCACACCCGGGTCTGACCCACCGATCGAGATGCCTTCCTTGCTAAGTCTTCTCTTCGGTTTGCATGCAACAAAAATGTCATATGCATGTGCTGACAATCAATACAAGTGTAGCCAGTGGTTGAACATTTGTGGATTTTAAGCCATTTAGATGCCCACAAATATTTTATCAAAGCTTTAGATAACAAGGGTTAAAAGGGGCAGTAAGGTTCAGAGATTCTCGACATCAAAATGTAGTTGGTAGTCTACTATTGTAGATGATCTGTCAAGTTTTCATCGTTTTATGGCCGTGCCAATGTCCTAAACAAACTGAGCAAGACGATCACGTATCATGCATGATGTTATAGAATTTTTATGTGTTCCGAAGGATGTTTTGTATAGCTAGCACTTGCAAAATTGTAGCCAGACTTTTATATTCTCCAAGAATGCCGCTGAAGCTATAACTTTTATCTCTAGCCTTCTTCTTAATTTTTCTTAGCTAACTTGCGATGTTAGTTCGGGGGTGGTAAGGTTGCAATTTCCCGTTGCTGTAAACCCCAGTTTTATACCGTTTTATTCCCAACCTCCACTAATAGAGAGACCCTGATACGTATTGACCAATACGTCGGTGTGTTTAATGCATTTCTAGAGGTGGATTCAGCCGATGAACCAGGTATGCTAACTAAACGTGCTGGTGAGTATCTGCACGGGTACGTTAAAGTGAACGTATTTGCTCAGTTTTAAACCAATTAAAATAAAGTCATATTGTTGCCGGTGTAATATGACAAGTTTTTATGTTTTATCCACAGATTAGACCGTACACACGTAGTTGTGAATTCGAGATGGCCCACGAAGTTGAAGCGCTTTGTCTTACTAAAGGCTAATGTTGTACAGCTATATATACGTACTCTCTGATATAGTTCTTGTTCGCCCCAATTTCTCTGTCTACTAGATCTATACACGGTCGTGCTATCTCTTTATCTCACTAGTCCCTCAGCTCAGGGGCGGAGCTAGGGGTTGGGCCCTGCGGGCCACGGCCCACCATAGAATTGTGATTGCACAATTTTCTAGTAGATTAGTGAGGGAAGTTTTTCTAGTACAATTTGCTTCCACAATTTTCTAGTAGATTAGGACTTACCATAGGCCAACGCCCTGCCACTATTTTTTATCAGTTGCTAGTGAGGGAAGTTTTTTAACCACCTCAAAAATCCGCTCCCATTGGGAGTCAAACCCGGGACCACTACAAGAATAACTCACATCCGCACCCCTCATATGCCTCGGTGCACTCAAGATCCGGTGCTAATGTAACGTTAGCACCGGGTGTGAAATTGGGGCGCCCTTGGGAACCCTTTAGCACCGGGTGGTATTACGACCCGGTGCTAAAAGTCCCCTTTAGCACCGGTTGGTGTTACAACCCGGTGCTAAAGGGTCCCCCTCCTTTAGCACCGGGTGGTATTACCACCCGGTGCTAAAGGGTCACCCTTTAGCACCGGGTGGTGTTACGACCCGGTGCTAAAGGCCCGTTAGCACCGGTTCGTAAATACGATCCAATGCTAATGTAGGTGTCACATGCTACTTCAAAAGGAGCACAACTTTAATCCTATCACATGTGCTGCGTAGGTGAGATGGTTAGGTGGGTGCGCGCGAGCCAAGAGGTCTTGAGTTCGAATCCCGCAACACGCAAATATGCAAATATTTTTGGCTAGTGCCCCCACCTTTAGCACCGGTTATTTGACCTGGTGCTAAAGGTGGCACCCCTTAGCACCGGAAGATTGGCACCGGGTGGGAAACCCGGTGCTAAAGGGCTTTCCCACCCGGTGCCAAAGTGCATCATTCTGGTAGTGGACCTAGAGGTGCTAGCTACTCAGTTTTCTTAACCACTAGGCCATGGACCCTTTTGCCCCCACTTAGTTTCTCTCCATTGATCATGACCATCCTGTAGGATCTAACCATATTTTGTCCTTGCATGTCATCAATTTTGAGTTGTCATTTCATGGGATCTAGCCACCCATTTCTCAGTCCATACTTTGGTTCATCGGTTCAGGTGATCCAATGACTAACTTCTCTACCCACTTCTTTTCTATCGATTGACCATGACACTCCTATAAGACATGGCTAGTGTGTGTTGAAATTTGGTCCACATGTTCAAGTCATCCAATGGCCCATTTTCTCAAACACCATTCGCCAACCTAATCTTTTCCCCATCAATCCCCTCCCTCTCCTAACCCCCTCTCCTCTAGTCCTAGATGAAAGGGTCCGGTTCCTAAGTTTTTATAGTCCCAGGCAAAGGTACCCAGATTAAGAATCCCTTTAGTCCCACTTCTTGCACCCAAGACTAAAGGGTATGCAATGTCAAAAATAAAATTATTGCAATCCAAGGGATTTAAACCCAAGACCTCTTTGCTTCCATCACACAAAGCTTCCTTACCACCCCACCTAAGCAACACATGTGACTTTGACTGTGATGTTTTTATTTTGAACTAACCCGTGAGTCACCCTTTAGTTTGGGTTGGAAACCTCAACCGGGACTAAAGGACCCTTAGATCTAGGTTGATAGCCCAAACCTGGACTAATATGAAACCATTTAGTCCGGGTTGGTGTTATCAACTACGACTAACACCTCGAGGCCCTCCGGGTTCTGAACCCCAACCTAGACTAATGTGGACCATTTTAGTCTAGTTTGGTGTTACCAATCAGGTGTAAAAGATCTCTTAACCCCTTGAAAATTACATCTAGCACTAATGACCACAATAATCCTGAGCCCATATTTATTCGAGGAAAAAATGTGGGCTAGAAGGCCCTTTCTCTACTAGTGTCTCCTTGGTCCCCTCTCACTAGATTCACCACCGCACATACTCAATCCGCTTTGCCAAAATGACGACTTAATCACCTAGTCTCTTTGCTCATTGCTACCACCATGGCCACTTTCCCTTTATGCTCACGAGACTCTAGTGAGCTGCCCTACCCTGAACCCTCACCTTGTCATCATGTCGCTAGAGTCAAAGAGGAAAGAAAAATATAGTTTTCCCAAAAAATCATATAACTCAACGATGTTGGATTATGAGACATATATACGGTAGGCGGCCCAATTGATCGACAGAGAATACACATTGGGGAGATAGCTAGCGTACTCTACATTGGGGAGGAAAACAATCGCCTGATATGTGACACGTTGTGTGATTGTACTCCTAGTTGATTACAAGATAGAACAAGTAGTAGAGCTGATTCATGCCACATAAATAAATGAGAACTTATCATGGATCGATCTAGTTCACCACACCCAAAAGAAGAAGCATGTGCATATACATAAAGAAACATGGATTGATGGATATATCATGGAGTGGAACGAAGGAAAGGATTATATTAGGAAAAGAAAGGAAAGCTGAGCGAGAAGATCGACAGATGAAGGTGTTTTTACTTGCTTGTGGTGGAGAGCAGATGGTGCAGTGTTGCAAGTGGTGCTGCTGATGATCATGTCCATGGATCCTTTGATTTGGTCCGCCAAACTGTATATAGCAAATAAAGGATCGATGAACCCACCAAAAGGAAAGAGCATAAGATCGATTGAAGCAAAGCAAAGAGATCCACCCATGAAAATCAGCGCTAATGATGAATCAAACCTGTAGCAAAACTCCAGAAGGACTAAAGGACGACGGACTGGCAGCTTCCAATCCCTCTCGATGCTGAGAGAGAGAGGGAGGAGGGAGGGAGATGCCTTTGGTTGTATAGAGAGAGAGAGAAAGAGAGAGAGTGAGTGAGATAGAGAGAGAGAGAGAGAGGAAAAGGAATAATGGATGGCGTGAGGACCAATGTGCTGTGGGCTGCATCTGCAAGCGCGCGGTGATCGAGGTGAAAAAGGCAGGCGGGTTTTTCGAGAAAGCAACCAGACGGCGCGGCAGCTAGCTGATGATGACACATGCACGGCGTGATGGTGAGGCGTATAGCCATGGTCTCACACCCGGTTCCGACCCACCGATCGAGATGCCTTCCAAGCTAAGTCTTCTCTCCCGTTTGCATACAACAAAAATGTCACATGCATGTACTGACAATCAATACAGGTGTCATCCGTTGATGAAAATTTTAGGGTTGGATGTGATTTAGATGTCAAATAATTGATCAAAGATATAGACAATAAGGCTTTGAGGGTGCAGTAAGTTGCAAAGTTTTTTTTGTGGGCAAAGTAAGTTGCAAAGATTGTTGACATCAAATTGCTGTTGGTACTCTACCACAGTGGATGACTTGTCAACTTTTCATCATTTCACTGTCGTGCCAATGTCCTATATATAGCGATGGCAAAATTCACTACTAGAAACAGGGATTTTAAGGACGGGCATAAACCTATTTGTAGGTGTGGCTCCGACATGCGTTCACTGGGTTTCGAACCGCTTAACTCCGGCCAGGAGCGTGGCTTCATCTCCGCTGCACCACACAATCACTTGTGACTCAATGCAATATGATTTCTTTTTATATTAAATCTAAAAGTATTTCTAGGGGCCGGCCACTCCATCATCCGCCCCTAGAAATCCTTTCCAGGGGTTGGTAACCCCATCACCTACCCCTGGAAATGGCACTCCTGACCCGCCGCTGGAAATGACCATTTATAGGGGCGGGTCATCCATCACCCCGTCCCATGAAATAATGACCCCATGATGGGTGACGCTGTGGCCTGCCCCTTCAAATGCTTCTCTAAGGGCGGGCCACAATCTACAGTAACTCATTCTTTTAGGAACCGGTGAATTTTTGGTCCGCCCCTAAAAAAAATTCAAGTAGCACCTACAAATCGTTTTTCTAGTATTGATTGCAGCTGGACTTTTATATTTTCTAAGAATGACGCTCGAACTACAACTTCTATCTGTGTGCTTCTTTTTAACGTTTTGTAGCTAACTTCTGATAATAGTTCCAAGGGGTGGTAAAGTTCCAATTGCCCCTTCTGTAAAGTCTGATTGTGCGAAGTCCACGTTCATGCATCAAAAGATCATGTCAGTTCATTTCGGTTTAATATTGATTTTGGGGAAAAATCTTAGGTGGCCATAGGTATCACCTTTGTTTTGTTACTAGTTTTTTCCCGTGCATTTTTATAGGAGCAAAAAACTTTCAATGCAATAAGAGGAGTATCAAAAATTATAATCGGTTGTGAAATATTATGTTTTCTGCTAAATGTGTAGGGAGCCTTTTGCCAGCTATTTGGTCTAACACGAGAATATTTTTAAGAGTACTACTACAAATAAATCTTCATAAACAAACTTTACTGAAAATACAAATATAGATTTTCGAGGATAATATTTATTTCAAATGTATGATAGCTATGATGCCAGATCCAAGCCAAAATACATTGAAATCCGTCCGGATAGTAAACCTCCAAATATAGGTTTAAAGAATATTTGTTTGAATCCACTATAGATCTTATGGTAACAGATACAAGTCAAATGGATCACTATTGATTTATAGAATATACTCAAAAAGTTTTATGATTTTTGGATACCATCTAATGGTTAAACAGCTTAGGCGAAAACTCAATTATACCATTCGATGAAGAATTTTTTTTCAAATATACTGTAGTTATGACGCCAAATCAAGGCATGCTACTAAGGAATCAGAAAAAAAGACCGGGATATACCGCGATGGGTCGCGCGATAGAGGACGGCGCGACGCCCACAGATCCCATCCGCTGTTAGATTTTATTCACGCGGCGTCATACCCTGCTCCCAGTCTCGCCTCTCCCCGTCGTGGCTTCTCTATTGCTGCATCGGCGCCCCCCCTTCTCCGTGGCTTCTCCCTTCCCCCAATGGATTTTCCCTCCCTGTCAATCCCTCCCCCCCCCCACCCCCCTATATCTCTTCCCTGTCAATCCCTCCCTGCCCCGTTAATCCATCCCAAGTCAATCCCTCCATCCCTGTTAATTCGTGTCAACTATTGCTGATGTGTGAAAATCTAGACCAGTTCCTATCAATTCAATTTGTGAGTAAATGGAACAGCAGGTAACTTTTTACATCTCCTTCCTCTATTAATGTGCTATCATGTGTGTGTGTGTGGGCGGGGATGTGAGGAGATGTAAACTCAATCTCCTCTGGTATTAATCTCAATTTTTGAGGAGATGGCAATGTGTGGGCTTGTATTTGTTTTCGCCATCATCCCCTATACTGTAAATACTAGATGCAACTTGTGTGATGTCAATTTGTGTGTTATATTCATGTTGCTTGTGTGGCGACCTATGGACGTGCATGTGGCGACTTGAGTACCGAGGATTGTCAATTTACGTTATACCATCACGTGATTACTGCTCGTGAGAAAAACAAAAAAAACATTATCAAATTAGCTGGCAACGTACGTGTTTTCAGTATGTCAACTTGTGTTACTTTTAATTGTTTAGTTTTCTTTTAAGTCTATATATGTATAATGACTAGTGAGTTTGTGTGCTACTTTGTTGTGGTTAAATATATTATGACTAATGATTTTTTTTACTTTAATATTGAACTCGTACATGTTGACTTAGATGGTGTTGGTTGATGGGACTATTGTTTCAAGTAGCAAGTAGGTTGCCCAGTTTCAAGATATGACCACAAATGATGCCATACCACTGTAAAAACAGGTTGTCACATCGTACGCATTCTCTTGCAAAATCCTTTTTTGTTTAATATTTTTAGCTGTGACTGTTTTTTTGGTGATTAAGGCTGTGTTTGGTTTATGTCCAGAGTGTGCCACGCCGCATCTTGGGCACGTCGCCTATGCTTAGTCTATCGTATGATTGGTGTCTACATGTTAGGCGTGCCGAAGCTGCATGTTGATTTCTCTGTTGATTTTGGTGCCGCACCTCGCCGAAACTGTAACGAACGATTTGTCCGCCAGACTTGCGGCTTGGCCGGAGTTGTGGCTCGGCGCGGTCTGGTTGTAGACCAAACAGACCCTAAAACCTATAGGAATTTGTGTAGCTCAACCTATATGATGGTTATAGTGTAAATTCCAGTTGTTGTGGAGTGACAACTTATATATTGTAGGAATATCAACATGCATTATTTTTGTTTTGAACTGTAGTTTTCACTATCAACCTGACTTTATTTTTTACTTGTCTGAAGCTTTTGAAGATCCTGTTTTGAGCGTTAATGACCCACCAATAACAAAAGACAAGGGTGTCCCAAGGTGAAACGATTAAAGCATCTACCCGGTCTACTATCTACAAAGAAGCAACTACTGTGGGGCTAATGCGGCTCTACTGAACATATTACAATGTGTTGTCCAGTAAAGCTGCAAAAAGAAATTTATAAAGGAACTGTAGATAGAACTATAGTGATCTGTGTTAAAAAAGAACCATATTTTGACATGATTACTTCAGCCAAAAATAATAATGTTGTAAGCAGGATCTAAAAAGTTTGGAGCTACGATTGCAACTTATGTGCCTACTTAATAGAAACTTGTGCAAAACTTATGTTTTGCTCAGGGTGCTAGGTTATTACTCACATATGAAGAGGTTGACATGCAGGCTCAACGTAAGCTGGAATGTAGTAGGTTGCTAGTCACAATGCACAGACGTTGATGGACACAAAAAAAATTATGTATGTTGATAGTCACAAAATTACTTTTTATATAAACCAAGAAGTATGTACGTGGTTACCAGACAGTGCCAAAGAAATGGCACAAGCGGATTTCTTGTATTCAACTAAGTGTTTTAATTTACAACCACACAACATTGAGTTTTATACATGCATATTGCGCAAAATTATCCACTCCATCCAGCATATGTTGTTTAAAAAGTACCATGAAATATCCAAGCCTATTGGAATCATTTCTGTTTTTCCTTGCATATATAAAAATAGCACAAATCTATGCTATCCTATTTACATCCTTTCCCCATTTTTCCCTAAGCAGAATCACTTCACGCCCTTCCCTTCGCATCCTTCTTTTCACCTTGCACCCTGGTGTAGAAAAATGTCAGTGTTTTTGGGCCACCGAAACAAAAAAATGCAGTCAGAATGCAAGAGAACAAAAAATGCACTCAGAATGCAAGAGGTTGACATCCCAGGATAGTAAGTCGAGCTAGCTTATGGTTTGCCTGTCTAATATAAGTCTAGCAGATTCCCAGGAGTGTGCTGCAGTCAAATTCGGCTGCTGTGTGTACAATCTTTTACCAGGAATGGGGATTGACCCTGACTTGACCACCCAGCACACGCTCACTGACTGCATCCAGCAAACATTAAACAACTTATGCAGGGCACAAGTCGGCCGTGAACTCTCAGCAGCACAGGACGACGACAATATATGAGTCAACTAATAAACGATTATCAAGATATGTAGATGACTACAACGTCTCAGAAGAGATCAACGGCCGGCCACTCAAACACATGATGAGTAGTGCACCCAAATTGATTCCTACAATACAAAGCTACAACAGAGCCCGAATGGCATGCTGGTGGTGGTAAGCTACTGACCTAAACCAAAACACCACACAGCCATATATTTTACTGGACATGATATATACAAAGTGATACATATACTGCATATGAAGTTGAAGGACTTTACACATAGGATGATAATACATGACCTTCTACATCCAACATAAGCTGAAAATCTAGTATGGCTTGGCAGTGCTTTGCACAGATTATACATACACTATGTCACTATGTACATAGTTTTTGACTTTACACGTAGGTTGATTGTGTACATAAACTGCAACACCCCCACCCAAAATGACATGACTTCCTCTCCAGAGCCATATCGAACCACGATGATGAAACAACTGCTACTCAATAACAACTCCATCACGATGGTGAAGCAATAACACTTCGATCCAATAAACTCATGCAGTCGTTGTCTGTCCCAATATTCCATTGCCTTGAGATTGAACATCCCACAATCATGCCTATCAATTTATAAACATGGCATAAATAAATTGATATCCAGTTAAGTAGGAGTGCAAAAAATAAAAAACGTTGCATATATTTATTGCTAGATCATGCATAGGGTGGGTTGACACTGTCACTACTACAGAATTCAACATCACAAACGGTTTTAAGGCCTCATCACAAACGGTTTTGCTAGGCGTTTGTGATATAGTATTTGTGATATAACGGTACACAAACGGTTTTGCTAGGCGTTTGTGATATAGCATTTGTGATATAACGATTTTGTTAGACATCACAAACGCTATATCATAAACGCCTAGCAAAACCATTTGTGATGATTTTATTGGATCGAAGTGTTAGTAAACCAAAAAATAGCAAAAAAATTATTTTAATGTGGGAAGACTACCAACCGGCCACCAACTATCTAAGTGTTTTGTGATGAGTTTTGCTAGGCGTTTGATAGCGTTTGTGATATAACGGTTTTGTTAGACATCACAAGCGCTATATCATAAACGCCTAGCAAAACCGTTTGTGATGAGTTTATTGGATCGAAGTGTTAGTAAACCAAAAAATAGCAAAAAAAATATTTTAATGTGGGAAGACTACCAACCGGCCACCAACCATCTAAGCCATTTGTCCCACAGTCACACCGTTTTTCGTGCAATATGCAGCTGTCGGGATTGGAACACGTGACCTCCCGCTCGCGTGTATCCTCCTCTACCACTACACCACACTCTCAATTGGGACCAAATTCTGTTCTGGTCCTACCATATTATACTAAGAAAAAAGTCCATTTTTGACCATCCAAATCTTGGCTCGGTTTGGTTTTGACCATCGAACTCTAAAACCGGATATCTTTGGCCATCCAACTATCAAAACCGTTCAAATTTGACCATCGGGGCGGTTTTGATGGGTGGTTTTAATTTTTTTATTTATAATTTAGTCCTTAGATCTTAAAATGATTATTACTTTTTGCTCGTACCCCCGATTTTGGTGATTATTATGGTCACACGTTCATAACAGTGAGCTTTATCTTTGAAAATAGTCTTTATACTATTTTATCACTATTTAATATATTATTTTTATGTTATTGTATAAAAACACCAATATAAGAAAAGTAAAGCAAACAGTTAAAAAATATTATGTCCATGACTTTAAAAGATAAAGTTCATCGTTACGAACGCATGACCACAAGAACCACTTAAATCGAATATAAGAGAAAAAAATAGTAATCATTTGAAGCTCCAAGTACTAAACTCAAATTTCAAATTTTGAGAACTACAAACTTACTTTTCATTAGTAAAACAAATTCATATTAAAAAGTTTCAAACTACAAAGTTGTATAACTTCTGAAGATCTACAACTTTTCTATATGTTATTTCTTTATCTGATGTAGTGAGAGTAACATTGTTCACAAATCTTATAGATCTCTTATAGTTTCAGGAAACTCTATGAGAGATATATATTTTATGAACAATATTCATATAAATTTATCGAATAAAGAAATGACCAAAATAAAAGTTCTACATATTGAGAAGTTATACAACTTTGTAGTTCAACACTTTTTGTGTTGAATTGATTTACTACTTCAAAATGTGGTTTTAATGTATATGGGGGCATCACAAACGGTTTTTGCTACAAACCGTTTGTGATGCCCCACACCAAAAACAATTTTTCCTACAAACCGTTTGTGATGATGCTCCGGGGCAAACGGTTGCAACGGCTAGCACGCCCAGCTGCCTTGGAACCGTTTTTAATGTGGGCATCACAAAGGCTGGGCGTTTGTGATGTCGTGTTCTGTAGTAGTGTGTTGTGCAGTAGGTTGATAGTTAGGATGCATGTAGACTGTGTGACTGTCAGGTAAGCTTTCTTGGAAAATAGGTTAGCATATAAAATTTGAATGTACTCAAGTTGGCATTCCAAAATGCAAGTACCTTGCTAGTAAAAGTATGTTAGCATGTATAATCTGAACGTACTAGTCATATGTGGATGGTTGTATATAGGTTGCCAGACAAGGTGTATACAGTTTGAAAGTAATAGATGGTGCTTATGTCACATAGGTTCCTAGATACGACGTATACAATGGGATAACTTCTATGGTACACAGGAATAGTTTATTCCTGTTCTTGGCCTCCGAAAGCAACACCTTGAATCACTACTACAGAACATGGATTCAGTAACATTAACTTGTGTTACTATAACTCAATAAATGTGTTACTAGGTCTTCTAGTAACACATCTTGTTAGTGTTCCTAAGTCCAATGTTACTACTATCCGATCTATTGGAACAAAAGACATGTGTTCCTACACATCAAAAAATGTGCTACACTAATTCTCTTGTGTAACACATTTTTTCTGCTCTTGTAACACTTCCACATTGTGATTGTAACATGTCATGAGAACATAGCTTGGAATTTAGGAACGTATAGTTTGTAGCACATGCTTTACCTATTGTAACACATACAAAATTTAAAAATAAAAAAATTATTGTACAATTGGAAATGGCACAGAATGTGATAACATGAAGTTTTCTGAGGAACCGTAACACATCCATATATAGCAAAATCACACAAACCAAAATTTGTAGAAATAAAAGAACGAAATTTGTATTGATCATAAGGAAACAAACACAATACTCGTTTACATCATTTGATAGTATATATATACATAACAATATGATTCTAGAGAGCAAATGAATAAAGAAGTCTTTGCTGCTGGAAATGATGCGTTATAGAAATGTAGAGTTCTCGAAACATAATCCGTTCCTTCTTGATCTATTCTTGTGTACATCCAAATATACGAATTCGACCATTAACACCATTTATACCTGCATAGAGAAATCTAGTTGTCACAATCATATTCATGAATCTAGCTGTATCATATAAAAATCAAAGGACAAGCAATTGATACTCCTTTGGCCTTGTCATGACCACTGGTGCTGTAGCCTGTCATGGGCTTTACTAATGCCTCGTCTTCTACAATTCTATGACTGATACACGTACACTTTGTAGCTTCAATGTATTCCTATTTCAGAAAAAATGTAAAGAACTTAGTTTACATTTGGAACCTTTATATCCTAATGCAAGACATATTTATGCACCTTGCTAGCTATAGGTATCAAGATGAAAATACGAAGACCAGTCCAAACCAAACTTAAACTAACCTTGTTGCTTCCTCTTCTACTCCTGCCTAATTTGTTTGTTTTCCCTTAGTTTATTTTTCTGTAAAAAAACAAGTAAAGGATGAATAATAAGGTACCTTACCACCTTCACAATGATAAAATCATTGACCACAGTTTCAAAAAAGAGAAAAAAAGCAGGGGCCACCAGAGACCACTATTTTGAACAAATCTATTATAACATTCCATTGCGAAAGCCAAATTTTAAGGCTGGCTAAATGAATCTTTGATAGTAAAATAAATAATGAAACTACATAAATGGTACACCCAACATCCTGCATTTACATGGCCAAAGTTAAATTTGTCTATGATATTTTAGTATGAGCTGGAGAAAAGAGTAATGATAATTGATATCATATTCACGGTTGCCTGGCTCATAGTACAACAACTTTGAGAATTATGAATACATAAGAAATAATCCAGTTTACTGCTACCTTGGCATTGAGATGAGTTGATACGCAAATTAGGTTCTAGAATTAAATTGGCATAGAACAAAATTTTACCTTGTGGCATGTGGTGAATACGTCTAGCACCTCCTGTGTCTTGAACTACATGCTGGCCGCAGTGCTCGTCGGCAGCTTTGTGTAGTTGACATGTATAACTACAAGAAATTTTGCACTTGAGATAAGACTACTAACCAATAATCTTGAAGAAATCTGTTGAGTAGGTGAATTGTAATGTAGACGAACCAGAATTTTGTGACAACATTTTATTTATACCTTGTAATCTCATCAAATTTAAAACAATAGCATTACAAAACTTTATGCATCCAGCATCGTACCAGATTGAACTACCCAATTTAGCGTCCAAACATTATTCTAACAAATGCGTTTGAGATTTACCAAAGTGGATGGATGGGACACCTGATGCAGATGCTGGTTGGTGGGGGGAACTCTCCTCGATCCGGCCCGCGCTGCACGTCGGCGACATTCCCGAATGGCTCGCGTTGCGATTGGCGAGGTCCACGACGTCATAGATCTGGACCGCTGCAGCAGCGCGTGCTATGTGCTCCTCGAGGTTAATGAGTCAACCTTCTGGCGCTTGATGCTCGCGATGAACTGGCAGCACTGGCGAATCCATGCACTAGGGCATGTAGGACATTAGAAGATAATCATCTGAAATCTCAGGCACCCAAAATATTGATTCGATTGAATTATCAGAAGGAGAGTGCCGGGGTGAGAGATTCCATACTGCTGATCTGGGACATGACCTTGATCTCCTCCGCAAAGATGAGCGTGCATGCTGAGCCTGCAAAAATTGAATGCTGGTGGATCAGAATCAGATCCATCCATGGGAAAACGGACAGATAGTACTAATTAACACTTTGAAGGGGATCATGGGGATGATCTTCGAGTGTGCATGGGTCTCATGAGAGATAAGAGTCGGAGGGAGAAGGAGCGGTGGAAACTGAAACTGCTTGTTTTGCGGGGATATGCGATGTCACACCGTGAAAATTATATTGAAGCGTACGTGGTGGGCTTGGGCGGCGAAAATTATTGTGTATTTCAGTTTTTGGCGGTGGAATAAATTGGTGGGAAACCAATCGGCTGAAAAAAAATTGGTGGGAAACTAAATAGGCCACAAATTTGGATGGAAAACAAAGTGTTAATTTTGTGCGTTCAATTTACGTATGTAGTTTGTGCTTATTAAAATCTACTTATGTGGATGCATAAAAGTAGTGCTTATTTGTTTTCAAAAATTTTATTGTTGATACATGACAGCTACTTGAAAGTGCATTAGCCAGTCAGACGTAGGGATAGAAAAAAAAACTCATGCTCGTTAACTCACATTGGTTCAGCTCATAAATGGTAGTCTTAAAAAAAACTCGATAATCATCTTTCTTTGGCATATCAGCCCATAATACTAAGGTTTAGTGCAAGCCTACTCTTAAAAAGTCGATACATAACCTAATTGATGAGAATAACTGCGAACCAACAATAAGACAAGTGGTCTATTTTAGTAGCAATATGGAGGGTGTATATAATATGGATGTATGACCCGACCACTTCTAATTGAACATGGTGACATGGATGTGACATGAAGGGGCGTGTGAGCTGACAGTTGACATGGGTCCAACCTAGTCATGATGTAGAGCAGTTATACGATGAGACCACTCCTAGTTGAGCAGGGCCCACTTGACATTTGTGTGGAGAGGCTCTACAAAGTGGGCATGGCCCATCATGCCAAGGAGAAAGAAGACATGAGTAGCATATGGAAGTGATACGAAGGAGTTGTGCCTTACTCGTAGTCAGGATTCTCAATTTCAGTTTTTAAATTTTCTAGTCTCCATTGAAATAACTGAATTTCACGAAATTACGGATTTTCAGTGAAATAGTTTTCTCAAATTTGGAAATTTTAAATATTTTCCTGTTATCAAAGTGATACATAATTTATATTGAACACTAGCCTCACAGTTCAATGGTTCGGCAGTTATTTCACGTAGCTGAACTCCAAGGTTCGAATCCTGATTTCACCCATTTTGTTTTTTTCCCAATTAAATTTCCGTCAGTTGTGGTCCCATTCGTCTGTGAAAGACATGTTAGTAAAAAATGTGACAGATAAGGATTCGATCCCATACCTGAGGTGGGACAGGTGTGGGTACCGTTTGTCAGTGTGACAAAAAAAATGACAGAAAAGGACTCGATCTCGTACCTCTTACCGCCGAAAAAATACCCTCAACCACTGAGCTACAGGAATTTCCGTACCTGTGCCTAAAATTATCAGAATAATATAGCATAATTAGTTTCTCCAAAAAGTTTCAACAAAAATCAGTTTGTTTGCTCTCCATAGAAAATCACCAATTTGCTGAGATTTCGGTGCACGAGATTGATTAGCGCAGGTTAAGCCGCAAGGATTTTCTATAAATTTTCTACAATTATATTTCTAGCCATTATAGAGGGGGGGGGGGGGGGGGGGGAATCCCTCCAAGCTGTCTACACCTTCCTGCTATGTCATCTCTTCTCTTTTTTCCTCAATATACTTACTATGTATTACCATCGTGATAATACAAAGCAGTACTGGAGATATGAAATTTATGAATGCATCTTCAAAGAAAAGTCATATATGTTTCTTTGTAACACTTTAGTTGTAACATTATTTTCTATGTGTTACAACATACTACCGTACTTGTAACATTTTAGCTGTAACATTAATTTTGTGTTACTTTAATCATTGTTTGTAACACAATTTTACAAAACAAGCCTTATGTGTTACAATGTCCAACTGTAACACATACTTTTGTGTTCTTATGAAACTTCTTTGTAACACATTGATGTATGTATTACAACAATGTGTTACGATATACGTGTTTTGTAGTAGTGAATGGCCTTTTGTTCGTTTTCTTCAAATTTGTTGCTGATGGTAATGAGCCTGTTGGCTTATCCAAGTCCTGCTGAAAAAAAAGAACAAAAGTCAAATATTAGTTTTGACTTATCAAAAAAGTTGTTGCTTTATGAAGCAATTCAAGATAGAGGACTACACGGATTTAATAAAAGAAGAAAAGTATCATATGCTGGGATAAAAAAATATAGGTTCAAACAAGAAAAAGGTCAAAGGTTGATAATGCTAGCCTGTACAGGTTGACACAAAAACGTCATTAGATTGATAATGCTTCACTATACAGGTTGACACAAGAAAATATCATTGGTTGATAAATGATGGCTGTAAAACAAAATTACACAGAGAAAAAAAAAGTTTACATCAGAAAACATGATGCTTTTAGTAGAAAGATTTTGGTGAAATACCATAACCTGTTGCTTCTGGCTTTTATGGCAATCATCCATCGTGTCTTTTGCCCTTGATATGCTCGTTTCCTCTTGAAATAGATCATTAGATTTTGGTTTGCCAAACCTTGGGACTTTTTTTTCACATCTATTTGGCTTGCTCCTATTTTGCATAGGTTGTGAGCAGGTTCACTGTCCCTGGTCTGACTGAGAGGTACCACCAACCACTTCAGTTTTAAAAACTGCTCTTGATTTCCTCTTCAAAAAGGGATCATGTTCATCATTTTTGGATTTCTGTTTCCTTGGAATGCTAGAAAAAACAGGCGTAACAATAAACTGATGCGTAAAAATGATAAAAATGACATAATATCTATGCACATGTCGATATGGTACTCTTACACAGTACCCCCTAGATACTACCCATATCAACATATCCAATCCCCTGACAATGTCAGTCCTCCCAGCCCCAACAAAAACACAACACACTCCTCCCCCCCATCTGCCAATTCAGACTGTCTTATGCTCTTCCCACACAAATCCAAATACTGTGACAACTCCACCACCGGAAAAAATGACATCCGTACAGACAATATAATGTGAATGAATTGACATTGTATACTCTAAATGTCACAACATATGTTTGTAGAGTGAGGATAAAATTAATACTATGTACTCTAAATCTGTTACAATAGTATATAAATGACAGTATAAACATGGGTGGATTAATTACTAGATACTCCAAAAAATCAGTTGCAAACTATGTGTATCTAGTGAAGGTTAAAAGATTGACAGTAAAATATGGTTGATTTGACACTACATACTGTGAATCTATCACAACCTGTGTATTTGATGAATGATTTGACTCTACTCTAGTCTGTGAAATTCAACCATACCTAGGTCCATGACACCTCCAAAATTTATGCAAATTCAGCACCAAAAAATTGCGAAAAATTCACCAAATCCGCTACAATATATTATGAACCAAAACCCTTGTTCACCAAATTAATCAACAAAATGCGCACGAAATGCATCCTCCTCTTCGCCCCCATGGCCTCTGCCTCTTCGCTATCACAGTGTCCCCCACCCCACCCCCCAAACCCCTATGGCACGGCCGCCGCACAAGTGCTGACAAATTGAAGCAAGGGAAGGGGAGCTGGGTGCGTGTTTACTCATGTTCGAGGGCGCCGGAGATCCGCCCTACTTGTCCCCGCCCTGCGCGGCGGCGACCACCATTGCCGGTGAAGGAATCCCCTCCGATGCAGTCGCCTCCGTTTCCCTGGCTCTTGGTTGGTCCGTGGTTTCTAGAAATAAGAAAAAAAGGCTTTGGCAGTTTGGGGATGGGACCGGAAGATAGGCTGGGAGGGGTGAAGCCTGCTGGGCCAGCCCATAGTCGCGGGGTTGCGCGGTAAGTCGCGAGCCGACTGGTCGCCATATAGACTTTACGCAGAAAAAAAAGCTTCTATTATTCCATCGTGTCTGATTGGGCTCGCACGGCGGCCCTGCAGCATGGGCAGCACAGTGCGCGGCAAGCCACGGGCCCACGCGGACCGGATGGTATGTATGGGAGGATGACATGGTTGCTCTGAATATAATGGCCATGATCCGTTACCACCCCATATGAGATGGTTATTCTCGGCCCTCCTCTGTCCCGCACAACCTGCCCCCGCCTCTCCTCGGCTGTCCTGTGGCGTCCTGCTGCTTTTTCCCCCACGGGCCGCAGCGCCGTTCCACCGGCGGTGCGGCAGCAGTGCATCCGGCGGCACCTGGCCTGCATCTCACGAGCTGCGTGCGCACGACCGGCGATCTGGAGTGGTCTCTGACTGATTGGATTTGGTAAGGGAGGCGATCCACAATCTTAATTGGCACTGCTTGCGAGTGGACAAATGCGGCGTACTATATACGTACTGAATTAACAGAAGCACGTAAGCAAGGTCAGCACGATTATTTGACGGTGTTTCTTTTCCAAGGGTGTCACTGGGATGCTCCAGTTCCCAAGATGTTTTTTGTACGCAATTCCTAAAATCATTTTGTGTTAAGTTGCAAACTTTCAAATTAATGGTTCAAGAAGCTAATCCTAGCTTGTGTACGCCCCCTAGACCATTCAGATTTAAGTTGCCTATTATTTTCTTAATGTAAAACTATGGGCCTGTTTGGCTCCTGGCCACAGCATGCCGCAGCACTACCAATTCTCCTCGCCACAGCCGCCACGCTACAGTGATGTGGCAGACTGTGGCGGTGAGCCAAACAGGCCTTATATAGTTCTCCTAAACTGATCCAGTTTTCTTTTTCACAATAATGGTTCAAAGCAGTGGCAAACTCGTAGCGCTTGGCTAAAAGCAGTGGCAAGGTTGCAATTGTAGCTGCCTATATGTTGTACAGTATCGAAAAGATCATCTTGGTCAAAAGTCTTACTTCGTACACAGCGGATGACCATTTTATATTCTTTTTTATGTTTCACAGAGTCAGACGTTTGGAATTTGGATTGGATCCCAAGTTTCGTAGCCAACTACCATGCCTCCTTAGCTTGTTCACTGGTTTATCAGCAAAGTCAGCTTCATTTAAACGCTTTCTCAGAAAAAAAAAACTTCATTTATACGAGCTCGGGCTCGACAATATCTTTTTAAATTTTTTTAGGATGATCTTTTTCTTAACAAACTAAATGTGCAAGGCTGGAAATGTCGAATTAATGGGTTGGGCATTCTATTTACGAGCTATCAAGCCCAATTCGACCCTAAGCACCTGAAAAACAACATAGGCCTGAATGCGTTTGTGGGCGCAATGTACTGATTCTACTATACACACTGCTGAAATTCGCATCTTATTTAGCCATTTTATTGACCTTTTTTTTTGTTGGCTGATCATGATGAATGAACGGGCAGCTTCCTTGTTGGGCGCGGTGCTACGGGAAGGTTTTTCTATTATTTCTCTTTTGCCAAACAAACAAACCACCAACCAAAACCACTAGAGGGCATGTGGAACCCACTGCCACACGTCGTACACGTAAGCAAAACCACCAACTAAAACCACTAGAGGGCCAAACGTGAACGGTTTTGATAGTTGAATGGTCAATGATTCCTGGTTTTGGAGTTTGATGGTCGAAGTCAAACCGTGGCTATAGTTGGATGGTCAAAATGGACTTCTTCCTAGAAAAAAACCCACTCCCAACAAGCCAGCGAGGGGATTTTTTTCAGATGACCTGAAAATTCGCTCCCACGAGAAGTCGAACCCGCGACCTCAGGCTGCTACTAAAGTATTGCAACCACCAGGCTACAAGCTCGTTCGCAAAAAATCGCTAGGTATGCTGCATGTTCTGTGATTGTACTCCTTGATGAAATTAAGATACAACAAGCAGCAGCTGATTCATGGCATTCAAATAAATTAGAACTTATAGTCCATCGAGCTAGTTCACGACACCCAGAAGAAGAATCATATGCATATACATAAATAAGCATGGATCCATTGATATGCGAAATATGGATCTGAATGAAGGCAATGATTATATTAGGAAAAGATAAGGAAAGCAGAGCGAGAAGATCAAGGGATGAAGGTGGTTACATTCTTGTGGTGGAGAGCAGATGTTGCAGTGTTGCTGGTGGTGCCGGAGATCATGTCCATGGATCCTTCCGTCCGCCAAGCTGTATATAACGAATAAAGGATTGATGAATCCACCAAATGAATACGGCGTAGGATCGATTGAAGCAAAGCAAAGAGACCCGCCCATGAAAATCAGCGCAATTGATGAGTCGAACCTGTAGCCAAACAGCAGCAAGGGCTAGAGGACAACGACCAGCAGCTTCCAATCCCTCTCGATGCTAGTAGTGGGAGGAGGGAGAGAGATTGAGAAGAGAGATGTTGTGAGAAAGATGCCTTCAGTTGTTGCGAGAGAGAGAGAGAGAGAGAGGAAATGGAAGGATGGATGGCGTGAGGACCTGCGTACAGTGGGCTGCAGCAGCCAGCGCGCGGTGAGGTGGAAATGGCAGGTCGGTTTTTTGGGAAAGCAACCGCGCGGTGCGGCAACTAGCTGATGATGACGCATGCACGGCATGACCGAGAGGCATAGAACCATGGTCTCACACCCGGGTCTGACCCACAGATCGAGATGCCTTCCAAGCTAAGTCTTCTCTTCGGTTTGCATGGAACAAAAATGTCATATGAATGTGCTGACAATCAATACAACTGTAGCCAGTGGTTGAACATTTGTGGATTTTAAGCCATTTAGCCCACAAATATTTTATCAAAGCTTTAGATAACAATGGTTAAAAGGGGCAGTAAGGTTGAGAGATTCTCGACATCAAAATGTAGTTGGTAGTCTACTATTGCAGATGATCTGTCAAGTTTTCATCGTTTTATGGCCGTGCCAATGTCCTAAACAAACTGAGCAAGACGATCACGTATCATGCATGATGTTATAGAATTTTTATCAAGCAGGAGGATGTTTTGTATAGCTAGCACTTGCAAAATTGTAGCCAGACTTTTATATTTTCCAAGAACACCGCTGAAGCTATAACTTTTATCTCTAGCCTTCTTAATTTTTCTTAGCTAACTTGCGATGTTAGTTCGGGGGTGGTAAGGTTGCAATTTCCCGTTGCTGTAAACCCCAGTTTTATACCGTTTTATACCCAACCTCCACTAATAGAGAGACCCTGATACGTATTGACCCATACGTCGGTGTGTTTAATGCATTTCTAGAGGTGGATTCAGCCGATGAACCAGGTATGCTAACTAAACGTGCTGGTGAGTATCTGCACGGGTACGTTAAAGTGAACATATTTGCTCAGTTTTAAACCATATTGTTACCGGTGTAATATGACATGTTTTTATCTTTTATCCACAGATTAGACCGTACACATGTAGTTGTGAATTCGAGATGGCCCACGAAGTTGAAGCCCTTTGTCTTACTAAAGGCTAATGTTGTACAGCTGTATATATGTATTCTCTGATCTAGTTCTTGTTCGCCCCAATTTCTCTGTCTACTGGATCTATACACGGTCGTGCTATCTCTTTATCTCACTAGTCCCTCAGCTCAGGGGCGGAGCTAGGGGTTGGGCCCTGCGGGCCACGGCCCACCATAGAATTTTGCTTGCACAATTTTTTAGTAGATTAGTGAGGGAAGTTTTTCTAGTACAATTTGCTTGCACAATTTTCTAGTAGATTAGGACTTACCATAGGCCAACGCCCTGCCACTATTTTTTATCAGTTGCTAGCAAGGGAAGTTTTTTAACCACCCCAAAAATTCGCTCCCATTGGGAGTCAAACCCGGGACCTAGAGGTGCTAGCTACTCAGTTTTCTTAACCACTAGGCCATGGACCCTTTTGCCCCCACTTAGTTTCTCTCCATTGATCATTACCATCCTGTAGGATCTAACCATATTTTGTCCTTGCATGTCATCAATTTTGAGTTGTCCCTTCATGGGATCTAGCCACCCATTTCTCAGTCCCACTTTTTTTCTATCGGTAGGATCCAACTATAGCATATTATCATATCCAACTATGGCATCTTAACTTGAGTGTTATTGATTAATGTGATTGAACGGCGTATCGCCCACGCCACTTCTTTTCAATAAATCAATGACGACACTCTCATTAGGATATATACAACCATATTCTATTTCAGTAAGTATTAAATTTCAAGCACACAATCTATGTGATCAATGGCCCATTCTCCACCCCCGATTTCTTTCATCTCAATTAATCATTACCCCCTCCATCCCTGACCCCCCACCCACCCACCCACACAAACACATGTTAAGATTTGTCCATAGTCTATTTGTTTGTAAAAATTTTGGTTCATCAGTTCAGGTGATCCAATGACTAACTTCTCTACCCACTTCTTTTCTATTGATTGACCATGACACTCCTATAAGACATGGCTAGTGTGTGTTGAAATTTGGTCCACATGTTCAAGTCATCCAATGGCCCATTTTCTCAAACACCATTCGCCAACCTAATCTTTTCCCCATCAATCCCCACCCTCTCCTCTAGTCCTAGATGAAAGGGTCCGGTTCCTAAGTTTTTATAGTCCCAGGCAAAGGTACCCAGATTAAGAATCCCTTTAGTCCCACTTCTTGCACCCAAGACTAAAGGGTATGCAATGTCAAAAATAAAATTATTGCAATCCAAGGGATTTAAACCCAAGACCTCTTTGCTTCCATCACACAAAGCTTCCTTACCACCCCACCTAAGCAACACATGTGACTTTGACTGTGATGTTTTTATTTTGAACTAACCCGTGAGTCACCCTTTAGTTTGGGTTGGAAACCTCAACCGGGACTAAAGGACCCTTAAATCTAGGTTGATAGCCCAAACCTGGACTAATATGGAACCATTTAGTCCGGGTTGGTGTTATCAACTACGACTAACACCTCGAGGCCCTCCGGGTTCTGAACCCCAACCCAGACTAATGTGGACCATTTTAGTCTAGTTTGGTGTTACCAATCAGGTGTAAAAGATCTCTTAACCCCTTGAAAATTACATCTAGCACTAACGACCACAATAATCCTGAGCCCATATTTATTCGAGGAAAAAATGTGGGCTAGAAGGCCCTTTCTCTACTAGTGTCTCCTTGGCCCCCTCTCACTAGATTCACCACCGCACATACTCAATCCGCTTTGCCAAAATGACGACTTAATCACCTAGTCTCTTTGCTCATTGCTACCACCGTGGCCACTTTCCCTTTATGCTCACGAGACTCTAGTGAGCTGCCCTACCCTGAACCCTCACCTTGTCATCATGTCGCTAGAGTCAAAGAGGAAAGAAAAATATAGTTTTCCCAAAAAATCATATAACTCAACGATGTTGGATTATGAGACATATATACAGTAGGCGGCCCAATTGATCGACAGAGAATACACATTGGGGAGATAGCTAGCGTACTCTACATTGGGGAGGAAAACAATCGCCTGATATGCGACACGTTGTGTGATTGTACTCCTAGTTGATTACAAGATAGAACAAGTAGTAGAGCTGATTCATGCCACATAAATAAATGAGAACTTATCATGGATCGATCTAGTTCACCACACCCAAAAGAAGAAGCATGTGCATATACATAAAGAAACATGGATTGATGGATATATCATGGAGTGGAACGAAGGAAAGGATTATATTAGGAAAAGAAAGGAAAGCGGAGCGAGAAGATCGACGGATGAAGGTGTTTTTACCTGCTTGTGGTGGAGAGCAGATGGTGCAGTGTTGCAAGTGGTGCTGCTGATGATCATGTCCATGGATCCTTTGATTTGGTCCCCCAAACTGTATATAGCAAATAAAGGATCGATGAACCCACCAAAAGGAAAGAGCATAAGATCGATTGAAGCAAAGCAAAGAGATCCACCCATGAAAATCAGCGCTAATGATGAATCAAACCTGTAGCAAAACTCCAGAAGGACTAAAGGACGACGGACTGGCAGCTTCCAATCCCTCTCGATGCAGAGAGAGAGAGGGAAGAGGGAGGGAGATGCCTTTGGTTGTATAGAGAGAGAGAGAAAGAGAGAGAGAGAGAGTGAGTGAGAGAGAGAGAGAGAGAGGAAAAGGAATAATGGATGGCGTGAGGACCAACGTGCTGTGGGCTGCATCTGCAAGCGCGCGGTGATCGAGGTGAAAAAGGCAGGTGGGTTTTTCGAGAAAGCAACCAGACGGCGCGGCAGCTAGCTGATGATGACACATGCACGGCGTGATGGTGAGGCGTATAGCCATGGTCTCACACCCGGTTCCGACCCACCGATCGAGATGCCTTCCAAGCTAAGTCTTCTCTTCCGTTTGCATACAACAAAAATGTCACATGCATGTACTGACAATCAATACAGGTGTCATCCGTTGATGAAAATTTTAGGGTTGGATGTGATTTAGATGTCAAATAATTGATCAAAGATATAGACAATAAGGCTTTGAGGGTGCAGTAAGTTGCAAAATTTTTTTTGTGGGCAAAGTAAGTTGCAAAGATTGTTGACATCAAATTGCTGTTGGTACTCTACCACAGTGGATGACTTGTCAACTTTTCATCATTTCACTGTCGTGCCAATGTCCTATATATAGCGATGGCAAAATTCACTACTAGAAACAGGGATTTTAAGGACGGGCATAAACCTATTTGTAGGTGTGGCTCCGACATGCGTTCACTGGATTTCGAACCGCTTACCTCCGGCCAGGAGCGTGGCTTCATCTCCGCTGCACCACACAATCACTTGTGACTCAATGCAATATGATTTCTTTTTATATTAAATCTAAAAGTATTTCTAGGGGCCGGCCACTCCATCATCCGCCCCTAGAAATCCTTTCCAGGGGTTGGTAACCCCATCACCTACCCCTGGAAATGGCACTCCTGACCCGCCCCTGGAAATGACCATTTGTAGGGTCGGGTCACCCATCACCCCGTCCCTGGAAATGACCCCATGACGGGTGACACTGTGGCCTGCCCTTCAAATGCTCCTCTAAGGGCGGGCCACAATCTACAGTAACTCATCCTTTTAGGAACGGGTGACTTTTTGGTCCGCACCTAAAAAAAATTCAAGTAGCACCTACAAATCGTTTTTCTAGTATTGATTGCAGCTGGACTTTTATATTTTCTAAGAATGACGCTCGAACTACAACTTCTATCTGTGTGCTTCTTTTTAACATTTTGTAGCTAACTTCTGACAATAGTTCCAAGGGGTGGTAAAGTTCCAATTGCCCCTTCTGTAAAGTCTGATTGTGCGAAGTCCACGTTCATGCATCAAAAGATCATGTCAGTTCATTTCGGTTTACTATTGATTTTGGGGAAAAATCTTAGGTGGCCATAGGTATCACCTTTGTTTTGTTACTAGTTTTTTCCCGTGCATTTTTATAGGAGCAAAAAACTTTCAATGCAATAAGAGGAGTATCAAAAATTATAATCGGTTGTGAAATATTATGTTTTCTGCTAAATGTGTAGGGAGCCTTTTGCCAGCTATTTGGTCTAACACGAGAATATTTTTAAGAGTACTACTACAAATAAATCTTCATAAACAAACTTTACTGAAAATACAAATATAGATTTTCGAGGATAATATTTATTTCAAATGTATGATAGCTATGATGCAAGATCCAAGCCAAAATACATTGAAATCCGTCCGGATAGTAAACCTCCAAATATAGGTTTAAAGAATATTTGTTTGAATCCACTATAGATCTTATGGTAACAGATACAAGTCAAATGGATCACTATTGATTTATAGAATATACTCAAAAAGTTTTATGATTTTTGGATACCATCTAATGGTTAAACAGCTTAGGCGAAAACTCAATTATACCATTCGATGAAGAATTTTTTTTTCAAATATACTGTAGTTATGACGCCAAATCAAGGCATGCTACTAAGGAATCAGAAAAAAAGACCGGGATATACCGCGATGGGTCGCGCGATAGAGGACGGCGCGACGCCCGCAGATCCCATCCGCTGTTAGATTTTATTCACGCGGCGTCATACCCTGCTCCCAGTCTCGCCTCTCCCCGTCGTGGCTTCTCTATTGCTGCATCGGCGCCCCCCCTTCTCCGTGGCTTCTCCCTTCCCCCAATGGATTTTCCCTCCCTGTCAATCCCTCCCTGCCCCGTTAATCCATCCCAAGTCAATCCCTCCATCCCTGTTAATTCGTGTCAACTATTGCTGATGTGTGAAAATCTAGACCAGTTCCTATCAATTCAATTTGTGAGTAAATGGAACAGCAGGTAACTTTTTACATCTCCTTCCTCTATTAATGTGCTATCATGTGTGTGTGTGTGGGCGGGGATGTGAGGAGATGTAAACTCAATCTCCTCTGGTATTAATCTCAATTTTTGAGGAGATGGCAATGTGTGGGCTTGTATTTGTTTTCGCCATCATCCCCTATACTGTAAATACTAGATGCAACTTGTGTGATGTCAATTTGTGTGTTATATTCATGTTGCTTGTGTGGCGACCTATGGACGTGCATGTGGCGACTTGAGTACCGAGGATTGTCAATTTACGTTATACCATCACGTGATTACTGCTCGTGAGAAAAACAAAAAAAACATTATCAAATTAGCTGGCAACGTACGTGTTTTCAGTATGTCAACTTGTGTTACTTTTAATTGTTTAGTTTTCTTTTAAGTCTATATATGTATAATGACTAGTGAGTTTGTGTGCTACTTTGTTGTGGTTAAATATATTATGACTAATGATTTTTTTTACTTTAATATTGAACTCGTACATGTTGACTTAGATGGTGTTGGTTGATGGGACTATTGTTTCAAGTAGCAAGTAGGTTGCCCAGTTTCAAGATATGACCACAAATGATGCCATACCACTGTAAAAACAGGTTGTCACATCGTACGCATTCTCTTGCAAAATCCTTTTTTGTTTAATATTTTTAGCTGTGACTGTTTTTTTGGTGATTAAGGCTGTGTTTGGTTTATGTCCAGAGTGTGCCACGCCGCATCTTGGGCACGTCGCCTATGCTTAGTCTATCGTATGATTGGTGTCTACATGTTAGGCGTGCCGAAGCTGCATGTTGATTTCTCTGTTGATTTTGGTGCCGCACCTCGCCGAAACTGTAACGAACGATTTGTCCGCCAGACTTGCGGCTTGGCCGGAGTTGTGGCTCGGCGCGGTCTGGTTGTAGACCAAACAGACCCTAAAACCTATAGGAATTTGTGTAGCTCAACCTATATGATGGTTATAGTGTAAATTCCAGTTGTTGTGGAGTGACAACTTATATATTGTAGGAATATCAACATGCATTATTTTTGTTTTGAACTGTAGTTTTCACTATCAACCTGACTTTATTTTTTACTTGTCTGAAGCTTTTGAAGATCCTGTTTTGAGCGTTAATGACCCACCAATAACAAAAGACAAGGGTGTCCCAAGGTGAAACGATTAAAGCATCTACCCGGTCTACTATCTACAAAGAAGCAACTACTGTGGGGCTAATGCGGCTCTACTGAACATATTACAATGTGTTGTCCAGTAAAGCTGCAAAAAGAAATTTATAAAGGAACTGTAGATAGAACTATAGTGATCTGTGTTAAAAAAGAACCATATTTTGACATGATTACTTCAGCCAAAAATAATAATGTTGTAAGCAGGATCTAAAAAGTTTGGAGCTACGATTGCAACTTATGTGCCTACTTAATAGAAACTTGTGCAAAACTTATGTTTTGCTCAGGGTGCTAGGTTATTACTCACATATGAAGAGGTTGACATGCAGGCTCAACGTAAGCTGGAATGTAGTAGGTTGCTAGTCACAATGCACAGACGTTGATGGACACAAAAAAAATTATGTATGTTGATAGTCACAAAATTACTTTTTATATAAACCAAGAAGTATGTACGTGGTTACCAGACAGTGCCAAAGAAATGGCACAAGCGGATTTCTTGTATTCAACTAAGTGTTTTAATTTACAACCACACAACATTGAGTTTTATACATGCATATTGCGCAAAATTATCCACTCCATCCAGCATATGTTGTTTAAAAAGTACCATGAAATATCCAAGCCTATTGGAATCATTTCTGTTTTTCCTTGCATATATAAAAATAGCACAAATCTATGCTATCCTATTTACATCCTTTCCCCATTTTTCCCTAAGCAGAATCACTTCACGCCCTTCCCTTCGCATCCTTCTTTTCACCTTGCACCCTGGTGTAGAAAAATGTCAGTGTTTTTGGGCCACCGAAACAAAAAAATGCAGTCAGAATGCAAGAGAACAAAAAATGCACTCAGAATGCAAGAGGTTGACATCCCAGGATAGTAAGTCGAGCTAGCTTATGGTTTGCCTGTCTAATATAAGTCTAGCAGATTCCCAGGAGTGTGCTGCAGTCAAATTCGGCTGCTGTGTGTACAATCTTTTACCAGGAATGGGGATTGACCCTGACTTGACCACCCAGCACACGCTCACTGACTGCATCCAGCAAACATTAAACAACTTATGCAGGGCACAAGTCGGCCGTGAACTCTCAGCAGCACAGGACGACGACAATATATGAGTCAACTAATAAACGATTATCAAGATATGTAGATGACTACAACGTCTCAGAAGAGATCAACGGCCGGCCACTCAAACACATGATGAGTAGTGCACCCAAATTGATTCCTACAATACAAAGCTACAACAGAGCCCGAATGGCATGCTGGTGGTGGTAAGCTACTGACCTAAACCAAAACACCACACAGCCATATATTTTACTGGACATGATATATACAAAGTGATACATATACTGCATATGAAGTTGAAGGACTTTACACATAGGATGATAATACATGACCTGCTACATCCAACATAAGCTGAAAATCTAGTATGGCTTGGCAGTGCTTTGCACAGATTATACATACACTATGTCACTATGTACATAGTTTTTGACTTTACACGTAGGTTGATTGTGTACATAAACTGCAACACCCCCACCCAAAATGACATGACTTCCTCTCCAGAGCCATATCGAACCACGATGATGAAACAACTGCTACTCAATAACAACTCCATCACGATGGTGAAGCAATAACACTTCGATCCAATAAACTCATGCAGTCGTTGTCTGTCCCAATATTCCATTGCCTTGAGATTGAACATCCCACAATCATGCCTATCAATTTATAAACATGGCATAAATAAATTGATATCCAGTTAAGTAGGAGTGCAAAAAATAAAAAACGTTGCATATATTTATCGCTAAATCATGCATAGGGTGGGTTGACACTCTGTCACTACTACAGAATTCAACATCACAAACGGTTTTAAGGCCTCATCACAAACGGTTTTGCTAGGCGTTTGTGATATAGTATTTGTGATATAACGGTACACAAACGGTTTTGCTAGGCGTTTGTGATATAGCATTTGTGATATAACGATTTTGTTAGACATCACAAACGCTATATCATAAACGCCTAGCAAAACCATTTGTGATGATTTTATTGGATCGAAGTGTTAGTAAACCAAAAAATAGCAAAAAAAATTATTTTAATGTGGGAAGACTACCAACCGGCCACCAACTATCTAAGTGTTTTGTGATGAGTTTTGCTAGGCGTTTGATAGCGTTTGTGATATAACGGTTTTGTTAGACATCACAAGCGCTATATCATAAACGCCTAGCAAAACCGTTTGTGATGAGTTTATTGGATCGAAGTGTTAGTAAACCAAAAAATAGCAAAAAAATTATTTTAATGTGGGAAGACTACCAACCGGCCACCAACCATCTAAGCCATTTGTCCCACAGTCACACCGTTTTTCGTGCAATATGCAGCTGGCGGGATTGGAACACGTGACCTCCCGCTCGCATGTATCCTCCTATACCACTACACCACACTCTCAATTGTGACCAAATTCTGTTCTGGTTCCTACCATATTATACTAAGAAAAAAGTCCATTTTTGACCATCCAAATCTTGGCTCGGTTTGGTTTTGACCATCGAACTCTAAAACCGGATATCTTTGGCCATCCAACTATCAAAACCGTTCCAATTTGACCATCGGGGCGGTTTTGATGGGTGGTTTTAATTTTTTATTTATAATTTAGTCCTTAGATCTTAAAATGATTATTACTTTTTGCTCGTACCCCCGATTTTGGTGATTATTATGGTCACACATTCATAACAGTGAGCTTTATCTTTGAAAATAGTCTTTATACTATTTTATCACTATTTAATATATTATTTTTATGTTATTGTATAAAAACACCAATATAAGAAAAGTAAAGCAAACAGTTAAAAAATATTATGTCCATGACTTTAAAAGATAAAGTTCATCGTTACGAACGCATGACCACAAGAACCACTTAAATCGAATATAAGAGAAAAAAATAGTAATCATTTGAAGCTCCAAGTACTAAACTCAAATTTCAAATTTTGAGAACTACAAACTTACTTTTCATTAGTAAAACAAATTCATATTAAAAAGTTTCAAACTACAAAGTTGTATAACTTCTGAAGATCTACAACTTTTCTATATGTTATTTCTTTATCTGATGTAGTGAGAGTAACATTGTTCACAAATCTTATAGATCTCTTATAGTTTCAAGAAACTCTATGAGAGATATATATTTTATGAACAATATTCATATAAATTTATCGAATAAAGAAATGACCAAAATAAAAGTTCTACATATTGAGAAGTTATACAACTTTGTAGTTCAACACTTTTTGAGTTGAATTGATTTACTACTTCAAAATGTGGTTTTAATGTATATGGGGGCATCACAAACGGTTTTTGCTACAAACCGTTTGTGATGCCCCACACCAAAAATCCAAATACTGACTTATGCAGTGTTCCAGTGTTCCATGGATCCTTTGATTTTGTCCGCCAAACTGTATATAGCAAATAAAGGATCGATGAACACACCAAAAGGAAAGAGCATAAGATCCATTGAAGCAAAGCAAAGAGATCCACCCATGAAAATCAGCGCTAATGATGAATCAAACCTATAGCAAAACACCAGAAGGACTAAAGGACGATGGACTGGCAGCTTCCAATCCCTCTCGATGCTGAGAGAGAGAGGGAGAAGGGAGGGAGATGCCTTCGGTTGTATGGAGAGAGAGAAAGAGAGAGAGAGAGAGAGGAAACGGAAGAATGGATGGCGTGAGGACCAACGTGCTGTGGGCAGCATCTGCAAGCACACGGTGATCGAGGTGAAAAAGGCAGGCGGGTTTTTCGAGAAAGCAACCAAACGGCGCGGCAGCTAGCTGATGATGACACATGCACGGCGTGATGGTGAGGCGTATAGCCATGGTCTCACACCCAGTTCTGACCCACCGATTGAGATGCCTTTCAAGCTAAGTCTTGTCTTCCGTTTGCATACAACAAAAATGTCACATGCATGTACTGACAATCAATACAGGTGTCATCCGTTGATGAAAATTTTACGATGGGATGTGATTTAGATACCAAATAATTGATCAAAGATATAGACAATGAGGCTTTGAGGGGGCAGTAAGTTGCAAAGTTTTTTTTTTGTGGGCAAAGTAAGTTGCAAAGATTGTTGACATCAAATTGCTGTTGGTACTCAACCACAGTGGATGACTTGTCAACTTTTCATCATTTCACTGTCGTGCCAATGTCTTATATATAGCGATGGCAAAATTCACTACTAGAAACAGGGATTTTAAGGACAGGCATAAACCTATTTGCAGGTGTGGCTCCGACATGGTTCACTGGGTTTCGAACCGCTTACCTCCGGCCAGGAGCGTGGCTTCATCTCCGCTGCACCACACAATCACTTGTGACTCAATGCGATATGATTTCTTTTTGTATTAAATCTAAAAGTATTTCTAGGGGCCGGCCACTCCATCACCCGCCCCTATAAATCATTTCCAGGGGTTGGTCACCCCATCACCTGCCCCTAGAAATGGCACTCCTGACACGCCCCTGGAAATGACCATTTGTAGGGGCGGGTCACCCATCACCCCGTCCCTGGAAATGACCCCATGACGGGTGACGCTGTGGCCTGCCCCTTCAAATGCTTCTCTAATTGCGGGCCACAGTCTACAGTAACTCATCCTTTTAGGAACGGGTGACTTTTTGGTCCGCACCTAAAAAAAATTCAAGTAGCACCTACAAATCGTTTTGCTAGTATTGATTGCAGCTGGACTTTTATATTTTCTAAGAATGACGCTCGAACTACAACTACTATCTGTCTGCTTCTTTTTAACGTTTTGTAGCTAGCTTCTGATAATAGTTCCAAGGGGTGGTAATGTTCCAATGGCCCCTTCTGTAAAGTCTGATTGTGTGAAGTCCACGTTCATGCATCAAAAGATCATGTCAGTTCATTTCGGTTTACTATTGATTTTGGGAAAAAATCTTAGGTGGCCATAGGTATCACCTTTGTTTTGTTACTAGTTTTTGCCCATGCATTTTTACAGGACCCAAAAAACTTTCAATGCAATAAGAGGACTATAAAAAAATTATAATCGGTTGTGAAATATTATGTTTTCTGCTAAATGTGTAGGGAACCTTTTGCCAGCTACAGAATTCAACATCACAAACGGTTTTAAGGCCTCATCACAAACGGTTTTGCTAGGTGTTTGTGATATAACGGTACACAAATGGTTTTGCTAGGCGTTTGTGATATAGCGTTTGTGATATAACGGTTCTGTTAGACATGACAACGCTATATCATAAACGCCTAGCAAAACCGTTTGTGATGAGTTTATTGGATCGAAGCGTTAGTAAACCAAAAAATAGCAAAAAAAATTATTTTAATGTGGGAAGACTACCAACCGGCCACCAACCATCTAAGCCATTTGTCCCACAGTCACACCGTTTATGCGCTCGCGTGTATCCTCCTCTACCACTACACCACACTCCTACCATATTATACTAAACCGAGCGTAAATTGCTTGTTTGAGGCCCTAAACCATGTGAAATTAAACATTTATCAACTACAAAGTTTCATATCCTTTTGAAATCTACAAGTCTTATTTTGGTTGTTTCTCCATCCGAGGTAATTTATAAAATTTGAATTTCAAATTTGAGAACATTCAAACTTAGTTTTCGTTGACTGGATGATTTCAAATGAAAAGGTTGTCAACTGCAAAGTTTCATAACCTATTGTGATCTACAACTCGTATTTTGACTGTTTCTTCATCGGAGGTCATTTGAAAAAACTCAAATTTCAAATTCTGAGAACTACAAACTTACTTTTCATTAGTAAAACAAATTCAAATTAAAAAGTTTCAAACTACAAAGTTGTATAACTTCTGAAGATCTACAACTTTTCTATATGTTATTTCTTTATCTGATGTAGTGAGAGTAATATTGTTCACAAATCTTATAGATCTCTTATAGTTTCAGGAAACTCTATGAGAGATATATATTTTATGAATAATATTCATATAAATTTATCGAATGAAGAAATGACCAAAATAAAAGTTCTACGTATTGAGAAGTTGTACAACTTTGTAGTTCAACACTTTTGGATTTGAATTGATTTACTACTTCAAAATGTGGTTTTAATGTATATGGGGGCATCACAAACGGTTTGTAGCAAAAACCGTTTGTGATGCCCCACACCAAAAACGATTTTTCCTACAAACCGTTTGTGATGATGCTCCGGGACAAACGGTTTCAACGGCTAGCACGCCCAGCTGCCTTGGAACCGTTTTTGATGTGGGCATCACAAAGGCTGGGCGTTTGTGATGTCGTGTTCCGTAGTAGTGTGTTGTGCAGTAGGTTGATAGTTAGGATGCATGTAGATTGTGTCACTGTTAGGTAAGCTTTCTTGGAAAATAGGTTAGCATATAAAATTTGAATGTACTCAAGTTGGCATTCCAAAATGCAAGTACCTTGCTAGCAAAAGTATGTTAGCATGTAAAATCTGAATGTACTAGTCATATGTGGATGGTTGTATATAGGTTGCCAGACAAGGTGTATACAGGTTGAAAGTAATAGATGGTGCTTATGTCACATAGGTTCCTAGATACGATGTATACAATGGGATAACTTCAATGGTACACAGGAATAGTTTATTCCTGTTCTTGGCCTCCGAAAGCAACCCCTTGAATGGCCTTTTGTTCGTTTTCTTCAAATTTGTTGCTGATGGTAATGAGCCTGTTGGCTTATCCAAGTCCTGCCGAAAAAAAGAACAAAAGTCAAATATAAGTTTTGACTTATCAAAAAATTTATTGCTTTATGAAGCAATTCAAGATAGAGGACAACACGGATTTAATAAAAAACGAAAAGTATCATATGCTGGGAGTAGTGACATCGTTAGATTTTCGTTTGCCAAACCTTGGAACTTTTGTTTCACATCTATTTGGCTTGCTCCTATTTTGCTTAGGTTGTGAGCCGGTTCACTGTCCCTGGTCTGACTGAGAGGTACCACCAACCACTTCAGTTTTAAAAACTGCTCTTGATTTCCTCTTCAATGAGGGATCATGTTCGTCATTTTTGGATTTCTGTTTCCTTGGCATGCTAGAAAAAAGCAGGCGTAACAATAAACTGATGCGTAAAAATGATAAAAATGACATAATATCTATGCACAGGTCGATAAGGTACTTTTACACAGTACCCCCTAGATACTACCCATATCAACATATCCATTCCCCTGACAATGTCAGTCCTCCCACCCCCAACAAAAACACAACACACTCCTCCCCCCATCTGCCAATTCAGACTGTCTTATGCTCTTCCCACACAAATCCAAATTCTATGACAACTCCACCACCGGAAAAAATGACATCCGTACAGACAATATAATGTGAATGAATTGACATTGTATACTCTAAATGTCACAACATATGTTTGTAGAGTGAGGATAAAATTAATACTATGTACTCTAAATCTGTTACAATAGTATATAAATGACAGTATAAACATGGGTGGATTAATTACTAGATACTCCAAAAAATCAGTGGCAACCTATTTGTATCTAGTGAAGGTTAAAAGATTGACAGTAAAATATGGTTGATTTGACACTATATACTGTGAATCTATCACAACCTGTGTATTCTATGAATGATTTGTCTCTACTCTAGTCTGTGAAATTCAACCATACCTAGGTCCATGACACCTCCAAAATTTGTGCAAATTCAGTACCAAAAAATTGCAAAAAATTCACCAAATCCGCTACAATATATTATGAACCAAAACCCTTGTTCACCAAATTAATCAACAAAATGCGCATGAAATGCATCCCCCTCTTCCCCCCCATGGCCTCTGCCTCTTCCCTATCACAGTGTCCCCCACCCCACCCCCCAAACACCTATGGCACGGCCGCCGCACAAGTGCTGACAAATTGAAGCAAGGGAAGGGGAGCTGGGTGTGTGTTTACTCACGTTCAAGGGCGCCGGAGATCCGCCCTACTTGTCCCCGCCCTGCGGGGCGGCGAGCACCATTGCCGGTGAAGGAATCCCCTCCGATGCAGTCGCCTCCGTTTCCCTGGCTCTCGGTTGGTCCGTGGTTTCTAGAAATAAGAAAAAAAGGCTTTGGCAGTTTGGGGATGGGACCCGAAGATAGGATGGGAGAGGTGAAGCTTGCTGGGCCAGCCCATAGTCGTGGGGTTGCGCGGTAAGTCGCGAGCCGATTGGTCGCCATATAGACTTTACGCAGAAAAAAAGCTTCTATTATTCCATCGTGTCTGATTGGGCTCGCACGGCGGCCCTGCAGCATGGGCAGCACAGTGCGCGGCGAGCCACGGGCCCACGCGGACCGGATGGTATGTATGGGAGGATGACATGGTTGCTCTGAATATAATGGCCATGATCCGTTACCACCCCATATGAGATGGTTATTCTCGGCAATCCTCTGTCCCGCACAACCTGCCCCCACCTCTCCTCGGCTGTCCTGTGGCGTCCTGCTGCTTTTTCCCCCACGGGCCGCAGCGCCGTTCCACCGGCGGTGCGGCAGCCAGTGCATCCGGCGGCACCTGGCCTGCATGTCACGAGCTGCGTGCGCGCGACCGGCGATCTGGAGTGGTCTCCGACTGATTGGATTTGGTAAGGGAGGCGATCGACAATCTTAATTGGCACTGCTTGCGAGTGGACAAACGCGGCGTACTATATACGTACTGAATTAACAGAAGCACGTACTCAAGGTCAGCACGATTATTTGACGGTGTTTCTTTTCCAAGAGTGTCACTCGGATGATCCAATTCCCAATATGTTTTTTGTACACAATTCCTAAAATCATTTTGTGTTAAGTTGCAAACTTTCAAAATAATGGTTCAAGAAGCTAAGCCTAGCTTGTGTACGCCCCCCTAGACCATTCAGATTTATGTTGCCTATTATTTTCTTAATGTAAAACTATATATTTCTCCTAAACGGATCCAGTTTTCTTTTTCACAATAATGGTTCAAAGCAGTGGCAAACTCGTAGCGCTTGGCTAAAAGCAGTGGCAAGGTTGCAATTGTAGCTGCCTATATATTGTACAGTATCGAAAAGATCATCTTGGTCAAAAGTCTTACTTCGAACACAGCGGATGACCATTTTATATTCTTTTTTATGTTTCACAGAGTCAGACGTTTGGAATTTGGATTGGATCCCAAGTTTCGTAGCCAACTACCATGCCTCCATAGCTTGTTCACTGGTTTACGAGCTATCAAGCCCAATTCGACCCTAAGCACCTGAAAAACAACATATGCCTGAATGCGTTTGTGGGCTCAAGGTACTGATTCTACTATACACACTGCTGAAATTCGCAACTTATTTAGCCATTTTATTGACCTTTTTTTTGTTGGCTGATCATGATGAATGAACGGGCAGCTTCCTTGTTGGGCGCGGTGCTACGGGAAGGTTTTGCTCTTATTTCTCTTTTGCCAAACGCCATGGTCTAACAACAAATGGGCGGAATGGGTGTTCATGTGCAGGGGTCATCCAAACACCATCTCGTGTTATCTAATCAAAACATGTATACCATCTTAACTTGTTTTTTAGTATCTTTTAATAATTCACAGTTAAGTTTTCGTTTGTTTTTCAAAAAAGATTTTTCTTTATTTAATTTTGATTGCTAAGAAAGATGATTGCATTGATTCTTCAAAGGAGCACAACAAGCACGGATGACAGACGCTTGCTCCAGCCACCTTGTTGATTGACAAAACTCATTAGATACCTCCTTTATTTCAAACTTGAACTACAGAAGTTGAGGAACAAAGTTTTCTGTCTAACGAACGAGATAAAGAGTTTAAGGCTTTCTGATCCTTGGACGCAAGCTGAACCCTTTTCTTTTTTTTTTGAAAGACCATTACTGAGACAGATGCTTGTATGAGCACCTTCGAGAGACTGGGTTGTCATATCCAATCTCGAGATTCACGAAGTCTCACTATAGACGCCTCGTTGTCGCGGGGACATCGCATACCACTAAAAAATACCGCCGATTAATTTCTGGAATAATTCCATAAAATGCGACACCCATACTTAGTCGAGGACTCCAACCCAAGTAGACAAGTTCCACCAAAACAAACCTTACAACCGACCTACGATGAGTTTTCAACCAACCTAGACAGGTACATTTCTGTCACATCCGGTTTTAGGAATAAAACCAGATGCATCTCATATGTGCGTCAGGATCAAGTTTACACACATATGGTAGACGTCACAAGTGAATATCCATAACCATGCATATGAAAGAGTATAAAAGTATATTTATTACAATCTCAGAGTTGACATAAATTTCATAGCGGAAGGCTTAAATAAATGTTTAATTAAACGAAACGAAATAACTCCATCTCCACAGGCAGTTGACTGGGGGACTCGCCTAGAATTCCTCAAAATCAGTAGTATAGTCCTCAAAATTCTCCCAATCTGAGCAGCAGTTCGAGTGTGGTCGATGCAATATAAATAAACAAGCGTGAGCACATGTCGTACTCAGCAAAGTATGGAAATAAATGACATGCTAGGCTTTATAAAGTGAAAGGCTGAAAGGATAGCTGCATTAAGCACTTTTAGTTGGTCAAAGTTTTATTAAGCATCTATTTACTAGCAGATATAAGTATATACCAACCACAATTAAAATTAATGACATAAACCCGTCAAATTCAGGTAACCACAATTTAGATCATATTCTGATAGATTAATCATGTGAGGGTCCAGGCCGCTCATGACCGTGAGCACGGTTGTTATAACAGTTTACACTCTGCAGAGGTTGTACACATTCACCATAAGCCGCGATCCCCATTGCCCGAAAGCATGTACCCTTCCCACACCACGTGGACCGAATACTGGGTTTCACTATGAGACCTTTACAAAGATGCTCTAATAAGTGATACCTCGCTAAGGTTTCTGGTTCAGGAGCAAAGCATAACCCTCCCTAGTGAGTCGCGTATCTTAGCAAAGCCTACCGCTCAAGAGGACCGGGCTATACCTCGTCAACCGCCGCACCTCTCACCTTTCAGGTAAAACTATCCCAAACTAGAATACCTAATTAGTCAGTCAAAGCTAGAGCCTTAACCGTTACCAGTAACTGACGCTTTGATGGCTGACGATAACTGACAACAGTAATGGCATTATGGCTGGTCAAGAGCGTACAGGGCCTTCTCTGGTACTCCTTTCAGGAGACCTCTCACTCTCTCCCTCTGTTGTTCTGCTGCTCTCTTGCATTCCTGACGCAAGCCTTGCGCGCATACTGCTTGCGTGAGCAGAAGCCTCCGAACCCTCCCTACCTTGAGATCCTGCTCGGGATAGGCAAGCGATAAGGTTTTTGGGGAGCGTACGAGTACGCGACTGCTCGCTGCGAACGACTACTTCCCGGCGGTAAGCAAACGACTACTTCCTGGTGGCCTTTTTCATCAACCCGAACGACTACCTCCCGGCGTCTGTCTCCCTCAAGCGTACGACTACTTCCTGGAGGCCTGAACGATTACTTACAGGAGGCCGTTCCAGGGACTCCACTGCAGCAACTCGTCACTGCACCGAATCAGATCGACTACTTCAAGCAAGGCCAGTCGAGGATGATTCCTCCAGCTGGTGATGGCGCACCCGGTGCCTCCGGTACTGGTCCCGCCTCGGGGTACGTCCTGAACCTCATCCGTTTCTGGTTTCTCATGTTGTTCATGTTATTTAGGAGATTTAACTTGAACACTCGCACAAGCTTTGTTATCACTGGATTACTCACTGCTGCCATGAATTTGTTGCTAATTTCTGGAATTAAAATATATCGAATGTTGCCTAATTTTCTAACAGTCACACTTCTCCTGTCACACACACACACACATGATCTCAGTGGAAAATGACACACAAGATGGTGCTGCAATTCCAGCGTTTTCTGGACTCTGTATCCGAAAATAAAAGCAAATGAATTACAACTGAAAATCGGGCCTCGACCGGGCCAAATTGCTAGCGCCATGCTCCCTTCACGATGCCTGCCATCCCAAGCATCAGGAACATGGCGCGTGAGACGCGCTCCCCATGTGGACCAAGCACATGTGTAAGAGCTCACCACCATGCTCAGCTACCTATCCCTAGCTATGCGCCCTACACAGTAGGACAAATGTTTTTCTAGGTGACTAGGAGACAATTTGTTAAGCAACACGCCCAATAATTATTCAACAAATAAAACCACCATCACTGAGGTTCGCATGCTGTGATGATGACGACTACTGGAGACCACCACCGGCCTTGGGCTTCAGACGACAAAGGCGGCGCCAAGGGTAGGGAGACCTGGTGGTCCATGTCCATGCCGGTAGGAATGGGGAGCTCGAAGCCGCGGCCGTTGGACACAAATGTCGGGAGCACATTGGGATAGTCTGTCAAGGTAGCAGTAGGCATCGGCATCATCATCAGTTGTGTGATGTTGATCTTGGACCTGGAGCTGGACGAGGACGACGATGCAGACGAGGAGGAGGAGCAGCTAGAGCCCAAAGCAAGGTTCTTCTTGTTCTTGCGGCTGCTGCCACCGACAGGGACATTGCGGAGACTGCCACCCTGTGTCCAGTAGCGGCGGCAGGCCTTGCACAAGTAGCGTGGCTGGGTCATGGTGTTGTTGTTGTAGTAGCAGAATTTGGTGTTGGTGGAGTGGCAGCGCGGGCAGTCGAGGGCCTCATTCTGATGTGGCCGCGGTTTACGCACCCCATCGCCGTCGTCCCTTGCTGCCTCCTGCGCACGCACCAAAGTAAATCAAATTATGATGCACAGATTATATTAGAAGCAACACTAACAATAAAGCATATGAAATGGTTTCCATTATATAAGGAAATTAAAAGGAGAGAATATATGCATTCATGATGGTCTCGGAGAGTGAGAAGTGCATCGATATGACTATATGAGCTCAACATAAGTTGAAGTTGCCGGCTGCGTGATGTGCTAAGGCTAAAGAGAGAGTACATACTATATTATTATTGCATTATGGTTCATCATCTTTATTAGTAATCGACCAACGACCAATGCACAAGGGTTAATTAATTAGAAAGGAAAAGACTCAAATAATGATTACTTTTTTAGCTAGCTAGCTAGATGACTTAATAAGAAAACACGTGAACACAGCTACTCGCAAAAGCACATTCTCTAGAGTGTTAAGAATTTTGGACCATCCATTCATGTGATTGAACAGCCCCCACCCCACTTCTTCTTTTCAGTAAATCGTTAACGACACTCCCATTAGGACCCGGCCATAGTGTATTTGGGCCACATTTCACCTTCCTTAATTCAGGGGGTTATATAGGCTTTTTTTTTCTTTTCTGTGCCCATTTCTTTCCTATAGATTGACCATTGCTATCCAGTATCGGGGCACGTGTTGAAATTTGGGCCATAAATTCATGTCATCTGACGGCCCATTTTCTCAACTCTCATCCCACAACATAATCTTTCTCCCATTAATCCCCACCCTCCCCAATGTTCTCCCACCATCTAGCCATGGCTCGGCATTCTACACCAAGATATGCCACCTAAAAGGAAACGGACAACGTGCGACGGGTCACGCTAGGCAACCGCGCGACCCGCCACAAGCCCCCCCCCCCCCCGCCATCTCCTCCTCCGGCGGCCTCCGCCGCCTCCGCCGCTGCCCACCACCGCGGCCGACGCTAACCTGTCGGCCGCGTTCGCCGCCGCACCCTTCGCCCCCGCCGCCCGCACCTCCACCGGCTCCGGTGGCCTCCGCGGCTTCTGCCGCCGCCCACTGCCACGACTGTGCTAAACTCGTCGGCCACCATTTCTCCTCCGCCTTCTCCGCCCCCTCCGCCCGCACCATCCACCAGGGGTCCTCCACCGCCCGTCCGGCGGCGCCATTGCTGCCCAGCCCTCTGCCCGGCTTCCATCGCCGCCGCCGGGCCGGCCGCCTCCCCCCAACTCCCTTCTAGGTCCGCCGGCGCCCTTCTAGGTCCCTTCTAGGTCCGCCGCCCCCCTAGGAAATCCCGAAACCCTAACCCGGTGCCGCCCTAACCTTCTTCTCCCACTCTGGCAGCTGCCCGAGCCGGTGCGAGTGGGTCACGCTCAAGCGCGTCCGTGCGACCCAGCGCGCCATAGACTTAGCGCACCTAAAAGCCTTAGCCCCCATCAATACGACCTAATTCCATGACTATGATGACCTGTCCATTGTTCCCTCACCCCAAACCATCCACTTGCTTCGCTCCTCTCCCGTGGCCCCCTCTCCACCGCACATACTCGATTGGCTTTTCCAAGATGACGACATAATTCCCCTGTCACTACCATGGTCTCACACCCGGGTCCGACCCACCGATCGAGATGCCTTCGAAGCTAAGTCTTCTCTTCGGTTTGCATGCAACAAAAATGTCATATGCATGTGCTGACAATCAATACAAGTGTAGCCAGTGGTTGAACATTTGTGGATTTTAAGCCATTTAGATGCCCACAAATAATTGATCAAAGCTTTAGATAACAAGGGTTAAAAGGGGCAGTAAGGTTCAGAGATCCTCGACATCAAAATGTTGTTGGTAGTCTACCATTGTAGATGATCTGTCAAGTTTTCATCCTAAACAAACTGAGCAAGACGATCACGTATCATGCATGATGTTATAGAATTTTTATGTGTTCCGAAGGATGTTTTGTATAGCACTTGCAAAATTGTAGCCAGACTTTTATATTTTCCAAGAATGCCGCTGAAGCTATAACTTTTATCTGTAGCCTTCTTAATTTTTGTTAGCTAACTTGCGATGTTAGTTCGGGGGTGGTAAGGTTGCAATTTCCCGTTGCTGTAAACCCCAGTTTTATACCCAACCTCCACTAATAGAGAGACCCTGATACGTATTGACCCATACGTTGGTGTGTTTAATGCATTTCTAGAGGTGGATTCAGCCGATGAACCAGGTATGCTAACTAAACGTGCTAGTGAGTATCTGCACGGGTACGTTAAAGTGAACGTATTTGCTCAGTTTTAAACCAATTAAAATAAAGTCATATTGTTGCCGGTGTAATATGACAAGTTTTTATCTTTTACCCACAGATTAGATCGTTGAAGTCAACGGTCAACACACACGGAGTTGTGAATTCGAGATGGCCCACGAAGTTGAAGTGCTTTGTGTTACTAAAGGCTAATGTTGTACAGCTATATATAAGTACTCTCTGATCTACTTCTTGTTCGCCCCAGTTTCTCTGTCTACTCGATCTATACATGGTCGTGCTATCTCTTGATCTCACTAGTCCCTCAGCTCAGGGGTGGAGCTAGGGGTTGGGCCCTATGGGCAATGGCCCACCATAGAATTTTAGTTGCACAATTCTCTAGTAGATTATTTACATGATTGCTTTGAATTTTTGTTTTTTATAAGACTTACATTGAGTTTCATGATACATATTTTAGAATTATTTATTTTAAGATATTTGTAACATGTTTTTATGTGATTGTGTTGTATTTTATAAATTATATACTTTTATATGTTGATATATATTATATTTATATAGTGTAAAAGAATATACGTTAGGTTGGACCATCCTAGCGTCGAGTCCCAGCTCCGCCACTGCCTCAGCTACACGAGGAACTGCACCATGGCCACCAGCCGAGATCCCCGAGATGTATGTGTCTAGGCGTGTGCTTCGCCAATTGGACAATTGGGACGGTGAATAGGACAGATTCATCCTTGCTTATGTCAAAAGGGATTGCTACAATCCCTTTGTGACGGCAAGCGTCTGCGTGGCGTAGGCGCTTGGGAGGTACGACAGCTATAAGATCGTCAAGGACGATGACTCCAGGGACGGCTGCCGCCTCCTCGTCAAGCTCGACGATCCAACATAAATCGAAAAGCTCCAAGGCCACTTAGGAAGATCAAGATAATTGATGCGTACTGCTGCATTGAGAGGACAGGCCAACCTCGGTAAATATTTTAATTAGTTTAAATTCTTATTGTAAGTATTGTAGAGTGAATTACTGTTTGTTTTGGTACATAAACAATATCTATTAATATTAAGATATATATTATTGTTTTACCTCTGATAGTTTTTATGTTTTGTTGCATTTTACAATTGTTTTAATTTGTTGGCAGAAATAAAATGAGTATTCTTGCTAGATTAGTGCTAGGCCGCTTAGAATGTATACATATTTGAATCGGTTTTATTTTCAGCCATTTAGAATACTAAGAGTTCTACGTGCCCTATGACTAGGTGACAAATGAAGAACTCGATTAATTTGAAGCGATTCGACAACCCAAAGCTGTGTCGTAGTAATTACACCCTCTGTTTTTATTTGAAAGGCATCCACGCATATTAAGATTCAAACTTTACAATGTTTGACTAATAATTTAGCAAACAATTTTTAACTTTTATAATAAAAACTTGATATGTTTGGATTTATACTCAATTATATTCTCCGATGATTATAAGTTTATAACCGTAAATAATATAATATAAAATAAATAAACGGTTAAAGTGTACTTTCATAAACCGTGCCAAGTTAGATCTTGCCTTATGTACATGCACCATCGATCTTTTCTATGTTTCTTTTTTCCCTGCTATTTAAATTTTTTTATAAAAATCACAATCATCAGTCAAAAAATGTGCAGCTTAGAAAGTGTGATCATACTAATCGGTTATTCACTGGACCAATTACAATATGTATGAATCCACGAAGTCTAACAGGTTTGTCATTTCAAATTCTACGTCCAATTTACTGGTTGGCAACTACCAGCTGAAGCCTAGCCGCATTGTATATCTTGACATTCAGTTAATTGGCATTGTCTTATAAATATAGGGGGATCCGATCAAGAACTGTCACTTCGTTCCATTTGATATTTTGCCGCAATCCTAACTTGCCCGATCTCCAACATATATTACAGGGCAGAAGTGCGTTCGTAGCTTTAATTTTTCATTGCACTAATTGTCATTGGTGATCAATATGTTTTGATTGCAGGTAGACACATAACGACACCGGCCAAGATCACCCCCGCCCCCCAAATTAACCACCACCACCACCACGGCGGACACGTAGGTCTACTGCCGCATGCTCAATCACTTGGTGTCAACCCATTCATAACCACGTCAATGTGCCTCGAAAAGAATCTGAACCACTTCAACTTCACCCTGGTCAATAAGGACGATGACTCAACATCGTCATGCTCGCAAAGATGGAGTCATTAGAAGATGTAGACATCTTCCATGGTTATTCCTGGTTGTGGTGGTACTAGTGCGTGGTCCTCCATCGTGTAGTCGAACTTGCCATGAGTACAAGGAATTAGTTCATGCTAGAGAGATCATAATTTGATAAAGTTTGTTCTATGTATGTCATTCATGCGTTGATGTGGTGTACCGAACAATTTAATTTAATTTTCTAGTTTGCCATATTTATGTTTATTTTGAATTTTGTTTATTTGCCTGTAATTTTTTCAGTTTGGTTTGTTATGTCTTTTGAAAAAATACAGAGATTATTCTAACCTGTTCTATATCACACCAGTTAGAATAGTCTACATATTCCAAGTGGCTTTATATTGGGATGATAAGAATAGAGTTTACCCTCACCCGGTAAGAATAGTATTTGCGGAGGCAGCTGGTGATGTTGCCCAACCCTGGTAATGGCATTTGCAGGGGTGGATCAGGGGGCGACATGCCCCTGGAATTGGCATTTGCAAAGGTGGCTCACGCCTTCATTCGTCCTTGTAGATAATCTCCTGCACTTCCAAATTTCAAATAAAATTAATTATCGCCATATTTTCGTCTTTAGGTTCCAATTATTTGCATATATTAAACCAGTATATTACAAAATATACTAGTAAGCTGGGCATACATTGTTTTAACGTGTATTACAACAAAACATAATGAGATATCCATCACTACATCCACTAAACAAAAAGTTTTCACTTGTGATTCTCCCACTCAAGAAGAGGACAATATTTTTCTGCCATTGCTAAATGTTATTCGGGGTGGAACCACTTGCCCCTGTGATTGATCACTTTGTGCATAGTGAAACGGCACAGATCGGTGACTATGTTCAGAAGATGTTTCTCTTCAAGACTACAGCTAAACTATGTGATGAGGACATCCCTATGGATGCTCACAACAATCCTCCATTGATCGTTCAAGGTCCAATCACTAGAGCTCGTGCGCGACTATTGAATTTAGAGGTGAACTCGTTCCTAAGTATTTCTCTATGTGATTATGAGAATAGATTGCTACCTAATGATTATATTGTAATTAGGAACCATGAAGAGGACCAGAGGATAGTTGGAGAAGGGCTTCACGGTGGAGAGGACCAGCAAGGGCGTGCAAGTCAAGATAGAGGCCCAAATCAATTCGACTTCGAGTCCACCTCGGAGTCCAGGAGCAGTCAGCGCTAAATCGGACGCCCAGGTCTCATACATGCTCGGATTTGGACGTTCTTTATATGCTTGGAAAGCTAAGAAGATAATCATTCCAATGACACTGGTCTCATATCAAATTCGTTCGGAGTCATCGAGAATAGATAAAACAAGTTAACGTCCAGAATTTGTTTCGGCGCTGCGTCGTCGTATTTTGGTCTTAGGGCCGTGTATCGTGTTGAGCCCAATAGGGGCACGTCCAGGGGGGGTCGACCACGACCCTAGAGTCTTTAAAACAGTAGCCGCTGCCCAAGTTAGGGTTTAGGTTTTGCTTAGATCAATTCTGTCAAGAACAGTGTCGCCGCTCGTCGGTTTGTGAGACCCCAACTTTGTGAGTTTAATCATACATCTGCAATTGTGTTGGAATCTTTCTCGTTCTTGCTTGTGTTCTTCGATTTGCATGCAAGGATTAGCCTTCTGGGCAAGGTCAACCGTGCAATGCCGGTTGATAACCTAAGGAGACGTGGTGCTGCGATTGCGGGGTTCAGAACGTGAGGTTCAGAAGCCGGATCGATTTGAGTCACAACTCCACCAAATCGAGAGTTATCAGAACCTTTCGGAAGATCAGGAAACCCTAGTTCCCATCAAGTGGTATCTAGAGACAGGTTTACCGTCAGGTTCGCCCTTTCGCCTTTGTCCTATAGTCCAGAAAATAGCCCTAAAAATTTTTTTTCCGCTGTCCTAGTACCCATTTAACCTTTGCATTTTCGTTTCAGATTCACTTTGTTGAGTTTGTGTCCGTGATCGAGTCTTGTTGCTGGTATTAGGTCGTGTTCGTTATCGTAGTTCAATCGCCCGTTGCTGTGCATTGTTTGTTTCTGCCGCTATCCCATCCACCATTACCAGATTATAAGTCGTACCACCCCATAACTCGATTTGCCCTCGCTAGCCGCCTTGCGTGAACTCCTTCCGTGCAAGCTCTAGATAGGTTGCGAGCCGCCGTGGGTCCATCGCCTTGCATCGCAGCCCTTCTTGGTTCATCTTGCATACCCTAACCGCCGCCGCGCATCCTGCCGAATTGAGCCTCCAGAGAACCGTATCGTGGGCCTCCCGAAAACCATAACTTGAGGTACCTTTTGTAAAACGGGCATAACTTTTCGCTCGGTGCTCCGTTTTGACTCAATTTTTTACAGCAGCTTCGCCCTATTTGCCCGACTCAGAAAATTCAAATAAAATCAGGAAGATAAAAAAAAATTGATTAAGTTGTTTTAGGGTTTTCAGCGTTTGTTCCTAAATTTCCCTAGGCCGCATCTCACCTCAAAAAAGGATGCAAATTTGTGTGGTTGGAGCTTTTGGTATCCCTGTTAAGAGAAAAATATAAAAAATAGTTCAAAAAATAAAAAACTCGTGATTCCTACTAGCCCGGAGGTTGATGGAAATTCTGAAAAGATTAAAAACGATTGCATAGAGTGTTGTTTTGCTTGTCCTGTGAGATTTTTCCATCATTTCTTGTTCCAACTTGTTGTGCTATGTCTAGGACACGTCTAAGCCAGCAATTGTGACTTGTACTTTGGATACTTATTGAACTTTGCTATTCTGCATTCGTTATTTGCTACTCCTTGCTACATATTGTGCCTTCCCAAAGCTCCACATACACCTTCTGGACGGCACTGGTTTTTGACCCTTGCAATCACGGACTACACGCCTTCCAGGTATCCTTTGCCTTGCTTGTTGGTAAGAACCTTGCAAGAGCTTGGTAAGACGCTTCCTTTGCTGTGTTGAGAGCACGTAGTCGGATTATTAGGGATAACCTTCACTGTGTGTTATTGTTTTTGGTGCTTTTCGATGGCAGAAGATGATGCACCGAAGGCTCCTGCAGATTTCAGTGAATGTGTTAGTCGAGGAGAGCTAGAAGCTTCTCGTGACAAGATGGAAGAAACAATCAACAAGGTTGTCACTGACGCGCTCATCGCTATGAAGCTTGGCACCATGTTAGAGAGGGTGGACCGACGGGTGCCCGAGCTTGCCGACAGAGTTGCTGTAGTGGAGGCACGTCCACAGCCACAGCCACAACAACCACCACCTCCACGTTTTCCAGATGACGTGGTGTTTGATGACAATGGTAATTATGATGAAGCAGCTACCAGAAACACAGGACTACAACGTCGCCTTCACCATAACAGGGTAGGTATGGGTGGCGCTCACCAAGGTAATAACAATCGTGATGACCCTTATGCTAAGATTAAGTTTACCATTCCATCTTTTTCGGGTCATTATGATTCTGAGGGTTACCTTGATTGGGAGATGACAGTAGAACAAAATTTTTTTGCCCACCTTGTACCAGAAGAACATCAAGTTAGACAAGCCACTAGTGAGTTTAAGGACTTTGCTATTATTTGGTGGACTGGTCTAGTTGGCGATGATAGAGCACCTACGTCTTGGAGTGAGCTTAAGGTGGCTATGCGTGATCATTTTGTTCCTCCTTCATATCATATAGATTTGCGTAAGAAATTGCAGCGTTTAGAACAAGGAGAAACTTCTGTGCAGGATTACTATGGTTCTTTGCAAAAAGGCATAATGTGTTGTGGTATTGTAGAAGGGCCCGAGGATTCTATCTGTCGTTTTTATTCAGGGTTGAGGCGTGATATTAAGGACATAGTTGATTATAAGGATATCTGTCGACCAGTTGTTTCGATATGCTATGCTTGCAGAAAAAGGAGATTCAGGGGCGTGAACAGCAGGGCAAGAACAAGGTGGGAAGCACCTTCAACACGCCACGTACAACGCCATCTTCGGGGCTGCCCAAGCCAACTTCTTTTCGAGCACCCCCACCAGCGAGCAAGCGATCCACACCTTCAACAGTTGCTGCACCATCACCGCCACCACCATCTTCTGCACGTTCTTCGGATTCAGGTAAAAATTCTTTGTATGAGGGCAGTAGGAGTACCACCTCGACACCACACACTTCCAACATTCAGTGCCACCGTTGCCATGGGCTTGGCCACGTGCAGAAGGATTGCCCTAGTCAGTGGGCATACATTGCTACAGAAGATAGATACATAAGCACCTCCAACGTTGAAGATGATGAGGCAAATGATATTGATGAGGATCGTGGTGTTGCATTTGGTAGTGAGGACACGACGGCCTTTAGAAACATCATTGTGCAGCGAGTACTCAGCGCACAAGTACAGCAACCTGAGAAGATCCAACGCCATAACTTGTTCCAAATTTTTTTCGTCATCAACAACCGTCGCGCAGTGTCATCATTGATGGAGGTAGTTGCAATAATTTGGTGAGTTCTGATTTGGTCAAGAAGCTTGGATTGGCCACACGCCCTCATCCCCATCCATATGGTATTCAGTGGTTTAGTGATGCGGGGAAAACTAAGGTAACACAAATCTGTAGAGTTTCTTTTTCTATTGGTACCTATGCTGATTCTGTTGAATGTGATGTCGTACCTATGGATGCTTGTTCTCTTTTATTGGGACGTCCTTGGGAATTTGATAATGATGCTATACACCGTGGCAAAAGTAATAAATACACTTTCACACATAAAGGATAGAAAATTACTTTGCTACCTATGACACCTGCTGAAATTGTACAAGCTGATAAAGACCGAGCTGCTAGTTTGCATGATAAGGAATCTTAAAATCAGCAAGTTGCTAAATCTATTTACCCACCTAAAGAGGATAAGTCTGCACCAACTTATGAGGTCCTGGGAATTAAATTAAAGGGGGGAGATATGCTCGCAACAAAATCTGAACTTGCTGAACTTTCTGATGATGATATGTGCTATGCTTTGGCATGCAAACGAGCTTTGTTTTCGCTTGATAATATTGCTAACTCTTTGCCTCCTGTTGTCACTAACATTTTGTAGGAGTATGAGGACGTTTTTCCAGCTAAGTTACCACCGGGCCTTCCACCTTTGAGAGGGATAGAGCATCAAATTGATTTGATTCCCGGAGCCACATTGCCGAACCATGCTGCTTATCGCACCAATCCCGAGGAGACTAAGGAGATTCAGTGACAAGTCCAAGAACTGTTTGACCGTGGGTATGTCTATGAAAGCCTTAGTCCTTGTGCTGTTCCTGTGCTTTTGGTTCCCAAGAAAGATGGTACTTGGCGTATGTGTGTTGATTGTTGAGCTATCAACAATATTACAATTCGATATCGTCATCCTATTCCTAGGCTAGATGACATGCTTGATGAGTTGTGTGGTGCTATAATTTTCACAAAGATAGACTTGCGTAGTGGTTACCACCAAATAAGAATGAAACTTGGAGATGAATGGAAAACAACTTTTAAAACCAAATTCGGGTTATATGAGTGGTCAGTCATGCTTTTTGGTTTAACCAATGCACCTAGTACTTTCATGCGATTGATGAATGAGGTTTTGCGGGCTTTTATTGGGCGATTTGTGGTGGTTTACTTTGATAATATATTAATTTTCAGTAAGTCTTTGGATGAACATATGGAACACTTACGTGTTGTTTTTGATGCTTTGAGAGATGCACGTTTGTTTGCTAATCTTGATAAGTGCATCTTTTGCACCGATAGAGTTTCTTTCCTTGGCTATGTTGTTACTCCACATGGAATTGAGGTGGATGAGACGAAAATTGAGGCCATTGTGAGCTGGCCGTTGCCCCAAACCATCACACTGGTACGGAGTTTTCTTAGTCTTGCAGGTTTCTATCGCCGCTTCATCAAAGATTTCAGCATCATTGCTGCACCGTTGCACGAGTTGACGAAGAAAGGTGTGGTGTTTCATTGGGGAAAAGCACAAGAGGAATCCTTTGCAAAATTGAAGTACAAGCTTACGCATGCGCCATTGCTGCAACTTCCAAATTTTGGTAAGACTTTTGAGTTAGAATGTGATGCTAGTGGAGTTGGCATTGGAGGTGTGTTGATGCAAGATGGTAAACCCGTTGGATATTTTAGTGAAAAGTTGCATGGTCCGGTTCTGAATTATTCTACGTATGATAAGGAATTGTATGCACTTGTATGTTCTTTAGAAACGTGGCGTCATTATTTGTGGCCTAGAGAATTTGTTGTTCATTCTGATCATGAATCGCTGAAGTATCTTCGCTCTCAAAATAATTTGAACCGTAGACATGCTAAGTGGGTTGACTTTATTGAAACTTTCCCTTATGTTGTCAAACACAAGAAGGGGAAGGATAATGTGATTGCTGATGCTTTGTCTAGACGATATACTTTGCTGTCCCAGCTTGATTGTCGGATTTTTGGACTTGAATCGATAAAAGAACAATATGTGCTTGACCCTGATTTTAAAGATGTGTTGCTGAATTTTAGAGAGGGGCGTGCATGGAACAAATTTGTGGTTAATGATGGGTTCTTGTTTAGAGCTAACCGCCTATGCATTCCAGTTGGTTCCGTTCGTCTTTTGTTGTTACAGGAAGCGCATGGAGAAGGGTTGATGGGCCATTTTGGTGCTAAGAAGACCACGGATGTTTTGGCCTCGTATTTTTTTTTGGCCTCATATGAAGAGAGATGTTGAGAGGTTTGTTTCTCGCTGCTCCACATGTCAAAAAGCTAAGTCTCACCTGAATCCATATGCCTCTTCCAGTTCCTTCTATTCCTTGGGCAGATATTTCTATGGACTTTGTTTTGGGATTGCCTAGGACTAAGAGGGGGGAGTGATAGCATATTTGTTGTGGTGGATCGTTTTTCTAAGATGGCACACTTTATACCATGTCATAAGAGTGATGATGCTATACATATTACTGACCTCTTTTTCCAAGAGATTATTCGTTTGCATGGTATGTCGTCTACTATTGTTTCAGATCGCGATGCTAAATTCTTGAGTCATTTTTGGCGGACTCTGTGGAACAAGTTGGGTACAAAATTGTTGTTTTCTACTACTTGTCATCCACAAACTGATGGACAAATGGAGGTCGTGAACCATACTTTGGGTACTATGTTGAGAGCTATTTTGAAGAAAAATTTGAGGATGTGGGAAGAATGTTTGCCTCATGTCGAGTTTGCATATAATCGAGCAACACATTCTACCACCAAGGTAAGTCCTTTTCAGGTAGTGTATGGTTTCAACCCTCGTGCTCCTATTGATATTTTGCCTTTGCCTACTAGTGAAAGGATTCATAATGATGCCAAGGAACATGCTGAATTTATTTTGCAAATGCATGAAACAACTAAGCACAACATTGAAAAGATGAACGATAAGTATAGAATTGCTGGTAGTAAAGGTAGGAAAGAAGTAAAGCTTGAACCGGGTGATTTAGTATGGTTGCACATGAGAAAAGAAAGATTTCCAGATTTGAGAAAATCTAAGTTGATGCCAAGAGCTGATGGCCCATTTAAAATACATGAAAAGATTAATGACAATGCATATAAACTTGAGTTGCCTCCCGAGCTTGGGGTTAGTCCCACCTTTAACATTTCAGATTTGAGGCCATACTTGGGAGAAGAGGATGAGCTTGAGTCGAGGACGACTCCAATTCAAGAGGGGGAGGATGATGAGGACATCCCTCCTATGGATACTCACAACAATCCTCCATTGATTGTTCAAGGTCCAATCACTAGAGCTCGTGCGCGACAATTGAATTTAGAGGTGAGCTCGTTCCTAAGTACTTCTCTATGTGATTATGAGAATAGATTGCTACCTAATGATTATATTGTAATTAGGAACCATGAAGAGGACAAGAGGATAGTTGGATAAGGGCTTCAAGGTGGAGAGGACCAGCAAGGGCGTGCAAGTCAAGATAGAGGCCCAAATCAATTCGACTTCGAGTCCACCTCGGAGTCCAGGAGCAGTCAGTGCTAAATCGGACGCCCAGGTCGCTTACGGGCTCGGATTTGGACGTTCTTTATATGCTTGGAAAGCTAAGAAGAAACAATGGCACTGGTATCATATCAAAATTCATTCGGAGTCATTAGGAATCGAAGAAACAAGTTGACATCCAGAATCTGTTTCCGCGCTGCATCGTCGTATTTTGGTCTTTGGGCCGTGTATCGTGTTGAGCCCAATAGGGGCACGTACAGGGGGGTCGACCACGACCCTAGAATCTTTAAAACAGTAGCCGCTGCCCAAGTTAGGGTTTGGGTTTTGCTTAGATCAATTCTGTCAAGAACAGTGTCACCGCTCGTCGGTTTGTGAGACCCCAACTTCGTGAGTTTAATCATACATCTGCAATTGTGTTGCAATCTTTCTCGTTCTTGTTTGTGTTCTTCGATTCGCATGCAAGGATTAGCCTTCTGGGTGAGGTCAACCGTGCAACGCCGGTTGATAACCTAAGGAGACGTGGTGCTGCGATTGCGGGGTTCGGAACGTGAGGTTCGGAAGCCGGATCGATTTGAGTCACGACTCCACCAAATCGAGAGTTATCATAACCTTTCGGAAGATCAGGAAACCCTAGTTCCCATCACTATGGAAGCGGATGCAACTGCAATGAATGTATAGAAAACCAAGTCTTAGATAGAGATAAAGCAATGAATGCATCGGTAAATATGATTTGTTCGAATGTCAGCTTGCACATTTTGGGATTTGTGCAATACCTTCCATTGACCCTAAGGTACTTGCAGACATAATAGTCACAGTGTGCGGTACCTAGCTAGTTCTTGCTTGTGGCATGGGAAGTTCATCGGTACAGTCATTACCTTTGGTTTTGTAGGATTATGTTTGCCTCCTTGCATAGCAAACCAACCATAAGCACTATTTGGAAGGAATAGACGATAAGTTAGTATCTCTGGCCGCCGTGTGAATCTGACAAAGTGCAGCAGTGAGCGCAATGAGTTGCAGCGCACAAACGTCGGAGATGGCAAACATTTCCATATGTATGGACAGGTTCTTCAGGTATGAGCACTTTGTGCACACAAGGGCGGTGAGAGCTGGCTGCCCTCCATGGCTCCATGCAGAGCCACACCCGCTGGTGAACAATCCGGCTGACCGCAGCCGGAGCCTCTACGATTCTACAAGAGAGAGCATGACTGTTTTTGCATGTTCACACGTAGGAAGCTCGAGCTCTACTTCTTCCCGATCACCTTCTGACTCGATTTGTCAGCGCCAGGTACCTCCCTGTGTTGAGCAGGCACTGCATGCAATGCCACGAAGCAGCAGCCACGGCCTATGGCGCGACGTGTCCGGTCAGGACGCGATAGTCATGGTCGCGGTATAGGGAGTTGCTGAGACACTTGAGGGCCGAGGCCGAGGATCTGGCGAGAATGTCGTCGACGGTGTCCAGGAACCAGGCCGCCGTCAGTGGAGCGTCTGTGTGCCTATGGAGGTCAAGCTATACTAGGTGGTTGTCACACCCGGTTTTAGAAAGAAAACCAGGTGCATCTCATATGTGCGCTAGGATCGAGTTTACACACATATGGTAGACATCACAAGTGAATATCCATAACCATGCACACGAAAGAGTATTAAAATATATTTATTACAATCTCAGAGTCGACAAAAATGTCATAGCGGAAGACTTAAATAAACATTTAATTAAACGAAACGAAGTAACTCCATCTTCACAGGCAATTGACTGAAGGACTCGCCTCGAATTCCTCAAAATCAGTAGTATAATCCTCAAAATTCTCCGAATCTGAGCAGCAGTCCGAGTGTGGTCGATGCAATATAAATAAACAAGCATGAGCACATGTCGTACTCAGCAAAGTATGGAAATAAATGACATGTTAGGCTTTATAAAGTGGAAGGCTGAAAGGATTGCTGCATTAAGCACTTTTAGTTGGTCAAATTTTATTAAGCGTCTATTTACTAGCAGATAGAAGTATATACCAACCACAAATTAAATGATAACATAAATCTATCAAATTCAGGTAACCACAATTTAGATCATATTCTGATAGATTAATCATGTGAGGGTCCAGGCCGCTCATGACCGTGAGCACGGTTGTTATAACAGTTTTACACTCTGCAGAGGTTGTACACATTCACCATAAGCCGTGATTCCCATTGCCCGAAAACATGTACCCTTCCCATACCATGTGGACCGAATACTGGGTTTCACTATGAGACCTTTACAAAGATACTCTAATAAGTGATAGTTCGCTAAGGTTTTCGGTTCAGGAGCAAAACATAACCCTCCCTAGTGAGTCGCGTATCTTAGCAAAGCCTACCGCTCAAGAGGACCGGGCTATACCTCGTCAACCTCCGCACCTCTTGCCCCTTTCGGGTAAAACTATCTCAAACCAGAATACCTAATTAGTCAGTCAAAGCCAGAGCCACATAGCACTTATGGTTGCACTGCTTTCCTGGGTGGTCGCTCCATGTTCCAATTAAAAGAGGTGATCTTGCCATTAGTTAATTAAAAGATAATAGTGGAACATAGAGTAGGGGTTTCATTAAACATATCCCAGTTGAGCAACTAAGCATCATCTACCAGTCAAATTAATTTAATGACCCAGCTACATGGTATGGGCAAACAAACTAGGAAATCCTTAATGGGACCCAGCAATATTAATGCAAGCGATAAATAAACGGTGTAATTAAAATGCATGTCATCTAGGTACAAATGGGCATGATCAAGGAATACTTGCCTTCTTCCCAACCCTGCTGCTGCTCAAACTCTTCAACAGCTGTTTCTTCTAACACTTCCTCGAACGACGCGTTTCCTATATGCATCACACGAACACATACAAGAAAACAATACAATGAATAAGAAACAGTACAACAAACAATTCCAACAGAAGAAAACAACAGTACAAAACTATTCTACGCGTTACCACGAACGCGTGTGTGGGAGAATCACTAAAATCCATGTTAAAACGCAAAAGATATGGCTTTTCTAAGGTTCATGAGCTTGCTGGCAAAGTTTTAAAAGTTCCAGGGGCTTAACTGTGAAAATCCGAGGGCTAAAACATAATTTTGTATAAAACTACGAGGGTTTTCATGCAAAAAGGTAAAACTTGGACCTCGGGCGCAATTTTAAAACTTGCAGGGGCTAAACCGAAATAAAAAGGACCTAGTTAGAATTATTTTTGAACTGCTTAGGACTGCGGGTTGATTTTGAAAACTTGGAGGGCCTTTTTGCAAATCGGCTTAGGTTGACCGGTATGTCTTCGTTTGACTCGGGGCAAGGGCGAAGCTCGGCCGTTCGATCAAAATCCGATGGCTGTCAACGGATCGGCAGAGGGCTCGCCGGCGGGGGAAAAGCCGAGCGGCGTCGCCGCTGGCACTCACGGCGGAGGATCGCCGGCGCACACGCTAAAACGTGCTTTGGGCCACCAAACGCGACGGGAGTTGGTCGAGGAGAGAGAAGGGAGGACGGCGATCTCACCCCGGCAGATCACGGCGAGCTTGGAGCTTCGACGGCGGCCGGCGACGAGAGATCGGCGGCCGGCGACGTGAGATCGGCGGCGGCGGCGCTGCACAAACGACGACGAGTGACGGGGCTTGAATTGGAGCGGGACTTGAGGCAAAAACGCGACGGGGAGCTTCCTTACCCCGCGGAGAAGATCGATGCGGGTCCAATTGAAGCGTAGCGGGGCCGGCGCGAGCAATCTGACGAGCGGCGGCGGCGAAGCCCTGGCTAGGTTTCGCGAGCGCGGCGCACGGGAGAGCATAGAGACAGGGGGCTAGGGGGCGGCGCGCGCAAGAATAAAGGAGGGGTGCGGCGCCTAGGCGTGCGTCCCAGGGTCGGAGTCCGCTAGGGCGGCTCGGTCGGCCTCGCGTCCGATTCGGGCGCGAGCTGAGGGATGACAAGCGGGCCCCGCTTGTCAGCGGTAGGAGAGAAAGGAGAGAGAGAGAAAGCAGGAGCTGGGCCGGAAAGAGAAACGGGCCGCGAAAAGAGAAGAAGAAACAGAGGGAGCAAAAGCAGACTGACCAAGAGTTGAAAGGGCAAAACTAAACTCAACAGAAAACAACTAATCTAAACATCAAACAAATTCAAATTAAATTCGAATTTAAACAGAATTTAAATTCCAACTTAATTGAACAGCAAGCAAAAGACAAATGCAACAGCATGAATGCATCAACAACTTATTTTGACTAAAATTGTTTAATATGCCATTTAAATTGATAAAAGGCTAGAAAATCCAATTAAATCATAGAAAATTTATTTAGGCCTTAATAAATCCTAGAAAAATTCAAAAAGTTGCTACAGTTTAATTGTGATGAATTTTAGGGTGTTACAGTGGTGCTAGCGGCGGACAGGGGTGGTAATGGATGATAGGCCTCGTGCTCACTTCACAATCCTACTTGGTCATAGGTCATTTTAGTTCAAAAACTAGTAGTATTTTTACCCGGCCCTTATTGAACCCGATCTTAAAATTGTTAGGCTAAATTTTAGACCCTTCACCACCTGTAGCGGCGGGAGAGCACGCTGATCCGTGCGGCATCGTGGAGGCCAACGAGGATGGTGTGCAGCACTCGTGGGCGAGCGAGGCAGCTGATGCAGTCCTCGCCACCATGGAGGATGTGTACGATCGTGCGAGACGAGTTGTGCGAGTATATATATGTTGCAATTTCAACCTTAGACGCAAAAGTTCAAAGTCCAATAACAAGTCACAAGCAAGTTGGTTAGAGGTATTGAGAGTTTGAGACTAATAGATTAACGACCAACTTTCGATCCATAAAATGGATGAAAACAAGACGAGTGCAAAACCTAGTAAACACCTGCAACATTACATTTTACCAGAAGCGTCAACAGTTCAATCAAAATACACCTGCCTTCTACCATCAAGAAACACATAAAATTTAACTTTAATGTTTGGATGACAAATGCTGCGGAGACCTCCTTGATCAATTGAGGAGGATGGATCATATTGATGACCAACTTTTTCAAGGCTGCTGCATTGCGGGGTAGGAACTTAACAAATTCTAATTTTTCATGAGAATATCTAAAGCCGCTGATTTCTACCTACCTCTTCGAGTGAACTGAGTGCGCCATCAATCTTATAGATCTCTTCCAAGCGACACGGGCAAGACAATAGACAGGGATGCTCCTGGAAATAAGAAAAATCCAGCTCTATTTACTGGCAGAGAATGTTGATTTATATTCGTAAAAACATCTAATTTGTTTATGTGACGTCAGGATCCACGCTAGGACTCTATAACCGACGGACCCAAATCAACCCACCTCAGTCATGCTCCGATCCATTTATAGCTATGACAAGCGCTAACACGAATTCAACTAGCCGCCATAAAAACAAGGCCTTATGAGAAAATCTTTTGCACCAACATACCTTTAATTTGGAATGCAGAATTTCAACTCCAGCCCGTTAACTTCATCTCGGCCAGTGAGGCAGCAGCTCATCAACTTCATCAAACTTCTTAATTAGTTGAGACACCTGCATAAAGATTCCTGGCTGATTTTCAGTAAACTGATGGCAACTATGGTTATACGCGCGCATCGCCATGCGCCACGTTCACTGCATGGCACATGGAGATCGAGTGCTCCCGCCGCATGCTCCGCCGTGAAGCCCAGCACAGCCACGGGGTGACGCATCCGGACGTGAAGTGGATCGGAGGCCATGGACGCAGGAGAGGGAAACTAGCAGAGAAGACTTTACATCCCTTACATTTATCCCGGGTAACTTTTGGCCCGAGATTAATGTCACTTTTGGTCGTGGTTATAATCTTCACGAGTCACGGATGACTTTTAGTATCGGTTGGTACTTGGTAGCACCAACTAGGACTAAGGGGTCACCTTTAAGGAAAACACAGATAACTATGTCACATAAGGTGAGATGGTAACAAAGGTATATATTGTCAGATGAGAGGTCTCTGCTTCAAGTCCCAGGCAACGTGACTTTTGACGGACTGAAAATTTTTCTTTACCGGAGTTTTAAACCGTGACGCGGTCCTCTCCGTCACCGATGGCGATTAGGGTCATAGCCATCACTGGCGTGCTTCAGGGCAGAGATATGAGTATGCATGGCGTCGGATGATAGGACCAGCTAGCCGAGACTGAGCGCACGAAAAAACCAGACAGATTGTTTTTGCTTCCTCTTCGCTGCCTTCTATGCGGCCACAGCGTATCGTCAGTGAGGTCAGCGCCATGAACAAAGCACACCGGCCACAGCCGGAGCCTCCATGATTCTGGAACTGAAAGAAAGAGCGTGATTGTTTACGCTCAACCAATGCGGCATACCACTTATTAAGAATGGCTAAATATGCAAACTTGCTTCCACGTGTTTCAAAATTCTAGGGAAAATTTTGTAAGCATCGTCTGTGACATCTATCACTAGCAATCTTAACAGTATAGACACAAAACATCCAAGGCTACCAACGACGGCAACAATAATAATAAAGCCATGCAAATCGGCGGCTTGAAGATCAAAGTCTAAATCTCTAAAGAACGAAACCCGGCAGAAAAACTTAACGGGTAGGATATACACATCGCCGTTAGTTGTTAGCGGTTCGATCCACCCAGTTCGGAATATGAACCGTTCGATGCCCGCTGGATCGGGTCCTGCCCGTTAAACCATACACCCAGACGGTCGCGAATCGTCGGGAACTGCTCGTCCCCTCCGCAGGGCTCCGCTCCGCCCTTTGCCGTCAGCGCATTTCCGGAGCCGCTCCGCCCGCCGGCCTCCACCCTTCGCCTGCCCCGCCGCGATCCCCGCTGCTAGCGCCTTTCCCAGCCCGCATCTTCCTTAGCCACTGACCTCATCCGCGCCCGGGCAGCGCGAGCTCTTTCTTTCTCTCTGCCCTTCCCTCCGCCATGGAGCGATCACGCCTGATCCTCGCCGCAGCCGCAGCTGCCGTCACCCTCGTCCCTCGACGTAGCCACTGCCGCGGAAGCGAGCACGGTCCCCGCGGAGATGGGTGCCTCCGCACGCACGGCGGCAAGGAAGGGAGCTGCGACGGACGACGCGCGGACGCGTGCGGTGGAAACGGAGCGGTCAACATGTGGCTCCGTCGGCAAGGATGCATCACCACCACCTCCGGGGATCCACAACGTCGGCCCAATAACAAGGTACACTTCAATCTGGAAATGGCGTAAAGCCTGGACCAAATCCAAACCAAACCAGCGTATTCATGTCCGGCAATATAACCTCCACCAAACTGATCCGCATGCCTACACAAACCAACCCAATCCAACCCACCACCATACTCCAACCAAAACCACACTGGATCCACGGTTCCACCCCCAAATACTAATCAGTGAGATTATTAGCTAATATAGGTGGGAACCCAAGCCTCTAGCCGCTAGTACAATAGCTGCACCGCCAACCAGTGAGAATAAAGATGAATCGGTAGTTCAATACATACATCAAACATTAAAAATACAGAGCTCATACATCATCCTTGATTTTCAGTATAATTTAATTACAAGTCTCATGAAAATCATGTGTCGCTGATATATCAGCATGCAGGCTCATATGATTATCGCCTTAACGGCTTCCAGCTGGCTGCAAACGACTCAGAGAAAGGAGAACATATAGAAGAGTAACAGGATGCATGCAGGGTGATCGCGTTGGCTGTGTCAATCACCCAGACTTGAATAGCAACATGGCTTTAGAATCGATGTAGAAGTACACAAAGTAGTTTGTTTCATGCGTTACATATGAACCAACAATGGACGAAAAATGGTTAAAAAATATGGGCAATCAGTATACATTCCGTTATGCAAAAGTTGAGAAGCCAAATTTAGAAGTACAAATTGGCTGGAAATACAGGATGATATTGTTACAAGTAAGACAGAAAATTCACCTTGGCAAACATATAAGTGTTGACTTCCTCTGTTATTCCTCATAGGATTCATGTTACGGATCTACTTCACCTACATGAGACATTGTGAACATTTTAGCAGAAACTGAAACAACTACCATTTTTGGAGAGAGAAAACCATTATACCTTCACTATCAGGTTCTTTGGTTTTAAAAAGCTAATCTTTAGCACAGACTAATGCCTCTACCATTTTTGGACTTAATGAGCTTCTATGATCTCCAAGAATCCTTCCCCAGTACTAAAAGAAGATTCATATGGTATTGTACTAAGGGGAATTGCAAGAAAGTCACGAGCCATTGTTGATAGCACATGATATTTTTCTGCTCTACTCTTCCACCATGCTAAGACATCAAAATCTTCTACATCATTCTCTATCTCTTCTACTAAATAGACATCGATTTCAGATTTTGGTGCCTGTGTAACCCTCACTTGTGTCCTGTATTCAGCAAACTCAGCCTCAAGTTGTCTTTTACCAAGAACAGGTGAGCCTGCAATGGGGACATCACTACCACGTGTCACTGTGTATGTCCTACTCATTCTTGGATGTTGCCGTTCATACTGTGTGAAGTATTTTCTTGTCCAGTCCACGGCGGAGTTCACACGCATAGCAATCTGATCCGCATTTTTGCACACTTTCTTAAAAAGAAATTCAAGTAAACTACTTTCCTTCTTGGGTCTAAAAAAGTGGCAATTACTAATGCAAGATTGAAAGCGATCTCTTTGTTCCTTCTACGGGGTGATGCCTTCATTAGGAAGATTATCTTCATTAGGGTCCCAATACTTCTCAAATTTAGAACACATGGACGTAGCTAGCTCTTTAAGCAACTCACTTGTCTGCCATGCTGGGTCTACCTTCAGTGCATGTTGGATCCAAAGAACCAAAGGCAAAAATTTATGTGATGTAGCTTCCCTATGGGCTGAAACAAGAAGAGTAAGCTCTTCAAAACCTTTGAGAAACACACAAATTGCATGTGCTTTTGCCCATTCTTCTTCACTTGGAGAAACTTCACAATATTTGGTAGCATAGGTATTCAGAACAACCTTATATTTCAATGCTTCGTTAAGCATTTTGTATGTCGAGTTCCATCTAGTTGGAATATCAAGATAAATACCAGCTTTAGATGGCAAGCTCTTCCCAACTGCAATCGAATTGAACTCTTGGAGTCTTGATACTGAAGAATCGATGTGCCTCAGTAGCTCACGGATCTTTTTAATTGATGAATGTATTATCTTCATGCCATCTTGAACCAAGATGTTGAGTATGTGGGCACAACATCGAACATGCATATGCTCTCCACCAAACATCAGCTCGTGCTTACAATCTGTTACCAACAGCTCACATGCAGCAGTGTTGTTGCTTGCATTGTCTAATGTCAAAGTAAAAATCTTTTCCCTTATGTCCCAATCAGCTAGGCATCTCAACAATTCCTCCTCAATTGCATAGCCTGAGTGAGGATACTCTAGCTCTTTGAACCATATGACCTTTTTCTTGATCTTGAACTCCGCATCAATATAGTGAGCTGTCACTGCCATATATCCTAAATTTTGTGATGAGGTCCAAATGTCCGATGTCAAGCAAACACGAGAATCCAAATTCCGGAGTTCGACTTGAAGCTCCTTTTTCATCCTTTCATATTTCTTCAAGCAATCACTGCGTATTGTTCGACGACCCCTAACTCTGAAAGTTGGTTGCAATGTCTTCAGCCATGGTTTGAGGTATGGATCTTCAAACTTCAGGAAAGGGATTTCGGCATGCATGATGTACTTGATCATCTCCTCACGGCAAACTTTGGGGTCAAATACAAAATTTTCTACTGAAGGTTGTTTTGCCATGGTGGCTTGGAATCTCTGTCTGATAGGAGTCTCAATTGCTGGGCAAGCATTAGCTATGCGACCTCTTAGGCTGCCCGTGCCTGATTTGGTATTCAAGTGTAGTCCGCAATACTTGCAAACAGCCTTTAGATCACCATCGACATCAACTAAGTTTGGCTTGTAGTGTTCCCAAACATTTGACCTTGTACGACGTGGTGTTTGTGATGTGTAGACCTCTATGGAACCATGACTTGTTGAACTGCCAGAAGCATTGGATGACATTTTTACCTATTTAACACCCAAGAATAAAAAATTAAATTAAGGGATGGTTAAATGCCACTGAACTGGTGAATGGTGATGGCTAAATAAATCCTGACGATGGTTCTCAATTAAATATACTCTACTGCAAGCAATGGCTAAATGCTACTGAATTAAGGGAAATCCGCACCAATAGTTGGCTAAATCAGAAACCTAATGAGAGCAGCAGAGATGTTGACTCAAGAAATGTGACCTCTGCATCAGGATTGTACTAGTGAAGAATGCTTAAACTAAAGAGAGAGTACACCTGGAAAATAGATATAATTGCCTGAACAATTCTAGGACCCGACGATGACTCCCTGCTAGCAGTAAGAAGTGCAGAAGAAGGTGAGGAACACGACCTCGACGGTTCCGACGTCTCGAGGCAGCGCCAGCTATCCGTGGACCGGCCACCAGAGATGCGCAACAAGCTCCCAGGCGACGGCGACGGCGGCGGCGTGATTTGAGCGATTGGGCAGCCGTGGCTCCCAGCGTCGGCGGCGCAGGGTCTCACCGAACCAAACCACACTGATCCATAGTTAAGGAAAAACCTAACCAGCCCAAACTATAAAATACCTAGGCCCATTTACCACCGAACTGACTATGCCCAAATAGCAAATCCAGACCATCGTGACCGGGCTGCGCCCAAACCATTTCCAGGATGAGGTACACTAGGTGCTATTTCACGCGGTCAATTTTGCACACACAAAAAAAACGCAATCCTCTCTCTGAACAAGTTTATTTGCAGATGTGCGCATCTGAAGCTCTGAACAACTGCAGAAGGAGAAGTGACCAGCGTTGCAAGTAGATTAGGGACGTACTGCAGGACTGATTGTTACTGCTGGTGAGTAATGCAATTTATTTTATGTACAAAAAAGTTTCTTTGCTGCAATTTGATTAATTAGATTCTATTTGCGTTGCCTTCCACTTTAGAACAATCCACGTCAGACATCAGATTCTTCATCAACCAATGGCAATAATCACCTTACAAATTCTCCATCCAAACAAACATACAAACATAGAAAAAGAATTTGATTAGTCAAAATTGTACCACAAATCTGTGCAAATTATTTGTGTACAAAAAAGTTTCTTTGCTGCAATTTGATTAATTAGATTCTATTTGTGTTGCCACTTTAGAGAATACAGGCATTGTGTTTTTTAAGTGAAACAATAATCTGTTATTGTCCATTCTTTTGCTATTATCTAGAATAGAACTTTTCGTAAACTTTCTCCCACCTGGAATGGAATACTTCCATGTTACAAGTTAAGGTTCAAAAGGAAATTGGAAAGTGTCACATTCTGTCACAACTCAAAAGTCAATTCACAGGATTCATAGTATGGATAGGAAACAGCCTGTTGAATATACCTCTTACTGCATATTGTCCATGTTATATTTATCTCATAGAAAGTTAAATGGATTACGTTGATATGATATAATGAGCTACAAATCCAGTTACACGTCTACTGTTCCAATTTAATTTGATGACTTATGTGAAATTTGGTTATCCTGGTGTTACCTAGGAAGCTTACTCCACCACGGCACTACCATGGTAATTTGTTTGCCTAGCTGTTCTACCACTGAATGAACTATCTGGTCCTGAACAATCCTTGATATTTTATATCTAACGACTGAGCTTATGCGTAGTAGAGAAACTATGTGGATCCATGGTTATATCCGATCCAGTTCAATCCTCATAGTTTTGGCCTAAACATTCCACATTTTCAGGACACGACGACAAGCCATCGCTACAAGCAGTTGGAGCATACCTAGTATTTGATCAATTTATGCAAGTGTGGAGTACTGCTGCTGTGAAGCCAAGAATACATGCTGAAATGTGATCCACTGGTAGCAGAAAACAGCATCATATGGGATGCTTGCAGAATTCAGTTCAGACGCGAGCGATATCCATCTTTGGACCCGGATGTGTCGATGTATACCATGATATGTACTGATAGGCTTTCAATCACTTCAACTTTAATTTGATTACTCAGCAGTTCCACTTAAGTTTACTGGAATTTGTGGATATGACCCATAACCCAGAAATTTCTTACGTGACCTTACCATTTAGACTTTATACTTGGCCGACAGTTCAAGGCATTGAGCCATTAAAGTTCCTCCCTATAAAATCCAATGGTTGGACCAACAACCTGCCACCGTCCCAAGTTAGTTTATCTCACTTATCAAAATAATCATACCAATTCAGTTAACGCATCTGAAGAAGTTAACACATACATTAAGAAATATTGCCTACGATTGATCATGTGACCCTTCGATTCAACATGTCAGATATAATAACATTCATTCATGTTCCATTCATGTGACTTCACTACAGGAAACCGGATATTTGCCGAGTGCCTGGGGCACTCGGCAAAGACACAAAAACACTCGGCAAACTCTTTGCCGAGTGTAACACTCTGCAAAGGTCTCAAGGTAAATTGGGTGACGGCAAAGGCGGCCTTTGCCGAGTGTTTTTTATCGGGCACTCGGCAAAGTCTTTACCGAATGCCAGATCACACACTCGACAAAATAAAGCACTAACAGACGGCGCGACAGCGTCCGTGGCCGTCTGCTAGGTTTCAACGGAGACTTTGCCGAGTGTCAGGGTCCCACACTCGGCAAAGGAGTGGCTTTGCCGAGTGTTGTACTCGGCAAACAGATCTGGCATGTGGCCGCGGGACTTTGCCGAGTGCAAGGCCCTTGGCACTCGGCAAACAACGCCTTTGCCGAGTGCCGACGCTCGGCAAAGAGGACACGTTGGCCATTGACGTGGCCCGCGTGGCCTCAAACAGCCCGGCCATGTGGCCTCTTTGCCGAGTGTAGGGCTGTAGGCACTCGGCAAATCCACTCTTTGCCGAGTGTAGCACTCAGCAAACAATATCCAGAACCATTATTTCATGCTCCTATTTTCAAATTTGTTCAAATACATATCAAAATATATTGTCAAATACATGCAGCAATGCACATTTTATACTTCTAGGAATTGTTTTCAATATTTCATGCATGTATAGATCATTGTTTCTTAAGATATTTCATTATTTTATAGAGAGATAGTCATTCAAAAAATTAAAAAATATCAAATGGATCTGAAAAATTATGATAACTTCCAATGAAACAATCTATGTTGTCTACTGCCTATGAAAAAAGTTATGAGCTCAAACTCCAATTCAACTTTCACTTCGACTCCAAATCTAGTTGTATCTTTCTCAACTCTAAAAACTTCTTCGGAGATCTTCCGGTTTGTAAGGGCCCTACATGAAAAACTTTTCGAAATCGTCTCAACTTTTTACCACAGCCTCCACATATGATATTATGAGGTTTTGACAAATCTCATGAATTTTAGACTTTTTTCTTTTTATAAAATTTTAAAACTAATCCACCAAACATTCATTTGCAAGTTTCTGGAAGAAGTTGTTCAAAATTTGTTATGATTTTATGTATAAGGCCTTGCATTGGACTTAGCATTATGAACTGAATTTTTCCACTCACTTTATTCAGTTAACGGAATCACTTCTAGTTTAAATTTGACTTATGTGAGGAAATAACTTTAAATGAAATAAATTAGTTAAATATAGCAAACAGGCCGTGAATTAACCCAAATTTCTACATAGAATGCAACTTCATGTCTAAGAACAGGAGAAAAAGTTTGAAGCCCAAAATCAAAAAAAAAATTGTAACATTTGCCGAGTGTCGGCGCCAAAACACTCGGCAAAGACCTCTTTTGCCGAGTGTCGGAGCTCAGCACTCGGCAATGTCACGGCCCTTCCGACCAGAAATTGGCCAAAAACTTTTGTATTCAAAAATTTCAAATTTTGTTTGATTCAGTTTCAAGTTTTTAAATAAGATTGGGCTCTTTGCCGAATGTCAAACACCCAACACTCGGCAAAGAGCTAACATCCTAAACGGCAACCAACAGCCGTTGGCGGCCGTGGCACGTTTTTGCACGTGCCACGTCTTTGCCGAGTATCAGGTGTTAGACACTCGGCAAAGAGCTAACGTCCCTAACGGCTCCAAACTGCCGTTGGCGGCCATGGCACGTGAAGCACACGTGCATGCGCTTTGCCGAGTGTCTGGGGTCCGACACTCGGCAAAACCGTGGATGTACCGAGTGTTTCTTGTTTGCCGAGTGGGTTTGTCTGTCACACTCGGCAAAGGATTGGATTAGCCGAGTGTCTTATGTTTGCCGAGTGTCTCTGTTTTGACACTCGGCAATGCTTGTCTTTGCCGAGTGTCTCTGTTTTGACACTCGGCAATGCTTGTCTTTGCCGAGTGCCCGATGGATTGCACTCGGCAAAGACGTTGACACTTGGCATATACGGGGTTTCCCGTAGTGCTTGCATCGTGCCCCAAATTTTTTTTCCAACCACGAATTAAACAACTCTTTCTTTTGCCTTGCTACAATGTTCAGATGTTGAATCCAGCCAAACTGTTGTTCCAATACTGTTTTCCCTCTTCCCAGTTCTTTTCTGAAGGAATGAAAGTGATTTTCAGATCGTAACAATACTGCCAGAGTTCCTGTATAAATATCAGAATTTCTAGGGAGCATACCTTTATTCAATTAACCAACCTCTATTATTAACTTTGCTATACACAATTCATTTTCCTTTTCTATCTTTCTACCTGACTTCATTAGTTTCAAACATAATTTTTGGAACAACGTATGTGTTATCTGAATATAGAATATATGGTTACATATAAAGATCTGTCAGATAATCCATCGACTACATATTTGAATCCTGATAATTCATCAACTACATATCCAAATATTGGACCTACCAATCTAAAGGTCAGAGATACTAAAACCTACATAGATCTCATGCGGCACCAAACCAAAGAGAATTATTTCCATACAAGAAAGAACTTATGTGTACAATTGGCCTTTTCTATTCTATGCGCATTTTCTATATGCATTGTTTTCCATGCTTACCTCAGCTTTGCATATAGTGAGAATCTATTATAACAAAAAGAGAGAAACATTCACAAATAGCCCACAGGTCCAGCCAAAGTGCCGCGCTCCTGGGTTTCTAGTCTAAACTGAATCCTAGAAAAGCATGGAACTATTCTACTCCTCGAACTGGAGCAAAAGTCTAGAATTTATTAGACCATTTCATTATAATATCTCAAACCTTAAGCGATCAGTCCAATAGCACCAGACCCTTAGCTGAAAGCCCATAGAATTGGACTTCAATATTTGGACTACACATGTTGCGGATCTTCTCAAATGTCTCCATGGCTGATGGTCGAGGAACAGAGAACATCGTATATTCGATGACCGGCCTTTTTAGGATAGGTGCATTGGATCTGCATAAGTGCTCCACAAATTCTAGTTTTTCATTATACAAAGTGATTTTTACATCTTCAAGCGAACTGAGAGAAATGCCATCAATCCTACGGCTCTCTTCAAAGCCACAAGGGCAAGATGATGGGCAAGGAGATCCCTAGAAATAAGGAAAGGCAATATAATATCACTGTACTAGTGGAGACTATGCCGCAGAAAGTTCATGTAAAGTAAGCTTGCCTTTTCCGGAGATATACAAAAGAAAATCAACTAATAAGCTTAGAACTTACCAATGAGTTACAAGAACTATGCAATTGTACAGAAAGCTTCCGAGTACTACTGCAACTTATCAAGAGATGCACATGGCCGGTGTCAAGCAATGTTGATTGGACAATGCAAGGATATGCTCAAGTTCTTACACTTGGGCAGCTTCTCTGTTTCATTCAAGAAACTTTTGTAACCAGCTATTCCCTAACAAACCATAGACACAATTCGATCCCTAATAATCAGTTAATCACTGGCCGGATCATCCAAAACAAATAACAATTCCATGTTAAGAAATGAGTTTATATATACAAAGTTATTACAAACATACCTCTTGAATGTCGATATCCAGTGTCAACTCATCAACTTCATTGAACCGTCGCATTAGGGCTACAGATCGGCTGCACCCAATTTGAATCCGGCATCTACAAACTGGTGGCGGCCAGGATCATACGTAGGGATGCAAGTCCATCTATTTTTGGGTCATTGGGTCGACCCAAAACTTAAAAAATGAACTACAATGGCATACCATGTAAATAATTTAGAAGATGGAATGAACTAGAGTGACTGACCCAAAAAACACCATTGGGTACCCCACTTGCATCCCTAATCGTACGCGTCACCACTCCAATATACTTCAGCAAGCTTGGGGGCAGAGATGCAGGCCTCGATGGTATCAGATAGAGATATCAAGTCCAGTCTTAATTGGCGCTACTACCTCAAGCCTTCGTGTGTTCTTGACCCATAACCGTACTGAACGCAGCGAGTTGGAGCGTGTGGTGATGTCGGATTCTGCAACCCCATTGTGACGAAGAGGCTTAGGGTTTCCAAGCGTGGGCACCGCGTGCACACAAGGGCTGTGATCTCGCTGCTTTCCATGCGGCCGTAGTGTATTGTCAGGGAGGTCAGCGCCGCGAACAAGCCCGCCACCGCCGGCAGCCGGAGCGTCCATGGTTCGGCGAGGCTGAGCGTGACACTTTTCGCTCTCGGACACGCAGGAAGCTCCAGCGCTTCGTCTTCTTCCCCGCCGTCGCCGTCGTTCGGCGTGAGAAGCAGCGGCGAAGTCCCCGGCGGCACGGCGACATAGAGCCAGCCCACCGCGCGCTGCGAGGCGAAGCGCAGCCACGGCGCGGCGCGGCCGGCCGGGACGAGGGGGTGGCGAGCGGTGGATAAGGAGACGCTGAGGCGATCCACACAGTGGGGGCTAGATAGGCGCCGAGGGCGGCGTCAACGGTGTCCATGAACGAGCCCTGCGGCGGCGGTGGGCCGGTGCCGTCGCGCATCGTCGAGGAGGATAGCCGGCAGGTGGCGCCAGCGGCGGGAGAGCACGGCGGCGCGGGCCGAGCGCAGGTGGACGAGGATGCCCTGCAGCAGCTCGTCGGGGAACCCGCTGATGTGGTCCTCGCCGGAGGGGCAGCGACGTTGATCTTCGCCCATTGGAATTCAATCAATTGGAGAGTACGTGTTTGGATGCATCGATTTGGGGATCAGGGTTTGAGTGGTGGTGATTGCAAATGATCTCTGCAAGTCTCCAGCGACGCCGACCGACGTGGACAATCCGCGGCAGAACGCAGAAGAGGGCGCATGACGGCGTGAACACGTCAAACTCCATAGTTGGGCTTCAGCTAGCATCGGCCTGACACTTTTTTTATCAATGGGTTTATAGTCTTTAGTTGGGCCCTAGTGACTGATGAGAGTACAATTTACTTTCTGATCCATATCCTCCCGAATATCTTGGCTCCAGCATGCGGTACGATATTCGTGCAACTAAATAACTACTACCTCTGTTCCATATTACTATTCGTTATTAACTCTTTTTCATAATATTTGACCATTCGTCTTATTTATAAAATTTCACAAATATCATTTATTTTGTATGTGACTTACTTTATCATCGTATATACTTCAAGTATAACTTATTAATTTATATATTTAGATAATTTTTTTAAATAAGACGAATGGTCAAAGATCATGAAAAAAGTCAAACAACGAATAGTAATTTGGAACGGATGTAGTATATTCCTGCCGTGTTTTTTTCCATCCTCCTCCCTCTCTTTTGCTCTTCAGCATGACCCATGGCGTGCAATGCTCCATGTAGTGACCAGCAATATTGAGTTGAAACTTGAAACCAATTATCATCGTTCCACATGTGCGTCGGTGTGTCGTCAACAGGAATTGATTTCTAACAACCCGCCAGTGATCTAATTGTGTTTGTCTCTACTCGATCGTGCGTTGCAGGGAATAGCCGAAAGATTCTTGAATGAAACAAACAAGTTTCCCAAGGTTAACACCTTGAGCAAAACCTTTGCGTGGAAGAGCCATGGGTTAGTACCAGCCATATGTTTCATCTCTTGAGGAGATGCAACAACAGTACAAAGAAGGTTTCTTTGCGATTGCTACATGAAAACTTATTGGTAAGTCCTAAGCCTTTTACCTTTATAGGAATCTCCTTAATTAATCCTAGTCATTAAAAATTGTACGACCTTTGATTGATTTTTATAAATTTAGAGTTTCCTATAATTAGGTTTTTCTCAGGATTGGCTGATATTGTGAAAACGTTTGCCCCTTGTTTTTGTATGTTATATCAATCATTGGACCAATTTGAAGATGGGTGATATATCTAGTGTAGCAATTTTTCTATTAGCCATTTAATCTCGACCTATCTAAAAAATGGGGGTGGCCATATGGGTGCACAGTCCTTGTATGGGTCTATGCACTATTTAGATCCAATGGACATCACATCCCAGAAAAAGTACATTTAGTTGATCACAGGGGCTTACCGTGCTTTAATTTTTTATATATACGTTCCACATATGCAAATGCTATTGCCTTTTCTTGTTTTCATATTTTCAGCAACATTCTTGCCCGTCATCCTGCCCTTGCCGCTTGGCAGAAAATCACAGGGTTGATGACATTGTTCTCAGTTCACTTGAAGTGGTAGAAATAAGTTCCTTTAAAAGCTCTGAAGGAGAACTCGAATTTGTGGAGCAGCTATCAAGATGCAATACCACAAGCCTGAAAAAGCTGGTCATTGAGTACGCAAAGAGGTCCCATGCTCCTGTAGAAACAAAGGAGGTATGCCAGAAGATCCACAACCTGTATCAACCCAATGTTGAAGTGGAATTCTATGTTATTCGAACAGCTGGGAGGCCAGTGCGTTTCGACTGGATGCTTGTGAAAAATGTAACATACTGGTCTTTAGTAGTTTCTTCACTTGAGTTCCTGTTTGGATTTGGATTGTTTAAAGCGTATATTCAGGATTCAGTTAAAAGTTAAAAATAGTAAACCCTGGGCATGGCGTTGCCGTGCTATCTTTGATCTGGCTAGCCAGGAAACAACCTGGAGGCAATTATTAGAACCCGAGTTGTGGAAGTATGCATCTTCTTTGGAATTCAATACTGAAAGTATAAATTATAAAAACTTGGTACGTAACAGCAAATTAGTAGGCTTGACGGTGTAAGTTTGAGATAGGAGTACTCCTGTGTTATTCACCATTTGTAGTACTACAGATATCATATCCCATATACATTGTTAAGAAACTTAGAGCTCTCAATATCACTACATAACTTATCTGAATATATTCAGGCAGACAATGATGCTAAGAACAGGTTAGCAGTTATGATCAAGTGTGAATAAGTTCATTGTAAAAATGTAAGATAAAAAACAATTTGTATGAATAAATGGCTACAATAATATCTTACTATTACTAATTGGAGGCTCCTTTTGGTGCCTCCACGTTAATTCTCACGCGAAGCGCTAGGAAAAAAGATAAATCCTAAAAATTTTCACAAATATCAGAAACATCTAGCCATCAATTTAATATATCGTAATTGTTATAACCGTTAGATTTATTCTGTTTCTAAAAAATTACCCACTTAGCCATTATAAAATATTAGTCTAACATAAACCCCTATATTTACTTCAAAATTTCCCATTTCTGCCATTAAACAAAAATCCAGCCAAGAGCCCCGGCCTCCAGATACCGGCAAGAAACTAATTACCCAACCAACCCATCGAGGCTAGCCTTTGTACTGCTGCTTTTATATATTTTTAATTCAAACAAAATAGTATAAAATATCCTACCGATCACATCTACCAAATCATAGCTAATCCCACCGTGGCTCCTTAATCTCTAGAGAGAATCTTGCTAATCTCTCCATCCTAACTTAACTAACATTTGGCTCCTTAATCTTTCTCACCGCCATCCTAGCGGAGCCTGGTGGTTAACCCTGGGGAAAAACTGCTCCGGCTGCATCAAGTGAAGCAGCGCAGCAATAACTGAAAAAGGACCATTGGTGGTGGCTGATTTGATCCGACCACTGTCACAACGACCTCACGAGAAAACAGTCGTTATGGGTATAACAACGAGAACTCCAACTGTGGTGTCTGTTTGCGAAGGGTTGTAAAAACCACCACCGCGATGACCAAGGTACGTGAAGTGATGTTTGATTCGATTGCATGCATAGATGGCTGTACATATAATATAATGTATATATCCACGGAAAATAGGTGTGCTCAGATGAACATATATAATTCTATCAGCGACTACTAAGTTTAATATATTTTTTTAGTTCTGGATTACAAGAAAAAAGAATCTTATCAATCTAATTTCTGTCATTTCGTGGTTTAAATGAAGAAAAAAATCATAATTGTGGATTACATATGTCATGATTGGTTTCTTTCAGGACTAATCAAAGACCGAATTACTAGGAATAATTGCCTCAGCCTTTGTCGATAGCACCGGTTGTTAGCCCCTCATAGCATTAAGCGTGGTCTCTATTTTTGAGTACCTGCCATCCTTTTGTTTCATGATCAACGGGGCTCCGATGTCACCTGGAGCACTCGATCGTGAAGGGGGTGGCGTAGGAGATCATCGTATGAACGCACTGATGTTCCACGGTATACTGTGGCATGTCCTTTGCCAACAAATGGATGTAGCTGAAGTGCAACGAACTCATGGAGGCCTCCATCATCAAAAATGATGTTTTCACCGCTACTGAGCTCCAGGTAAGCTACCCTCGCTCATGTGTACGTCCTTTTCTGCTTTTGAATCATCTCTATCTGATAGCAAATGATTTAGTCGTATTACTACAGTGCAGGAAGATGTGAGGTGATCGCCGAGGAAGTTCTTCAGCATGTGAGGGACAAAACACAAGTTGACCTAAAAAACTAGAAAGGGCATCGGAAGAAAATATAGCCGCCAAGAATATATCATGATTGTAAGTTGGAAATCAGCCTCAACTAATCGCCGCTGAAGTTTCCGAGCATGCGTACACGGGTAACTTCAAAGTTGGAACACAAATTTTTTATACTTTTTTCCATCAATCAATAAACAATACAGAAATATTTTACTATACATTATTTAATGGTCCATGGAGAATCTATCTGGCATACATGCTGATGATTACCTTTTTTGGTGTAGGAATATAAACACACCGTATATTTCCAAATCGAAACTATGTAATAATCTCAAATATTTGTATCGACTAAAGATTAAAATGCTAGCCCGTGCTACCGCACGGGTTGATGGACTAGTATACCAAATTGAATGTCTAAAACACATGCGTGCGTGCATCAGCGGATTGTGTATTGCTGCCCAGAGATTGGCACAGGTCAGCGGATTCACAGATTGCCCAGATTGGCGTCTGCGAATTCGATCTATTTTATTCGAACTGAGAGGCCAGTGCGTTTTGACTGGAGGCTTGTGAAAAATGTAACGTAGTGGTCCTTTAGTAGGTTTTGCACTTGAGTGCCTGTTTGGACTTGGATTGTTTCAAGCGTATATTCAGGATTCAGTTAAATTTTACACTTCAATTTACAGCTTACACCAACAGGCTTCGTGTGCTAGAACACTTTTAATGCCTTATTCAATGTGGTCGTTGGAGTTTGATCTTTTACATTATCGATATTGTCATTTGTTTCTGTGAGGCTGCAAGAAGCCACACAACTGACCAGATACGTGCATCTGCATTATACACTGTAGTACAAAAATGTTATCTGCAACAGTAGGGACATCTGATTATGAGAACTTTTAAAATGAACAAAATGGTCAGGCTGTTCACTAGGACGAGACACATTTCGTGAGCAAAAGCCAGAAGATGCAGCTCTGCCTGAATACTGTAAAAAAACTGAAATTCATTAATGCTGCGGGTCACAAACCCACGAAGGCTTGAGATAGTGGCACCAAGACTGCACTGGATATCTTTATCTGACGAGCTCTTTTACGGCATCTTATACCACTTATTTAAAAGACTAGTATATAAATGTCTGACGGTTAAAAATATTTGTATACTAGTGTAACGTTGGTCAGTGGTGTATGTAGTATATGGTGAGTAGTATAGCAGTATGAGGGTATTATTGAAAAAACATCTAAATGGCGCCACTGTAATTTAGACATATTTTATTTTATTTCATTCGATCATGCATTTCGGGCCGACAGTTAAGGCGCTCCAGTGGCATGGATCTCGAATCGGCGATGCAAGCCGCTGTCAAGAACGAGGAAAAGGATGCTTAGTTAATATATTTAGATACAAATTATCATATTACTCATTCTCTATACCATATACCACCAATCAGTGGTATAAGATACTGTAAAAGAGCTCTTATCTGACACCATCGAGGCTCGTATCTCTGCCCCGAAGTTTGATGATTGTGTTTTGGAATGATGACGTGTACAATCCGGGCTGCTGCCAGTTTGTAGGCCATCACCTCCGGCAGCTTAAAATTGAGTGCACACGATCTGTAGCCCTTGTGCGGCAGTTCAGTGAAGTTGATGAGTTGAGACTGTATATCAACTAGAACATTAAGCTTTTTAGTCCCATGCACGTTTGAGTAATATCAAAGTCTAAGTTTGAAGAGTCATTGAAAGGTCTGAAACAATCCAACTCCAAAACAGGAACGCAACTGCAGAAACCAGTAAAGGTAGTTGTCTTACATTTTTTTCACGAGCATTACCTTTTTCTTTTCGAGATCAAAAGAAGACTTATATTATATCACAGCACAGGCAACACTATCAAAAACGATAGAATTACAATTAAGAACAATCAAGTACTAGTCTTCGTCTTTATTATACTAACTCATCATGCAGCTTCAAATCTCGATCACAAACCTAATATCAGTCAAAATGCACATGCATTGCATTTGGAAAAAACAAATTCAACTTTAACATTTGGCCGATATGTGATGCGGACCTTCTTGCACGGCTGGTTGTTTTCTAGGGCAACTCGGAACATGATAATCAACGTTTTAAGATTTGTGATATGTACCGCACCTGGATAATTGTTCCACAAATTCCAATTCTTCGTGAGAAGTTGCATATGATGTGATTTCTATCACTTCAAGTGAATTGAGAACAATGTCGTCCACCCTACAACTCTTCCACGCGGCAACGGCAAGATGATGGGCAAGTCAAGTTATTTTAAAAGACAGCATTAATAAATTATTGAAGAATATACCAAAAAACTAGTTCTCTTTCTGATGTAATGTTCGGTGCCTTCCAGATCATAAATGGATAAATACAGGGACTGTACACCCATACATACACCTCCCTTTGCAGCTAGGTCATGATAAATGAACGAAACAAGATGCTAGAGCACAAACCTTGACATTATTATTACTGGAATGTTTTATATATTAGAATAGCAACATTTTGGATACACTAAATAAATATATTCATAATTATTAACCTCAGTCCAACCTCATGAAAACAAGATCGACTAGTAAACTCTTCATTAGCACACATCAAGTAGCATATTGCAATCAATCAAACCATTGGCAACAAGTAAAATTAAGAAGATACCTAGAAAGGTAAAAACTAAAACTCGTTGATTACCTAGGACTGTTGATCAGAATAACAACCAGGCGAGACTGTGGAAATCTTCCTTGTACTGTCGCAACACCTGAAACGATGCAACAAGGCTGCTCCCAAGGCATGGTTATTCCAAAGTATAAGGTTATGCTAAGGTATTACACTTGGGCAGCCTGTTTGTTTCATTGAAAAATCTTTCATATCCAGCTATTACCTGCAGGAACGCACACAAAGTAATCACTAGAGTGGCAGGAAAAAGACGTGGAATGAAACTCGTTCCTCGCTGAAGATTGTCAACTTCGACGAACTGCCACATCAGTGACCCCACTGAAGATTCTCCACTGATTTTTAGCAGCCGGAGTCGATGTCCAACATCGGCAAACTGGTGGAGGCAAGGGTCGTAGACATTGCGGTGCCAAACTAACTCAGCAAGCTTTGGGGCAGACATAGAAATAGCCTCAATGGCGTGGTATACAGTCAGCTGTTCCAGTCTTTGGGCGACAACATTTAGCCGCCAAGTGTTCCTATGATTTAAGAACTAAGATCACACCCAAGAGACATCGTGCCTCTAAAAATAGCAGAATATTTTGACATGCTCCATATGTATTGAATCCCAAAAAAAAGCATGTTCAGAAGGTAAAACATTGCAAAACAAGAGGGGATAAACAAAATGAGTTGCGCGAAAATGTAGACCACTTAAGACATACAAAAGCGCATTGTGATATTAGTTCTTCTGCAATTGCGCTATCCCTCACCATATAGGCAGGAATTTGGAAACTAAACATGCACAACACTCCTACAGGTTGAGTTGTAAATCATCATGCATCTTGCATAACAGTAGTACAGGTAAATCTTTGTGAGGAAACCGCAGCAGCTGACCACCCGCCAGTAGATCGATCAGATTTGCTCCTGAAACACATCATTCGGTAGGAAACAACCACACTGGGAAACCGAGCCTGCGCTCTGTTGCGCGAGTCATGCAAGGTACTGGCCCAATCATGTTCCTTGGCCTACCATCTCTCATGCTGTACGCAAATCCATCGTCAGGGTTGTAATGATCGTTAACAAAGTAGATAAGGTCACCTTCAACCCCACGGTGCTCACCAGCAGGAAAGGACTTGCTGCTGCCTGAGCCAACAAAGATGCAATCACTACCGAAGCTGTTGATCTCTGTGAGCCCATATGGGTTCGTACTGAAGTCCATTGCAAACGCTTTGACCTTAACAACCCTGCGCCTGCCTTGGTAACCAGCATAGTATCTGATAATTAATAACAGTCTTCCATGCCACTCCACCATGTTGCAGCTCAGTTCATGGTTGGAACCAACAGGGCTTGGGAGGAGCCTTTCGACCAAGCAATCCTTGACACTAGAGAAGGTGACGCAAGCAACCCGTTTGTCCTTGCCGTCACCGGCCACCAATTTGATACAGCCTCTTGCCTGCTGCTCTACAGCTCTACTGATGTACTATCGGCAACTTTCAGGCTCTTGAGAGGAGGTCGCCTTCAGGATGCTTCAAGTTGCAACCCCTGCAACTTCTTTGGCCAATGGCAAGCTGAAGACATCTTCTTCTCCATCTGACTGCTCCTTGCATGCCACTCCATCCAGCAGACGAATGAATGAAACTTGTAGTCCTGCAGACGAATACATACTAGTTAAATTCCTCTGAAGATTTCCATTGTATAGGTCAATTGTTCATTTGTAACGGATAGAATCTCACCAGGCAACAAATGAGCATGTCCAGTACCTGTATAGGTCAACAGATGATCTCTGAAGTTTGATCGGATATATATACATTCAGAAACCAAATTACTTTCCGTGGAATGCACAGAATATGTTTGGACCATGCTTCTTTCAGGAAAGGGATATGCATTGTTCAAGCAATATTTACAGAGAAGAAGAGCATTACCATCTGTAACAGCACAGAGCATTATTTTGTAGTTAAGTTATTTTGTGAAATAGACATGAACAAATAGTCAGTTTCATTATTTTTCAAATTGTCAGGAACAGTAGTAGGCTGTTAAGTTAATCTGGAAACTGAAACATACACAGGCTGAACAATGCATATGAATTATCAGAAACAGTAGTTGTGCTCACAATGACATCTCGGACAGGAAAAACTACATACTCGACACTGCCTTTCACTACAGAGTAGAAGTCTGTTAACCACTACAGCTTAATTGCAGTAAATAATGAGTGTACCTTCATGTACTGGAAAGAAGTAGGAGATTGTGAAAAAAAATAGACAGAACATCACAATACCTGGACAACCATGCCCACAGAAAACAGGTGCTAAAAGCATCAAACAGCAACATACTCAGATCAAATATTTGGTCCAGTATCATCCTCTATTGCTAGAACATCCAACTAGAAAACAGAAACTTCTTTATTGTTTCGCCGATACAATTTCTCAACCATGATGATCACAAATTCACAATCAACAACCGTAGAGAGAAAATCTCCTATCTTCACCGGGAACTATACATTCCTACAGACAAGACCTCCAATCAAATGGAGCTCCATCCCTTGGCAGCTGGCAGAGGAGGGATGCTCTGCTCATTCCTGAAGAAATCATCAGGATCCAACATGGCTGTTGACGACCAAAATTGGCACGGCTGTGCAAACCGGTCTGACTGGTATGCACAAACCGGTCAGACCGGTTTAGTAAACATTGTCAAAATGCAAATTGGACTTCACCATTGCGTAGCTCTCGTCGAGACGATCAATATGCATATGTGGAACGCGTATTTTGGACTCCGGATGAGAGAGTTATGACTTCGAGAAGATTCTGCACCTGGGAAAACCGGTCAGACCGGTTTCGATCTGAATTTGAGTAGGTTTAGGACTCTGAGTTTTATACCATATTGTAACCGACTCAACGGGGTAAGACCATCCCACCCTATAAATATAAAGGGCCAAGGCCGATTGAGAAGCATCCAATCGATCAAAAACACTTTATCCTTTTATGTTTCACATTACTTTTATTTCCAAACCCTAGCTCTTCCAAACCTCATACTTGCTGTTCTTCTCTCGTCTCGACGACGTTTGAGGGCGTTCTAGGTGGCCTGCCGACTCTAGAACAACCCTAGACTCTCAAGCTCCGACGGGGTCCCTCCCGAGCTAGAGATTTTAGGTTTCACCGTCGCACTATCAAAAATGGTCTGACCGGTTTCATAAACCGATCTGACCGGTTTCGCTTCAAGGCAGCGGCGACTTCGTTGGCGCGATTTCGTGTCAACAATGGCCTTCACAGCTACCTCTCAAAATTGCCTCTGAAATACTTCTCCCCCCAAATCCTCGCCTTCGCGTAGCTAGTCACGTTGCCCTCCAGCTCATTCGTCCCATGATCCAGGTCCCTGTAGTTCACATACTCAGTTCTTGAATTCTTGGACACATACGGCTCCATCTCCTCATCCACGAGGGAGTCAAGGACTACAGGCACGAGCCTTCGTGGCCGAGCCAATGGGGCGAGCTCCAGGGACTGCGTGGGCACGTACGAGTACCTCGCGCCAGAGCTCGTGAGCGCCGCGCCGGGCGGGACCTCCCTCGCCTCGCTGCAGCCGTGCGCGCCGTTGCCGAGACCCGGTGAATCTCGTGGCCTCCGGCTCGGCCACCGTCTTCTCCGGCCTCTCCACCCTCTCCAACTCCACCGCCGCCGCCCGCGTCGAGGTCGCCTCCACGCCGTGCTGGGCCACCGCCCCCGCCGGCTCGTCGGAAGCGCCAAGGGCCGGCCACTTGGTGTGCTGGATGTCGAGCGTGAGGTGACGGTCCACGGAGAAGCAGGGCCGCGGCGACGAGGACGAGGATCTGGCCGCGGCCGCTGCTGTGAGAGAGGAGACGGCCGCGGCGGAGGGAGCTGGGGAGGGACGGCCGCGGCGGCGAGAAGAAGAGGTGGAGCACGGCGCGAAGCGTGCGAGGAGGCGGCGGTGAGATTTGGAGGAGGCCTCCGCCTCCGGGAAATTTGGGGGAGGGAGCGGCGGACCGGCACAATACAGAAGGAGGTCGACGCCGCTGCATCGTCGTTTGCGGGAGAAAACTGGTACTGTAGCGGTTCAGGATGATTCGTAGGATACCGCTGCAAATAGCCTTATACTGATCTCTAGCAGCTGGAGGCGATGGCCAACATCATCATCAAACCGGTGGAGATTAGGATCAGCGGCGCCATGCCAAACTACCCCTGCAAGCTTCGGAGCAGAGATACGAGCTGAGCCTCATCAACCGTGTCACCACGCGTAAACAGGCTTCTCAGTTCCGGGGTGACGACCGGCCTCTAGCCGCCGTGTTCTCTGGCCGCTGAAGCTCAGCAACTGCAGCGAGCCGGAGCGTATATATGGAGATTTCGTAAACATCATCTAACACGAGGGCACGAGGCACAGCCTCAGGCTCCTCGGGCGCGGGCAGTGCGTCGACGCGAGGGCCTTCCATGTAGGCAAAGAGTATCGTCAGGTTTGTGAGCTCCGTGAACATGCACGCCGGCTGGAGAGCACGCTGGTGCGCGCGGCGGCGCCGGGCGGAGCCGAGTCAGACGAGGATTCTGTGCAGCAGCTCGTCAGGGAGGCCGCTGATGTGGTCCTCGCCGCAGCGGCGACGGCGGCGGGGACGGTCCTGATCCATGGGCGGCAGTCCGAGTAGTCGCGGTCGGAGGTTTGCGAGTTGGGCTGAAAAACTTCACGGCAGGCTTTTTGCAGATGGTCTTACGGCCTGACCACGATTCGTGGGAAACATTCCCCGCGGTTGGGCTTTATCCTTTGTTGGGCCTTCGTTCATTAGGGATGAGAAATAGGAATTGGAGTGACATAAGTTGTATGAAAAAGTTCTTTTCGCCTCCTTCAATTACTGCCCAAGTATGATTCCCTTCCCTTGTGTCTAAACCAGATGTTCATGGTACTTGAACTCTAAAAACTAGTTGTTTTTTCCTCGACGGTTTTAATGGTGGTTTTGAATGCGGTAATTGAACTCTGATTAAATGTTTGGGATGTAAAATGGTCTCTTTGAAAAAAATTTATGCAAATATTTTTTTCTTAGAAAAAATATTCAAAAAATCCTAAAATCTGGTTTAATCTTAAAAATTTTACAGAAAAATTGTTTTAGATAAAAAATTTATGAGACTAGTAATATCACAAGTAATATCATTTGTTAATGAAGATAGCTTTAGATAGCATCAAGCCATCAAGGTACGTATTTTATTCTAAACAGATAGAGACATTATCAAATATGAATCTGGAACCATATTAAAATTTGGTGTATCCATTTTAGTACCACATTAAAATCAGATACAAATATGGATATCCTCATTATGTTTTATGTGGATATGGATTCGAATAATTTGGATATCTATTTTGGTAGTTCAGCCTTATGTACACATGTGTTTGGGCATGATAGGTTGAAGATATAGCATACATACATCCTAAGGGAGCCAGGTGGATAAGAAAGAAGCGGAGTAGCGCCAAGTGTTTGGGCATGATATGGGTGCAGAAGCTAGAGTTCGGTGCTCAATTATTTTTGTCAAGTCAGACGCCTGTACAAAGCATTTCTCACAGATTATGTGCACTTTACCTATTAGGCCTGTGTTAGAATAAAAAACATTATTGTCTGTGACAATAGGAAAACTTTTAAAAGCTACATCAATTTGCATTGAAAATTAAAGTTGGCCATCAATGTTAACTCTCAACGTAGCGAGGCGATAAAATAACAACTTGTTTCCACACGCTTCAAGATCCGGGTAAACCACAGAAAAGTATCATTACTTTTTTTTCTAATAAGTACGTTGACAGTGATGTGCCTGTGGTGACTTCAGGAATCTCAGACCGGGGTGACTGTGCATCCGTATGAGTGTCTGTATTCGCACTATTTTTTTCAAACAAAAAAAGGAAAAATAGCTAGGCTTTTTAGTCCCATTCAGCGCTAAGATGGAAAATGCTAATTTGAACTGAATACTAAAAAGATTGCAGTAATCCTACTCTATATTGGTGCAGCTGGAAAAACTAGATCGAATACCATTTCAGATATTCTCACAGGCCTTGAGAATATATTTACAACTCGAACGTGAAACACATATATATGCCTCCCATTTAAAACATATAAAATTCAAATTTAACATCTGGAGGAAACATGCTGCGTATGTTCTCACATGCCTCCTTTTGTGGGGAGTGGTGTGGACTTAGTATGACGATTGATGACTATCTGTTTTAGCACTGTTGTGCTGTATCTGGATAGTTGCTCTACAAGCTCCAATTCTTCGTGAGAACGTGCATAAGAAATGATTTCTACCTCTTCGAGTGAATTGAGTGCAATGTCATGAGTCATGCAAATATCTTCAATGCGACAAGGGCAAGATGATGGGCATGGATTCCTCTACAGATAAGAAAAGCAAATATCATTGTACTAGTGAAGAATATGTTAAAAATTTAAACCAAGTTTGCTTTCTCTGATGATATGTTCGGTTGGCTTTTTTAGAACCCAACCAGCTGATGAAGAAAAAGCCACTAGCTAGACTACTGCTAGAGCATGGTCCTAACATTGGTCAAATTGTTTATATACAATATATTGAATAATAAATATTTTCTCAACCTCAGCCACACATCTCTAGAAAAAAAAAACAGGATTACGAAACTCTCCATTCTCAAAAAGCTAGTGAAAGATTGCAATCAATCAAACCACTGAACTACTATAATGAGATTCCAGTAAAGGTAAAAAAACAAAAGGCATAGAAATTACCGATGAATATTTATCGAAACCATGCAGTCGCAAAGAAAACTTCCTTGTACTGTTGCAGCTCCTGAAGAGATGCAACATTCCTGTAGCGAAGCGGTGGTGATTCCACACTAAGGACATGCTCAAGGTGTCACACTTGGGCAGCTTTTCCATTTCATTCAGGAAACTTTGGTACCCGGCCATCCCCTTTCATCAGTGTAGACGTACACAAAAAGTGGCGTGGCGCCAACGTGGTGAGTTGTGTTTCCTCTATACGTTTATAACAAAGTTTTGGATGACTAAACAATTTTAAATGAAAACATTGTAAAATACAGAGTTTTATATCTCTTCGAGACCTACAACTTTGATATAGAACATATTTACATCCGAGATCATTTGAAAAATTTAAAAATTTAAGATTTCAAATGAGATACATTATATGAATTTTTTAAAGTATTAAACCATCTCAAATTAAAAAAAATTCAACTACTAAGTTTTATATTTCGTGGATATGTACAAGTTTGATATATAACTTATTAACATTCGAGATCATTTGAAAATTTCAAATTTTAAATTTCAAATTAGATAACTTGTAATAATATTTTGAGTTATTAAATAATCTCAAATAAAAAAGTTGTCAACTACAAAATTTTATATTTCATCGAGGTGTACGACTTTTGTATAAATAGTTTTATATATCAGATCGTATAAAAAAGTTTGTATTCAAGAAATACATTTACTAACTCTCTCACGTACAATCACACATATACTTCTTGTGAATTGTCTCGATTTTGTAAATATCGTTATGATAAAATGTGTGAAATCTTCTCAACTTTTATCACATCCTCTATGTGTGGTACCATCACATCAAGACAAATCTCATGATTTTTAGACTTAATTTGCTTTTTTTAGAATTTAAAAATCATTCGGACGCATGTTAGTGATCAAATTTTTTGACATAAGATGTTTGAAATTTCTTTTTATTTCATGGGTAAGGACTTAAACTGGGCTAAATAACATGAATATAATTTTTTTACTCATTGTATTCTATTATTTGAATCACTTACCGTTCAAATATGACTTTATTCAAAAAAATGCTTGAAATGTAATTAATTAATTAATTAATTATAGCAAACAAATACAAAAGTGTAGCAAATTTCAACATGGAGCAACACATGTTCAATGTGGAGAGTAGAAAAAGTTTTGGGGTCAAAAGAGAAAAAATAAATCTTTGCCGAGTGTCAAAGAAAACACTCGGCAAACTCACATCTTTGCCGAGTGTCAAAGAAAATACACTCGGCAAAGAGCTTATTTGCCGAGTGCCTAGAAAAACATTCGGCAAACAAGCTCTTTGACGAGTATTTTTTTCACTTGGTAAATAACATGAATATACTTTTTTTACTCGTTGTATTTTATTATTTGGATTGATTCAAAAATTTGCTTGACTCGGAAAAAGTTTTGAAGCTCTTTGCCGAGTGTATTTTTTTTGGCACTCGGCAAACAAGTTCTTTGCCGAGTGCTTTTTTTGACACTCGGCAAACAAGCTTTTAACCGCGTGTATTTTATTTGGCAAGTGTTTTTTTGGCACTCGGTGAAGAGGTTGTTTGCCGAGTGCCCGAAAAAATACACTCGGCAAAGATGGAGACACTCGGCAAATATGGGTTTTCTCGTAGTGCTCAAGAAAAAACGGATTAGGAATTATTCTGCAACAAAATAGCATGTGAAAGGCCGCAGTCAACTGAAGAACAATTAAACGGTTACGATTAAGAAGATTCATACGAAAGTAAAAAACCTTAGACATTACCCATAAGGGTAGAAAATAGTAAAGCAACTAGACGAAAACTTTTCTTTTATTGTTGCAAGTGTGCAGCCACCGCGCAGCGCGCGGGGCTGGGAAGGGGAGGCCACCGTCGTGGTGGACAGCGTGATGTCGAGGCGATCAACCGTCGCGGCGGAGTAAGCATCGATGGCATCGAGGAGCGAGGCCAGCGCCAGCGGTGGGTCGTGGGGGGACGCCCAGGTGGAGATCGGGCAGGAGACGCCAGAGGTAGCGCCGGCGGGAGAGCGCACTGGTGCGTGCTGCGGTGCGGGCGCAGACGAGGATGGCGTGCAGCAGCTTGTCGGGGGGGGGGGGGGGGGGGTGGGGGAGGTGTGGGGGGCACTGATGCGGTCCTCGTCGGAGCAGCGGCGGCAGTAGTCGCCTTCACCCATGGCCGCGTCGGATTTCGGGAGTCTAATCAACTGGATTTTGGAGTCTAATCACCCATGACACCGATGACCACGGTGTCATAATGGGTGGGTGTGACTAAATAAGATGGATGTTGTAATGGGTGGGTTTTGCTCCACTCACACCATATACGACCCATTGCCATCTCTAGGTGCACCCTGTGACCCTTCACCATACTTGCATAGGTGGACACCGCGGGGAGGGACTGCATCTGCTGGTACCGGCGATAGCACTCCCAACCATCTGGCTTGGGGGTGGCACCATCTTTAGCCGTGTGGGTCAGTAGGGGACGCTAGTGACGTCGTCACTACATAAGGCACTAGTGTTGACGGTCGCTACCATATGAGATGGTGCCGTCGTGGTTGCTTGCTTGAATGTCATGGAAGTCAGTGTTGATGCTGGAGACATAAACCCATGGCTGTTTAAACGCTCCTTGGTGGGTGACGGAGAGAAAATGGAAGGGACAGAACAAGATGCAGGTGATATCACATTTTTCGTGGTCTGTGATATCTATGGTCCGATACCTACTAGATGTTGTGGTAGATAATATAGCATGGTATAAGACCCAGTATCTCCCTTGGAGGTTTTGAGTAGTTTAGATCTTAATTCTTGCTTGCCTGAGTAAGAGATGTGCATGCCATATTTCTAGCCAAACGTAGTACAATAGTATCACTAGTAGATAAACCACCATTCGTCCCTGTTGGGAAGGGTCTTTAGTCCTGGATTTCGAACCGGGACAAAGAATCCGGGACTAAAGAGCCACCCCTTTAGTCCCGGTTTCAAAACCAAGACTAAAAGTAATCTTTACCAACCGGGACACAATATCACTACAAAGCACATGTTTCACATTTCTGGGTATTTTCTTCTATATTAACTCATAGATGGTGTTAACAATCAAGACTAAATGTCCTTCCGGACCACGAAAAATGTGAATCGGGACTAAAATTGACATTAGTCTTGGGCCAAAACTTGCCCAGACAAATGTAGAGGATGGAAAGTCCGTTCTCTACTAGTGTATGTTAACAATCTTATCTCTAATTGGCCTTAATTAGCTTAATCACTAAGACAAAACAAGCCTAATCCAAACGAAATAAGCCACGGTAGATGCTGTGATGTTGCTGCCGTGCTAGTGGTCCCTAGCCAGGCCCAATAATGGCCGCAACATCTCCCATCAAGAGTGTCTTGGTTATGGAATGTTGCAGATTTCAGGGATCAAATCGACAAATTGATATGCCCAAGCCTAATAAACCCTCTGGTTTACAAGAATCGACCATCTCTGTCCTGATTTAATTTCATGAATGGCATGAACCTAGTAGAAAGGATGACGTCCATAATTACATGAAGATAAAAGAGATATGCTGATCTAACATGTTAGTTATGCTTATGCTATCCAAAAGCAGAAACATGTTGAGGAGGTGAGACTGACTTTTAACTCTGAAACATTTCTTGGCAATGGGCAATACGCCATAATCTGGACAATATGAATGACATGGTCATTCTTATACTTGCAACATAAAAAATTTAGATGGAAGATCAATGTCTAAAGACAACATCAGCAATAAAGCCTTTTTTTAGTTTCAAGCAAGTTGGGGGTAGGCTAACAAATCACAGTCTAAAATTGAACTTCTGGAAAATTAAGCCTGCTGTAATAGTCCTCCTTCAAACAGATGCGCATGAAGAATTTCAATATTTTTCATGGCCCTCAAGTGTTTGGTCGAAACACACTCACCTCCCATCCAGAAACACGTAGAATTCTACTTTAACATTTGGACACCACATGCTATGGACCTTCTCACATACCTCCTTTGTTAGTGGAATAGCAGGGAATACCATATAATTGATGACCAATTTCTTTAGGACTGGTGCATTGCATCTGGATAGTTGCTCCACTAATTTCAATTCTTCACTGGAACATGTAAAGCTACTAATTTCTACTTCTTCAAGTGAACTGAGAGCGATATCATCAATTCTAGAACTCTCTGCCAAGCAACAACGACAAGACGGCAGGCAAGAAAATACCTGAAAATAAAATGCAATACATTGTATCAATGGAAAATATACATACAAAAGGAAAAGATCTATTTTACTATCTAGAGCAATTAACTTTGTCCACATGACCACCTCCCCCAAAAAAATTAGCCTCAATTTACTTCCTCAAACAATTAATTTACCCTTTGTATTTTTCATTTTTCCTTGTACAAATTAAGTTTTATATTCAAAATTTGGCGGTGACTTAGAACATGGCGTAAATGCATTTGGAATCCATCATGATTACTTTTCAGGCATTTTGTATCACTAGGGTTGATCTAGTTTAAATGTTCCAAATCTTTGAAAATAACCATGCATAGTACTTCACATATTTTCTAGCATAGGACGTCACAAAATTTGAGTTTGAAACTCAACTTGTACACATAAAAATAAAAAGACAAATCTTGTTAGGGGACAATCAAAATAGTTTTGTGTAGTAAATCGAGCATAAATATTGTTCAGCAAGTTAAATGCACAGAGTGAATTATTTTGGGTAGTAAAATGGATTTTTACCTTTAAAAAAAGGTAAGCCACATTTTCTATCAATGTTGTGTTGGCTCTGCAGCATGCATAGATTCATGCATGCAAGGGCTCTGCACACCACTGACGACCCCTAACCCATGCAGTTTCTCTTGCCTTTATAACTAGATCAAGACAAAATTATAAAATAAAAGTCCAAACCAAGGCTACTAGCTTGAGATGAATACTAACATTTCGAATACACTCGGTAAACACATTCATCATAACCCTAGCCACCCTTCAAGTAAAAGCCGATTAGGAAATCCAACATTATTCTCCCAAACCAATAACAAGTGGAAAGTCGCAATCAACCAAACAAAAACAATTGAACGACTAAGATTAAGAAGAAACTTAGACATTACCGATAAGAGCTCAGAATAATCAACCAACTGCACCGAAAGCTTCCTTGTACTGTTGCAATCCCTCAGGAGATGCAGCAAGTATGGTGCCAAGGCATGGCATTGCCACGCTAAGGATATTCTCAATATCTTACACTTGGGCAGCCAGTGTGTTTGATTCAAGGAGCTCTCGTACTCCACTGTTTCCTGTCATGAGTAGATATAAAACAATCACTGGATTGTCCAGAGAAAGCAATTCGATCGTTCTAAGGGAATTCGTTAATATTAATAATAACACACACCGATGGAATCGAGGCTCGCAGTTTCAACTCATCAACTTCATCGAACTGCCGCAGCAACGATGCGGCTGCAGAAATGTCACCAGTTTCTAGCAGCCGGAGGTGACGCCCAACATCGTCAAACTTGTGGTGCAGAGGGTCATAAGCGGCGCCGACACCATCCCAAACCAATTCTGCAAGCTTAGGGGAAGAAATACGAGCCTCAATGGCGTAATTCACCGACAGCTTTTCCAGACTTGGTGTGAGCACCTCTAGCCGCTGTGTGTATAGGACGAAGAAATACAGCGTGCGCAGCGAGCTGAGTCAGAGACCACAGAAACGTCGGAGGCAGCAACCAGTGTCAAGAAGAGGCTCAGGTCAAGGAGGCACGGGCAGTGCCTGCACACAAGGGCTGTGAGCTCGCTGCCCTCCATGCGGCCGCGGTGTATCTTCAGGGAGGTCAGCGCAGCGAACAAACCGGCTGGCTGGGGACGGAGCCGCCATGAATTTTGGAGGGTGAGCCTGATAGTTTTCGCTCCGGCGCACGCCGGAAGATCGAGCACCGACTCATCTTCTCCATCGTCTTCCGGCGAGGCCGCGTGGAGACGGAGCTCACCCACCACGCGCCGCGAGGCGAAGCGCAGCCACGGCGCTGCGCGGCCGGCCGGTAGGGGGTGGGGGTGGCTGCTGACGTTGAACAACAGCTTGATGTGGAGGCGCTCGAGCGCCGGGCGGAGTAGGCGTCGAGGGCGGCGTCGACGGCGTCCGGGAGTGAGGCCGCCGGCGCCGGCAGCGGGTCGTGGGGGCCGCCAAGGTGGAGCTCGGGCAGGTGTGCCCACACGTGGCGCCATCGTCGGGACAGTACGCTGGTGCGCGCGGCGGCGCGGGCGGAGCGGAGGCGGACGAGGATGGCGTGCAGCAGCTCGTCGGGGAGGCCGCTGATGCGGTCCTCGCCGGACCAGCGGCGGCGGAGGCGGCGGTCGTCGCCCATGACCCGCGGCGGATTCCAGGGAACGAATCAACTGAATTTTGGATTAGGGTTTGCGAGGTTGGGGATTGGGGATGAATAGCTCGAGAGAGGCCCGGTCCCCCCGACGAGGAGGGGCTCTTCCATTCACTTTTTAAGGTAGTTGGCTTTGAAGCCCGTTAAGGCCCATCAACAAAGCGCGGAAGGAAGAAACAACGCGGACGGCCCAACGAAGGAACCGTAAGGGGCGAACAGAATTTTTCCGTTACCACACCGTTATCACGCGAGGCGCACGCGCGGCGGATCGAAAGGGGTGAACGGATAAAATTTGAACGTTCATCACGATATGTTCCATTAATTACAAGATTCGCCGCGCTTTGAACAGAATTTTTTCCACGCGCTTTGACTTTTTTGCGGGGCAAGTGGTTGTAAGGGGGAAAGTAACGGGTGGGAACTCTACACTACAAACTTGAAGTTCAAATTTAAAAGTGCACATAAACTATTAATTATATATAAATCTGAAAGTTTACAAACTTATATTTTTAAATCTGACGTTTAGGCAACTTTTGACACAAGTAAATCTGAACCATTACATGAGAGCTTTTAAAGGAGAAATCATCACGATATCTTCTCGTGAATGTTGATGAACTGTAAATAATGTTGAACAAAGTTCAGTAAATTGTTGAATTAGATATACACAAATTGTTTAATAGAACAATATAAATAGTTGAATGCCGTCTAATTAAGTATTTATTGAATTGTGGAACAAAATGATTAAATTGTTGAATTAGGTATACACAAATTGTTTAATAGAACATATAAATAGTTGAATAGGCGTTTAATTAAGAATTTATCGAAATGTTGAACTATATTGATTAAATTGTTGAATTAGATGTAAATAAATTGTTTAGTTGAATAATATAAATAGTTGAATGTCAACTAATTAAGCCTTTATTGAAATGTAGAACTATATTGATTAAATTGTCGAACTAAATATATGAATATGAAAAATGTTAAACTAAACTCATAAAATTGTTGACAGCAGTATATTTGGAGTGTTAAAAATAAAATGACAAATTGTTGAATTTTGACAAACCTGTAAATAACTTTTTTTTTTGAACTAGAGAAGTAACTCCATAAACTTGCCAATGAACTTGTTGTGCTTAAAAGAGAGAAGCTGAAATAGTAACTTCTGACGTAGTGGTAAAAAATCAACCTGGTGAGATAAGTTTACATTAGGTAATGGTATTATATAACAATTGTACTTCAGCGAATTTATGAAAACATATGTTAATTATCCTTACATAAATCACCAGTTGATGATGTTATTTCAAAAAAGTGATAGCAATTCAAAAGTTAAGAGAAATACATTAGAAATGTTCTCTACCGCCCTTCCATCATATGTCTGCATAAATCTAAGTGCAAATATCCCGGAGTCATATCTGTGTGAGAGAAATAAGATAGAAATATAAGGAAATTGCTACAAATGTAGTTACACAGTTGAAAAAAAATTGAAGTTAAATTTTGGTGACAAGAAAACACCTGAATTTTTGTTTCGGTACATTCATGTAACAAGGCTCAAAGTCTCGAATGTTGAAACGTATACAGCGAGGATAAGCTAGAATAAAAGAAACTTGAAATTGTAGACCATTGTATTAATCAATTGTTGATAGTCAACTGCCATATGGTCTGAACTAAGAACATCAAATCTCTTATTGATGAAATTTGCAACAACAACAAACCATTGATGCTTAACAACGCATGGAATAAAAACCTATAAAACAAGAATTAGTAAGAAATTACACAACAATTGTTCCATGAAGATAAAATATATATACAAATAGATTGCATAATTACTTACATGATCTATATTTTCAAGTTTTACACCAAGAACTAACTGTGTGAATGTGGCTCTTACATCATTGTGAAAAAGAGCTGATTTGATTAGCATCTCCTGAAGAGTAATGATTTGAATTAATTATTACACTGTATGATATAACACAAACTAATTACACTAAAAGGGATATTATAAGTGAAACAATTCATACCGAATGTTTTTTGTTCATAAAGAAGAAACAAATTTCTCCAGGTTCGCGCTGTCTGAATTTCAGCCTCTCTTGCTGTTCTGAATTGAACATTTTACAAAATGCAAACATTGCAAAAGGATTGAACCAGCATCCAGAACGCATAGATAAGGAAAGTGTCCGTTTATCAATCCAAACATCATCTATTTGAAATATGTGTTCACCGAAAAAAAAAGTTACAAGGTCTCCTTTCATATGTAGTAATCTGAAATAAAAACTGAGAAAAGAATGTATTGGAATAGAAGTTCTTCAGAAAAAAGTACCTTGGTAAATGCTTGGAAATATCAGAAGTAAATCTATCATAGAAAAATTGTTCAGCTTGTGTAGCAATAACCACTGGAGTTTGAGATACAGTCTGTTGCAATTTTGTAGGACCCTTGGTTGTTGAAAAATAAGCTTCCTGATTAATCATTGAATTGCATTTAACAAAGCCTTTGGCAAGATCATGCACAAGTTGTAACTGGTGCTCAGCCTCAGCTTGAAGTGCAAATTCTTCATAGCGATGAGCTAAATCTGTATCAATGGTATCAGTCATAAAAGCATCAGAATCTTTATGTTGAACGCCAGGAGTTGACAAAATTTTACCACCAGAGGAAAGATGATCGCAGTTAATTGCCAACTCAGTTGATGGTGAGAGACAACTAGCTGTAATAAGGTCAAATGAATCCGAAGGATCTGCGAAGTGACTATCATTGGAAGAATTATAACTCTTTCTTGGTAAAAGATGATATCGGCTCTCATTGAATGAAATTCCAAGCAAAGAAGAGTTTCTGTGTAAAGATCCATGGCATTCACTTGAACAAAATTTAGCATTTAGGAATGACATGTCAAAATGTTTCTCAGGCTCTGGAGGCAATGAGTAGTCTGGACATAATAACATAATCTCCTCAAGAGTTAATGGTGGAGGTGTAACTGCAAATGTAAAATTATATTAAGATCTGTTTTGGGATAAAGGCAGTAAATTGAAGAAGAATATCACGAGACCATAATTAATATTCAACAAGTTTAAAACATTTTGTAATATACTATTAAATAAAAGCAGTACAACTTTGAAAAAACAAAAATATACCTGATTTGGTATCAGAATTCAAAACAGCCATAACCTCTGCAGAATTAAGTTTTAAAAGATCTTCATTTTCTTTGACAGCATATGACGAATCAAATTCAAAAGGACAATCTGGAAGTGAGAGGGTATCCAATTTCGCAACAATCCCATCAATTACATTATCATAGACAAGATCATGAAAAATTGGTTCTTTGAATACTAAAGTAGGCCAACACTCAGCTGTTGAACATTTCATTAGATCAACAGTTGTTGCCACCTTTGTATTAGCATCATCATCAGATTCAGAAATGGTATCAGCTATGTTGTGAAATTGTTCTGATTCCAATACAGATAAAGAAGGTGATGAGTTTTCTAGCATGATTTGATAATATCTAGAAGCATATAAACATACAAAAGGCCTGATTGCTTCAGATATATCACTTTGAAGATGATTGGAAACCTCAGATAGCTTTCTCCTGGTCTAAAATAGTAAAGAGTAAAATTATGTCAGAAAATATGTAAAAACTATGTCAGAAAAAAATAAAAGGTGCGTATTAAACTAAATCTGAATTGAAAAGTGCTTACTGGTTCCCTTATCTCCAAAGGTATGCTGGAAAATGTATTTTGGTCCAAGTCATCAGTTGTATGGTTAATTTTGCAATATGAAGATGCATGTCACAAAATGGAGTCAAAAAAATGTCCTTTACCTAAAAAAATATGGATATGTGTGTATATATATAAATAGATATGAATCCAAGAAGAAATAGAAACAATGATATATATATATAAGAGAAAAAAACCTACAGGCAATCTTCCAAATTTAGGTGGAATAACCGGGAACATATCAAGATTAGCCACATAAGAAACAATACTTGTCGTCCAGCATTTTAGACGAGGACAAATTGGATCAAAATTTGTACTGCTTGCCTTCATGAACTCAAGATAACAAACCTGCAGAATGAGGTTAGGTAAATGAATATGTCTATGTATAGGTAATGCATGATATAATAAGACATAGAAAAATTAGTCAACCATAAACCTGTATAATACATACCACTAGGAAAAATGTGCATCCACCTAATGTTGGTGCTTTTCCTGTAGAGATTTTCTCCTGAAATCTTCTGATATAATTTACTAGCCACTCAAGTACTAACTCAGACCAGTCCAAGCACTTAATTTCATCAACATGAACAAGTGGTTGAAAATACCTTGGACTAGCGTGTCCATGAGTTGTGGGGCACAAGAAAGTTGACAAGACAAACAGCAAGAATACTCGGACAAATGAATCATCAGTCAAATTTTGAGACATAAGAATGACAAGTTCATTTATGGTAGGACTGTCACCAGCACAATTTGTATCTTTCTTGATAATATCACAAGCTTGGGAAGTTGCTTTCAGGTCAATGTGTTTTCCTCCACGGGGAATGCCAAGAACTTTGTGAACAACTTCAGCATTCAACTTAAATGAATATCCATTTGAAAAATGCAGTGCCTTAGAGTTGCAATCAAAATTGTTCACTAGCCAATATACAAGAGCTTTCGGAGTGAATGAGCAGTTCAATTCCAATAGATTACCAAAACCAACTCCATCTATCAATTTCCTCTGTCTAGGTGTTAATTTTTTTATGGCAGATAGCAAAAGGGATGTAGACTGGCTAGTACTGTAGATCTGCAAGAAAAAAAGAATGGGAAGAAACGAACAGTGCATAGAGAGTCTATATATGTACAACATAAAAACAATTCAATGGAGAGTCATAAGAATTAACAAGATAGTAGATCAGATCGAAACATCTATACAATTACAACATAAAGATAATGCAATAGATAGTCAATTGATGGATAAAAAATGCATATTAAACAATATATACGTTTGAATACTTTCGCATATCTGATAGCGATGAAATATCAAAACTACCATCGTCACTTGCCCTTTTGCTACCAGCAGACATACTGCAAAAATTTTAGCCTTGTTAAATGACTCAAATATTTTTGACAGCATGAAAAGGAAATGTTGAATAAAGTAAGTTGAAATGCTCAATCATATAGAAAGATATGTTGAACATAATAATAGCAATATTATTATGCATACAGTAAATGCTTGGAGAAATTAAACATAAGAAATTTTGTGTTCTGTATAGTTACTGAATAAATAACCCCAAAAGTTGCTAGACCTCATATCTATCTCCCTTCACTATAACACTATCCCTATCCTTCCGCTAAAACTCTATGATCTGGAATGTGGTCCAATTGGCAAATAAAACAGATCATGGAGTATAGAAGTGAAATAAGTCAAGGGGATATGAACTGTGCAGTCTAATTGAGTTCATCCACAGACCGAATCGAGGAAAACATGAGTGCAAAAACCTAACCCGATGGAGTACAAAAATAAAATCAATCAAGGGGAGATGAACCGTGCATTCCAATTGAGTGTATCGATGGATCAAATCTTGGAGAACATTAGTGAAAACCTAACCTGGACATGGTTGCCCCCGCCAATGGGACTCCTTCGATAAAGAGAGAGAAATGGAGAATGGGGAAAGCAAATTAGAAATAACTAGAGGAAAGTGACTTGTCTCTTATTATCGTTACTTTAGCCTGCCAAGTGGACCCAAGGTAAAGGTATATTTTCGAAAAAAAAGAAAAACGAAAAGCTTACTTCTCAGCCAAGGCAAAACAACAAAAAGAGGGGATCTGATTTGGAATGCTTCGGCGCCGCCGCGGCGTGCTCTCCTTCCCCATCCCTCTCCCCATCCCTCTCCCCGCCTTCGGTAAAATAGAATGCAGACAAAATCTGAGGATTGAAGTGCCACGAAGGTCATGGAATCCAAAAATCGCGCGACACCAAGGATGGAGGTGACTGGATACAACCAAAATTGTTCACAGGTGAGATCAAATTCATAAAGTATGAGTTCAAAAATTCACAGGAATTTGAATAATACATTGTGAACTTTGTTTGCCTGTAACTATTTTGGTTTGGATCCAGGGTTGTTTATTTAATTGTGAAAATATAGTATATGTGAATTCATCTAGCGATGTTTATTTACTTGAGAAAAATATAGCAACGTGACTTGATCTGTGGGTGTCGCATTATTATTTAACATTGGAGACTGTTATTTCTATGATTGTTACAAGGATTCAAGTAGAAGAATACGAAATAAAACAAACTTATATTTATGCAATTGTTAAAATAAATATATATTAATGTTTATGTGTACATGTAGAAATGTTTGAATACATCAATTATAATGTTGAATAGTGTAATGCAACTAGAACACTACATGTGGTGCCAACAGTGATGTTATTGTGGTACAAACAGTGATGGAGAAGACATAGAAGAAATAGCATAACATTGTTTGTGTTACAGGGATGGAGAAGACCAATGTCAGTATTTTCAGGATTTGCTTCAATAAATATGAGTGAACTACAGAAAAAGCTGAAAGAGGAAGCATTAAATAAGAAACTTACAGTGGTAAGATGACATTGCAGAAATAACATATAGCATTTGTAATGTTAATAAAACTCAACAATATAATGTAACTTGATTGCAGGTCATTGAGAAAGCAAAAGAGAAGAAGCATTCACATGAAGCTGCTGCCATAAAAAGCTCTGAGGTAAGATGACATAGAAGAAATAGCATAACATTACTGATAATTGTACAATATATTAATAGAGCTTAATTGCAGCAAATTGGCCAAATAAAAGAGAAAAAACATTCAGATGAATGTGATGCCATAACAAATTGTGAGGTAAGTTGTCATTCAAGAAAATAGCATAATATTAACAATGAGAAGGAAACAGTACAATATATTAATTGAACTTAATTGCAGGCTACTGACCAAGCAAAACAAAACATAAATCCAGATGAATGTACTGTCGTACCGAGTTCTGAGAGTCTACAGAAAGAGATCGAGGTAACGTGTATTAAGAAAAACCGAATATATACAATCATTAGTATTATCTACATTTATTTTCTTTAATAACATTTGACTAAATTAAAAATGTGGATTTGGAAAATGTTCAGGTTGATGGTTGTTACAGAAGAACGTGTATTGAAGCACATACATATGAAGGGGCATCAAGAGACACTGAGAATGTGATACCTAATGTTGGAAACAATGAGGTAAGATTTAACTATATTTGTTCAAAATTATGAGAAATACTTTTAGTAACTACAGATGCATCAAAAAATAGTTTATAAAGAGAGAACTAAATGTTGAACTATGATATGCAGGAAGTAGAAAACAATGAGCAGAACATAATTCATGATGCAGATAAAGGGATGCAACCAAGTGCAAATATGGCAAGCAATGATGCACAAGAGGATCAGAATGAAGAAGATGGGGGGTGACTCTTCCGATGATGAAGCAACAGTGCCTAAGAATAAGCAATACATATTTCCAAGTCCTGAAGAAGTAGAGAAATTGGCTTCACCTTGCACTGGAATGGTATTTGACACCATAAATGATGCTCATAGATATCTCAATGTGCATGGACTCCTGAATGGATATGCTATCAAAAAGGAAACAAACTATTTGAAGAAGAGTTACCACCTTGTATGTAACAGAAGCTGGAAGCCAAGAAATATGGAACAAATTAACAGAGTCCGTAGAAGGAACTACATTGCCAAAACAAATTGCAAAATGAAAGTGATAGTGAAACTGATAAATGGGCACTGGGAGATTAGTGCAGTCAATAGTGAACATAATCACAAAGTTGTGTCAAGCCCGTCGCTTACAAAATTTTTTCTTAGCCACAAAAAGATGTCTGAGGATGAAAGGATACTATCCAAGATTCACAGAATGCAAGAGTTAAGCCAATGAGAATAATGTCAATTTTTAGAGAATTGAAGGGCAGCTACAAAAACATATCATTCACTATAAAAAATTTGGACAACTTGAAACAGAAAGAGCGTATCAAGACAAAGACTTCAGACATTGATGCAACAGTGAAGTTTTGAGGAAAGTAGAGGAGGAAGAACCTGGGTTTTATCACACAATGAGAATGGATGCTGACAACACAGTTAGAAGTATATTTTGGATAGATGCTAGGGGGAAAATGGACTATCAGTTATATGGAGATTTTGTTTCATTTGATACAACTTTTAGTACCAATAGATACAACTTACCATTTGCTCCAATTGTGGGAATCAATGGGCATGGAAGCAATGTGATCTTTGGTTGTGCTCTACTTGAAGATCAGACAGCAGAAACTTTTGAGTGGGTGTTTAAAACATTTGTGAAAGCTATGAATGGAAAGAAACCAAAGATCATCATGACAGACCAAGATGCAGCCATGAAAAAAACAATAGCAAATTATATGCCAGACGTGATTCATAGATTGTGCATCTGGCACATAATGAAAAATATTCTAGAAAAATGTGGCAGTTTCATGAGTCAGGAAAGTAGAAAAGGAATGGATAAGAAGCTGAATGAGCTGGTATATGATTCACTCAGTATTCCAGAATTTGAAAATGGATGGCAAAAGATGCTTGATGATTTTGATGCAACAAAAAAATGAGCACCTACAGCTGATGTATAGCTTAAGAAAGATGTGGATTCCAGTATACTTCAAGGATGTTATGTGTCCATTCATTCAATCAACATCAAGGAGTGAGAGTACCAATTCATATTTCAAGGATTTTGTGTTCCCTAAAGACACAATTGAGAATTTCATGAGGCAGTATCAGATAATTCAAGAAACAAGTGCAGCAAAGGAAGATGAGAATAGGTTCACAAGTTTGGTAAAAGAACCTACATACTGCACAAATCAGCGAATAGAAAGGCGAGCAGCAAAAATCTACAACAAAGACATTTTTGTGAAATTTCAAAAAGAGCTATACAATTCAAGTGCATTCTCAGTAAATGAGGTTATCAAAGATCACAAGTACACAATTATAAAGAATTGTTACTACAAGGATGCTGAGTTTTGGAAGGATAGCTTCACCGTCGAAGTGGATAGGGTCATGCAAGAGTTTAATTGTGAGTGCACCAAATTGAAACGTGATGGTCTAGTATGCTGCCATGTTTTGAGATTACTCACACAATTTGGTATTGATCAGATACCAGAAAAATGCATAAACAGGAGATGGACCAAATGTTACTGCGAAGAAGAACTCCAGAAGCACAAAAATCGTTGCTTGGAGATAACAGAGTGCAACAATGCTCAGAAGGCTATGAGATATGCTATTGTAACAAACAAAGTCACTTCTATATGGTCAGATGTTTGTAATGACAGCTTGGAAAGCAAAGAATTTATTGAAGAGCTGGAAAAGTTTCATGACAGGATTTTGCAGAGAAGACAAACAACAGAGGATACACAGCAAGGACAAGAACAAATGTTAAAGGATCCACCAGTTACTCAAGCCATTTCAGTTCAGAAAGCGAACCGACTGAAGCGACCGGCAGAAGAAATTACCGAAAAGAAAAAAAAAGTTGCTTCAAAGAAACAGAAGAAAAAAGATTAGGGGCCAACATGGAAATGTAATATGAAGAAAGAATTTTGTATTAGTAGCTTTAAAATTTATAAATTATTTTATTATTATAGCATTGATACAATATGGATTATGTTACATGGTACTCAGTACAGTTACATATTGCATCAAGTGTATTATTTTGTAAGAATCATTTCGATACTTTGGCGAAATAGTTGCAGATATATATATAAGTTAGGTTTTTAAAAAGTTGAAACTTTGTAAATTAAATGTTGACACAGTTATATTCTAATGTTTAACTAGTATAAATGCAAATGTTGCAATTTACAAATTAGGATGGTGAAGTGAACATGAATAAATATCAAATTTAGGCAAAATTTATATACAAAACAAAAGACATTATTGTAGGTGTAATAATAGATTGCAAAAAAATGACTACTGATCCAAAGATAGGATAACGACAGGCATATAATTGACGGCATTCGAATGTTGAATAGTATCAATGTACATATTGATATAGACACACTGGAATGTTGAAGTCAACAAAAATGAATGTTGACATTTAGGTAATATTTGTCTGGGAGTGCATTTGTGAAGTAACGCTGCAAATAGATTAACAACAAAACTATGAATCTCGTACCTTGCAAAAATTACATTCGAAAAGAAGTGTGATCAACCATACAGTAGAATATAAGCAGACTAGCTGACAGATAATAGCTTGCAACTATACATCCCACTGAATAATATTTGATTACATATATGGTTGTCTGCTGATAGTTTGAAAGTGCAGAAAAGGATAGTTAGTTACATGTCAAAAGAAAACAGACATATAATTGGGAGCATTCGAATGTTGAATAGTATAAATGTAAATGTTGAAATGGATACATTAGAATGTTGAAGTCAACAACAATGAATGTTGAAACTTAGACAATATTTGTCTGGTAGTGCATGTTTGAAGTAATACTGCAAGTAGATTAACAACAAAACTTTGAATCTCGTAACTTGCAAACATTACATTCGAAAAAGAAGGGTGATCAACAATATAGTAGAATATAAACAGACTAGCTGACAGATAATAGTTTGCAACTACACATCCCACTGAACAATATTTGATTACATATATGGTTGTCTGCTTGTCTGCTGATAGTTTGCAAAGGCAGAAAAGGATAGTTGGTATGATGCTACGAATATATACATTACATAACCATCCATATCAATTGTTTAGAAGTAATATGTTACAAAAGCATGATAGTTTGGAATCCTAGTTCATATGCAGATAACACGCCTACTTCTTTGTTTGTCTTTTGTTCTTTTTCAAAGGACTCCCATCTTCAGCATCAGGTTGAGAGCAGACCTTGTTGAGTGTAGAGTAGTACATCTTGAATGCAACTATTTTGCGGAACTCAGTTACAGCATCCTATAAGAGATAAAAAAAAGCAGCAGGTTGAGCAGACTTTGTTGAGTGTAGAGTAGCAATGAAAATATGAGATTAAAATAAACTTTTTGAAACGATAATAAACTCACAAACCTGATCAAACTGTCTCATATTTAAGCCATCCCAACAATCCATATAAAGAATACAGTAACAGCCACAATCAAGACTAGCAGAACGACGAGTATCACTCCTGAAATTATAAAATAGAAACTAGTTTACATTATGAATATTAGGAAATTCATAAATTTGTGATTTTGTAGACACTTACACTCTCTCTTCCTGAGGATATTTGTATGCTGAATACAATTGAAACTGATTAAATCCTCGTGGACAAATATTAGCCTCAAGACAAAGAGTAGTAAAATTTGAAGCCTGCACCATACATACAGTGAAATGTAATGCACTTCAATACAATGCAAAATCACAAAAATTTTGTAAGCAAAACATAGAAAACATACCAAATTTGTAAGCATTCTTTAAATGTCATGACCTGACGTCAAATTGACAGAGTCAAAAAAATTCAGCGTCTTGTAAAGAACATTGATACACAAAAGAACCCAGTGACGCTGGATAATCACAGGAAAGAAAATCTGTAATTGAAAAAATGATCAATTTAATATATATGTATATATATATATGAGTGCAGAAATTAACAATATCATCATGAAAAATTAAAGATAACATACCAGGTCAGCTGTATTAACTTTCAGGATTTCATCTAATTTCATTATCTCACTGATGCAGGTACTTGCTTCGAATGCAGAAGGGCTAACAAGTAATTGTTTCCACAGAAAATAACAACTAGGATTGTCATGACATGAAGTAAAAAGCAAAAATTTAATAGAATGGGTAGGTCACAAAACTATACCGAGAGAAAAGGAGATACTGAAATTTTCTTGCGGTCTGACTTATCAAATAAGTACTTCTGTGGTTTACCATTAAATACATTGCAATAAACAGTCATGACTCGGTCAGTTATATCACCATATTTCCTCAAAGACTGTTGGAATTCCTTGTAGGTCAAGTGCATATCGTTGACAAGAACAAAAGGAGCCCTGTGTAATTGAAACAGTAAGGTAGCTATACTAATGGAAATAAACAAATAGAACAAGCTATTAGGAAGAGAACTAACGTTTTATTTGACCGAGACTGTCTAACACCATTGCTGCAAACATACTTCTGATAGAAAGTTTCAATTTCAGAATCAATTTTGAGAACTAGAGGAGCAACAAATTCGTTGGTTATATCTGTAGCTTTCCGCTTTTTGCGATTTTTCAAATCAATGGTGCTAGGACCAAAGGTTGTTGACAAGTGAAGAATCGGAGGAGCTGTATAGATTAAAGAAAATAAAAGGAAAAGGCTTTAGAAATAATTAAAATGAGAGAATGACATGGAAAAAGGAGTAAGAGATAATCCTACCAAATGGCGATGAACAAACAGGAGATCCATAACTCATAGCAATGTCAATGCCAGTGCCAATATCAGGAGTGGATGCAGAGGAATTGGATTGAATAGATAAGCCAGCATCTTTACTCGAGCCATGATCATGTAAACGACTCAACAAATCTTTTCCATCTAAAGAAGTGCCAATGACCAAAGAATGAATTGGTGGCAAGACAACATTATCATACATAGTAGAATGGGTACTCGAAGATATAATTGATCCAGAAGCTACATCTAACAAAAAGAACAATAGTCACAATCAAGTTAACAGATAAATCATGGTATAAATAATAGTAACAACAATTGTACCTAAGTTAACATCCGGTACAATTAGAGGAATATCAACTTGAGAAGTATGGGCCACATTATCGTCAGCAGAATGTTGAATCCCAACTTGAACCTCTCCTAAAAGTTCGTTAACAACTTAGATGAAAAATGAACATCAAGCTAACATATTATTGAGATTGTACAAAAAAGTACTAAATCATTTTGTTACCTGAAATAACATTGGATGGAGCATCATTTTCGACTTGTAAATTTTGGAGAACTTCATCTTCTACAGTCCTCTGTCCCTGAACATCTTGAGCAGAAGCACTTGCAGGGTTTGCATTCACTGAATCAGGAGCAACAGGCAGAACGGGCAGCTAAATCAAGTGGACTTTGAGTATCAAAATAAACATCTTCAGAAGAATCCAAACCAAGATTTTCATTTCTAGAACGACAAAAAATAGAGTACTAAGAAACCTGGTGGTGACTACGAAATCAAAAATGCAGAAATGAAAAATAATCAGCAAGTCAATGTAAGTATATTGTCTCTAAAATAAATTTCGAATGCACAAATTGAAAAAGAACATTCAACAGAACATATGTCAATAGGATACCATATGCAGAAATCAGCACAACACAATATACAAGAATGGGCAATCCTCCCTCCGTCCCAAACAGTAGATGCAGAAACTAAAATGAAACGTCATGGATCAATATTATTGCATCAAATCAGCGAATAGAAACCTGATTATTCCTCATCATCAAATGAAATCAAATAAATAAAAGTAGGGAACATGCACGCAGATTTAATGAAGTGCCAGCACATACCAACGAAAAATAGAACAGATCTTAGCAAAGTGAATCTACTGACTAAATCAAATAGATTGAAGCCACTAAGATAAAAATAGATAAGAAAATTAAATAAGCTTACAGATTCAGGGTTTCCTGCCTCAATCGGCTCAGAAGTGCAATAAGGAGTATCGGAGATATCTCGTAGCTGCAAAAAATAAGAGAAAAAGCAATATTCTATAAACGTTTGTTTACAACAAATAGAGTAAACTATAGACAAGCTATTTGTCAAAAATAAACAAAATGATCAACATGAAATAGAAAACATACCGGATGTACTCCAAATGCATAGCAATCATTGGTGTCTCTATTAATGTCCATGACAAAGTCAAAATCTATAGATGATAAATTGCATATTCTTGGAATAGCATAGTTCAAACTGTGGACGTTGGGGCTTCCTTGTGGCAAATCCAAGAAATATGCGTAAACAAACTGCACAAAAAATCATTGTCAAGTTTAGTTCAGAATCAGGTTCTGACTGGATTTTATAGTCTGCATGAGACCTCATCTAGGATCAGTTTGCAAAGACTTGAAAGAATTGCATGATGTTTTATTCATGTTAATATGTATGCTATATCAGACAAGATGTAGTCGCTCAAATTTGACATTAACTGCACCTTCTTCAGTGCCAAACTGCTAATCCCAACCACATTGACATAACTGTGAGCATAGGGGTGTACAAACACTAAAGTGGTTACTACATACTGATAAATTCTATTTTCATAAAGATGGTCATTGAAAATCGTACCGACTTGTTCTTCTTACATCCATATTAGATAGTTTGATCAAAATAGGTCAAACTTGGATCCCCCCCCAAATAAGATCCACCACCTGGCCCCCCATATGATGGTTCCAAATGACCATCATAGGTCAATAATGCCAAAGTAGGAAAGATTACTCTCTCAGAAGTATCAAGCTAACGCACAACACCATCCTATACAAGACACCGAGGAACAACAGCTTATTACATCTGATCCAGAAGCTAGAGGGTGTAAACAAATAAACTGCATGTACACTTATCTACCAATTAGATAGAACTCATGGAGTAAAAACCTGACATATATACCCTCTCCTTGCTCAAACATCTATCTGCATGACTGCATGTACACTTTCACAAAAGTTTTTCATGTAAAAGTTAAACATAAAAGTTTAAACTTACAGCCAGCAGTGGTAAACATCCCTCCATATAAAAGTTTGTCATGGCAGCAGTACGTCCAAGACAATCCCTGAAGCCACGAAAACGGCGAACTTCATGCATGATTACGTGCAATACTTCTTCAGCCCAATCGTACTGCTGTAATAATGAAAGATCCAGCAAAGAGTACATGTACTCAACACAGACACAGTTTGATTTCACTGACATGAAAATTGTTCATGATATGAATTAATAGTTGCACCTTAAAATATAGCAACACACACAGAAGATAAAACTCTATAACTATAATAGCGCCCACCAAATAAATGAACTAACTTCATGAAATACCTGGCATGAGAATGGTTGGAATAAAAAATAACATGAAATGCCTCATGAATTTTTCTTCATCTTGTTCCGCGGTCATCAACTGAACTAACTTCTTTATTGGATATGTGTGCCCAACTTTGTACATTGCCTTGTACTTTTCAACCAAAGCTTCAGCTTCAAAGTCTGAACTATCAACTTCAACAGCAATATTTCCAGAATGAATACCCAGAACCTTTTTCACCATATCCTTAGTGAACCGAATACATTTTTGTTTAAAGATGAACTCGCGAGATGATGAAGATGTATTTGACATTACCCACTCAATAAAACCTACAGGAACCCTAAAGTTTTTGACATTAAAGATAAATCCAAATCTAAACTTCGTGATGTATTCCTTTTGAACAGGATTTAGGGCTTTGACGACTCTGATGACACGAGCACTAGACCACCGCAATTTTATATGCTTGCCATCACCACCATCATCACGCTAGATTACAAAAAAAATATGTAGAATATTAAGATTGGAAAACACTAGCAAGTTTATTCGAAATGCAAAATTTGCTACTGAAATCCAAGCCAAAACAATATGGAAAAGAACAAACTAATAAGAAAAGAAAGAATTATAGAATATAGAAAAGAACAAATTAATAAGAAAAGAAAGAATTATAGAATATAGAAAAGAACAAACTAATAAAAAAAATGAAAGCACATCATAAACATGCATTTATTTGTGAAATGGAAATATTAGGAAAACTTGGAAGCCTAGAAAAGAATATTCCCAAACAGCATACATATAGGACTTATTTCTACTCAATTAATGACAGTCCATGATTAAAGAAAGAAAGATATAACTCTGTTTCTTAATTTTGTTACTACCATCTACAAACTCCACCAACTGCCACAAACAAATTTAAATATACCAATAGTAGTTGTGGCCAACAGGCCAAGTCAAATAAACATCAGTAAGATAGTACATACATGGCAGTAGAACATTAAGACCTAAAACTGGTGGCTAATTTAAAAAAAAAACATACATAGTTGTACACAAACTGATGGCTAATCAATTTGAGAACAAACTAAACAAGTTACTGTCTTGATAAATAGACAAACTGAGCCTTTTCTGCTAAAATAAAAATAATAAGGAAACTTGGAAGTCAAAAGAGCATACATATAGAACTTATTCCTACTATACAACTATAGTACCCAAAAACTAAAAGGGTTTTGGCATGTGTGTAGTTTGTGATTTTAAAACGCATCCATAGTTCTAACTGAACTGGTGGCTACTCCATTTGTGAACATACCAATAAGTTACTGTGTGTGTTGACAAATAGATAAACTGAGCCTTTTATACTAAAATGAAAATACTAGGGAAACTTGGAAGCCTAAAAAAGAATAATCCAAAACAGCATTTATATAGGACTTATTTCTACTGTACAGTACTCATCCAGCATGGTCTGCACCCAGCCAAAACACCAGTATGCATGTTGATCAATATCAAAACAGCAACAAAGTGGAGCCGAAACCAATGTCAAATAAACATGTATCAACACAGATAATTGGCACCAAAAGTTGAGTCACATGCAGTGGTTGGGGAAAATTTACTTCCATTGTACAGAAAAGTTAAATGGCACCCCCCCCCCCCCCCAATTCTATTTTGAACTACCACTGTACTCAATAATCTAGCATACACTATGTACTCAATACCTGCGACTCATTGAAATGCACTGCCAGCCCTCTATCCCTGCGCAGCGATGACACTTGAGACCCCACAACACCGCCGGCTCCTCCTACGATGCCGCGCCGCTTCTTCGACACCCCTTCCATCTGTTGGGAATATGCCCAAGAGCCAACTGGATTCGATCCACTAGTCTTAATGGGCCACAAATGTTGTAAAGCCCATTACCAGGGGAAGGGGTACATTATTTATTAGTCCCATATTGCTAATGGAATATGGTGTGGAGAATTTCATCCAAATAAATAGAGACCAAACCCCTCCTGAGAAAGGCAAGACTTCCAAGCAATAGTTGCTTTTCTCCCCATCGTGCTCGCGGACCTAGCAGTCCGGTGCGCGACGTTTCAATCCTCGTACGTGTGGATACCTCGGAGATGCTGCGCTTGGAGCACAAGGACGAACCGCACGTGCAGGACCAGACGGACGTAAGCAACTGCACTGCACTGCCACTTCGACGCGTTCGTCTACATCAAGACGGCTTCCGCTGCAACTGCGCGTCTAGTGGTAACAATCTGTGATCTATAACTGCTGTTGTTCCTATTTTTGGGTGAACGAGTTTTTGTGTGTGCTAGCGTAGCCTCCTCGTTACCCATCAGTGGTATCAGAGCCGTAGCTGTTTCGTTATAGATTCGGATGTATGCATATGGAGATATGCTTGGATGTAGATTAGTCTCTGATCGGTTCGTGATCTCCACTATGATGGTAGTGTAACGAATTACTCCTACCGGTCGGAATTCCGCCATCGGAGTTAAGTGATACACGTAAACCCAGGCATGGTGAGATATAGATCAATTGGATTGGTCGAATCAAACTTAGATCAATGACCGCGTCGCATGTCGATACACGACGGTGTTGATTGGATCCACTATGATGGTAGTGTAACGAATTACTCCTACCGGTCGGAATTCCGCCATCAGAGTTAAGTGATACACGTAAACCCAGGCATGGTGAGATATAGATCAATGTGATTGGTCGGATCGAATTTAGGTAAATTGCCGGGAGCAAGAACGGCGGACGGTCCGCGCAAGAACGGCGGACGGTCCGCGAAAGAACGGCGGACGGTCCGCGAGAGAATGGCGGACGGTCCGTAAATTCGGTCAAGAATCTTTCAGAGACGTTATCTAGCGTTCCAGAGGGTCGGACGGTCCGTAAGAGCCGGTCAGACAGTCCGCGGAGCGGATCGGACAGTCCATGGGAAACGGCGGACGGTCCGCGCAAGAACGGCGGACGGTCCGCGAGAGAGCGGCGGACGGTCCGTAAATTCGGTCGGAATTTTGACAGAAGCATTTTCCAGTGTTCTAGAGGGTAGGACGGTCCGCCAGAGCAGGTCGGACAGTCCGCAAGGAAACGGCGGACGGTCCGCAGGGAACGTCGGACAGTCCGGTGAAATTAAAATTTTGAAAACGATCCCTCAGAAATGTTTAAGTTTTGAAAGTCCTCCCAACTAAATCTTGCACCATCACATGTCTTGTACAATTAGTGGTGGGTCTATGAAATTAGGGTGCCACTAGTTTTCCTTGACTAGATGGGTTTGTATCGGATACTTACTAGCATAAAGGGTTGGTTAACTTAAACAAGGTCATCTTAACGGTTAAGGACCTTGGGACATAAAGGTTGGACGCCGAGACATAGAGATGTCAACCAACAACAGGAGTCATATATGATATGATTAGCAAAAGTTGCTTACCGATCTACCATGTCTTCTAGCGGTGATGCTAAAGCTCACTAGTCGACTTGTTAGTTGTGGATCCTGAATCACTAAGTATCAATGGAGGGATATTGATTTTAGTGGGAGTAAATTCCGTTAAATTGTTTAATGTATTTTACTCTATCATAGATATGTTGTCTTAGTATTTTGCATTATTTTCTGTTGTAGATCAATGGCACCTAGCACACCGTTTTCTTTGCGTTCGATCCTTGAGAAGGATAAGTTGAATGGAACAAATTATGCGGATTGGATCCGAAACCTTAGAATTGTTCTCAGGGCTGAGAAAAAGGAAGATATTCTAGACACCCCATTAGCAGATGAGCCTGGTGATAACGCAACTGTTGCTGAGAAACTTGCTTACAAGAAGGCATGTGATGGTAATCTTGAAGTGAGTTGTCTTATGCTTGCTTGCATGGAACCCGAGCTGCAGATGCAGTTTGAGACAAACCATGAGGCGCATGATATGATCGAGGCGCTCAAGGATATGTTCCAAACTCAGGCCAGGACTGAAAGGTTCAATGTCTCAAAGGCCTTTGTGGAAACAAAGCTAGCAGAAGGCGCAGCTGTAGGGCCGCATGTGATCAAGATGGTTGGTTACTCCCAGAGGTTGGAGAAGCTAGGCTTCCCACTTGGCCCAGAGTTAGCCACCGATTTTATTTTAGCATCACTTCCGCCTAGCTTTGGGAACTTCATTTCGAACTACCATATGCATGGGGCGGAGAAGGGATTGAATGAGTTGTGTGGCATGCTCAAGACAGCAGAGGCTGACATTAAGAAAAGCGCTAGCAGCAACCATGTGATGGCCATCCAAAACAGGCCTAACTTTAAGAAGAAGGGCAAATCTTGGAAGAAGAAGGGCAAGGCTAAAGATATGATCTCTCAGCCAAGCCCAACGCCCCAGACTAAGTCTGGACCAGCTGCAGAAAAAGAGGAGTGCTTTTATTGTAAGGAACTTGGTCACTGGAATAGGAATTGCAAGCAGTACCTGGCTTCTCTGAAGAAAGGCGGTAGTAAGAGTACTTCCGCATCAGGTACATTTGACATTAATATTACAGACATTTTTCTCGCTGAATCTTCTATTAATTCCTGGGTATTTGATACCGGATCGGTTGCTCATATTTGCAATTCGATGCAGGGATTAGTAAGAAGTAGAAGCGTGGGAAGAGGCGAAGTTGATTTCCGCGTGGGCAATAATGCAAGAGTTGCTGCTTTGACCGTCGGGACGATGCAACTCCACCTTCCGTCAGGATTTATCATGGAATTGAATAATTGTTATTTTGTTCCTAGTTTGAGTCGAAACATTGTATCTCCCTCATGTTTGATGAAGGATGGTTATACATTCGCGAGTAAAGACAATGGTTGTGTGATCTCAAAGAATGGCATGTTTGTGGCTCTTGCATCCATTGTGAATGGGTTGTTCATTTTAAATCTTGATGATTCACCTATATGTAATATAATTGCTAAAAGGCATCGGCTAGATGATTTGAATCCTACCTATATGTGGCATTGTCGTTTGGGTCATATAAGTGAGAAGCACATGAAGAAGCTCCATTCTGATGGACTTTTAACTTCGTTTGATTTTGAATCATACGAGACGTGCGAAGCTTGTTTGCTAGGCAAGATGACCAAGGCACCTTTCACAGGTTTTCCTGAGAGGGCGCAAGACTTGTTGGAACTCATACATACTGATGTATGTGGACCAATGAGCACGACAGCTCGAGGTGGATTTCAGTACTTCATAACTTTCACTGATGATTTTAGTAGATATGGCTATGTCTACTTAATGAAGCATAAGTCAGAGACTTTTGAAAAGTTCAAAGAGTTTCAGAATGAAGTTGAAAATCAGCGTGGTAAGAAAATTAAAGCCTTGCGATCGGATCATGGAGGCGAGTATTTGAGCCACGAGTTTAGCACTCATCTAAAGAGTTGCGGAATTGTTCCACAGCTAACGCCACCTGGAACACCTCAGAGGAACGGTGTGTCCGAGCGACGTAATCGAACCTTGTTAGACATGGTGCGATCAATGATGAGCCAGTCAGACCTACAGTTATCATTTTGGGGTTACGCTCTAGAAACAACAGCTTACACACTAAATAGGGTACCATCTAAGTCCGTGGAGAAGACACCATATGAGATATGGACTGGCAAGACTCCCAGTTTGTCTTTTCTGAAAATTTGGGGTTGTGAGGTATATGTCAAGCGACTTCAGTCGGACAAGCTTACACCAAAATCGGACAAGTGCATATTCGTGGGATATCCAAAGGAAACAATTTGATATTATTTCTACAACCGATCAGAGGGCAAAGTGTTTGTCGCTAGGAACGGTGTTTTCTTGGAGAAAGAGTTTCTCAAAAGCGAGAAAAGTAGACAGAAGGTGTATCTTGAAGAAATTCGAGATGAGCTTATGAGGCAAGACTTTACGAGTTATGCTAATGTAGCAGAACGAGTTGAGGCACCTGTGGTAAGAGAAGAACCGCCACAACCACGAAGGTCGGAAAGGCCACGTCGCGCAACACAGAAAATGAATCTCCTAGTTACAGGAGAGCGCGACATATTGTTGATGGACAACGATGAGCCTAGGACCTATGCGGAAGCTATGATGGACCCAGGTTCCGAGAAATGGCAAAATGCCATGAGATCCGAGATAGATTCCATGGGGCAAAATCAAGTTTGGAACTTAGTTGACCCGCCTGATGGTGTGAGACCCATCGAGTGCAAATGGATCTTTAAGAGAAAGAGAGATGTAGACGGAAATGTTAACGTCTACAAAGCACGACTTGTTGCAAAAGGTTTTCGACAAGTTCAAGGAGTTGACTACGAAGAGACATTCTCTCCAGTAGCGATGCTTAAATCTATCCGGATCATTCTAGCAATAGCTGCGTATTTCGATTATGAGATATGGCAGAAGGATGTCAAAACAGCTTTCCTCAATGGGAACCTAGAGGAGGATGTATACATGATACAACCTGAAGGTTTTGTCGATCCAACTAATGCTGGAAAAATATGCAAGCTTCAGAAATCAATCTATGGATTAAAGCAAGCATCTCGGAGTTGGAACCTTCGTTTTGATGAGGTAGTCAAAGGGTTTGACTTCCGGCAGAATGAAGAAGAGGCTTGTGTTTACAAGAAGGAAAGTGGGAGCTCTGTTGTATTTCTAATCTTATATGTGGATGACATATTGTTGATTGGGAATGATATTCCTATGCTAGAATCTGTTAAGACTTCGCTGAAAAATAGTTTTTCTATGAAGGACTTAGGGGAAGCTGCATACATTCTGGGCATAAGGATCTATAGGGATAGATCAAGGAGGCTTATAGGATTAAGTCAAGATACTTATATTGACAAGGTGTTGAATCGGTTCAGCATGGAACAGTCCAAGAAAGGGTTCTTGCCTATGTCACATGGCGTACACCTCAGCAAGACTCGGTGTCCTACGACGACTGATGAGCGGGAGCGCATGAGTAAGGTCCCTTATGCTTCAGCAATTCGATCCATCATGTACGACATGATAAGTACTCGTCCAGATGTCTCATATGCTCTAAGTGTTACGAGCAGACACCAGTCTAATCCAGGTGAAAGTCACTGGACAGCGGTGAAAAACATTCTTAAGTGAGAAGGACTAAAGATGTGTTCCTAGTCTTTGGAGGTGAGGAAGAGCTCATTGTAAAGGGTTACACTGATGCTAGTTTCCAAACTGATCCAGACGATTCAAAGTCGCAATCAGGATTCGTGTTCACGATAAACGGTGGTGCTGTAAGCTGGAAAAGTTCTAAGCAAGATACTGTGGCTGATTCTACAACGGAAGCAGAGTACATCGCAGCTTCGGAAGCGGCGAAGGAAGGTGTTTAGATGAGGAAGTTTCTCATTGAGCTTGGTGTGTTTCCCAATGCATCTAGCCCATTGGAACTCTACTGTGACAACAATGGGGCAATTGCACAGGCTAAGGAGCCGAGGAATCACCAGAAAAACAAACATGTACTGCGGAAGTTTCACCTCATTCGAGAGTTCGTTAAACGTGGTGAGATAAAGATATGCAAAATACATACAGATTTGAATATTGCTGATCCTTTGACAAAGGCTCTTCCACAGCCTAAACATGAATCACACACGAGAGCTATGGGTATTAGATATCATTTAGATTAGCTCTAGTGTGAGTGGACAATGTTTTGTATCTATGACATATTGTTTATTTATTGAATATCCATGAAAGGCAACTTGTATATGATTAGCAATTATGTGAATTGTTTGTGAAACTCTATACTTGTATGGTTATTCAAAAAGTTGTCCCTAATTTGATTAGCACATGTATTAGTTGATGACTATGTTTCACAAGTCATGGACATGGAGATGTCAAACTAATAATGTGGGCACATGTATGACATGGGGCTGGACTGACCCAGTTTGAGACTTGTTTATCTCTTCTTCACAACGCGTATGCTTTGTCCTTAGACCTGAGATTGTCGTATGTACTCAAGATGTGAATTGACCTACTTAGGGACTACCAAACGCTGCTCCGTAACTGGGTAGTTATAAAGGTGGTTTTCGGGTTTGTCAGGAAGCATGCTGTGAGGCATGGTCAATCAAGATGGGATTTGCCCCTCTCTACATGAGAGAGATATCTCTGGGCCCCTCGAGTGATCGGATCAAGAAATGCATGGTCGTGCTAGGTTAAGAGTTAACCTCTTGAAGGATCCGACTCACAGATTCGAGAAAGGGAGGTCTGACTTGGAGTTAGACCAAATATCGTGAGGCAAAGGGAATAGCTTGTACGTGATGTTGTGGTGGTTCGTCTGATATGATCTTTACGTACGCATGGGAGTTGACACGTCTTGCTAGAGGCCGCTATCAACTATTGGACCGAGTAGGAGTACTCGAACCATGTCTATGTGTACGTGAACCCATAGGGTCACACACTTAAGAGTTTTGGAACACTGAAAGCTTGCCTATGTGATTGTCTCTAGTGCAAGTGGGAGACTGTTGGGAATATGCCCAAGAGCCAACTGGATTCGATCCACTAGTCTTAATGGGCCACAAATGTTGTGAAGCCCATTACCAGGGGAAGGGGTACATTATTTCTTAATCCCATATTGCTAATGGAATATGGTGTGGAGAATTTCATCCAAATAAATACAGACCAAACCCCTCCTGAGAAAGACAAGACTTCTGAGCAATAGTTGCTTTTCTCCCCATCGTGCTCGCGGACCTAGCAATCCGGTGCGCGACGTTTCAATCCTCGTACGTGTGGATACCTTGGAGGTGCTGCGCTTGGAGCACAAGGACGAACCGCACGTGCAGGACCAGACGGACGTAAGCAACTGCACTGCACTGCCACTTCGACGCGTTCGTCTACATCATGATGGCTTCCGCTGCAACTGCGCGTCTAGTGGTAACAATCTATGATCTATAACTGCTGTTGTTCCTATTTTTGGGTGAACGAGTTTTTGTGTGTGCTAGCGTAGCCTCCTCGTTACCCATCACCATCTACGATATAACAGAAGAATTTCAGTCAGCGCCACATCTTCTACAGAAGCACACCCGTGCTGGATGAGCATTTGAATGTAGACCATGCTACAGGATTTGACAGCAACACGCGAAAAGAAAATCTAACCTCATTTTGATGAGAACGAGTTCTTGCCCTAGTCACCAGAACAAAAGCGGGAGCTGGATCCGGCGGGGGAGGGCCTGAATCCGACCCAACTAGATCCGGCGGGGCAGGGCCTGAATCCGACGCAACACCAACGGGATCCGGCGGGGAACGAACTGAATCAGCTGCATTGGCACCAGATCGGCTGCATTGGCACCAGAATCCGGTGGAGTAGTGATAGAACGGCGAGTACATCGCTTGCGAGGCATCGCTGGAGCTCTGAACGGATCAGAAGAGAAACAAAAACAAAAGATGAACCTGCGAGAAACGAGAAGGTGACGGGCAAAAGGATGAAGAAACGAAGCACATGCAGACTCACCTGCGAGAGGGCGATGGCGCGGAGCTAAATCATGGCACGGGGAAGAAGATGCGACGGACTCGCATGGAGAAACACTAAAATCGCCCGGGATTCGCACGGCACGGGGAAGGAGGCGTCAGTGAGTCGGAGATGAAGAGGCGACGGGAAGAGGAGGCGACGAAGGGAACGGAGAAATAACGGAGGAGATGGACAGAAAAATATCGTGGAGACACCGCATCTCAGATATGGCAGATCGGACGGAGGAGAAAACTTGCACGAATCTTAGACTTTGGAAGCTAGCTGCGGCAAAAAAATTCCGGAAGCCATATAGGATTGGCGGAGGACGACGCCGCCGCAGAAGGCAAAACTTGACCATTGGGCTTTGGCATATGGGCTTTCAGCCCAGCCCAACCCAAGCAAACCTGACTTGCTGAATGCTGAGGTTGTGGACTTAATTTGAGGTTGACTCTTGACAGTCTTTATACAAGGACAGTGTGGTGACGGGTACGTATTTTTTAATTTCCAGTTACAGGAGACTTAGGCCCTATTTAATTTATAGGGGATCATCATAAGTTCCTCCAAATAAGCATATTTTCAACCAAACAGAAGTGACTTATAGGGGCTTATTTTTGTAAGTCCTTCGTAAGCTCATAAGCCTTTAAAGATGTGCTTTTGAGGCTTATTGTGCATGAGCTACACAAGAATCACCCACTTTCTAGGTGAATTCCCCGCGCGTTGCTGCGAGATATTTTACATAAATTTATATGATTATTTAATGCATCTGTAAAGTTTTCAATCTTTTGACGTGAAGATAAATTATTTGCATAAATTTATATGATTATTTGATGTATTTATAAAGTTTTCGGTCTTTTCACGTGAAGGTAAATTACTTAGAAGCGGCGCGGTATATATGAAGAGCCCCAATTTAAAGTGTACAAAAACAAAAAAAATAACTTTACTTCAACAGGATCGGTTTCTCCCTCAAGCTCAACTGAATGCTGTAAAAATCAAAAGCCGGCCCATAACTTAATTTGGTCCAAAAAGCCCATTACTCGTTGCGCAGGTTGGGCCACCGCATACACGCACAGCACAACCCAACACGCACTCATGCGCTGTGGTCTGCCCATGGCCCGCTAACGGCCAGGCCCGGCCCGCGCACGTGCAGGTGAAAAGCAAGAGCAGCGGAGGGCGAGCAGGGTAGGTCGCCGTTGCCGTTGCAGGCCTTCGCTTCCCAAATGCTGCACCACCCGTAATGCCTGACAAACTGTCAATAGATCGTGAGTGCTAACGCTTTCCTATTGTTTGCACATTGCCTGCTGCGACGGACGCAGAGAGCGTTGGGATCGTGGACCTCCACATGGACGCGCCGAGGCATCCGCCACGCTGGGACCGGACGCCGCCGTTACGTGTAAGATAACGAGCTGCATTTCGCTTTTCCATGGCTATGCCAATGAGGACTAATATTTATGCGAAAAAAAAGAAAAAGAATATATCGAAATTAAAGGAAAATCAGTTCACTCCAACAATCCCTGTAGTACGTCATCTTTTCAAGCCAAGTTCAAGGCATGATTTTCCATATCAGACCATAACATACTTACTGCTAATCTACATATGCATGCACAGAAAAACTTGAAAGCTTCTCTACTCCATCGGAGAAAACTACATCTCGAGTTATTAATCCTCTGGCAACGGCACGGTGGCCCTGCAGCACGGGCAGGCGCCGTGCGCGGCGAGCCACGGCAGCACGCAGCCGGGGTGGTACGAGTGGGAGCACGGCAGCGTCGCCGCCGCCTCGCCCTTCCCGAGCACGTCCTCCAGGCAGACCGCGCAGAGCACGGACGGCGACGCCGCCTCCGACGGCGGCGGCGGCGGCGCGCCCGCGTTCTCCGCCGCGGCGGCGCCCGCGTCGTCATCGCCAGCCGCCGGCACCTTCTTCACCACCGCGGCAGCTGATGAGCCCGGTCAGGGGACCGCGCGCCTGACGCCGCCGCCGGGTGTCCTGCAGTGCCAGCCCGCCGTCCTCTTCCTGGGAGAGCCGCCGCCGTCCCTGTCTGCCGGAAGAAGCGAGCGCGCCGCCGCGCCGGCGCCGGTCGTGAGGTGAACTGCTGCTCAAGGCGTGGAGGCCAGAGGGCGCCGGCTCGGCCTGCCAGCGGTGGCGCTGGTCACCGGGGCCAAACTGCCTCTGGTCGAGCTCCTGCGCCGCCACCGCGGTGTCGCTGCCGCGGCAGTGTATGCGGCGGCGGCGCACGAGGCAGGTGACGGCAGCCAGCATCGGCATCGATTTGGCGAGGCAGGGAGATGGACTATGAAGAGGGCTAGACTTGATCATATCACTTGGCTTAGTGCGGGCTTAACTAGGTGTTAGTGGCATTAAGCATGCTTAACGAGCTGCTCCAATGTCTATCCGTTCGGCATGTAAAGACACAAAAGCCAAGTCAATTGACGAAATTGGGCAACTCTTGGTTTACAAGAATGGATTGATGCATTATTCATATCAAATGGACACATGTACAATACAAGCCCATTAAGCAGAGATAATTAGGACTGGACCTATTTCAAAACACAAAATTATACAATACAATATATTTGTTAGACCAAGTAGTACACTTTTGTTTTTTAATATTACAGCATTCTTGAAATTTCAAGTGCTGCCAAGTTTTAATTCTTTTGGGTTAATAGGCCAACCCAAAATTTGGTAAAATAAATTATAATAACATGCCACATGATTTATTTAAGGGAGAGAAATGAAGGCAACGAAAAATCACACTTGGATACCCACTTGTATCCTTAATAAAGCTGTTCCAATCTTAACAATCAAATATTTAGCTATGTCACTTTTTTTAGATCATGTTTATTAGCTATGTCACTAGAGCTACGTCCAAAGACGTGTTTTGGTGGCCTAAGCCCAAGGGGTGTTACCAAGAGCATATGCGGAGCAGCTCCTAGATTGATATCCCGGGGGGGTTTTTTGTACATAAAAACATTGGACAAAGCAAGGTAGTATTGATGAAAGTTGCTGCTGATTCAGGTAAATCATTGCATCACATTCAGTACATCCATCACCAACCATGGAGATTTTCGTCAGAAGTTCTATACGATCATACTACTCCAGATCTTTTCCTTTTCACGATATGTACAGTCAGCAGTTATCTTGGATCCAAGTTTCCTAGCCGCCTCATTTCAAATTTATCGTACCCGTCATCATGAATCCACGGCTCATGTTTGCTTTGCCCTTGTTATGTCATTATTTGACGACTGGCTTTCCTACTCTGTTTTTTTCCTAATACAAGGATTGGGAACATCTGACGTGAAGAAGGTTTTAATTTGGCGGCTTGGGCTTTGCTGTTTGTGGTCGACCTGAAAAATGCAATTCCAGTCCAGCCCAAGCGTGAGTGCCCCTGACCCAAGGCAAAGCATCTGTAGCTACAAATTCCAAAAGATTCATCCTCCCTCTACCATTTAGTTCGTTTTCAGCTTAATTTCGCTTTTTTTCCATTGAGGTATATTCTCACAGTTTTTATTTTTGTTCACATGCACCCTACCTCTCCGAGTCACCTTGTCATTTTCATTCCCCGTACCACACCTCGCTGTCTCTCTGCTCATCGCGCCTCCTACTCCTTTTTTAGAGCAGAAATACAACAGGCAATATAAATTTATATATAAATTATTAAAAGGAAAATTCTGAAGAGATTATTGTTGTCTAGGTTCATTTTGAGCTTGGGCCTAACTTCACTTCGTGAGCCAAATGTGCTATGGGCCTTTTGAGAGCTTTTGTGCTTTTCAACCTTCTAAAAGCCGAAAAGCTCCGGAAACCCAAAATCTAGAGCTGAAACAAACGGGCTCTATGTTTGCATTGAGCCATAATCCCACGGCATGCTACCTCTACCTTTTCCAGCCCAGCCCAGCCCACCCAAAATCATCTTGTTACCTTTCTTTTTTTTTGGTTTGGCCTAGTGGTCTCTGTTTCAGATTCTGGCTACCTATCTACCAGGTGTATGTCAAATACCTTTGCGTTTTTTTCTTCTTTCGTCTAATAAAACTCACAGCAAATCATCCTCATGCGCGTTCCAGGTTCAAAATAAAAGGAACAAAAATTCATGGGGGGGGGGGGATAATTGATTTAGAAGGGGATGAAACAACAGAGAAGATATTGGACTAGCCAAAGAATGAAGGATGCAGGGATGGAAATTAAACTAGGAAGCCAATAGCACAGTGATGTTTTTTTAATGATGAAACTATTTTAGAGGAAGGACCACAATAAGGGCATGGTGTTCTATCACGATGCATAGTGTAGTTATAAAAATGTTCAATGTATGGATGTGTTACAAAAAAAAGAGATTATTGTTCAGAAATAAATATAGATGTTCTGAAAAGTTTAGTATGTATCTCATTTTGAGGTTCTGAAATACAGTATGTATATGCTGTAAAATTGAGTTATCTCCCTCATTTGGAGGTCAAACAATATCTCTAATCTGATGCAGAAGGATGGCTTTCAGCCTGATGCTGTTGGAAGACCAAGTTAGGTGTTGTATAGTGTAGTTATCAATTTGTTCGATGTATGGATGTGTTGAAAAAAATGATATTGTTCTGAAAATTTGAGTTTGTTTCTTTCTTTTGGATATTCTGAACACAACAACGTCTAAAACACAAGTTTATCTGTCTCTTATGGTGCTTCGTCTGTCACAGACTCCATGGTGATTGACTCAGTGTTATGTGCAACCTAGCATATATACTCACAGGTTAGTACTCCACGGATTGCATGTAACACATGGTCAAAGAACACCATGGAAAAACATATGCTGATCGATCAAAGAATTATTACATGAACAACATCAAGATCAAAGAGATAGGTGAACCTACATCCGTTAGCTTTTTCCCAACGACTAGACGATCTCCAGCGATTGTGTCGTCCACATGGCCAAGCAACAATTCGCTGGCCATGTGTGATGCCCTAGAGCAGTATCGACATCCTTGCCTCCTCCTGTCATGTCTGGTGCTAGGGCAGTATTGACATCCTTGCCTTCTCCTGCCATGTGTGGTGCTAGGGCAGCATCGTCCTCCTTGCCACCTACACGGCCAAGCCGACTATCTCATCCTCTGGCCTCGTTCTACCATGGCGGCAGCGTCCCAGGACGAATGGAGTTGCGCTACTGGGCCACAGGATGAAGAACAGATGAGTCGACCTACCGCAGATGAAGACAAGAGTCGAAGGATCCTTATAGATGCTAACAGAGCGGAGCGGCAGCGCCGATCGCGAGAGGAGCCGAGGGTGGAGGCGGCTAAGCCGAGTCGAGTGGAGGAAAATATCCTTTCTAAGCCAATCGATGCATGTGGACGGCCTCCCGTCCAATCCCAGACGGCGGCCATCAGTGGAGGTCCTGCACAGAGGGCTCTGTGCAGGAGTCCTGCACCATCACCCGGAGATTTTCGTCACAAGTTGTATATGACCATAGCAGGCCAGATCTCTTATTTTTCTTCTGTTTTCCTTTCCACGATTTGTACAGTCAGCATTTGTCTTGGATCCAAGTTTCCTAGACAAAGACAGCACATTTCAAATTCATCGTACTTCATCATGAGTCCATGGCTGGCTCGTGTTTGCTCTGCTCTTTTATGTCAACATTTGGCGCCTGCATTTTTCTACCGCTAAGACTTGAGGAGTGGGGACATTTGAAGTGTAGCCTGTGAATTATCCAAGAGGATTTGGCTTGTAGCTATAGTTTGGGCTTGCTGTTTGTGGGCGAGAAAAATGTAACCATAGTCCAGCACAAAAACATAAATCGGCAAATCGAAAATTTAAATTTCATATATACTTCGGCAAATAATTTTTTTTGTTTTTACCACTAACAAAACCTCCAATTCTAAATTCAGTCACTAACATTTTTCACTATGCATGTCTCATTTTTTTCTTTCTCTGACTTGTCAAAAATTTCACGTTTGCTTCTGCGTAGGTAAAATTCAAGCGGATATCACAGCTCCTGTAATTCACATGGATTCAAACAGAACATAGCATCAGGAGCTAGCTAGCTCCTCTCCCAATGCTCGAACTACACTCCCAATCTACGATTCTCTACGCTACAAACAAACCTGCAGCCTAAACAAACAGACAACACGAACGAAAGGAACTGAAACAGACCAGCTCTGGTCAGTTGCAGAACTGCAGTAGCAGCTGGCAGCTGCAGAGCCACGCCAGCAGCAGCTATACACCTATGCTGTACACTACGGCAAGGCGATGGCGTCGACGGAAGGGACGAGCGCCCGGCAGCAAGGGCAGTCGGGGTGGATGGCGAGCCATGGGAGGACGCAGTCGGAGTGGTACTTGTGCGAGCACGGCAGCCGCGTGACCCGCTGCCGCCGCTCCCGGACCTCCTCCAGGCACACCGCGCACACGTCCACCATCGACAGCGTCCTCGTCAGCTCCGCGCGCCGGCGGTTTCCGGCCGGCGACGCCGATGCCGGCGGCACCGCCACCATGGTCGTCACCGGGGTGGTGGGCGCCGGCGGCGATGGCGATGGCCAGAGCACGGCGCCGGCGCCGGGCGCCAGGTCCCCTCGCTCGGCCTGCTGCTGTTGCTGCTGCTGCGCCTGCTCCCGGCGGCTCCGACGGTCGGCTGTCGCGGCGGCTCGGCCCTCCCGCTCGCCCATCAGCCGGCTCCACCTGCGGTGACAGATCGAAACAGAATGGCCGCAAACTGTCAGATCATGATCATCAGGCAGTGATTAGTTAGCATTCGGTTTCGTCATTCTGGTATTCTGTTGTTCAAGACCAGAAGTGCTTCAAGAAAAACAGAACACAGTGATGACTGAATGTTTGAACAATTCAGAAGATAGCTATCAGGCCAGGAAGTTCAGTTGCAGTGCGGCCTCCAGTCCGCAGCTCTGGTTACTACAGATTTTTCACAATTTGACATCGGAGGCATGATGTAATCTAATCAAGGTCTACATATTACCTCCACGGCTCCATGATTGCTGATTAACTTGATTGAAACAGATCGACTGAAGTGTTCTAGATCTCATCACATGGCGAGCAATAGCTCTTAGGAGTATCATTTCTTCTGACAACCTTTTTTTTTGCGAGGATTCTTAATTACTGAACCTTTTTGGGGTCACTGAACTTTTAAGCCACATGCTATACGTGCAAGATTCCATCTTTCGAGTAGGGGCTGTTAGAACAGTTCTGGTGCTATAGTACGTCCTGGCTCTTTTGGCTTATGTGCTGCTGTAATGACACTAATGATTTAAATGATCGAGCTCCAAGTTCAGCTACAGCTTAAACCTTAACCACTCCATTATCTAACAAGAACAATTCAGCCAAACCAGGTGCGATGTCGCTCTCAGCAGGTTCACCTACTCTAAGCATTATGGTTCTTAATTACATGGCCTGATCTAGCCAGGTGATTTGGTTAGTGCATGGTTGCATTCGAGAAGCTTGCTGCCAACTGAATGCGTTTCCTTGTGCGGAATCGGCAAGGCGTATCTTAATAATTTTCCAACGGAAAAACAGGGGAGCAGCGAGCAGTGGGGATCGAGAAGCAGGGGTGGGTGGGCGCAAGTGCAACGCGACCGACCTGGACGGCGACGTCGCCGGCGGCAGCGCGGCGCCGCGCAGCTTCTCCTCAAGCCGGATGCGCGCCGCCAGCGCGGGCCCCGCCACGCCCGCGGCCGCGGCGGCCCCCGCCCGGTGCGGGTAGTGGCTGTAGTGGTGGTGGTGGTGGTGCTCCCCCGCGCCGCCCGCCGACGGCGCGCCGTCGCCGTGGTAGTGCACGCGCCGCCGCCGCGCGAGCTCCACGCCCGGAAGCATCCTAGCTTCCTTCCGGCCTCTTCCTCCCCGGCGGCGTCTCCTCGATCGGCTGGGCTCGAGGCTGCCGCGTGCGTGCTCCTCCTCTCGATTGGCGGGCGCTTTGGGTTCGTGGTTGGGTGGTGCTGAAGCAGCAGCCGCGAAACTTCGTGGTGACGCTGCTGGCCCGGTCTGATTATATACGGTTGCGGTGGAACGCGGGGAGGAGGTGGAAGACGGCGACGTGGCGCGGGGAGGGAAGCTGCGAGGAAAACGCGAGCCGGTTTCCAAAGGGGATATTGGATATGCTCCCGCGGCGAGAATTACCAAACCGCCCTCCGACGGGCCAACCCGACCGGCGGCCCTGCCCTGCCGGGGACGGCGGAAAGGAGAAAAACGTTGGCACGTCGTTGATTGGCAAAACGCGTGTAAGAGGAAATCAAAGATTGACACTAGACAAGCTAATTTAATTATAATAGAATAAATTTCTTATTTAACTTTAAAATAAAACTTGATTCTCTTTTTTGGTCTGAAATTTTTTTCGTTCTCTGTTTGACAGTGGCTTTTAATTTCATTCTTTATTAAACTACCCTAGCTTTTTGGGCGTAGATTCACCTGTGAAAACGAGGTTTCTTCAGAGTTCGATTGTGTTTCTAGAGTTTGGAGTTTAATGGGTTTTCATTGGGATCTCGATAGAGAGTTTGTGGGGATTATGGTTACACTGATAACAGAGGGCGTCGCGGTAGTATATCTCTGGACTGGTCGCCTGGCTGATGTTTCTTCATGCGTTCTATGGATCCATATGTTCTTTGGTATAAACTTGTTTTGTAGTTTTTGAAGCCACTTGATTCTGGGCTTTCCTCTCTTTCATTGGTCAAAGGGTCAATAAAGTATTTTTTAACAAGATCTAGTTATGTGGTCATAAATAGTAAGACAAAGAAAGATCAGGGCGTGTTTCGTTGGAAAACGAAAATATTTTTCCAAAGGGAATCTTACATGCATGAAGTATGAAATGAAGTCTATTTGTAAAATCTTTTTAGGGATGGGTGTAACTTTGCGCGATGAATCTGATGAGCCTAATTAGTCCATAATTTACTACATTAATGCTACAGTATCCATCCTCTAATCGTGCGGTCAAAGACCTCATTAGATTTGTCTCGTGAATTAATCTGGGGTTATGAAGGTAGTTTTGTAAACTGACTTTATTTAATACCCTTAATTATTGATCAAACGGGGTGGAAAAAATTTTCCACCCCAAAGAAACACGGGTGACCATAATTGCAACACTTGAATAAGAAGACCAAAGTAGATGTAATTTTTGCTGATCCTCGATTTTTCTAAATATACAAATCAGATATGAGATGCCAAATATTGTAGTTTTAACCATTCAGGGCTTAAAACATCTACAATAACTCATGAATAGCTATATTTTGAGATAAATCTTTAACTTGAAACTACCGAAACATTCGAGTATATGTTTTAGTCCCTATTCCAACCACTCGCTATGTGGAACTCCGAGTAAGTTGGCTTTTGTATCATGGGATGTATACATCGTCACTCCCGGTGCATCGTAGCCTATCAAACCTACAATATTTGGAGCGCCCAAAATATTCCCTAAAAATAGTTCTTATTGAATAAACAATTCCTGCAACCGGTCCAAATACACTGTGTGCAAGTGATCAATGTAAGAGTCTAGTTCTATGTAGCCATGCATCATCGGTGCAAAGTACTTACTATTTGACAACCAAAGAAAACAGTACTATAACACCTAGCTGTAAGGACATCGGTTAATCCAGATTTCTTCTCTGAAGTCGCCGTTGATGAAAAAAGAAAAGCTAGATTAATTCTCTGAATATTTTAATAATTTAAGCAGTATTAATAAAAAGACCGTTTTCACTTTTTATATTTAGCACACATGTATACTTGGACCATGGGACCGTCTCGTCGGGGCGCACGCAGATACTCCGTATATAGATATCTAAGGGGCTGATTGGTTGCCAGCACAAGAGCAGGCCTGGCTAAAACTTATGCATGATCAGTCCAAGCCAGGGCCCCATAAGCCTTTATGTCCGTGATTGGTTGTGTGGCTAGAGATAGCATGGATTGCTATGGGGTTGATTGGTTAGCTGCACAAAGTGGTATAATAACCTCTCATATGTGATAGGGTGAAGTTACCCCTCGTCTCTCTTTCTTTTCCTAACTTGTGTCTTCCTCTCCCACCGGCATCCCCAAGTCAACGAGCTTGAGCTCACCGACGCGGCGGTGGATAGGACACACTCGCCGGGTCGCAGCCACGCCACCTTCGAGCAACACGAGGGCCGGAGACGCATGAGCACCAGGAGCTCAACAGCGCGGCGAGCGTGAGCAGTGGCGTCGAGGTTGCGGAGCGAGGCGGCGGCGTCCGCGGCTAGTGGAGCGAGGCGGCGACGTCCTCGGCTCGTGGAGCGAGGCGACGGCATCCTCTCCGGTGGATACGCGCGGCAACGGGCGCCGCCGTCGGGGGCATACGAAGCTGGGTGCCGTCGCACTCCTCTGCATGGCGGCTCCATTCCCCTCACGGTCACGGCCCGCCGGCCGCCAAAGCCACCGCGGCGCGACCACCGGCACCGCGCTCCACCGCGGCACGACGCAGCCGTCGACGCCGCCCCCGTGCTCCTCAGCAGCGCGGTCAGCGCGGTTGTCGATGCCGCCCCGTGCTCCTCAGAGGTGCGTCGTCCATTGGCAGCCGCCGCCGACCGCGCAAGATCTAGATTGAAGATTCTCATAGGTGCGGCTTCCAATCCTCTTCTTTATTACCTTCAATCCCTATGCTTGAAGATCTCGATTTACCATCGATTCTCCATGAATCAATCTTCATGTTCTTGCCGTTGACTTGAATGGAATCTTGATTCTTCCTTTATATTCCCAATCGTGAAGGAGGGGCAGCAGCTATATCAATTGAAGAAGTCCTCCGCGCTCGAGCATGGCCGAATCGAGCGCCAGCAAGGCTCAATCGAGCTCAAGCACGGTGGTGGAGCAAGCCACGGGCACGGGTGGTAGAGCACGACGCCGACAATGGCACCATCCGAGTAGTGGCTCGATGCACCAGAAGCAGGAGGCCGGTGGTGGAGCACGCCGCGGGCGGCCGCGGACGGATGTACTCGTGCCTGACATGCCACCGGCGGCGAGTAGGAGGGTCTGCGCCCAACGGAGGTGCGTTGAGCGTAGACCAGTCAACAGGGGAGCCTGCGGCGGCGGTGGGGAGCACAGGGAGGTGAGGCGAACCCGCGCGTGGCCCGTGAAGGCCTTGTGCAGCCTGCATAAGCAGAGAATGCAACTCCCACGCGTTCCCGGTTATGCAGGCCGTACGTGCGAATCTGGCCCAGGAAGCCTGGCTAAAAGGCTAAGCAGACAACCAATCAACCTGCCGTTGCATTATGAGGGCCGGGATAGCCCATAGTGCAGACAACCAATCCGTCCCTAAGCGCCTAACGAGCACTTTGAAACGAACTTGTGGCCGAGATATGATTAGATTGAATTATTGCATCCCCGTATCGGATACGGCCAGCCGCAATCGCAATCCCGATCCCGACGTCTGGTATCCGTATCCCGCCTGCAGGGGCAAAATGGTCTAAGCGCGAAGCTTCCGCGGGCCCCCGGTTTGTCCTTTCGCCCCGCCACCACGACACCGTAGGTAAAACCGGGCGCCGCCGGTGATATACGTACTGAGAGGACCCCGACGTCGACGACGTTGATGCATGATATCCTCTTCTGAAGCGAACCAAAGTCTTCGCAACGTGAACTGTGAACACGCCACGGTTGTTTATTTGCTCTTTTTTGGTGAGATCGTATACGGCTGTAATTCTTTCGCTACCCCATTGTTTTGATAAGGCTGCTTGTAATTAATTAATTCTCCTTAATTCAAGGTTGTGCATGCAGTCGCGTTCAAGGTGGGGGTGTGGTTTTGAGAAAAATTAACACACGTCCTCGTGATATAGGGACGTTCGTTCCGAATGATACGTACGTGTACGTGATGCTGATTGTCCAATGACGTTTTGGTATCGTTATTGGTTCTAGATATATACTTGACCCATAGGCATGCTACGTCACTGTTCACACTTTGACGAGCTAGCCCTCGTGCCCAGGTTGTTTGACTTGATTTGGTGATATATAATCACCTTGATTCATTCGGTCCCGTGTATCTTCACGCTGTCTCTCTCATCGGCGACGCCTACGACCACGATTAAATGGCCATTGTATGATATTTTTTAATAACACTTTCTGTTGAGATAGTGTTGCGATAAATATGTAATATTTTCTTCGTAGCGAAATATTTGTCGCTGTTTTAAACGTTTTATTTAAAAATTTATTATGAATATACGAGTTATATTTAAAGTACCTTTTATAATAAAAAATAAATTATATTTAAAATAAATATTAGTATAATTTTTGAAATAAGATTAATAATCAAACATCGTAATTAAAAGTCACAATATTTCGTATTAAACTATGGCTACCCATTCATGGCAGTACAGTGCATGAGGTTTGTACGGCTTTTAAGTGACATCATGTATGCAATGTAATTGTCCGTACTTGAAGAGACCTCCTGATGAGATTGCACCGCCATAAATATGCAATACTTGTTGATGGTTTTTTCTTTCTTAAAGAAATGTGAGATTAGCATGTGCAAAATGTCCAATCAACTTTCTTCGAGAAAATGAGTCCGTTATCACATCACGTATACAAAACCAACCCAAAATTGAAAATGAACATCATCATGGGCAACAAGTGCGATTGAACAGCCCAGAATGCTAGAATCACAATGTAGAAGGCCTCCAGCGGAGGGCCCACGAAAGGAAAATGTCCATAATTTCATATGGGCCGTAGCAGCCAAACTTTTTGTTACAGCGGTACCAGCAATACCAAAGCCCTGAGAAACGAAAGCAACTTCACGAATTTTCCATCGCACAACAATATATTCACTCTTTTTTTTGAACGAACGATATATATTCACTCTTAGTTGCCAGAAAAAACCATATATATGTATTTTCTTGATAGGTTGGGAAGTAAGGTTATAAAGATTTTGGCAGAAGGAATATGCTCCCTACAAACTCGTCCGATGTTTAATATAAATTTACAGAGGCGTTTCTTCAGTACTCGTCAAATTGGACGTGTTATTTTATTTAGAAAAAGGGCTGCAAGCTCTAATTTATATTTATCTGTTGCATTTCTTAGAAAAGCCCTAGAGGCTTCTTTTTTTAAAAAAAAATCTACCAGGAACACTATGTTGTCATTAATAAAAGGAGAGAAAGCATTCCCTACAAATACAATATTACATATAAGGCTTGTCTCAAGCTCATGCTAAAGAAGCGAAATACATAAAACATTAAAGAAATTAAAATAAAAAATGTGCTGATTCTTAAGGCTGAATGCTTAGATCATTCTATCCCAGTAAATAAATAGGTTTAGAGTAGATCAACCAAGATCCATGGGTGTAATAAAAGATTTTGCTTTAGCCTAAGGCCCACGGAGATAGTGTCCCTTTAAAGTGTTCACCAAAACCAAGACACTTGACGTTTTGAAATTGTAATTTTTTTCTACCTTTTAAGGTGGTTAAACGAATCCTTCAACTATCAAACTCCTCTACTTCCTCTATGCTTAGATTTGTATTTGTAATAAGTTGGTAATATTGCAATGATGTTTCATCCGATTTTCACCTATTTGAATGTTCCTATATACCATATATCCGTCGAACTTTTAAAGACAATTCATTCCACGTGGACATATACTCCCTCCATATCGGTAAAAAATGACGTTTAGAACAACGACACAGTCTCCAAAACGTAACTTTGACTTCTTATTTTTACAAAAATATTTATTAAAAAATAATATATGTATATTTTTATAAAAGTATTTTTAAGACAAATCTATTCATATGGTTTTCACATTTCCAAACTCAATGACTTAAAAGTTATTCATGATTTATATTCTCAATGTTTGACTAATATCTTGTTCAAAACGTGGTTCTTTATTAATGTGGAGGGAATATCTTTTTCTAGAACACGTTTCGTCCAATTTATTAGTTCTTAGTGTGTATATTCATTGATTCACTCATTCATTAAATTCATAGTCATAGTCGAATGAATAATTCAAATCTAGCCACGTATGGATCCGGCTGCAAGAAAATTGTATAATCTGCTACACGTATGGTTCGGAAGCCGCTGGATGGGCTCCTCGTGTGACCCTTCCCCTTTTCGGCCCTTTTTCCAACCCCTTCCGTCGCAATCCATCCTCCGCTTCTATTCCTTCCGTAAAACCACGTATAAACCCCCAACGGCGGCGGCGACGCGACACCTGTCTCCCTCCCCCTCCTCTGCTCTCTCTCTCTCTCTCTCTCTCTCTACCCGTTGCGTCGCTTCCGAATTCCGATCCCCCGCCGGCGGGTTGCTTCGGGGGCCTCCCGGCGAGCGAGCGAGGCGAATAGGCGATGGACGCCGCGGCGGGCGGCGGGGACGAGTGCCACGCGGCGCGGCAGGTGGTGGGCGCGGGCGGCGAGATGGACGCCGCCGCGATGGGGCGGTTCGCCGCCGCCGCGGGGCTCCCGGCGCGGGGCCTCTCCTACGCCGTCGTCTCCATCCTCGGGCCCCAGGGCAGCGGTACGTTTCGCCAGCCGCCTCCCCTCCCCTCATCCCATCCTCGTCGCACCGTACTGCCTTGCTGCGACTGCGAGGACGCTGGGAGCAGTCGCGGGGATCTCAATTTCGCGGATGAAGCCTTGCCTTGCTGCTCTGTTTCGCGGATGACGTCACGCCGTAGCAAGTTTTGTTCTGCTCTGTTTAGACAGTTTATTACTAAATTCAAAACCTCTGCGCTGACGGCTTCTCTGCTCCGCGGGCAGGGAAAAGCACCTTGCTCAACCACCTCTTCGGGACGAACTTCAGGGAAATGGATGCCTTGGCAGGAAGGTAAACAAACCACCGCGGACGCATCTGGAATGCGCGGCCGTGCCGAATTTCGTTGCAGCGCGCGGAATCCTGGGCCATGGGTGCTGCTCTTTTCTGTTGCTTGATTTATTGGTGACACAGGCACCAGACCACCAAGGGGATTTGGATCGCCAAGGCCGTCGGGATCGAGCCGTTCACGGTCGTGCTGGATCTGGAGGGGACGGATGGGAGGGAAAGAGGGCAGGTGAAAGTTTACTTGCAGAAATGTTCCTGAATAGAATTTTTTCCCCGTTTCCATCATATTGTTTTTCATGTGCAACTGATGGAGGAACTGCACGTCGCTCTGCAGCATGTTCTTGTGTTCCTTGTACCTTACTGCTGAAGGATGTCCAGATTTTAAAGTAGCTCCTGTACTACGTACTGTTGCATTTAACCTGTCAAGAACAAAATGTCAGCGCTTATTAATTAGTAGTGCCAGGCTTGATTCACATGCGTCATTAGTTCCCTTGTTAACTTCGCTGTAATGATGTTCAGGACTACCATGCTGTGAGTAATGTCTCCAAAAAGATGCCGTGTTGGTGATTAATGCATTTGGTTGCCTGGAGGCTGGAGCTATACCTGTTTCTTTCCATGTTAGTTACTAGTTTACCATCCTGTGCTGCTTTAGTAGTGAATGTGAGCGACTCATTTGAGCATCCATTATTCAGTGTAATTAGACTAATCTCATTTGAATTAACCATACCTGTTCTCAGTGCGGAGTTATGGTTTCCTTGCATTGCATCAACTTAAAATGTAGATACAGCCATTTGGTTTTCCATTTAACGTTCTTTAGCTGAAGTAATGCTCTAGCATTGTCATTTTACCACTCATGAGCCCCCCCTAGTTACTATTGTGTTGATAATGTTATTTATCATTTGTCTACTATTCTGTGCTTTGTTCTGCAGGATGATACTGCTTTTGAGAAGCAGAGTGCTCTGTTTGCTCTTGCAGTTTCAGACATTGTTATGATAAACTTGTGAGTTACTATTTCACATATTACTGCTTTATTGAAAGTTAAATTTTGGTGAGTAGAGAGATGTTTAATTATTACATGATCTGTAGGTGGTGTCATGACATAGGACGAGAACATGCTGCAAACAGGCCTCTTTTGAGAACAGTATTTCAGGTGATACATCTCTTCCAATGAGGCACTATTTCATTTCTCCCCTGTTCAGTTCTTTTATTATTATCTATCTCTTTAAGGTTTTGATGCGTTTATTCAGCCCTCGCAAGACCACACTTCTACTTGTTATCCGTGATAAAACAAAGGTATGTACAGTTCCAGCTCCAGAGACTGAAATCACACTTTCGTTTTCTCTTTCTCCATTGTGATATTTTCTATTGGTTTGCCTTTCTTGTGCTCTGTTTTTCGTGTCATTGCAGACTCCACTAGAGTACCTAACACAAGCTCTCAAGGACGATATTCAGAAGGTGCCAATGTTTTATTACCTGCTTTTCTCTTTTTCATATCATTATTCTCATTAATTGCTATCTTCTTCTACCAGATATGGGACACTGTTCAGAAACCAGAAGCCTACAAGGAAGCAGGGATTAGTGAATTCTTTAATGTCAGTGATCAGTTTTCTAAAAGTGAGGCTTTCATGCATCCACTCACTAATATTTTCTGCAATATAAAGGTGGAGGTCACTGCTCTGTCGAGTTATGAAGAGAAAGAAGAGCTATTTAAGGAGCAGGTATACTGGACATTCCACTTTTCTCTCTTTAATGTACCGTAATTCCCTTCTCTTCTCTTCTCTAATGGTTCAATTGCATTGCATTTATTATGGAACCCTTGTCTTCAATGAAACTTACGAGCTCAGATTTATGCATATCTTATTCCAATTTAATGATACATAAGAACTATTATACTATTTCACATATATATATTTTTCTTTCTTGCAGGTTGGGCAACTAAGGCAGAGGTTTTATCATTCAATCTCACCAGGCGGTCTTGCAGCTGATAGAAGGGGTGTGGTGCCTGGTTCAGGTTTCTGTCTCAGTGCACTGCAGATTTGGAAAGTAATACGTGAAAATAAGGACCTCAACCTTCCTGCTCACAAGGTTTTGTGCCATTCTTTGCCATCAATGCTACAAAACTAAACAGTTATAATCGTGTGTGCAGACATGCCAACACTCTATATTTGAAATATAATTCTTTTGTATGTTTCTCAGGTCATGGTTGCTACTGTTCGATGTGAAGAGATTGCAAATGAAAAGCTCAAACACTTTTTGTCCGATAAGGTGACATTGTTCTTATGTTGTAGTTGTGAATTGTTTGTTTAATTGAACAGAATGGAGATTGATTATTCCATTCTGCAGGGCTGGTTGGAGCTAGATGCGGCTGTAAAATCTGGTCCGGTACCTAGCTTTGGAACGAGGCTCAATGCTGTTATTGACTCCTATCTATCCGAGTGAGTGATCTAACTAATTATCATCTTGGTGTTCCTCTTATAAAGTTAAGATAAGCACATTAGATGTCATGAATCAGTGTGCTCAAAGCCTGAATTTGCTAGCTGACTACATGCTGCAGTCCATTCTCTCGAGTCATGAGACATAGTGCATTTTCATGCTGTTTAGACATTTATAGTGTGTACTGTGTATATGGAAACTAAGCAGTCTGACAATCAATCAATTTGGTCACTAGTTTCCTTATAATCCCTTGCTTATTCTCCTTTGTTACTCCTATGATGCCCACATGTCAATGCTAGTACTAGGATAAAGTTCTCTATCCTCTTGAAATATTAATCTACAAAAAGGAATATGCAAATTATCAAACAGTGGGAACAGAATGTTTTATATCTGAGGTGACTGACCATGTTTTAGTCTTGGATACACAAGCAAAATGCAGAGGTCTCATGACATAGTTTTGATTGGTGCGTGTAAGCCCATGTGACAAGTTATCATTATTGATTCTGCAGGTATAACATGGAAACTATGTATTTTGATGAAGGTGTTAGAACTGCTAAGCGGCTACAATTAGAATCTTCAATGCTAGATGTGAGTAACTCATTTCCAAATGACCAACTTCACCTCTGATTTGAGCAGATAGTTCATCCCAGCTGATGATATCTGCTTCTTAGGATCATAGTCAAGCTCAAGGACTATTGTTTATGTTTGCTTACAAATCAGATTCTCATGATATTTTTATCGAGTCAATTGTTATTCTCTAATATTTGAGTTATGTTACAACCACTGTGATTCTAATGCAAACATCTCAGGCCTTTTAGTAGCTAGATTTTTCTCATGCCCTTCCAAGTCCTGTGCAATGATGAGTGGATGGTTCTAGCTACTATAAATGGGATGTTCGCTGTTTTTAATTAATGAAAACTTTAAAAACTAGTGGACTGTTTTATCTTCCCTGCAACTGGCCTTTTTATATTAGAATATCATAAGAAAAATTGTGTTTTGCAGCACACATATCCTGCTCTTGAGACAGTGATAGAGCACCTCCATGTTGTGGCTCTCAACAAATTCAAAAGTGGTCTGGAACAATCATTAGGGAGCAAAGAGGGATTTGCCGCATCAGTTCGTCATTGTGCTCAGGTTGCAATGGTAGAGTTTGATGCTGGACTGAAAGGTATGTGAACAACTGCCACTGGATGTCTTGGGAAGAGAAAGCTAATCCATCTAGCTAAACAAGATATTCCTTTGTCAACTAACGTTTAGTCAAATCTGATATGTTTCCATAAGGTTATCCTCAAGAGTGAATTTCACCGTAGGTCCATGAACTTTTCTCGAGATCTCATCTAAGTCCGTAAACTTAAAAAACAGTCATCTAGGTCCATAAACTTTTCCCGAGATCTCATCTAGGTCCTCAAACTAAATAAGCGGTCATCTAGGTCATAAACTTTTAAAAGTGGTCATCTAGGTCCATCAACTTTTGAAGAGCTATCGTCAAGGTCAGGCTCGTCGCCACCGCCTTGGACCTAGACGACAGCTCTTTAAAATTTGATGGACCTAGACGACAGCTTTTCAAAAGTTCATGGACCTAGATGACCACTTATTTAGTTTGCGGACCTAGATGAGACCTCAGAAAAGTTGATGGACACCGTTTTTTTAGTTTGCGGACCTAGGTGAGATCATGGGAAAAGTTCGTGGACCTGCAGTGAAATTTACTCTATCCTCAACAACTCATTGCACACTTCAGGCTTCAAAAAATTTTGCTTTCTGGGCTTATGGTGGACAGTACCATTAGTGCAATCATAGGCTCCTACTCTTACCATCTTGTGTGCCTTTCTGGAACAGGATATATAATGGTCCATTTGAAACCCTACTTACTAGTAGATGTGACCGTCGCCTAGTGGGGATATTTGTGCTACACATTATTTATCTTTCCTCTTAATGAAACACGTGCTCAAGCACGTTATAGAAAAAGTACGCATTATTATGTACGTTTTGTATTTGCCAATCTACAATTCAGTGATGCCAAGTCCTTGTTCCTTTTTATGCAGATGCAACAGTAAAACATGTGGAGTGGGATGCTTCAAAAGTTAGGAACAAACTGCAAGAGCATATACAAGCTCATGTAGAATCTATTAGGAATGAAAAATTGGATGAACTAAAAGCTAATTATGAGGTTACCTTCCTTGATCTTGCAAGTTCTAAATGTCATGGTCATTGTCAGAACATTCCGTTCTTATCTTCTGACCTTTTGCCATTGCATATTGCAGAAGAACATGTCAGACACACTTACTGGGCCTGTACAATCCATACTGGAAACTGGCAAGAGAGACTCCTGGGCATGTATTAGGAGACTATATAGGCGTGAGACTGAAAATGCTGCTCTTGCATTCTCAGCTTCCCTTTCTGAGTTTGACCTGGACCAAACAATTTCCAGTAAGATGGTCTCAGACTTAAGGGAACATGCAAGAAGTGTGGTGGAAATGAAAGCTAGAGAAGAAGCTGGAAATGTTCTGATGCGTATGAAAGAAAGGTACAATTTTCTTCTTTTGTTATTTGATTGATGGAAAATTAGAAAACGTATATTGCAGTGTCAGTTTTCATGTCCTACTACTAATATTGATGGATTATTTGTAGGTTTTTCACTGTGTTGAGCCGTGATAGAGATTCAATGCCAAGGACATGGATGGGAGATGAAGATATCCGTGGAATCACTAGAGAAGCGCGCTTAGCAGTACTGATATACATTTTTTTCATCTAATCAATATTGCACCACTGATGTTTCACTGATTTATAATGTTCATCCATAAGAAACATAATCTGCATCTCATGTTGCACTGCAGGCTTTAAGACTTATGTCAGTAATGGCAGCTATACGGTTGGATGATAAACCAGACAACATAGACCGGGCTCTGATTACTGCTCTTTTAGATGGCGGACACCATTCCCAGAAGAGGAGTGTCGAATTTACTTACGATCCACTTGCTTCAAGCACGTGGGAAGAGGTTTTGCTGCCTGCACTGAGCTTGAATATTTATGGTTATTAGGATGAAATACAGTGTTAAATGTTTGGAATACTTTTCGAATTGTGCAGGTGTCACCAAAGGATACACTGATCACACCAGTGCAGTCTAAATCCATCTGGAGGCAATTCAAAGCAGAGACAGAGTATGCTATTGCACAAGCAATGTCTATGCAGGTTTTTCTTCAGCAGCCTCTCAATTGCTCATCCTTTTTGGAGTCAGTGCTTGTATATGGTCCATGTTCACAGTTTTTGTTGGATAATCAATTTATGGAATTTATTTTCTTGGTTTCAGACTTCTGAACACCAATCCCAGATTTCACCAGTGCTTCTTTTTCCAAATTTAGTGTACTTCTGCTGTGTCATTTGTATCATGTGCGCTTTGTTGAATTATGATTATGATAGTTCTATATGAATACATATCGAATTTGCTGATCAAATTCTTCCAATATGAATTCCTCCCGCCAGGAAGCACATAGGCGTAGCAAGAACTGGTTGCCACCTGCATGGACTGTTCTTCTCCTCGCAATACTGGGTTACAATGAATTTGTGTTTCTTCTGAGGTAATAATCTTACCACTTTTCATTAAGCGAGACCGCATGACCGCGACACTTCCAGAATGCAGATTTTATTGTTGGCATGTGTAACTGGTGTAATCATTTTGTTTTGCTGGTGAACAGGAACCCGCTGTACCTTCTAGGGCTGTTTGTTGCCTTCGTATTGTCATATGCCATATGGCTGCAATATGACATCACTGCTTATTTTCGACATGGCACGGTAAGAACATAAAAATCGCTTTACACAAAAATTAGATCCTAAAGTTACCACTAATTTATACAACAATGTTTCTGTTCCTTGACTTCCACAAATTCTTTTCTTTATCAAGAAATGTAATGCTCTTGTGTTTCTGCCTAATAATACATTTCAGTGCCACTGAATGTTACTAGTTGTAGTTTCTCACTGATATCAAAATGAGTGTCTTTCCATGTGCAGTTATCTGCTCTTCTTACAATTTTATCAAGACTGCTCCCCACAATCATGGACATCATGACCGCGATTGTGAACATTAGCCACAGCAAGAAGCATTCCCCAAGCCGGTCTCGCCACCCGCCGCTGCTCCATACCCAGGGCTTCATGAACCAGACACGACCACAGGCTCAAGTGCAGTACCAGTCTCCTGAGTCACCATCATCATCTTCCTCATCTGTGAACTCGAACAGTGGTGATGAATCTTGAAGCTGTATGGAATATGGAGCATCCCTGTGGGAGAAGCAGGCTAGTACCTTAGATAGGCTTCAGGGGTAGTTTCTAGTTGACAAGAAAACTGTGTCTCGTTGTGCTTAATTTGACTATGAATATGCATGATGTGTCAATGTACTGTGAGATGAAAGCATAACTTGTGCCATGCAGAAAAAGAGCATGGCTTGTGCAGTCTTGAGTAGTAGTTCAACCAAAATATGCATAGATATTACTGGAAGAGACTAAGAGAGATTAACTAGACAGGTTGGCGCGATACGCTCCGCCGATCAAGTTTTATTTTTTTTTTGAACCGACGGCGAAAGCTTACGCTTTTACGCTTTTCCGAATTTTTATTAGAAGAAGAGAGTTGACCCTGTTTATAAGGAAAACCGGGTCCGAAAATCATACAACTTCGGTCCGAAGACCGTACAACTAGAGAGGTATCACACCATCTCACACAACTTCGGTCCATCGACCGCACAACTCCCGAAACACCTCGGTCCATGCAACTAAGAAGAAACTCGGTGGGTTGGATTGGGACATCAACACGCACCACTCTAAACAACTCAAACAACTTCAAAGAATGTGCCGGGTTGGATTGGGACATCAACCCGAATCTCCACTAATATTCGCTCGGTCGGATTGAGACGTCGATACGAGCCACCACCGTCAAGACTAAAACCTCTCTTCTTCTATACTCTACTCTTTTTTGGCATTTAAGAAAAGAAAGGAAAACAAAGAGAAAGGACAAGAAAGAGATCGCCCTCACATAAGCAACCAATGTCAAAGCAGCAAGACGGAGAAGTCCGGCAAAGTCCGCGCTGGAGATACTCGACGTCGCCTTCAGGAAGGACATGGCACTTGAAGCGCCATCGACGTCGTCCCAAAAGGGGATAAGCTTTCACTTGCATCTTCACCGCGAAGCGACGAGACGGCTGGCACCACCAGCCTCACCACCATGACGCTGCTGGGAGCCAATGCACGACCACTGTCAACGGCACCACCACGATGCCGCCGGCAAACAACCGTGCGAATCGTCGTCGGTCATGCCACCACAGCACCACCGACACAATCATCGCAGGAGGAAGGTGGCCCGGGGCAACCAGATACGCCACCATAGCGTCTCTGGTGCACCGTCACTTGACTGCTGCCAGCCACACCACCATGGCGCCGCAAGCACAGCCCAAGCAAGCCACCGCTGGCCGCGTCACCAAGACGCCACCAAATCACACCTCCACAAGCCTTCCTCCAATAACGCCGTCACCACGGGCACGGCCGAGGCCGGACCGCGATGCCGTCGCCGCACCGCCCGGGCTGAGGCGCCGGTCGCCGCCGCGGCGAGGATAAGCCGAGCGCCTCCGTCGTGGAGGAGCCCGTCCGCGGCCGCCGCTCCACCGCCGGAACCAGCCCCGCCACCGAGTGGGCGGCAAAACAGCCGTGCCACCAAGGAGGCGCCGCCGCAGCCTAGCAAGGCCGCGGACGCAGCTGCGCAAGGACGCACGCCGCCGCATCCCCAGACGCCAGCTGCTCCACCAAAAAGCCGCCCCCGCGCGGATCTGCGAGAGGGGACCTTGAGGCTGGGCAGGGACATCGGATCCGGGCAAGGAGGTGCCGGATCTGTCCGTCCCCCAAGCCCAGACGCTGAGAGACCGCCGCCAGCAGCCTCCGCGGCCATGGCTGCCATGAGGTCGAGGGGGCAAGAAAGCTGAAGAGAGAAGGAAGAAAAAAGAGAAGGGGAAGAGGGAGACCTCGCCGCCGCCGTCCTTGCAGTTGGCCGGGCATCCGGCGCCGAGCTCAGGCGGCGGCGAGGCAGGTGGAGTCGGGGTGGGTGGCGGCGGGAGGAGGCGGGGGTTTCCGCCCGTGTCGCCCGAGGACGACGCGAGCGGTGGGGAAAAAGTTTTTTCCGAACAAGTTGTATTGTGCATAAATAGATATGAACTGCAAATAGTATTAAGTTACAAAAGTTTCTCAAAAAAAGTAATAAGTTACAAAAACTTGTAGCATGCAGTTTTTTTTCCCGATAGCACAGAGGGTTCTTAAATGTAATATTATACAGTTCGGCAGAATATGATAGGTAGTTGAAGCAGGCATCTGTCTACTAAAGAAGGTTCTTTCCTAGTTAGCTCGGTATGTGCCATTTCTACAAGTTTAGCATGTTATAAGACGATGAGACAAACTTCTGCGGGCGTATAAGTAAATGGCATTCAGTCACCTGTATAGAATTGATATGCTATATTTGTTGGGCTAAATCTCTCTTTGGCAAGAACGATTTTCAATTATCAAATTTGCGGCGATGTATTGCACTAACGAAATCTGTATATTGAACTCAAAAGTTCAAACATTAGTTACCAAGAAAAATCAATATTTTACACTAAGGAAATAGGGAATTTCCAAGTAAAAAAAAAACTTTAGCTCAAAAGTCATTTTCATCTCACATAGATAAAAAGGAAATTGCCGGTTCAAGCTTTAGCAAATATTTTTCCTCGAAAAAGATTAATTTTCTTGTGGCCGGCTAGCATGATGATCGCAGCTGCTGAGTGAGTTGTTGGCAGTCACAAGGTTGCGGATTTTGTGCATAGGGTTTTGCATTTACACGTCAAGAAAGAGGGTGGGCTCGCTCTTGTTGGTACTTGGGAGTTGGGACTTGCGGCGGTCGAATGTAATGTAACTTGACAGATAGTGATTGTGTGCATGCACGGTTGCGGTCTGGATATATTGATCCGTAGTAAATTCTACTAAGCATTTTTCACCAAGTTCGTCAAAGACTTCATCAAACGCGAACTGAGCTTAGTTGAGCTAGTAAGGTTTTTTGTGGTGAACTATTACATTGTGTTCGAGTCTTCGACTAAGCGTGAGTGTTCACATTTCTTTGAATTTATTCATGGATTTAACGATGTTGTTCTCATTACACTACCAGAATCCTTCACATCCGCCCGCCTCCTCCGCCTCGGCCATTTTTGGACCCGGTGCTGATGGGGCTTCAGCACCGGGTCCAACGGCTAGGAGCGGGGGCGGCGCGGAGGTGTGTCCGGGTGGACACATTAGCACCGGGTCGTGGCACGACCCGGTGCTAATGTTCACCCTTTAGCACCGGGTGCAGCCACGACCCGGTGCTAAAGGCCTCGGGCACATTAGCACCGGGTCGTGGCTGCACCCGGTGCTAAAGGGTGAACATTAGCACCGGGTCTTGCCACGACCCGGTGCTAATGTGTTTGAATATAGGGGCTTCCCCTCCCCCGCCCGAGCCAGCTGAACACTTAGGCGCTGTGTTCATGCTGCTCGGCCGTGGGAGGGGAGGTGCTGCCCAAATTTTTTTCAAAATTTGTGAAGAATCTACTCATCTAAGGAGCACTACAAGGTACACTCTTTCATTCTCTAATGTTTTATTTAGCTTGTAATCCTTCTATGATTTAGAAATAGAGGGATTTGTGAATCAAAGTAAAGCTAGCTAGAGAGAGATTGTGTTCTTGGAGGAGAGAGAGGAGAGAGCTTGAGTTCATGGTGGAGAGAGTGTTCATGCATGTTGTGTTTTAAATGGAGAGAGAAGGCAAGCTAGTTAGTATTTTGTTTTGTATGACTTGTGAATAGTTGTAAGGCTTATAGTAATGTGGTTTTAGAAATTACTAGAAAATCAATATAAAATGCTAGAAAATCTTATAAATTACTAGAAAATCTTATAAATTACTAGAAAATCTTATAAATTACTAGAAAATCAATATAAAATGCTAGAAAATCTTATAAATTAATAGAAAATCTTATAAATTACTAGAAAATCAATATAAAATGCTATAAAATCTTATAAATTAATAGAAAATCTTATAAATTAATAGAAAATCTTATAAATTACTAGAAAATCAATATAAAATGCTAGAAAATCTTATAAATTAATAGAAAATCTTATAAATCTTATAAATCTTATAAGGCTTATAGTAATGTTATATTTAATGAATATAGTAATGTAGTTTTAGAAATTTATTTATATAATGGAATATATATTATAATTTGTATTTATTTATATATTAATTTTTTTTATCTTTAAATTGTATTGTATATTTGTTATTGGTTAATAATGCAGATGAATAGACAATGGATGTACGGGGACCCCCACGCTCAGGCCTTCCGTGATGGCCTTAGGACGTTTCTCGATGCCGCCGAGGCTAACAGGACGCCGTCCGGTTTCATGTTCTGCCCATGCACCCATTGTAAAAATATACAATCGTACAAACAAAGAGGTTGTCTTCAAGTGCATTTGATGAGGCACGGTTTCATGAGGAATTATTCTGTTTGGACGAAGCACGGTGAAAGAGGAATTCTAATGGATGAAGATGAAGAAGACGAGGCCGATGACGACATTCCGTTATTGGCTCAATACTACGGTTCCTTTGCATATGCTGCAATGGGTGATGCCGATGAGGAAGATGTTGCTCGGGAAGGCGATGCTCAGGAAGATGTTGCTCAGGAAAATGAACCTACTGATGGGCTCGGGCAAATGTTGCGTGATGCCGAGAAAGACTGCGGCAATGATAAGGATATAAAAAAGATACAGCGCATGTTGCAGGACCACAAGACTGACCTGTACCCAGATTGCAAAGAGGGGCTAAAGAAGTTGGGTAGCACACTTGAACTTCTGCAGTGGAAGGCAGCAAATGGTGTTACTGATAAGGGTTTCGAGGAGCTACTGAAACTCGTAAAGAAGATTCTTCCAGAGGGTAACACATTGCCATCGACAACGTATCAAGCAAAACGTGTTGTTTGCCCTCTCGGTTTGGAGGTGCAGAAGATACATGCGTGTCCTAATGACTGTATCCTCTATCGCGGACAGTACGAACACTTGGATCGTTGTCCGGTTTGCACCTGCGCGCGATACAAAATCAGGCGGGACGACCCTGGTGATGTTGGGGGAGAGAGTTCTAAGAAAAAAATCCCTGCGAAGGTGATGTGGTATTTCCCTCTGATACCCCGTCTGAAGCGTTTGTTCAGGAACAAAGACCATGCCAAACTGATGTGCTGGCACAAAGAAGAACGTAAGCAGGATGGCATGTTGAGACACCCCGCCGATGGATCCCAGTGGAGGAACATCGACAGAGCATTCCCAGAGTTTGATGCTGATGCGAGGAATGTTAGGCTTGGTTTAAGTACCGATGGCATGAACCCTTTTGGTGAAATGAGCAGTAGTCATAGCACTTGGCCCGTGACTGTTTGTATCTACAACCTACCCCCCTGGCTCTGCATGAAGCGGAAGTTCATTATGATGCCAGTGCTCATCGAAGGCCCAAAGCAACCTGGCAACGACATTGATGTGTACCTAAGACCATTGGTTGACGAACTTTTGCAGCTGTGGAAGAATGAAGGTGTTAGCGTGTGGGATGAGGACAAGCAGGAGCAGTTTGACCTTCGAGCACTGCTTTTCATAAGCATCAACGACTGGCCTGCACTAAGTAACCTATCAGGACAATCAAACAAAGGATATAAAGCATGCACTCACTGTTTAGAGGAAACCGAAAGCATGTATTTGAAACATTGTCGTAAAGTTGTGTACATGGGTCACCGTCGATTCCTTCCGGCGAAGCATGAGCTACGAAAGAAATGTGCGCATTTTGGCGGGAATGCTGACCGCCGTACAAAGCCGAGACACCGGAGTGGAGAAGAGCTATTTGATATGGTGAAGGACCTACACGTGGTGTTTGGCAAGGGAGACGGAAGCCAGGCTGCTCCGACGGGCGAGGATGGTCGTGCCGCGATGTGGAAGAAGAAGTCTATCTTTTGGGAGCTACCTTATTGGCAACGTTTAGAGGTCCGTAACGCGATTGATGTGATGCATCTGACGAAGAATCTTTGCGTGAACTTGATAAGCTTCCTGGGTACTTATGGGAAGCCAAAAGATACACTGGAAGCACGTCAGGATCTGAAACGATTGAAGCAACGGACTGATCTACATCCAGAAAAGAGAGACAAAGGACGCCAGTACTTGCATCCTGCCAGCTTCACTCTCAGCAAAGAAGAGAAGGCAAGCATGTTTGAATGCTTGAACAGTATCAAGGTTCCGTCTGGCTACTCCTCCAATATTAAGGGAATAATAAATATGAAAGAGAAGAAGTTCACAAACCTGAAGTCTCACGACTGCCATGTGTTGATGACACAGCTGCTTCCCGTCATACTCAGGGGTGTGCTACCAGTAAACGTGCGGAAAGCCATTGTGAAGCTATGTGCATTCCTCAATGCAATTTCTCAGAAGGTGATCAATCCAGACCACTTAGATCAGCTACAGAACGACGTGGTGCAATGTCTTGTCAGCTTTGAGATGATATTTCCACCATCCTTCTTCAATATCATGACACATCTATTGGTTCACCTCGTCAAAGAGATTCGTATATTGGGCCCAGTATTTCTACACAACATGTTCCCATTTGAGAGGTTCTTCGCAGTCCTAAAGAAGTATGTCCGTAATCGTTCTCGTCCAGAAGGATGCATTGCTAAGGGATACGAAACGGAGGAGGTCATTGAATTCTGTGTTGACTTTGTCGACGATCTTATGCCGATTGGTGTGCCCGAATCCCATCACGAGGGGAGACTTGGTGGAAAGGGCACACTAGGGAGAAGATCGATGGTGATCAAGGACGTTGAGACATTTCGTAAAGCGCACCTCACAGTTTTGCAACAATCAACCTTAGTTGCTCCGTACATCGAGGAGCACATGCAGATTCTCAGGGACGAAAACTCAACAAAGTCTGCGGCCTTCATTCAGCGTCTGCACAATAGTACTTTCGCCGATTGGTTGCGAAGACGTCTTATGGGTGTCGAGGGCATTGATGCGCAGCTAGCTTTTGTAGCTAGAGGTCCATCGAGCACGATCTTGACATTCCAAGGATACGACATCAATGGGTATACATTTTACACAAGAGCCCAGGACAAGAAAAGCACCAACCAAAACAGTGGTGTCCGGATCGACGCGACAGACACCAATGGCAATACAAACTCATACTATGGAGTCATAGAGGAGATATGGGAACTAGAGTACGGACCTTTGAAGATCCCACTGTTCAAGTGCCAATGGGTGAAGCTGACTGGAGGAGGTGTTAAAGTTGAAGCGGACTATGGAATGACGTTAGTGGACCTAAACAAGATTGGCTTTCTAGGCGAACCGTTCGTCCTGGCCAAAGCTGTCACACAAGTTTTTTATGTGAAGGACATGGCTAGCAGACCGAAGAAAGGGGCGGATAAGAAAGGTGGGGGTAAGCAATTGGACCCATCACAAGACGAGCCAAAGCGTCATATAGTTCTTCCTGGAAAGAGAAAAATCGTAGGAGTTGAGGACAAGACGGATGAAGATTATGATATGCTCGATGGCCGGCCTCCATTCTCAGTGCCTGATGACCCAAGCATCCTGTTAGCGGCGGAGGAGACACCGTATCTACGGCGTGATCACAATCAAGGAACATTTGTAAAGAGGAAGTTTATTAGTGTCCGAGTAAACGATGATGCCATGTAATTTCTATTGATTTATAGGATTTTCTAACATTTTATATTGATTTTCTAGTAATTTATAAGATTTTCTAGTAATTTATAAGATTTTCTAGCATTTTATATTGATTTTCTAGCATTTTATATTGATTTTCTATTAATTTATAAGAGTTTCTATTAATTTATAAGATTTTCTAGCATTTTATATTGATTTTCTAGTAATTTATAAGATTTTCTAGTAATTTATAAGATTTTCTAGCATTTTATATTGATTTTCTAGCATTTTATATTGATTTTCTATTAATTTATAAGAGTTTATATTAATTTATAAGATTTTCTAGCATTTTATATTGATTTTCTAGTAATTTATAAGATTTTCTAGTAATTTATAAGATTTTCTAGCATTTTATATTGATTTTCTAGCATTTTATATTGATTTTCTATTAATTTATAAGATTTAGGCCTTTAGCACCGGGTCGTGGCTGCACCCGGTGCTAAAGGTCACGACCGGGCCGCGGGGGCCGTGCGGCGGCCGGCCACGTCACCGGGCGCACGCGAGCCACGTCACTGGCCCGGTCGTGGCCTTTAGCACCGGGTCGTGGCTGCACCCGGTGCTAAAGGCCACGCTGCGGCGGGGCCAAAGACCGGCCTGGCCACGGAGGCCGTGCGAGAGCTGGCCACGTCACCGGGCCACGTCACTGGATGAACAAGAACAATTTTTCTTTTTAATCTCTGTATAAAAGTTGTAACTAGTCGTTCTCCCTCGTACAAACTTCAAAAAAGATCATTTTTCTTCCTAAAAATTCCTAAAATCATACTCTATCAGGTTATGAAACATATTAATGTTATTATTTTGAAAAATCTTCTCGTGTTTGAACAATCCAAATTTTGAATTAAAAATGACACCTACAACCAAGGTTTTTTTCACACTAGGTGATGTCAAATGAAAAAGTGATGAATACCAAAGTTTCATATTTCATCATTATCTACAATCTTTATTTAGGTCATTTTGTCATTTTCAAAATGGGTAATAACATGTAGTAGAAATTTGACAAGTCTCTAACAAAGTTTTGGAAACTATGCGAGTGAATCTAGGATTAATGAACAATGTACACTACCACTTTCTCAAATGCAAAAATGACTTAAATAAAGATTGTAGATCTTGATGAGATATGAAATTTTGGTATTCATGACTTTTTCATCTGAGACCGTTTAATGTTCCAAAATCTTTCATTTAGTTATCAATTTTTGTAATTTATAAGATTTTCTAGTAATTTATAAGATTTTCTAGTAATTTATAAGATTTTCTAGTAAGTTATAAGATTTTCTAGTAATTTATAAGATTTTCTATTAATTTATAAGATTTTCTATTAATTTACAGGATTTTCTAGTAATTTAAAAGATTTTCTATTAATTTATAAGATTTTCTAGTAATTTATAAGATTTTCTAGCATTTTATATTGATTTTCTAGTAATGTATAAGATTTTCTTTTTTAATATATATTTTTAATAGGTATTAATAACTGAATTAAAACAAGTATTAATAACTATACATTAAAAACTATATTTATAAGATTCCCAAATAGTAGCCCCCGGTGCTAAAGGCCCGTTTGGAAACTGGGCGCCAAACGAAAAGTTGGGGCCTTTAGCACCGGGTTGATCTAAAATCCGGTGCTAAAGGCCCCCAATTTTCGTTTGGCGCCAGTTACGGGGCCTTTAGCACCGGGTGTAGAAGACCCGGTGCGAAAGGGGGGCCTTTAGCACCGGGTCGTGGCTGCACCCGGTGCTAAAGGCCTCAGTCTGGCGCACAGTTACGGCCTTTCGCACCGGGTGTAGAAGACCCGGTGCTAAAGGCCCTTTCGCACCGGGTGGTGGGAAGACCCGGTGCGAAAGGGGGGGAATTTAGCACCGGGTGCAGCAACGACCCGGTGCGAAAGGGCCTTTAGCACCGGGTCGTGGCTGCACCCGGTGCTAAATGCCCCGGACCTATATAGGCCGGGGACTTCTCTCCCCTTCCTCACTTCGCCCTCATTCGTCACAGATCGAAACCGCCGCCGGTGCCCCCTCGTCTCCTCAGCCGCCGCCGCCCGTCGCCGTCGCCCGTCGCCGTCGCCGCCGCCGCCCGTGGTCCCCGCGTTCACGCCGCCGCCGCCTGTCGTCCCCGCGCCCACGCCGCGCCGCCGCCCGTCGTCCCCGCCGCCATTGTCGTCCCCGCGCGCGCCTGTCGTCCCCGCCGCCGCTCGTCCCCGCGCCGCCGTCGCCCGCCGCCCATCACTGTGAGCTTCTGTGAACACTCTTGATCTCTGTGTAACAGGTGGACTGGCCTAAATGATGGTTGAGGATTTGTAACTTTGAAACGCCTGATAGCATAGATGCCATTTTCTTGTATTTTTGGATCATGCCGTGCTATCTGTATTGGAGATATTTACATTGAAATGTATATTGGAAATGTTATATGTTTGAAATGTATATTGGAAAATGCATCATTTAAATGTATTGGAGATATTTACATTGAAATGTATATTGGAAATGTTATATGTTTGAAATGTATATTGGAAAATGCATCATTTAAATGTATATTGGAAATGTTATATGTTTGAAATGTATATTGGAAAATGCATCATTTAAATGTATTGGAGATATTTACATTGAAATGTATATTGGAAATGTTATATGTTTGAAATGTATATTGGAAAATGCTTCATTTAAATGTATTGGAGATATTTACATTGAAATGTATATTGGAAATGTTATATGTTTGAAATGTATATTGGAAAATGCTTCATTTAAATGTATATTGGAAATTCTATGTATATTAGAAATATATGTGCTTCATTTAAATGTATATTGGAAATGTTATATGTTTGTATAATGTATACTATCGAAAATGTTTATTATCGGAAATTCTATGGCGTACCCGAACCCATCGCGCACCCGAACCCCTTAGCGAATCCGTTTTTCGCGCACCGACCCCCTTAGCGAACCCTTAGCGAATCAATTCACACCGCGCACCCGAACAACAACAACAACAACGTCCCACCCGAATCAATTCTTACCAATTGTTTTTAATTCTATAGATGGCGGACAACAACAACAACGTCCCACCCATGCAAGAGGACAACAACACCCCTGTCCCACCCATGCAAGAGGACAACAACACCCCTGTCCCACCCATGCAAGAGGACAACGACACGTTCTTTGCGAATCAACTTTTCAATATTGTAACCCAACCAATGTCGATGGATGATGTGTTGGGCATCATTGGAAGGGACGACAATGTCCAGGGCGACAATGTTGCAAGGGCCGAAACTATTGAAGGAGCCGGTAGCGCGCCCTCGTCTAGTCAGGTGTGTATATAGATAACATAAATTTGTACTGTACATGTCAATTATGTATACCATCTCTATATCATCTCGTATATATGTAATTTGTGTAGGCCGCCTCTGCTAAGAAATCAAAACGATCGACCACGAAGAAGCTGAAGGATGTCAAGTTACACATCACCCGAGTGGAGGATGACGGGGAGCCAGTTGAGCCCCCAAAAGTGGCCAAGAAATTTGTATCTCAGTGCGGGGTAATTGTACGGGACAATGTGCCCATTAGTATCAGAAAATGGAAGTCCACGGACCCCACTGAGGAGTACGTGCTCCCCGATACAGAGAAGGAGATGCTATGGAGGGAATTAAAGGCAATATTCGACTGGCCTAGCACTCATGAAGCAGAACTGAGGGATTGGACAATGAAGAAGATGGCAGTTCTGTTTCAGGATTTCAAGAAGAAGTTGTACTCGCAATTTCTCAAAACCGGAGAGGCCCCGGATCCTGAGAAGTATAAGAAGATCACCAATGACGAGTGGGAAGCATTCATTGAGTACAAAACCTCCGAAGAGGGTGCAACGGCTAGCGCTAGAAACGCTGGAAACGCCGCAAATAAGAAGTACTCGCATAAGATGGGTTCGGGAGGTTACAAGGCAAGCATCGCTAAATGGGAGAAGATGGAAGAAGATCTATATGCTAGAGGCATCACTCCAGCGACACATGACTGGCCCACAAGGACCAAGCATTGGTACTATGGTCATGGAGGCACCCTGAGCCCAATCGACGGCTCCTTAGTTTTTCCCGAGGACTTGCGAGAACTAGCTCAGCGTCTCCTCGATATCCTCAGGGCATCTGATAGGGGAGAATTTGTTGCCGATAGAGACAGAGATGAGCTAACCTATGCCTTAGGGAACAAGGAGCATCCTGGACGGACGCGCGGCGTAGGCACAAGCGTCTCATGGAAGAAAGGTTTCCAAGAGCACGCCGCCACCTATAGGAGCCGTTCGAGGAAGAAGGCCGAATATGAGCAGAGGGTAAGGGACCTAGAGCAAACGGTTGCCGCCCAGGGCTCAAAGCTCCAAGAAATGGAGTCAGAGATGGAGCGACGGATGAAGGTAGCATGGCTGCAGATACAACAAGCCACAGGCGGGACCGGTTCCACAGAGCCTGCACCTCTCCAACAAGCCACAGGCGGGACCGGTTCCACAGAGCATGCACCTCTCCAAGATGCGGCCCTTATTAGCCCTCCACAGCAATATCAAAGCAGTCACGCTTCCACACAGGCCGCCGAAGCGGTCCGTTACACCGTGGATGAAATAACTCAACGGACCGCGTGCGAGCTTGTCGTCAGGCAGAAGAACTTAGCTGTGGTGGTACGTATGCGACCTTAGTTCATACTGCATACATTTCACCGTAAATACCATTCATTTACTAACTTTCTTTGTGACTACTAACTTATCAGGTCGCATACGGTATGACCAAACGTGTGGAAGAAGGGCAAAAATGGCACTGCAATGACATTCCACATGGTTACGTACCTGTTGAGGTGGAGCAAGTCGTCACCAGCTGGGAAGACTTGGAACTTGACATCCCCGGAGGTGACGGAGAAACAAAACTCGGTCAGTGTTCTCACTGCATCATTCTATGGAGCAAGGCAGACATCGTTATACCCGATACACCTGCGGCTACCAACAAGCCCCCGTCACCTCCAAGAGATCCACAGGATCATGACGATTCTCCGGGAGCTCCTGATGCAAGCCCGTCTCCTCCGCCAAAGAGGTCTCCGTCTCCTCCGCCGAAGAGGTCTCCGTCTCCTCCGCCGAAGAGGGGACGCCGCACTAAAGCCTCTGCCCCCACTCCACCAGCGAAGAAGGCGCGAAAAACTAGAGAGAAGCCCGCACCAGAGAAAAGAGCGGGCGAGAAGACTCTAGAGGAGCTCGAAGCCTCGGTAAAAGCAGACACAAAGAGGCAAATGGCCGAGTGGAGGAGAAAACCTGAGGCGGAGCCGAAGCTTGATCCCACCATCGTGAAGTCATTCCTCGGTAATTTGAGCAAGGGTCAACAGAAGGAAGTAATAGTAACAGACTATGACCGCTCATTACTGAAATCTCGCCGGAAACGGAAGGCTGCGGATAAGGAGGCGGGCCCATCCAAAAAGGTTCCTCAACTCGGCCAGCAACCTCAGCGTCCCTTGGGTCCATTGCCATCTCTGGACGAGCTTAACATTCAACGAGTAATGGCCGAGACTGGACTAACCAGAGCGCAAGTCCTGGGGGAAGAAGATGTGCCAGTAAACACAACGCTGAAGTGGCCGTTTAAGCTTGGCGAGCCTATGGTCCCTCCTGAAATGGAGAGGAAGCTACAAACGAAGATGCGCCGATTCCATGACTGGTATTTGGAAGAATCAAGAAGGAATAAACGGCGCATGATAAAAGTAGGCGTGAAGGACCAAGACTTCTACAATGGTGACGCGGATTTTGTCTGGCTCAGGTTTAATGATATATATGAGCTGTACCACCGCGACGCCATGGACGTGGATTTGATCACATGTTGGACATTGTAAGTACTTTGTTGTTGCTTATAATTCACAGTTTAAAAACAATAATTCCAATCTATGTTGACGCGGGCTTTATTTATTGCTTAACATATGCAGAATGGAGATTCAAAAATGTCGCAGAGACAATATATATGACGTTGGTTTCGTTGACCCTCGAAGGATAAGTGAAGAAATGATAATGCACAATCCCGAGGAAACATATTTAAACCTATACAAATATATCAAGAAACAAAATTACTGTGACTCCATACTAATCCCGTACAACATCGAGTGAGTACATTCACAGCCTTCTTCTTATACTGTCTGTGTAACAATTCATTTCTGATTATAATGTATACATGTGCACAGATTCCACTGGTTCCTAATTATATTGTGTCCTGATCGGGGTGTCGTGAACGTCTTTGATTCATTGCACACCCCAAAAGAAAAACTACAGAACATCATGGACATGATGGCAAGGTGATGTATATTTTCCCCTACTTAATCCACCCCTTCCACTCGCAATGACTTAACTCAATTTTTTTGTTCGCAGGGCCTGGATTCAATTTCGTACAGAACACACGGGTATACAACATGAAACACTAAAATGGAACATTGGCTTTCCGGTAAGCAAGTAATTTGTACATGTAGGCATCGACTAATATATTATATGAATTTTACTAGATTTCTTTTGGTCGACAGTGTGCCAAACAGGGACCGGGAAATAATTTATGTGCATACTATGTGTGCGACTACATGTGGAATTGGGGACATAAAAAGCTCACACAACGCGATATTATGGTACGTAATAATAAAGACATTTCCATTATTATTAAGTGCACAATTATTGTCTCCAACTCGACGGATTAAATGTCTTTCAAATATTTTTAAATTATAGATGTTCAACCTGAAGGAAGAGTCCCTAGAGATAGAAAGAATTGACGCAATTGCAGAACAGCTCGTCGGATGGATCTGGGATGAGGTCGTCAATCCCCGAGGAGAATTCCACTCGCCAATACTGGAGGACGTGCCGGACAGTCCAACGAGAGCTAGCTAGTCGTCAATCTTAATTATGTAGAAAATACAGTTTAAATATATATAACTCGAGTTGACATGCATGAATATCTACTTTTGTAATATATATGTCTTCTATTTTGATGAAATGTCAGCTAGTATGAATATAGAGTCGGCCGAATACGCATTAGAATACACGTATTAGAATATATACGTATATAGACGTGCACGCATGGCTACTGAAAAAAGCAAAAAAAAAAAGAAATCCGGGGTCTTTAGCACCGGTTTCAGGCAGCAACCGGTGCTAAAGGCAGGCCCTTTAGCACCGGGTGCAGCCACGACCCGGTGCTAAAGGCCCTGCTACCGGCGCTGCGGGGCAGGCCCTTTAGCACCGGGTCGTGGCTGCACCCGGTGCTAAAGGGCCCCTTTAGCACCGGTTATTCAACCCGGTGCTAAAGGGGTACCCCTTTAGCCTCGGATTAGTTGCACCGGGTGGGAAACCCGGTGCTAAAGGGCTTTCCCACCCGGTGCAGATGTCGATCATTCTGGTAGTGTTAGTCAATTTAGTCTGTCGAAGGTGTTCGTAGAGGTACGTAGGTGTGTGATGAGCATTTGCATCTGTATTACGTGATTAATAAGAAAAGAAGGAAAAGACAAAATGCTCCAGAGTGACAATGTGAGAGGATGGGATGAATGCTACGTGATTCCTAAGAAAAGGAAAAGATGAAATGTTCCATAGTGACATTGTGAGCGGAGGATGCGATGAATGTAAAATTATTTTTTTCTGAGAAACTCAGTACAGACGCGGAGGCTTACAAACACGCACGCACACTCACTCCTATGAATACACGCACGCAACCCTACCCCTATGAGCACATTCGAGAGACTGAGCCGACAGATCGCGAGATTGACGAAGTCACCGTAGACGCCTCACTGTCGACGGAAACATCGTCTACCACTGAAAGAATACAACAAGACTGTGCTTGCATTAGACTCATCATTTGCCATTTTGCATCGATTTTTTTAAATAGTGGATCTCAGTGCAATAAAGTTTAATATCTCATTAGGAATTCTTTCTTTGGAATCTCGAAACGTTGTCCACATTCTTCTCGTATAGCTAAAGTATATAATTCCTGTAAAAACCATATTAGCTGCTCGCAATATTTGAAAACATATCGAACCGATTAAGGTTGCACGCATTGGATGAGTATTTGTAACGTAATAGTATAGGCGCGCGGGTGGGTATTTACGACACAATAATTTACGGAGGGCAAAATCAGATACCAAATGACTTGTGGACGAATAACAAACCGCAGAAATATGCCGATTATTGAGAATGAACGAACAACCGCGCGCATTGTTCTGTTCGATGCATGAACATGAACGCCTGTAAGATGGAACGGGCGCACGCAGCCCGGCCCCGTGTAGGCAGGGCAGGGCAGACCTGAACAAACAATCCAAACTCCCAAGCCGGCCACTTCCCCCGCCGGGCCACCGGTCACGTGGGGCACGGCGGCCGCGCCCCGCCGCTCGCCGCGCGCCGCGCCACCTCGGCCGTCGACGCAAGCTCACGCGCACTCACTGCCACCCGGTGTGCGAGCTAGCCGCCAAGTCGATCACACCGAACCCCCTCCCAGGCCGCGCGCCCGGGCGACGGGGTGTCGCCGCGCCACGCGTGACGACATGGTGAGGATGAGCAGGCAGGACGACGACGGCGCCATGGACATGGACGAGGACCAGCGCCGTGGCGGGTCCAAGGAGTGCGTGAGCCGCTGCCGCCGCCGAGGCTGCGGAGGGCGCGGACAGCCGCGGCGACAGGTGCCGGGAGCGGTGCGAGCGCCGCCACCGCGGGGGCTGGCAGGGGAAGCCGCGCTCCCTGATGGAGTGCCGCCGCCGCGGCCGCGCGCAGGAGGAGGGCAGCGGCGCCGACGACCGGTGACCCTGCCCGTGCCGGAGGCAGTGCGCGAGTGCCACGGCGACCCGGCCACCAGGCAGCGCTGAGTTGAGGCCTGCCAGCGCCGCCGCGAGGAGGAGGGCCGCGGCGGCAGCCGTGACGCCGACGCATGGCGTGGCGCAGCTGCTGATAATTTAATACTACGTGTCACCTGTGGCTGCATGCCATGGCGATGGCTCTCCGTATGAGATCGCCATGGCATCTCCGTACGAAAGAGCTGTTTGTCTGAGTATGCTTTGTACTAGTTGCACAAAAATGTTAGTATGATGCGACGGACCCGGTGATACTGTTTGTCCAAGTACGATTGTACTAGTTGTACTAAAAGTCTAAAATGCAAGGGATTAAGGTTTCATTTGCATGTTGATATTTGAGAGCATGGCAATGAATTGGATTCAATACCAAATCAATTATATTGAAATGGGTCACAATTCGAACGACTGTTGTTTGGGTGGCATTTGTATTGTCCTTTTGAATCCCATAAGAAGTAGTCTATTACGATTTACGGTTTGATATATATACACAATGATAGAATTGAAATTTGGTCAAGCTAGTGCTATTCTACACAAACTTTGTCTCGGCCGGCCCTCCTCCTGCCACTCCGCCCCGTCCTCCTCCTTCGTTCCGTGGTGCAGCTCTGTTCACGCCGGACTTCGGACTCCGCTCAGAAGGAGGAAGAGAAGAAGGGGACACCACCCGAGAGGGAGAAGAGGAGAGCCGTGGGCGGAAGGAAGATAGGGAGGGGGATGCGAACGCGAGGAAGAAGGGAGAGGGGGATGCGGCCACGAGGAAGAAGAGGAGGGGCCGCTGGTCACGATGAAGAAGATGAGAGGGTGCTAGCCACAGGGAAGAAAGGATCACTGACCTTTGTTTCAGCGACGATGCTCGGCGGCAGTTTCGGTCTTTGGTGAAGTTTCAGTGGGGGAGGAGAGCGAGCCGATTCATCTCAATACGGAGGGCCAAGGCCCAGTTTTCGATGAAAACCTATTTAGCTTTGGTTGGATTCCACGGTATTGTAGTTCCAACATTAATTCCCATTTTGGCAAACATCCAAATAGTTTATATTTATTGGATCCAATTCCAATTCTCAATTTTGTGCAAATGGATTTCTATCGTTAAACAAGCATCTATGACTTCATTGAATAAGCCAGAAAGCTGATGTAGAATTATGACTATTAGGCACACAATGTTACCTAGGCCAATAAGAAAGCTTCAAAACAGTAAGAGCATTTCAGTAACAAATACAGATGTGTTTTATTTTTCCGCACGGTTAAAATGAAAACCTTTGATGCCAAGTATGTAGACTGAGAGATGGCTATGCATTCCGTCGAACATGAAGAAGACATAAGATCATGTCATGTTGAAAGAGGCATTTCATCAAACACATGATGGTCGTGATTGAAGGACTGCCAGACCTACCCAACAAAGCAGAGTACCTTACGAGTTAGAGTGGAAATTCACTTGCATGATGTGCTTCCGACTAAAACAGGTGGCAATAAGAACTGTTCATTAGTCTAATTAAATAGGTATAAATTCATGGGGAGCGAGGAAAGGGTGGATGTACGCAAGCTCGTTTTGACCTGATTTGATGAAAATTTCAGGTCTCACCAAACAGGCAGTATAAGCCATTAGAGACGTGGGTCAAGAAAATTTTAGTTTCGCTAAGAGATAAAATAAGATGACGGAGCGTATTTCACCACAGACGAAACTTTTCTTGATTGTCATTACATGCCTGCGTCGTTTTTGTTGCATGCGAATGAAGGAGGCTTAGAAGGCATCTCGATCGGCGGGTCGGGCCGGGGTGCGAGGCCATGGCCCTCTACCTCACCCACCAATCATGCCGTGCATGCGTCATTAGCTAGACGCCGCGCCGGTTGCTTTCACGGAAAACCGGCATGCCGTTTCCACCTCACCGCGCGTTGGCTGCAGCCCACAGTGCGCAGGCCCTCACACCATCCGTCCATCAGTCCCCCCCCCCTCTCTCTCTATACAAGTGAAGGTATCTCTCTTCTCTGTTCTCTCGCCCCCTCCCTATTCTCCTCTCTCCCAGCGTCGGGAGGGATCAGAGGCTGCTAGTGCATCGCCGTCCTGTTGTCCTTGCCGGTGTTTCGCTGCAGGTTTGGTTAATCGATTGCGCTGATTTTCATGGCCGGATATCTTTGCTTTGCTTGGGTTGATCCTAGCCTTTTCTTTTCCGTGGGCTCATCGATCCTTTATTTGTTATATACAGCTTAGCGGATGGAAGGATCCATGGGCATGATCTCCAGCAACACTGCAGCGTCTGCTCTCCACCGCAAGCAGGTAAAACTACCCTATCGATCAACTCCTTGCTCCCCGTTCCTTATTTTTCCAGATGCTTTCTACCTTACTTCCGATCCATGTACAGATTGTGAACTAGCTTCTTTTGGGTACGGTGAACTAGCTTGGTCGATGATAGGTTCTTATTCTATTTATTTGTGCATCATGAATCAGCTGCTTTTTGTTCTTGGTCTTGATTGCAGCTAGGAGTAGAAGTGCACAACATGCATCATATTTAGCTAGCTGCAATATTTTTTTTTCACCTCCCCAACTTAGAGTGCCCTAGCTAGCTAGCTGCTAGGAATTAGGTGCACTTATAAATTGGACTGCTTACTATAGTACTGTATATGCTTCATAAGGCAATAGCTAATTATAAGATATATGGGGAAAGCTAAATTATACCCAGAATTTGTTTGGAGGAGATCCCACTCCATTTTAAGAGTGGCAGGATATCCACACCTTGTGCCCTATTCTTCTTTGACTCGGGGGACATGCCGACAAGGTGTGGGTTCAGAGTAGGGGCCTCACTAGAGCCTAGGGAGCATGAAGGAAAATCAGCCATGGTGGTAGTGATGAGTGCAAAGATGGGCCATTAATAATTTGTCATTGTGCAATGGTGAATTTTGGTCATAAGAAGACATGGGAGAGGAGAAGCAAGTGGTGTGGGGGCGAGGGCACAATGGAGAAGGTTGGCGTAGTTAAGGAACTTGATAGCACTGATGGGCAATGGAGGCTTTGGGGTGGCTTGTTGGCGTTGAATGCCACTGAACCGCACCTAGTGGGGTGACAGAATGGCAGGGTGGGGATCAATGGGAGAAACATTAGGTTAACGTGGGTTGTGATCATTTGGCAGAAAAAGAAGTTGGTGGAGAAATATGCCGTTGAATCATATAAATTGGTGCCCCAAAATGTAGGACATGCCCAACTAGGCTATGGTCACATCCTACGTGAACATGATTGATTAAGAGAAAAGAAACAAGGTGGAGAAATAGACAGTTGGATCACATGAATCGATGGACCAAAATTCAGGGCATGCCCAATAATAGGTTGCATTCAGATCCTAACAGGAGGGTCCGACTTTCCACGTGGGGCCCACATATAGGTCTCACCACAAAGATTTTCACAAAGTAACTTCTCGTAATGTTGAGTCGTCTTCAACAAATTTCAGTCAAAACTACTAAAATTTTAAGGTGTGAATGCGAGATTTTAGTTTTAGGATCTCGCTTTTGATATGGGGCTCACATGTAGAATTCACCACACAAATTTGTACAAAGTAGCTGATTCTCATATTGAGTCATCTCTAACAAATTTTAGTCAAATTTGCTAAAATTTTATGGTGTAAACGCAAGGTTTTAATTTTAAGAGCCGAATTTTCACATGGAGCCCACATGTAGATCTCACCATATAAATTTGCACGTAGTAGCTAATCATCGTTATTGAGTCATTTCCAACAAGTCTCAGCGAAATTTGCTAGAATTTTATGGTGTGGAAGCGAGGTTTTAATTTTAGGGTTCAACTTTGGATCTAAGTCACACATATCTCCTTAATAACTTTCTTATTATTCAAGTTTGAATTAGTCAATCCAATTCCAAAGTGGTCCAAACAGATTTAAACCATTACAATTGCTAAACCAAATTGAACCAAACCATTATGTATTATTGAAGTTTGAATTAGTCAAACCAATGCCAAGGTGGTCGAAACAGATTCAAACCATTATAATTGCTAAACCAAATTGAACCAAACCATTATGTATCTCAAACCATTATCCACCAAACCAAATCAATCCAGTCAAAAAAATTAAATGAGATAAACTAGTTTGAGACCAAACCATTGCCAGCTTGACTATTAGGTCACATAAGGAGACAGCCCACAATTTATGACATACCCAAATATGCTAGCTTCATATCCTACAGGGAGGATTGTGATCAATTGGGAGAAAAGAAATGGGGGTGGAGAAATAGGCCATTAAACCAAATGAATCGATAGTCATGATAGACTCAGAGAAAATGAGTGGGGTGACTAAATGAGACGTTGGATCACGCAATGGCCTAAAATTTAGGACATACTTGTGAGAGGATCGTGATCAATTAGAGAGAAAAGTTTGAAATAAAGTGGGGTAGGGAAATGAGTCGTTTGATTACGTGCAATGAGGGCCGAAGATCCAGGTGTATATATGTAGGCACAGGCTGCAAATTTTCAGTGCGTTAGAGCATCTCCAAGAGACTCTGTATTGTGTTAGCTAAATATGGAGATTATAGCCCCTTTGTAAATAGAAAGTCATCTAATTCAATGGGTAATCCAACAGATTCTGTAAAGATGACGAGTGAGGTAGGCTAGCTAAAAATAGCTAGTGAATGAGGTGAGATGGAGAGCCACTAAATTTGGAGAGTCATTTACAGAGTCTGTTGGAAACGTTTTTTCTCTAATAATAGCTAAATTTAACTTTAGAAAATGATTTTTCTAGTCTCTTGGAGATGCTCTTATAGCCATGTGAAATTAAGTACTAAATGATTGGTTGAGACCGGACAAAAAGTTGCTATACATACCATCCATCGGGGCCAAGATATTAGTTTGAAGATATTTCCTTCTAACTTGCGGATCTCACAAACATGCTCTATTTAGCCCTAGGTAATAACGGCTAACACTCTTGTTGACGAATGTCTGCAGGATGTGCTTTTCAGAGTAGCTATGTTCATGTGTTTATGAATTTTACCTGGCTAGCTAAAAAAGTGATCAATTTTGGATCCTAGGACTAAAAGGGACTAAACCAGCTTTAACTCCACACGCAAAGACGTTTCTACCATTCCTGTGTTACCTCTCCTTCCCGTTCGCCCGAGCTCGTGATGCTCCCCGCCAAAACGAAAGCCGCTGACCCCCTCCTGCCCCCACCACGCGGTCGCCGTCCTCCGTCGAGCACGCCACGGCCGTTGTCTGATGCATCCCGATGCCGGTTTGCTGCCCCAGCCGCCCAATTGGAACACCGGCCTCTTTCCCCCGATGTTCCTCCCTGGCTTCCTCCTTCCTGTCACCTATAAAGGCCACCCGAGCTCCTCCGGCGCTCCAAGCTCGCCCCGCCCACCATTGGCACTGCCGCAGACCACCCCATCGTGGGCAAGCCACCACACGCACCTCCAGCACGAGCCGACAACACCAACATTATCCACACTCCCTACCGCAGCTCACTGCCCCCTCACCGACACTCACCGGCACTCCCAGCCGCCAGAGCCCGCTCCTTATCCACCATTACCGCCGCCGCCACCTCGCCGTGGGTCGGCCACACCGCTCCACCCCGGCCCAAGCTGAGGCTACCAGTGCACTCCACGTGCCCCCGTGCAGCTCCTCGACCAACTCCCGAGCTTTCCCCGACGTTTCCCGAGCCCCACCGCCGCGCCCCATCACCGCCGGTCGCCGCCTCCACGTGGGCAGGCCGCTCCGCTCCATCTCCGGCCAAACCGATGCTACCAGCGCATTCCCCTCGTCCCCAGGAAGCTCCCAGGCCATTCCCCGAGCTCCCTCTGCCGTCTTCCTCACCGGAGCTCGCTCGCCGGAGCCGATTCGGGAGTGGATGGATTCGAATGAGAGGGAAAGGGTCTGGAGAGAGAGTGTGGGGCCGGTGGGGGAGGGGCATCTCGTGGAAAAAGGTCCATTTTAGTCCCTATAAGCTCCTCTTTTGGTGCTTATGGTGCTAAAGGGTTTTAGTCCCTTTTAGTCCCAAGAGTTTGGGTAGGGACTAAATTTAGTCCCTTTTAGTTTTAGTAGGAGGAACCAAACAGGCCCTTAGTCATTTCTTTCTTATTAATTAGTCATAGCACGTCATCATATACCATGTACCTGTCCTTAGTCATAGCACGTCTATCATATTTTCATGTGGCACCTTGCATTTCCACCTTGTCGTCCTCTCCTTTTAATTAATACAGTTTATGGGAAACATATCGCATATTTTCTTGTTGCTGATAATTTAATTACTTTGTGCATCGCAATTTGATTAAATTTGGTCCGTGCAGGGTGAGGCGGTGATGGTGGCACCCCCACCTAGGGAGGACGCAGCAGGCAGGAGCTTCAAGGCCAAGCAGGCACGGCCGGCGGCGAGCATCATCGCCGCCGGCGAGCCTAAGCCGCGTCCACAGCAGGTGGAGGCGCTCAAGTGCCCGCGCTGCGACTCCACCAACACCAAGTTCTGCTACTACAACAACCACAGCACGACGCAGCCGCGCTACTTCTGCAAGGCCTGCCGCCGCTACTGGACGCAGGGCGGCGCTCTGCGCAGCGTCCCGGTCGGCGGCGGCAGCCGCAAGAACAAGAAGAGCCGCGCCATACTGGGCTCCGCCGGCACCTCCTCCCCCTTGGCATCATCCACCGCGTCGTCGGCCTCCAGCTCCAGCTCCGGCTCCAAGATCAACCTCACGCAGCTGATGATGATGACGATGCCGGCCGCTCTGACGGCGGCGCCGGCGACGGACTTCCCCAACGTGCTCCCGACGACGTTCATGTCGGGCGGTGGTGGTGGCGGCGGGTTCGAGCTCCCCACCGCCATGGAAATGGACCACCAGGTCTCCGGCCTGCCCTTCACTCCCTTGTCTATGCCGGCGGCGACGTCCACCCCCGGCGGCGGCGGGAGCGGCGGCGCTCAGCCGCTGTTCATGGACATGCTGGGAGGAGGAGGGTTCTTTAACAGCAGCACCACCAACAGCTTTGGCAGCAACGGGATGGCGCTGCCATTTCCATTTCCTTCCCCATTTGGTGCTATGCCGGCGATGCGTGGCCATGGGATGAATGGCTCAACTAATCATCACCATGCGGCGGCGACACAGTTGGCAGGGCACCTGCAGGGTGCTGATCAGGAAGTGAAGCCAATGGCTGGTGGTGGTGGTGGGGTCCAGTGGTCACCATCATCGCAGCATGGAAACCTCAACGACGGTGGCTTCGTTGAGTGATTCTTCTTCTTCCAGCATGCTGTGTTGGTGATTTTGCTGAACAAATTATCGTGGTGGTTACCTCAAAAAATCAGAAACAATTGTCATAGTGAGCTCTAGCATGCGCTTAGTCCGCACGGGAGCGCGTCGCGTGCGCCAATTGTTCCTGATGCTTGGGATGGCAGGCATCGTCGTGAAGGGAGCGTGGCGCGCGCCTCTTGGCCCGGTCGAGGCCAGCCGCATTTCCAATTGTAATTTGGTTGGTTTACATTCGAATTCAGTCAGAGTCCAGAAAAACGCTGCGGTTGCAGCACCATATCGTGTGTTCATGCATTTTTCTGCTGTGTTCCTGTTGTGTGTGACACCGGAAGTTCTTGAGCTCGCCGGCGACGTCGACGAAGAAACGGTGGAGCATATGTAAGCTACCTGTGAAGCAACCTGAGCTCATCTTGGTTATGAAATGCAATGGATAATTCAGTTTGTTGCTCAGCTGGTGATGAGCCCTCACGGCAACCGATGATGGATTGCAGCCACCCACATCCTCACCTCAGGAGCAGCAGCTAGCTCACTCACGTCGACGGTGTCGTCGTCATGTTGTTTTACACATTTCTGAAATCTACTTGCATCGTTTTGTTCTACAGTTTGCATTTACATAGGCATTGGCGAGAACTGTGAAGTGTTTTTCCAAGGAATATATATAATTGTTCAGAGATGGGGAAAAATTGAGGTATCTTAAGGAGTCAAGCAATGGCCAAGGCAGGTGACTGGGAACACGTGAGAGTCTGAACGGATGGCGCCAACCGCCAATGACCTCCAGTTCAAACTTGAAAGGCTGGGCCGAGCCAGCGAGGCCCATGATAAAATTAGGCCCCTCGGCGCGTAGCAGATCACCTTACTTTTCGACTGCTACTTCTTCTCCGGGTACTTCGCGGACAAATGGCCCAAATTGCCACTAATCTTGCTGCGATCTATGTAAAAATAAATACGAACTAGTAAATACGCTCACGCGACACACACGCGTGCTACCTTTATTATAGAGATTATTTTAGAATATTTAGTTGTGGGTACGTGGAGTGGATAAAAAAATTATATGATGAGAAAACTAACGTTAAGCCGTCGCGCCTTCCTTCCTACGCGCCACGGGCGCGCGCCGCCGCGCCCTGCCCCGTGCCGCCGCTGGTTAGTATTCGGGGTTGGGTTGGGGGAGAATTTGGCCAGAGCTGCTATAGAAGGGGTGGTCGGGGCGGCGGGCGTCCTGGCGGTGGCAATGGGCGGCGGGCGGAAGGTCGGGCGGCGAGTGGAGGACCTCCGGTGGGTGGTGCCGGCGGCGGAGGGCAGAGATAGTGAAAGAGGAGGAGCTAATCGATGGATTAGCGTGGGGGCGGAGGAGGCGGCGGGGGCGGAGGAGGTGGCGTGGCTGCGGCGGCCGACGGATTAGCGTGGCTGTGGCGGCGGGTGCTGCCGGCGGGGAGAAGACGACGCAACGGTTCACATGATAACCCAGTCTAAAAGTAATGGCAAAACGGCGTAAACTCTCTAGAAACATCGTTTTTTACTTGTTTGTGAAAACTTCACGTCTTTTCCACCGCTAGACCTGACATGTGGGTTCTCTATGAGGGGTAGATAAGAATTATTTAGGTGAGAAATATTTTTAAAAGAACTGGATGCTTATAGTATAGATAAATAAATGTAAGTGACTGCTAGGGATGAAAGGGGTGTGGATAATTTTCGTATCCGATCCGAATCCGAAATTTAAGAATATAGGGAAGAGTTTTGATATCCATGTGGATATGGATAATTCGAATCTGATTGTGTGTGTATGCGGAGTAGGATATAGTTTTAGCAAAATCCGACAGGTATGGATTATCCGATAATTGAACCCGGATTATCCTAGGCTTATAATAGGATATCCGACTATTTTAGTGAGCCCAACATAATACAATCAAGCGCAGCCCAGATAAATATATAATAATTTGTAACCCACCATGAGTCCTCAGCCATATATATCATGTACACATAGAATCAATCGCGAACACCGTCCGTCGGGCAGCTACTCTACCCCTTTTGCCTCGACAGACAACATTAGACTCATCGACGGTATTCTTCTTATTATATTGTTGTTTTATAGCTTTGGTTTAGAAAATATTCTCTGCCGTAAAAGCCACATATAATAATGTATTATCTGTCTATTTTAATCCGCTTTCGCACCGACTCCGATCCGAGTCCGCACCATTTCCGACATCCAAAAAAATCCGTCAACATAACCGAATCCGTGAATATCTGCTCCGCTCCACATCCGACAAAAAAAACGTGGATGAGAATATAAAAAATGTATTATGCGCTCCGATCCAATCCGCTTTCATCCCTAGTCCTTGCCCTCATGGAGATTAAGGATTAGGAGCCAAGTGACAGCTTCGCAATCTTCTTGACCAACAAATAAGTGAAGGCACGTTTTTGGGTTATCTTAAGCCCATTTTCATCTTTGGTTAAGAAATTAATGGTGGACCTCGCGGCTGGAGCCACAAGCTGTATCTTTTTAGCCGTTCGACTATCATCAATGCTATTTCTCAGGCCACGTTCGGAACAAGAATTTTCACTGGAAAAACAAAATAAGAAATGCAAAACAGAGGAAAGAAACGCAAGCAGCGAGTTTGAAACCACGGAAACACCCGTTCCTCTGGAAGTAAAAGCGTCTCCAACGGTATACGTAAAATTGAACACCTAAAATTTATTTTAGATACAGGAGAAAGAAGATTTTTAGCAAATCCGTATATCTTTCTCCAATAGCAGATCTAAGAGTTAGATACCTAAAATAAATTACAGATATCTTCCGCTACGATTATTTATAGAATATGCGAGACACATAAAATATTGTAAAAATTACATAATCCATCAAGGTTCTTTTTGCAAAACCTTCTTATTCTTATCCTCTCGCACCCAGAGTGTCAGCGGTGGCAGCGCTCGTCGGACGCGTGCGGCAGTTCCAACTCTCCCGTGCGGTGCTGGAGCTCGGTGGACGCGCGCTCCCGCGCCCTCCCGATGGTGGCGGCGCGGGAGCTCAGGGGGCATGCGCTCCCAATGGCGACGACGCTCGCCGGCCACACATGACAGCGTCTGCCCCTCCCAACGGTGGTGGCGCTTGCCTGTCGGGTGCGTCAGGGCCCACCACCTCCCGGCGACGTGTTTTTTCTTTCTTCACGTAAGGCAACTCAGCTGTGTCATCCATTGCTGAAGGGGAGGGGGACAATCAGGTTGACCGAGCTTTTAAGTCCGCGACCATGGTTTAAACCCTGCGGTGCCATTTCTTGCTAAAATTTCAAAGACGACATTGACCATGCGTATCATAGAGAGAACCTGATCCCTATGCATACAGGTGACGCGGGGCAAGGCTCTGGCCCTATAAAACAAAACCATGCTTGCTTGGCGACGATGGAGAAAACCTTGACGCGGGGCTAAGGTCTGGCCCTATAAAACAAAATCATGCTCGCTTGGCGACGATGGAGAAAACCTTGATGGATATACATGGTAACTAACCCAGCACATGGAAACTTATATTTTCTTTATCCTTCTTAATTTTTAGTTTCTACGTCATATATTCCTATGTTCAGAATATTTTTTTATATTTCCTTTTTGGACTTTCTCAATCCACTGTTTCATATATACCCTATTTCTTACGGGGTATGTGTTTTCCATTTCCAAATAAGTCTTCAGCAGTGCTCTTTGTCTGTATTCCCGTGTTTTTCTTTTCTGTTTTTCAAATAAGCATTCAACAATGCTCTTTGGCCTGTAATATTCAAATAATTTTTCTCATAATACAATACAAAACGCTTCCGCATATTTCAAAAAAAGAATTTTATTATGGAATAAATTTTTGTATTGAGTTTAAGTATTTAAAAATGTATGAATGGATGTGTCTCTTCTTTTGCTACGTCTTATTATAATAATTATTTTGCGAAAATTTGTAATCATGGTTGTGTTTCGAAGATCACGTCCCGATAATAACAAAAAATTGAACCAGAAAATTTCTGATAAACGTCGTTACTTTATTAAACACCACATCCACTTACATAGCTTCTCTCAACCAGTAGAATCGAAGAAGCTTACTTTGACAAACAGTGTCACCAGCCAGCAGGTCCCTCGTCACATCCACATCACACATACGGTACACACAGCTCTCTCGTACGGAGAGCCATCGCCATACATGTATCCGCCGCTCTTTATTCCTACTACGTACGCCTCTACGTACACACCGAGACGTACACATATATACACGCACGTGCGTATATACAGGTGTATATACGAACGAAACAAGCAGCGGTATGTACTAGGTCAATGACGGGTGGGTCCCTGAAGCGGAGCCACGTACGCCCCGGCCGGCCGGTGACACGTAGACCCTTTTATTATTCGCTTGTGCGCCACGCCATGCGCGTCACACCACCTGGAGGATGGCATCGGCGGCCACCGTCTCCCAGCCGCGGCCGCCGTGGCGGCGGCGGCACTCGCGCATGCACCGCTGCTTCTCGTCGTGGTCGCGGTGGTGCTGGCACTCCTGCCTGCAGGGGTAGGGGTGGTTGTCCTCCTCGACCTCGTCGGCGTCGCGGCGGCGGCAGCCCTCCCGGCGCTCGCACTGCTGCACGCACCGCCGCTGCATCTGGCGGTCGCCGGCGTGGCGCTGCTGGCACCTGCTCTCGCACCGGTCGGCGCAGTAGCTGTCCGCCTGCTCGCCGTCGGTGTCGTCGCGGCCGCCCTCCTGGCGCTCGCGCTGCTGGCACTGCTGCAGGCACCGCTGCTGGCCTCGTCTGCCAGTCGCTGTGGCGCTGGCACTTCCTCTCGCACCGGCCGCCGTGGCGCTCCTCCTCGCGGCGGCGCTGGCATGCCTCGACGCAGCGCTGCCTGGTGTCCGGGTCGCCGTGGCGCTCGCACTGCCCACCACGCGCCGCCGCCCCCACTACTACCCTTCCCCATGGCCGCCTCGCCCCCTCTGGCTACCAGCTACCGATCACTGCTAGCGACCGAGGAGTGATGGGATGAGGATGATGAGATGGTGTGGATGGCCATGGACGAGCACGGGGCGAGGTATTTATACACGCCAGCTCTGAGGGAAGCCGGGGACTCGACGTACGCGGCGCGCGCGCGCGTACGTGTCTCGACGCCGCCGATGAACGGGAGGACATGTACACGGACGTGGCGAGGCGCATGGCGACGTGGCGCGCGCGGCGAGCGGGGCCGTGGGCGTGGGCGGCGTGGGGGTATTAGTGTGAGTGAGCTTGCGTTCGACCGACGGCCGAGGTGGCGAGCGGCCGCGGTGCTCCACGTGACCGGCGGGGAGTGCTTGCATTGCCATTGCCTGCCTGCTTGGGACTTGGAGTGTTCGCAGGTTGCCGGGCGGTGGGGTAGGTGAAGGCTGTCGTTTTGGGGAGGCCATGCATATGCATCGGATGAGCATAGCCTGCACTGCACGCATGGGGACTGCGGCCGTTCCGTGATGCTACCATTGTCGTCGTCGCGCGCAGCTCATCGCCCACACTGCGGTTTACTAATTACTATTACTAGGCTTCGAATTAAAATCTGCTGCGCGGTTTAATTATTCGGTTTGCTATATATGCGGTCTACACATGCATGCATACTCGCTCTACACACACCCTTTCGCGTGTCCATTTCGACGATCTAAAAGGTATACACCAACCTTACCTATTAAGGATTATGTAACACATGTATTTTTGTTATAATAAAGTTATTAAGCTATCACTATCACATGGAAAAAACTGAATGTGTTCGTGTATATGGCATGTATATCAGTAAAATTGCATCCACACCACGGTCAAGGGAGGGAGATGGTGTCCATGACTTTTTGTTGGTGTACGTGTTCCATATCCCAACTCCGTCCTCTACTCTTCTCTTTTCTGTCTGTGCAATCCATATAATCTCTCTCTTCTTTACACCCTCTTAAAATTATTAGAGCAACTCCAACCATAGCACCCAAATCCGGCCATCCAAATATTAAATGAAGGCTACCTCTGTTTTTAAGGGCCACACAACTTGTTCCAACTTCAGTAATAGTCCCTAATAATAGATGACTCTTTATAGATCCCCAGAAATAGAGGGTGAGGAGATAAATTTGGAGGCATCCCAAAATAGGGGCTAATAAATTAAATTTGAGTTGGCGGCTTGCTTAGAGAGTCTGTTGGAGTTTGATCTTAGCAACCAAAACCATCAATAGATTAATAAATAATATAAAGAGTGGACCAACTTGTAACTATTTGCAATATATGGACAAACAATAACCTCTCTAAAACCAAATTACCATAATAATAACCTAGAAAACCAAATTACCATAACAAATATACATACATTAATGAGAATATACATGGACCAGGGGGCATTGCCCCCTTGTTCACCGTACCAACTTTGTCCCTATGTTTACTACTGGTAGGTGCGTACCGCCAATGTCCATATAAAGACCATAGTTATAATCCACAGGGGTGTTACTACCAAATTAGTAAGTGCCAACACTATTGCTAAAAAGTTACGGTCATCGTAGTCGAATAAGGGACTTCTACGCGGCTCATATTATTTATGTGAAATAAGAGTGTGACTTCTAAGCTATTACAACCTGAAAACTATCTATATAATTAGTTGGAAATACTGATTTCTTCGAGCTTTTGAGGTTAGCATATACATGATATAGATTTTCCTGCACAATACAACATTGCAAAGCTCGAAAAAATCATCCTCCAACCAATGCACATACCTCCACTAGAATTTTGTACTAATTACGTTCTATTTTCTCGTAAAAAAGACTATTCTATTTATTACAAGAATGCTGGTAAATTGGGCCATTTTGTGGACGTGATTTGCTATGTTATCTTGGTTTATACGTTATTGTTACCCATGCATTGCATATGTCTTTATGGCATTCAAGCTGTTTCACATGTTATTCTTTTGTTTAATGAAACACTACCAGGGTCGTGTTTGTTTGGGGTGGAAAAAATTTTCCACCCCGTTTGACCAATAATTAAGGGTATTGAATAAAGTCCGTTTACAAAACTACATTCACACCATCAGATTAATTCATGAGACAAATCTAATAAGGCCATTGACCGCACTATTAGAGGATGGTTACTGTAGCATTACTGTAGTAAATCATGGACTAATTAGACTCATTAGATTCGTCGCGTAAAGTTACACCAATCTCTAAAAATGTTTTGTAAATAAACTTCATTTAATACTCCATGATTTTCTTTAGAAATATATTTTCAAATGGAAAGAAACACGCCCCTGATCCTCTGGTTTTTCAACTTTTTTTTAATGATCATGGATCATGATGCTTTGCTCCGGCGCAGCCAATGAATCAACTACCAACGGCTAATGAATCTCGGCCATCCAAGCTCCCATCCGACGGCTGAAATAAACGCTAGCCGCCCAACCCGCCCTCCCAATGGAGGCGCGCGCGTGCCCCCACCACCTGCGCCAACTCCGCGCCGCCCTCCTCCGCCGCGGCCACCCCATCCCGTCACCGCCGGCGGCCCACCCGGACCCCGAACGGGCCCACCTCGCCGCGATCCGAGCCGCCGCCGCCTCTGACCCCCTCCTCGCGCTCGCGGCCTGCGCGTGCCTCCGCCACGCCGGCCTGCCCCCGCCGGGGCCGCGCGCGCTCCCCGCCCTGCTCCGCTCCGCCGCTCGCTGCGATGGGGCCGGGGCGTACGTGGCGGGCGCGCACGCGGTGGCAGTCAGGGTCGGGGCGTTGGGCGACGGGTTCGTCGGGACCGCGCTCGTCGGGGCGTACGCGGCGTGCGGGCGCGTGGGGGACGCGCGGATGGTGTTCGACGGGATGCCCGTAAGGGACGTCGTCGCCTGGGGTGTCATGCTCGATAGGTAACGCGCGCTTGGATCGAACATCTTTTCCTGCACGGCTGTTTGCGATCAAAGATGGATTCTTACTAAATTTGGTCGGTCCGCCCAATGCACTATCTGCACAGTTTACCGCCTTCTGTATTTTGCATAGGAAAAATGCTGCATGGGTAAAAATGGGAATGAGTCAAGAATCTTATTTTATTTTCCCCCTGCTTGCCATAATTCTTTATTGGAGCAAGGAGCAACTAGCATGTTCTGAGGTTCGGAACACATTGGATCAGGTCAGATACACATTGGATGGAAAATTGTAGTCAGGCTGTCTTGACAGTAATGTAGTAATGCCTCAAATCATTTATGAAAGCTGCATCAGTTGTGAAAATTTTCTATGTTTTTGAACAAAATTTGGTAAGTTGCAAGGTGATGCGCTTAAAAGGACCTTCTTCTAAGAAATGAATAAACTTTGTCCAGTATCCATATGAGTTAAATACTTGAGGAATGGCTTATCATGGTCCAATATTTAGTTTCATAAAAGATGTCTATTTAGCATGCTGCAAACATGAACTCTAGGTACTTTCAGATAATATAATTCCTTGTAATGTAGCCATCCTTTTACATAGTTCAGAAAAAAATAAAGTAAGTAAATATCCATTTAGGCTCCATTTTGCATGCCACATGGTAATTGCACTTTTTACTGCACACTGTTATAGACCTTTTTAATATCATTTGGCAGTTATTGTCAGACTCGGAACTACAAAGCAGCCTTGCTTCTGTTTGCTGAGATGAAGAGATCTGGAGTTGTTCCTGACCAGTTGATCATTGCTACTGCTCTATCAGCTTGTGGGCATATAGGACATTGGAGAACTGGCAAAGCCATCCACTCATATATGTTGGTGTCAGACATTCTCATCAATCCTCACCTCAGTAGTGCTCTCATAAACTTGTATGCTAACTGTGCCCAAATGGATATGGCAGAAAAGCTATACTATGGGATGCTGAGGAAAGATTTGGTATCATCAACTGCCATGGTTTTTGGATACGCTAAGAACAGAAAAGTTGAGGTTGCTCGCTCTATATTCAATGGAATGCCAGAGAAGGACGTGGTGTCATGGAGTGCTATGATATCAGGATATGCTGAAAGTAACCAACCTAATGAAGCATTGCGTTTATTCAATGATATGCAAGAGCATGGTGTCAGGCCTGATGAAGTTACTGTGTTAAGTGCCATATCTGCATGTGCCAATTTAGGTTCCCTTGATAAAGCCAGATGGGTCCACTCTTTCACTGAGAATAATGGTTTGACTAGGACATTGCGCATTTGCAATGCTCTTATTGATATGTTCGCCAAATGCGGGGATATAATTCTTGCTTTCAATATCTTCAACAAAATGCCTCACAAAAATGTTATCACCTGGACAAGTATGATAGCTGCTTTTGCTATGCATGGTGATGGAAAATCTGCCTTAGTTCTTTTTGAGCAGATGAAAAATGAAGGTGTTGAGCCCAACAAAGTAACGTTTCTGAATTTACTTTATGCTTGCTGTCATGCTGGTCTAGTTCATGAAGGTCGTTTATTGTTTAGATGTATGGTTCAAGAATACAGGATTGAACCCAATCATGAGCACTATGGTTGTATGGTGGATCTTCTGGGAAGGTCTAAACTTTTGCAAGAAGCAGTTGATCTTATAGAGTCAATGCACTTAAGGCCCAATGAGGCTATCTGGGGATCTTTGTTAGCAGCATGCTGGATGCATGATGATCTCAAGCTTGCTGCATTTGCTGCAAAGAAAGTTTTGGAATTGGATCCTAATCATGATGGAGCATCTGTGCTTTTATCAAAGATATACATGAAATCCGGCAGTTGGAATGATGGTGAGGAGGTGAGGGTAGCAATGAAACTCCATGGGGTCACAAAAGAAACAGGCTCCAGTTGGATGGAGCTGATTGACCCTAATTATGGGTTTGCAGCTGGAGGTGGGAAACATCCAGTAAGCAATAGGTCCTGAAGATCGATGACAAAGTAAATTGATTTGTGAGATGAAGATATTAGAGAAGCTGTTCTGCTGCACAGGGAGAACCTTGTGATTTCTTTCATCCATGTAATTTCAGGTGTGGGACATGGCAACTTGGCAACAAGTAGCACAATTTTGTGTGGACTGCCGCTTATTTGTGAAGCTAGTCTCAGAGTCCCACAGGTCAGAGATAATGCTGTGTGATTGGACTCTTTTGCAATTTAACGTATGGGTATGGCTGTTCTAGAGGATTTGGTGAACTATGCTTGAAGGTAATTAACTTATCCTCCACAGTGCGTTGTAGCCAAATTTTCCAATTTGTTACTGTGCTTGAAGGTAATTAACTTATCCTCCATGTTATTTGTAAATTAATAATTTTGACATGACGCATGTTGAGTACAGAAGCCAAGTTTCTGAACATGGTAGTGCTGTGACTTTGTAGAAAGTAAAGATGCTTCCTCCTCAATAAAGAGAGTGTGAAATTCTAATGACCTGAATCTCTCTCTTATCGACTTTCCGCACTTCTTTTGATGTAGGCATATAAAAGAAGTGATTTGGTTCTCCCTTCTGTTCCATGTGCCATGTTGCATATGGTATCAGACTTTTTATATGCTGTCTATATGGAGTTATACAATAATAAGTTTTACAATGAATTGAATTCCATTTGGAGCCACAAGTTCATCTAGACTGACGGTGGCTTGTTTTACCAGCTTAACATTTTTGTTCCATTTCTTTGATATATTCTCACAAGTTCATTTAGAGCCTACCGTCTGTAACCGGAAGGTCCCGGGTTCAAGCCCAGCCTCTGCACATTTGTGCGGGTAAGGTTTGGGCGCTATTATAACCCTTCCCCAGACCCCGCACGGTGCGGGAAGCCTACGGCACTGGGTACGCCCTTTTATGCCTACCCCAACTAGCTTGGGACAAAAGGCTATGTTGTTGTTGTTGTATTCTCACAAAACACTTCTCCAGTTAGTTGCTGACCTCACTTATATGTTACATTTGTATTCCTCTCACTCGATAAGCATCATGTTGACCTTAAAGTCATCATGCAGTACTGATTTAATCTACCAACTGACTGTCTATTTATATTTGTAATTGAGTGTTTATATAATCTCTGTGACAATAGAAGGCTAACTATGGATTTTCTATTGTTCAAGGTTCTTTCACAGGATCTATCACATGAGAGATGAAACAATAATATCCTGATGGATCATCTGTATCTGTATGATGGTCTTTTGAAGCAATGGACTTGATATTTGATCAAGCTCATGCGATAGCTCTTTGCGCATACCCTTTTTGGTTGACAGGAGACCTGGACAAGCTTGAAAATTGTTATTGAGAATGTCATCTCGCTTTGCATGGGAGGAAAAATTAGAGTCCCTCCTGTATCTCTTAAGGTGAGAGATTTGGGGCAGTGCTGCACGAAACAAGTGTTGCCTGTGATACCAGAGCTGTGTGTGTAGTGAATACTCTTGTGGCAAGTACTCTCTTCAGGAGACAACATCGCAGATCTTTGATGAAGCAATATTCATGCAAGATGATAGTTTGGGATGACATCAGATGCACAGTGGCATATCTAGTTCCATGAGAAAATTGAATGAAGTTGTGCACGGTTCATGGTTTCCAACTGGATAAAATTGAGGGATCCAAAGTTCAGCTTGCCATAGGTGCTGAACATTTTTGCGATCAGACCTATATACACAGCTTCAAAACTTGCAATACCAACACAAGCGATACCAAGCAAGCTGACGTGCTGTGGTCAACTGGATGGTATGGGATGAATTTCAATGGAACATGGCAGTCTATTGGGTTCAAGTTGGGCATGGTTCAGGTTTCCCACTGCCGATCTCCAGAGCTGAAATCTGCAGCGAAGAATTCTGGATGGAAGTTCAGAAAAAGAATGAATATATTGAGATGAATTCACCTTGGATGAAGTTTATTCTGGTTTGTCCAGCCTGGACCTTCTGGGAAGTGCCTGAAATCTCAGGGATCGAGTTGGCCTATGAGCTCTGAAGGCACTTACAAATGTTCTTGTTTGTAAGTTAGATGCATGGCCTGTGAGAAGTGCTGAACGAGCTATACAGTCATGCCTAGGAGTTGTACGTCTGGTTAGGAACAAAGATCAGTAGTGTCAACTTTTTAACGGGAGCAAACATGATCCATGTACCAAAACCAGAGTATAACTTGACTTCTGGTCATGCAATGCACGAATGCTCTGTAATATTTACACTTGCACCTGATTAAGATTCTGAGTTTCTGACCTACTTTTACCTCAACGTATCTCCTGAGATGAGAATACTGGACAGATTTTCGTTCTCATTTAGTGAAATGACACAAAAAAAATTTATAATTACATGATGCCAACATGTTCCAAACATGGTAATCTCAACTTCCTATCGACCTGTAATAACATCCTTTAACATACTCCTATGTGCTTGTCCCACTAACACACTATTCTGATAATCTAATCAAAGTAGATTGCCCCGTCGAGAGGTCCGACGACCCAGACTAGACGGTGGCCGCCCACCACAGGAACGCGACGCCGACGAACAGCCGGAGCAGCGCTTCTTGAGGGCTCGCTCCGGAGGTCGGTGCCGGCGGTGGTGACGGAGAGGTGAACGACGGCGGTGCTCCCGACGACCCTGCGGCGATGCCACAAACCAAACCTTCTCAGAACATCATCGATTAGTTTCATCAGGGGCAACTAGACCTGTACGTCTGTATGGGTGAAACAATGCAATGGTTGCTAGGTCTCGGTGGCGGCATGCAGAAGGTTACCTGAAGGCGACGGCGGACAGGCGGTTCCGGTGGCCGGAGGCTGCGCCGGCGTGTCCTGCGGTCGCGCGTAGGGAGGGAGCACCAGCCCTTGCACTGCAACACAACAAAAAAGAAATTAACAGCCGACGTTATTGCAGGAATTGCAGAGCTTGTCGGAGAACGTCGGAGGTGAAGATGATGACGAGAGGGCTCCGGGCGCGGCGGCCGGCGGCTGGCTACTTACTGCTGCAGAGCTCGATGGGCGGCGCGGGCTGGCCGCAGGCGGCGGGGATCCGGAGCGCGTCGGATACGTTGACGTCGTACCCGGTGGCGCGCCCGAACGTGCCGTCGGCGACGTAGCAGAGGCAGAAGGCGTCGGCGTCGAAGGCGGCCTCGTACGCGGCGCAGCAGGCGGGGGAGGGCGCCGCCGCGCCGCCGAACAAGAAGCTCTCGCACTCCATCAGGGCGGCCAGCGACTCGCCGCAGTACTCCTGCGCCGTATGCACCGGCGCGGGCACGACCACCGTGGCGAAGGTCGCGAGGAGGAGGAAGAAGAGGGGGAGCTTGCGAGACGACGCCATGGGAATAGATTGGAATCTAGCTTGGAGAGGCTACGTTTTGCATGGTATACGGTGCCGTGACATATCTTATTTATAGTCAGGATTTAGAGCTTTAGATTCAGACATATATTGAGTCCAGGAGGAATAAATGGGTGACAGTTTGGAAGTGCAGGATTTCGCGTCGTGCAAGAAACAGACAAACTTGGCGCCTATTTCATGTCTCTCTGGCCACGTCATGAGAAAAGAAAAATCCTCAACAAAAGATAATCACCGTATTACATTCTTATATATTTTTTTATGTTGCAATCGGAATTAGTAGCAAAATTTTGCCAGAAAAACCGCATCATGCATGCGTGCTATCCAAAATGCCATACTTTATCTGTTCTTAAATATATTTGACTATTATTCATTCGTTCGACTATCTTATTCTTTTCAAAAAATATTTATGCAAATATAAATATTTATGTCTGGGATCCCCTTGCCATTGGTAGCGATCCCCTTGCCATTGGTAGGGCTACGTTTGGAGGGTTTGAGTCGTTGAAGTAATTCTGTTGTCATTTAAGATGTCATCTCACTTCGCATGGGAGCAAGATTAGATCCTCCATGTACGGTGATGTCACAACCCAGGGCTTAATAGGATTGATAAGAATACTCGTACCAGTAAGTTGCAACTTCTTTTCTGGAAGCTCATCTTTAAAGAACTTTTGGGTTAAGTATGTTTGGCCCGGAGCAATTTAGAGACGGGTGACCAACCGAGAAGTTCTTCCCGGATGCGCACAAGCGAGAATAAAGTGTGCAGAAAAGACTTGTGATGGTCCATGAGGGACAGTCTTGAGGTCCTAGAGAAGCTCATCTCTAAATAACTCCGCGGTTAAGCGTGTTTGGTCCTAAGGATAGTCTTAAGGTTCTAAAGAGCTGCCAGGTGTAGGTGGACCCGGTCTCGGGGAGGCGGGATGTTACGGGTGAGAAGAAAGGTAAGATAAGATGAGTGATTTATCTTTTTTTCTACTTATTGCATGCTAGAAATCCTAACTTTTATGCTTAGTAAGCTCGGCTTATATTCTACATGAAACAATGGTTCTGTTTGGCACTGCTTAAAATAAAAAATAACTCTTTTTTTTCTAGCTTCCTCTAGCTGCGGCTTAGTGGAGAAGTGGATGCAAAAGAAAACACTCACCCATTTGGCAGTGAAGGAAGTCTCGCAAGTGGACTTGCATTGGTTGCACTTCACAGAGTGGAACAAGACTTTCCGAACTTGTGGGCTATCATCTACCTGCTATATGTTGCAAATACATATTTTAAACATGATTAATAATCTCTGTCTCTACTATTTCTACTTATCTATATAACCTATATAATTGGTACCCACTATCAAGTCATGGTTGGATTTCTCTCAACATGCAACCATTCCACGTCATTATCCACTATGCGTCATATCACTATCCACTATAAGCCATGTCATCATTCACTAGACCATCTATTTATTCTTCAATCGATTTTCTATGGCCACATTTTTGTGAGTATGTCACACCCGGTTTTAAAGGCAAAACCAGATGCATCTCATATGTGCGCCAGGATCAGTTTACACGCATATGGTAGACGTCACAAGTGAATATCCATAACCATGCATAACGAAAGAGTATTAAAGTGCATTTATTACAATCTCAGAGTTGACACAAATGTCATAGCGGAAGACTTAAATAAACGTTCATCTAACGAAGCAAAAGTGACTCCAACTCCACAGGCGTTGACTGGGGGAGACTCGCCTAGAACTCCTCAAAATCAGTAGTGAAATCCTCAAAATTCTCCCAATCTGAGCAACATTCCGGGTGTGGTCGATGCAATATAAATAAACAACAAGCGTGAGTACATGCCGTACTCAGCAAAGTTTGGAAATAAATGACATGCAAGGCTTTATAAAGTGGGTAGCTGAAAGGCTAGCTGCATTAAGCACTTTTAGTTGGTCAAGTTTTATTAAGCAACTATTTACTAGCAAATACAAGTATATACCAACCACAATTAAATAAATAACATAACCCAACAAATTCAGGTAACCACAGTTTAGGTCATATTCAAGTAAAATTATTATGTAAGGGTCAAGGCCGCTCTTGACCGTGAGCACGACTGTTATAACAGTTTTACACTCTGCAGATGTTGTACACTTTCACCATAAGCCGTGATTCCCATTGCCGAAGCATGCACCCGTCCCACACCATGTGGACCGAATACTGAGTTTCACTATGAGACCTTTACAAAAGCACTCTAATAAATGATAGCCCGCTAAGGTTTCCGGTTCAGAAGCAAAGCATAACCCTCCCTAATGAGGTCTAACTCTTACCAAAGCCCACAGCTCAAGAGGACCGAGCTATACCCCGTCAACCGCCGCCCCCCATGCCCCTTCTGAGTAAAGCTACCACAAACTAGAGCACCTAATTAGTCGGTCAAAGCCAGAGCCACATGGCACTCATGGTTGTACTGTTTTTCCGGGTGGTTCTCCATGTTCCAATTAAAAGATGTGATCTTATCCATTAATTGATTAAAAGGCAGTAATGGAACATAGAGTAGGGGTTTCATTTAACCAATCCCAGTTGAGCAAGCTAAGCATCATCTACCATCAAAATTAATGAAGTACCCCAAGCTACAAGGTATGGTAAAGGAGACTAGGAAATCCTTAATGGGACCCAACAATATTATTGCAAGCGATAAATAACAGTGTAATTAAAATGCATGTCATTCAGGTACAAACGAGTATGATCAATGAATACTTGCCTTCTTCCCAACCCTGCTGCTGCTCAAAGTCTTCAATGACCGGATCTTCAAAGCTCTCCTCGAATGGTACGTTTCCTATACGCATCACACATTCAAATGCAAAGAAACAATACAATAAATAAGAAACAGTACACCAAACAATTCCAACACAAGAAAACAACAGCACAAAACTAATCTACGCGTCACCACGAACGCGTGAGCGCGAGAATCACTAAAATCGGAGTTAAAACGAGAGAGATATGGCTTTTCTAAGGTTTAGGGACTTGCTGGCAAAGTTTTAAAAGTTCCAGGGGCTTAACTGCGAAAATCCGAGGGCTAAAACATAATTTTGTATTAAACTACGAGGGTTTTTATGTAAAAAGACAAAACTTGGACCTCAGGCGCAATTTTAAAACTTGCAGGGGCTAAACCGAAAGAAAAAGGACTTAATTTGAAATATTTTTGAACTGCTCAGGACCGCGGGTTGATTTTCAAATCTTGGAGGGCCTTTTTGAAAAATCTCCAGGTTGACCGGTATGTCGCGGGGATTGACTTGGAGCTCGGGACAAACTCGGCCGTTGGATCTCGATCCAACGGTCTGGGATTGATCGGCGGGGAGTCTCGCCGGCAACAGGGGTCGACGGCGGCGGCGTGATGCGAGCTCGGCGGAGCCTCGCCGGAGCGGCGCGGATACCGGGCTAAAGGCCACCAATCCGAGCGCGGACCACACGAGGAGCAAGAGGCGACGATGGCGAGCTGACCCCGGTGACCCTCGGCGATGGAGAAGCTTCGATGGCGGCCGGCGACGAGAGATGGCGGACGGCGGAGCTCCTGGATCCACGGCGAGCAAACCAGGTCGGGTCACGGCCAAAAACCGAGCAAGAAGGCGCTGGAGAGTTTCGGGGCTCCAAGGCGAACCTCCTGGAGTGCTTCACGGCGAGTGCGAGGCCCCGACGACGAAGTTCGACGGCGGCGACCGAGAGCTCGGCTCGGCGGCGGCGCAAACAGGCGGCTAGGGTTGCGAGTGCGGCTAGGTTTGCGGTCGATTGATTTGGAGGAGAGAGGTTGGGAGCGGCGGCGGCCTTTATAGGACACAGGGCAGCTCGGGTCCACGCCTTGGCGTGCGTGCCATGGAGACGGCTGCGGCGGCACGGCCAAGCCCGGGTTGGACTCGAGCTCGAGTCCGGCTCGGGGAGGATAGAGCTGACGCGTGGGCCCCACGCGTCAGTGAGAGATGGTGGGGGAAGAAAGGGAGCGGGCCGGCGCGGACGACCTGGGCCGAAAGAAGGATTGGGCCGGAGAAAGGGACAGGCCGGCTGACCGAGGAGAAAAAGAAAAGGGGGGCAAAGATAGACCGGGCCAAAAGTTGGAGATGCAAAACGAACTCGACAGAAAACAACTATTCTAAACCTCAAACAAATTCAAATTAAATTCGAGTTTAAACAGAATTTAAATTCCAACTTAATTGAACAGCAAGCAAAAGACAAATGCAACAGCATGGATGCATCAACAACTTATTTTTGACTAAAATCATTTAATATGATATTTAAATTGAAAAAAAGGCTAGAAATTCCAATTAAATCACAGAAAATTTATTTAAGCCTTAATAAATCCTAGAAAAATTCAGAGAGTTGATACAATTTAATTGTGATGAATTTTAGGGTGTTACAGAGTAGCAATTACAAATTACAGGAGTAAAAATTATATGTATGATCAGTCATACTTCCATGTATAATGTTTACTAAAGAACGTTGCAATACAATCACTTTGGTGTTTATACTTTCACATTTCACTTTAAAATTTTGTTTAACAAATTCCCGCAGCAACGCGCAGGGTATCATCTAGTATTATAATAAAACAATGATCGATTGGTTGGTCCTTGGTTCTCTCGATGCCGACATGTGGTTCTCTACCACCGTAGTCACAGCTGCCGCGTACACTAGAGCTCACCAATTCACTGGCAACTTTGCTTCCCATCTGACCTTGATGAGGTGTGCAAGACGCAGCCTCACGCCCACGGAGCGAGAACGATGGAGACTGGGGCAGATAATTCAAGATATAGATATATACTGTACCAATCAAGAGATAATAAGAATGTACAGTAAGATCTTGGATCCCATTAATTTCTGGGACTAAAATTTACTCCTTCCATTCTGAAAAAACTAACGCTTAGGACAGCGACACGGTCTTCAAAACACAACTTTGACATCTTGTTATTATAAACATATTTATCAAAGAGTGATATATGTATATTTTTATGAAAGTATTTTTCAAGACAAATCTATTCATGTAGTTTTCACATTTGCAAACTTAACAACTTAATTTATATTCCCAATGTTTGACCCAAACATTGTCCTAAATGTCAGTTTTTTTGGAATGGAGGGAGTAGTAGGGACTAAAAATCGTTGGAGGAAGGGACTAAAAGATATTCAAGGCTATATAAAAAGACTAATTTGTCCCTCCTTAACTGCCCCCTCCCCTCCTGTTGGCGTGTGGTGGGGTCCATAAGGGTAGGAGGTGACTTTTGATCCATTTAATCCCATTTAGCAACCCCATAAGACTAACGTGACTAAACCATTTAGTCCTCTTTTAGTCCTTGTGTTTGGTACTTTAGGAACTAAATGAGACTAAATGATCTAGTCTATGTGATCCCCGGCCTGGAGGCTGCAATGTGCAGACTATAGAGCTTTGCTGGTTGGATTGCAATGGGCTGCTTGCTCCTACCACATTGGCCATGTTTAGTTCCAAAAAATTCTCTCTCCAAACTTCACTATTTACCTATCACAACATTAAATATAGATAAATAAAAACACTAATTATATAGTTTTAATGTACACGACGAGACGAATCTTTTGAGCCTAATTAGATCATGGTAGGATAATGTTTACCACAAACAAACGAAAAATGCTACAGTGCATTACAGTGTCTGATATAACTTTTATACCAACTTTTCGCCCCATCACTAAACACCCCCATTGATTCATTCATTGAATGGATTAAATAAAGACCGACATAATACAAACTTTTATTGTGTGGGAGTTATACTCCGGTACTCCTTCCGTTATTTTGTTACTTCTACGGTTATCATCAACCTATACATTCCTTAACATAAGTATGTATCTGTTTTTCCTAATAAAATAAGAAAAAATACTAATAAACCAATAATAAACGCGCCGTCGTCGGGCGTCGACTCAAACTTGAAGCCATACAAGGATCTAGATGATGGAACACACGACCGCGACGGCGACGAGCAGCAGGCTGATTAGCTCCGGTGACGAATCACCCCTCGCTTTGGAGGTTGCCGGCGGCGGCGTGGTGGATGTCGGCGGTGCTGCTGACGATCCTGCGGCAATGCAGAAATTAAACCAAACGCTCTCAGAAGATCAATCGGTTTCAGCTGGAGCAACCCAATGCACGTACGTCTCGGCGACGGAGGACAGTTACCTGATGGCGGCTGCTCCGTCGTCATCGGTGCGGCCGCTGTGGCCGGATGCTTACCTGATGGCGGCTGCTCCGTCGTCGTCGGAGCGGCCGCGGTGGCCGGAGGCTGCGCCTTCGTCGTCGGAGCGGCCGCGGCGGCCGGATGCTTCGCCGGCGTGCCCTGCGCCTGCCCGTAGGGAGGGAGCTCATGCTCTGGCATTGCAAGACACAATCAGAACAGAAAAAAAACACTCGGTCCTGGTTGCACGCGTCGCGGATCGACGCCGGAGGTGAAAACGATGACCGGAGTTGTATGTACTTACCTTCGCACCAGAACCCGATGGGCCACGGCTCGGCCTGGCCGCAGATGTCGGGGATCCGGAACGAGTCGCCGGTGGCGTTTGCGGTGCTGTAGCCCTTGGCGCGCCAGAAGGTGGCGTCGTCGAGGTAGCAGAGGCACAGGGGCTTGGCGGCGTAGGCGGCCGCGTACGCCGCGCAGCACGCCGGCGAGGGCGCCGCCGCGCCGCCGAACAGGAAGCTCCGGCACTCCCTCGTCAGCCGGGCCAGCGAGCCGCAGTGGTGCTCCTGATACGCCTCCGCCTCCGCCGGCGGCACGGGCAACGCCGCCGCAGCCGCGGCGAGGAAGGCCACGAGAGCGGCGGCGGCGGAGAGAATCGGGAGGAGCTTGCGAGCGCGACACGACGACGCCATGGCTGGGGATCGATCGCTACGACGTGATCTCTTTTGCTTGGTACGGTTCCGTGCCATTAATGAGCCCCATTTATAGCCAGGATTTAAGGTCTTTCATACATACGGAGTAGAATCTTTGGAATGCACATTAAAAGGGGAGGGAAGTTTTGCATTTGGAATTGAAGCGCAGGATCGGACTTCACGTCGCGCAAGAAACAGCGCCTAAATTTCATGTCTTTAATTTTTCGCCAGATCACATCGCCTCTCCTTGTATTCCGGGAGGGCAAGAGCAAGGCTTGGATCCGAGGGTTTGAGTTTAGGAAGGGCTGGCGTGTTTCCTTGCAGACTGACTTTTGTGCCACGGGCCGCATGTGCCCCCCTCTGTTCTGCCCTCAGATACATTTTCAATGGCCACGATCGTGGGGAGTTAACAGACTCTAACGCTGTGAGAGATAAGCCAAAAGCTTCTCATGTGGCAGCGCACATGAGGGGGAGAGAGAAGTGGAGAGAGATGGCGAGCGCCTGCGGGTCCTCAGCGCAGCCGCGGGCGAAGGAGACGGCGATGAGGAGGGGGGGCAGCAGCCGCGGGCGGAGGAGGCGGCGACGACAGGATGAAGGCCGGTGGCGCACAACTGAGGATGTGTGATGGGCAGGTGCTCACTGGCGAGCATAGTCCATGTTCCCGCAGGCACATCGGTCCGGTCCTTCGATTTTTGTTTGCTTGAGTTTCTTTTTCTTCCGATCTGCATCTGATCCCCTCTCCACTCGAGCACTTGAAGGCTGGAGGTACGAGTCATCTGCTATCAGTCTCCAACTCTTCTTGGTTATCTATCTTTTTTTTTGATGGTTTCCCTCTTTCTTTTTTCCCCGTTTTTCTCCATGCTCTAGGTGAAACATCAATAATCCAGCAGTCATATCAGTGATAGCAGCAACATTGGTGTCAGATTGTTTCGTGTCAAAGCTCAAGCTCCAAGTCATCGGTTGATCTGTATATCCCTATTGTGTTCTTGTCAGATTGGTTGTGTTGGTTCTGGAGTTCATGGTTGATTCTTATCAAAATGATTTACGTTTCAATCCTAAATTTGTTTGTGTCTCAAAACGCAGATTCTTGTTTCTGTCAAAAGTCATTGTGTGTTATTCAGATTCATGCGAGATTGGCCTTTTGTCACATATTTGTTTCTCTCCAAACTCCAAATCACATCTTGCTGCGAGATTGTTTCATGTCAGATTGTTCCTCAGGAAAGTGGACAGAAGACATTTGTCAGATTATTCTTGAGGACAGCAGACATTTGTCATGAACAAAAAGAACCTTTGAATCAGTTTCCATCTTATTCCAAATTGCTTTAGAGTACAGAATGTCTGCTGGATCCGTGGATGCTGCCCATGTGAACCCTCTCTCTCCTAACGATGTTGGGGTGGGCACCCAATGTTTTCCGATTTCCTAGATAATTAAGATGCACGTCAGAGTCGCGGGAGGAAGGTACTGTACACAAGAGTGGTGTCGGCGGCGGTGGGGAAATGACTCGGCAGAAAGATAAAAGAACATTTCACTGAAAATGAATTTTTTATACTTAGTGCATATATTATATTGTGTTTGGATCTAGGTGCTAAAACTAAAAGGGACTAAATTTAGTCCTAAAAGGGGCTAAAGGTTCAAACACTAGAGACTAAAATGGACTAAAATGTTTTAGCACCCTTAGTACCCAAACTAAAATGGACTAAAAGGTGTATTTTCCAGGGGATGCCCCTCCTATTCTCTCTCCCATCCCGAAGCTAAAAGGGGCTGAGGGGTACTTTGGTCTTTGTGGATAGCATTAATAACACTTTAGTAAATTTTAGTACTAGGATCCAAACAGGGGTACTAAACTTTAGTACCTTCATTTTAGTCTCTTTGATTCTAGTCCTATGGATCCAAACAAGCCCTAAAGCAACTGAATTACAGAATGGTGATCCTCCAAAGAGGATCGAGTTACAACCAAATTCCTCGAACAGGGAATAGCGGACAACATGGACAATGGCATTGGCAAAAGGTAGCTCACCGGAGGAGACCTCGCTGTGCTGATGGTTTGAAGGGCCAAGGAAGTTTGCATGATCTTTCGTCTCCATCGAGGTATTAATATTGTTGAAATCATCAATGGAGTGTATGTACGTGGCTTCCTCAAAGTCGGGTGACTTACTGCTACGTCGGTGCCGGCGTAGACGTTATTGGTGTGTTAGCAGACCTTCTGGTTGCTGCAGACTCACACAGCGGTGGGGGCGGTAAGGGAGTCGAAGAGACGGCGATGATGAAGACGGAGTCGGTTTTGGTTTGGGCCAGAGCACCAGCACCGGTGGGAAGAAGGGGATTGGCCGGATTTGCCATGCACACGATCGGATCCACCTCCCCACCGGATCTACGGCGAGAAAGCCAACAACAGGGTCGACGACGAGCAGAATTAGGGCGAAGGAGGACGAGGATGGATCTAATCAAAGATATAGTGGGAATGATTTATTTTATTTGGACTCACCTTGAGGATGGCGGCGGCGACGACGACACCCAGGGTGCCGGCAAGGGAGCAAGGACCCGTTCGAGTAGCAACTAAAGACTAGGCTAGCTATACTAAGGACAAAGCGGGGCCAACCCACCTCCTCTCGCCACCGGCAGGACCGTTGGAGGGGAGAGAGAGGGGGGGCAGATATGGGGAGCTTGAGGGAGGGGCGAGGTTTGTATCATGCAAGTGGAGCCGGTTCGCCTGGTTCAATACCGCCGCGTTTTTGGTCCACTGAAAATGATTTGGTGCGCCTCGGTGGATCTAGTAACATGGAGCTCTAGCAATAGCTGAAGTGTGTAGGATAAAAATATATACTCCCTCCGGTTCAGTATTAGAAGTCGTTTAGGACAGCGACAAGGTCACCAAAGCACAACTTTGACTTCTTCTTTCTATAAAAATATTTCTTGAAAAGTTATATATGTATATTTTTATGAAAGTAATTTTCAAGACCAATCTATTTATATGATTTTTATATTTCCAAACTCAACGACTTAAATGTTATTCATGATTTATATTCTCAATGTTTGACTCAATCCTTGTCCAAAACGACTTCTAATACTAAACCGGAGGAAGTATAAGTGTAAATATAGTTGTTGAATATCCCCTCTGCCCCCATATTATGGTTTACTATTAATTTTTGTGTTTAACGTTTGACTATATTTATTCAAATATTTTCTACGTACTTTATCATCAAAATTATTCTGAACATGACTTATATTTTTGTATATTTATATTTTTACTAAGATAAATGGTCAAATATAATTATTTAAAATTAAGAGCGAATAAAAATTTGGATTGGAATGCGTATAGGAGAAGATAGATATCTAAGAATCGAGCAACCCGTATGCGTCATTTAATTGGTTAGCGTTCTAGACACTTCTCCACTTAATTATAAAGGAAGATCAGCTGTACGTCATAATTTTATAAAAAACACTTAATATTTCTTCAAATTAATCCACGGTCCTTTATCATCTATAGTAACTTATGTAAAAAAAACCCCTAAAATTCCATGGAATTGGCCAATAGCCCTAGAATCACTTGAAAAGATAAATTTCTTTGTGCAATCTTCTCCCACCGTTCCACATGCATTGTCAAAATCTTCATTACGTCAACAAGGCAACAATTAACTAAGCGCCGACAGGTGGACCTCGCGTGTAGCCAGTGAGACACCAGGACTCCACCACTACGTATGGCACTTTGGTGGAACCTCGGATATACCTGCTCATAACCGGTCAACATGTGCATTGAAAGGAACACCAGGTGGCAAGTGATGTAAAACTTATTCAATCAAGAGCCTAAGCCAGAAATTAGTAGGGAAATGAACATGAATGTCATGGAGAGATACAACCGGTTGCGCCCCTAGAACCGAAGCTAGGTGCTCAGCCGATGCCAATCAGATGGATGAGCTCTCGATGAAGGAAGTGGAGCATAGTGTAGAGGATGAAAGGAAAGCAGAGAGTCCGACAGAGCGGATCTCAAGCTTTGAGTGCAGAGAGTAGGGGAGTAGAGCTAAGCAGCAAGCGATGGAAATAGGTAGAGAAACATACGTGAGAAAATAATGTTCCCAGACAGACCGTTGGACGCACCAACACATTGAGAGTCATTGCTTGGTAGCATATGGTTGCAACATTGCTGGTGCAACGTACGGATATATATGCTAGCAAAGAGAAAAAAGAATAGAGAAAAAAAAGCCTAGCGAACCAAATCCAGCCGAGCATCAATTTGACTCGCATGCGTCAACGAATATGGTTCCTCCGGTTAATAAGCTCAGAAATTACACATTTTTTTAATTTAGAGTTCACTTAAAGAACTTTTGTAGCAACATATTTAATATTCCTTATCACAATTTCAGATCAATGTACATTATAATATTTCTTTTGAATTTTATACTACACTTTTTTTGAGAATAATTTTATACTACACTTGAGTATACGAGTAGATGACAAAAGTATCGTTGATCTTCCTTTTGAACTCGATGGAACACGTACATCTTTTTATGAGAAAAACGATAGCACACGAGCAACTGGGCTGAAAGGTTTGCAGGTCCAGCCCAGGATCGCCCAACACCAGGCCCGTCCAGCTTCCATATACACGTGGCCCCAATTTAACCGTCTCCATGGTCGCGCCAAAAATCGCAAACCAACCCAAGCCCAAATGCGCCGCGTCGCCGCCGCCGCCGTGGCGGCGCCGCTGGCCACCGACCCGCAGCCCCTGGCGGCGGCGGTCGAGGCTGCGATCGCCACCCGTTCGCCGCGCCTGGGCCGCGCGGCGCACGCGCGCGCCATCAGGCTGCTCACCCCGGCCATCCCGCCCTTCATCTGCGCCCACCTCGTCAACCTCTACTCCAAGCTCGACCTCCCGGGAGCCGCCGCCGCCGCTCTGGCCTCCGACCCGAGCCCCACCGTCGTGTCCTACACGGCTTTCATCTCCGGCGCGGCGCAGCACGGGCGCCCAGCCCCGGCGCTCTCGGCCTTCGCCGCCATGCTGCGTCGCGGCCTCCGCCCGAACGACTTCACCTTCCCCTCCGCCTTCAAGGCCGCGGCCGCCGCGCCGCCGCGCTCTGCCATCGGGCCCCAGGTGCACGCCCTCGCGCTCAGGTTCGGGTACCTCCCCGACGACGCCTTCGTCTCGTGCGCGGCGCTGGACATGTACTTCAAGACTGGCCGCCTCGCGCTGGCACGCCGCCTGTTCGAGGAAATGCCCAACAGGAATGTGGTTGCCTGGAACGCGGTGATGACGAATGCGGTGCTCGATGGACGGCCCCTTGAGACCGTGGAGGCTTACTTTGGACTCCGGGAGGCTGGTGGGATGCCGAATGTGGTCTCCGTCTGCGCGTTCTTCAACGCGTGCGCTGGGGCGACATACCTATCGCTTGGGGAGCAGTTCCATGGGTTCGTGGTGAAGTGCGGATTTGAGACGGATGTCTCCATCTCCAATTCTATGGTTGATTTTTATGGGAAGTGTCGATGTGTGGAGAAGGCCAAGGCAGTGTTTGATGGGATGGGAGTCCGGAACAGTGTGTCCTGGTGCTGTATGGTTGTTGCATATGCGCAGAACGGTGGAGAAGAGGAAGCTTTCTCGGTCTACCTAGGTGCAAGGAGAGCTGGGGAAGAACCAACGGATTTCATGGTTTCCAGTGTGCTCACCACGTGTGCAGGACTTCTAGGCCTTGACCTTGGGCGTGCTCTGCATGCAGTTGCTGTCCGTTCTTGCATTGATGCAAACATATTTGTTGCAAGTGCGCTGGTTGACATGTATGGGAAGTGTGGGGGTATCAAAGATTCTGAACAGGTCTTTTTTGAGATGCCACAGAGGAATCTTGTTACATGGAATGCAATGATAGGAGGTTATGCCCACATTGGTGATGCTCAGAATGCACTTGCAGTGTTTGATGATATGATTAAGTGTGGAGAAACAGCACCCAATTACATCACGCTTGTCAATGCGCTTGCAGCATGCAGCAGAGGAGGTTTGACAAAGGAAGGATATGAGCTGTTCAGGACAATGAATGAGAAGTTCGGGATTACACCGCGAATTGAGCATTATGCTTGTGTGGTGGACTTGCTTGGTCGTGCAGGAATGGAAGAGCGAGCTTATAAGATCATACAGGGGATGCCATTGAGGCCTTCCATTTCTGTCTGGGGAGCGCTACTTGGGGCATGCAAGATGCATGGTAAAACAGAGCTAGGAAAGATTGCTGCTGAGAAGTTGTTTGAACTTGATCCTCAGGATTCTGGCAATCATGTTTTGCTCTCTAACATGTTAGCATCTGCTGGCAGGTAAGAATAACTTATAAATATGTTTTTCTTACAAGAAAATAGCCTTCCAATCAAATTGAACTTGCTCATTAATTGTGTCGTGGATTTACTGTATCTATTTTAATTCTCCAGATGGGTAGAAGCAACAGATGTGAGGAAGGAGATGAAAAATGTTGGAATCAAGAAAGACCCAGGGCGCAGTTGGATTACCTGGAAAAATGTTGTGCACGTTTTCCAGGCTAAAGATACAAAACATGAGATGAATAATGAGATCCAGGCATTACTAGCCAAGCTCAAAAGTCAAATGCAAGCTGCTGGGTACATGCCAGACACACAATATTCTCTCTATGATCTTGAGGAAGAAGAGAAAGAATCAGAGGTGTTTCAACACAGTGAAAAGCTTGCTCTGGCTTTTGGTTTGATCTGTATCCCACCTGGTGTACCTATAAGGATCATGAAGAATTTACGAATTTGTGTAGATTGTCACCGAGCTTTTAAATTCATATCTGGTATTGTTGGTAGGGAGATAATTGTGCGAGATAACAATAGGTTTCATCACTTCAAAAATTATGAATGCTCATGCAAGGATTACTGGTGAAAGTTTTATCCAGAGGATTTAGTGATCCATGCTTCTTTGGTCATCTCACCAATTCTGCAAATATAGAAGAAGGTACATATTTCCAGCATGGATTTAGTTGACTTGTTTAGCCATTGTGACCATTGACTTGATCTTCTAAATTTTGAAAAATGGTTAGTGTTAACTGATTATTGTGATTTTAGAGAGATTAGTGCTGGCATCTGGAGTGTGCCCAACAAACATGATATTTTTGTTATAATAATCAGGGCAGTTCAATTAATTACCTTTTGCTTGCCCTAAAAAAATTAATTGCCTCTTGCTAATTTTTAAAATATCTTTCATAATTTTCATTTGGGGAAGCTGGGAAGGTACAATACTTGCAGTAGATTTTTCCATATTGTTTGTTCATTAATGGTGATGTCCAGTGGATCAAACAGAGCACACTCAATTGATAAGTACTTTAGTGCCTATCAATCTATCTTCTGATAATATTTCCTAAAATTTCGTATGGAAATGGATTTGGTGCCTCAGTTATTCCACAATAGGAACTGGTAGTTTACTAATATTTTAATGTACTGTCAATTTATCCAGTTTGGACACTCCATAATTATATAGATTTTGTTTATAAGCACAGTATTGGTTAAAGTTTATCTTCATTTGGTTATTTTGATTGTGCAGTACATGCAGAGTGCAACATCAAACATGGGAAATGCAGAATCAGATGGATTTTATTCAGGGTTCTACTCCAGTTGTTGTTGGCAAATGCTATCAAGATGAGAAATAGGATTCACAGAAAAATAGATTGGCAAATCAGAACAAAGGAACTAGAGATATCCTCGGTTCCAATATTTTGGTATGGAGGGAGGAGATGCAATCATCGGCTGTGGAGCACAAGTGCCCAGCATGTTTGTTGCACCGTGCAGGTATCTTGGAGAGCGATATCGAAGAAGACTAGAAGAGCACATCTTGCTCAGTGCATTCAGAGCTCTGTGATGTCAGTACATCATTCTCTTGGAGTAGAGGTGTGGTACTGGCTCAGCTCAACAATCCATGATGTTACTCCGGTGCTGAAATGCTTTGTGGCAATGTCTCAGCTCTACCATCCATGATGTTACTCTGGTGTTGAAATGTTGTGTGGCACTATCTCATCATCAGCCACCAATGATGTTCCTTGGGGTCTTGAAATGCTGACGACTGAGGGTGCTAGGTGTTGCAACACGGATGACTGAGGGTACCTACTGGGCCGACATAGTTCTAACATATAGAAATTGTAATAGGAATGCACTGATTCTTGAAGCTTGTAAATGCACAATGTACTAGTAACACATTATCTTTAGGAACTATGACTCCAATCATTATCTGTGAATTTCTAGCAAATTTACTAGCATACATTTTCCTTCCTCTTCCACTTTTCTAGTTTATATTTTGGTCTACACATGGTATTAACCGTTCCTTTGCATATGCCAAACGTTCCATAAAAAAACACCAATTCACTTCACGTTTAGGGATGTTATCCAAACCTGTTTCAGCCTGGCATGTATGGAGAGTTTACTCAAGAGTATGCATAAGGTTTAGTTTACTACCACACGGTTCAAGTTTTACTACCACACTAGTGATGACGCTTGTATGTCATACTGCAGGCAATCAGCATAATTTATGTAACATATATAGTGGTAGGACTGATGCAACTATAACAAATTATCTAGCAGAAGGTAAGTAGTTAATCAACGTTTTCAGCTAGGCGCTCCAGTTCAATGTGCCAAATCTCCAGCTTCATTTTTTAACACCGATGTCTGCAGCATAGCAAGCAATTAGAACAGTTACTGTCAAAGAAACAGGTTAATTAATTATTACAGAGTAATAAATCACATTACACAAGAGCTGCATGCTACAAATGAAATAAAAAACAGACATTAAGGTGTTCTTTTTCCAGAATATATACTTGAAATTTACTGGCAAGATGAGCTACTCAAATGATTGGATAAGACTTGCTAATTTAAAGCAAGAACTCTTTGAGAAAAATTAAAGCAAGAACTGTTTGAGAAAGTTTTAAAGCAAGAACAAAAATAAAGTAGTAATTTACCAGAATTACTTCACCAAAATCCCATTTGTGCGTTGCCTTTCTGGATCAAGATCTTGCTCATTAGAAGTACTGAGCTCCGCCCTTGGATTGTTTTCAGGATTCAGGGCCTGCTGGGAACTCTCTGCATTTTCTTGACTCGGATTCTTATTTGTGCCTACCCAAGAATTAAAACACATTATGGGTCATTAGGTATTTAGGATCGATGCTACAAAAGGATAGTGACATTGATGAAGATGTTAGGCATATAATTTCAGCCAGTTGGTTGAAATGGCGTCAAGCTTCTGACGTCCTCTGTGATAAGAGGGTACCACAAAAGCTAAAAGGTAAGTTCTATAAGACGGCGATTCGCCCAATGATGCTATACGGTGCTGAATGTTGGTCTAAAAAAAGGCGGCATATCTGAGTGTTGCAGAGATGCGTACGTTGCGTTGGTTTTGTGGGCACACAGGAAGTGATAGGATACGGAATGAAGATATACGGGATAGGGTCGGGGTGGCACCAATTGAGGAGAAATTGACTCAACATCGGTTGAGATGGTTTGAACATGTCGAACGGAGGCCTCCTGAGGCGCCGGTGCGTAGTGAGGTTCTACAACGAGTCGATAATGCTAAGAGAGGTAGGGGTCGGCCTAAACTGACTTGGGATGAGTCGGTTAAGAGAGACCTTAAGGAGTGGAATATCTCTAAGGATTTAGCTATGGATAGGAGCGCTTGGAGACTAGCAATCAATGTGCCTGTACCATGATCTTTGCTTTCTTTTATGTTTTCCCTAACTTTAATCTCCGTTGTCTTTTTGCCTTTTTGCTTTTTGGTTTCACCTCTAGCCTACCCCAACTTGCTTGGGACAAAAGACCTCTAGCCTACCCCAACTTGTATGGGTCATTAGACTAGGCCTGGTAAAGGGCATAGAGCCCCATGAATCAAATTTTGTCTCAAGTATTTCAAGGACCAAAGTCGAAGAAATAGGCTCAGGCAAATTTGAAAAGCAGCACCTTATCTACCTTCATTGTTTCCAATGGAGGGACAAGCTATTGTCCTCCCGGCCCAGCAGGTCTCTGCAACAGCAGCATGTCTCACACAACTCTCTATCCCTTGTGTAATCGTCGAGCGTGAGGGTTGCAACGTATCTCTATATGATGCAACCGTGTCTATGACCGCCTCAAACTACACCTAGCAAAGGAGTTTAGTGAGCTACCACAGATGTCCTACCCAGTAGATGCCCCAACCTACCTCCCAAGGGATCAATTAGTGAAAATACCTAGACAATTACATTGACTATTTTGAGATCCGGCCAAAGTACCACACTGTCATCGAGTCATGCACATATGACGAAGGAAAAAAGTATTGGTTCATCATGGGATGTGATATGACAACAAGCATAGTTGTCAGGTATTCAGCTAGGTTCCTTGTTGTGGCAAGTGGTGAGAAAATGAGAATAGTGCCCAGGTCTGCATGGTTTTGCTGGAGAGGTTATCCACTCATCAAGATACTAATAAGGTTCCACCTACTTGCGGAAGAATGTACTAGTGGTTGGGTGCGGTAACTCCGGAATGAAAATCGCCATTCATCGTCCACTTCGATCCGGCATATACTTCATTTTCAGGCTTGCTACGTACAGGCTCACATCCATTTGCTTGGCCTGCTAAATCTGAACCAGTAAACTGAAAATCCGGTCTCACACAAATTCCTGACAGGATGTGTGTTGAAGATGCATGCACTGATTGCTTCAAGTTGTTGCATTGAGTGACGATTTCCCATCATCAGGGGGTTGCGGCATGAACTCTTGAAATGCCCAAGAGATAATGGCCACACCTGTTCTGAACTTTGGGACCTGAAGGTGAAAGATGATTCTGAACATTCAGAGCAGCTGCACTTTGCTGAGACACAGGACGAAGGACTGATGGAGACAGGAACCGTCGGCGACGTCCATGAGGAAGGTGGTGGCGACTTCCGGGGAGCCAAGCGCAAGCGCGGCTGCCCGGCGGGATCATTCGCCGTCGAGCTCCGCGCGGCGGCGCCATGCCCATCCCTCTCCGCGCTCTGGCTCGCGACCCTGAAGGTTTGACCAAGTCTGGAGGCGTCTCTACTCCGATCCGTGCCGCAGGTGGCTGATCCGATGGCTGTCAGCGATCCAGGGGGTGGTCGGTATTTCAAATACCGACTCCCCGACTAGCCGCTCCGCCTCGGGCTCGCCGGAGCGCCGCCGTGCTCCGGACGCTAGTCTGCTTCTCTCCCGTTCCTCGTCGGATAAGGGACTCGGCATCTTCCTCTCGCTCACCCTCTGGACGGCCAGCTGAACGCCAGAAGCCCGTCTTCTCCGCTCTGCTGATTGACGGGGTTCGCCTGCATGCGCAGAGCACGGCGCTCCGCCGCTCCATGGTCGGGCTGGGGCCAACGGACGCCTCGCTACCACCGGCGGAGTTGCCGACGCATGTTCCAGGAACGCCGCTCTGAAACCCTTCAGGGCCAGGCTCTTCAGGAGGCTCCCATGGCGTCGTGATGGCCGTTGTCCATGCATGGCGGCGCCGAGTTCTTCGCAGCGTTCACCAGTTGCAGCCTCAGTTTGAAGCGTGCGCTGCGTTCAGGATCTCATCAGATTCGCAAAATCTATCGGCATGCGTAACATTCAGTTAGAGAACGATGGATTCAGAAAAAAAGAAACGTCCTCAAGGGTGCAATAATTTTAACAAGGCAGGGCATTGTTAGTGGCGCATCAGCGCATGGGTGTTTTGACTTTTGAAGTTGTAGCGATGGAATGGCTTAATTAGCACAATGCACAGCATACTCGAATGCACAGTCTCAGCCAGCAACTCAAAATTTCTGCAACTCAAAATTCTGGGTCAATCTACACAGCTTAGTTCCTCTTGAGGGTTTTGAACATGGCGACGATGCTTATGCTAACAACGATGTCCGCATAGCATAGGCCATAGGGTCATGGTCATGCATAGATAGGGTAGGGCCATTCAGAGGATGATCAGTGTGAATATTCAGGTTAAGATTCTAGTTCACGCCATGCAGCCAAATTGTGGGTGGATTGAAGCTTCTGTAATTGCATCTGTTATAACCAACTGGATTTTCAGTGTGCCCCATTCTCGTTTGTCATCTGGGTAATCTTGTTCTGTCAGCAAGTTGACTATGCTAGTTGAGGCTGGACACTGGGTTTAGTCAGATTCTTATTGCTTGGCCTTCTCCTGTTGCATCTCAATTACCCATGGGCTGATCAGCTGATGGTGTGTGATCTGGAGATGGGTCATCGGCGAAGGTCTTTGGCGTTAAAAACTAGATAAAATACCCTAAACTTCATTCTATCATGCATATCTCCGTTTTCTAAGACACGCTTGGCAATTACTTGTCTGTGTGTTTGTGTTTTTGAGGGTGGATCTATTTGAACAATAGTCATTGTTAAACTGGTTTTAATAAAAAACGTGGTTTATTTGCAATAACTAAGTGGTTTTCAAAACATGAATTTGAAACAGTTAATTAGACTGGTTTTAATAGCGTAGCTTTTTGCAATAGTTTCTGTAGGTATAAGCCCTGTTCGTTTGGCTTATCAGCCACCAGCCAGCAGTACTTTTCTCTCAGAACAAATCGGCCACCAGCCTACTTTTCTCTGAGAACAGATTAGCACCAGCAACTAGGGCAGTTTTATAAAAAAATTATTTGTACAAGATGAAGTCCAATTAATGGGCTCCAATGGGCTCGAGTTGGGGATGGACATGTACAAGGTGGGTAGGATAGCCGCAGGGGCGGACCCATGTAGAGCCTAGTGAAGGCACGAGCCTCCACTCAATTTTTATGGTATAGTGGAGTTTGGGCCTCATTTACTGTATCAAATTAATGTACACCTAAAAGATATTTGTTTTTATATAACGTGTTCCTTATTTATTTTTGTACAAGACAAAGTGCTCGAACCGGTATCCAAGAAAATGGTGCCTATATTATCTAGGTCAATAATATTTCTATGTTTATGTTTCTCTATATGTACCACATTTATTTTAATAGGCAACTCATAAAGATATCTCACGCGGTCAGGCCAAGACATAATAATATACATAAAGAAAGTTTTTCCAAAGGGTCACCGTGTCGTTCAATCGCCGTTACACACACAAAGGATCAATGCCATGCCTTGCTCTTTGGCGCAGTATTGCCAAATTTGACAGAACCATGTTTCCACTCAGTCAATTTGATATACGAGTCAAAGTAACACATATATATCCCCTCTTTCTTAAGCACACCTTGCATAATCCATCAAGCAAACAGCAATCACCATTTCCAAGTCCTATCTTCACATCTCTATCCCTAGAGCTTCAGAAGGTCTCTTGTGTCCCCACGATTCTGAGCACCATGCTTAGTTACTAACAGCCGAGCAGGACTCCTCGGGAGACAAGAAAAAACGGAGAGGTTGCGCCTGGAGACGGGAGAGTTGCCGGTGATGTTCGTTCACGAGGAAGGTGACAGCGAGGTCGGCGGAGCCAACGGCCTCAACGCGCACGTCCCGGGGCTGGCACCTACACAGCCGGCGGCTCGTTCGCCGTTCGCCGTCGACCTCCGCGCGGCGGCGCCATGCTCGCTCCATCCCCCATCTTCCGCGCTCTGGCTCTGTCAGGAAGTCGGAAGTGTATTGGCCATGGCGACGACGCACGGGGATGGGTAAGGGAGGCTTTGCTATTCAGAGGATGGGTGTAAATATCCAAGTTCAGGTGTTCTAGACTTCTAGTTCACTTTAGGGAAACTTCATTGAGCCAATTTTTTAGAATGGGTGCTGCCTAGGAATGCATGCAGGATGATGATGGCTTGGTGCGATGACTGAGCAACGCATCTATTTTCATGGTGATCAAACTCTTGGGCGGTGGTGGATTTTATGGTGCGTGTGTACCCCCTTGCTGGTCGCAAGGGTGCGTTCCGTTCCCTTTTAGTCAACCTTAGACGTAGTTGCCACCGCCGTTGTGGTTGAAGCCTAGCGCCGCAGCCCCTTGTCTCCCTCCCTCTTGTACTCGAGCCCATCGTGGAGGGAGAGAGAGACTCGTCTGCCGGTCACAGTTTCATGGTGATGAAACTCCGGCCTCTTAGATATCACGAAACTTCTCCTTCTCTCTTATGTCACATTAGCACATTTAATTTATACTAAAAGGATCGAGTTCTTTTGAAAATATTTGTTACCAACGAAAAACTCACATACCTCTTACGCTGGCCCCATCTGACCCCACATGTCAACTGTTTCAAGCTGACAGAGCGAAAAAATACATGTGAGTTCACCTCTGACCCTCCGATTTTTTCACCCATGTATTTTGTACCCACCTCAATTTTATTAGGAAAGTATTTTTTTTCCTCCTCCCGATCGCGACAAGTGGAAAATTGTGGAAGGAACCTCAGGTGATTCGAGAATTCTCGTGCAGGCATTGGACTGTGCGCTTTCGCTTTTGAGACTTTTCAAACGTTGACCAGATTACGTGGCTGTAGCAGCATTCATACTTCAGGAAATCTTTGGGCTCACAATAAAAAAAATACTATAGTCTCACAATGTTTCTAAAATACTAATAAATGTAAATCTTTGGGATCATATTTGTATGAACAACACTGTCGATATCAACAGACATTAAAATAGAAGAATACACTAAATTATTTTATTGACAAAGAGAGAATCGTTGTGCGACTTGTAGATGCCATGACGAATAATTTCAGGTCAAAAGACTCGAAACATTAGCCCTCATGATTTCTCGAACATGACGGTTTTGGATTTTGTCAATTACATAAGAGTTTTGGTTATCATCTTTTGCTACCGACTAAAACCCCCTATACCCCTCACAATAGACCCACCTGGAGACGTTGAAGAAAGAAAAAAGGAAATATTGCAAAAGCTTTTTTTGATAGAGCGAAAAACCCCGTGTGAGTTCACCCCTAGCCCCCCGTTTTTTTTTCACCAGTGTTTTTTGTATCCACTTTTTTTTGAAAGAAAAAAAATGAGTTTTTTTAAAGAAATTAACGTCAATACACAATTATCCCGTATTGCCAATAAACAATAGATTGGAGAGTTTTTTTCCATATAAATAAAGACCAACTATCTCAAAAAATCATGTGCCTCTGGATTTGAGAATACCTAAAGCTCTCTATAAATGAGAGTGCGAATATAAAGTATTTTTAAAAGCGCTTCGCATGACTGGTATGTTTACCTTGGCCCACTCAAGTGACATTGTTTTAATACCTATGTGTCATCAATAAACGTGCGTGCCGCACGTGAGGTGAGTTCATGTCATAAAATATCCTATAAAATCCCCACTGAGGCGGGCCTAATTCATCTATATGTTACGTTGTTTACGGCTCATTCAAATAAAAAGTATCTTTTTTCTCTGCTTGCTCAACGGTGATGACAGATCTTCCGATGCCGGTCTCTACACCATCATGTTTCATTGTTTTCAAGAAATTTATATCAACTCGATAAAAAATTCTTGAATTTAATAAAGTTTCCCTTATAAAAAAAATATTTCGTCGTTTTATCTATGGAGGTGCTTTTAATTAGCTATGGGTTTCTTCATGCATATGTGTTGGAACACACACCAAAGCACTACATCGTGCATGTCACAAACGAACTGAATCGCAGTCACGGACCCCTTTCATCCCTCACAATTGCCCTAGACACAAAAAGACCCAACATTAGTCTCGGGTTTAAATTTTATGAAAGTCAAAGACATTTTAGCACCAACCAGGACTAAAAGACACCATTTAGACTCGGTTGGTGTTACTAACCTAGACTAGATGCTTCTCGACATTAGTCCCGGTTGAGAATAACCCGGACTAAAGGGTGACCCTTTAGCGTTTTCTTCTAAAAAAAGCTCCTTTAGTCCTGATTGGGGTTACCAATTCATGGGTTAGTTTAAAAGAAAAGTATCATATTCCAAGTCATATGTTGTGCAGATAAGGTGGTGAGGAGGCTATGCACGAGGCAACAGGTCTCGGGTTTTAATCCCGCTGACCCAAACTGGTTTCCTCAGGCTTCACCAGAATCAATCACCCGAGAGTTGATAACTAACACGTTTTCAAGGTGAAGAATGGCTAGATTTACAAATAAACTAGTAAATGTTATAGCCAACACTCTTACGAGTTGAAGAACAACTAGTTTACGAACAGCAACGATCAAAACTCTCGGTGGATCTTAAACCCCGTGTATTATGAGATTTTGTCACTTTATCTAAAAACTATAAAAAATTGTTTCGATCCCACCTGTTATTAAGTGACTTAAATGTGTAATATATGAATAAAATCTTGTTTATTCAATAAGGAGCCACTTTACTACATACATTTATTGAGTAATGCTTTCCATTCCCATAAAAGTCTCACTTGAACCAAACTAGAACCCCAACACATACATTTATGCACCATATATACAGAGTATATAACTAGGTGATACCCGCGCAATGCTGCGGGAATTTTTTAAATAAAATTCTAATGTAAAAATTTAAAAATAAAAACACTAAGATGATTGCATGGCATATTCTTTTACAATGATATTATACATTATTTTAAGGTGAGATTTGAAAGTAGAAACACTAAGGTGATTGCATGGCAATATTCTTTTGCAAACAATATTATACATGAAAACATGTAAATTTTGTTGAGAGATGGTGGCTCTTAAATAATTAATCATCCATGTATTTCTATTGTGGGGATTTTGTAGCATTGTACTCGTAAAGACAATAAATTATATGCATAGATGCTATTAGTCACAGAAAATCGGTGAAAGACATATATAGATGCATGGATAGCTTGCATGTTATGAGAAATAAAGTTAATGACTTTTAGTAGGGTGCATCTATATAGGTTATATAGATATAGCATATATAGCAGGCAATACTAGCTAGAAATCAACTTAACACATATCTCACATGGAACTATGCCACCCTAGAGAGCTATATTGTTGATCATAACAACGTCAGCATATATTAACTATATAATAAACTGAAACATAGTTAATAATATATATACAACTCATGTGGAACGCAGAATAAAAGGCCAAACTGAGCATGTCATGCACCCCAGCTATTAGGCAAGCGGCTCTGCCCAGGAGCCCGGAACTTGTCATTGTACAACCTACTCGACATAAAAGTAGCTGTGATCACCCTTCCGTCGATGAAACTCTCGTGAAACCCTTTCTGCGCAAGCGTACATATCCTCTGACAAGAAAACTCCAAGTACACAGAGCCATGATCTCTGCACCAGAAACGCATATAGAGTTAGCTCGCTCGTGTACCATCAGACGGCGGTCGATATGTATATGATCGAGCCTGCTTATAACAATAATAACAATAGAAAAATGGAATGATCAGATCAACAACCAACAAGTTAATCTTACTTGTCGACGTGAATGTGGTGCACTGGCCCAAACTGGGCGCATCTCGCATGGACAGAATCTCTAATATCCAAACAGAACTCAGCATCCTCCTGCAAAATTAAAACCACGACAATTTCCTCTTCAGTTACTTATGTACGTACAGGTTGCTAGCTAAGTGGCTTTAGCCTGGCAGTAGATCAACAGATGCGATCGATGCTGGAGAAAACTGACCTCCCCAGATGCTTCGAACACGTTATGGAGAACTAGGCAGCCGCTGCAGGGCTCGCCGGACTGCGCAGCCGCCGGATCATCAGCAGCATGTTCCTCACGGATCTGTGAGCCTCGATCGGGTCCTTTTGGAGGAGCACTGCTGCCACCGCGCGACGAGGTCGCCGCCGCAGCGGCGGCTCCGTCCCCGTCGCTGTCGCCCCTGCAGCGCATGGCCCTCTTGCGCGCGCTCGTTGCGGCGGCTCCTCCAGTCCTCCAGCCCGTACGGGTCCCGGTCGCCGCGCTTCCGGCGGCTGCTGCTCGAGTGCCGCCGCCGCCGGTCGGGGCTGTTGGAACCGAGGATCGACGGACGATCACAGGAACACGGAAAACACACAAGGATTTTCGACGACGAACGCCTGTATCTTGGCCTGTTATTCCCTCTCGGCTCAACTAATATACAAAATTTAAATGACCATATATAGCCCATACAGCATCACAGCGCCTATACGATCCACCACGTTGAGCTTGACGCGCACGAACGAGTCACCCGGCAGACCCAGTCTCTCCCTGCATCATGATCCTCTCCGCTCTTGACGCCAACAGCTCCCACGGCCACCTCTGCGCTATCAGATCACCACGAGCTCATGCTGCTGCAGCTCCAATCCACCGGAACCTGCGCACATACGCTGTCGTGGACTCTACGTACCCGGTACCCGTCGCACACAACACGACTCAATCTAGACGATGGTCACAAACGCGAGCTCGAACACGTGTGCCATCGACGACTCGACCTGACACGTCATGCACGTACACGACGCGTGGTTTATTTTCTAACAGGGGCCACCTGCAGAACGCCGCCGCTCCGAACTCCGGCTACCCTCATCGAGTTCCATGGCATCCGATCGTCTTCTTCAGGCCGGGCGCCACCCGGGCTTTTATATGGCCCCCTTTGGCACGGCTCTTCCACCAGCTCCGTGGCCCGCTCCACCAGCTCGGCGTACCAAACGCTGCTTCAAAAAACAGCTCCGGCCAAGGAGCGCACGATGAACTATTCCCGATTTTGTGCTGGCGCCACGGAGCGGAGAAAAAGACGCTCCGCCGGCTCCTCCCCGCGCCCCCCGTTGCTGAAAATTACTTTTCCTTTGTCAGGTTGCTGAGCGTCTCTTGTTCTTGTGGAACAATGATCACATTGTAAGCTTGAAACAGTGTGTGAATAGCATTCGTGAACGGTTGCTGTACTGAGAATAGTGGGTGAATAGCATTCGTGAACTGTTTTGGTCTGTTGCTGTACACCGGAGACAAAATCGTTTGGTCTGATGGTTGTTGAAATCGTTTTGTGGTCAACTGTTTCCCGCTCTGTTGTAATCTAGCACATCGTATGTCGAAATTGTTGCGATGGTTGTTGCATGATTTGTATTATTGGCTGTAGAGCAAGATCTTTTTGCTAATTTGATCAGGGGTATATTAGACAATTGAACTCTCTCCTCCATTCAAAAAAAAGGAGAAGTTGTTTTGCCAAACACCTTTCTAAAATGGCTCCAGCTCCACCAGAGAAACTGCTCCACTAATAGAGCAGCAACCGAAGCTGTTTTTGGTGGAGCTGGAGCCCTACCAAAGGAGCCTATATGTTACACATCCACGTATACCCCAGCCAGCAGCCCTGCTCCGATCAGAACACGACTTGTACTCGAAACCATGTACGTGGACCGGTTCGAGAGATCTTCCATTGGAAAGCAAAGACGAATCGGATTCGGGGTCCCTGCTTCTGCGTCGTCCTCACGTGCACCCTGTCTCCGCGACCGTGTCGGCTTCGTTCCTGCGTCGTGATATATATAGATATATAAAGACACCGGCCGATCCGCATCAAGCGCAGAGGTGTTAGAGATGGCTGGTGTTGCCGCTGACCGGCGCCGCTCGGCGCTCGCCGACCGTTTCCTCCTGCCCAGGATCGCCGGCGGCGGCGAAAAGGCGGCGGTGCCCGTCCCGCCGGCCGCCAACCCCGCCCGCGCCGCCGCGGCGGCCAAGGCGCGCTTGCCCGACCTAGCCAGCTTCCTCCGCGACCCCAGCGCGTACCTGGCCGGCCTCGACGGCTCCGTGCACGACGCCGACACGTTCGCGGCGGGGCCCGACGAGCTGGCGGCGGCGCACGCGCCGGCGCCGGGGGCGAGGCCCACCTGGTACTTCGTGAGCTCCGTGCCCCACCGCTGGCACGGCGGCAGCCCCAGGGACAGGCCCGCCGCCGGCTTCATCGGTGAGTGGGTCCAGCAGCGCCACGACAGGCACGTGGAGGCCGGCGGCGTCCGGCACGTGCGGCGCTACTTCTACGTCGCCGACGCCTTGGACCGGAACTCTCCTGCCGAGTGGATCATGCAGGAGCAAGGCATCACCCATGGCGGTGGACAAGAGCAGCTGGTCCTCTGCGAGCTGTACAGACCACGTCGTTGGTAGGCGGCGCCACTCCCCTCGGTCTAGACGCATCGTCGTCGAGTTGGCAGCTGGATGAATCTAGCAACTAATGTACTATCACGTTCCAAATTACGGTTAATTGTTGACTTTTTTGCTAAACGTTTGATCATTCGTCTTATTCAAAAATTTGTATAAATATCATTTATTTTAGAGTAAATTGCATCCATGATACAATAGCTTGTCACGTGGGTGCAAATTAGTTTAAGAACTTTCAAAATGCTCAATTTAGTACAATAACTTGACAGGTGGTTGTAAATTAGTACAACAACCTATAAAATGCTCAAGTTGGTACGATAAGTTGACACATGGGGTGGAAATTGGTCCAACAACTTGTAAAATGCTCAATTTAGTGCAATAACTTGGCAAATAGGTGCATCTATAGTCCAAACTTTACAACGTCAATGTACTCCCTCTGGTATTGGTAAAGAAAGCCGTTTAGGACAAGGTTTGAGTCAAACTTTGGGATATAAATTATGAATAACTTTAAGTTGTTGAGTTTGAAATTGTAAAAGTTACATATGAATAGATTTATTTTGAAAAATACTTTCATAAAAGTATAGATGTATCACTTTTCGACAAATATTTTTATACAAATAAGAAGTCAAAGTTGTGTTTTGAAGACCGTGTCGCTGTCCTAAATGACTTTCTTTACCAGTACGGAGGGAGTATTAAGTACAGTAAATGGACATGTGAATACCTTTTGTATGTTATATTTACATAACTTATTTGTTCAGCGGTCCAAATTTAATAAATTCAAGAATAACAACATTAATTAGTATTATCAAAAGACTAAAGTACATAAGAGATACTTTGAGATCTAAGGTTTGTTTTTGGCTTCTTCTCGTGCATTCAACAATTATGTAGAAAACAATTTAGTTTGTCCTTTTAGCTACTTTTCCATTACGAAAGTAGTATTGGGCTTTAAAAATATTTATGTCAAGCTACTAAAGCACATAAAAATGCATATAATCAAATATGTAGAAAACAATAAGGATGAACATATTAATATTGAATATGAAAATTAATATTCTTAATCAAAATTAAATCACTATATAAAAAATAATGAATTTGAAGACACAACATTACTTCCCTATGCATTGAAAGTTTTTATCTTAGCCAAATGCATTGCCATCGCAATGCGAACATCAATAGCTAATTAATACGTGAATATACTATCTATTACATCTCGACGTTCGAAAATACGTTACAGTTGTCACGTTTGAGCTATAGATGCACCAATTTGCCAAGTTATTGCACTAAAATGAGCATTTTACAAGTTGTTGAACTAATTTGCTCCCACCTATCAAGTTATTGCACTAACCTGAGCATTTTATAAGTTGTTGGACTAATTTGCACCCATCCACCAAGTTGTTGTATGGTGAGTGTAATTTACTCTTTATTTTATTTGTGTCTTACTTTGTCATTCCATATATTTTAAGTATGACTTATTTCTTCGTATATTTAAACAAATTTTTTGAATAATACGATTGGTGAAAAGTTGTAGAAAAAAGTCAATAACGAATAGTAATTTGGAATGAAGGGAGTACGTAGTACTCTTACATGCACTAGCAAGAACTCACGTGCGGCACGCACGTTTATTGATAACACATAGGTATTAAAACAATGTCACTTGAGTGGGCCAAGGTAAACATACCAGTCATGCGAAGCGCTTTTAAAAATACTTTATATTCGCACTCTCATTTATAGAGAGCTTTAGGTATTCTCAAATCCAGAGGCAGATGATTTTTTGAGATAGTTGGTCTTTATTTATATGGAGAAAAACTCTCCAATCTATTATTTATTGGCAATACGGTATAATTGTGTATTGACGTTAATTTCTTTAAAAAACTCATTTTTTTTCTTTCAAAAAAAAGTGGATACAAAAAACACTGTTGAAAAAAACGGGGGGCTAGGGGTGAACTCACACGGGGTTTTTCGCTCTTTCAAAAAAAAAACTTTTGCAATATTTCTTTTTTCTTTCTTCAACGTCTGTCCAGGTGGGTCCGTTGTGAGGGGTATAGGGGGTTTTAGTCGGTAGCAAAAGATAATAACCAAAACTCTTATGTAATTGAGAAAATGCAAAACCGTCATGTTCGAGAAATCACGAGGGCTAATGTTTCGAGTCTTTTGACCCGAAATTATTCGTCATGGCATCTACAAGTCGCACAGTGATTCTCTCTTTGTCAATAAAATAATTTAGTGTATTCTTCTATTTTAATGTCTGTTGATATCGACAGTGTTGTTCATACAAATATGATCCCAAAGATTTACATTTATTAGTATTTTAGAAACATTGCGAGACTATAGTATTTTTTTATTGTGAGCCCAAGGATTTCCTGAAGTATGAATGCTGCTACAGCCACGTAATCTGGTCAACATTTGAAAAGTCTCAAAAGCGAAAGTGCACAGTCCAATGCCTGCACAAGAATTCTCGAATCACCTGAGGTTCCTTCCACAATTTTCCACTTGTCGCGGTCGGGAGGAGGAAAAAAATACTTTCCTAATAAAATTATGGTGGGTACAAAATACATGGGTGAAAAAATCGGAGGGTCAGAGGTTAACTCACATGTATTTTTTCGCTCTGTCAGCTTGAAACAGTTGACATGTGGGGTCAGATGGGGCCAGCGTGAGGGGTATGTGAGTTTTTCGTTGGTAACAAATATTTTCAAAAAAACTCGATCCTTTTAGTATAGATTACCAGTTCAGATGTTGATTCTTTTAGAAAACTTGTTTTTCAGTTCAGAAAAAAAGCGTGTTTATTCATTTCCAAAAAAAAGCTCCGAGGGGGTTTTACCGGTTAGGACGTTAATTTCTTTAAAAAAAATCATTTTTTCTTTCAAAAAAAAGTGGGTACAAAAAACACTGGTGAAAAAAAAACGGGGGGCTAGGGGTGAACTCACACGGGGTTTTTCGAAGAAAAAACTTTTACAATATTTCATTTTTCTTTCTTCAACGTGTGTCCAGGTGGGTGCATTGTGACGGGGGTTTTAGTTGGTAGCAAAAGATAATAACCAAAACTCTTATGTAATTGAGAAAAGCCAAAACCGTCGTGTTCGAGAAATCACGAGGGCTAATGTTTCGAGTCTTTTGACCCAAAATTATTCGTCATGGCATCTACAAGTCGCACAACGATTCACTCTTTGTCAATAAAATAATTTAGTGTATTCTTCTATTTTAATGTGTTGATGTCGACAGTGTTGTTCATACAAATATGATCCCAAAGATTTACATTTATTAGTATTTTAGAAACATTGCGAGACTATAGTATTTTTCTATTGTGAGCCCAAGGATTTCCTGAAGTGTGAATGCTGCTACAGCCAGGTAATCTGGTCAACGTTTGAAAAGTCTCAAAAGCGAAAGCGCACAGTCCAATGCCTGCACGGGAATTCTCGAATCACCTGAGGTTCCTTCCACAATTTTCCACTTGTCGCGATCGGGAGGAGGAAAAAAATACTTTCCTAATAAAATTGAGGTGGGTACAAAATACATGGGTGAAAAAATCGGAGGGTCAGAGGCGAACTCACATGTATTTTTTCGCTCTGTCATCTTGAAACAGTTGACATGTGGGGTCAGATGGAGCCAGCGTGAGGGGTATGTGAGTTTTTCGTTGGTAACAAATATTTTCAAAAGAACTCGATCCTTTTAATATAGATAGATAGATGTATAGGGATAGTATGATTGTCATGTAGATGGATTCAGTTGTGAAATTGAGATTATGTTCGGTATGCTCTACAACTTGCGACTGGTGTTATTTACTTATTTAGTTTTGGTTTCGGTTTTGATCCTACCTCCAGCAAGAGGGAAAAAGAAAACAAAGTTGCTATATATGTACTCAATCCGTTTCTATTTCTTCAACTAAATTGTCCTGTTCCCTAAAAAAAACTAAATTGTTCTAATAAACGTCATATGTAATATTTATGTACTTATGCAGCCCGAAACTAGGTGAAGCATGCCACAATGCAATATTTATGTACTTAGGTTAAGTTTGCATTCAACATTAGTCAGCGCAAAAGCATTCATATAAAACTGAAGGATCATCTCCTGCTGCATAAGATACATGGCCAATCATGTGTGCCTGAAACTAATTGCACTCCATCAAATTAAAGGCATGTCTATGTCGACTCGAAAATAAAACATGAACAAACATTAAGGTCCCTTTTATTCGGAATAAAGGAAAAAAAGGTTGATTTTACAAAACTATGGCTATTTGCAAAATTGTCCATGGAACTATAACTTGCAGTGGTCTTTCACGAAACTATACCAACTTTATCCCAATGCATTATATCATGATGGAGTATTCAAGACTGCCATATCAAAAAATAGTATTAAATAAATTTGTAGAAATAACTCTCACAATGCATTGTATCATATTGTTGTTTCTTATGCCACTCAATACCATTCATTTCCATGTGCTCGTGCAGGGGTGAAGCTAGAACAGCCTACCAACCAGGGCTGGGATAGTAGATAAACGTTGAACTGATTAAAAACAGACCAAACTATAATATTTTGGATATAAATAATATATAGATTTGCATAAGAACAGCAGGCCTAAACCCGTGCTGCAGCACGGGCGTGCCTCCGCCCCTGGCTTGTGTCTATATGAAAGTGAACTCGAAATATGAACATGCCTTGCCTTGGATATCGAGCTCAAGGTCTATCTCTATTATATATACTGTATACTTCTTTTTCTCTCTTTTCTCTAACTTTGTGCCATGTGAGCGAAAACGTCTTACGTGGTGCTCATTTAAATGCTGATAAATAACAAGAAATACTGTATTCAATAAGACTTGAGGGGCTAACTGTCATCCAAATAGGTGTCGATGGACTATTCTCTCTTTGGATGACAGGTGGGCCCTTAACTGGTTTATTTGAAAGTTGCAGTGGGCCAATTTTACTGCAGTTTTATGAGTTGCTCAATGACAATGCAGTTCCCTTAGTGCATTTACATAGTCAAAAATAGTTCTAATCTTTTCTCTTTTTTAGTAAAAGTAGTTCTAACCTTTTTTTTGCGGATAAATAGTTCTAATCTTGTGAAACTAAATCAAAGGAATAATGGAGGGAGGGCCCAATGTGCTTCTTGTCCCGTTTGTTTGGGCCAAGATCCGGCCCAGTCGAAGTCGATCCCAGATGGCCCAGGTCCTCCTCCTTTCTCTCTAAAAATGGGGGCCCACGACCAACCATTTTCATCCAGATCCAGCTTCCCTTAAAAAAAAATCGGTGCCCATTTTCCCCTCTTCTGCACGTGCACCGGTGCATGGGGACGGGGCGCGACTTCTCCCCCTCCTCGACTCCTCGTCCTCTCCAGCGCCGGCGAGGCGGCGAGGCGACCTACCGGTACACCGGCGACGCGTAGTGCTGTGAGTAGAAACTCTCTCTCCCACTCACTTCCTCTGGCTCGACGGGACACCTGACAGTAACAGGCGAGGCTTGATTTTCTTCGTTGTCCCAGCCGACGCCCGCCGTGTTTGACGGAATGTCTGAGGGGAGCGAGGCCGCGAGGGGCAAGAGGCAGGCTGCGGCCGGAGGTATCGACCGCCTCGGCGCGCTCCCTGACGAGCTCCTGCAGGAGGTCCTGTCCTTCCTGCCGTCGCCGGACGCCGTGCGGACGTGCGTGCTCGCCCACCGCTGGCGCGACCTGTGGAAGCGTGTGCCTGCCCTCCGCATTTCACCCGCCACCGCCAAGAGGTTCTGCGTCGCGACCGCGCTGAACAAGTTCGTCAACTACCTGCTGTTCTTCCGCGACCGGTCGCCCCTCCATGTGGCCGAGCTCAACTCTTTTGAAGGGGATGATTTTGATGAGTGCGTCCAGTACCTGGAGCTTTGGGTTAGGTACAGTCTGTTGTGCCCAGTCGCCAAACTCTGTGTTGCTAGTGATGACATTGACCAGCGCTGGCCGCTTCCGAAGGGAATTATCTCCTCCGCGCACTTGACATCGCTTGAGCTTACCCGGGTCGAGACGCACCATGATCTGGATTTCTCCAGCTGCGTTTCTCTGGAGGATCTGAAGATGGAATATTGTGGCGTTTACTGCGACAGAATCACGTCCCCATCACTAAAGCGCCTCAGCTTCAAAGAATGTCATCCTTGGGGATGTCCATGTCCGTACCCAAATTTCTGTCACAAATCTCATTTTCTTCCGGCTAGTTAAATGTTCAGGAAGGGCTCCGCTGCTTGAGAGCATGCCGTTGCTAGTGGAGGCATCTGTGAGATTTGAAAAATGTGCTGACCGTTGTAAAAATGGTTATGAGGTTGGTGACTGTGGGGATGAGTCCTGTTGGGGATGCCGTGAAAGCAATTATGGGAAGAATACCTGCGTGCTTCTTCAAGGCTTCTCAAGTTGTAGGAATCTGGAGTTAAAATCTGGAACAGAACCGGTATGATTTCCCGTAGCATCTAATTATTTTTCACTGTTCGCCTTCCATTATTTCCCTGCATTTACATCTCTAGTTGGAATGGCCATTGTGGAATATGTACCGTGTAGGTAAGATTGAAAAAAAAAATATTTCTTGAGTACATATCTTCTATGGGTTTTCACCTAGTCAGTTTTGAATGATAAATACAAACTGAATGCTCCTATTCACTTCAGAAGCATCCCTTCGTCATGTTTGTTGTGGTGCACAAGAGGTTGAGTTATTCTTACCCCTTTTTCCTTTATGCAGTTTATTTTGAGGAAGGATTTGATGCGGTGCCCTATATTTAGCAAGTTAAAAACTTGCTGCTAGATGAGTGGTGCATTACTACCAACCTTGATGTATTAATCTGCTTTCTTCAGCACTCGCCAGTTCTAGAGAAGCTCACTCTTCTGTTTCCTAAGGTGCATGAAATCTCTGTGTGATACCCTGTCTATTTATTAAAGTTAGCATGTATGATGGATTTGACTTGGCATACATGCTCTTACAGATACATGAGAACTTGGTGGAAACGGGAGCAAGTTATGATATGAGGAAGAAGCCCCTTATTTTGAAGGACCTTACTGTTGAAGTTCAATGTCATGAAGCTGATGAGCAGGTTCACAATGTCTTAGATATCTTGGGTTCCTATGGTTTACCTCCTGAGAATATCATGATCAAAATATATCCAAAGCTGATTAGGATCTGATTCAATGACACTTGGACCTCAGGAAGTAAGTTTTCTGTAGTCAGTTTTAATGATTACTATATTTCTGCTGCCCTGTTTGTATATGTATAAAGATAGCAATGAAAACGCCTGATCAAATATTGGCCATGTCCAAAGTTGAGGCAGTGCAAAAATCAGAGCTGAAAGATGATGCTTGGTTTGCAGCCAAGTCAAACCTGGGGCTGTAACAAAATCAGTGCGAAATAGCAGTGAATTAGATGCAGTTGTGCTAAAATTTTTCAAAACTATAGTATGACATGCGGACCTGAAATGTAATATATTTGCTAAGGATCCACATCGAGACGAAACTAAAGAACACCAATTAAACTCGAACAAAATTGCATACTGGTCCAAAAATACCAAAAGTAGCAAGGTCCTGAACAGGGAAACTCAAGCACACCAGGCATCCGCAGACTGCAAAACTTTAGGATTTTTCATGTAGCTTTGCAATGATTGCATCAGGTTGAAGTTGTAGGTCACTTGCCAAGCAATTGAACCTTCATAATACGGTTATATGCTTAATGTGCCTATTCATGTTTGTGCAGGTTTCAGTTTCAAGCAGAGGATAGATGGAGTGATCATCACTTGACAATTCAGGGTTCATATTGATTGAGAATGTTAGCCATGAGGATATATATCCGATGTCTTGTGTCTACTGGGAATTTCGGATCTTATTTCACAAAAACAATTATCGCACCTGGTTCTAGCAGCACGCTGCAGAGCTCTCACACACTTTCTTCATGTACATATTCGCAGGATGACTCGCTGAGTCCATCTTGTTTTCCCCTCGGCACCGTAGCCTCTTCCCGCACATTCTCTTCATGTATTGCAATGGTGTCTCTGGAACGTAGCCTAACTTCTCTATGATCGTTCTGTAGCTATATGCTTTTTAAGTAGAGGTGACAGGCGACAGCGATGTTTGTATTTGACCAGTACGGTGGTCTGCTTTTGGCTTCTGTGAGCTTGGCTGTTATGGTGACCATTACCGTTCTCGGTGAGCTTTTGTTTGGCTCCTCTCCACTCATGGATCATTGCCGATGTGTCATACTGATCTTAGCTGATACTCATGTGCCCTGATTATCATGAGCTTATATTCGGTAGTTGCATATGCAATTTACCTTGTTTCTCTCTACATGGGAAATGCAATGGTGCATATTGTTCCTCCCCAATTTGCAGTACCTAGTTTATAGATTTCAAAATGTTGCAAAAGACAATACTTTAACAGCTCTTTGTTTTCTAAAATACAGGGTTTCGTTTTTATTTTTTCTCGAATACGCATGAGGCCTGCGTATCATTGTATTAAGAAGAAATGGAAGTATGTTTTCCGATGTACAAAGAGGCACTCCGGTGGAGTGGAAACTCACACCAACAGCAATAACAACTCAGGCCGACGCCGCCCAAAACTGGGACTACTCGCTACCAAAGCTACCTGTAAATTGGCACCGCGCTCCCTTGCTTACAATGACTTCCCACCAGACCTGCCTAGAGAAGGAGCAGTTTATGAGAAGGTGGTCGTCGGTCTCGTGCCCTTGGTTACATAGCCAACACATGTCATGTGCTTCCAATCCATGCCGCCGGCGTCTGTCTGCCGTCCATAATAGGCCTTTTGCTGCCAGCCATACAAAGAATTTGACTCTGGGCGGCGCCCAGCGCTTCCAGATGCGTGTCGCACCTTCCATCCTTATATTGCCTTCCTGCATCTTGTCGTAAGCTGATTTTGCAGTGTAGTTTCCATCTGCAGTCCACTTCCAACGAAACTGATCATGCCCTTCTTGCAATTGCACCAGCTGCACCTGTTCCCGCAGTCTAATAAACTCGATCAACACTGGTACCGTGAGACCTCCCTGAATGTCGTTGATCCAGCACTGTCATTGCATCGCTTGGGCTACTGTCCTACTATTATTTCTTCTCGTGGAGATTAGTTGGCTTAAAGCAGGAGCCAACTCTTGTATTGACCTGCCGCTTAGCCAATTATCACTCCAAAACATGGTTCTTTCTCCATTGCGTGCAGTTACTGTGATCGATGCTTTGAAGAAAGCAAGCACCTCTGGCTCAGCCTGTAGCTTCAACTCGTTCCAGGCCCGGTCTGCACCTGTCCTCTGCAACCAAAGCCATCTTGTCCTCAAGGCGAACCCTGCAATCTTGAGGTCAATAATTCCCAGACCACCATATACAGTTGGGCGACAGACAGTTGGCCAAGCAACCATGTTCTTGCCTCTTACTGCTTTTTCTGTTCCTGCCCATAGGAAATTCCGCCGTATGCTGTCCAATTCTTTAATTACCCAAGGTGGCAGCTTGTCAGCCATTGTGAGGTAGATCGGCATAGCTGATAACGTGGATTTGATCAGGGTTAGTCGGCCACTTTTGTTCATCAGCGGCCCTTGCCAACCTGGTAGTTTTCCTGCAACCTTCCCAATTAGTGGCAGATGCTGGGATTTGGGGACCTTCCCGGCCGCTAGCGGTGCTCCAAGATATGTGATAGGGAAACGGCAGAACTTTGCAAGGGAGCACGCTTCGGAATGCTGACAAACCATCCTCACACCCAAAGATTGGTGTGATTGAGCATTTATCAACATTGGTCTGTAGTCCTGAGGCCTCACCGAATATGTTCAGGATCCGGCTGATTGCTCGTGCTTCCTGTGCCAATGGCGCTGCAAATAGGATCACATCGTCGGCATACAGACTGCAGTGGTGTTTAATAGCTGACAGACCCATTGGCCGGAGGACACCATCATCTTTTGCTTTAACCATCAACCGGTTCAAGCCATCCATCGCAATGACAAAGAGCATTGGGGAGAGGGGGTCTCCTTGCCTGAGACCCCGGCGGTGTTGAATTTGCTCTCCCGGGCATCCATTCAGCAGCACCCGCGTGGTGGCAGTCGAGAATAGGAGGGAGACCCAATCTCTCCACCTCGCGCCCATGCCCCATGCTTCCAACACTTCCAGGACAAATTGCCAGGAGACAGTATCAAAGGCCTTTGAAATGTCGAGTTTGAGCAGCAGCTTTGGGATCTTCCTTTTCTTCAGTAGTACAGCCGACCTCTACACATACTTGAAATTGTCGAGGATGGAACGGCCCTTGATGAATGCACTTTGATTGCACAGCACCATCTCATCCATATATGGCGCCAATCACAATTAAATTGTAGCAATTTTTGAATTTTCTAGGATTTATTTAAGGCCTAAATAAATTTTCTATGATTTAATTGGAATTTCTAGCCTTTTATCAATTTAAATATCATATTAAATAATTTTAGTCAAAAATAAGTTGTGGATGCATTCATGATGTTGCATTTATCTTTTGCTTGCTGTTCAATTAAGTTGGAATTTAAATTATGTTTAAATTCGAATTTAATTTGAATTTGTTTGATGTTTAGATTAGCTGTTTTCTGTCGGGTCCGCTTTTGCCCCTCCAACTTTTGGCCCGGTCTGCTTTTGCCCCTCTGCTTCTCTTCTCTCCCGAGCCGGCCCAAGATTCCTTTCCCCGGCCCAGCTTTTCCCTTCCGGCCCAGCTCCCCGCGCCGGCCCGCTCTGCGCCCTTCACCCTCTCTGCGTCGCTGACAGGCGGGGCCCGCCTGTCAGGACCATCTTCCCCGAGCCGGACTCGAGCTCGAGTCCGACCCGGGCTCGGCTGCGCCGCCCTCCGACTCGGGCGCGCACGCCTAGGCGCCCTAGCACCCTTTACCGAGCGCGTGGCCCCCCTTTTGCTGTCCCCGCTCGGTTCGCGCTCGCCCTCCCCGCTCTCGCAACCCTAGCGCAAGCGCCGCCGCCGCCGAGTCGAACTCCCGGCCGCCGCCGTCAAATCCGCGCTCCGGCGCACCCCTGCTCCGTTCGACCCCGTTGCTGCTCTTGTCCCGTTTTCCGCTCCGGGCCAAGCTAATTCGCTCGCCGCCGTTGCTCCAGCGCCGCCGGCCGCCATTCGTCGTCGTCGGCCGCCTACGAACCTCCTCCCTCGACTTGGAGTAGCCAGGTGAGTTCGCCATCGCCTTCTCTTGCCTCCCGTCCAATCCACGTCCGGTTTCGTGCACCGAAGCTCGAGATCGAGCTTGCGCCGGCCGAGCGTCGCCGTGGATGCTAGTGGCGCCGCCGCCCTGCATCCCCCGCCGGCGAGCCAATCTGCCGATCCAATCTCGGCCATCGGATCTTGATCCAATGGACGAGCTTCGTCCTTACCCCGAGTCAAATCCAGTCCACACCGGTCAACCAGGACGTTTTACAAAAAGGCCCTTCAAGTTTCGGGGAATCAACCCGCCGTCCTAAGCCATTCAAAAATATTTTAATTTAAGTTCTTTTCCTTTCGGTTTAGCCCCTGCAAGTTTTAAAATTGCGCCCGAGGTCCAAGTTTTAGCTTTTTGCATTAAAACCCTCGTAGTTTAATACAAAATTATGTTTTAGCCCTCGGATTTTCGCAGTTAAGCCCCTAGAACTTTTAAAACTGCACCAGCAAGTCACTAAACCTTAGAAAAGCTATATCTTTTGCGTTTTAACTCCGATTTTAGTGATTCTCATGCTCACGCGTTCGTGGTAACGCGTAGATTAGTTTTGTGCTGTTGTTTTCTTCTGTTGGAATTGTTTGGTGTACTGTTTCTTATTTATTATATTATTTTCTTGTATGTGTTCGTGTGATGCGTATAGGAAACGCGTCGTTCGAGGAAGTGTTTGAAGAACCAGTTGTTGAAGAGTTTGAGCAGCAGCAGGGTTGGGAAGAAGGCAAGTATTCCTTGATCATGCCCGTTTGTACCTAAATGACATGCATTTTAATTACACTGTTTATTTACCGCTTGCATTAATATTGCTGGGTCCCATTAAGGATTTCCTAGTCTCTTTTACCATACCTTGCAGTTGGGTCATATAACTAATTTTGACTGGTAGATGATGCTTAGTTGCTCAACTGGGATTGGTCTAATGAAACCCCTACTCTATGTTCCATTATTATCTTTTAATATAATAATGACAAGATCACCTCTTTTAATTGGAACATGGAGCGACCACCCAGGAAAACAGTGCAACCATAAGTGCTATGTGGCTCTGTGTAACACCCTAAAAATGCCTATTTTAAAAAAATTAGTAATTAAATTGTTTTTATTTAAGTAATGTTCATATTTATCTAAGGAAAATAAATTATTTATGAGAAATAAAATTAAATATAAGGTTAGAAACATTTTTGTTGCATTCATGCCGGCTGCATTGTGTTTTGTTTGTGTGTGATTCAATTGGAATTTAAATTCGGTTTAAATTCGAATTTGAATCGTTGTGTTTGGAGCTCTAGAAAAGTTGCAGCGGCCCGAGTCCACTTTTTCCCCCTAAACTATTTTCTCTCGGCCGAACTTGGCCCTCCTTCTCTTCTTCTGTGCAGCAGCCCACCTCCCCGCGCTCCCGCTTCCGGCCCGCCGCCGGCCTGTTTCCCGCTCCCGCGCCAGCCCACCTCGCGGCCCAGCACTCTCCCACTCGGCCCGGCGCAGGCCCAACTAGGCCCAGCAGACCGAGCAGCACCCCCGTTTTCCTTTTCCCCCGACGCGGCCCACCAGGCCGGCCTGCCTCACGCCGCTGACATGCGGGGCCCGCATGTCAGGGTCATCTCCCACCTCCAGCCGAGTCCGACCCGGACACGCGCCGGAGTTCGGCCCGGCCACGGCACGGACGCCGAGACCCACCCAAGCCGCCCTCGTCCGCCCTTCAAATAGCCGCCGCGCCTCCCAATTTCCCCTATCGGAAACCCAAGCCGCCGCCTCTAACCGAGCTCGCATCGCCTCCGCCGCTTCCGAACTCGCCGCCGCCGTCGATCCGCCGGTGCAGCGCCGCCCCGTCCAATCCGACCGCCGGGAAAACTTCGCCAAGTGGTAAGCTCGCTCCCAAGCTTGTTCTTGCTCTGATTCGCACGTCGTAGCCCCGTCGCCGCCGTCACCAAAGCGCCGCCGCCGCCGCAGCTCGTCGCGTGCCACCCCCGCTGCTCCGCCGCCGACGAGAACCCCTCCATTCGACTCGTCGTCGTCCCACGCGCCTGTAGCACCAAATCCCGCCCCGAATCGTGCCCCGTAGCGCGTTTCCGCCCCTCGCCGGCGATGCGCCGCCGCATCTGGCCCAGCGCCGCCGACCGCCGCCGCTGGCATCCCTCTTCCCCCGCCCGATCCAATCTGGATCGTTGGATCCAGATCCAACGGCTACCACGCGCCCCTGGCCCAAGTCAATACCGGTCAAACCCAGTCAGCCGAGCCAGTTTTGCAAAAGAGCCCCTGCCCTTTTTCGAAATCAACCCGCGGTCCAGATCAATTCAAAAATAATTAGGATTAGGTCCTGATTTTTACAGAAAACCCCCTGACTTATTTAAAAATAGCACCCGAGGTCCTGTCTTGGTTAATTTGCGATTAAACCCTCCTGTTTTTATATAAAATTATGTTTTAGCCCCTGAGTTTTTGCAAATAAGCCCCTGGAACTTTTAAAACTTTGCCAGCAAGTCCCCGAACCTTGGAAAAGCTATATCTTTCTCGTTTTAGCTCCGATTTGAGTGATTTTCGCGCTCACGTGTTCGTAGCGAAGCGTAGATTAGTTTCTAAGCCTTCTTTTGTTCTGTTTTTATTGTTTGGTGTACTGTTCTAATAGATTAATATTGTTTGCATGTACTGGCTTGTATGGATGCTTGTGTGTTGATGTATGAGTCCAGTCGGTGAGCCGTACGCGTTTGAGTTCGAGGGTTACGAGGAGCAGGACCAACAGCAGCAGCAGGAGCAGCAGCAACAGTTGGACGAAGGCAAGTATAGCACGGACAATCCTTGCTACCTAAACACACCTTTACATTATTTATTGCATGTGCATGTGTCTAAATTGTTCCTACTAAGGTTGTACCTAGTTTGTTTATCATATACCTTGATTACCCTGGGTTATTGCATTTGGGTAGAACTATACTAGGCGCAGCTACTGACACTTTTGCTTAACTGTTAATCTTGACTTAATGGTTCACTTCAATGTTAATGGTAAAACTTGCTTTTTAGCAACATGGGTCAGGGAGCTAGGGTGTACGCTTCGTGCTTGGCCCTAGTGTCTCTCCGTAAGGACTGGTTCTTAAAGTGGCAACCCAGGAACCTGTCGCCACCGCTGGAACTATAATGGCTCTGGTCTTGGACAAGTAACATGTACGGCTCTAGCTTGACAGTAGTTACCGACGGGCCGACGGCGTTATGAGAAGCATGGGTGAGAGTATGGTTTGATCCACCGAGGACGGAGTATCCGTCGGCTATGTCCCCGTGAGGCACAGTCCCGTGTTGGGAGCCACCGTGTGGCGGGGGTTCCACACGTTGCGCTATTTATTTTTGTTGTTGATATTCATTACTGCGCTTGGACGCCATTGACCCCCTCGTGTTGCTACATGAGCGTCAGTCAATCTCGGTGCCTTGGGTCATGCTGCCTAGGTTGTACCATAACGGCTACTGTTTTGTTAGGATGTCTTGTGAAAAGCCTCGTAGCGTCCCTATGCAGTCACACCTCGGAAGTGTTGATGTGCGTGGTTGGGTGCAAAGTTCCTTTGAACTTTTACGCGACTGGTGGGTAAAGGGCGAAACCTCTGCAGAGTGTATAATCTATCATGATAGCCTGGCTCAGGGTCACGAGCGGCCTGGATCCTTTTTGATTAGAAGTTGATATTTATTATTGTTTAATGTTCAACTCTACTTTATTAATTGGGATTGCAACTGGGATTCACTTAATTGTAGTAATCTTGGTTTATGTTAAAATGAATCCACTAAAATTGTTAATGAAGTTCAGCCGTGTCAAGCCTTTCTTTTAAGCCTTCATATCCGTGTTATATTTGCTAAGTAAGACATTTACTTACACTTGTCATTCAACAAAATCCCGGATGGGTAACAGATGGATTAGATGGTACTGCTGCTGCTGAATTTCCTGAGGATCTGCCATTCTACTAGCTGTGCTCAACCAGTCAGTGTCCCTGTGGTTTATGGTTACCGGCTTCGTCTTCGTCTTCGTTTAGAGAGAGTTAATAAAGAGACTTCCGCTATTTTATTTAGCTATTTAAGTTAAACTCTGATGTAAAACCATTTTATTTGAGCATATGTACTCTGTTTATCATATTTGTTAACTATATGTGTTCTGTGGACTTTCTGGGCACACATATAGTAGCATTCGGGTTTCTGTGTAAATCCGGGTGTGACACTCTGGCTTTGACTGACTAATTAGGTATTCTAGTTTGGGATAGTTTTACCCGAAAGGGGCAAGAGGTGCGGCAGTTGACGAGGTATAGCCCGGTCCTCTTGAGCGGTAGGCTTTGCTAAGATACGCGACTCACTAGGGAGGGTTATGCTTTGCTCCTGAACCGGAAGCCTTAGCGAACTATCACTTATTAGAGTATCTTTGTAAATGTCTCATAGTGAAACCCAGTATTTGGTCCACGTGGTGTGGGAAGGGTACATGCTTTCGGGCAATGGGAATCGCGGCTTATGGTGAATGTGTACAACCTCTGCAGAGTGTAAAACTGTTATAACAATCGTGCTCACGGTCATGAGCGGCCTGGACCCTCACATGATTAATCTATCAGAATATGATCTAAATTGTGGTTACCTGAATCTGATGGGTTTATGTTATCATTTAATTGTGGTTGGTATATACTTGTATCTACTAGTAAATAGATGTTTAATAAAACTTGACCAACTAAAAGTGCTTAATGCAGCTATCCTTTCAGCCTTCCACTTTATAAAGCCTAGCATGTCATTTATTTCCATACTTTGCTGAGTACGACATGTGCTCACGCTTGTTTATTTATATTGCATCGACGCGCCGCCATGGCCAGTGGAGATCGACGAGCTGGGAACGCGGTACTCCATGTTCGTCTTCCTCCCGGACTCGCGCGACGGCCTCGCAACCATGGTGGACGTGGTCACCGCGTCGCCGGCGTTCATGTACGGCGTCTTGGCCGAGATGAAGAACAAGCCTGTCAGCATCGAGCTGCCCAAGTTCGAGATCTCCTTCTGCTGGAGAGGCCTCAAGAGCGACCTGTGTCAGCTGGGCCTCTCGCTGCCGTTCTCGCCGGAAGCCGCCGACCTCCACGGCATATGCAAGGGGGACGACACCGACGGCGGCGGCGCACGGAGGCCGACGTTCCTGAGCAAGGTTGCGCAGAAGGCGGTAGTCAAGGTGAACGAGGCTGGGACGGAGGCCGTTGCGGTCACCGTGTACGAATGTGGCGGCGGCGGTCAGCCACCTGAGCTCGTCGAGTTCACCGCCGACCATCCCTTCACCTTATTCATCATGGAGGAGAAGTGCGGGGTGATCGTCTTTGCTGGGCACGTCCTCGACCCTACCAAGTGATGAGCGTCTGGCTAGAATCAAAACCCTCTGCTACTATGAAATGTGCAATAAAAATTCAGGCAACGTGAGGGTTGCAGTAGCTTCTTCCTGTGCACTGTTTTATCGCTATCATTTCGGTGTTAGTCAGGAGTCAGTACTCGATCAGTTTGCTGGTTCTTTTTTTTTTTGAAAACTCAGTTTGCTGGTTCTCAAGTGATTTCGTAGGATACTATGAGTTTTTTTTTGAAAACTCAGTTTGGTATTTTCTAGAAATTTATTTTTTAAATTTAATTCATATATTAGTAACTAATTCATTTTAAATCAGAAAAAATTAAAATCGATACCAAAATTTTTGTAAAAATGTAACCTATCTGCTAGTGCTCTAATTGGAGTTATCCCTATCATATATATGTATGTATCCTAGTGTTTTGTTGATTTTAGTTATGCATGTTTTTCTTTTAAATTGTTATTTTTTACATTATATTGGATGAGGTCGAGTAACTCTAAATGGAGCTCTAATAGATAAGTACATTTTTAGAATTATCATATTTTATGATTTAAATACATTGTTGTGATTTTTATATTAAATCAGAATTTGTTTATTCTTTTATAAAATAGAAAACCACCTTTAAAACCACTCAAAGGGTCAAATCTGTCCGGTTTTAATAGTTGAATGGCCTTTCCTATCCGGTTTTATGCATAAAGGTTGAAAATCGAACTATCATACTAGTTCGAGAGTGTAAACCGGACTTTTCCCTTATTATTATTGCATCATCTCTTGTGCCTTCATTTGCATTGGTTTGGTGGTTCTATTCCTTACCAGACTAATATGGGTGAACATTAGCCACAACTTGAAACGAAGATGCACAATGGCATGATAAGCTAGCATCAGACGAATACACTCAAGATAAGATGAACCAAGTCCTTACAAATAAATTAGGCTCAGTGGATGAGAAGGAAACGATGGCAAACATAATTAAAAAAATCCTTAATCGACATCAGAAAATAATTACTTTTGGCGCAGGAAAATATTTTGTTAAGTATTTTTTGGTGTCAAATAGTAAGAAATTATCTCGAACATGTGATAGGCTAAAACACTCTCAGCAATCACTTCATGGTATAACACGGTAGACACGTTACAAGCATGAAAAATAAATTGATAAGAATATAAACAAAGCAATAGCCCATAATAATTCATTGAGTATAGCCACTTGCGTCCCTAAGTGGAAGAGCTAATAATTTGTTGGAGATGCATTCTTTTGTCGAAATACTTGACTGGTACCGTCTATAAAGTGAGTACAAAAAGGAAATATAGTTCCTCCCTTTAGATGAGGCACTGCACATTTGTGGCTGCAAGGATTCAATGCATTGACAGGGTAATCAAGCCGGCACAGCAAATTTATATCAGTTTCAAGCATGCACGACTGGTAGCTCGGTTTGGTCCAGAGTAGAGATCGGGATTGGGTTACCCGTGACCCAGAGTCTACACGACACCAGCAAGTTTTGGGCCGGTCCAATAAGTATATGCACCAGAATGTTTGTTTGTTTTGGGTACTGGGTCACTGGATCGACCCAGAAAAATCTGCATCCCGATTAATACTCTATAATTTCCTTAAATTTGTGATAGAATTAGAAATACAGTCTCTATTTATAAAGTAGGAGTAGCATATTCATAAAAAAGTACCAATTTGATAAATTTCATTAAATGACTACAAGATATTATGTGCACCAAGAAATTGACACCACCCCACTCCTTTCCCCAATAACCATATATAAATAAATAGAAAGAAAAAACGCACCCACCATCTTCCGCCCTCCGCCTTCCCCAATCCAGCGGCCGACCCAGTTGCCCATCCCGCTCGCAGACGGTACGCACTTCCTCGTCCTCCCCTCTCCCTCCCTCCCTATCTCGTGCGTGTCGGTGAGCGTTGCCAGCCGCTCGCCCCGCAGCGCCGATAGCCTCTAGCGCTCCTCTCGAAGCTCGTCGAAGGCAAGGCCGCGCAGGCGCAGCGGAAACTTTAAGCCTTTCTTTTAACTGAAATAGAAATTTTGCGGTTTTTTTGATTTTGGTCTCTATTGAACTTGGAAGGGTTTTCTTTTCGCAAGTATGTGGGATGACGTGTTGCGCGGAAGCGCTCGCACGTGACCCATCTGTGTTGCCACGCGCAGCCCTGTGTGTGTCGCCACTAGCCGGTTAGGGTTTGGGGCACAGCCCTGTGCACATAGCCGCCAGCCGGTAAGGGTTTGGGGCGCAGCCCTGTGCGTGCCGCCGCCAGCCGGTTAGGGTTTGGGCGCAGCCCCGTGCGCGTTGCCACTAGCCGGTTAGGGTTTGAGGTTAGGTTGGGGAGGATTAGGCCAAAGCGGCTATAGAAGTGGTGGCCGGGGCGTCGGCCTTCTCGGCGGTGGCGATGGGCAGCGGCCGGAGGGTCGTGCGGTCAGGTCACCGTCGCCAGGTGGTGGGGGATCCGCGATGAGCGGTGCTAGTGGCTGGTGCGGAGGCGGCGACAGAGGCGGTGGGGCGCCGCTGAAGTCGGAGACACATGGGGCAGTGGTGGCGGCGGATGCCGCTGGATCCAGTGGTGGGGGCAAGGAGGAAGACGACACGGCGGGTCACGTGCTTCTCTTAAGCATTAACTCTATTCTTTTTTTTATTTTTGTTGTAATTTTTTTAGGTTTTGTGGAACCGAAAAGTTTGCTATTTTCTCATGTTTCAATTTGATTTATTCGAAAGCAAAGGATGTTGCACACCACCATTTCGGCCATCCATATTGTACATATTACATATGGAAAGAAAGAGGCGCCATGGGTAGAAAAATGGGCGCCGTGGGTAAGATTTAGGTGGGCCTGTTTTGGATGAAAAAGGATTTGGGTTTTAAGGGGAAATCCTTCTCTAACGTCAAAAAAATGGATACCCCCTCCACCCACTGTTGTCATACTTTTGGCATGACAAATGGGTCCTCTGTGAGGTGAGAGGTGGATCTAATCTTAAAATATAATTCTCTTTATAATATAGATATAGATCAGTTTCCTTTAACTCGTGATAGAATTAGAAATGCAGCCTCTGTTTATATAGTAGCGGTAGACATATTCATAAAAAGGTACCAATTTAATAAATTTCATTAAATGTCTACTTAGATATTATGTGCACCGCTTTAAAGAAATTGACACCACCCCACCCCTTTCCCCGGTCGTCATATAAAAAAATAGAAAGAAAAAACGCACCCACCAGCATCCGCCCTCCGACTTCCCCGATCCAACGGCCGACTGGTTGCCCATCCCGCTCGCCACCGGTACGCTCCTCCCTCCCCCCATCTCATGCACGCCAGTTAGCACTGGCAGTCGTCCGTCCTGCAGCGCCGATAGCCGTGAGCGCTCCTCTCGCCGCTCATCGGAGGCAAGGTCGTGCCGGCGCACCCGAAACTTGAAGCCTTTCTTTTAACTAAAATAGAAATTTTGCGTCTTTTCAATTTTGATCCGGATTGAACTTGGAAGGGTTTTATTTTCACAAGTATATGGGATGATAGGTTGCGTGAAAGCGCTCGCACATGACCCATCTGTGCCACCGTGTGCAGCCCTCTGCGCGTCGACGCCGGCCGGTTAGGGTTTGGGTTAGGGAGGATTTTGCCAGAGCGGCTATAGAGGGGATGGCCAAGGCGGCGGCCGGCCCGGCGATGGTGATGTGCGGCAGGCGGAGGGTCGTGCAGCGAGAGCACCGCCAGTCGAGCAGTGAGGGATCCACCGGGGACGGTGCTAGTGGCGGGGCGAAGGCGGCGGTGGAGAAAACACTGATCAATGGATTAGTGTGGCGACGGAGCCGCTGGTGGCGCTGAAATCGGGGAAGCAGGAGGTGTCAGGGCAGAGGAGAAGACCAACGGGTTAGCATGGCCATGGCAGTGGATTTCATTGGATCCGGCGGTGGGGAGCGAGGAAGGAAGACGATGTGGCGCCTTCGCCGCCCGGCCCTCCGCCTGGTGGCCATCGCCCCCACCGAGCCAACCGCTGTCCCCGAACCCCTCTTCTAGAGTCGTCGGCGTCGGATCTCCCCCGGCAACCCCCTCCCCCCTACCCCGGCTGCTAACCCGGTGACGCCTGCACCGGTGCTGGAGAAGCAGGGCGCGCCACGGAGGTCGTGCGCTTCGGCGCGAGCGCAACCAATCGCGCCATATACTTAACGTTCTCTTAAACGTTAACTCTGTTCCTTTTTTAGCTTTTGCTGTAATTTTTCAGGTTTTGTGGAACTGAAAAGTTTGCTCTTTTCTCCTGTTTCAATTTGATTTGTTCGAAAAGCAAAGGCTGTTGCAGACCACCGCTTCGGCCGTCCATCATGGCAGTCGCCGGTGCCGGTGTTGACGCCGCCCTGGACGGGCACACGGCGCTCGCTCTCCGCCTCGCCAAGCACCTCGCGCCTCCCCCGGCCTGGGCGTCCGCGTCAGCTGCCGCCGCCGCCGGCGGCGGAGGCAACGTCGCGTTCTCTCCGGTGTCCGTGCACGCGGCGCTCGCGCTGGCGGCGGCGGGCGCGCGCGGCGCCACGCTGGCGCAGCTCCTGGCCTTCCTCGGCGCGCCGTCGGCGGCGGCCCTAGCCGAGCTCGGCCGCCGCGTCTCGGCCTGCGTCCTGGCCGACCGGACGGGCGCCGGCGGGCCGCGCGTGCTCTTCGGCGGCGGCGTCTGGGTCGACGCCTCCCGCGGCGAGCTCGACGGCGCGTTCCGCGGCGTCGCCGCTGAGTCCTACAAGTCCGATGCGCGGACCGTCAGCTTTGCCGAGGAGGTTAGTGGATCAGTTACCAAACGCTAATCTAAGCAATCGAAATCCTATGCATTGCAATCTTTTGAATTGTGAATTGTGATGAATTGATGATGTGTGGAAAGCCCGAGGAAGCCGTGAAGGTGATCAACAACTGGGTGAAGAAGGCCACGAACAGCCTCATCGACACCGTCATCTCCGTCAGCGACATCAACGCCGACACCGACCTCGTGCTCGCCAACGCGGTCTACTTCAAGGGCGAGTGGGTGGACCCATTTCAATGGTACTACTATTAGTGGGTCTTTACTCTTTTGAGAGCTGGAGCTGTCTTATACTCTGATTATATGAACTTGCAAATTCTCACTGATTAGAACCTGGAAACCCCAGCATCAGACTCTTATGCTTTCAATATGTACAGTAATTAGGATCAATGTTCTTTTTGTCTAAAAGCTGAAAAGCCTTTTTTTCCTGCAGGACGTCCCCTGGCACTTTCCACCTCCTCGACGGCAGCCACGCCAAGGCGGATTTCATGTCGAATTTCACCATCCTGCGTGTCGCCTGTATGGACGGGTTCAAGGTGGTCAGGCTCCCGTACAAGCAAGGGCGGGTGAAGCGCCGTCGCAGCGGCGATGGCGCCGGGGAAGCCGAGGCCGAGGAATCGGCATGGCCGAACTCCGGCGAAGGCACTGGGTACTCCATGTTCGTCTTCCTCCCGGACGCGCGCGGCGGCCTCTCGACAATGGTGGACGTGGTCACCGCGTCGCCGGCGTTCATGTACCGCATCCTGGACGAGATGGAGCTGGACCACGTGGACCTGAAGCTGCCCAAATTCAAGATAACCTCCAGCTGGGGAAACCTCGGCGACGCCCTCTGCTTGCTGGGGCTCACGCTCCCGTTCTCGCCGGAGGCGGCCGACCTGCAGGGCATGTGCAAGGGAGAGGAAGACGACGACAATTATGATGATGACGACGACGACGACGACGATGATGATGGCGCTCCACGGCGGCCGATGTTCCTGACCAAATTTGCGCACACGGCGGTGGTTAACGTGCACGAGAAAGGGACTGAGGCAGCGGCGGCGTCCTTCGTCATGCGTGGCGGCGGCGGTCCGGAAAACATTGTGAAGTTCACCGCCGACCATCCCTTCACCTTCTTCATCATGGAGGAGCAGTCCGGGGTGATCGTCTTCGCGGGGCACGTTCTGGACCCTACCCAGTGATCAGCATCTGAAATCAACAACATCAGACTGCTCCAACGACGCCGAACTCTTTGCTTTTTTCAATTATTTCAGCTGTTTATTAGCAGTTAATCTAGTGACTTCTGGTTGCTTGGCACTGTTTTGTTGGTATAAATTTGGCGTTGCCCTGAATTCGTTTTGCTGGTTCTTAATGATTGCATAGGGTACTATGGTAATGGACATGCCGCCGTTGTGATTGCATATCTTGTGCCTCCATCCGTTTTTCTAGTTCATTTTCAGAAAAATCTGGGTAGCCAGTAACCATGTTGTTCTTTCTGCAAGAAAACACTCAAAAGGATGCACTCATGTACTCAGGGACAGGCACATTCTGTTGCCATTCTACTGCAGGTCTGCAAAAGGATGCACACCATCATTATAACCAGCATACGTTCCATACACTCAAAATTAGATGAACATAGCAATAAATCAGGCTCACTGGATGACTTCGTTGCAGCAGTAAACAAGTGACTTACTTCACCACGGAACACATAAAGATGGCAAAACGGAAACCGTGCTCAGTGACTACTAATCCCATCAATAGCACAGCAGGACATTGTATGAGCACATATGAGGGTGTTTAGATCCCTCAAAAACCCAAACTTTCCATCACATCGACATCATATCAAAATATTAAATATAGCAAATGACGCATGCATGGAACCCTAAACGTGGGTAAATAAAAAAACTAATTACATAGTTTTAATGTACACGACGAGACGAATCTTTTGAGACTAGTTAGGTCATGGCAGGACAACAATTACCACAAACAAACGAAAAGTGCTACAATGCGATGCAGTATCTGATGTGACTTTTGCACCCAACTTTTCGCGGATCTAAACACACCCTAGTGAACATCAAAATGACAAACATATTTAACTTATATGCTGTCATACATGGATCGTATGACCACAATGCAGTTCAGAACGGTTGAAAACACATCTGAAAGAAAACAAATAGCCTTTCATGTATTTGTGACAACCAAACCAAACCAGCTAAATGGGCAGGCACACTCTTCACATTGCCACTATACTGCAATTCTGCAATTTAAGATGTCCAATGCCATGATGACCAATTAACCAGCATGCGCTCAATACACTGAAAATTACTCCCGCACAATAAACCAGGCTCAGTGGATTACTCCATTGCAGCAGAATAAACCTTTGGCTTTGGGTACTCTTCTAGTCTACTTCACCACAGAATACATTAAGATGACAAACAGAATCAGGCTAAACTACACTCAGTGACTAAGGCCCTGTTTGGAACAGCTTAACTTCAACATATGACCAAAATAAGCTGAAACTAGAAGCCAAACGGCACGCTTTTTTGCAGCTTTTTTTTGCCACGCTTCTCCCCACCGCCCCCATTTGTACTAAAACGCAGAAGCTGGTTCAGACCCGCTTCTCAAATAAGCGCTATCTCCATATTTATACAGCTTATCTGAGAAGCGATTCTCACCACCGCTGTTCCAAACAGGGCCTAATTCACCTCACCACATCAGTAAAGCAGCAGAACCCTATATGAGCATATTGTGAACATCAAAATGACAAACATAGTTAAATTATTTGCCGTCATACATGGATCGATGACCGCAATGCAGTTCAGAACAGTAACCACACTATCATGGTATAATCACTACAACAACAGCAAACTAGGCACAATGCCTTCAGACATCAAGTGGGGACAAGGCCCACAGAATCATCATAGCTATCTATCCTAATTAACACAGCCATCACTGCTAAAACGATTACAATCATGCTCAGAAGGAAAGTGAATTTGGCCCTATACTTCCTGGTCTTCCCTCTGCTGCTTGCAATGCAGACATCAATCTCTTTGTATTCAATTTCTGGGGATGCCTCGCAGGATGTGTTCCCAGCCTCAGTAGCGGACAGACCTGGTTTATCTTCGTTGCAGGATGTGTTCTCAGTCTCAGTCTCAGTCTCAGTCTTACTGATGCTGTTCTGCATATCTATGGTTTCATTTTCATCCTTCATCTCTTCGGCCTTGTCCAAATGCAGATATGGCACCTCTTCGGATGATTCCACTAGCTCCTGATCTGATGATGACAAGCTGCTGTGCTTTGCGGTGGATTGTCCATCATGGCTAGCAGAGTCAGAGTCATATGAGCTCTGAAGTGAACGAAGAAGCTTCCTTGGTGTCGAGTATATCTTCACATCATCGATACTGATTGGCCTATCATAAGCCTAGAACAGAAATGAAATGAAATAGTTGGTTACTAGCTCAAGTGAGGTACAATGGTGCAGAAAATGAAACAATCCTGAGAATAATAAAACAGTGCAGAAAAGTAAATATGTATACCTTGGGACTGGGAGTCCTGTCTCTTGATATGGCACCATTGGGGCTCGGTGACACAAATCCTGCAAATGTGTCAGTGCACTCAAAGTTGGCATCAGTCACCTCACTATCACAGACCTCACCGAAGTCATCTTCATAGTACTTGTTTGAGCAGAGTTGAATGAACAATCCATCCTTCAGAGACACATCCACGCCATCATTGTTCCACAACCTCCTGTTAGTGCGCCGACTCTGATCAAAGTTGCAAGAGGACTGTCCCACTGAGACCGGAGATTCGGTGATGGTACTGCCATTCATGATGGATGAATCCACAACATGTGATTCAGGGGATCGGAACTGGACTTGAGAAGCATCCACGATGGAGCTAGCAGGGCTGCCCTTGGCACCCCAGAGGCTCCTGCACGGGCTCTTCTCCCTTCTCTTCTGAAAGTTGGAGCCAATCATTGGGCTCGTGCCAACCTCATGCCTCGACCCCTTCTGTGCAGCGATGTTCTTCGCGCTCTGCGATGCCTCAAACGCAGCACCTCGGACAAACGGCATGCGGTCATTCTGGCATTGCTCCATGACATCAATCACCTTGCCAAGCTCTGAAGATAAGCACCTAGGATCAACAAACTTCATGAAGAAATTGATCATCTGGATCGCCGAGAGGCGCTTCTGGGAGTTGCTCTCCGCCGTATCCCCATCAAGAATCTGCAGCCCGGACCGCACAATGGACCTTGCATACGCCTCCGCAATCAGACCATTGTGCTTCACCAGCGCCATCGCCAGGCCCATATGCGCATTGGACCGCGTCGCCCTGTCATGCATCGCCCCTGCCACCTTCAGGCACACTTCGTTCACCATCTCGCTGGACGCAAACCTCCAATTGCTGGATTCAACAAGCGCCTTGAGGCAGAGCGCGGCGCCAGAGGCAGCACCATCCTGGCTCCCCATCAGCGCACCGCAGAGCGGCTTGCAGAGGGACGCAATGATGCCGGCCTTCTCGGCCTCCGGCGCAGCGGGGTCGATGCCGTAGCGCGCGATGGCGGGGACGACCTTGGAGCAGGCCTGGTGGAGCGGGAAGGAGCCCCCGCTGGAGGAGAGCGTGCACATGATGGTGGCCATGATGTTGCCGATCTGCGGCACGATGTTGCGGCCGTGGACCCGGGCCAGGACCTCGTAGAGCGAGATGGTGAACTCGCCGGATGCCAGGCCGCCGGTGGCGGCGACGGTGGTGTCGGAGACCTCGGCGAGGAAGTGCGGGATGGACTTGGAGTCGAGGTGCCTGGCGTAGGATTTGAGCGCCTTCATGGCGGCCCGGCGGCTGTCGGCGTCCTTGTCGAGGTTGTCCAGCTCCTGCCGGAGCAGCGGGCTCAGGCTCCGGCCCATCTCGGCGGCGGCCGGCGCGGCACGAGAGGCGGAAAGGGAGCTCCTTCCTCCTCCTGCGAAACCAACGAAGCAGCAATCCGTCAGACGAAAAAAAATCCCCCATTTTTGCAAAATCTATGGCGAATCGATGAAGAACCGAAGCAATCGGAAGCAGAGACTCTACTCTCGCCGTCAATCGAGCGAAAAGGGGCAAAACAAAACCAAGAAAAAAAAACAAGAGCTCCTCTCACGACCTAAGGATCCCTCTCAATCAAGAACCCAGCTAAGACTCGAGCAAGGAGATGACCATAAAGTGTGCGTGCTTGCATTGAACTCACCTGGATTCAAGAACTGGGCCTCGAACTCTGCCTCCCTCCCTCTCTGCTCCCCTTCTCTTCTCCCTCTCTCAGTCTCTCTCCTCGATTCCAATTCAAATCGCGCAACGCAAGATAGGCAGGAGGATAGGGATACGAAGGCAGCGAATCGAAACCAATCAAATCGGCAGCTGAGATCCGCCGCGGGGGATAAAACGGGCAAGGGGTTCTCGCGTCGCGTCCCCGGTCTCGGGGGTTTTTTTTCGAAACGGGCGGCCGCCGCCGTCTCGGGGTTTTCTCTCACGCGCGCCGCAGAGAGCCCAGAGGCGGAGGCGCGCCCGCGGGGCCCAGCTGCAGCGAGAGGCGCGGGGTCGGGAAGTGGGTGCGTTTAGACCGGGGGGAGGTGGGGTGCGAGAGCGCGGAGTGGGGAGGAGCGGCCGCGGCGTTTGAATTTTGGGGAGGGGAAATGACGGCCCGGACCACGACCCGAGCCTTCTTTGACCGTTGGATTTTGGTTGGGGGCGTCGTGTGTGAACGGGTAGCGACAGCGCTCGTGGGCCGTATTGGGCTTTGAGTTGGCGGCGGTGTGGGCCGTCGTGGATCTCATCGGGGGCGCTTGTATTCTGGACCTGCTGGAAAACTTTTGGCCCACAAGAAGCTTGGAAGGCAAGGCCGAGCAAGCCCCGCCAAACCATTGGCCGTTTGGATGGGTGCCACTGCCAGGCTCCTATACAGCGAACGGAAGTCAGACAAGTAAGTTGAATTTAAAGCCCATTAAACCCAATTAGCAACCACATCTATTCTCGCCTCTCCATTTCATTTGGTTTTTGGTTATTGACGTAGGAATCTTTCTCCCACTTTAAGATTTATGCGCGTCGTGACTTTCTCTGATTTTCTTTAGTTTTTTCTGAGTGAATATAATCGGCATTTCAAACTACTAATTTAACATTTGTTCAAATTTCGTTCAACAATCAAAATGAACAGTTTCAACAATTTCAACTTTAATGTTCCCAGATATCGTCTAAGATGTCGGTACAAACAAACTAATATAAATGTAATCAATATTTTAAAACTATTAGATTCAATTCGTTTCAAATTTAATTTAACAATTCTAATAAACTAATTCAATATTTTAGGTGAAAAATTCGAAACAGTATATCGTAAATGTTGAACATGTATACCAAAATGTTAAGTCAGTACTTTTCGAATGTTGATTTTTTAAAATAATAATAATAATATATACATATGAGATCTTATTTTGTTGCATTAATTCTAAGCAACGATATGGTTTAAACCATTTCGAAAACGAATAAATGGTTCATGAGAAAAAATGCATTTGAATCTTTAAACTCACTCACGTCCTCCCCTACGACATCCAACAATAGACTGCCACGTATCGTCTCGATGGACCAGTATCAGCTTACTATATCACGTCCACCCACGCCCGCATTAATCTAAGCCATTCAAAATGATACACCGAAAGCCATAGCTAAAAAAGTTTCCGAAAGCGATATAGGATTCCCGGCCACTGCTTGCCCAGCCAATGCATCGGCTGGCCAAAATTTGCCCGTCCAAGAATCAGCTAGGTCTAGGGAAAGAAATGAACTAACGTGTGGGCAGAGGAGGTATAGTCACCAAATCAGGGTTGCTATCCAAACGACGTCTCTACAGTAGTCGATGGCCAATTCTTGGCTTTGCCGCGAAATGACCGCCCATGAATCGCCTACACCAGGGCCAGAAAATGAACCACGCGGGTTCGCGTGTGGGCACGAGCCAAATCTTTGGCAATAACGAACGAGTTTGTAGCATGATGATTACAATGCTTTTGTAGCAGTTTTAGGTTGTAGGTTCACTACTAGGAGCGGATTTTTTGGTCATTAAAAAATTATCCTCACTAGATTACCGAGTTTGGAGGGTTTTCTAGACCGAAAGAAAGTTTCTTTTTTTAATAAAAATTATAGGGTGATCTTACCCTACTGGTCTAGTTTTTTAAAAAAAATCTTGGCAATAATCCAAATGCACTCATCATTAGAGACTTGTATCGGTACGCTCGCGAGAAGTGTATAGCTTGCTTTTTTTTAACTAAAGTTTGTTTGCTCACAACATGAAAAAATAATCCCGTGTTGTCGAACCTTTTATTTACAAGAACCGATGGTGAAACATAACCAGGCAAATCCATTGTAGAGAAAAGGAAAAAAAACGAAACAAGCCACCATTTCTTCAAAGATAATTGAACGCCTGTTGAGGAACAATGTAGTAGGTTCCTGAAAAAAGGCCATCCAGGGCCACTAGATCTGCAATCTAGCCACCGGCCCACTCCGTACCATCCTCCTTTCCGATGTCCAAACAGCAAGAAAAATACCAACCTAGCTGCTTGCCATCGTTTCCTGTAACCTCAGGCTACCATGCAGATGTATATCATCCTGCCCAAGTGCCCATCCATCTATCGCCTTCGCTAAACCTTTCAATGCGACGTGACAAGGCAAAGGCAATGGAAGCTACCTTCCCAAATCGGCAAAATGTCACCGGACCGGACCAACAGTGCAGAAGGCGTTCAGAAAATGTTATGGTCAGTTGTGGCAACCGGAAAGCGAGTGGTAGAGGCCACTGGTCATCAGTCCGGAAAGCACGTATACAGTTCTAAGAAAGATAATAAAGGGAGCGTGTTTGGAATATGGGAATTTCTAGACTCTCACACGGAGCGTGCCGTGTGGAGACCCGTCTAAGTTGAGTCGGTTTTGGAGCTCGGAATTGAAATTTTCTAGAACTTGATCTATGGTTTACATGGATCATTCTTTATGTGGGGTTATCTTCTAAAGCGGACATGTTTTTAGAGGAGAAGTTGCGTTGGTAAACATGTTTTTTTTTTCATCTTCTACGTACAAAGGGGAATGTCATGTAAGGTGTATTGCTAATATTCACTCAATAATGTAGACCTAACATTTTTCCTTAATAGAAATACGCATGCCATGGATGGTCCTTTTCACGTGCTTTGTGGCATTATAATGAAGAAGCATTGACTTAATAAGGTTTGGTTAGAACAATGATCATGTCGGTGTCACATAAAGAAACCAAAATACCCAGTCCCCCACTTGCTGCCTCTTTGCCTCCAGGTGATTTCAGTGGCCTCTACGTTGGCCGTTGACCCCGGCTCTGTGACGAAATCTATCACAAGCAGTCAAGGTAGCTTCATGGATGCTTCCACAGTCTTATTCAGCTTTATTTGTGGATTGGTCAAGGGTCAAATGCTTCTTGACTGATCTTTATGTCATTGGACCCTGGATGTCATTGCTTGCGCTTGGCATGTTACTGCAATTGTAAAATTTATCCCACAAATAAAGTGGTACACATAGTTACTATTCTTTATGGCATTCCATAAGTGTTAGAATAAGGTGTAACAGGACTGAGATGTCATAATTATATTATTTTTATATTATATTATTATATGTATTAGAAAAGATAGCCCTAAAATAAAATGGTCAATAAAGTTATTCATTGATGTCCAACCATCCTTATTAAACCATTACACAGTCATGTGGACCGCTTTTACTATGAACAATAACCTCAGTTGCTCGTCCATAGAGCGACGTTTACTAGTTGACGAGTCTCAAAACATTACATCATTACCCTATCATCTACACCTTGTTACTAGTTTGGCAAGATGCTATCTTTTGAGGGTCTTCATTCCCTTTGCTTTAGTTCTCCATCAGTCAATGATTATATTATACAAAATAATGCGAGTAATAGCATCATCAGCCATTCGGAAGGAGCCCATGATGCAATTTGTTTATTCCTACAGTACGATGCGTTTAACCTTCTACTCGTGGGTTAGTCAAAAAGAACATGCATTGGCATGACATGACAAAATCAGATATTTCTACAGTGACCAGAGGGGACACGACTTGGTGCACACCCACCAACAAGACAACAAACGACTTTTCTAGTTTTCCTTCGAAAGTTAAGTACATTATTGCACACTTTTGAAATAGTTTGTATAATCTTTTGGCTTGTTATCATCTGTTTGAATTAATCATGGACATTAAACTTTTACTCTTATTTTACAGATAAATGAGCCAGGCTATTATATTTGAAGTTAGTAATACCTTTTCTATGGTAAAATCAAAGTTCATTGACATGTCACTTAACTATATATATTCTTCTAAAGCATGTTGTCAGTCAATGCAAAGTTCAAAAACTACTCCATACTCTAGACTAATAGATAATATTTTAGGGTATGAACCAATTTGTATTTATATGTTTGTGGAACTTATATATGCAAGAAAATAATAGAAACAGGGGGATGATGGAAAATAAATGAGACAGCAAGAAGTACCGTTCATAGGTAATTAGGGGATATAGAAGTTTGTTTCTTGAGTAGTTGAGGTGGAATAAAATTCCATTAAACCCTGGTACTGAACAAATAATCGACAGCAACAAGAACATTAACAAAGCCCAGAAATTGGTAGCGAGAATGCAGAGATCTTTATTTCTTTTCTCCACAATGTTGGACCTAATTAAGCAGGTGATCATGAGTCATTACAAAATATAATCTAAGAGTGAGAATGTTCCGAAACTTTCTATAAAAATACTCGCATGCAAAGTTAGTTCTTCTCACTTTTGTGATATATCTTTTTTTTGCAAAAACTTTTATGATATATCTACGCAGACAGTCTAGCTTAGAATAAGCACGAGGAACAAGCCAATCAGTTTCTCACGCCAAGCCTACGAACTCCAAAACATTATCCGGTAAATTTACGTCACGCGTCCAGTTTCCATATGGTCCAAGGATTCAAAAAAGGTTCATGAAATGGATAAAAGTGGGCACCTTAAAATTAGTTTTAACTGACAATCCACATATTTTTCATCTGTGAAAAGTATTAATATTTTTACACAAAGGAAACATTCTATCTCTTAAATTTTATTGCCGTGAGTAGTTTCAAAGTCCAAACAGACAATCGCAAAACAAAATATGAGCATCTTAATTGACTATCAACCAATCCTAAAACAGTAAGGGATTGAGTCATTGAGTATGGACAATCCTAACCCAACCTGCTCCTGCTCCACTATGGGCTTAGCGTGCATAGAGTGTGGGACCACAATAAAAATTTCCAATGCGTCTCCATCTCTATCTATCAATGTGCTACTGGGCGAGACTATAAAGAGACATTGATAGTATACTATATTTTTTATTTTTTAAAAAAAAATAGAGCCACTTATGAAAAGAAAAGGATGCACATGGTCCGTCACTAAACACAACCTATTTGGAATGTTGAAAGTTGGTATTATTTTCCAATCCAGTATAGTACCTGCTGACATGCCATTACCATCTGGGTCAATGGTTGACATAAAGTCAGACGTATTTGGAGGGATATATAGCGTAAACACGAGAGCTCGACATCTGGGTATAATAACCACCACGGTAATCTCCTTTCTGCTGGTGTATCATCCCCTGTTTGTAGAAGTAGAAATCTTGCAGATATATGCAGGCGTGAAAATTGTGCTGCAAACAAGGGTTTAGAGGGTGGTATTAAACTATTAATACTAACCGGTTAGCATGGTTTGCGCTATAGCAGTCAAAGAAATTAACAGAAGAAGAAGAAGAAGAAGAAATTGAGCATGGGCCGGATCCAGTCAAGGCAACTGATGATGCCAGATGATTTCTGTGCCCCTCTTGTTGCATTGGCAGCCGCATAGAGCAGGTAGGCTAGGAGGAATGGTCGCATGGGCGTTGATGTGGCTTGCCCTGTCCCTTTCGGTTTGACTGTTGAAACCCCTGCCTTTGCAGCGTTGAACTTCCTGCAAAGTACGGGGGTTCTCTCCCCTCCTATGCAAAGTTGCTCCCGTATTTTCAGATAAATAAATAGAACAAACTTTCTCTCCCCTCTTTTAATTAAAAAGAACAAACTTTCTCCGGATATAGGAAAGCCCTTTAACCCTGTCCTCATCGTCTGGTTTCATCGATGAGGGGATTTTCTATCTAACAAGTAGGCTAGAGGTCATTTTACTGTTTTCGGATAAATCAGAAAATTTATGGATGATTCTTCATTATTCATATTCGCTTTCGTGCTTATGTACCAGGCCGACGATTCGATCACAAGAGTAAAATGGATCGGAGGACCCTCTTAGTTAGTGATCTATATATGCTACGATGGCAATTAAAAGTAGTCCCACAGATAAAGTGGTCATTAAAATCATTTCCTTATGATATATAGAATATCAAAACATTAACATAAGGTGTAGTCTGACCTAAATATCATATATAGATTACCATAAAAGTTAGTCCAGGAATAAAGTGCAAGATAAAATTCCTTAAGCTCAAGATCTATCTAACTATTACACGCTATGCACCGATTTAAACGGACACACATGTCATTTTCCTACTTATATCTCATGGGTTCGGGTATGCTATCTTTAAATCTTCATTCCTTTTGCTTAGGGCATGTTTGTTTCAGCTTTTGGGGAGCTCTTGGGCTTCGGCTTTTCAATCTTCCAAAAACAAAAAAAAGCTCCCAAAAGTCAAAAGCCAAAGCTCATCAAAACATGCTTTTGGCTTTCGTGAGTTTTTTGGCTTTTGGAAGATTGAAAAGCCGAGGCCCAAAAGCTCCCCAAAAGCTGAAACAAACACGCCTTTAGTTGGTTACAAAAGTAGCTTCAAAAGCGCGCATGCGTGAAGCAAGATTAACAACATCAAGTGTGTCATCCTTGGAATCCAGCCTTACGGGATGCAATTTGCTTATTGCTGCCGTGCAATGTGCTAAACCTGAACTCGTGGGGTAGTCTAAGGCTGTGTTTGGATCCTAGGGACTAAACTTTAGTCCCTCAAATAAGTGACAATTAGTAGCACTAAATATAAACTAATTACATAAGTCATATCTACTCCGCAAGACGAACCTAACAAGACTAATTAACATATAATTAGTACATAATTATTAAATTATTACTGTAGCATTATATTGTCTAATCATGGACTAATTAGGCTTAATAGATTCGTATCGTAAATTAGTCCTGGCTTATATAATGCAATTTGTAATTAATCTATATTTAATACTTCTAATTAGCATTCTTGCATTCGATGTGACGGGACTAAAATTTTTAGTCCGGGATCCAAACACCCCCTAAAAAGCGCACGAGTAGGTCAACTATAGTATATACTACTAGAAGGTTTTCTTTTGCAAAATATACTAGAAGGTTAATATCAGGGCCGTAATGGGAATCTAGTTTTTTTTTCTATGGCATGCGACACTGACCTGTGGGGGCTATTGGAGCACCGGGGATTTAAAAAAAACTTTGTACATTCATTTTTATGGATAAATGAGCATTTTTATATTTGAAGTAACCTTTTTAAGCCAAAATTTTAAGTTCTTTCTTCTATACTTTAAAAAAGAACTGGAAAGTAATTCCAATGGTACTAGACAAATCGCTAGCAACAGAGCGCTTACAAACTCCGGGGCACCCTTAACAAGAAGAGGAGAGTCCATCGGGGGACTATTATGCGTTACGTATCATCAGTGAAAGTTAAATATTTAAACCACACTAAAATTAGTGCTCTTATATTGTTGCTAATAAATGAGGCGCATCTCTTGAGCTCTATTCTTCCCAACGTGATGCTGTATTCTCTCCTCAAATCCATACTTAACAGGAGCAACAGGCTTATATTTTTTTACAAAATATACAGTATAAACGCAGGAGCTTACATACAAACAACTTAATTGACTAAAGGCCATAAATATTGAATTACTTTCTTGGCAGAGGAATCGGTTAGGCCTTGCATCATAGTCCAAACTCTAAGATCGTACTCATGAATTTACTGGGTGTGGACCCAAGCCAAAAAGAGAGGATGGAGAATACATGAAATTGCTCGCAAGAGGGGTACCATACTAGCGACGGCAAAAATACTGAAAAAAATAGAAAATGGTATAGAAAGAATGAAGAGTTATTGTTATTTTCTTCACAAAGTTTGGCCTAGGCATGTGAGTCATTAACAAAAAAAAGCAGGAGTAAGAATGTTTCCTCAAACTTTCTGCACGAATAGTTGTATGTATATCTATTGTTCTTGACTTCTTGCATCTTTGATGATGTCTGAAAATATTATACCTTAAAATAAGCATGAGAAGCTTAACCAACCAGTTTCCCATGCTATAAGCCTACAACTCCATTATATACACAAGAAACACCTTTTCTTGTATGTAAGGTGAAAATAAAGCTAAGGAAATGTAAAAGTTCATACGTAGTACAAAATGAGACCTCTTATATAAACTAATTTTGACCTACAATATACGCCTTCCATCTCCGCGTTAAAAAAATAGATCGCCTTTCCACACAAAAATATTCTATCTTTTATTTAGCGGTCTTTTATAATTTAAACACACGATATCGAACCCAGATACGTATATATTAATTACCGGAAATCTCAAAAGATCGCATGCCCCGAACCGCCCCTCCTCTACGTGTTCGTGCCGCATGATCCACTTGTCGGCGCCTCTCTCCAAACTCTTTTCTCCTATTCGCCGTAAGGAACCACGCGAGACTATAAAGAGACAATGATTGGAGCGTCTATTGTTCAGGAGAGAGTCCCCAGAGGTAGAGGGACAGAGAGAGGGAGGAGGAGGCGCAGAAAAGAGTCCAAGGGTGGTAAGCGCCGGCACCACCTGCGGAAACGCCCCCCCTCTTTCCATCTCCTTCGCCTCCAAGCCTCCGCCTCGCCTCTAAAATCTCATTCCAATCCAGGTTTCCTCCAACCCCCGCCGTCCCCCACCAGATTCTCCGCGAGTAGTTCCTCGGCTCTGGCTCCGGCGATCTCGTGCTAAGGTACAAGCCCCTGAGTGCTGTGTATTTTTTTTCGCTTTGCTTTACTGGCGGATTGTTGAAGGATATTAGATCGGTCGTTTTTTCCGATCGGTTTCGGGAGAAAGTTTTGTTTTTTTATAGGTGGGTTCCGTCGTCGGTTCGCCTTCGTGTAAGGGGGATTGCGGGGGATTGCGGGTGATCGGGGGTTTGGTTTTTATTGGGGTTTTGACGTTTTCTGATCTTTGCGCGCTTTGGGATTGCGAGGTGAAGCTCCGGTTGATTGATAGGTAGACTTCAATTCCCTGCACTAGACGATATTTTGGTGATTTCTGGGAGTACGATTGTGGGGGGTTTCTCGAAGAGAATTGCGGATTATTTTCGTTGTTGTACCCTGCTAGTTCATAATTTTGGTATTCGTATGGATTCCTTGAAATATTCAGTATCAATACTCCCCTCAATAATTCCCATGTTTTCGCTTTGCTCGATTGCCAAAATTCAGTATCAATACTGCGATACCGCGATCTGGGGACTGTTCGATCGCATCGGAATTTGGTTTACATGAGCAGAATTTGATGGTCTGGATCGCAATGGTTCATCTCTTTGGGTTTGTTGAGGGCTGGCTGTCTTGTGTAAAGTAATTTGTTCTGTTCCATGTGGGGTTTCGCCGCCTCTGCTTTTTCTGTGGGTGCATTGGCTGTTCCAAGCATCCGAAAAGATCTGACTTTATTTATGTCTGTTTCATGGGAATTTCGTGATCACTGATTGCAACATTGGCTTGGTTATGTTGTAGGGACAGTGAAGGAACCTGCATTGTGTGATTGATTTGGCACCGGCCGTCAGCTGCTGCCCGGTGTTCAGCCGATCATCCTGTTTCTGACATGGAGGGATCACAGGGGATCCAGGAAGGATCAAGGTTCAGAGCTTTCAGCAACGGGGTCTCTGGTGCTGCTCAGGAGAGTGCTGGTGATAGTGAGCACCACAATGTGGGGATTGCTTCTGAGGCTGCAGGGGCTTATCTGAATGGTAGAAGGTCATTCCCTTCTGAGTTGGCCATGTATGGCACATCTGTGGCTGGAAGTAATCAGCATTTTCAGGGGTTCTCTCACACTGGCAGTCTGTATGATGAGCAGTCCCTTGCATCTGCTTTTGAGGACTTGGGTTTGAAGACTCGCACAGATGATCCGCCTACCAGACATCGCAATATGGGGCTGACAAATGGACACTATCCATCTGGACATCTGGATGTTACCCTGAACCAGCAGCATGTGCCTGCAACACGCCAAGATGATTCTCTGCCTCTACAGTTCAGTGAGGCACATGCCCAGCAACAGTCTGATGTTGAACACCAAGAACAAGGTTATGGGTTTCCACCACACTTGGGAAAATTTTCAGGAACCTCTGAGCTGCAAAGCTTCAATAGCAATTTTGGTGTTCCTTACCACCCATCAAGTGCACCTGCTTCACCTTTCCAGCAACAATGTTATTTGGATGGGCAATCTCAAATGTTCAAACCAAATGATCAGAATGTTAGCTCAAACTTCATCTTGCCGCATGGTATGGGTGTACAACCATACTCTGTTATGCCACCACATTATGCCTGTCCACAAATGCAACAAGTTTCTGGTTTTGATGTTTATCAGCATAGGAGCAATGAGCAGGCTGCAGTTTGCACTCCTGCAAGGGGCCCATCCCTGTATATTGGAACATCAGATTCTCATGGGTTGGGAAACGGGTATCCTTACTTCAATGATGCTGCTTTTCAGAAGAGAAATAACCAGCTGTACAGCTTCCCCAGTACATCTTACACTGACAGTTCATGGGGCAGTGGTGATTTTCGACATTTTCAGCAAGCTGAAAAGTTTTCCCATCCATATGAGCAAGAATTTTTGCATCATCATCAAACCGATCGCCTTGCTCATCCATATGGACTAGGTTTCTCACATCATCAGACATCTGGTAGATTCAACACAGCAAGTTATCCAGAAAGGACTGCGATGAGCCATGATGTTGGAAATTCAGTTAGAACTATCAAGTTTGCTCCCTCAGTTAATGGCTATGCTGATATAGGTCACAGGATTAATGGTTACAATCATGACCATCATGGCATTCAGAGTAACAATTCATTGCTCCCATTATTGTCCTCAAAATCTAAGATGACAATTGATGAAGTTGTTGAAAGAATATGTATCCTGGCAAAGGATCAGAATGGCTGCCACTTTCTGCAGAAAATATTAACAGAAGGCACTCAAGAGGATTCTGATAAAGTCTTTTATGGAATAATTGATCATATTGGTGAACTTATAGTTGATCCAGTTGCCCACTATTTGGTGCAGAAGATTCTTGAAACCAATGATCGAAGGATGCAACTAATTTCTGAAATCATCAAAGCACCTGTAGAGCTTATTAAAGTTTGTTGCAACGCACATGGGTATGAACATAATATGATTTTTTGTTGTTTTCTTATCACTAATATTTATTGCTTTCATCTCTTATCTTCTATTGATTAAATTTCAGGACTCGTGTAATGCAAAAGGTCATAGAGACTATAAAGACCACAGAGACTTCGATGGTTGTGACTGCGTTGAGCCACGGAACAATGCGTTTGATGACAGATGCTAATGGCAACCATGTTGTGGCCCGCTGCTTGCAGACATTGTTACCTGAGCACAAAGCGGTAAACCGTCTGCTACATCATATGATTTATCTGTTATTCTTTTGTACCTTTGGACGCTATGCATATGCATGTTGGTTGTATTAAACTCTGACGTGTTTCAAAATATATTTTGTGCTGGATAGATCTCTGAAAATAATATTTTACCAGATAGTTTGTTCTTTGTACTCAATATCTTTGTCTCTGTAATGTTGTAACTCTTCTGGATACAGCTAAACGTATCCAACATTGGAGAATGTGTAGCCTGCAGCTAATTTTTTCCAGCATTGAATATTAGTGTAGGTTAACACTCAGCATATATCTACAAGCAGTGCATCAAGTCATTAACACACCAGCCTGCATTTTAACACCCAGTTTGGATGCCTGTAACTGTTGCAGTTCATTATTGAGGCTGCTGCATCACGCTATCTTCAACTAGCAAGGGATCGTCATGGCTGTTGTGTCCTTCAGAAATGTATTGAGCATTCAAATGATGAACAGAGGAATAATTTGTTGAGCAAGATTGCATCCAGTGCCCTTAGGCTTTCAGAAGATCAGTATGGGTACGCTCATCCTCTTTCCTTCTTAGCTCTGTTCTCATCTAATCTGAATGATACTGCAGTTACTATGCCTTTTGCATAAACCACGGTATTGTTTCTTGCAGGAACTATGTTATTCAGTTTATTCTTAGCCTCAATATTGAATGGGCAACAAGCAGAGTAGTGGATGAGCTGGCGGGTCAGTTTGGAAATCTGTCCATGCAAAAGTGTGGTAGCCATGTTGTGGAGCATTGCCTGAAGCAGGCACCACAGCCGATTTGTGATAGGATCATCAATGAACTCATGAATGATCCTAAATTACCGCAGATCATGCTTGATCAGTACGGGAACTTTGTGATTCAAACAGCACTTATGGAGTGCCAGGTAAAAAAATTACTACACCCTCAGCTAAAAGAATTCCATGGCAATCCTTACTTAAGGAATGGTTAATGTTGCAGGGTGAACAACACGCTGCTTTTGTTGAAGCTATCAGACCGCACACTGCCACACTGCAAAACAACATGTATGGGAAGAGGGTTCTATCAAGGACGCACTTGAAGAATAGGCACTGCCATTTTTGGCAAACGTATCTTCAAGAACAGTGAGTCTTCTAGTTAGAATATATCTTCGATGGAAAATCTTTTGTTTCCAGGGAAATTTTGGTGAGGGGAAGCATTCTCCCTCTTTAGTGTGTTCTTCATATGTAGAACTAGTAGAGTTTCATCTGGCTGTTTATGGTGATTCGCATTTGCCAGGGTCGTTTTCAGTATGTAGTTTATTGTATCTGTCAAACTGTAGTATCAGTAACATCGTGTGATGTGTTAGTTGTATTATCCGGTAAAAGCTAAAGTTGTACTGGTACAATATAGTTCGGTCTCGTGTTTTCAAGGAATTCAGTTGAAGCAGTTTTTAGCATTTTACTTGGCACTTATTTTTTCCTGAAGTATTTTACATATGATCGCTGCTATATTTTCTTGGAAATCTTGTGATCTACTGATTCAATCAAACTTTAGATAGAAAAAAACTTTATAAAGTGCTTAGGAAAAACAGGAAGATTTTGACCCTTGTTTAGATCCCAAATTTGGCTCCCAAATTTCACTACGCAAAAAGAATATTCCCACAACATCAAAATGTCGACACATGCATGATATTAAATGTAGATAAAATTGAAAACGAACTAATTACATAGTTTTGTTGTATTTTGCGAGACGAACATTTTAAGCCTAATTAATCAATATTTGAACAATTTTTTATAAATACAAACGAAATGCTAAGTAACACAGTAACGTATTTATTACAAAGTGTAAACTTTGGGCCAAAGTTTGGCACCAAAATTTGGTTCTATAGCGGGAAGCATAAAATCAGGGGGCGTTTGGAATGCGGAGATCTTTGACAGACTGGGAAAAAATATGAGTCAAGCGAGCCGAATCCGCACTCCACCGCGGGCAAGGCAAACTCGCCTGGCTCTAGTGCTCCACCAACACAAACCAGAAGCTAGGGAACAGTTCATTTTATTATCACTTATCATTTCATTATCTATGGTTAAACCGAACAGAAGCATAACGTCAGGTCCACGATGGCTTAAAGAATCAGCAAGAGTTGAGTTCAACTTTTGAACAAGGATTTCAACTGTACGCCCAGGATCAGCATAAACAAGGCCAACTGGTAATTTGTTTTTAATAGAGAATTTGAGTTCCACACATAAAAAGTTGCAAGTGCTCTGCTAACTCAGCATCAGGTTACAAGAACATTAAAGCTACCGATCAGGTAGAGTAGGATATGATGTTCAACAGACATCAGACTCAAACTAAACCTAGAATCTGCCTCTTCCTCTGAAGCCGCCACGACCTCCACCCCTTGGAGGTCCGCCACGGCCCCTCGGTGGTCCTCTTCCACCACGGAATGAACCACCACGGCCTCTTCCACCACCTCTTCCACCACGGCCACCACCTCTCGGTGCTCCTTGAGATTGTCCCCTGTTTAAAATAAGGACAAAAAAGAATAGTATCAAATAACTCATCATGGTGTCAGATAACATCTGCCATGTTAGAAAACAAGATATCTGGATAGCAGTAAACCTGTTGTTTGTTTATATATTCACTGCCTATTTTATCAGAAATAACTTTCCTTCAAATTACAAGTAATTCATAAAAAAGAATATTCAAATAAGTTGAATTCTTTGCATCAAGTTGGTAGCTTGGAATCAGCATTAGATTCTACAATGCAGTCGAGAGTTGCATACTAAAATAACTGTTTTCTTAACTTAATGGTGATGTCAGAGTTTTCATTATTTCTTAACAATGAGGTGAGAAGCGAACAAAGAACATCTTCACATAGAGAATAGACCTTTTACCTAAGATTTGACAAGCTAAATTTGTTCTAACACATTGTTTGAAAAGCTGTAAGTTGTCAACTTAAAATTTTACTATCAAGTAACAAAAAGAATGTGTGCAAATGAATAAAAGAATTGGTTTGCTCTGTAAGAAAATGATAAACAAACAATGCATGAAAACAAACAATGCATGAAAACAAACAATGCATGATAAATGGCAACAATTAGATCGAGTCATACTTTGGCTGTGGCAGGAAGCGCGAAAGAGGCAACAATTTCATGGGATCGATGAAGAACTTGTCACCTTCCTTGTACGACGTCGCAATGATCCCTTCCATCATCTTCACAGAGAAATACTACACATACAACAAAAACAGATTCAGCGTGTCAGTAGAACCATAACTAGAGCAATGCTTGCAAAGCACTGTCAATCAGAGTTGGCTAACTAGAACAAAACTTCAGATCCAACCTGTAAGCTCTATAGCACTGAAACAGAAGCATCAGAATCCAAAGCAAACACCTAACCTATTCGTGAGGACAAAAGATAGCTTAAAAAAAAGAGCATCGCCACACTACATAACACAATTCACAGATGTGACAACCTATTCAGAAACCTAAATTGATGCAGCTAAAAGACCCTACCAGGACTAAAACCTGCAAATCAAGCACTAAATCGTTACTGAGCAAAATAATCACGCTCTTTCTCCCTAAGCAACGCAAAACTTTCAACGGCCTAAATCAAGACCGCTACTCCACAACCCTGCCTACACAAGGGAACATAGCGCAACTTCACAAGTCGCTGCGAGCAAGAATGCCCACAATAAAAGAGCAAGGATTAGGAGGGGGCAGCAGGGCAAGGAGGCGCTCACGGATTCGTTGATGGGGCCGAAGATCTCGTCGACCTTGCCGATCTGGGTCTTGTTCTGGAGGTAGATGGGCGCGTTGAAGTAGGGAACCTTCTCGTTGGTGAGCTTCGTGACCGCGTCACCCTCGCACGCGTGCAGGAACGTCGACACCTCTGGGCAAAATCAAAATCCCCACCACAAAATCAGCAAAACACCCCCACCAAACATCGTCGCCGGGGCGGAGCGTGGAGATAGCACTCACCGACGACCTCCGCGGGCGGGCCCTCGTCGCGGAACCCGCCGCCGCCGCGGCCCCCTCCGAAGCGGCCGCCGCCGCCGAAACGGCCACCGCCGCCGCCCCGGCCTCCGCCACCGCCGAAGCGGCCGCCGCCGCCGCGCCCTCTCGGTGGCCGCATGGTGCTTGTGGTGTGCTTGGGCTCGGGGAGAGCTGGGTGGGAGGGAGGATTTTGGCGGCGCGGGAAGGGGAGGCGGCGGCGGTGGGGGAGATGGGAAGAAGAGGGCGAGGGTTTATTAGGGTTTTAGGAAGGGAGGGTGCGGGGTTTTGGTGGGGTTGGATGTGAGGCTGGCAGGTGGGACCGGGAGGGAGGAGGGAGGGATGGCCGTCGGATCGGTGGCTCTGGTGGCGAGGGGAGGAGTGGACGGCGATGCGGGGGGCAGGAGTTTGTCTTGCTCTGCGCGTTTTCAGCCAGGGAAATGAAAGTCGATTAACATGGAAATCGAATTTCAAAGATGAAATTTGATGATTTTATTCAAAGTTTGTCGATGCTCGGCAGATATAAACATAACTTTGCTAGAACCTGCAAGCTCATATATCTATCTATATTTGTTTAATTGAATACAAATTTAGACTTTTAAAGGTATTATATCATGGTAGTTTGGCATCACTCTATATTTCTCAACATGAGAATTATTCTTGTGCTACTTTGCATTTAAGAGTAATTTAGTAAATTATTATTTTGATATAGAAGTACAAGTACAACCAATGTACTCAGGGCAACATAAATGCAAGAACAGCCTCGCCTCCAGAGACTAAGTTAAGAGGCACATATATTTTTATTTTCTAATATTGTTACCCCGGTAAAACAGCATCACCAAACTTCAATTGAATAAACAAACTACCGCGGATGTGTATCCATATAAACCTAATTTAACAGTTGTCATTTGATGCCGTGGTATTCTACTACTATTAAAGGAAAAAATGAGGCAACTTTTGTTTTTCCTTATATTATATTACCTACATCAAAAACCTCGAATCATCGGTCAGATTCCTCCCTCTCATGTTTAGTAGTGAGTGTAATATAAATTATCCTTTTTTCTCATCTTTACGTAGATTCTCTTCGCCGCGTCTTCGCATGTCCTAGTCTACATTCTTTTTGTTTAGTTGAGCTCTTCCCCATTCTTCATCGAGAATAGACACCAGCGACTTCACACTATGTTGCTAGGTGTTTTGCATTTTTTTATACAGGGTTTCCGTTTCCTGTAGTTATATAAGGTCAGGAGAAAGGAAAGTTCGTTCTTGTGTGGTGAGTTATGAATGATGGTAAGGAGGCACCAGTGGTTGCGTAGATGGTAGGCAGAGGTGGAGATAAGACCCCATTATCAAGTGTTTGAGGAGGATAGGGCATGCGCATGAGGTGAGAGAGGCACATGCATATGGTGTGGGGCACTCTCGACTATGGGAGACGATGAGAAGAGTCGTATGGCAGAGAGCTACAACCTTGACAAAAAAATCCAGAGAAGATGAGGGGCGATGGTTGACATAAGTGAAGGAGAAAAAAAAGAATGAAACGAAAATGTCATGTATTCACTAACACATAGATATTACTTAGATATAAAGTGTAACGTGGAATACTCCTAAACTAGTTGCTTACAATGTTTATTAGGGTTATTATAAGATGAATAACCTCTAATTATCTAGATGTTTTAAGGCGAGATAGTAAGATGGATGTCATACATACATATAAATTAGAATAGAAAAAAAAATAAAGTGCTAAATGGACTATAATCATAACAACATCTAAACCATTTAGATTATTAAAGCCTAATTCCAACCAACATCCCGTATAGACCCATTCTTTTGGATTCCTACCTCACATCGTATCCTATCTCTTGAGTTTGTTCCTCTTATGCATCGTGACCTCTCAAGTAGCATGACTAGTGACGAGCCTGCCGTTGTAAGCATTTTCGTGGCTCATATGAATCACCTGTCCTTCTATTCAAATAGAGCCCTATAACTATCGCTTCCAAAATAGTGGTAGTGCTATAGTTAAGACTTAAAAGAGGGTGTATCTACACCCCAACCGCTTTCACATATTACGAATCACCTCTTCTTTGCGCTCAACTATGGCTTTGTTGTCGCCCCTCCCAGATTTTTATTGACACATTTAAACCGATCCAACAAATAAAGCACAAAGTAAGTAGAAATAAAGTTACGCTAAATTTGTCATCTTTTCTTTTCTTTCTTTGTCTACTATCTCTCTTCCTCCTCTTCTCTTTTTTTTATTGGGCCTGAATGACAACGCTTTATCTCAAGTGATGTCTTGATACTTTTGTTTTTTTATATTTAACAACAATAATAAGCAATAAAGCAACATGTAACTAAAATAAAATCATACCACATTCAAAATTAAACCAACTCTTAAACTGAAATTTGATGAAATATATGGCAAATTCGAAGAACTTGGAAAGGGACGGTACTCTTCCATATCTCTATGACACTGGGCCCTAGTCGTCAAAGTCAATCGGAACCAATCCCGTCCTCGTCCTCCAATCTCGCATGCATCCCCCCTCCGCCGTCCCCAAATCGGATTCAATCCCGGCGAAACCCTAGAAATCTTCCGCCATGAAGGCCGCCAACCCGATGGCCAAGCCCAACCCGATGCCTCCGCCCGCGGCCCCAGCGGCGGCGGCGCGCAACCCGCAGGCCGCCTCCTCCAGGGCGTCGTCGTCGTCCTCGTCCGCCGCCGACACCAACCCCGGCAAGCGCACCCACCCCGGCAACGCCGCCGCCGCCGCTGGCGCCGGCGGCAGCGTTGCCGTATCCGCGCCCCAGGACCCTACCCCGAGCGTCAACGGGGAGGCCAGCCGCTCCCCTCTGCTCGCCGCGCCGCCCGCGCACCCGCAGCCGCGCCCTCCTCCCCTGGGCGCGTCGCCGCTGCTGCCGCCGCCGGTTCCCCCGCCCCCGTCGCGGCCGCTGCTCACCGTGGCGGCGGTACAGGCTGTGATGGATGCCATCCCGCCGCCGCCGCCGTATGGGCTGGAGGACCTCGAGCGCCGCGCCGTGGCTCTCTCGGACGGCAGCGTGCGCACCTACTTCGCGCTCCCGCTGGAGCCGCCGCCGCAGCTCCGCCAGCCGCCGCCGCCGATACCCGCGCACCTCTTGGCCCCGCCGCCACCGCCACCGCTGGCCCTGCTGCGCCCGCCCCTCGAGCGATGGGGCCCGCCTCCCATGCCCACGCTCTTGCCCACTGCGGAGCTGCTTCCTATTCCGTTCCTGAAGCGGAAGAGGGAGGAACAGGCCAATGGTGGCGGGCCTGGAGAGTCCTCCGGACGCCAGCAGCAGCATAAGGCCGAGGGGCGTGCTGCGAAGCAGGTGAAGGTGGAGGAGACAGGGGTGGATCCCAAGGCGCTGAGGAGCTCCTTTCTTAAGATGGTGAAGGTGATGAATGAGAATGAAGCGCATAAGAAGAATTACCGGGCCAATGGGAAACTTTCCCCACTGAAGTGCCCTGTCTGTCAGAGGTATGCTGAAAAATCTGAAAAGTTTTGCTTTGTTGGTTTAATCCTATGTTTAAATGTGGTTAATTGAGTGTACAACCAAGAGAAGTAATATGTTCAAACTCGATTTAGATATCTAGCACAATACATCATACTTATTGGAAGTGATGTGTCATGAAAATGATTTCATAAACATAGGTAGTGTTCTGTTTTACTAAGGCATCAGTATATTAGATAATGTTAACAGTTCAAAAGACTGCTGTCATGTTTGACCTTTTGTATTTACCACGGCCTGACACTTCCATAGGTTGTCTCTATTTTTGTGATATTTGGTATTTTCCTTGCCATCATCTCTCTTTGGTTTGCTGCTCTTTTTGCCCATATCTTGTATATACCTGTTTGTTAATAAATGAAGTTCTACTTGTTGGCGCTTCTCATGTACTTTTAGTAAAATAAATGGAAGATACCCCCAGGGAGAGAGTCAATTAAAAAAGAATTGAAAAATGGAAACCTTGCAAGCAGGGTCCCTAATAGTTACATTACCATGTTTGGTGTCTCATAGAACTACTACTTGGTGAAACTTTCACCAAATAGTTTATGCAGAGAACTGCGGGCTTATCCTTTGTTTGCCTCTGACCTCTTGTATATTATGTTTGCTTGCCTTCCTCTGCCTGTTTTGTTTGTTTTGCTTTCTTTTTGAGTGCGGGGGGATTGATAACTGAGCTCTTTGGTTCTGAGCCATTTATCAATGCTGGTGGAGCCTTTTTAGATAACAGCTACCCATGTTTCTTCCGGGTTTCTCGATGGTTTTCAAGGCGTCAAGGTGATCCTGAATCCTTGGTGCCCTCAGCGCCATGCCAAAATTAATGTGGGGGGGGGGGGGGGGGGGGACAAGAACGGGCTGGGTGAAGCAGCAACTGCATGACCCATCCCTGCTGCGTTCGGCTCCAGTGACCGGTGCTGTACTTCCTCTAGTCTGCTGCAGAGATGGACAATGGTGCTCGATGAGGGGGCAATGCACTAAGGGGATGAGAGGGAGGAGAAGCTGAGAGCTAGCAATACAACGAGAAAGATGGGGATGCGAGCGAGGAACGTAGTGCTGAGAGGGAAGCGGACGTTGCGGCGTTGACAGCTTTGATAGAGAGAAATGGAGAGAGGAGTGACGGCGGCGCTGGGAGAGAAGCTGAGAAAGGAGATGTATCGATCTGAGGATCTATATGAGGATGGCGAGGGGTAAATATGTGAGGGAGGCACTGGTGGGCTGGACCAACCTTTCCCTTTCCCGTGTCCTTTACCCTTTTTCCGTTTTCCCCTTCTCCCTGCTGCAGTTTGGCTCTTTTATCAGGCTGGGAAGGTACACTTCTCCTTCACCCATTTTCTTTTTGGCTCTTGTTTGGTCGGCTCTAGTCTGCCCCAACTTTGCTTTTGTTGTTGGTGTTAGTGCTACACGAGTTTGGCAACTTTTCGTCGGATCCAGGTTTAAGATTTGATCTCTGTCTGAAGTATCTTGGAAGACCTTTTCCAATCACTTCTGTTTTTTTAAGTTTAGGTATGAGTTACTTCCATGAACCATACACCTCATTGGTCTCTGTCAGAGGCAATATAAGGATGTTCAGATAAAAGCCATTGAACAATTTATTAGCATTTGGGTTTCATCCCTCTGGGTTACATTACCAGCAATGCTAGGCTCCTCACTTCAGCGCAGAAAGCACTACCAGGCTCACTTCTACTTGTTGCTATTTGTCTAACCATTTGTGCAGCATTCTGTCCAAATATGGCTAGTCCTGCATTTCATGCATTAAGATTTATTTGGATTGCTTTTAAACTTTTCTTTCTGTAGTATAATAATTACCAATGACCACATTAAAGTTGTGGATTGTCAGACACATTTTTGCTACCTTTATAGGGAGTTTCGATTTTTTATTTTGAGCTTTCTATCAGTTATAACTATTCCAAATGGTAACATTAGCAATATTGTGGATTGGCGGCCCCTGGATTGAGCTGCTGCAGCTGCTTTTCACCATGAGTTTCGTATTTCCATATGTAACATGATTATTGTAAAGCATTGCTTGCTTCTCTTTTTATATGATTGAGCAGTGTTCAACGCATGTGGGTTTGTCTATGAACCCGCATTGAAGTGGGGTTACTATATGCGGGTTCCCTGGTATTTTTAAAAAGGTGATATTGTGGATTGCCCTCCTCATTTTTGGATCATAACCTTAATAGTCATATATTTGTTTGGAAGATGAAATGTGTTGCCCTACTGTGTATGGCAATAAATTGCTCCAGGTTCCTATGAGTTCAACTGACTGACTATTCTCAGTCATCAACAGAGGGTCTTTCAGACCAGTGCAGATTTAAAAATTTAGGGGGTTAATTGGACCCTTAACTTGTTTAAGTGGTTAGCAATCAAACATGGTACTTGAATAAATAAGCATACAGAGAACCCTGCTTAGCTCCAAACTAGCAGAATTTTTATTTTGATTTGATGAAGAACACAACACTATTGCTTATCTCCCTTTTTTGTGATCTCTTATCCTAGGATCACTCTTTAAAACTCGAACTATATCATTGTGCCCTCATTTTGTTTTTGCTCTGAAACAGTTTGCATCTGAAAACCAGACATTATTGTTTCTAATTGCTACGTTGTGAATAGAAATTAGTTTAGGAGTTCATAGTCCTAGAAAACTAGGGAGCATGAAACTTGGAAAAGAAACATGTAGCATGTACTTTGATATGATGCATTCTATAATTGTTTAGGGTGAGGATTCCACAAGAATTTCACCGGTTTCAAACTACTTTATACAAATTTACTACATTTGGAAGATGTAATAACCACATGACACATCTACAGTAATCAATGCCATCTCGGTGGCGGCGCTTAGCATTAAGCTCCGCCTCTGTTAATACCTGGCACGACCTTTAGGGTTGAATATGCAAAGTTGCATCTTTGTGTTGTTCTTTTTATGAATGTGGTCATGCTTGTTTCCTGTGTTCTCCCTTACTGCCTAAACCATGAGGTTGTGCTGCAAATCAAGGTTATTTTGCCACTTGGGTTAAATCTCATTTTTTTTGTTTTGAACAATTATTATGGGCGTATACGGATTCTTCTTTTTGTTCTTATGTTCCACAAATGTTTTAGAACTTCATTTACTTTCTGAGTTTTTTTATCAACTTTTTAGTTCTCATACAAAATCAGCTATGAATCCATGATCTGAGATTTTTTTATCAACTTTTTAGTTTTCGTATCAAATAAGCGTCTATGATCTTTTAAAGAGTTGAGTGCATTAAATTTCTGAAGACATTTTTTATGCATGATTTCCATTTGAAGCCAGTTGTATGCATGATTTGATTACAGGGATTCTGTAGATTTGCACGCGCTCCTTAATCATGCATATTATGCAAAGAATGTGGAGCATCGTGCCGATCACCTAGGCTTTCACAAAGCTTTGTGTGTTCTTATGGGTTGGAATTACTCCGTAGCCCCTGTTCACAAAACCGCTTACCAAGCATTATCTACCGCCAACGCTGAAGCCAATCAAGGAGATCTTATCTTATGGCCTCCAACAGTCATAGTTGAGAACGCGTACAAGGCAAAGAATGACGGACAAAAGGATGTGATGAGTAATAAAGAGATGGAGAGCAAGCTGAGAGGTATTCCTTGAATGCTTGCTCTGTCACATTGATCTTGGTAGTTCTGAACTTCAGATTGATTAATCTATTAATCATCAGATTTCTAGATATCTTCACCTTCTCTTTATTAGTTTGGAGGGATGAATCAGCCTCAAATCTTTTGGTGTGACCAAAACTCTTAATTGCTTTCTTTATATATGGCAGTCTTTCGGAAACATTTTTTAGAGATAAAAATGAAAAGAGAAGTTAAAAAACTGTATTGTCTAACAGTTGGATCCCCAGTATTTATGTTTGATAGCCTTCTTATTTACATACCAAAAAGAGTAGTTTGCTAACTATGGTGCCACACCAAATTTCCTGTATGCTTAGTATAATATAGTCAGCATCCCCTCGGCCCTAGCTTCCCTAATTTTGTGTAGCAGGGCATGATATGGCTGTAGCCTTGGTGGCTATCTGCGAAAATATATGTACAGCGTTCTTAGAATCTGGAGGCTATGGTTCTCCTTTTACTATTATTACTAGTACTACTTTTTTACTTTGTCTTTTGGTGGCCCCGGTTGGCCTTCATCCCTAGCCTACCAATCCCAACTTGCCGGCTTTTTTGTGTTCTGTCTTTGCGCCGGCTGCAGAATAGGGAGACCTTGACAAGCCAACAAATATTTCTCCTCTTCCGAGATTGGGTTCAGAATGTCTATGTTAACCCCAAGCATCTTTCTCAATTGGAAACTGACATGTTCACCAACTGCTGTATGTTTTCCAGAGATGGGCTTTGCCGGTGTCGATGTGCAGCCACTGCCTGGGAAGGACGGGCAGAGATCCATGCAAGCCAAGTTTCCAGCTAGCCTTGATGGTCTCAACAAGGCATCACAGCTTGTTGAGTTATTTGAGCGCCAAGGCCATGGGCGGGCAGCTTGGGCTCGCATCCGTAGCATCGCCCCCACCCCTGATGGGGGCAATCACCCCATGCTGGTGAAGGTGGATGGCAAGGGGGAGCGGACATTTGTCCTCTATGGCTACCTGGCCACGGCATGGGACCTGGACATTTTTGATACCGAGTCGAAGCAGAATGTGACTGTAAAGAGCAGAAAGGAGCTCGATTTAGACTAGGACAACCTGACCCTGCTAGAGAGCTGTGTATGTTACAGATAAATTGTCAATCTATAAAGGCATAGTTAGTGTTTGTTTGTGTTTTCTGACTACTAGGATGCTGGGTTCGACTTGTTGGAATTCTTTGTTGAGTAATCGGTTTTCGATTGATATGGAATGCGAATAACAGTTCTCTTCCATATAATTTCGAATGCTAGTGCGTCCCGTTACGCCTACTGTTTATTTGCTTTCAGTTTGTCTCTGGTTCACTGGTGGGGGCTGTACGCATATAGTGTAGTGTATATCTGTACATATTTTTTTTTTCAGCAATTACTCCATGACTTCTGGTACCCATTCTGACTGACTGGAAGCACAGTACCAGGGGCTTGCTTGTGCGCGGGGATTAATTTCTTCCAGTTGATGTGAATTAGCTCATGTTGTCATTTTAACATTTTTAATGGAAAATGATGTTTCGATCGCTGCTTGCAATTTGTCTTCACCAAAATTGGGAGTATGCTTTTGCGGGTCGAGCCAACGGGCCCGTTAGCCTCGTGAGGACTTAGTTTTTTTGGTAAGAAGAAAAGAACGAAATTCTCTTCTACTGTTACGTAGTATAAAAAGTTATCTAGTGCAATTTGTGTATCTTCGACTAATATTTAGTGTCTACAGTAAAAAATTCTTCAGTTCACCTCGGGTAGCAATGTATCTTGGTGAATTGAGTGTTTATTAGCAATACATTAGTCTATATTTTTTTATTTAATATAGCCAACAATTCTAATACTGTCGCAAAAAATTTAGCTAAAATATTTTCTCTCCTTTTTTTTACCAGCTTCGCTACGTCAATGCAAAAGAAAAGAAAAAGAAAGTAGTGATGAAGAAGAAAGAAAAGAGGAACACCAAAGCGGCCTGCGTGCGCTGAAGAAACAGCCCATATGCCATACTCGGCCCGCCCAGAAAACGTGAAATAGCCGTGTGATAAGATTACCATCCTGCCCCTCCACCGCCCCCAATTTCCAATTTCCAACCGCCCCAATTCGACGAGCACCTCGCGTGCGCCTTCTGCCGGAAGCCAAGCAAGCACGCGCGGCGAACCCACCAAGCAAGCCCCCCATGGCGGCGCCATGGGTGATCCTGGGCCGCGTCCTACGCGTCGCCGCTGCCGATGAGGAGCCGGGGGACGACGCCGACGCCACCGCCCCCGCCGCCTTCTCCCTCGCGGTCGCGCTGCCCCCGCGGGTCGCCGTCCTCGCCGCGGCCCGGAGCGCGCACCCCGACCCCGCGCGGCCCGACAAGTACCCCTACATCCTCGCCGCCGGTCCCGGGTTCCTCCTCTCTCGCTTCTCCGCCTCCCCCTTCCACGGCGCGCGGTTTGGGCCCGACCCGCCGGAGACCCACCTCGTCGTGGTGCGCCCGTTCGTCACGGCCGCGGGCGAGACGACCGCGTCCGCCGAGCGCGTCCCCGACCGCCCCGCCGCGGTTCGCAACATCGAGGGCGTGGGCCTCATCGGCGCCGCCGACGGCGACGGCTACGTGGTCGCCGAGCTGCAGTTGGAGCGGGAGAGCGACCGCGCAAGGCTCTTCCGGGTCTACTCGGGGCACGGCCAGTGGCTCGAGACCGAGCTGCGCAACCCGCTGCCCGTGCGGGACCGGGATTGGGTTCCCGGCGGCGTGGTCTCGCTCGGCGGTAAGTTCTGGTGGTTCGACCTTTCGTGGGGTATTCTCAGCTGCGACGCCTTCGTCGCCCGCCCAGTACTTGCCTTCATCAGCCTGCCGCTTGATCGAGTACTTGTCACGGCTGGTGGCGATGACGTCCACGAGCACCGCTGCATCACGGTCGCTACTTAGAAATCAGCGATGTGGGGGGAACAGCAGAAATTTGCATGTTTACGTTAGAAGGCAATGTTTGGAAGTTTTCCTATCAGGTGGAATTTGAAGAAATTTGGAGTGACAACACCTACAAGAAGACCTGGCTCCCCAATGAGATCCCCGAGTTGGTGCTGGTGTCTCCCGTTAATCCTGACCTGGTATACTTTGCGATGGAGCGACACATCTTTTGTGTTGATATTCCTCAGCACAAGGTTATCCAATTTGGAGAAGAGCAAATTGAGTTGGTCAGCTTGCCATGGCCAACACCAGCGTCGTCTCGTTATATCCTCGCTTGGGAGCTTCCGGAACATGTTGCTGAAGGTAATGCACCACCAGTACTGCCCTGGCCTCTTCCTTTCTGTTTTGACTGAACATGAATCTCTCCCTGGCTCATTGGTTTGACTGACTGTGAATGCTGAATTCTTGGTATCAGGGTCTCTCCCCAAGGAGGAGAATGCCAATCCAAGAGATGAGGTGACATATGGTTATGCCAGGTTCTGCTGCGAGCGGGCGGCGGTTCGGGGACAAGAGGGGAAGGGAGTTGAAGTTTGCGATATTTGCTTCTTCACCAAGGGCTTGGTTACACTAGTAGAGAAGAGTGGGGTTGTTCTCTCTTATCCCTTCCTCCTTGATATGAAACCTGTTTATTTTGTTGTTTTTAAAATCGCAATGTGTGCTTAATCTACATCTTTCAACAGATGCTAGAGCACTGTCTCAGAGTCCATAAAACTGAAGGGTTCTTGTGCAAGAGAAGAGGTTGCTTAATCAGGGCTCTGACGCTGGGCGGTGCTGGACTACACTACACCACCACTACTGTCATGAACAGAAGTCCCGGGGCAAGTCCCTCTTTCTCCTTCATTTTCCGCTTCTTTCTCACATGACTGGCTGTTGATCAGCTGATGCTTCAACTGTTTTGTTCCTTTAGATTGGTGGCGCAAGTACCTAGAGGAGCATGTCACACCCGGTTTTCAAGGCAAAACCAGGTGCATCTCATATGTGCGCCAGGATCAGTTTACACACATGTGGTAGACGTCACAAGTGAATATCCATAACCATGCATAACGAAAGAGTATTAAAGAGTACTTATTACAATCTCAGAGTTGACACAAAGGTCATAGCGGAAGACTTAAATAAACGTTAACTAACGAAGCCAAAGTGACTCCAACTCCACAGGCATTGACTGGGGGAGACTCGCCTAGAACTCCTCAAAATCCTCAAAATTCTCCCAATCTGAGCAGCATTTCCGGGTGTAGTTGATGCAATAAAAGAAAGAAAGAAAGGCAACAAGTATGAGTACATACGTACTCAGCAAATGTAATATGACATACAAGGCTGAGGCAAAAAGGTTGGCTGACCAAACTGCTGTAAGCACTTTTAGTTGGTCAAGTTTTATTAAGCAACTATTTACTAGCAAATGAAAGTATATACCACCCACAAATTAATGAATGTCAATTTCCCAACCTATTCAAGTAACCACGATTTAGATCATGTTCAAGTATGATTATCATGTAAGGGTCCAGGCTGCTCTTGACCGTGAGCACGGCTGTTATAACAGTTTTACACTCTGCAGAGGTTGTACACTTTCACCATAAGCCGTGATTCCCATTGCCGAAGCATTGTACCCTTCCCACACCACGTGGACCGAATACTGGGTTTCACTATGAGACCTTGTTGACGTAAAATCCGCACCTCACGCCAAGCACACAGCAAGCCGAACAAGCTGGCTTCAAATGCGGCCCGGGCTTTCGAATCCGGAAGCGTGCCAGTCAGTTTGCCTGAAAACTAACAAAGGGATAAAAACGTTTAGATCAAAACCTGGAACGTGCCGGGTAAGACCAGACAGTTCCATATTTGCGGCGTTGAAGCCAATCTCGAGAGACAAATAGCTACAGAGAAGCTATCTGTCGGCAGTTAAAATCTCATTCGGCAATCGGTAAGGTACGCAAGGAACGCACTGCCGAATGCATGACGTAAGCATGACGAAAGATCGGCTTTCAACAGAATGAACATTACAACATATACTCATAGCCGATTAACGAGGATCAGAGCATGATAAATAAATTGAAGGGGTGAAACATGATCATAAATTCGTAATAAACAAAGAATGCATAGGCCGAAAGCAGCACCCGTCAAGCATGACAACAAACGAGTTAGGCCGAAAGCAGCACCTGACTCGTTTGAGGCCACACCACTAATCAGACTAGATCAATCCACCGCATGATACAATCTAACCATGAAAAGCTAAAAGCATTCAATGTTTAATTACGAACCCACAACAAAGTCACGAATTTACATCGAAACAAGAATGCATAGGCCGAAAGCAGCACCCGTCAGGTATGGCAACAAACGATGTTAGGCCGAAAGCAGCACCTGACTCGTTTGAGGCCACACCACCAATCAGACTAGATCAATCCACCGCATGATACAATCTAATCGTGAAAGGCTAAAAGCATTCATGCCCAAGGCAAACCCGCGAACACACGTTCACTCGTGAGAGCACTGCCGAATACGGCTATTTAGCCGAATCGGGGTCCATGGCGAAGGAACAAGCCTAATCGGTAAAGATAAATCTATCAGATCGAATCGAATTCTAATCCACCGGATGATTAGCTCTAAGACGACCCAAAAACCTGCATCTACCGCATGATACCCGGTTCTGTCAAGATCTACACAATGCCGACAAGCTTGAACCCGCGACACGTAGCAACCTAGATCGGTTTCGGATTCGGCTATAAGGGGATGAATCGTCGTACCATAAAGCAAAGCCGATCCTAGCCGATCTAGATTGGGCAAAGGTGTGCTGCACGAATTAAGCACATAGTGAAAACAGAGCAACACGGGGTAACTTAATGAATCTGTTAGATCTTGCCTAAATCTAACAGAGCCGATAACTTGGTCCATACTAGATCTTAGCCCACCGCATGGCTCATGACCTAACAGAGGAACCTTCTTGAAACCACAACTTAAATCCACCGGATGATACTAAGCATGGTAACAAGACTACTTGTATCAAAGCTTAAATCCACCGCATGATACTAAGCATGATACAAGGTTGCCGGTACTTACGGAGGTCGACGGATCGATGACTCCTCTCGAAGAACTCGACGACTCGACTAAAGGACTCGATGTTGGCACGGGGCCGGTTTGTTGTATGATTGATTCGTGATGATTTCTACAATTGCTATGGGTTTATATTTATACCCAGGTCTTGATACAACTCCTAGTCGGACACGACTTCAACACTTGTTTCTAAAAATAAATGACGAATCTTCGTGCCCATATTGCTTTCCATGTTCGAATCGGCCTTTTCCTTATGTTGATCCACGTCATCATGTCTTCCCGAATGCTACCACTCTTCGCTTGCGGAACAATGCTTCTGCCGAATGATGACGTATTCCCGACCGCAGAGCGTCTCCTGCCGAATGCTTCACCTTTGCCGAATGATAACGCGCTCCCGACCGCAGAGCGTCTCCTGCCGAATGCTCCAGCAAAGCCTCCTAGCCGAATGGTATCTTTCCACCAAATCTGGCCCACATGTCAGCTTCTTCCCGGTGCCAATTTTTGGTGTCAACACATGCCCCTTCGATTTCGGGATAAAGGTGATCTTTATTTCGGAATCGACCACAAGCACCAAACATTCTCAAGCCAACTCTACTCGACATCCGCCATTCTCCTTTGAATCCACGAGGCTTCCACTCAGATCCGCACTCTAGGTCATCAGCGTTTCAAGACTCAACCTCTTCATGGCGAATCAAGATTTCGCACTTCAGGTAAACTTTAATCTCTCCAAGCTTATTCGATAATCTTTTCTTGATTCCTGTCTCAAATCTCTTTATCCTTTTCCATGCTTGACAGGCCCTAGCTGCCGAAATCCTCATCCCTGTTGAAGAGAAATCTCCATCGTATTTTCTCGGCCCTGTAGGGAACTCAGATCCCTCTGAATTCATCGCAGCCGAATCCCAAAGGATCCCGTTCAAGATCTCTCTGGCCAATCCTCACGAGTGGCAAGACACTTTCAAGAACTGGCCTCTGCCCCCGATTGCAGGCTGGAGGAATTGGTACAAGAGAATATTAGATGATAAAAGCCCCCAAACACAGAACTGGGATCGTCTGCGCATATCTCACTGCTTGGAGTTGTCATTGGCTGAAACACCCAAGAATGAGAACCTTCTGATTGCAGCTTGCCACTTCTGGTCCAATGGTGCCAACGCCTTTTTATTCGGTCATGGTCCAATGTCTCCCACCTTGGCCGATGTATATATGATGACTGGTCTGAACATAACAGAAACTGTTCGACCATATGACCACAAGGGTTCCTCCAAGCAGACAGGAGTCAAAACAGGGGTTGGATATAAAAGATACATCCAAAATTATATGTCTGATGGCCCCTTGACCGATGTAGAGTACAGGGCTTTCCTGAATATGTGGCTGTGCAGGTATGTCTTCTGTGGCAAAGCCAATGAGCCAACTCTGAACCACATCGTGATGGCTGAAGAACTGGCTGCTGGTAAACTCATCCCATTGGGAAAATACCTCCTGGGCAGCGTCTATCACATGCTTAATCAAACTACCCAATTGATGCACACCAACAAGAAAATACCTTGTGTGAATGGTCCCTGGTGGTTTGTCCAGATGTGGCTACAACTGTACATGCATCAGATTATTGCCATTGATCTCAACAGCAGAGAATTCCCTTCCATCAACTATGCAGAGGGAGAGATCAAGAAAACCAAAGGTTGTCAAACTTATGGAGAAGCTGCTTCTACTGTATCCATCAACAAAAATATCTGTGAATTATTTGAGCTCTTCTTCAAAGGCTTTGATCATCCTCTCTGGTTTCCATATCTGGACAATGACAACCTCATCTTCCCCTGTGAATTCGGCTTTGAATCTGGATGCACTGACGTACATTCTATAGCAATTTTCAATGCTTTTATCCATCCTTGTATCCTGCCAGCCGAATTTCATGGGGGAAGACTAGTTCAGAGCACATATGAATACTATCAGCCGAACATAGCAGCCAGGCAATTGGGATGTGGCCAGGTGCCCCCAAGGCTATTCCTTCATGAATTTCTCAAGCCTAGGGAAATCATCAAAGATGCCACAGAAACAAGAAGAATCTTCCCTTATAGATGCTGTGACACAATCTACGCACCTGAGCCCTTTGTGCCAATAATATTTGCACACCCTAGCTTCATAATCTGGTGGCAAGAACTTCATGATCATATCTTCAATGTGCCAATTCATCCTCTCTGTCTCGAGTTGATGTCAGACTACCAACCAAGCTCAGAGGTAATATGTTCAGCTTTTATTCACTTTCAATCAAATAAAGATCCAATTTGACCTTGACTTTACCATCTTTGCAGGACATTATACCTGCCCCTCTTGCCAGGGCAATTGTATACAAGGCAGCAGGCCCAATCTCAGCTCTGGGATATCAATCCCCAACTTTAGCTCAAATAATGGCCAGACAAGCTATCCTGGATCCAAAAATCACCAGGCCATCATCTGTCAAAAGGAAGACCCTTGCCCTGGCAGCCTCCTCAGGCACAAAGAAAAGAAAAGTGGTTCCCAAGAAAATCATCCAGGTCAGATCTCTCTTTCTTTGGCCATGATGTCAATAATATTCTGCTCAACTTCATCTTTCCTTGTTTTTTCAGGCCAAAGCCCAGCAATGGTTGGCTAGCATAGAAATTGCCGATGCCTCATTGAACGGTAAAAAATATATCACTTCATTTTTCTTAATTTCTTGTCATCGGCATTTACTCTCTTGTCAACTGCAGAACAAGCTTCAACAGATCCTGTCTTGGAAAGCTCTTCCCTTTCTCATGATTCGTCTTCAGCTTTGCTGCCCCTTCCAGAAACAGGAATAGAATCCTCTTCAATTGACACTCCGGTTTCTCCTCAGCCAGATACACAAACTCCCATCATGGAACTCAAAACACTTCCATCTCCCACTCGGGAAGCCAGGGCCGAGGTAAACATAATCATTCAATTCTCTTGACTCTCTCTCATTCGGCAATTCTTTTACTAATTCGGCAAGAACCCTTTTCAGGAGAAATCCACTTCATCACCCAGCTATTCCTTTGCTGTGGATGATTGGGTTACCGAACAAGGAGAAGAGATTACTTCTAGCCAAGATTTATCAGAAGAAACCAAAGCAAAGCTGAAAGACATCTTATCCTTACTGAATAAGAGCATCCAAGACCAGGCTACACATGCTGTTTCATTAAGAGACGTACTGGACTCCATTGATCAAGAACTCCCAGCTGACATCAAGACCGCATTGGAGCCAGTCTCTCAATTGGATCAGCAATTCGCAGCAGTGATGCAAGCCTTGAGCAATCAATCTTCTCTGCCAGCCTTAGAGCAAAAAAGATCTCTGATCAAGCAGTCAGTAAAAGCCCTGCACTCTCAAGATCAAGAGAATAATGAGCTGTTGACCAAGCTGGTATCTGATCTTGAGAGCAAAAAGGCCAGGAAAGCTGCACTTGAAGCCGAATTGCAACGCTTATCGGCCGAAATTGAAGCTGACGAGAAGAATATTGCTGAGCTTCCCAAGTTATCAGAAAGAATACGAAAAGAAGCTTCAGCCACTCTGAACAAGGATAAACAACTCAAGGCAAAGCTCAAGGCTCTGGCTAAAACCCAAGAAGCTGACAAAAACTTGTTAGACAACATTAGCAACATGATTTCCAATGCCACAAATGTAATTTCAAAATACTTGGGTTTGTAACTTGTAACCAATAACCTGTAGCCGAATAATTGCTTCATCTTGTGAATTCGTAGCTGTTAACTTTTCTTCTCCATCATTGCGAACAACTCATTCGGCAAGATCATCTACAAATAATATTAAGCTAAAAAATGCTTTTAACTTAACGCAGCCGAATCTTACCCAGTCAAAGCCGAATACGATTCGGCAAGGATCCCAAGCGACATGGGAGCCATTCGGCTAGGAAAATCCTTTCCACCTTCCGAACTCTTCGGAATACGTGCCACGATCTTTGGCCACGATTTCCTCTGCGGGTTTTATAAATAAACACCCAGGCAGCCCACGGTTTCTTCATCAAGTTCTTCGCCTTCCAAGTTCTTGCCGGTCCAAGCCATTCTCTTCCCCATCCACAGTAATTCCGAGGAACCCCAATGGCCGACAACAACAGGAGGCGCCCGGCCGCTGATGAGGCCGAAGGAAGTCGTGCCGGTGCTCGCCGCAGGTGAGTAGCTACTCGCTTCTCTCTGTTCTTCTCGAGATTTCCTCCCTCTTTCTTGACGAATCTCTTTGTTCTTTCAGGGCAATTCAATGGATTGCCGGCGCTGGCGCGCCAGTCGCAGCTCCGGCCGCCGCTCCTGCGGCATCTTCGAGTTCGTCCAATCGATCTCTCGAATCGGACGACTACCGCTACACGGATGGTGATGCTCGCCGATTCAAGGCGGAGCGCGACGACTCTCGTCGCGAACTGGAGGCTATCTCCAAGCAAGCCGGGATTGCTGACCTCGAATGGCAGCACGAGCGCAAGCAACTGCTCGAAGTCATTGATGGTGAGTCCTGCAATTCGCTCAATCTCAATCTTGTCCCCCAAATGATACTAATCTGTTGCCCCTTTTGTAAACTTGCAGCGCGTGATGCCGAACTCGATCGGCTGAAGGTGCTGGTGAACGAGCTGGCGAACAAAGTGAATGCTTCTGGGGACACACCAGAAGCTCGTCTCGGCGCGGTGGCGGGCCGTATCGATGAGGTGGCCTCGCACGGCATCCGTCTGGGCACTGCCGCAGGCCTAGTCGCCATGTCGACGCACACCAACACCGACTACTCCAGGCTACCAACCGGCTTCACTAACGGTAACCCGGAGGAGATCGACGACATCGAGGTCTCCATAGATCGCCTTGATGCTCATGGCGCCGCCATTGCCGATTCCATTCATCCCCAATCCGTCATTAGTTTGTACTAGGGATTTATGGAATTTCGGCAATAAAACTTATCTTTTGTGATCTTGCATGAATCATCTGATGTAGTATATTTTGTGTTAAGGGCAATACATTCAGTACCGGCCATTTTCCTTTTCTGTTAACATTTGTTCTGAAGGCGATTTCTTCCCGAATATCGGCTGTTTGGCAAATTAATATATCAATCACCGATCGATTTCAACACTGGGATAATACCTCTTCAAATATCTTCCATTTATAGCAGAAGCAAATTCTTCTCCCAACAATGTCTTCAAAATATATGCATTTCCAGGCATGCATCTAACCACTCTAAAAGGACCTTCCCAATTTGGAGACCACTTGCCGAATGCTGCATATTTGGTTCCAATCGGCAATATTGCTTTCCAAACTAGATCACCTTCCGTGAATTGCTTAACTTTCACCTTCTTGTTGTAGTACTTAGCAACTCGCACTTTATTCTTCTCAATATTCTCCAAAGCCCTGAGACGAATCATATGCAAATCTTCTAATTCGTCCATCATTAAATCTTTATAATCTTTAGAACTTAAATCCTTTTGTAACTCTATTCTCCTTGAGTCTAATTGTATCTCCCATGGCAAAATAGCATGATGTCCATACACCAACTCATAGGGAGACGTCTGTGTAGCCCCATGTGGAGCCATTCGGTAAGCCCATAAAGCCTCATTGAGTACCGAATGCCACTTTCTCGGCTTCTGATCAATCTTTTTCTGTATAATTTTAATCATAATCTTGTTAGAAGCCTCTGCCTGACCATTAGCTTGGGCATAATAAGGAGAAGAATTTAACAATTTGATGCCCATACTTTCAGCAAAATCTCTGAATTCTGAAGATGTAAATTGAGTCCCTTGATCAGTGGTGATTGTCTGAGGAATCCCGAATCTGTAAATGATGTGTTCTTTAACAAATTCAACCATATTCTCCGACGTCACCTTCTTTAATGGAATTGCCTCAATCCACTTGGTAAAATAATCGGTTGCCAAAAGCACAAACTTATGCCCCTTGCTAGATGGAGGATTTATTTGGCCAATCAAATCTATTCCCCATCCTCTGAATGGCCATGGCTTGACAATGGGATTCAAAACCGATGCCGGAACTCTCTGAATGTTTCCAAATTTCTGACAGTCTTGACATCCTTTATAATATTCAAAACAATCTTCCAACATTGTCGGCCAGTAATATCCAGTTCTTCTAATAACCCACTTCATTCGGTAGGCCGATTGATGTGCTCCACACAATCCATCATGTACTTCACTCATCAGCCTTTTTGCTTCTTCATGACTTAAGCAATGTAACAACACTCCATCCAGGGATTTATAATACAAATTATCATCAAGAAGAACAAACTTTAAAGCTTTATACCTGAGCTTTCTAGAAACCTTTCGGGATGGATTTTCCAGATAATCGGCAATCTCTTTTCTCCAATCATCTTCTGCCAGATTACTCCCGAATGCGTATACATCATTAGCAAAAACTTCTCGAAGCTCTTTATAACCTGATGCACTTTGGGCCAATCTATTTGCCTCTCCATTATCCCCTCTAGGAATGTGTTGTAGAATTACTGACCGAAAGCTCTTCAATATTTCTTTGCATTCTTCATAGTAATTCCTCAAGGTATCACTTTTGCACTCATATTCACCATTCAATTGCTTTATGACCAATTCTGAATCTCCAAAAATTTCAACTGCAATGGCCTCTGCTTCTTTCAAATATTGGAGCCCTTTGAGCAATGCCTCATACTCAGCTTGATTGTTAGTAACAACAGATTGAATGGGAACAGCAAATTCAAATGTTTCTCCTTTGGGTGAAATTAATAAGATACCTGCTCCACCACCTTTGTTGCATGAAGATCCATCGAAGAATAACACCCAAGGAACAATATTAAGCAAATCTATCGATGCATCATGATGTTCAGTAATGAAGTCGGCAATAATCTGTCCCTTAACAGCCTTTGCCGATTCAAATCTTAATTCAAATTCAGACAAAGCTAAAATCCATTTGCCAATCCGTCCGTTCAAAATTGGCATAGACAACATGTGTTTTATCACATCAAACTTTGAATACACAATGCATTCGGCATGTAGTAAGTAGTGCCGAAATTTCGTACAGGAGTAGTAAACACATAAGCAAAGTTTCTCTATAGCCGAATACCTTGTCTCTGGATCCAGTAACTTTCGGCTAAGGTATGCAACCACTCTTTCCTTCCCTTCAAATTCTTGAATGAGGGCCGATCCAATAGTTAGGGCATCGGCCGCCACGTACAACTTGAAAGGCTTATTCAATTGTGGAGGCACCAATACTGGTGGCTTCTTCATGTACTCTTTTATTTCATTGAAAGCCTTCTGTTGTTCGTCACCCCATACAAACTTTTGATCCTTTTTTATTTTTAACAGTGAGGAAAAGGGCAACACCTTTTGTGACAAGTTCGATATGAACCTTCTCACAAAATTTATCTTGCCAAGCAGTGATTGTAGCTCTTTAAGATTAGTTGGAGGAACAATTTCATCAATCGCCTTCATGCTTTTCTTACCAACTCCTATTCCTCCTTCATGTATCAAAAATCCCAGAAACTCTCCAGCCGAAACTCCAAAAGCACACTTGTTCGGGTTCATCTTAAGTCCATATTTCCTGGTACATTCTAGAGTTTTCCTTATGTCGGCCAAATGAGACTCATGATCCAATGACTTGATCACCACATCATCAATGTATATTTCCACAATCTTGCCGATCAACTCATGAAAAATATAATTCATAGCCCTTTGATAAGTTGCACCGGCATTTTTTAATCCAAAGGTCATAACAACCCACTCAAACAACCCTATGTGTCCAGGACACCTGAAAGCTGTCTTTACCATATCTTCCAATGCCATATAAATCTGATTGTATCCTGCGTTACCATCCATGAAACTGAGCACTTTGTATCCAGCAGCAGCATCAACCAACGAATCAGCAATAGGCATTGGATATCCATCCATGGGTGTAGCCTTGTTTAGGTCTCTAAAATCTATGCAAACCCTCATCTTTCCATTTTTCTTATAGACAGGAACAATATTAGAGATCCAATCTGCATATTTACATGGCCGAATGAAATTTGCATCTAGCAATCTTTCAATCTCCTTTTTCACATCGGCCAACACTTCTTCCTTGTAGATTTTCCGGGGTGGTTGCTTATAAGGTCTGTATCCAGGTTTGATTGGCAACCGATGCTCAACAATAGAACGGTCTAGACCGGGCATCTCCGAATAATCCCAAGCAAAGCAGTCCTTGTATTCCTTTAACAATGTCACCAATTTTTCTTTGAAAACCGAATCCAAGTTAGCACTGATAAATGTCGGCTTTGGCTTGTCACCATCTCCAATGTCCACTTCTTCTAATTTATCGGCCGACACAAATCCACGTCCTAATTTTCCATCAGTTCCATCAATTGGATTTTCCATCAAAAATTACTATGAGAGCCGACTGCTTCGATCGGCTTTTGATCACTGCTGGCTGGTGCCACAGGACCTTCTCCCCAGTCTTTACCTGAGAAACAATCTATGCCTTGATACTCCCAGAAAGCTGGTTCCATGTTTGCCACGCTTATTGAATCATCTGCTTGGATAATCTCCACCTCATCATCTATCCACTGAATAAGCTGTTGATGCATAGTAGATGGAATACAACAATTCGCATGAATCCAATCCCTTCCAAGCAGCAAGCTATATGCCCCTTTGCCTTCAATGACAAAGAAAGTCGTAAGCAGAGTCTTGGACCCAATCATCAGATCAACATGCACGCACCCCTTGGTGTCCGAAGGATTTCCAGCAAAGTCATTTAGAATTATGCTTGTTGGTGTCAAATCTCTAGGGCCCATACCAAGTTTCCTGAATGTGGTATATGGCATTACATTGACAGCAGCTCCTCCATCGACAAACATCTTGGTCAATGGTTTGCCATTAACATATCCCTTCAAGTACAGTGGCTTCATGTGCCGATTCTGGGCTGGCTTCTCAAAAACAGCTTGTTTGTTCAACATCAATTGTGCCATTAACCCAAATTGTTCGGCATCATCTATATCGGGCAATATTTCTTCCTGTACAATTTGATTAGCTGGAGCCATGAATTCATTCGGCAGAAAACATACCATACATGTAGGAGCCGAATGACCATGTTCGTCAGGCCTGTCTTTTGGGAGCCATATCGATCTCATCCTAGGCCTTGCTTGCTTTAATTCTTGATTCCTCAGGCGTTGAACTCTTCTCTTCTGACTCCTTCTTAAACCAGGTGGGCACCACTGCCCTTTCTGCCAAACGTACTCACGATCTTCTTCCTCATGATCAACCCATCTGTGATCAGCATGTCTCTTTCTTGGTTGATCATTAAAACGCCGATCATCACTAGGATGCACCCTGCCAATTCTTTCATGGACAGATCGGCGATTGATAGTTCCCTGCCTATATTCATCATATCTACTATTGCATTCAGGACAATTATTCCATGTAGGAAGCTTCAAACCTTCGTTCCAACAGTGTCTGAAGAATGCACACCCCCAATGCGCACGTTCCTGCTCTCGAGCATACTCTTCTTGTTCTTCCTCAAACCTTTCTTCTTCGTGTCTTCTTTTCTCCTCCTCGTATTCACGCCTTTGAAAACGCTCTTTTTCTTGCTGACGCTGCCATTTGTTGAGGAGAATACGTGTAGTAACTCTAGGTTTAAAGGATTCTCCCACTTCTAATCGGCTATTCGGGAACCGAAGATTTTTCTGGCGAACCTGCTCAATTGTGATCTGCCGAGTGGGATCAACTGAACCATCCTGCCTTGCCTTCTTTGAGGTTAAAACTTTCAATCTTCCCTTTTCTCCAGATGGAACAGCATTCACCATATTAACCGAGAACCCGATCATGTTCTGAGGGAAAGGGTTACTGTCCAGTTTCATCTTGTTGTCGAATTTCAGATGTCCTTCTTGGATAGCTTTCTGAATCTTCATCCTAAAGACTCTGCATTCATTAATGGAATGAGAATTTCTATCATGAAATCCACAGTACCTCTTATCTTTCACTCCATCAGGCCGAAGCATAGAATGCCCCTCCGGCAATTTGATTCGGCCTTCTTTCACCAGGAACTCAAACAACTTGTCTGCTTTTGTCACATCAAAATCATATGTTCCCTTCATCTGTTTGATCCATTTCTGAGTCATTGTAACTGGTTCTTTGCTCCACACTATCTCTGCTGCAGCTATCTCCTCGCTATCTTCATATTCATCTTCTTGATCTGCTCTTTCAAGGAATTGGTTATAAATGTCAGCCACATCATTATTTTTAGCAAATCTGACATCCTTCTTGAAGCCATACGCCTGGTTACTCATCAAGGCCAATCTGTGCGACAACTGGCCCAGATCATCAAACTCCATCCCGAATAGCTTCTCCCGAATAGCAGGCAGCATTCCAGCTACAGCCATACCAGCTAGTTGATCATCAGGTATGTTCAGAGAAAAGCACATACTTTTAGTTTCCCTAAATCTCCTGAGGAACTCTGTAGGTGTTTCATTATTCCTCTGCCTTAAGCTGGTCAAATCAACCAACTTTTTCTCGGTACTGCCAATGTAGTAATGAGCATGGAATTTCTGTTCCAGGTCTTTCCAAGTACAAATCGACTGAGCAGGCAAAGAAGCAAACCATGTAAAAGCTGGACCCGTTAGTGACAAAGGAAAGTATCTGATTTTGAAAGCCTCATCTGCCGAAGCCTCTCCAAGCTGCATCAGATATCGAGCTATATGTTCTACAGTGCTAGTATCATCTTGTCCTGAGAATTTAGTAAACTCTGTAGGCACTTTGACTCTATTCGGCAATGATACCCTTTGGTACCATTCTGGGAAAGGAGATGAGTACATGTATCCCTGATTTTTAGGCTTCAGACCGAATTGGTTTTGCAATACATCGGTCATTTTTTGCACCATGAGGTCAATACTGGTATCTTGATTCCCTGGTCTTCCCGCAAGCATGCCTGCAGTACCAACATACCCAGGATTCGGGAGAGCATCGATAGCATTGTAATCCATAAACTCTGAATATCCGTTTCCATATAAATCCCTCTGCAATCTGTTGTTCAAGGGAGATATCTTGTAAGCAGAAGCAGGCGGATTCCCTGTGGTGCCGAATGCCATATCACCGTATGTGCGAGTTTTCGGCAATGCAAGCTGAGGATCTTGCCGAATCGGTTGTCCATTTATATCTTTAGCACCAGAACCTCCAGTTTCATCAGCATTTCCTTTACCATGTGGTTTCTGAACTGGTGCTTGAACATTGAAGTATGTCGGACCACCCAATTGCCCATGTATCTGCTCAAAGGGTTTATCCACATGCTGACCAAAAATGCTTATCATTATATGCCGAAAACTGTTTAAGAACGCAGCATTGTGATTGGTCATTGTCTCTCCCAAAGCTTTGTATAACAAGCCCGAGAATCTCTCCCTCTCTTCTTCTTCAGTAAGATCAGATTGCCCAGGAAGGAGAACTCTTGGCAGATCGGACTTGAGAAAAGGTGCACCGCTCCTGTTCTTGGTGAAAGACAGTAAACATTTGTTAATGAATTGACTAGCAGCAGTCTTTACCATCTGTTGATGTTCTTCAGACAACTCTTCCAAAGTGACATCCATGATGTCGCTCAACTCAGGCATCTTGAAAACTTGCGTGTGTCCCACCAGGCGTGCCAAAAAGTGTGTTGACGTAAAATCCGCACCTCACGCCAAGCACACAGCAAGCCGAACAAGCTGGCTTCAAATGCGGCCCGGGCTTTCGAATCCGGAAGCGTGCCAGTCAGTTTGCCTGAAAACTAACAAAGGGATAAAAACGTTTAGATCAAAACCTGGAACGTGCCGGGTAAGACCAGACAGTTCCATATTTGCGGCGTTGAAGCCAATCTCGAGAGACAAATAGCTACAGAGAAGCTATCTGTCGGCAGTTAAAATCTCATTCGGCAATCGGTAAGGTACGCAAGGAACGCACTGCCGAATGCATGACGTAAGCATGACGAAAGATCGGCTTTCAACAGAATGAACATTACAACATATACTCATAGCCGATTAACGAGGATCAGAGCATGATAAATAAATTGAAGGGGTGAAACATGATCATAAATTCGTAATAAACAAAGAATGCATAGGCCGAAAGCAGCACCCGTCAAGCATGACAACAAACGAGTTAGGCCGAAAGCAGCACCTGACTCGTTTGAGGCCACACCACTAATCAGACTAGATCAATCCACCGCATGATACAATCTAACCATGAAAAGCTAAAAGCATTCAATGTTTAATTACGAACCCACAACAAAGTCACGAATTTACATCGAAACAAGAATGCATAGGCCGAAAGCAGCACCCGTCAGGTATGGCAACAAACGATGTTAGGCCGAAAGCAGCACCTGACTCGTTTGAGGCCACACCACCAATCAGACTAGATCAATCCACCGCATGATACAATCTAATCGTGAAAGGCTAAAAGCATTCATGCCCAAGGCAAACCCGCGAACACACGTTCACTCGTGAGAGCACTGCCGAATACGGCTATTTAGCCGAATCGGGGTCCATGGCGAAGGAACAAGCCTAATCGGTAAAGATAAATCTATCAGATCGAATCGAATTCTAATCCACCGGATGATTAGCTCTAAGACGACCCAAAAACCTGCATCTACCGCATGATACCCGGTTCTGTCAAGATCTACACAATGCCGACAAGCTTGAACCCGCGACACGTAGCAACCTAGATCGGTTTCGGATTCGGCTATAAGGGGATGAATCGTCGTACCATAAAGCAAAGCCGATCCTAGCCGATCTAGATTGGGCAAAGGTGTGCTGCACGAATTAAGCACATAGTGAAAACAGAGCAACACGGGGTAACTTAATGAATCTGTTAGATCTTGCCTAAATCTAACAGAGCCGATAACTTGGTCCATACTAGATCTTAGCCCACCGCATGGCTCATGACCTAACAGAGGAACCTTCTTGAAACCACAACTTAAATCCACCGGATGATACTAAGCATGGTAACAAGACTACTTGTATCAAAGCTTAAATCCACCGCATGATACTAAGCATGATACAAGGTTGCCGGTACTTACGGAGGTCGACGGATCGATGACTCCTCTCGAAGAACTCGACGACTCGACTAAAGGACTCGATGTTGGCACGGGGCCGGTTTGTTGTATGATTGATTCGTGATGATTTCTACAATTGCTATGGGTTTATATTTATACCCAGGTCTTGATACAACTCCTAGTCGGACACGACTTCAACACTTGTTTCTAAAAATAAATGACGAATCTTCGTGCCCATATTGCTTTCCATGTTCGAATCGGCCTTTTCCTTATGTTGATCCACGTCATCATGTCTTCCCGAATGCTACCACTCTTCGCTTGCGGAACAATGCTTCTGCCGAATGATGACGTATTCCCGACCGCAGAGCGTCTCCTGCCGAATGCTTCACCTTTGCCGAATGATAACGCGCTCCCGACCGCAGAGCGTCTCCTGCCGAATGCTCCAGCAAAGCCTCCTAGCCGAATGGTATCTTTCCACCAAATCTGGCCCACATGTCAGCTTCTTCCCGGTGCCAATTTTTGGTGTCAACAGACCTTTACAAAAGCACTCTAATAGATGATAGCCCGCTAAGGTTTCAGGTTCAGCAAAGCATAACCCTCCCTAATGAGGTCTGTCTCTTACCAAAGCCCACAGCTCAAAAGGACCGAGCTATACCTCGTCATTCGCCACCCCCCATGCCCCTTTCGGGTAAAGCTACCAAAAACTAGAGCACCTAATTAGTCAGTCAAAGCCAGAGCCATATAGCACTCATGGTTGTACTGTTTTCCTGGGTGGTTCTCCATGTTCCGATTAAAAAGATATGATCTTGCCATTAATTGATTAAAAAGGTAGTAATGGAACATAGAGTGTGGGTTCAATTAACCAATCCCAGTTGAGCAAGCTAAGCATCATCTACCATCAAAATTAATTAAGTAACCCAGTTTCAGGGACAGGAAAATATAGTGGCTAGGCAAATCCTTAAATAGGAACCCATCAAATTAAGACACATGCATGGGTGGTGAAATTAATAATTATTAGGACATTTGCATGACATAATACACTTGCCTTCTTCCCAACTTTGTTGCTGCTCAAATCCTTCTCCAAAACTTGGATCTTCAGAGAAATCTTCAAATTGCTCGTTTCCTAATCGCATCACACATACACATGCAAGGAAACAATACAACAAATAAGAAACAGTACACCAAACAATTCCAACAGAAGAAAACAACAGCACAAAACTAATCTACACGCAACAACGAACGCGTGAGCGCGAGAATCACTAAAATCGGAGTTAAAACGCAAAAGATATGGCTTTTCTAAGGTTCAGGGACTTTCTGGCAAACTTTTAAAACTTCCAGGGGCTAAAATAAAAGAAAAAGGACCTATTTGTAATTATTTTCGAATAAAATTGGACTGCGGGTTAATTTTAGAAAAACTCAGGGTTTCTTTTGCAAAAGAACCACGGTTGACCGGTACGACCTGAGTTGACTCGGGCTGGAATTAACTAGGGCCGTTGGATTTCGATCTGATGGTCAAGGGCGAAGGGGTGACGTCGGCGACGGTCGGGACGGCGGCGCCGCCAACGAACGCGGCGGAGCTTCGCCGGCGTGAGGTCGATTCGAGGCTACGCAGCATCAAACTCGACGAGAACTGGCCGAAAAGGAAGAGGGGACGAAGGCGAACTCACCCCGGGTGATCTCGACGAGAATCTTGCGACAGGAACGTCGGGCGACGACGAATGGCGGCCGGCGGCGCTGGAGACGGCGATGAGCTCAATTAGCACGGTGTGCGGCCAATTTCCAATCGAGAACACGATGAATAGCTGCGGGAGATCAAGACGGACCTACTGAAGTGCTCGATGGCGAGAGAGCGGCGACGATGGTGCGGATCGACGACGGCAGAGCAAGTTTGGCAAAGGCGGCGGCTCGGCGTTAGGGTTCAAGGCTGCTCGGCTTCGACTTTCGATGGGAGAGAACGGCGGCCGGGTGCGCGCTTAAGTAGGCCGGGAAAAAGGGAGCGTCGGCGCGCGGGACTCGACGACGGAGACGGGCGGCGCTCGGACACGGCCAAAGTCCGGGTCGGACGGGAGGAGGAAGAACGGCCTGACGGCCGGGCCCCACTTGACAGAGAGAGCGAGAGAGAGACGGCAGGGAAGAGGCCGGACGGGCCGTAGATGGGCCAGAAAACGGAGCAGGCCGGCCGGGGAAAAAGAAAAGCGGCCCGGGAAGAAAGGAAAAAGGGCCGGGGAGGAAAAGAGAGCGGGAAAGAAATCCAGGGGGCAAAGTTGGGCTGGGCCGAAAGCTGAAGGGGCGAAAACGAACTCTAACGATTTTAACTTTTCTAAAACTCAAACAAATGCAAATCAAATTCGAATTTAAACAGAATTTAAATTCCAATTTGATTTACTAGCAACCAAAAATATATGCAACAGCATGAATGCAACAAAAACTTATTTTGACTAAAATAATTATTTAATGTGATATTTAAATTAATAAAAAGGCTAGTAATTCCAATTAATTCCTAGAAAATTTATTTAAGCCTTAATAAATCCTAGAAAAATATAAATGGTTGCTATGATTTAAATGTGATGAATTTTAGGGTGTTACAAACCTACCCCCCTTAAAGAGAATCTCGTCCTCGAGATTCGGACGGACTAGAGAAAATCTGAGGGAACTCTGCCATCAACTCATCTTCTCTTTCCCAAGTTGCCTCACTTTCCGCATGGTGACTCCACTGAACTTTACACATCTTAATCACTTTACTCCTAGTAATCCTTTCAGCAGTTTCCAAAATTTTAGCTGGGTATTCCTTGTAAGTCAAATCATCTTGCACATCCAACTCACCCAAGGGTAATTCTTCCTCCGGAACTCTAAGACACTTTTTCAACTGAGAGATATGAAACACGTCATGCACGTCTGACAGTCTGGCTGGCAACTCCAATTGATAAGCAACTTCACCTTTTCTATCAACAATCTTGAAAGGTCCAATGAAACGAGGAGATAATTTTCCTTTCACCTTAAACCTTCTCAAGCCTCGAATAGGAGATACTTTCAGATACACATAATCACCTATTTCGAAAGTTAATTCTCGTCTTCTTGTGTCTGCATAGCTCTTCTGTCTAGACTGAGCCGTTCTTAAATTCTCTCTGATAATCTGAACCTGTCTTTCTGCTTCCTGCAGTATCTCTGGACCAAACAACTGACTCTCACCAGTTTCACTCCAATACAACGGTGTTCTGCACTTTCTACCATAAAGTGCTTCGAACGGTGCCATCTTCAAACTAGCCTGATAACTGTTGTTGTACGAAAACTCTGCATATGGAAGACTTTTGTCCCAACTACCTCCATGCTTCAGAGCACAAGCTCTCAACATATCCTCCAAAATCTGATTAGTCCTCTCTGTCTGACCATCTGTCTGAGGATGATACGCAGAACTGAAATTCAACTTTGTATCCATAGACTCATGCAACTTCTGCCAGAATCTAGATGTAAACTGAGTACCTCTATCAGACACTATCTTTTTAGGTACACCATGGAGACAAACAATTCTGGACATGTATAACTCTGCCAACTTAGCACTAGTATATGTAGTATTAACGGGTATAAAGTGAGCTACCTTAGTTAATCTGTCCACAATAACCCATATGGAATCATATCCTCCTCGAGTGCGAGGTAATCCAACAATGAAATCCATACTGATTTCTTCCCACTTCCATTCAGGTACCTTAAGTGGTTGAAGCAAACCGGCTGGTCTCTGGTGTTCAGCCTTAACTCTCTGACAAACATCGCACAATGCCACATGGGCAGCCACATCCCTTTTTAGTCCATACCACCAATACCTTTGCTTTAGATCCTGATACATCTTGGTGCTTCCAGGATGAATGGAATATGCGGAATCATGAGCTTCTCTCAATATCTGCTCTCTGAGTGACTCAATATCCGGTACACATATCCTCTTTCTAAACCAAATTGTACCTTGATCATCTTCGGTGAAGTCAGGAGCTTTCCCTGCTAACATGGTTTCCTTGATTTCCTTTATCTTCTCATCAGTAAGCTGACCCTTCCGAATTTCCTGTTCCAGTGTAGACTCAACTTCCATTGTCACACCTTCTGTTTGATTTAGAAATCCCAAGTTCAGCTTTTCCATCTCTGCAAGCAACTCAGCTGGCAACTGGCGACCAAACATTGCATTTACTTGTGACTTCCTACTTAACGCATCAGCAACCAAATTAGCCTTGCCAGGATGATAGTTGATTCCTAGATCGTAATCCTTGATCAACTCCAACCATCTTCTCTGCCTCAAATTCAGATCCTTCTGAGTAAATATGTACTTCAGGCTTTTGTGATCAGTATACAACTCACATCTGTTACCTAGAATATAGTGCCTCCAGATCTTCAAGGCATGAACAACAGCTGCAAGTTCTAGATCATGAGTAGGATAGTTCAGCTCATGTTTCCTCAACTGCCTGGATGCATAGGCTATAACTCTGCCTTCCTGCATGAGCACACATCCAAGACCTCTGCGAGAAGCATCACAATAGATATCGAAGTTCTTGTGAATATCTGGCATAGCGAGCACTGGTGCTGTAGTCAACTTCCTTCTCAACTCTTCAAAACTGGCCTGACACTCTTCTGACCAAACAAACTCCTTGCCCTTCTCTAATAGCGAAGTAAGAGGTTTCGCTATTTTAGAAAAGCCTTCAATGAATCTTCTGTAATATCCAGCCAATCCTAGAAAACTTCTGATCTCAGAGACTGTGGTAGGAGGTTCCCATTCCAACACATCCTTGACTTTACTTGGATCCACTGCAATACCTCCATCAGTGACCACATGACCAAGAAAAGACACTTGATTCAACCAGAATTCACATTTACTAAACTTGGCATACAACTGGTTCTCTCTAAGAGTCTGCAACACCAACCTCAAATGTTCTTCGTGCTCTTCCTCATTCTTCGAGTAAACCAGAATATCATCAATAAACACCACCACAAATTTGTCCAAATACTCCATGAACACTTTATTCATCAAGTACATAAAGTAGGCGGGTGCATTTGTCAATCCAAACGACATCACCGTATACTCATATAATCCATACCTGGTGGTGAATGCTGTTTTAGGAATGTCGGAACGTCTGATCCTCAACTGATGGTAGCCAGATCTCAAGTCAATCTTGGAGAAAACCTTAGCTCCTTTCAACTGATCAAATAAGTCTTCAATTCTGGGCAATGGATACTTATTCTTGATGGTTACCTCATTTAACGAACGATAATCCACACACATCCTCAGAGTACTATCCTTTTTACCCACAAAAATTACAGGTGCTCCCCAAGGTGATGAACTAGGACGAATGTAACCTTTATCCAACAATTCCTTAAGTTGTTTCTTAAGTTCTTCTAGTTCATTAACAGCCATTCTATATGGTCTTTTAGAGATAGGAGCAGTACCAGGTAAAAGCTCAATAATAAACTCAATGTCTCGTTCGGGTGGCATACCTGGCAAATCATCTGGGAAGACATCTGGAAATTCACAAACAACTCTGATATCTTCCAAAGGAACACCACTGGCCTGATTCACTGAGTACGTTGAAGCTGAGGGTTGTGTGGCTCCGAATTCAATCTTCTCTCCCTGAGGGCTAGTCAACAACACAGACCTCTTGGCACACTGAATCACCGCATCAAAAGCAGCTAACCATCTCATTCCAAGTATGACATCGATTCCCTCAGAGTTCAGGACTATCAAATCAGCAGGAAAATCTACCCCAACTATTTTCAGATTAACTCGGGGACAAATAAAATTGGCTTTCATATTTCCACCAGGTGAGCTAACTAGCATGGAATTTCTCATAGGGACCATAGATATATTATACTTAGCTACGTATTGAGCAGTAATAAAAGAATGAGATGCTCCAGAGTCGAATAAAACCGATGCAGGGGCTGAGTTGACAAGGAACATACCAAGTACCACATCCTGGGACTCCTGTGCGGTCTCTGCAGCAACATGGTTCACCTTGCCCCGCATCTGATTTTGCTGGCCCTTGTTGCTCTGGGGCGTCTGGTTCACATTCCTGTTCTGCTGCTGGGGGGTATTCTGAGTAGGTGCACTGCCACTCTGGCGCTGTGGGGTCTGAGCATTCCTTTTAGGGCAGTTGTGAGCATAGTGGCTGGGATCTCCACAAATGTAGCAGGAACGAGGAGTAGCAGCACTGCTTGGTGCAGGGATCTTGACTGGAGTTTGAGTAGGGGTGGTCTGGCGATTCTGCTGAAATGCTGGACGCTGCGGTGGAGGTGCTGACCGCTGACCCTGACTCTGCACAAGGTTACTCCCTTGCCCACCAAAACGAGCGGGCATGTTCTGCTGTGGTTGCTGGAAACGAGGACGGGTGTTACTGCTTGACTGTCCTGAGGACATGAACTTCCTCTTTTGCTCTCCCAGCTCACGGCGCTTGCTCTCCAAGCCAATAGCCTTATCCAGCAGCTTCTGAAATGTCGGAAAGGTGTGAGACATGAGTTGATATTGGAGCGGCGGAATCAATCCTTCCAGAAATCGCTCCTGCTTCTGCTCATCATCCTTCACCTCATCTGGGGCGTAACGGGACAACTGGATAAACTTATCCCGGTACTCGTTGACGGTCATCCCACCTTGTTTGAGTGAGAGGAACTCCTTCTTCTTCAGCTTCATGACACCAGCAGGAATATGGTGGCTCCTGAAGTTGGTTCTGAACTCCTGCCAGGTGATAGCATCAGGGGTGGCATGAGCGGCAAGATAAGCATCCCACCAATCTGAAGCTGATCCTTCCAAGCGTCCTGAGGCATACAGGACCTTCTCCCTGTCATTGCACTGAGCCATATCCAGCTTCTTCTCAACAGTCTTCAGCCAATCATCAGCATCAAGTGGATCTGCCGAGTGGGAGTAGGTAGGGGGTTTGTGACTCATGAATTCCCGGTGCTTATCCCTCTGCTGGTTGTTGTTGTTGTTGTTGTTGTTCTGTGCTTGCATGGCTGCCAAGGTGTTAGCCATGCCCTGTAGAATCTGAGTCTGGTTGGCGAGGATCTGATCCATTGCTACGGATGCTTGATTCGGCGGAGGATTTGGATTGGGGTTGGCACGACCTTGACGAATCACAGGTGGTCGATCCACTCCACTTCCAGACCTGGTGTTTACCATCTGGTGTTAGAACATGAGATTCAGAGAGTGGTAAAAAGATATAACTCAAATCATGAACAGATAAGAGTTAGTGTAAACGAGTTTCCAACGTCGGCCAATCCAAATTCTGAAACAGATCCTGTTCGTCCTAATTAAACAGTTGTAACTCTCATTCTGTTTATCCAAAAATCATGAACTTTTGTCAGAACGTAGATTATCAAATTCTGAAACTAACCCAACTTGAATCACCTCCATTGGAGTTTTGTAGCTCGAGATATAAAATAAACAAGACAGCTGTGTCAGGACCACGTGACAGATTCTGGTTGCTCCAATAAAACCATTATATCTCTCTGCCAGAACCTCCAAAAATCACGAAAAATTCCCAGAACCTAGGTTATCAAGTCCTTAATCCAACCCAACTGGATTTACGTCAAACGGGGTTCTGAAGCTCCAGAAACAATTCTGACAGTACCAGGATATCATGCAGCGGCGAGAACAGAATGTCGCATAGCATGATTCATAAGAGGGGTACGATCATATGGATAAAGCGATAGTCAAGGGCTAAGATCAGAGACCACGATAACCCAAAACTAACTTAAATTTATTTATTTATTAATTACCCAATTGTGGTCATCACTCCACAATTAAGTTTCAATCATTACAAAGATCCAAATCACACACTTTGCACAAAAGCAAACACGAAGCATACACTCCTAAACAAAACTAAAACACATGTTACGCACGAGTCTAAACGTACTGAACTAACAAAATAAAGGGTATCCTATCTTAATAGGTATGGGTAAAGCAACTAGACGATCCACCGAGCACTGTCTAGCGAGGCGGTGAATGTCCCAACAATCCTTCCATATCTTCATCCAATGGCGGAAGTGCTTCTCCCTTGAGTTCTGCTGTCAGTCTCTTGTTCTTCCTTCGTTCAGCAGCGAGTTCTTCATGCACTTCTTGTAGTTCCCTTGTGGTGTCATCGGCGTGCACGTTGAGCATCTGGGTGAACGCCACTTGGACGTTGAGTGTGGAGTCTAAGCCAGGCGGTTGTGGCACAACCCCAGTTGGAGTGCCTTGCTGCCTTCGAGGAAGATATGCCCAAGCAGTGTGGCTTACTTCAGCAGCCTCTTCATGACAAAGCACAGAAAGTGCCCTCCTGGCTGCATCCTGGATTCCAGCTTCAAAAGTTGATCTGATGGCGATAGCATGATGTACTGCAGCCTCTTTGGTTCCTCCAAACTCATAATCAGGCTCCCTGATGTATACAGCGACTTCCCAGTCCTCTGGGTAATCTGGATGTGTCCGCCTCCTTCCACAATATTCTATCTCCACTGGGTAGTTCAGACGCTCGAAGAGCATTCGAAGCATCATCGGAACCCCACTGTTGCCTCCGTCGTGGTGATGAATTGTCACTACCCACATGTCAGGCGGCGGAGAGGGTCCTTCACTTCCTTCAGATCCAGCTGGAGCATTCTCTACTGAGTTGACTCCTTCGTCCATTAGTTCCATCTCTTCAGGTTCTGGTTCCTCTCCTTTCACTGAATGCGACGCCAACGAGGAAAGAGTGCTTGCCAATCTACGAGCACCTTGCCTTGTCAGCACCATCTATGGTTTAAGCAAGAAAAGGTTAGAAACAGTTCTAAAGATGTCAGAATCAGGTGAGATGGAGAAGAGAGAGAAAAGAAAAGCAAAATCAAGGAGGAGACAATTATCAATGGCCTGGAATAATAGCAAATTAAACCAAGAATAGATAGGCCAAGAGTAGTTAAGCAAACTAATCCTTAGGGAATGACCATTGCTATCTAGGCTTGCGTCCTACAGTCAACATAGCTCTGATACCACCTCTGTCACACCCGGTTTTCAAGGCAAAACCAGGTGCATCTCATATGTGCGCCAGGATCAGTTTACACACATGTGGTAGACGTCACAAGTGAATATCCATAACCATGCATAACGAAAGAGTATTAAAGAGTACTTATTACAATCTCAGAGTTGACACAAAGGTCATAGCGGAAGACTTAAATAAACGTTAACTAACGAAGCCAAAGTGACTCCAACTCCACAGGCATTGACTGGGGGAGACTCGCCTAGAACTCCTCAAAATCCTCAAAATTCTCCCAATCTGAGCAGCATTTCCGGGTGTAGTTGATGCAATAAAAGAAAGAAAGAAAGGCAACAAGTATGAGTACATACGTACTCAGCAAATGTAATATGACATACAAGGCTGAGGCAAAAAGGTTGGCTGACCAAACTGCTGTAAGCACTTTTAGTTGGTCAAGTTTTATTAAGCAACTATTTACTAGCAAATGAAAGTATATACCACCCACAAATTAATGAATGTCAATTTCCCAACCTATTCAAGTAACCACGATTTAGATCATGTTCAAGTATGATTATCATGTAAGGGTCCAGGCTGCTCTTGACCGTGAGCACGGCTGTTATAACAGTTTTACACTCTGCAGAGGTTGTACACTTTCACCATAAGCCGTGATTCCCATTGCCGAAGCATTGTACCCTTCCCACACCACGTGGACCGAATACTGGGTTTCACTATGAGACCTTTACAAAAGCACTCTAATAGATGATAGCCCGCTAAGGTTTCAGGTTCAGCAAAGCATAACCCTCCCTAATGAGGTCTGTCTCTTACCAAAGCCCACAGCTCAAAAGGACCGAGCTATACCTCGTCATTCGCCACCCCCCATGCCCCTTTCGGGTAAAGCTACCAAAAACTAGAGCACCTAATTAGTCAGTCAAAGCCAGAGCCATATAGCACTCATGGTTGTACTGTTTTCCTGGGTGGTTCTCCATGTTCCGATTAAAAAGATATGATCTTGCCATTAATTGATTAAAAAGGTAGTAATGGAACATAGAGTGTGGGTTCAATTAACCAATCCCAGTTGAGCAAGCTAAGCATCATCTACCATCAAAATTAATTAAGTAACCCAGTTTCAGGGACAGGAAAATATAGTGGCTAGGCAAATCCTTAAATAGGAACCCATCAAATTAAGACACATGCATGGGTGGTGAAATTAATAATTATTAGGACATTTGCATGACATAATACACTTGCCTTCTTCCCAACTTTGTTGCTGCTCAAATCCTTCTCCAAAACTTGGATCTTCAGAGAAATCTTCAAATTGCTCGTTTCCTAATCGCATCACACATACACATGCAAGGAAACAATACAACAAATAAGAAACAGTACACCAAACAATTCCAACAGAAGAAAACAACAGCACAAAACTAATCTACACGCAACAACGAACGCGTGAGCGCGAGAATCACTAAAATCGGAGTTAAAACGCAAAAGATATGGCTTTTCTAAGGTTCAGGGACTTTCTGGCAAACTTTTAAAACTTCCAGGGGCTAAAATAAAAGAAAAAGGACCTATTTGTAATTATTTTCGAATAAAATTGGACTGCGGGTTAATTTTAGAAAAACTCAGGGTTTCTTTTGCAAAAGAACCACGGTTGACCGGTACGACCTGAGTTGACTCGGGCTGGAATTAACTAGGGCCGTTGGATTTCGATCTGATGGTCAAGGGCGAAGGGGTGACGTCGGCGACGGTCGGGACGGCGGCGCCGCCAACGAACGCGGCGGAGCTTCGCCGGCGTGAGGTCGATTCGAGGCTACGCAGCATCAAACTCGACGAGAACTGGCCGAAAAGGAAGAGGGGACGAAGGCGAACTCACCCCGGGTGATCTCGACGAGAATCTTGCGACAGGAACGTCGGGCGACGACGAATGGCGGCCGGCGGCGCTGGAGACGGCGATGAGCTCAATTAGCACGGTGTGCGGCCAATTTCCAATCGAGAACACGATGAATAGCTGCGGGAGATCAAGACGGACCTACTGAAGTGCTCGATGGCGAGAGAGCGGCGACGATGGTGCGGATCGACGACGGCAGAGCAAGTTCGGCAAAGGCGGCGGCTCGGCGTTAGGGTTCAAGGCTGCTCGGCTTCGACTTTCGATGGGAGAGAACGGCGGCCGGGTGCGCGCTTAAGTAGGCCGGGAAAAAGGGAGCGTCGGCGCGCGGGACTCGACGACGGAGACGGGCGGCGCTCGGACACGGCCAAAGTCCGGGTCGGACGGGAGGAGGAAGAACGGCCTGACGGCCGGGCCCCACTTGACAGAGAGAGCGAGAGAGAGACGGCAGGGAAGAGGCCGGACGGGCCGTAGATGGGCCAGAAAACGGAGCAGGCCGGCCGGGGAAAAAGAAAAGCGGCCCGGGAAGAAAGGAAAAAGGGCCGGGGAGGAAAAGAGAGCGGGAAAGAAATCCAGGGGGCAAAGTTGGGCTGGGCCGAAAGCTGAAGGGGCGAAAACGAACTCTAACGATTTTAACTTTTCTAAAACTCAAACAAATGCAAATCAAATTCGAATTTAAACAGAATTTAAATTCCAATTTGATTTACTAGCAACCAAAAATATATGCAACAGCATGAATGCAACAAAAACTTATTTTGACTAAAATAATTATTTAATGTGATATTTAAATTAATAAAAAGGCTAGTAATTCCAATTAATTCCTAGAAAATTTATTTAAGCCTTAATAAATCCTAGAAAAATATAAATGGTTGCTATGATTTAAATGTGATGAATTTTAGGGTGTTACAGAGCAAGGCCACCCATGAGCAGTTGGGGACTGGGGGGATGGCGGAGTGAAGCACTGAAGCTCAACAATCACACAACCTGCTCAAACACGGTGCTGATATCAAACATTTGGGATCCCTGAGAATTTTGGTGCGTGTCTTGCACCTGTGATAAACTGTGTATAGTGTCTGTGGGGATTGGAGTGACCAATGACGGAATGCGACTATGTGAGTGATGGAGAGTACCTGACCACGCATATGCAGGGCTACCTTGTGTGACATATAATTGCCTCCAAGAGAAACAGCCAAAGAGTGTGTACGAAAGTGTCTCTTTTATCTTGTCCTGACTACCCTACTTTTCTCTCCTGGTTCAGCAGATCTGTAACCAGAGATCAAAGTAGCATCTTGCATAGTTGTAGAATCTTACGACTCCAATATTACTCACAGAATCAAACCTGTCGAATGTTAAAAGTCAGGCTCCTAGACCTAGTTAGTATCTTTGTGACATAGAGGTGAATAAAAGCTATACAAGGGTAAATTTCTATAGGGCAGATGATTAGACTGATGTTGCACGATGCACAAAAGCAAAGCCACCATATTCGGCTGCCTAGGTTTCATAAACTTGGACTACCAAATTAGGGGCGTCTTGCACTTAAACATTGGTTTCTTTGTATATTTCAAAAAGACAAACTGCGGTTTGCTCTGATAATAAATTGAAACCAAATAAATCAGCGATTAGACTTATGGTTCTGACAAACGCTGCTCACCTGAGGATTTTTCATGTTATCATAGGGCACCAATACCCCTAGAAATGATTTGTAAATCTGACGTACAAACATGACTTAAAAAATGCAAATTAGCGACAAATTTGCAGTTCATTTTTCAGCCTAACAGGGGACCTAAACGAGGCAGAAGATTCAGGGCACTTTCTAATAGACACTTTCTAATAGATTCAAGAAATCAAATTCACATTCTCATCATGCGAAACACGAGGGAAACAAACATATTGTACATCAGCGCAGGTTTATGAGAATGTTGACTACATGTGCGGTTGGAACTACGCAATCACATAGGAAATAGACCACACATGTCATTTTGTTCAACCGTTGTTTGGCCATTGTCCATAGGTGAAGGTCATCTGCTGGCGGAGGTATTGGTGCATTCCAACGATGCTCTGCTGCATAAATCACATACCCACTGTCCATGTTTCATACCAAAGCCTCCAGGGGCTGGACCTGTAACATCTTTTATCAGTATACCAACAACATTGAACGCCACTTCCACCCTTTTCCTTTTGCGGGTAAAGAGAGATTTCATCTCATGGAAGTATTACACTCTTGAGCAATCAAGTGCTCGACGCACACAGGGACGCGATCATGCCACACAGCATTATGGTTTAAGCGCTTAGCCATTTGCGCAAGTGCATTTGCTATCGCATTGCGATCTCTCTTTACATGACTTATAACAAGTCTAGGGAGTCTCTCTGCCGATCTTCGGGCCTCCTGAATTGTGAAGTGGCACGTCGGCTTCATACTCTTCTTCTGCAAACATTGGACGACTGTCGCACAGTCCACCTCCAGAATTGTTGGGTCTTGTAATTCACCCGCCAGTTATCCCACGCTAGAGCTTCCACCTCTTCGGCATTGGAGGCGCCAACGATGACTCTCCATGCTGAGAGCTTGACCACTCCAGTGTGATCTATGATTACCATCCCTACACCAGCATGGGCCGTGCTTTCCGAGAAGGCACCATCAATGTTTACATTAATCCATCCTTGATCAGGTGGTTCCCACAGATTTTTCTCCTTCACCTGCTGCTCCTTCATACTACTTTGTACCCCATAAAGGATGGGCCTCTTGCCTTTCGTGTCAGTATCCCCCTGTTGTTGTATTATACATATCTCCTCTCTAAAGTCTTTCAGAAACTTTACAGAGCCAGCTATAGAGGCCTTTTTGCCATGCGTGATTTCATTCCTATTGAACCAAGCTCTCCATAGGACTAGCAGGAGGTGCCCAGCTGATTGCTCATCGAACCTATTAATCACTCCCAACAGCCAATCAGGTCCGTTATATATCACTCTCTTCGTCTGTCAATTGCCACTCCTTTCGCATTGCCTCCCGCAAGCTTGCTGCCAGGTTGAACCGCAATACTGCATGGTGCTCGTCTTCTGCCTCCATTCCGCACACATCACATGTGCTCATCTCTTCTAGCCCACGGGTGTATTTGTTAGCTTTTGTAGCAAGTCCTTTGCGGATAAGTCTCCATGCAAAAACCTTCACCTTATGAGGTACTTGGATCGTCCAGACCGATCTGTCACCACTAGGGGAGTTGCTTGTTCCCACATTGCCACTCTGCAGGTCTGCTAATTCCACTCCTAATTCGTAAGCACTTCTAACGATAAAACAACCCAACTTCTCATAATGGCATGCAACAGTATCCTCCATCAGTCCCCTGGGCAGCCTGATTTTCATAATTTCCTCTGCATCATGATCATAGAAGTATCTTCTTACCTCATCTGGCTTCCATTCCCTTGTATCTTCATCAATTAATTGGGACACCCACTTCAATCTGCACGGCCTCCTCCTCACAACTGGCCTTAGGCTAATCCCTCTTGGGATCCATGTGTGTCGCCATATCTTCACCTTTCTACCATCTCCAGTACGCCAAATCACCCCCTTCTTTAGCAAATCGAGGCCAAAGCTGATGGCTCTCCATGTTGGTGAGGCTCGAGTTGGGAACGCCGTGTCTAGCAAGTCACCATTGGGGTAATAGACTGCTTTCAGTAGCCGAGCACAAAGGCTATTTGGATACTCTATCAACCTCCAAACTTGACATGCCAGCAAAGCCTGATTAAACACATAGAAGTCTCGAAAGCCCAAGCTACCCCGAGCTTTGCTTCTAGTGAATTTCTCCCAGGCCAACCAATCTGCTTTCCTCTATCCTTCACCTTCTCCCCACCAGTACTTCCTGATTCCTCTATTCAGCTCCTCACAGAAGGTTTTTGTTAGCTGAAAAACACTCATAATATAGGTCGGGATTGATTGAGCAATTGATTTAATTAAGAGTTTAAGACCTCCTTTCCCGCTGCTGACAAAGTCTTCTCTGACCGTGCTGCAATTCGTTTTCCAAAACGCTCTTGCAGCGGCTGAAATCTTTCATTTTTTTTGCTTTCTATCAGGGGTAGGCAAGCCCAAGTATTTTGGTTCAAAATCCACCTTCTCCACTCCAAGTGTTATTCTGATATTCGAGATTCATCGAGCTGCTCCCTGATCATTAGAGAACATTTTGTTGTGCTCAGTTTCTGACCCGTACCAGCCTCGAACCGGGCCAACAATTCCTTCACATACTGAGCATGTTCCACATTTGCTTTGAAAAACACCAGCGCATCATCAGTGAACAACAAATGCGAAATGTCTGGGGCCCTTCTCGTGATTTTCAGCTCCTCCGGATGATCTTCATGTGTTGCTTTATTTAACAGGACAGAGAGAGCATCAGCCACAAAAAGGAATAAATACGGCGACAGGGGATCACCTTGGTGAAGACCTCGTGAGGGTTGGAAGGGCTCAAGCTGAACCCCATTGAAGTGAATAGAGTAGCGAACGGTGGACACACAACTCATCACCCACCGAACCCATTGTCTGTGCGATTTTGATAAATCCAGCTTGTACGCACAGTAGTTGTTCCTCTCCGTTGTGCTGTTCTGAATTGCATGGATGCATTCAAAGGCTATGAGGGCATTGTAAGTGATTAGCCTTCCAGGGATAAACGCACTTTGATGAGGTGAAATCAAGTCATTCAAAAGTGGTCGTAGTCTATTGACCATGCATTTTGAGACCACCTTGTAAATAACGTTACATAGGCTGATCGGTCTGAATTCTGTTAACTTTTCTGGGTGTGGAGTCTCCGGAATAAGGACAATAGCTGTACCATTAACTCTGGCATGTTACCTGAGAAAAGAATTCACACACTCCTCTTATCACATCCTCCTTAAGCATACCCCAATTGTGTTGGAAAAATCTTGCAGGGAAACCATCAGTACCTGGTGCTTTCAATGGTCCAATCTGAAAAGGAGCATCGCCTATTTCTTGGTCTGTGAATTCTTTACATAGCTACTCATTCATATCTTCTGTTACTTTGCTTTCAAAAAGTTGAACAATTTCATCTGGCACCACATCATCGTCTTTTGCATATAAAGACTCAAAGAAGCTCTTAGCCATACTCGCCATCCCTTCCTGATTGTTGCACCAGACACCATTATCATCACGTAGCCCTTTGATCTTGTTCTTTCTTTCCCTCCTTCCACCTTGATGTGGAAGCATTGTATATTGTCTTTTATCAGTATACTTCCATCTTTTATCAGTACACCAAGTAGCTGATGGTATACTGATAAAAGATGGAAGCATTGTATATTGCCTTTTAAAGCCTTTGCGCGAAGCAGAGACAGAAAAAAATTTGTATTTTCATCCCATTGGACAGCTACCTTCATATTGCCTCTCTGCTTCCTAAATGCGCACTTTGTTCTCATATCGCAGTGCAAGAGCTCAAACTTTATAGTCTGATGAATGATCTAGAGGAGTGCACGTTCTTCTTCCACTGGCTGGATCAAGTTAATTGCAATCTTGCAGTAGGCTTCAGTCATTTTCAAAGACCATAGTTTCTTATTTCTTGCCTCAGCTCTAGTTCTTACTCTCTTCACTTGACAGAGAATGCGGGACGTTCTCCACTCTACATGCCAATCAATCAGACAGAGTATATTATCCCTGTGTGTGTGTTGATGGCAACAATGAGAAGGTAGTCAAGGTACACAGGCTCCTCCTTGGCCAGCAGCTTTGCATTCCTCGCAAGGAAAGTCTACTTGGGTTTGTGCCGGACCTTGTCTTCCACTCTCATGATGATGGTCTAACAGATCCTCTGTTCAGGTTCCAGAGACAGATCCTCCATCCGGGAAAGTAGCAGCGTTTGCTAAGCTTATCGCTCTTGAGCAACCTTCATGCTATCGTCCTCACCTGTATCCAGATTTTCTGATCTGGACCCAGTTCTTCTGGGCACCAAATGATGGAGAGCAAAGGAGTATGGACGGCAGCCGGCAGGTGTGGCGGCAGAAACATTCGCAGCTGGTTAACCTGACACCACAGCCACACGTTTCAAATGACAGCAAGTTTCCAAAAAGGTCAGAATTACAATATTTGATACTAAAATACCGCAAAATTAGTGACATGTAGCTACATCATATTGAGGCAGCAAGAGAACCTATCTCCCCCCTAACATTCCTCTTGGTGCCTTTGCTTGCACCAAAGGCAGTGCCACTGCAACAGAAAATTCATAAGTTTAGTAGCCAAGATATGCCATTTTTTTGGTTTTGTACATCAGAGTAGACAAGTCGACATGATTAAAAAAAGACTTGGTACCATCACTTTGATAAATAGCAGGAGCACTGTGCTTATTTGAGAAATGATCTCATCAACCCTATTTTTCATTTTTTTTATCCCTGTGAAATAGAAAAAGTTCATAGGCTCCATGCCTACAATGGTCCCAGAAAGAGTAAATAGCTATGATTATAATTAGGAAATATAACATTAAAGTGAATTTCCATCCTATTTAAGCCAGCTGGCAGCTGTATAGAACTGCAAAATATTCAGAACATGCTCTGCAGCATAATTGCGATGCAACACTGAAAGTTAAAGTGACATAGACAGCTGCACAGAAAAAACTTCAAACTAACCAAAGTAGTATCTCAACATAAAGATACACATCACAGTCTTTGAATTAGCATTATCTGCTTCATGTGTGTTTTGAAAAGAAACATTATCCGCTTTGTCTGAATAGCCACATCAAGAAGAAACATTGTTTACTAACAGGAAGAGGTTTTGTGGCAAATTTCGGCAGAATTTCAATAGATATGAAGATTTATAGGTGGAAGTTTTCCTAGTTCCATTGCGCCTATTGGCAGATGTCTTCTATACATAGTCAATCACCCCTATAGGCTATTAAATGGATGTGGCTGATGAAAAGGAGAACTATTCTCCCTTTCTAATTGAGCAAGATCTATGTGCACCCTTACTAAGCAAGATCCTATAATCAAACCAAACTATGCACACCCTACTGAGCAAGATCTATGTGCACCCTACGGCAGATGTCTCCTATACATAGCCAAACACCCCCTAAGTCAAACCAGACTATGTGCACCCTATTGAGCAAGATCTCTCACACATATACACTGGGTTTGCCCGACCAGTGATCAGCCGAGCCCCCAGCCCCTTCAAGTTTGGTTCTGTTTTATTAACTATCAAATTATGAATCCGTTTGGTAAAAGACCATAGCAGCACTCATTGTTGACACAAAACTTATTATGAATGATAAGATGATAACTACACAGGCAGCATGCTGCCATGCTATTGAGTACATAGATAAACAAGTATGAAATGATTACAGAGGGAAAGCACTAGTATATCTAATTGTGTGTTGGTAAATTCATTCTCCGAGGATTTGGAATTAACCACACAGGGGTTGGCCAGTTGGACCAAAGCTGAGGAGTTGTGATTTCCTTGCTGCTGTTATTTTCCAAGTCAAATACACCAATGTCACGACGATTATTCTTGAAACCTGTAGTATAAAGATAGTTATCATCAGTGAAGTAGACATGATTTTCCATCAGCTGCGGATATTCTTCGGCATTGAGGCAAAGTGATTGATTATGCCCGAGAAATAGGATGTGCTGACCCAGGCTACTTATTTTCAGAATCTTTCTTGATGTAGAATCCACTTTATGAACATTGATCTTGGTGGTACATGAAACATGAGAGTCACGGTCAAAGTCTAGTTCAAAGTCTGAATCAGATTCGTCTTCGTCTTCTCCACGTGGTAGAGCATTAGACCTCCATATTTGCAGCAGCTCACCCCATGAACCTTGAACAATGTAAATCCTCTGGAAATAAATGTCTTTCGTCTTGTCCAAAAACACCTTCTGTGTGACTGCAGGAGTACCAAGATCGAATGTATGAATTTCTCCTATTGTAGTGGACGCATACAACAACCCCTCCATGAATAAGCAGTCTTCATAGTGAGTGTGTGGTGGCAACCAGGTCCACTCATCATCCCCTGCCCTTGCAAACGAAAGCTGCGAATGTGGGTTGTGGATGAGCACCACGAAGTAGTCTCCCACGGATGGATCCGAAGACAGAAAGGCCTTGTAGAAGAGAAATTCCCTCAGCTCGCTGAGAGGAAATATTGAAGGCGTGTCTGAAATCACATATTCTTTAGTGTACCACCAATACTCATAATTGGACACAGCGCCTTCGTCATCGAAGACCGGCTTCACTTGCTCGATAGTTGTGACTGATGGCAAGGCAATCTGCTCGCTGGTGTTCGCACTCAAAATTGGCAAGCCATGCAAACCGGTCAGACCGACCTCAGGAAGCGGTCAGACCGGTTTCCCTGTAGCCGATCTGGCAACAGCCAAACCGGTCTGACCGGTTTGCCAGAGCGGTCTGACCGGTTTGAGTCCGAGTTGGAGTAGAATTAGGAGTCCTAGTTGTTTCCAAATTGTAAAAGGATTCCGTGCGGGGCAAGACCTCCCCACCCTATAAATATAAAGGGCCATGGCCGATTGAGTTATCATCCAATCGATCAAACATTATCTTTTCTATTTTTATCTCCAAACCCTAGCTTTTCCAACCCATTTGCTTTCCTTGCTTGTCTCTACGGCGTTCAAGGAGGTTCTGAGTGGCCTGACCGATCTCAGAGCAACCCTAGGCGCACCATCTCCGACGGGGTCCCTCCCGAGGTGGTGATTCTAGGTCATCCCAAAGCTCCCGAGGGGAACCGGTCTGACCGGATCCCTAAACCGGTCTGACCGGTTTGGGCGAGGCTGCGGCGAGTTCATCGTTTCTTCGTTTACGCGATCCGGCGCTCGTGTGTGTTGACCAGAAAAAGCGTCAACACACTTTTGGCGACTCCGCTGGGGAACATAGAAGATCTAGTTGTCAAAGACCGTTCGATCTAAGTCCCGGGCCAGATGGGATCTCGATGTGATCTTGACGCGGATAACATCATCGCGGCTTCAATGGAAGATCTCACTCCGGAGGAGCAGAAGAATTTAGATGCACTGCAAGAGTTCATGAAGTTGCAATTCATGGCTGGCATCAAGAAGGATCGTCATGGCAAGGTGGCAAGAGTGCAAGAGTTTGAGCTGCCGGCGATCAAATTAAATGACAATCGAGTTGAGGTAATACCCGCTGTAAGTAAATCACAAACCACTCCTACTACTGTTCCTAAAAATAGTGTAGAAAGAGACGAATTGCTTGCCTCTTACATTGCTCGTTTAGAAAGATTAGAAGATCTTGAGAAAGATAGGACCACTACTTGCTTTAACAATAATGAAACTAGTAGTAGCGCTCCTAAAATTAATTCCAGTAGTGGAGTTTTTCCTAGCTTGGCACCCATACCTAATGTTAATACTGAAAAATACATGTATGGTATGCCACCTGAGCTTGCCATTGGTCAATCCCCGCCGTTCCAACCGACCGGGCCAAATATGGCCAAACCGGTCTGACCAGTGCGCTTGAATTGGTGCATGAGCAGCCTATACCGCTTTCTGTTTCACCTGATTCGATGGTTTATGCTCACACTAATGCTTTAGGTACTGCTAGACCTCAATATAGTACAACAGTTAATACATCTGCTCAAGGAAACGTTATACCTGATGATGTTTTTGAAAGTTATAGGCTAGCTCAAGCTAAGGTTGCTCCCTACTTAAATAAGATGAATTTGGAGAATGTGCAAACCCAACAGCCAAATAATCCTAACTGGGCTGAATTTAATAAATTTAGAGAAGATTTAGCTAATGTAGTGAAAAGTAAACTTGATGTTGATATTGGTAATACAAATTTGTATCAAAAGCCATATAATGCTGAGTTTGATAATTTTCCTCTTCCACGTGGTTGGCGTATGCCAGATTTGATTAAATTTAGTGGAGATGATGACCGAACCACGTGGGAGCATATTAGCCAATACATAGCTCAATTAGGAGAAGCGGGTGCTTATAATGCTTTAAAAGTCCGCTTGTTTTCTTTGTCATTAACTGGCACCGCTTTTGCTTGGTTTTCTTCGCTTGCTCCCGGTTCTATTATATCTTGGGATATGTTAGAACGTAAATTTCATGATCACTTTTATAGTGGGAGCTTGCAATTAAAATTGACAGATTTGACATCGGTTAGGCAGAGTAGAGACGAAACTATTTCTGCTTATATTAAGAGGTTTAAAGAAACTAAGAACCGTTGTTTTAATTTGTCAATCACTGATATGGACCTTGCTGATATTTGCTTAAAAGGTTTAAGGTCATCTATAAGAGATAGAATAGAGGGTGCTGACTTTCTTTCGGTTGCTCAAGTTCAAATTAGAGCTTTAATTGTTGAAAACCGAATGAATAAAGAAAAAGAGAGGGATACTTCTAGATCACGTCGTTCTAATATTCATGTGGTTGACTATGAATCTGATGATTCGAGTGATAGTGATAAAGAAGTATTTGCTGCTGAATTTGTATGGCCCTCTAAAGAAAAAGCTTATTCTTGTACATCGCTTAAGCCGGTTAACAAAAATCGGCAAGAAGAAGTTAAGTTTACTTTTGATGTTTCCAAATGTGATCGTATATTTGATGAATTGCTTAAATCTGGAAATATCAAATTATCTCATAAATTACCTCCACTTGAAGAATTGAAAAGACGTGCATATTGCAAATTTCATAATACATATTCTCATGCCACTAATGATTGCAATGTGTTTCGTCGACAGGTTCAATCGGCCATAAATGAAGGTCGTTTGACATTTCATGAAATGCAAGTGGATAAAGCTCCTTTTCCTGTCAATACTATGGATTTGCAACAGTCTAAGGTTTTGGTTCGGCCGCATCAAGCCGAAGCAACCAAAGGAAAGAATGTTGTGATCGGTGAAACAAAACATGACTTGAGAGGAAAGGAGTTGATTCGAGAAGTTGCATGTGAGACAACTCCAGATGGCAGGGAGACATTCAAGGTCACTGTAAGAGCCTCTGAACATGGGGGGCAAGAGTCGACCGTTCATACCGAGCAAAGACCGTTTGAGCCTTTACAGGACAAACCGGTCAGACCGGGTATGGAAAGCGGTCAGACCAGTTCTCCCAGGGGTCGGCCAAGAATGATTAAACCAAGCCGTCCGGAGATTGGAAGTTAGAAAGTCAATGTGGCAAAGAATCAGGGGAGTGCTCTTAGGCCAAAGGTCACTTTTGATATGTTATTTGACAAGTACTCCAAGCAAAAGGCCGTTACGAGTGATCGGCCAGTAAAAAAGAGATTGAGAGTGCCTCCGTATCAAGAAGAATATCCTCAGCCAAAGAGGAATTTTGTTCAGCAATGGGAGGCACCGAGTTCATGTTCGCTCCGTCCAGTTTATGACGATAATGGAGTGATGTGGGTACCATATCAACAATCTTTTCAACATGGATGGGGAGGACCGCGAAGGCCAGCATTAGACAGGATCTCAAGACCTGGACAGGACCGTTTGGCACCTTGCCAATCCGGTCAGGTCCACCAGACCCAACCGGTCAGACCGGTTTCACAAACCGGTCAGACCGGTTTCCTTGGGAAATCGGCAAAACCTCCTATGAAGCGAGTTTACAAGCCAAAACAGCGTGAGGAGGTGCATAGGATGGATATTGACCCAGAGAGGACTACAAATCAAGATGTTATTCGGATTGGGTTGATAAATGTTCCCCTTGGAAACGGTGGCAAAGGATCGATTGTCACGGACAATCAGGTTAAGACACCCATTCAGAAAGATTCTGTTGCTGATGGTGAAGCCAGTAGGGGTGGTTCCAATTCCAAATACTTTTTGCCAAAATGGTGTCCTCCTGGTTTATCTCGTACTCAAAGGAGGAAGCTTCAGCGCTTGAGATTTCAGGAGATGAAGGAGAAAGAGCTGGAGAAGCAGAGAGACGAAGCATTCAACAAATACAGGCCCATGATTCCACAAGGAAAAGAATGGAAAGCTAAGATCAGCTCTCAGGCGGAACCGGTCAGACCGGTTCAGGAGTCGGTCAGACCGGTTGAACCGGTCAGACCGGTTGACGAAAGCGGTCAGACCGCTTTGCCCGACGCGCCACCCGGTTTTTCTTCTCCTTCTCCCATGATTTGTGATGACAAGCTATCATCGGTATCTACTTCAGAGGACGATGAAGAGCTTGTTGATTATGGTTTTTCTCCTGAACATACAAATTTTGAGCTTAACGTAATTCATATGTTTATGGATGGTTATATATTATCAGAAGAAAGCGTGGCTCAACTTGATTTTGGTCCAAAGGAGGCTATTTTCCAGAAGCCCAAGGCTGATGAAAATCATCTGAAGGCTTTGTACATGAAGGGTCATATCAATGGGAAGCCTATCTCTCGCATGCTAGTGGATGGAGGGGCGATAGTTAACTTGATGCCATATTCTCTGTTCAAGAAGTTGGGAGGATCAGATGATGAATTGATCAAGACCAACATGACTATCAGCGGCATTGGAGGAGGCGAGCCTATGGGCGCCAAGGGAGTTGCTTCTATGGAGCTTACTATTGGAAGCAAGACTTTGGCTACTGCGTTCTTCGTCGCTGAGACACAAGGTAACTACAGTTTAATCCTTGGTCGTGATTGGATTCATGCAAACCAATGTGTGCCTTCTACTTTGCATCAATTTTTAATTCAATGGATAGATGATGAAGTAGAGGTCGTTCATGGAGATACATCGGCTTGTGTTGCAATGGCCGATAGTTATTCTTTGGATGATCATGAAAATCTTAAATGTTTATCTGGTCTAGATTTATCTGATTGTGAGATCATTGGTTGCACCAAGGATGGCTTTGCTACTGCTGTTATGAGGCCGATCGGAGATCTGGCTATACCATCCCTTATGATTTGATGGATCCAAATCTAGAGTGGTTACAGCAGAGGCGTGAGCACTATCGGGCGCATAAGAACGATATGTGTGAAGCCATTGAAGATTTTGATGATTTGAGCAAGTTAGGACAAGGGTTTACGTCGGTCGATCCTCTAGAGGAGGTAGATATTGGTGATGGTACTGTGCCTAGGCCGACATTTGTAAACAAGAATCTTGATCCTTTGTTTAAATCTGAGTTAGTGAAATTATTAAAGGAGTATGTTGATTGTTTTGCATGAAGTTATAGTGAAATGCCTGGTTTAAGTCGTGATTTAGTTGAACATCGTTTACCTATTAAACCTGGTTTTAGGCCTTTTAAACAAACTCGCAGAAACTTTAATCCTGATATTTATGACCGAGTGAAAGAAGAAATCAATCGGTTGCTAGATGCTAAATTTATTAGGCCTTGTAGATATGCTAATTGGATCTCTAATATTGTGCCTGTTGAAAAGAAAGGAACAAAAAAGCTTCGTGTTTGCATTGATTTTAGAGATCTTAATAAGGCTACTCCTAAAGATGAATATCCCATGCCTATAGCCGATTTTCTTGTTAATGCTGCATCTGGACATAGAATTCTTAGCTTTCTTGATGGTAATGCTGGTTATAATCAAATATTCATGGCCGAAGAGGATATAGCCAAAACGGCCTTTCTATGTCCGGGTTTTGTTGGTTTATTCGAGTGGGTAGTAATGACTTTTGGTTTGAAGAATGCTGGTGCCACATATCAAAGGGCTATGAATTTAATTTTTCATGATTTACTTGGCATCATAGTAGAGGTTTATATCGATGATATTGTTGTCAAATCGGCTGGAGAAGGCTCTCATTTAGCTGATTTAAGACTTACATTTGAAAGAATGCGTCGGTATAGATTGAAAATGAATCCACTCAAATGTGCTTTTGGTGTATCGGCTGGAAAGTTCTTGGGATTTGTTGTACATGAAAAAGGCATAGAGATAGATCCTAACAAGATTGAAGCTATTAACAATGTGAAGGCTCCTACTTGCAAGAAAGATTTGCAAAGGTTCTTGGGTAAAGTAAATTACTTGAGAAGATTCATTTGTAATTTGTCTGGGAAGGTGAATGCCTTTACTCCTTTACTTCGGTTGAAGAATGACATTGATTTCACTTGGGGGGCAAAGCAACAAGAAGCATTTGATGAGATCAAGCAATATTTGTCTTCGCCACCTGTCCTTCAAGCGCCTAAGAGTGGAGTTCCATTCAAATTATATGTGGCGGCGGAAGAAAATGTCATTGGAGGTGTTTTGACTCAAGAAACCGAAGGAAAGGAACATGTGGTTGCATATGAGAGTAGAAGATTATTGGATGCCAAAACAAGGTACACTTTTATTGAGAAGTTGTGTTTATCATTATATCATACTTGTACCAAGTTGAGGCATTATCTTTTACCAAGTACTTGTGTAGTAGCATGTCAAACCGACATAATTAAATACATGTTGCACAAACCAATCTTAAGTGGTAGAGTCGGCAAATGGGCTTATGCTTTAATTGAATATGACTTGCATTGTGAACCATTAACTTCAATGAAAGGTCAAATAGTAGCCGACTTTATTGTTGGACATAGAGTAGATAAGCAACTTGATTTAAATGTCGGTTATGTTACCTTCACTCCATGGAAATTGCATTTTGATGGATCGGTTTGCAAAAGTGGTTGTGGTATTGGAATTGTAATTACTTCACCACATGGGGCTGTTTTTGAAGCACTTAACCGATTAAATCGTAAATGTACTAATAACCAAGTCGAATATGAAGCTCTTTTATTCGGATTGGAAATTTTACATGACATGGGAGTGAAACATGTAGAAGCTTATGATGATTCTTTACTGGTGGTACAACAAGTTTCTAAGATATGTCAATGTTTAGATGGCTTTTTGAATGCTTATCTTGATAAGTGCTTTGATATCATATCTTGTTTAGATGAATTTATAATTCGCCACGTACCACGAGAAAGGAATCCAAAGGCAAATGCTCCGGCCCAGCAAGCATCTGGTTATAATGTTCAAAAAAGAAATTTTCGAGAACAAGGACCAGTGTTTTTAAAAGCCGAGTGTTCTGTCCTGGAGGAAACGGTCGCACCGCTTCCTCAAACCGGTCTGACCGGTTCAACCGGTCTGACCGCTTTAGAGAACCGGTCTGACCGGTTGTCTGAAGAAAATGCTACTTCGGTCATTATTTGCAGTCAAGACGAAGTAGAAGATTGGAGAAGGCCTCTGATAAATTATTTGCAAAATCCTAGCAGTACAATTGACAGGAAAGTTCGACGATGGGCTCTCAAGTTTGTTTTGGATGGTGATGAGTTGTATCGTCGAACGATTGATGATTTGCTTTTGAAATGTTTGGGTCCTGATCAAGCTAAGTTGGCTATGGCAGAGGTTCATGAAGGAATTTGTGGTACTCATCAATCGGCTCCTAAGATGAAGTGGCTCCTTAGGCGAGGTAGTTTCTATTGGCCTAAGATGATAGCCGATTGTTTTAAGTATTACAAAGGTTGTGAGGAGTGTCAGAAACATGGAGATATTCAGTTGGTACCAGCAGCATTGATGCATCCGATTGTTAAACCTTGGCCTTTCCGGGGATGGGGTTTGGACTTTGTTGGCAAAATTCATCCTTCTTCGACAAAAGGCCATTGTTTTGTGATTGTAGCAACTGATTACTTCACCAAATGGACGGAAGCAGTCCCTTTGAAGAATATGACACATAGAGAGGTGATTGAGTTTATTAGAGAGAATATTATACATAGGTTTGGCATTCCACAAACTCTGACTACGGATCAAGGGACTTCATTCATATCCAAAGAGGTACGTGAGTTTGTCAATTCTTATGGTATTAAACTTCTCAATTCATCTCCATATTATGCTCAAGCCAATGGTCAAGCGGAATCTAGCAACAAAACTTTGATAAAGCTCATTAAGAAGAAGGTAGAAGATCATCCTAAAAGATGACATGAGGTGTTATCTAAAGCTTTATGGGCTCATCGTATTTCTAAACATGGTGCTACCAAGGTTACTCCATTTGAGCTTGTGTATGGTCAAGAGGCCATTTTACCTGTAGAGGTGAATCTTGGCGCATATAGACTTGCAAAGCAAAATAATCTTAATTTTGATACATATTATGCTTTGATGATGGACAATGTTGATGAAGTGACTGACAAGCGTTTGGAGGCTTTGGAAGAGATTGAGAAAGATAAGAGGCGAGTGGCGAGAGCATACAACAAAAAAGTAAAACTCAAATCCTTACAAGTAGGTGATTTGGTTTGGAAGACAGTCTTGCCCATAGGGATGAAGAGTAACAAGTTTGGCAAATGGTCTCCAAGTTGGGAGGGTCCTTTCAAGATTATGAAGGTTTGCTCAGGAAATTCTTATATGGTGGAAACCGGTCAACAGCTGCCTATAGCTCTCAATGGGAGATACTTGAAGAAGTTTCATCCAAGTGTTTGGCAAAGTGCTTGATAGGATATAGCCGATTCATGTTGGGAATCGTCCTTAGGATAAAATGGCCGGTGAATTCTGTAAACATCGACCTTAGCATGTTTTCTAGTGCATAAAATTTACTAGAAAACAGGGGAGCATATGTTCGCACTCAAAATTGGCAAGCCACGCAAACCGGTCAGACCGACCTCAGGAAGCGGTCAGACCGGTTTCCCTGTAGCCGATCTGACAACAGCCAAACCGGTCTGACCGGTTTGCCAGAGCGGTCTGACCGGTTTGAGTCCGAGTTGGAGTAGAATTAGGAGTCCTAGTTGTTTCCAAATTGTAAAAGGATTCCGTGCGGGGCAAGACCTCCCCACCCTATAAATATAAAGGGCCATGGCCAATTGAGTTATCATCCAATCGATCAAACATTATCTTTTCTATTTTTATCTCCAAACCCTAGCTTTTCCAACCCATTTGCTTTCCTTGCTTGTCTCTACGGCGTTCAAGGAGGTTCTGAGTGGCCTGACCGATCTCAGAGCAACCCTAGGCGCACCATCTCCGACGGGGTCCCTCCCGAGGTGGTGATTCTAGGTCATCCCAAAGCTCCCGAGGGGAACCGGTCTGACCGGATCCCTAAACCAGTCTGACCGGTTTGGGCGAGGCTGCGGCGAGTTCATCGTTTCTTCGTTTGCGCGATCCGGCGCTCGTGTGTGTTGACCAGAAAAAGCGTCAACAGCTGGTGATGGGGTTGACTAGGTGAAGCTCAGACCTCTCATCAGCGGTGATGATCCAGCCATATGAGGAGCCGATGATATACCTAGTACGGATAGGCGGGTCTGGGAGAGCCAATGTGTAGGCCTTCTTCTCCACAATGCTATAGAGACCCGCTTCCCTCGCATCGATGGATTCAGAGGTGTACAGGAGGCACGGTGTCTGCTGCAGCCTGCAATTTCCAGTGCTGCACAGGTTGTTGTATGCGGTATGCCATGAGGAGCAGACTGATCCTGCACGCACAAGGTCAGGGACCTCCAGGGTAGCAAAGATACGCCGCAGGATGTCCTGCGGCACCTCCAACAAATTCTCCATGAGCTTCCAGTGTAGAGAATTATTGAACAATATCGATTAAAATCCAAACTTTATTGCCAGGCTTATCGTCCAGACTCAGATCCCCACTGTCAAAATCGTGGAACTGAGGACCACACCTGGAAGTAGATTTATTTGGGTTTCTGGTCTCCTCTTCTGTTGATGGGCAGTATATGCAGCCATCCAGATGAACTTATAGATCAGTAACCACTCCGTATCCGAATAGATTCCCGAAATATCAAAAGCTGAGCACTTCGATTCGATGAACTGTATACGAATCGGATCAGAAACCGAGCCTCTAACAGAATTCGCCAGAATTCCCAACTCTAATTTCGGATACAGACCGACCACAGATCTCGCCATTGACCATGTTCCGGCCAACTAATAAGGCGATGCGAAAGATAAACTGACCAGCAGGCTGCGGCAGGCGAACGGGGAAGACGAGCAGCGGCGCCACCACGACAGGCAAATCGCCGGCGAGCCGTGACGGGCGCAGTCGCCGGTGCCTAATCCCGTGGCAGAAACGATGGCGGCGGCCGCGAGGTGGTGGCGAAATCTGAGATGCCTTGACCTTCCAGTGGGGATCATATCAACATCAACCCCCATTTTTTTATTTTATTTATACTAACCAGTAGAGCGCACGCAGGACACGTGTATTAGAAAACATAGTAAATAAGAATTAGGGTAAGGGTGAGCTTAAGCCAATTTTTAATAAATTAATCGGTAACTTGATAAAAAGTAAACTGAGGTCAAAATGATTTAAACTTATCTTTTTGTGTAAGAAAAAAGTCCATTTTACTACCATTACCTTTACTTTGTCCATCTAACACCTTCAACAAAATTTAGGCTCAATTTACTACCCCAAACTATTTGATTTGGTCCAATCTACCCCTAATGAGATTTGTCTTTTTTGTTTCTTCACATACAAGATGAATTTTTCAGTCAAATTTTGTGAGGAGATAGACAACATGATTCCTTGTGTTAGAAAAATTTATTGAGATTTTTTCATGGTTATTTTCATAGATTAGAAATATTTAATACGGAATTTATGATAAGGATACAAAATTGTATCCAAGGATATCATGAAAAATTCCAAATATATTTTTCTAATATAGGTCCTCATGTTATAAGTCATCTCACCGAATTTGAACTTAAAATTCCACCTGTATAGGGAGAAACTTAAAAGACAAATCTTATTAAGGGGTGGATTGAACCAACTAAAATAGTTTGGGGGAGTAAAATGAGCCTAACTTTTGTTCAGGGGGTTAAATGGATAAAGTAAATAAGTGAGGGTAGTAAAATAGACTTTTTCCTTTGTGTAATATCTTCAAATCCATCGACTTCAAGCATTGATAAAAATATCACTTTAGTTAGAACCGAGGCTAACATACTTGATGATGCCTCTAACGGTAGAAAAGATTATAAGATAGACATAGCATGGTGTAAAGCGTAAACAATAAAATTGCTAATACATATAATATAATCTACTTTCACAGTTTCACTGCCCAAGAAAACCACACCACACAAATTTTCTAATGATTCCATGCATCTACAAGTTCTAGGTAAATTCAGTAACTTCGATAAAATAATCAATCTACCGTACTTTCGTTGCGGAGATCTACAAGCTTAGTTTGACTTGTAAACTGATTAAAAAATATAATCGAGAACTAAGAATAATGGTTTTAAATAACGGGCTAAGAGGTTTAGCGGATGGGATCAAAAACCAGCTAATAGCGGGCTAAATGAGGCTATAGCGGGCTATAGCGGCTAAATTGTACATGATTCTAAATAGCGGTGTTGGCGGTCGTTACAACCCAATTTCGACCATCAATACTCGGGAATAAATGAGGCTTTATGTAACATTCCATGTACTTAGGTTTTATTTCTAATGGAGTTCCACGAGTTTTGGTGAGTGTCGCTTGTGCAGGTACGACAACGAGAAATACGTGCTACAGGGGTCAGAAATGATCGATTCGGCCGAACGACTCCGTTCGGCCGGTTACCCCCCTTAGCCGTATACGACACGAGGCACAACCGGAGGTCGTCCACGTCATCGACAACCAAGCAGTAACCAGGCATGACACGTGGACCACTGCCACGTCACCTCTAGGCCCAAAACTACATGAAGCCCATCAAGATAAAGCAACCCAGAAGGTCCAGGAGGGAAAGGCGGTGCAGGGGAGCGCTGCTGGGCCAAAACCCCAGTTCGGCCGAATGGATTGGTTCGGCCGAACCGCCCCCAGACGATGCACCGACGCCGAGCCGCCTTAGCTCCAAGGCGGTGCCACATGGCACTTCGGCCGAATTGCTCGGTTCGGCTGAACCGGCATATTCGGCCGAACGAGCCGGGCACCGCCATGAGCTTCCTTGGCGCCAGCTCCAGCTCCACCACCTTGGTTCCACTATAAATAGAGCCCTCCTCCACCTGCATTGACACACAACACAAGAGTGAAGAGTAGGCGTCGCGAAGTTCCGCCACTCATATCAGTAGAATACGGAGAGAGGAGAGGTGAGCGTCTCGGAGAGGAGCCGGCGTGTCGGCCCGCCGGCCCTCTTCTATCTGTACCTCTACGGATGCGACTTCACTTCGAGTAACATCTGGGTCATGTCTGGTAACTCTTGTATCTCTCTCTGATTAATTGAGCATTCAGTTCTTACTTTCATTTACTTGTTTCGTTCTTCGTTCAATGCTTAGTAGTTTAGTATAATTGTATCCTAGCTGCTTAGCTGGAGTGCTTATCTGTCTGCACAGTAGATAAGTATTAGTCAACTAGTGTAGGCGTGGTGCCTATACTTGAGGCTTAGTTTCTGCCCGTCGCAACGGAGGTGGTAGCCGTAAGGTGGTGACAGCCCTTACGGTCTTCGTAGTCCATCACGTTAGTTCCGGTGTCTTAGGACCCAAGGTTCAGGGTAGTCGGCACCCCTTCTCATCCCTTTCTGTGTGTCGGAGGCTGTGTAGTCCCGAAGCAAGTATCTATCTGTATCCTCTGAACTGCTCAGTCAATCGGTAGAATACCCTTACCAGACTTGTACCCTCTCTACCCTCTTACCTTTTCTCTTCTCTCCTTGTTGTCGTCATCCACCTCATCCATTCCATTTCATCCACTCCATCTATCTAGGACAACTTAGTTTAGGATTAGTACAATTCTCGTTCTCCGTGGAAATCGATACCTGGAATACTCCCGGGTGAAAGCTACATCGGTATTCGTCCGCTTGCGGATTTATCTGTAGGCTGTAAGGAGTGCCAACAAGCTTTCTGGCGCCGTTGCCGGGGAACGGTAGCTGTTCTGATTCCGAACCCAAGTTGTCCGTGTATCCCATTACCACCATCCATTATATGGATTCCACCCTCACCTTACGCCAACACTCGGCTCCAAAGGCCGATTATTTGGAGCCTCCACCATCATCACATCCCATATCCACACCCGGTTATGAGCTATGTCCCGGCTTCATAGCCATGGTTCGTGAGCAATCGTTCTCAGGAGCGAAGGCCGAGAGTCCATACGCGCATTTGCGCGAGTTTGAGCAACTCTGTTCATGTCTCGTCATTGCGGGCATAACACAAGAGACACTCAAATGGAAGCTATTCTCGTTCTCATTGACGGGAGGAGCAAAGAAATGGTACTCTCTGGTTGTCGATACTACGGAAGGGAGCTGGGAGATCCTTAGAGAGAAATTCTGCCTAAATTTCTTCCTAGTTTCCAAGGTAGCCAGCCTCCGAATCGAAGTTCTTACCTTTAGGAGCTGCTTGGGCTCGTTTCAAGCAAATCTTGGCATCCGGACCAGACCTAGGCCTATCTGAACCTATCATTCTGCAACATTTTAGCCTTGGCCTCTGTCCCGTAGCCACCACTTTCTTGGACTCTGCTTCAAAAGGGTTGTTTTTTCATTTGACTCCTAGTGAAGCGAGGATAGTCCTGGAGCATATCCTAGATGACACTCCCTACACTGGAGTCTATGATGAACTCCCTGATGAAGAAGAGAAGCAGCCTAAACCTGAAGAGCCTGTACACCAACAATCCAAATCTATCAGCTCTTCCATTCCATTAGAACCCGATGCTCAATTCGAACCACAACCTTACTCTAGCCTGGACTACTATCCTCCACTTTACACTACTCCCTACGATTTTGACGATGGTCTATTCGATGACATCAACTGTGTCATACGTTTCCCACGGGGACAGTGTGTAGAGCAAAAGGATCCACCACCCGACAAGGAAGCACTAGAATATCAAAGTGAGTACTTAGGTCGTCTCTCTGCCATCAAGAGTCGGGAATGGCTAGACGAGGCGGAAGCCTCGACCGAGGTCGTTAAAATGCCCAAGAGAATCCGAACAATCTTTTGTGAAGTTATGGGCATGGACAAAGAAATCGGGTATGGCCCGAGCCTCGGAATCAACATAATCTCTAGCTCCTTGGTGCGAGCTCAGCTTCCTGATGAAACATGGTCCTCATCTCAGAAACATCTAAGGTTCATATCGGGAAGGGTCCTCGACTGTTTAGTGATCTTGCGGGTCATACCCGTTAAGATTAACGACCCTGAACTTTTCCTGGATTTCCATATCTTTGACCTACCCAATGATTCCACATATTCCATCTTTACCGGTAGGCCGATCATGAAAATCCTAAAAAATGCACCACATCAGCTAGTAGAGCCTAGGATCGGAGGAGAACTTGTCCCAGTCTCTTACTCCCATTCTTTGAACACACCAGTAGAGGCGGACCCTGATCCTGATCCTAAAGAGGAGGTCATGTCAACATCCTTGATAGACTTAGAGCAACCTATCCTTGAAGAAGATGTCCAATTCTTATTGGAAGAAGAAGAAGAAGTAATTCATCCTCCAATCAAGCCTAAGTGTCTTCCCCCTGGACTGAAGTGTGCTTCCCTCTTTAAGGACGAACAAACTCCAGTGATCATCAGTGACAAACCCTCTAACGTTGAAACCCAGCAGACTGTCACTATCCTGGAGAAAGATCAATTAGTCATTGGACACTCAGTCCAAGACCTCAAAGGGATTACTCCTAATCTTCATACCCATCGTATCCCTATCTTATCTCGTCATGGGGCCGCAAGGAAAGTGTCACTTAGATTTGTCTTTGATCGGGGAAAGACTAGATTCAAAGCCAGAAGCCATCATCCTCCCTTATCCTACTCCTAAACACAACCCTGTGCCTACACCTCCCACGAGAAAAGGGGATTCGTAGTTCCTTGGCCACACCAAGCTTTATAGGTGCCCCACTGAAAATTTATCTCTAATAGCCCGGTCATTGACCAATCTCTTAGCCAAGGAAATCCCTCTCATCTCTGATAATGAGTGCTATGCTTCCATTCACACCCTCAAGAAAGCACTCGGTTTCGCTCCCATCATCCAGCCTCCTGTCTGGAGCATCTCGCAATCATGTGAGATGTGAGCGATTTTGCCGTAGATGCTGTTGTGGGCCAAACCAAGGATACGAAGCATTATGCTCACTGGCCCCAGCTCAACTACGCAACCGCGGAAAAGGAACTCTTAGCACTTGTGTTTGTTATAGACAAATTCCGGTCCTACCTAGTTGGGGCAAAGGTCATAGTCTATTCAGACCATGTTGCTCTGAAGTAACTCTTGGCCAAAGAGGATGTGAAACCAAGACTCATCCCGTTTGATCTTCCCACCGACGATTTCTTACGGGATGATACGCTCCTCAAGGTCACAACACTAGAGCCGTGGTAAGCCAACATAGTCAACTTCTTGGTGTCGGGCTACGTCCCATCAGGTGAAAATAGGAAAAGATTGGTTTATGAGAGCAGACATCACCTGTGGGATGAACCGTATCTCTTCTGGATACAAAATGGGCTCATACGATGCATACCTGCACCTGAGGCACATAAAACCTGGGAAAGATATCATGAAGCACCGTATGAAGGTCACTATGGAGCGTTCAGAACAAAAGTCTGGCAATATGGAGATGCTAAGAAATTTAGGAAGAGATGCCCACACTGCCAGAAACACGGGAATATAAGAGACGCAAAGCCGCTTACCAGTAGTCTTCAAGTAGAAACCTTTGATGTATGGGGAATAGACCACATGGGTCATTTCCCTAACTCAGAGAACTACGAGTTTACTCTGGTAGTCATAGATCCCGTCTCTAACTGGGTAGAAGCCAAGCCCTATCGAGCCATAGCCGCCAGGCACGCTAAGCAAATGTCCCATGAAAACATCCTGTCTCACTTTAGCGTCCCTGGGCTGGTCGTAGAGGCTCCCATCTCATTAACTTCACCTCCCGGAAATATCTAAGCTTGGGGGAGCCGCATTTTATAGCCACACCTTCTCACCCCCAAACTAGTGGTCAAGCAGAACATCCAACACTCACATCAAGAACATTCTGCAAAAAGATCGTCAATGAGATGGGTGTGCACTAGAGAGATAGACTCCGTAAAAGCACTTGGGGTAAACTAGACCACTCTAGTTTGGGCAAATTAGGACAATTCGGCCAAACCATGTTGGGCCGACCAAAGGACCCCTCTGTTGCCCCTTGAGCGTCCTTTTGGACCCTTGATCCTATCTCTACCCCATCTTGTCTCGAAGTCGCTAGGAAAATGTTGGGAAAGTTGCTTGTCGATCTCAAGTCAGAAACCATCTTCCATCACTTTCCCGAACACGACCCAGTGCTCACATTTCCTTGCCACCCAATCCTCAACCTTTCCTCACCCAAGGGTTCCCTCTCCATGAGTACGACAAGTCCACCAACGAAGAAAGCCATGGAGGAGGGAGGAAAGAAACCCATGGTTGAAGAGCCTGAAAAAGAACTGGTGCAAACATGCCAGAAGTTGAGCAACCAAGATGAGAAGGTCACCAAAGGCGAGCCTTGGCAGATGGACAAGAGCAATGTCCTCTGCCAAGCACTCACAGCCAAATTCAAGAGGCTCGCCAAAGCCACATGACATCTAGACCTTTACGATCCATCTATAGAGTAGATGTCATGTGGTTGTATCCTGTAGAGCACCATTAGTTTAAATTTATTTCCCAATTCGATTTCCCTTTGCTTAGATCAATGTTTAGGAGGTGCTCTCTTTATTTCTCTTCCAATATTTGTTTTTCCAAATCTTAGCTTGATGAATAAATAAAAATTAGAGTTGAATGCAAAAAGAATAAAATTGCCGCTCCGGTTGGTGCATTTGAGCCAACCGAAGATTGCCCTGTTTAACAAAAAAAAGATACATGAGTACAGGCATGACACAGTGGAGGAACAGGACGAGAACGAGTAGGCCGACTAGCTGACTCAGTACATTTCAAGGTTGAATCCCTACCAGTGAAGAGTCCAAGCTTGGGGGAGGACTCCCATCAGGTACGTCCTGAATTACTCAGCACTTTGGTCATTCAATTGAAAATACTTCCCTTGAATAAAATTAACTCCCAACCATGCATGGAATGAAACATATGCCTATCACATTGAAAATGATGGATAGTTGCTCTGAAATTAATTTTGCTAGTACTTTGTTGCAACTAGTTGCTTGACTATGCTTGAGTTATTTGGCATGAGTAGAAATGAACCTGAAAACCTTGTGGGAGCATATGTCTTATTCCAAGTCTAGGTTGTTGTGGGGATTGATAAAGTGAGACTTTGGTTGAATTCTATTTCTGCTCTTAGTACGGTGAAAATCTCGGATGTTTATGCTTTCAAAAATAAAACAAAGTTCCTCATTGGTCAAAAATTCCTACCAGAGCCACATGATAGGATTAGTTCTAAACTTTCTACCATATGCTGCTTGTCATCTTAGTGAGCTTTGTCAAATTGTTGTGACCTTTGCGAGGAATCTTTCATGCTTTCAAGATCGAGATTCACATACACTCCACCTTTCACTTGCAATTCCTACACTAGGGGTTAGCAAAACCATGCCATCATCCATCCCACAAAATAAACTCCATGTTCTTTGATTCCCTCTCCGAATATCCTTGAAGTAGAGGCATGGGCTATGCAAAAAGAAAAAAAAGCATGCCAAGTGGCATGGCAAAAATATGAGAAAAAGAAAAGCATGCCAAAAAGGCATGGCAAAAAAACAGAATAAAAGATAGCCCATGCTCTCGAAAAATAAATAAAGGAGAGGAAGAATCATTCCATGAAGTTCCACCAAATTCCACTCCACATATTCCACTCCGCATATTCCACACACTTGCATTTCTCGATCTAAGAGTGTGATTTGGTTCTCCTAAGATCCGATCTTTGACTTAGCAAAATATAAGATGCTTGTATGCCTTTATCCTTTGTCCCTGAGCCACACAAAAAGCCAAGTTAGATGTTAGGATGAAAAGAAGGCAAAGCCTTTGGTGAGGAATCAAATACACTTCAGTGATTGAGTGAGCCAATGAGGAACAATTTATCATTTCACAAAAGGGTGAAAACTCCGAGATAGGATCCTGAAAGGAGTAGAGTGGAATAAAACTAAGTTAAACTGTTCATTCTTTCAACCGTCCAAGATAAGGAGATTGCTATAAGCCCCATAGGTAAAATGGTGAATTAATACCTTGCTAGTAATTCAAGTAAAATTTGAGTACTAGTTGTTTATAAAGTTACCTGCAAGAGAGATGACATTGTAGCAACTCCTGATCCACCGAGCCTAAGTTTTTATCTTTGCTCGAGGACGAGCAAAGAGCTAAGCTTGGGGGAGCTTGTTGGCGGTCGTTACAACCCAATTTCGACCACCAATACTCGGGAATAAATGAGGCTTTATGTAACATTCCATGTACTTAGGTTTTATTTCTAATGGAGTTCCACGAGTTTTGGTGAGTGTCGCTTGTGCAGGTACGACAACGAGAAATACGTGCTATAGGGGTCGGAAATGACCGATTCGGCTGAACGGCCGAACGACTCCGTTCGGCCGGTTACCCCCCTTAGCCGTATACGACACGAGGCACAACCGGAGGACGTCCACATCATCGACAACCAAGCAGTAACCAGGCATGACACGTGGACCACTGCCACGTCACCTCTAGGCCCAAAACTACACGAAGCCCATCAAGATAAAGCAACCCAGAAGGTCCAGGAGGGAAAGGCGGTGCTGGGGAGCGCTTCTGGGCCAAAACCCCAGTTCGGCTGAGCGGATTGGTTCGGCCGAACCGCCCCCAGACGATGCACTGACCCCGAGCCGCCTTAGCACCAAGGCGGTGCCACATGGCACTTCGGCCGAATCGCTCGGTTCGGCCGAACCGGCATATTCGCCCGAACGAGCCGGGCACCGCCATGAGCTTCCTTGGCGCCTGCTCCAGCTCCACCGTCTTTGTTCCACTATAAATAGAGCCCTCCTCCACCTGCATTGACACACAGCACAAGAGTGAAGAGTAGGCGTCGCGAAGTTCCGCCACTCATATCAGTAGAATAGGGAGAGAGGAGAGGTGAGCGTCCCGGAGAGGAGCCGGCGTGTCAGCCCCTCTTCTAGCTGTACCTCTATGGATGCGACTTCACTTCGAGTAACATCCGGGTCATGTCTGGTAACTCTTGTATCTCTCCCTGATTAATTGAGCATTCAGTTCTTACTTTCATTTACTTGTTTGGTTCTTCGTTCAATGCTTAGTAGTTTAGTATAATTGTATCCTAGCTGCTTAGCTTGAGTGCTTATCTGTCTGCGCGGTAGATAAGTATTAGTCAACTAGTTTAGGCGTGGTGCCTATACTTGAGGCTAACTTAGTTTCTGCCCGTCGCAACGGAGGTGGTAGCCGTAAGGTGGTGACAGCCCTTACGGTCTTCGTAGTCCATCACGTTAGTTCCGGTGTCTTAGGACCCAAGGTTCAGGGTAGTCGGCACCCCTTCTCATCCCTTTTTGTGTGTCGGAGGCTCTGTAGTCCCGAAGCAAGTATCTATCTGTATCCTCTGAACTGCTCAGTCAATCGGTAGAATACCCTTACCAGACCTGTACCCTCTCTACCCTCTTACCTTTTATCTTCTCTCCTTGTTGTCGTCATCCACCTCATCCATTCCATTTCATCCACTCCATCTATCTAGGACAACTTAGTTTAGGATTAGTACACTTCTCGTTCTCCGTGGAAATCGATACCTGGAATACTCCCGGGTGAAAGCTACATCGGTATCCGTCCGCTTGCGGATTTATCTGTAGGCCGTAAGGAGTGCCAACAAGCGGTTTTCTGTTTCAAAATGCTATAGTGGGCTATAGCGAGGCTATAACCGGCTATTTGAAACCAGTAAGAAGACAACAATCATCCAATCCAGAAAACAGTGGTGACAAAAGGCCGGGTTGCAACTTAAACATTCATCATCTCAGCTGCTGACATTCAAGAACCTGTACTACATATAGTAGTTGTCTAGAATTCTTAGCTGGTGCACATCCTCCTCCTTCCCCGCTGCATTGTTGCTTCCCATCGCTACTGGTGTCTCCCCCGTCTTGACCAGTGACAGCATCCATGTAGGCGGCTTTTGAAGCACGGTGAGCAAAGCTTGGGTGAGCAAAGCTTGTGTAAGTGTTGTTTGGTTGGCAATCCGGCAGCGTCGAGTCAAGTGCACGGAAGCAGAATGTCATCTGCAGCGATGATCGGACCTCTGAGCACTCAGGCGAGGCGACCAAGGTTGAATGTCGGCATCGAGATGCTGTTGTTCGCCGCCGCCTGGCTCGCCATGCACGCGTCGCAAACTCGCAGTGTCCCAGCGACACGTCGTACAACGGGCCTCCCAGCTGCATGCATGCAAAGGATAATTAACGATGGATGCATGTGCGGCTAACTATATTATTAGCTGCATTTAATGGAGCTAGGAGGGGGTGAGAACGGATCGCGATGTCAGAGTCACGTGCCGCGATGGCGATGATGTCGGTGCAGGAGACGACGTTGCCCCTATAGTAGGCGGCGTTGACGGCGGCCGACCATTAGAGAAAGGGGATTAACCAATTTCGCTGGAGGGCCCTAACAAAACTCTACAGTTTCCTTGGGAATTTGAGTTAGTCGGGGGTTCGTTCGAACTTTAGATGCCTTGTTGCGCCCCTATGCATGTCAAGGGTAAGGTGTTTTAACACTTGCTTTGTTCGTGCACACGTGCTCCAACGGATGGATGTTTGGCTTTTCTTGAGAGCTGCTACGTACGGAGTACGGCTGTACGGGTTGGCCACAGGCGTTGATGCGTGATGTGCGGCGATGGCCTTGGAAATCCGTCCCGTACGTAACGGGATATATTGTTTAGGGAGCTAGAGCTAGAGAGCTGATCCGATCCGATGCAACCATGGAAGCATGCATCTCGGCTCTTGATCTAAAAAAAAGATCGATTAGATTTAGGACTCGTACGTATTCGAGAAACCGTAGTCATGCCCTGGTCTAACAAATCGAGAAAACAGATTGTCTTATATCGTGTGCAGTTTGGAAAGGTTATGTTATTTTAGACTGGGTACACGGGGTGGGTAAAGAAATTCTATTGGTGAGAAAAGTAATGTCCAGAACGGCAAAAACTCTCTAGAAATATCGTTTTGTGGAAACTTTTCACGTCGTTTTCACGGTTAAACCTGACATGTGGGTCATCCGTGAGGTGTGTGTAGGAGTTTTTTGGGTGAGAAGTATTTTCAATTCTACTGGATCCTTATAGTATATATATATACTAGTAGTCATGCACGCGCGTGTTTCTGGAACCATAGTAATTTTTAGAGACATAGTGAACTAAATTATATGTTCAGAAAAAATCTATAAAAAATATTTTTAATTTATAGCAACTCACAAACAAACCTGCTACACGAGAACAATTTGTTAGCTCGAGTGGCTTAAGAAAAAAAATACACATCGAAAGTAGATGGTATGGACTAATTACCAGACGTTTGTATGGGCCTGTTTGTTGATGCATCATATCACCACGAGGAGATAATGCTGCTCGCAAAAAAGAACACACATCTGGTTTACGACGTCTTTTACCAGCATTGGCAAATGATAATTCTGACCTAGCAGACCAACCTGTCACGGTTATACAATTTGCCCCATTGATTAGCACAAGGAAGCACCGGTACCTGATAACAAGGAAGTGTTGACGTAAATCTCGGTCAACACACGATAATGCGCTAGAACGCGCCGCACGATCCTCGATACGATCCACACCGCCGCTGCCCCGGGCAAAACCGGTCAGACCGGTTTACAAAACCGGTTAGACCGCTTTGGGCAGGGAAACGGTGAGAACCTATAAACTCGAGCTCGGGAGGGACCCCGTCGGAGCTCAAGTAAGCTAGGGTTGCCCTAGGGTTGGCAGGCCACCTAGAACGCCCTTGAACGCCATAGAGACGAGCAAAGAACAGAGGATAGGGTTTGGAAGAGATTAGGGTTTGAGGGATAAAAAGTAAAGGACAAGTGTATTGGTTCGATTGGGAACACCTCAATCGGCCTTGAGCCTTTATATTTATAGGTCGGGGAAGTCGTACCCCTTCCAAGTCGGTTACAATATGGAATTATATCAGAAAACCTAAACCTACTCGAATTACAGACCAAAACCGGTCTGACCGGTTTCTAAAACCGGTCTGAAACCGGTCTGACCTCTTTTCCGGAGTGCAGATCTTGCCGAAGTTATAACTCTCTCATCCGAAGTCCAAATCACGTGTTCTACATATGCATCTTAATCGTCTCGACGAGAGCTACTCAATGGTGAAGTCCAAATTGTATTTTGACAATGTTACCAAAACCGGTCTGACCGGTTGTGCACATCGGTCTGACCGGTTTGCACACCTGTGCCAATTTTGGGTGTCAACAGGAAGCAACAATATCTAATAATGAATTGTTAAGATGGCATAAGAAAAAACACATGTAGAGTACGTAAAATGGGATTGTACCTGAGATTCATATGTAGACGTCCTATTTTGTTCTCCTGGAACCATGGCGTGAACTCTCCACTTGGTCTCTTAACATCGTGACATTGTACAGGTTTAGATCTGTTTATAACTGACCCAAGGGGATCTCGTTGCCCTGTAATAATGAAACAGAAGAATTTACAAGGTGATCAAAGAAAGGAACAATTGATTTAGCCATGATCAAAACACAACTTAAAAACCGTGATAAATAAACATGTAAGAACTCGTGGCCAACGACGCACCTGTTGTTCGATCCATGCGGCGTTGAGCCGCTTTAACTTGATCGAGCCGCGCGGCGAGAAGAGGCGCTGCTGCCGCTGCCCAACAATATTGTCATGCCGGTGCCGCGAGAGGACAACCTGATCATGGTGCCGGCCTCGAGGCCATTGCTCAGCAGGATCGTCGAGACAGCCTCGGGTGCCCCGGTCTATTGCATCATCTTCGCAGCAATGGAAGGCAACAAACAATCAGGCAATGCATGCCATGCAAGAAAAAGGCAAGAACCTGCCGAGAAACATTAAAAAGTAACGCAGGCAGTGCATGCATCCGAGAGTACCGGATTCGGTTATAGCTACATTATGGACTCACGGTCGTACCAGGTGACAGGTTGAACCCAACATCGTTCTGGCCACTCCAGACAGCAGCATCAGCGGGTTCCTCTTTGGTGCCTGCGCAATTCAAACCAGCAGAAAACTATCAACCAATAAAGACCAACAAAGCACCATACCCAACAACACTCCCCCAGGAGCAGTCGTCACCTCAAGAGGTGGACAGAAGTACTGCCAGAGCGCGAGTATCCACTCGGCGCCGGGCACGGGCGGGTAGTGCAGCTCGTCGGCCATGCATACCGTGGTTTTGCCGCTACTGCTCGCATGGTGCGGCAGCGGCGGAGGCGTCAGCTGGGGAGACTGCCCCGTTGGTGAGCATGAGGACGGCAGCGGTGAGGCACGGCACGTTCACGGCCTGGATGAGTAGTGGCTCCGGCGGCGACCTTGTGGAGCGGTGTAGGGCCAGGGCGCGGTCGCTATGCCCGCGGAGCGTCGGCTGCAGAGCGAACGCTCCAATCCTCCATGTCGAGCGCCGCCCGACCGAGCGGCATGCCATGGAAGCAAGCACGGAGGTGGGATGGGAGGGTGAACGCCAACGTCGCCTGCTCGCAGCTTGAACTCTCCGATACGGCAGCGAGACGATGGTGCCGGCGCCGCCGGCAGCTTTGGAAAAGTTTTCCAACTCCATTGTTGTTGGGTTTGGAAAGATCCAAGAGCTCGCCCACGACACGAAACAACCGCGGCTAGCTCGTATGATTTTATTATTAAGCGTTGAAGAGTCCGTGACTCCGTGTCTTTGTGTTCGTATATATATCTAAAATATATAGCATGCAATGGTGGGGACGGATCTAGGGTATGGACGGTAACGGGTCGGGTATGATGCGGGTAGAGTAAATACCCACCCGCAACATATTGGCTATTGGGTAAAATTTTATACATGTACCCTTACCCGCGGGTAAAAATTTTTGCCCATACCCGCGTTTATCGGGTAAATACCCGCGGGTACCCGACGGGTACGGGCATTTTATGTTATAGTGGGAAAAAACACATACCCACATCATACCCGCGGGTAAAATTTCGTACCCGTACCCTTACCCGCGGGTAGAATTTTTTACCCATACCCACGCCCATCGGGTACGGTACCCACGGGTAAGATTGCCATCCCTAATCGAGGGTATAACGGGTGGGTAACCTCAATCGTGGTGACAAAAAAATTTTTAGAGGAAGTGGACTCACCCCTTTTAAATACAAATTTTTGGTTCTGCTATTTTCGGGCCCACGAAAAGACCTGACAGGTGGGGCCTTTGTGAGGGGTGGGGGAGTTTTTTTTAGGTAACAAAAGTTTCAATTCTACTGGATCCTTATAGTATATATATGAAAAATGCATTCTACATGCGCTTATAGTTACTCCCGCCTATGTATCTCATGATACATGATGAATCTGATCCAACGAAGAGTATATACATTTAGTATGTGATGATACTAGACCATCTGGGATGATATATACGTTGGGTATGTAAGCATACATCGAGTATGTTGACATACTATTTTATATAGTATTATAAAGGTATAATCACAATATATTTAAAAATAGGGGTTACTTTTAAAAAAAATTCGCGTAATTCGCTTTGAAGTATCTTAGAATTAGTATATGAACATACTAAAAATGATAAATGGGTATGCGGACATACGCTCGATGGTACTCCCTCCGTCCCAAAAAAGAAGACACTCTAGGATTTAAAATTTGTCCCAAAAAACAAGTCATTCTACTATATTTAGTAAATGCAGGTGCATGCAACAACCAATTAGTGCTAAATATGGCTAATAATTAGGGGCAATCAATGTCATTTTACTCTCTTCTTAATTTGTCTTAAAATTTCTAGAATGTCTTCTTTTTTGAAACGAAGGGAGTATATATATATATATATATATATATATATATATATATATATATATATATAGCAAATCAATCCTACACCTGGGTGCATCTGCTGCAGCGGATGCACCCAGACTAGTCCGATCGAGCCAGGCAACCACCCGTCTGACCCAACCACCGCAACCGACCCGGCCGACCCAGCCAGCTCTGCTCCCATTCTCCTGCACCCGTTACACAGTCACGCACGTTCCTTTCCCCCAAATCTTTTCCCAGATTCGACAGTTGTGGGGCGGCGACGCCGGCGACCCCGGAGCGCGAGGCGCATCCGGCCGCCCGTCTCGCGAGCAGGAACCACGAGCGCTGGCGAGTAGCGACTGCAAGCCGTTGTCGACAAGCGTGCGGGGAGCAGCAGGATGCGCGCGGGGCAGCGGCGCGGAGGGAGCAGCGGGGGGTGCGTGGGGAACATCACTAAGCAGCCCGAGGCGACAAGCAGCAGCCGGCAGCGGCGCGTGCGGTCGCAGGTGGCGAGCAGCCGAAGCATCGCACGGCGCGTCCGCGGATGGCCGCGTGGAGTCAGCAGCAGTGCCACTGATATCCACGAGCACACGGCATGCCACGGGAGCTTGCAGGTTCCTCCTCCTTTTGTCACCCTCATTAATCACTCAGCCCCCGTTCTTATCTCTCGGTAACTGTGCTCATCCCCACCAAAATCTCACTATGTGCCGAGAGATGCAGTAAGGGCACCGTTTATTCATTAAATTCACCTTATGGCTGCAGTTAAAAGTAATTTTGGGTAATCGAGTTTGGTAGCTCAGTAATACTTACTGCTGTTCCAGTTCAATGGTTTTTCTTCTTTGTAGGTCTAGTGCATAATCCCATGTATGCGTGCTCAGCCTTCTTATCCTTGTTGCTACAGTAATTTGTCGTTGATTTGAATTGTATCTGAATGAGCACCTGAAATTTTGATTTAACTGAGCCTGCAACTGAGTAACCACTTAATCTGCAATTTAACTGAGTGGCCACCTGCTGTTTTTGCCAAGTCTAAATGATCTGATTGTATATGTAGCTGATCAACTGTCCAGTTTAGTTAGTAGCATCCATAACTTAAATGAGTGAAGATTTTTTTCCAATTAATATTGCATGTCTTACCTGTGTTATAACTAATGTTACCGTGTTTTTGTCTGTGTGGGGCATATTTCCTGCGAGGCCTTCTTCAACTTGTCTTTTTGTGTGCGTATTGTTCTGAAATTTGACTGAATTACCCCCTGCAACTAATGTTCTTCTTAGCCTGCAACTGCTGACATGAAATTTAACTATATGATCACCTGCAACTATTGACCTCCTTAGTCTGCAACTGATGACCTTCTTAGTCTGCAACTGATGCCCTCCTATGATCTGATTATCTAACTGAATGACCACCTGCTAATTTTTGCCTTAGCCTGATTTGATCTGATATCCTCTTTTTTTAGCCTTGCAACTGATGACTGCATTTGATCTGTAATTTTGACTGAACAACCACTTGCAACTAATGCCCGCCTTAGCGTGCAACTGCATATCTGATTTTTTATTATCCATGGTTCTTTTTCCTCTTTTTCTTTTTTTAAACCCCATATTAATTGTCTGAAATATGCGATCAAACAAGGTTTGAACTGTGTATCATGGTGACCCGAAAGTGGTTTTACTATCCACATGCAATTGTACGACGAATGATGCGATATGCAGGTCCTTCTAGGTTGCTGCTCCTGGAGTGCAGCTGGGAGTTCATGCGTGATAAAGTTTGATTTCTTGTGCTGAACTGGAATGATCACCTGCAACTGATAATGTTTGTTTCTGCAATTGCACTGAGTGTACACCTGCAATTGTTGACCTTTCTTGATCAGAAATTAAACTGGAATGATCACCTGTCACCTGCAATTGATAATGTCTTTTTCTGTAATTGCACTGAGTGAACACCACCAGTTGATGATCTAATTTTGATCTAAAATTAAATTGGAATGGTCACCTGTTACCTGCAACTGATACTATAGAGTGAACACCTGCAATTGATGATCTACTTTTGGTCTAAAATTAAACTGGAATGATCACCTGCCACCTGAAACTAATACTGTTTGTTTTCTGCAATTGCATTGAGTGAACACCTGTAATTGATAACTCACTTTTAATCTGAAATTAAACTGGAGTGATCACCAGCCACGTGCAACTGATATTGCTTCTTTCTGCAATTGCACTGAATGTACACCTGCAATTCATGACCCACTTTTGATCTGAAATTAAACTAGATTGATCACCTGTCACCTGCAACTGATGATGCTTTTTTCTGCAATTACACTGAGCGAACACCTGCAATTGTTGACCTTTTTTCTTGAAATTAAACTGGATTGATCACCTGCCACCTGAAACTGATACTGTTTTTTTTCTGCAATTGCAATGAGTGTACACCTGCAATTATTTAAATGAATCTCCAATGGTAGTGAGTTCATGGCTTTTAAGTGTAGTTGTAGCTAGGTCATTGTCCTAGTTGTAATTAGAGTAAGCGCTCAGCTGCAACTGCTTCATGTGTAATCATTTTACACCCCAATAGTGGCAGATGCATGGCTTTCTAGCTTCGTTGTAACTGGATTATTATCATAGTTGTAAGTGGATGTCGCAGTCAGTTGCAATTGCTCTACTTGTCAAAATATAGACATTGTAGATCTTATTTTGTTATATTTTTTTCAACAACATGCTTTCAACAGCATGCTTCCGCGGATGCACCCATTCACAAAACAACGATATACGGATGGCCGGCCAACTGAATTCCCAGTGTCAGGATGTTGACGGCTACAGCACGTGCCCTCTGAAGTGCTGGATGCATGCTCTAACTGACTAGTCGTCGTCGGTCGGACACGTATGGCGAGCTCACACACAGTCACAACGCGCGGGGAGAAAACTACGCGTACGTGTGATTGATCCCAAATTAAATCTATCACATCGTTGCTGGGAAGACGCGACAGGCAGGCAAAGCCTTGCATGCATCGCTGGGCTGGCGTGCTCGGGGGGCAGGCGCGGGCGCTCGGTGGGCCGCGCGCAGGGGTGCTGGCGCGGTGGGTTTCGGGGGCTTCGGCCCGCGCGCGGGGAGCGCGGCGAGGTGAGGCGCGTAGGGGTTCTAGGGTCTGTGCATCCGCAGTGATAAATACACCTGTGTGCATTTTAGCCTCGCCCTATATATATATATGGTGCTGAGTTTGATAAACAAGGCAGTGCATGTCAAAACTAGCAAGGTGGCCCGCGCTATTGGCTCGGGTAGCATCCACACAAATATTTATGTTATACCATTTTAACTAAAAATAGATGTAATTAATTTTTCTAGTGATGCCATTGTCATTGCTTTTAAGACGCCCTAAACTGGCCCTAAACTGGGTGGTGGCTGGTGCTGATTTGTGCTGAGAGAAAAATACTGCTGGCTGGTTGGCTGGTGTTGATTCGTTAGGGCAGGTACATTGGTGTCGTCTAATAGGCAGTCTCATACGGTGACACGTAATCTTGAGACGACTTATCAGACAACATATACAATAAGTTGTTGTTTTAGTTGTCTCATAGTAATACAATATCCCTTAATTTATGAAGAAATAAAGAGATATTATTGGTTGCATGGCAACAAAACTCGTACAATGGTGGGAGAGTTGTCTCATAGTCCTATAATTTAGCTCATGAGGCGGTTGTTTCACGAAACAACGACCTCTTTCTCTCACCTTACTCTCTTTCCTCCACATCAGCAAAAATCATATATGGCACTGCATGAGACGACCTATGAGACCGCTTATGTGTAGCAATGTACCTGCCCTTATGAGAGAGAAACACTGCTGGCTGGTGGCTGATAAGCCAAACGAACGGGGCAAGAGTATACTTTTTTTTCATCAACCATATTTGGAACATGAATATCTTATATTGAAGTATATCTTTTTAAGAAATAATATAAATGTTAACATTTTTGGGATGGATATAAGGTCAGTCTCAGTGGTAGAGTCATGGGCACATTTATCAAGTCTGTCACATCAGCTTTTTAGCATGATGATCCTGTCACTCTCAATGCAGAGGGTCATGGGCACAGTTTCATAGATAGAATGCAACATTTAAATCTTACATATGTTGTGATCAAATAGAGGGTCATGAGCTCTCAATGGAGGGTCGTAAACATTGGTGTCTGTGTCGACCCAGGGTCATCACCATGACCCTGAGATCTTCTCTCCCTTTATTAATTTCGTGCCATGTCATAAAAAAGCCTATGTGGCAGTCTATTAAATGTTGATGACCCTGCCATTGAGACTGGCCTAAGATATACTTCGTAAAGCTACACCACCATGCAATTTTTTTTTAGAATACCACCATGCAAAAGTTGAAGTGCTAATAATAATATTCTATTGTGAACTAAAGCTACACCACCATGCAAACTAATAATTGTCATGGTCGCTTGTGTCATCATCACTGCAACAACTGGTGTTTTAGATGTTGACGATGTGACCAAGGGCACGTCAAGGCTCGATGGATGCCACTAATTAGCTATCGGTCCAGGACAATTAATTAGTACTCTTCAGATTAATCTAAGCCATTAGAGTATCATAAAATCAGTGTTGTATATCACTTTTTTTTGTTAACTTGGCCATTTCAAGCCTTATTTCTCAATTTAGATATTTAGTAACTCTATTCTACATGGTCTATGTACATACCTAATTTGTTCCAATAAACTCAACAGAAATCGATATATCAATTTTTATTATATTATTTATAAATTTAGTTCTATATTAATCAATTATATTTGGCCCATACATCCTAGTAAACTATGTTGCTTCCAAATTTGTATGCAAATTAATTATTAAGTTTAATGTTATGAATTGTGGATGTACATTTATTAATCATATTTGACATGAAATATTTGATCAATTTGAATTTCCTTTTATTTACTTTAAATTTAGTAATTTAGTAATTGTACTTGGCATATACACTTTGTTTGGCTATTTTGGCTCCTAGTTTACATACAAATCAATTATTAATGTTCTTATTTTCTAATTCTTAATATAGCAATTTACCAATCGTATTTGCTATGGCCTCTCTGCTTATGCACTAATTTTCTTATCTTTTAATTTCAAATCCATCTAGTCACATATCGTATTCATCATAGACTCTTTGGTCAAGTGTTAATTTTATTTTGTTTTAATTATGAAATTAATTATTTATATTAATCTTGTTTGATATTAAGTCTTTGAGTTTGTCTTACTGTGATGCGTTAGATCTTCGTAAAATCCAATGGTATATATATTCTTTTTTTCGTTTAACGTGTGAATTTCTAGACCCTCTCATCAAACATGATAGCTTGTTTTAACATAATTATATATTAATATAATAGATAGATAAATCTGTATACAGGTGAGCCAGGTGAACATGATGCACTTGTGCAGGCAGACAATGGTGACCGTGGTTAACGGGCAGCTTCCAGGGCCGGTGATAGATGTCACAGAGGGAGACTCGGTGGTCGTTCATGTGGTCAACAGGTCACCCTACGACTTAACAATCCATTGGTAAGCAGTTAGAATATAGGGCCTTATTTGGATGGGTTAAAACTAAAGTTTAGCCATGTCTAAGTTTAACCGTCTTAACTTTATTAGACCAAAATGAGCCCTGGTCTGTTCGGATGGGTGGTCTAATTTGTAGCTGTAGCATTAGGCCCTGTTTGCATACCCATGACTTTTTTAGGCGACTTCTAGAGACTAAACTTGTTATTTGTCCTGATTGGTTGTAGGGACTTAAAGTGACTAAATGTGATTAAAGTGCCTGAACAAAGACCATACTACCCTCGCTGCTTTGCCCTCAACCTTGGCGCCAAACAGAGGCTGATCTTCACACCTTTGGCGCCAAACAGAGGCTGCTGCGCCAAAAATACAAGGAAGCTGCTGCGCCAAACAGAGGCTGCTGCGCCAAAAATACAAGGAAGCTGCTGCTCACCCTTGGCGCCAAAAATTAAACTGAAGCTGCTGCGCCAAATGCAAAGAAGGAAATCCAGCCATTTCACAACAAAGTTTAACCGAGATGTGCTTGAGTTCGTGGCCGCGCTGCTGGCCTTATTACAAGTTCAGACAACACATGTTTGTATTACAAGTTCAGACCATCTACGATCTAGAAAACAAACCATTGGCTATCCAATCCCGCATCTGGTTCATGTTTTCATCTTCCTCCTCATTGACTGTTGTAGATGGATTGGCTTGAGAACAGGATTCTTCGCCTAGCGGAACATAATTCTCGTCACGGTTGCACCGATCAAAGTCCTCATTTGGCGTTGCAGCTTGTCTAATGAAGTTGTGAAGTGCCATGCACGCTATAATTATTTGGCTTTGTTTTGGCATTGGATAACTTGGCAAGTCAAGCAAAATGCGCCATTTCATCTTTAACACTCCGAACGACCTTTCGATCACATTTCTAAGCGACGAATGACAATAATTGAAGAGCTCACGTTTACCTCTTGGCATTGGTCCTTGTCGAAACTCCGGAAGATGATACTTTGTTCCCTTGTATGGTGCAAGATACCCCGGTCGGTTAGGGTACCCCGAATCCACGAGGTAGAATTTCCCTGAACAAGTTTTTTGTGTTAGCAAATAATTGATTCTTGGTGTTAGCAAATCAAACAAATAATTGATTCTATGTACAAGAAGTAGCAAGACAGTACCTCGAGGAGGATGCGGAAATTTGTCTCCGTAGGTCATTGCATCCTTGAACACCCTCATATCGTGAACCGATCCAGGCCATCCGGCAATAACAAAGGTAAATCTCATGTCGAAGTCACACACTGCCATCACATTTTGAGTGGTGTACCCCTTCCTTCCCGTGTGTTGCACAACCATGTTTGTCGGAACTACAACTCGTATGTGTCCCATCTATTGCCCCAATGCAGTTGTCAAAGTACGAAGAGAACCGGGGGGATTTTAACTTCTGATGGACAGTACTAAATTCAGGGTCTACTGGCTTAATGATATCAGCTGCTAGCTTGCTTACACTACGAAGCACCTTTTCAAACTTCCTACAGCATGTCTCAGTAGACCGGGCAAAACGATCCTCAGCCTGTCTGACACTCTGAGGAGCACCAACAATCCATAAAAACAGTCCTAGAGCCTCTATTGATGACATCTTCCTAGTGGATTTCGATCCATATGACTCAACTAGCAAATTGTGAAGACTATAAAAACAATCCCTATTCATCCTGAACGTGTTGTGGCAAGCAGTCCTACGGCCCAATGATTGCATGACCCAATCAATACCAGATTGTTCAGCTACCTTATATGGAAGTTTGGTCAAGTAGGCCTCAGTATAGTACATACCAAACATTACTCCAACTGCTGCAACTTGTCTCCTCTTCCTTTGACAACTCAGGACATATTGGAGTATCTCATCATCCTCATCACTCACATCACACAGTTCCTGTATGAGCACAAAATACAAATGTGAGTGGCATAAATTCAGCAATAATATTCAGCAATAATATCAAACTGGTTCACACAGATAATATTCAGCAATAATACCAAACTGGTTCACACAGATAGTTGTAGCACAAACACACAGATAGTTGTAGCACAAACACACAGATAGTTGTAGCACAACACACAGATGGTTCACACAGATGGTTCACAGCACAAACACACAAATTGTTCTCAAACAAACACACAGATAGTTCAACTAGGACACAGCTGCCATCAATTGCCTTCATTCCTCATAAATTTCAACCAGCCCAACTTTGCTTCATCTGTCTTAAACTTCTTGAAGATAACCTGGTTGTACTTGTCACGAAACAACTTGATAGCCATGTAGTACTCAGCACTGGCTTCTGATGCGCCAGAGTCAATGGCCATGGTCAAACACTCATCTATCTCCTGAGCTTCTAGTTGTGCTTCCTTCATCTTCTCTTCATAGCGCCGGGCCCTTTCTTCCATCCTCGTCTTGCTCAGGGCCTCTATTGTTTTTGCTTCCTCTCTGCTTCCAGCTTGAAAGGTGTTTATGAACTTGTTGAAGGCAGTGATCATAGGGCTCTTGGTCTTTTTCTGTGGACTAGTAGCTGTGTTTGTGGTGCTGCTGCTAACCCTCTTTTTTGCTACCTGTGCTCACTTGACTCATTGGACTCAATGGACTGAACTGGTCATCTGCATCCGCCTCGTGGTTCATCTGTTCATATGCATCTGCCTCTTGGTTCATCGGTTGATATGCATCTGCCTGTTCATGTGCAATGTTGTCCATACCCTGTCCAGGTATGCATGAAGTGTGCCCATCAACATTGTTGCCTTGAAACATCTCACGTAGGTAATCAATGTAGTATGGTGTGGCTGTCTTGGAACTTCTTGCACTCTGGCTTTCCCTGTACCATAAGAATCAGACAATAAGCAACTTGCTGCTGATATTGGAATACTAGAGCACTAGAGCACTAGAGCATTAAAATAAACTAGAGCACTAGAAACAACTAGAAATAAATTACAGCAGTAGCAGAGTAGTACCTCTGTGTTATCCTTCCACCATTTAGCAGAGGCAAGAATCAAACCATCTTCTGTCTTTCCTAATCCTGTATCTTTCATGGCAGCATCATAAAAATTCCACAAAGTCTTGCAACTGGTCATCCTATTTTTGAATTGCTTGACCTTGTGGTTGAGGTGTGTCTTCTGATAAAACTTCTGTGCAATTTTCTTGTACCCATCATTTTTCATAGTGCCTAAAGGGCAATTCCCCGCACGCATTTGTTCAACATATAATTCACAGAATATAAATGTGTTTCTCTCGGTCCAATTGGCCTTGTCAAGAGGAATCTAATTCACATAATATTGAACAGATCAACAAAACAATCAGCATATATTCAAGACATCCTTATGCATTCCAAAATTTTGTTAAACAGAATCAACGACCAGATTATAAAAGTCAAACAGCCAGAACTGACAGGACTACCACTTTATATTATTCAGAAAAGAAGATACTACTATTTACCGAGACTTACTAACAACAAATTAAGAAATCAAACAGAGACCACCTATACATATCAAGTATCGAGCATCTCAACGACAATCCCTGTATCACACACAATATATCATCAAAGACCACCTATACATACATATACAGCAGTGTTAGCCCATCTGTTGGTTGATTTACGACCGTGCGTGGTTGGTGCCTAGCGTCTGATCATTAGTGGTGAGGTGGGCAATCATTGCCTAACTACCAACTCCTCATCTAACCACTAAATCAGTATCCCCTGGAATAAATTAGCACTGGCAACCTAGAACAAATCACGTACACTAACCAAATCACACAAGCAGAACTGCAGAGATTGAGCAATGGTACTACATACCAGCACTTGGATGGAATTCAACAACACATGAGCTGCACATGCACTTCTAATCAGAAATGACAGGCAAATCAGGATGTGATATTCATTCACTTCAGGCAAGCAGTTCAAAACTTACAGCAGAGATGAAACATTAACTGACACCACTACTCTGGACCAGGGAACTAGCAAATAATTCCATTCATCAGAAATAGCAAATTATTTAACAACAGAGGCAGCTATTCATCATCTTTCATCAGAAACAATTGCAATTCACAACTACACAGAGGCATTTCAACAAAAACAGATGCAACAACTGCACTACAATACAACACAGAGACATTTCAACGAAAATCAGATGCAACAACTGCACTACATCACCATACATCATCAGAGGCAATTCACAAGCACATAATCAACTACTCAGGGCTAGCAATGGCAAGTTCTTACCTCCGTGTTGCCATATTGCTCATCATCGTCATCGTCGCCGACCAAATCCTCTGACGATGGCTGGCCAATGGGTCTACGGGCGGGCACTGGGGGATCCGCCAGCGGGCGTGAGCTAGGCCGGCGACCCAAGCCACGCCCAGGTGGAGCTCTGCCACGGCCGGTGCCGGCTCGGTTTCCCTTCGGGCGAGGAGGCTGGAACGCGGCGGCGGCGGCCCTACCAACAGGAGGTAAGGCTCCTCCTCCTTGTTGCAGGTAGTCAGAGTACTCATCCAGGAAGGGGAAGCCATCATTGTTGAGGTCCAAACTGTCGAGATGTGCTCTTCCAGCCGATAGGGTGGGACGAACTCCTCTGGATCCGTCGGCGCCTGTGAAATCCAGTCAGGACGACTAACCGGCTGGCTTGAGGAGGAAGAAGCGCCGGGAGATAGGAAGTCGCGGTAGACATGACCGCGGCCGGCCATTGTGGGGGCGGAGCGAGCAGATCTGAGGGCGGACCGGTGGCGCCAAGGGAGAGACGGCGAACGGGGAGCTAGAGTCGGCACTGCAGGGAGGGGTGGATGAGCGAGGACCGGATCCGGCGGTGGCTGCTGCGTTGGCGGGGAGGCGGAGCTGCACAGGCGGCGGTGGCGGCGGCGGCGCGGGGAGGAGAAGGCGACGCGGGAGGAGGAGGGTTGCGGGAGGAGCCGGCGGATGGGGGGAAGGCAGTAGAAGTCACCGAAATGGGACTTATGCACTTATGGATCAGGGACTGAGTTCAGTACTTTTAGTCATCGTGTTTGGCATTTTGGGACTAAAAGTGACTAAAGTTTAGTTGACTAAAAAAAGTCATGAGCATCCAAACAGAGCCAGTTGATTTTGGAGGGTTAATAGAGTAAAGTTTAGCCGGGTGGTTGGCTAATCTTTAGACTACTTTTATCCCCCTATTTAGATTTAAAGTTTAGCCCTGGATCCAGCGCATATAAATTCTTATCTCATCATGGCATTGCTCGATCCAACTAAATTGTTATCGATCATGCATATACCATGATGCTATATGGTTTCCATCATACTTTTTTTGGTGCGTATATAATGAAGGCATGGAGTGAAGCAGAAGCTCAACTGTTGGGCCGACGGAGTGCCAACCATCAGGCCCGGACGCAACTTCACCTACCAGTTCAATGTCGACGGCCAGGAAGGCACCCTGTGGTGGCATTCCCACGTCGGTGGCCTCCGGGCAACCCTGCACGGCGCTCTCATCATCCGGCCAAGACAGGGTGCCGCCGGGTACCCGTTTCAGAGGCCTGACAGGGCCGCCCGTGGGGGAAACAGCACGCCGAAGATCCCCGACGTCACGGACGAAGTCGCGCAGTTGCCTCACCAGCCGGCGCGCAAGAAGGCCACGGAATGCCGTCTGCAGCCGCACCACCGCCGAGGGCTGGCGCTCAATCAGCTGCAGATCGCACAACCGCCTCACCAGCCGGCGCGCAAGAAGGCCGCGAACTGCCTCCTGGAGACGCACCACCGCAGACGTTTGACAGGTACGCATCATCGCCCGCGTCTCCGTCGTGGTGTCCGCCGGCTGCGGGATCTTGATCTGCTGCATCACCGCGGCCGTGTCTTGGGTCCTCTCAGTGGCTGGCGACTCCTGCAGCGAGATCGAGTCGGTGGAGGAAGGCGCCATCCGTGGCGGTGACCAGGCAGGCACCGATGGCGGTGACGACCATATGGGACCCGGCGTCCAGCCCGATGAGGGCGGCGACGAGGGCAGGGAGGCCGGCGGCGACCAGACAGGCACCGATGGCGGAGACGACCATATGGGCCCCGGTGTCCAGCCCGATGAGGGCGGCGACGAGGACAGGGAGGCCGGCGGCGACCAGGTAGGCACTGATGGCGGCGACGACCATATGGGCCCCGGCGTCCAGCCTGACATGGGCGGCGACAAGGGCAGGGAGGCCTCTGCCGCCCTCCGCGCGAGGGAGTCGTCTGTCTGGCGCCGCAGTGCCTCCAACAATGCTGCGATAGCATCCGGGGTCAGCGGCGCGCGGTAGCCGTCCGTCTGGGGCCGCAGTTTTGCCATCAAGGCTGCGAAAGCATCTGCGGACATGGTCGAACCTGGCAGCTCTGATAACAAATTGTTATGAATTTGGTTAATGTGAACAGTACTTGTGGGAAGGGAGGAAGGGCTGGTTTGTGGAGAATTAGGGCCGAGAGCGCTAGGAACGCCGGCCGCGGGGCTACTGCCCACGGCCGGGCAAGAGGAAGGATTTTCCTTCTAATTCTTGCTTTATTAAATTGATACATCTCCTCTCATTATATAGAGAGGTTTACTTGACCCTAAACAATAGACTATCAATCCGGTACTATTAATCCTAATGGGCCTGCCGAGCCGGCCCATTAGCCCCTTGACTCTCCTAACAGGATTTTATTAGAGTTTTATGGTATAAAATTTGCTGATGTGACAGAGAAGAGAGAAGTAAGAGTTTCATAGCATGTGAGAGGCGCCATGAAACTCTTCTGTCACGATTACCTTATTTTTACTTTCAGTCAAGATAAGTATGTAGTAAAACTGTACATTGAGGGTGGCCTTAGAAACCGTGTAGTAAAACCGTTCGAAACCAAACTATATACTACATCCGTTCTTAAATATTTATGATAAGTTATTTAGTTAAAAATAAACTAATTATTTCTCCTAAACGTCATATATATATTAAGAACGAAGAGAGCACTATGTACATAGTCTCCTTTTCTCTAATTTTTCAACTCCATTCATTCATTTCAAGGGGCCGTGGAAGAGGGCCACGTGTTGGAGGTGCAGCCCGGCAGGACCTACCTGCTACGGTTCATCAACGCCGTGCTCGTATCCGAGTATCCGAGTACTACATCAAGATCGCCGGGCACAGGTTCACGGTGGTCGCCGCCGACGCGAACTACGTCAACCCATACACCACAGACGTCATCGCTATCGCGCCCGGGCAGACGGTGGACGCCCTCCTCGTCACCGACGCGTCCCCGGCCGGGACCGGGGAGCTACTACATGGTCGCCATGGCTAGCCAGCCAACGATCATCGTGCCCCCATTCCCGGTGACCATGACAAGAGGGATCGTGCGGTACCCGTTTGCAGGTGCACGGCAGCCATCGGCGCCTGCGATGCCGGGCACGCACGACACGGACACCTCCTTCTACTTCCACGGCAACCTGACCGGCCTGCGGCGCCGCACGGTGCCGGCGCGCGCCGACGAGCGCCTGCTCGTCACGCTCTCGGTGGGCTCCGTGTGCCGGCGGCAGGGCCAGGCGTCGTGCGCGAGGACGACCGCCGAGACCATCATCGTGGTGAACATGAACAACGTCTCGTTCCAGCTCCCCGCCGGCGCGGCGGCGTCGCTCTTGGAGGCGCACTACGGCGGCGGCGGCGGCGCCATGGCCGGCCTGGAGACGCTGCCGGACAAGCCGCCGGTGGCGTTCAACTTCACCGACCCCGCGCTGGTGCAACGCGGCCCCAGGGAGCAGTGGCTGGAGCCGACGAGGAAGGCGGCGACGGCGCGGCGGTTCCGGCACGGCGCCGTCGTGGAGGTGGTGTTCCAGAACACGGCGGGGGTGATGCAGACCGACTCCAACCCGATGCACCTGCACGGGCACGACATGTTTGTGCTCGCGCAGGGGCTCAGCAACTACGACCAGACGAGGGACGTGGCACGGTACAACCTGGTTGATCCGCCGGTGAGGAACACGGTGCTCGTCCCTAGTCTTGGGTGGACTGCCGTCCGCTTCGTCGCAGACAATCCAGGTACTCTCGATCTATATTTTTTGTATTCGGATTCGTAGTTTTTGTTTGTTTTTCATCACTGTAAAACGTCAATTATTTCGATTAGAGATTGAAAAATGATGCAGGCACATGTAAATTCTTCTACTTTCATTTTAGTGAATAGATAGACTCGAATGTACACTAAATGGTCACTACCGGAGACCGGCGGCAAACACCCGAAAACGCACGGCAATGCACATTTAGCCCATGCGCACAGCAAAGGCCGCACGGCATCCATCTGCACGGCAAACAAGCATTTGCCGTGGGCTGCCGTGTGCAAATTCAACGCACGGCAAACATTTCTCAAAAAATTAAAAAAAAACCCACAGCCACGCCACCATGGCCCCACCACCAGTGCCCACTACGTGCCCCACCACCAGTGCCCCACCCCCACCACCACGGGCTCGCCGGAGCCCCCCGCCGCCGCCGCTGCTGCCATAGCAGCCAGTACCGCCCGCCGGCCGCTCGTCGCCTGGCCTCCCGTCGCCGTCCGCTCCGTCGCTCATCCGCGCCGTCGGTCGCCGGGCCGCCTGGGTGCCGGCCCTGGCCGCCGGTCGCTGAGCGCTGGCCGCCGCCCGCGGCGGGGCCGGCTGCCGCGCCGCGCGGGCCCCGCCGCGCCTCGTCCGCCATGTCGCGCCATGGCCCCGGCCACCACACCATGCCTGCACAAGATCCTGCGCGGCCACCACCGTGCCCGCCATGGGCCTGGCCACCACCATGCCGCCACCACGCCACCGCTGCCACCAAAGGGAGATGTGTGTGTGTGAGAGAGAGAGAGAGCGAACCATGGTTGAGAGAGAGAGCGAACCATGGTTGACGCCGGCCACCACCGCACCCGCCATGGCCGGATCCAGCCGGGGCAGCACCGGATCCATGGCCTCCCGCGCTCCCTCGCCGCTCGTCGGCCGGTCGTCGGCACCGGCGAGCCCCCGCGGCGAGGACGACGAGCTCCACATCGCAGCGCAGGGGAGCAGCAGCACACTGCGGCGACCTCCCCGCACCCTCCGCCGCTCCTGCCAGCGCCTCCACGGGTGGGGACCGCCGCCGCTGACGCGCACCGCCATGGCATGGCACTGCGCCGGCCACCACCGCGCCCGCCACCACCGGATCCGGGCGAGGCAACGCCGGATCCACGGCGGCGCATGAGAGAAGGGAGGGAGAGGACACGGCGGCGCGCATGAGAGGGAGGGAGGGAGAGGACACGGCGGCGGGGAGGGAGATGAGGGAGGAGAGAGGAAAAAAGAGGGGGGAGAAGATAAGGCCGCGGCGCGCGTGGTGGTGGGGCCGGGGTGGGGCCCACCACGATGTGGGAGGAGAGAGGGAGAGGGTGCCGCGGGTACAGTAGGCCCATAAACTTTGCTGTGCGTTCCTTCGGATGGGCACACGGCGAATAGTTTTCTTTGCGGTGTATTCCAACATGGCACACGGCAAACTAAACTGAAAGGTCCCATATTTTCTGTAAAAAAAGCATTATCTAGAGAAGGCAACTGAAAATGAAAAATCGCTATTTAGTAACCAAAAGAAATTTATACTACTAACAGATCATGTACCATCATTTGGAGGGGTCCTAAAGGGTATTCCATGAAATAAGTATGATTAGGGAGGGGCCACCGTGAATTGAAAATATGGTCCATGATTTGGAAAATGCAAACACCAACTTTTCAGAACTTTGAAAGACCTACAACTTTCATTTAGGTAGTTTCTCCGTCCGAGGTCATTTGAATTTGAAATTTTGAAATTCAAATATAGTTTAATGTAGTTTTGCGTGACAAGATGGTTTCAAATGAAAAATTTGCCAACTACAAAGTTTTATAACATTTCAAGATCTACAACTTTTATTTAGAGTGTTTCTCCATCCAATGTCATTTGAATATTTGATATCTCATCTTTCTACTAGTTTCTCTAGTAGTTTCTAGTTCTACTAGAGAGACATGTAAGATTTATGAACAAATTTACTTTAATATTGTCAAATAAAAAACTGTCTGTAACAAAAATTGTTCATCTTGATGAGTTACACAACTTTGTAGTTCAAAAATATTTTCATTTGAATTTGTTTAGGGGTTCAAAATGTGCTTTTAAACATCTTTTTGCCGTGTGCCGAGAAAAAAGCGCATGGCAAAGAGTGGCTTTGCCGTGTGCCGTAGGGATGGCGCACGATAAACTCATGACTTTGCCGTGCGCCAGAAAAAAAGCACACAGCAAAGTATTTGTTTGTCGTGTGCTTTTTTTCGCCGTGTATTTTTTAGAAAACACTCGGTAAACTTTTTGTTTGCCGTGTGCCCGAGGAAATGCACACGGCAAACCTCCACGCACACGGCAAACTTCAAGTTTCCGGTAGTGGGTTTTGGTTTCCCAACTTTCAATACGTACTGTCTAGTTTTGGCTTAATTATGAGCCAAATGTTTAAGGGTTGACGTGGCAGCGGTTTCTCAATTTAGATGAGAGGAAAATATTTGAATAAGGGGAAAAAAACTCAAACATCTCACAAGATTTGAGGGAAAAAAATCATGCATGAACACAATTTTGTATACAAGAAGTCCTATAAAAATAATTGGATATCAGAGGAACAAAATTCTGCAATCTTCAGAATAAAAGATTCACTAAATCATTGCTTTTTAGATTCATTAAGTCTTGTATTTGAAGATTGTAGAACTTGTTTCATGAGTTGTACTGCTGTAGTTCTTTGAAGTCTTTCTTTTTTGTTGAAGAATTTAGGTTTATTCAGGTTTGCCCAGATTCAAAATTTTAAATTTTATCTGATTTTAACAAACGCAGCCATTGTAAAAGTTGTAGGCTAAAAACCACTTTGCTGTGGTAGTAAAAGTTGTCCGTGCATAGGCTAAGTTAGACGGTGTTGGAGTTGGAGGCTAAAAATTAGATAGATTAAAGAGTTTATAGAAAAGTTCTCCTTCGAGGGTGGTGCTATAAAAACTCGGTAGAGGATACACATCGATTCTTTTTCTTAGTTTTCATGTCGATCGGTATGTTGACATATCAAAAGAACTTGAAGTTTATGTTTCTTCATCTCTATGACTTTGTTTGTATATCAGCTTATCCGTATTGTTTAGAGTAATCGTAGCATGACGACGTAATAGTATACATACAATAAAATAAAATCTAACATATATCGATCGATCTTTTCTGTGTTTTGTAGGCGTGTGGTTCCTGCATTGCCACTATTTATTCCACGTGTCAGTAGGCATGGCAACGGTGTTCATTGTAGAGGATGGGAATACGGTGGACACATCTCTCACTCCACCACCTGCAAATTTTCCTAAGTGTACGTGATGGATCCTTAAACGGTTATAGGATCCTGGTGACCGTGAGGCTTTGTTTGGAAACTAGAGTATTAGAGTGGATTGAAGAGGTTTGGAGTGGAACAATTTTCTCTACGAGTCAAAATCTCCCTCAATTCACTCCAATCCCCCTCAATAATCTTCAACACTTCACCTTCCAAACAAAGCCTAGGGGAGCATTATTTAATTTCCACTTCGACGACTTGTTTTTTTTCCTACTCTTGCGTGCAGCTACTCCGATCCCCATTCCCATAATAACATGCTACCATCCGCGTGTTGGAACCCAGTAATCGAGTGCTCTGGTTGCTAATCACGATATATATCCGTGAGGCCGAAACTATATATATCTCCTATGTTTGAGCCACTCCATTGGTCACCTATTTGCAAACGTGGATATATTAAAGTACTAGTGCGCCATATCTATGAGCATGTTGTGAGCATGTAATATACAGCTTGTTGAACGCTCATTTGTATGAGTTGGGAGTATCCATCTATACTTCTTTTCCACACTCTAGATACTGTATTACTCCATCCGTATCGAAATATTTGTCGTTGTTGACTTTTCCTTATAAATTAACCACTCGTCTTATTCAAAAACTTATTACAGATTATGTTTAAAGTGTCTTTCATAACTGAGAAATACATAAATGATAAATGTATAATGTATCAAACATCATGATCAATAGTCAACAGTGGCACTAAACTCTGCTGGGAGAATGGGAGCTGGGGCGGTGATTTTCAGGGGTGTCTTTTGGCCCATCTATGATTATTTGCAGCCCAACACACACTCCTCAGTCCTCAATGGAAAACCTTAACCATATTCCGTAGTGACATGATCTCATTCCCCTCTCTCATAGGCGGCCATCGCTGGTATAATATGTGAAAACCTTAAATGTTTAACACAACATTGGTAATGGGCGTAAAGCCTGTTACAAGGATCAGTAACTGGTTGTAACAGACACGACACATCGATCGTTATCAATAAACGTGGCAGACTCGAGCCCAACCTCACCATCAAAAATTCGTTACCAATAACAACACATTTGTAACGAACGTCAATAAAGCCAGTGTCAACTAGTAACGGGCTTTAATAAGGCCCATTAGATCCACTATAGTGCCAATTTTAACAGGTAACAGATATTAATGAGAACCGCTACTTCCACTACATAACACCCCCCCAAAAAAAAACTTCCACTACATAACCGGGTCATGACAAAATCATGAAATTCCTTTAAGTTTTGTCTTATCCTCTCGCATCACAGGACATGTTGCCAGGGGTATAGTCAAGGAGATGTTTACTGATGCTACGAAAGGATGAGCTGACCCTGTGGCAAAAAACATGACCAAATATCCAAATTTACGTTAAACAAGCAAGCAAGCCAAGACTAAAGAAAAAAAATTGGGAAAATTGGTTCCATAGCACCGAAAGATCACGACTTCTGTAAAATACCACTGAAAGACCGCGGCCCCGTAAAATACCACCAAAAGATGTAAACGTCAACTGGATTTACCATTCCGTTACTTTTTATCACTGAAAACTCACTTTTATCCCTTTACAGCACATAAAAAGATATGAAAAGACTTTTATACCCCTAGCAAGACTGTGTGCGTGCGTTTCCGGCGCCTCCGGCCTGCGCCGCCACTGAAGCTGCCCCTTCCCCATCTGCCACCGCCGCCCCACCAACCTTCCTCCACCAGCGCTGCCCCTTCCCACCGGACGCCGTCGCGCCCACGTCTCGTCGGCCGCTGTCGCCCCGCCACCCCTCCCCTCACCGGCGAGCTCCCTCCACACACCTCCAGGCCAGAGCGCAGGCCCGCTTGCCGCATCCCTCGACTACACCGGTGGCGGACAGGACCGTAGGTAGGGGTGCTCGCAGCCACAAATCCTCTATCTCCAACACCAATCCTGTTCGTTTGCATCATCATTTAATTTCGAGCATGTATCGTATCAATCAATCACATCTCGTCCTGTCAGCAAATGGCCTCGGCGGTGGAGCATTGAAGGCGTAGGTGGAGTCCGTGCGCAGCTGCTGCGCGCGCACGCTGTACCCTGCGTCTGCTGCGCGGGTCTGGCCCCGCACGCGGCCTCCATCCACGCGCGCCTCGCGGTGGCCACCGCCAACCTCACACGCTCGCGGCCCTCGGCGCGCTCGCCGCGCGCATCCCGCCGCCCGGCGGCTCCGGCGTGCCCTCCTCCGGCGTGCTCCGCGACTGCGCTGAGCTCGTGGCGGCGGCTGCGGACCACACGGCGCGCGCGGCCGAGCGGCTGCACGGGGTCGAACACGTACGCCGTGGGCCTCGAGGTGCTAGCGCCGGCTTCTGGCAGGCCACGAAAGAAGATTCCCCGTCACAAATTCACTATGCAAAAAGAAGATTTCCCATCACATCAAAATATCATAACATGCATGGAGTACTAAATGTAGATGAAATCAAAAACTAATTGCACGATTTTGTTGTGGTCTACGAGATGAACATTTTGAGACTAATTAATCAATTTTTGGATAATATTTTACGAATACAAACGAAATGCTACAGTATTGCAATGATTACGAAGTCACATCTTACTCACAAATCCAACCTCTCAATTCTAACATCTAAACAAGGGGTAAACAAGGCCTTACCAAATTGATGATCGCTTCTGCTGGCCGGAGCTAGCGCTGTCGGCCTGCCACCCACTCCACGACGCCGCCACCTGCCCTCGTGTCCATAAGGTAGGGATCCATAGTATACGCTAACTCTAACACGCGATGGGTCGCGCGGAGCTCTGAGCGCGCGACCCTCGCGCCGCCGCCGCTGGATTAGGGGCCCGGGGTTACCAGTGTCGGTGAGCTTCGGTGGTCGTATAAAAGGAGCCCGGGGCGGTCGGTCGGCCCGGCGGGAGCAACGGGCGACGGGCCGGGCGGCGATGGCGCCGCCGGCCGGGCGGTGGAGGACCCCCGGTGGATGGTGCCGGCGGTGGGGGCGGAACCGAGTAAGAGGAGGCGGTGGCGACAGCAAATTAGCGAGGCGGCAGTCAGCGGGCAGCGGCGGAGGCGGCTACGGGAGCGGAGGAGGCCAAGGGGTTAGCGTGGCGGCGGTCGGCGGGCGGCAGCGGAGGCGGCCGAGGTCGTCAAAGACGGGCGGCGGAGACTGCCGGCGGGCGAGGAAGGAAGGGGAGGAAGACGATGGGCGGGGGCGGAAGGAAGAAGAAGGGTTGCGCCGTCACCTCGCGCGTTAGCACGGTCCCATAGTATACCGTCGTAGTTCTATTAAAACTCTTATGCCGGACGACGATGGCTACAAACGTCATACGGGGCCTTTGAACACGCTGATGAGTGTCTGACCTCTTGGATCGAGATGGAGCCTAGAGTGATGATGCAGTGCCCCCGAAGCCCAGACGCTGCATCGGCCACCCAACTCGTGCCCTATGATGATGCCGCTGCCACCGCGGGCAATCCTCTCGTGCTGCGCTCGGTTGCCGCGTCACAAGACATGCGCATGGGGAAGTAAAGTGGCCGGGCGCTGCCTAGGGTACGAAGAAGGATGATGGCAGGGTTTCGACGTTGGTAGGGGCAACAAAACATATATGTGGGTCAAATAAATTTTCCATATGGAAATATTATGATGTGGTGGTGTCATCAATCATGAAAAACTGTCATGCATCTATGATTGTGATGCCCATTGAAGCCGGCTTTCTATTTTTTACACACGGCGCCGTGGGTATATTTAGGTGGACCCACTTTTGTAAGAAAAAGTGTTGGGTTTTTTGGGAAAAAATCTTTCTCTAAAGTCGAAAAAATGTCTCTCCCCCTCCCTTCTGTCAAACTTTTGGCCTGACAGGTGGGGTGCTTATAATGTTGGTAACCATTGTTTTCAAATCTAATTCTCTTTATAGTATCGATATAGATAGCCAACGTGTTAGCAGGAAAGGTATATTTTTTTTGCTGGATATTCATATTTTTATTTTCTTGTAAGTTCCATTATTCACCAATCAGATTGAATTTAAGCTTCACATTTCTAAATACGGCTGAGTGAATGAGTAAGACTTTCAAGTACCGACTAGTTGTCGCCCTGTACTCGGCTCTCATGAGAATCGACCGACTACCTCGAAGAACTCGGCGTCGTGTTGGGTGTTCTCTCTTTTTTGAGCACCGCCCACCCTTGTGCCGACTACATGATGAAGCACCTTCAACCGACTACATTGGCCTCGTTTCTCCATCAAGCAGTTCGACACGCGCCTGCACGTTGCTCGGGGGCTTGTGGGATATGGGTACCCTAGGGCCCATCACCGACAGGGGCGGCGGGCGGCCCAAAGAAGACCGAGTCCTAGTAGGCTCCTACTAGGACCCCCATATTGTAAATAGTCCCATATAGAAAATACTTAGATTGTAACCTTACCTCCTGGATATATAAAGGAGGGCAGGGGTCCCTAGAGGGGACATCAGACAACAGACAATACAATATACAGTTCCTCCATACAGGACGTAGGGTATTACGCTACACTGGCGGCCCGAACCTGTCTAAATCGCCTTGTGTCCTTTGTGTTCTTGTGATTACCTTCGAGTTCTTGGGTTTACGATCATCTCTTCCTGCAAATCAACCACTTGGGTAGCCCCTTGTGGTCTGCCGGTCCTAAGGTCCGACAGTTGGTGGCCCACGCATGTCCGATCGTAGATCCTCTGCGTAGCTCGATGGCATCCCGCTTCGGCGTCGTCTTCCCCGAGAATACGAAGGATCCGATGGCGCGCCGGTGGAGGCAGCCTCCACTCGGCGGTAACGGCGCAAACCTCAGATTAGATCTAATCTGAGAACCCGTCGACCCACCCATTTTTCAGACTACGACGAGTTTCAGCAAGACGACTACTTCAACTCGGCTACTAATCAAGCTAAGTATTGTTTATTTTATTTAATTTACGGCTTTTACATATAGCCATGTGCGTAAATTTTTCTCCATGTCCATGAGACATCTGCCAAGTTGCATTATTTAATCTACGACAACCATGTGTTCGCCCTAACCAAACTGCTCATGCAAGCACCAAAATTAAACGGCAAGTCCGATTCACTATATCCTTAAGTCTAAGCGTGTGCAAAAGTACTCGGCCGTGACCCTACCTACGACTAAGCCTCCCTGCTGAGCATCGTAGCATGTAGGAGTGCTGCCTCCCTGAGAGCTCTAGCAGCCAGATTTCACCTCAGTACCTAGCGCTCGCCATGACCTCGGTGAAGTGATAGGGGTTGATAACTCAACTCAAACAAAAAGCATACTAAAAAGCAAAGCTAAAAGTACTTATTACAAATAAGTTTATTATCGTTTCTCCAAAAAACTACTGGTTTTCTCCATCTCCCTTACAGGTACGGTGACTCGGCGTTACCTCGCGTCGCCCGGCCGACCTCGCACGCTCGAGGGCTGGCGCGGGCGGCAACTCGGTGTATCTTCGCGCCGTCCGGCCGACCTCGCATGCTCGGGGGCTGGTGCGGGCGGCGACTCGGCGTGTCTTCGCGTCGCCCGGCCGACCTCGCACGCTCGAGGGCTGGCGCGGGTGGCAACTCGGCGTTTCTTCATGTCGCCCGGCCAACCTCGCATGCTCGGGGGCTGGCGCGGCCGGCGACTCGGCGTTCCTCTCGTCGCGCGGCCGACTTCGCAGACTTGAGGCTGGTGCGCGGCGACTCGGCGTTACCAGGCTACAGATAGGCCGGACAAGAACAACTTAACCGAGCTATGGCTCTAACCTGTTACTCTTGCCCGGATGACTCGGCGCTCCTCAAGTCGCGCGGCCAACCTCGCATGCTCGGGGGCTGGCGCGCGTGGCAACTCGGCGTTTCCTCCAGTCGCGCGGTCGACCTCGCATGCTCGAGGGCTGGCGCGCGCGCCAACTCGGCGTTTCCTCTAGTCGCGCGGCCGACCTCGCCGGCTCGGGGGCTGACGCGCGCGGCGACTCGGCGATCCTCCAGTCGCGCGGCCGACCTCGCAAGCTCGGGGGTGGCGCACGCGGCGACTCGGTGTTTACCTCCTTTTTGCGACAACATGTTGTCCGACTTCTTTTTTAGAGCCTTGGCTCATTTATACTAACCAACCCAACGCTCGGGGGCTACTGTACGTACAGTGCTCCTAGTCGTCGCCCTGTACTTGGCTCTCATGAGAATCGACCGACTACCTCGAAGAACTCGGCGTCGTGTTGGGTGTTCTCTATTTTTTGAGCACCGCCCACCCTTGTGCCGACTACATGATGAAGCACCTTCAACCGACTACATTGGCCTCGTTTCTCCATCAAGCAGTTCGACACGCGCCTGCACGTTGCTCGGGGGCTTGTGGGATATGGGTACCCTAGGGCCCATCACCGACAGGGGCGGCGGGCGGCCCAAAGAAGACCGAGTCCTAGTAGGCTCCTACTAGGACCCCCATATTGTAAATAGTCCCATATAGAAAATACTTAGATTGTAACCTTACCTCCTGGATATATAAAGGAGGGCAGGGGTCCCTAGAGGGGACATCAGACAACAGACAATACAATATACAGTTCCTCCATACAGGACGTAGAGTATTACGCTACACTGGCGGCCCGAACCTGTCTAAATCGCCTTGTGTCCTTCGTGTTCTTGTGATTACCTTCGAGTTCTTGGGTTTACGATCATCTCTTCCTACAAATCAACCACTTGGGTAGCCCCTTGTGGTTTGCCGGTCCTAAGGTCCGACACATACTAGTGCAGTCACATGAAAAAAAAAGAAATCCAGGCTATACACAAAAATAAAGCGAGAATCACACCAAACTCCCCACTTATTCTTGCTTATTTTCACTTTTACGATAAACCACTTCGGAGATTTGAACTACAATAGACTATAAGTGATAAGAAAGAAAATCTCCACTTACCTTATAATCTAAGCGTGGCTGAGAGAAGCGTTTCCAAACAGGGCCATGGACTATCTGCAACAAATCGAACGGCAGCCCACTCAAGACCGGGAACAAGCACAATGTTCCTCGTCTGCAGATCCACTAGGTTATACTGTGCTACGCCCCTCGCCGTGTCGTAGTTTTTTTTTTAGAATCGTGTCGTAGTTGCCTAGCCCCTATATTCCCAAAACATCTCAAAATGGACCACATTTCACGGGCCTACTTTTATCCATGTATGTTTGTGTATGGGTTAAGTGCTCAAAAACTTGGGCTTAGGCCATGAATCTCAGGTTGGGCCCAATCACCCACAAGCCCATATTGGTGCGTGCGTGATCATTCGTTGGATCAAATCTGATGGTCAATTCTCTCTCTATCCCAATGAAAACTGCCGTCGGATCCATCTTACCCTTGATTTAAGCGCCTCCGAGAGTGGGGAGGGGGCGGAGTGGCGGCTTCCTTTGCGGCGGCGATTAGGACAGCGACAGGGTCCTTCCTTTTCTCCAAGATTTCCCCTATTCCCACTCATTTCGTTTGCCAGCGGCTTGCAATGGATGTTGTGGTAGAGAACTTTGTGGGGCCTAGATCTATGTGTTGGTAGCGTGGAATCACGATTCGCTAGTCCAGATCTGTGTTTCTTTAGACCGGCTCCGATGCAGCTTGAGTGGTTTGCAAGGCCCGACGAAAGCGGTGTTCCGGTGCTTTCACCTAAGGATGATGTGCTACTCCGCGGTGCCAATGGTAGCTTGGCTGCGCCGCGGAGTGGGCACGGCGGTTGTGGCTTATGAATTTCTTTGGATTAATTTGATCAATCACACGATGTTGATTTCTGGTTTTTACATATTTGATTGAGGTATGCCTTTCTAACTAGCTACTTGTTTTACTTGATTTTATTATTTTGATCTATTAATGTAATGTAACTGAAGGAAGATTTGGTATGCGATTATCTTTTATTTAGAAAATATTTATATGATGAATTTTTTTAGCGACTATCCAGTTATCCGTGTATACATTCCACGCCATGGTTCGGCCTACTCGTAGGAGGCATGCACAAAAATCTCAAGTGCATTAAACTTCTTCAATGTGTTTTGTTGTGTTGCTAACCAGAAACACTCATCCCACCTTGTAAATCAAGCATGACGCGCCTAGTAATTAATAAGTAAGAATTTGTATATCTTCAAAAAGATTTCTTTAGTGCAGATGGTCCATATGCATGTTTTCCCACTGAACCATTATTTGCTTAAAATGCTATTCAATTTTTTGGTTGATCATTTTGTTCTTTGCGCCGATAAAAAAAAAGCTGCATTTGAACACAAAACTTACCCGTCAGAGTGATGGTCATGCATTTTGTCTGTAGTTTATCAATGTTTACACATTCAAATTTTTTAGTGGGTGCATTTATGGATGAAATCTCGGAGAGAGATATATACAAAATTCATAGGCATGCATTCAAAATTACCTATCTTTGTATATATACTGTCATTGCGACAGCCTATATATGCCGGTGAATATGTTGGAATGCATTTATGCAAGACGTTCCAATAAAGATATAAACTTATAAACCCACGCTATATGTACCATGGGATCAAATGAATGACCTCTAAAATGCTCCATCAAACAAAAAAAAAAATGTGCCGTTGATCCAAAGATAAGCGGCTCGCAGTCCCTTTGATCACGTGGAGAAAAAAAATTGTTTTGCCTGCAATTTAATGCGTGCCGAAGAAACTAATAAAAAATCCATGCCATGCAAAGCACCTTCCCGTTCAAAACCTTCCAGCTTTGCTCCGGTTCCGGTTGGAAACACCTTGGTTTCTACTGCTGGACATGCAGAGCAGTTCATCAATGCTCTTCTTGGATTCCATCATCTCCTTCCCGATTTCACCTATTTAGGAGTGTTCCATCGCGTCCATCTCACCAAAACGCAATATAGCTCTGGATCTGAGGCGCTTGACCAGTGAGTGAGAGGAGAAGAGCCCTCGAGCCAGAAGAAGCAATGGCGGCGACATCAAGCTCCGTGGCTGCGCGTGGGATCCGCATCCTGGACCCGGAGGAGAAGAGGATGAAGGCGCCGACGCCATGGAGTTCCCTCGGGGTTGATGACGGTAAGCAGGAGGAGGAGGATGCAGCGGCGGCGGCGGCGATGGCAATGGCGAAGCAGGCGCGCGGGTGCGACGTGTACGTCGGGCACGGCGGCGACGCGCGGAGGATGGCGGCGTGGCTGCGCGCCGAGCTGGAGATGCTGGGCGTGCCCTGCGCCACGTCGGACCGGCTCCGGTGCGGCGACGCGCCGGCGCACGAGGCGGCGCGCGCCGCCATGGGCGCGGCCGCGGTGGGCGTGGTCCTCGTCACGCCGCCGACGCTGTCCAACCCCTACGCGGTCGAGGAGGTCCGCGCCTTCGCCGCGCGCGGCGCGCTCGTGCCGGTCTTCATCGGCGTCCGGCGGCGCGACTTCGTCACCGGCGCCGGCGACGTCGTGGAGAGGCGCGGCGAGCTGTGGGACAAGTACGGCGGCTCCCTCTGGAAGGCCTACGGCGGCGCCGAGGAGGAGTGGAGGGACGCCGTGGAGGCTCTCGCCCGCGCGGAGCCCGCGGTGGAGGTGCGCGCCGGCGACCTACGCCACCGCGTCCTCGACGTCGTCGAGATCGTAGGCGCGCGGCTCGGGCGGTCGGCAGTGGCCTCCACCGTCGCGGCGTGGCGCGCCGGGGCGGAGCTGGAGATCCCGCTCCCCTGGAACGCCGGCTTCGTCGGCAGGGAGAAGGAGCTCCTGGACTTGGAAGCCATGCTGCTGCGCGGCGGCGCCGATCTCGCCGGCCACGGCAAGGCCGCCGGGAAGAGGCCGATGTATCCTGACGGCGCCGTCAGCGACGGCACGTTCCTCGACGGCGTCGTCTGCATCTCCGGCGCGCCGGGCGCCGGGAAGACGGAGCTGGCGGTGGCGTTCGCGCACCGGCACCGCCACGAGTACAAGAAGGTGCTCTGGGTGCACGGCGAGTCGAGGTACCTCCGACAGAGCTACCTCAAGCTCTCCGACCACCTCGGCATCACCGTCGGCGACAACTTGAAGCCTTGCACCACCACCAGAAGCCTCCACGACATCGAGGGCGACGCCATCGCCAAGATCAAGAAGGAGCTGACCCGCGACATCCCGTACCTCGTCATCATCGACAACCTCGAGAGCGACAAGGACTGGTGGGACGGGCGGCACGTCGGGGAGCTCCTGCCCCGCGGCGACGGCGGCTGCCGGCGCACGCGCGTCCTCGTCACGACGCGCCTCGCCGGCGGCCTGCCGGGGGTCAGGATGCTCGCGCTGGGGAGCCTCGACGCGTCGAGCTCCATGCGCCTGATGAAGGGCGCGCGCACGTTCGGAGAAGACGACACGTGTATCCTTAGCGACATCGGGGAGGCGGTAGGAGGCGTGCCGCTAGGGGTCGCCCTCGTCGGCGGGATACTCTCCGAGGTCCTCGTCGGACCCGGCGAGCTCCGGGATGCGATGCGCCGCGCGCCGCACCGGGCGCCGACGTGGGGTGCGAAGGACGATGCCGCGCTGCGTGACAACCCGGCAATGGTGCGGCTCCTGGACGCGGGCCTCGCGCTGGTGGGACAGGAGGCGGCGGCGGGGCTCGGCGCGGCGGCGGAGCGGCTGCTGGAGGCCAGCAACTTCTTCGCGCCGGCGCCGATCCCGTCGGCGGTGCTCGTGGAGGCTGCCGCCGCTGCTTGCGCGGATGTGGAGACGATGTGGAAGCGGCTGAAGCGCAGGGCGAGGCTGCTGCCCTGCGCCTCGCCGCCGCCACCGTTCGCCGGCGGCGGCGTCGAGCAGGAGGCGCTCGCGACGCTGCTGCGCCTCGGCGTCGCACGGCAGAGCACGTGGGAAGGGTGCGTCGCCGTGCACGGCGTGTTCCGGCTCTTCGGCCGCAGAGCCAGCTCCGGCCGGACCGGCCGCGCCGTCGTGGACGCCGTCGCCGCCGCCTCCATCACCGGCGGTGGCGGCGTTCCAGACGACCACGCGTGGGCGGCGTGCCTGTCTCTGTTCAGGTTCGACGCGCCGGCCGCGAGCGTCGCCATGCCGCCGGCGGAGCTCGCGCGTTTCGTCGCGCGCTGCGTGCTGCCGCTCACCGGGCGCTATGTCGTCGGTTATTCGGCGTGCAGCGCCGTGCTGGAGCTGCTCCGGGAGGCCACAGACGGCGTCCATGAGGCCGAGGAGGGCTACATCGGCGCGCCCGCCGACCGGAGCAATGGCAGCGGCGGCGCACCGTACGTGGAGCTGGCGGCGGACCCGAAAGTGTACCAGCAGCTGGCGCGGGCCAGGGCAGAGCTCCTGGTGGCGCGAGCTAAGGTAATGGCGAGGGCCGGCGAGCGCGAGGTTGCCGAAGACCATTGCCGGTTGGCGATCAACATCTTGGAGGTGATCGGCGGACCCTTGCACCCGCAGACGCTGGCAGTCCGAGCGTTTCTTGAGCAGGACGTGTTGGTTCATCAGGCCATGGAGGGCTCCGAACCAATCTTTGTCTAGCTAGCTAGTTAGCGATGTACAAGAATTCCTACAAGAATTCCTAGGGTCAAGTTAAAAGAGTTGTTAGTTTTTTTAGAATTTCAGCATATATTTGGATTTTTAGGCGGTACTGGTGGTGTTGCTAGAACAAGGTCTAGGTCATGTTTGCTTGTGGTATTCTCTTGGCGGTGATTTTGTTGTCGTGAACCATGATTTACCTTAGTTATTATTTGTGTCATCTTAATTCAGTTCAGTCTCCTGTGTCGACCAATTTCGTTCCTATTCACGTTCATGAGCCAAGGAATACTTTTTTTTCACAAAATCAGTCGAAATTCACAGCTTTGTATATTTGCATCCACAACATTATGGATGCTTATGTTTATCCTCTTGGGGTCGATCTATTTCACTAAGTTATTTGGGGGAAAGGTTCAGATTGACCATACTTATGTTGGTCAGTTGTTCATCTCGATGGCTTTCTTTCATCCATCAATAGTTCAATCTGAACCCTGAGCCCAAATAAGCTTAGTGAAGTATTTTGACCCCTAGAGAAGGAGATGAACACAGGCATCAATGATTGTGGGGATGCATTTATGCAAATCTGTCGATTTGGATTGATTTCTTGAAAGATACTACCTCCGTTTCGTTATATTTGACGCTGCGGACAGAATTTTTGGCATGTCGCTAGGTCTGTTTCCTTGTCTGAAACGACAAGTAAAACAAACGGGAGGTAGTATTTGTTGTGACATGAGTACCAAATTAAACAACATTGGAGACTTGAAGCTGAATTCAGACGATGTTCCTTAGTAAACAAGGTTCCAACATCTCTAGACCAAGAGACTATGAGCCACATGACCTATTCCTAACAACAACAAACATGCCTAATTCTGACCCCTGAAATTGTAAAAAAAAAGGAGTAATTCTGACCCTAGGAATTTTTGTAGGATTATCGGTAGAAAGAGCCACGCAAAATTTCTTAGAAATTCCGGAGGTCTCAATACATAGCTAGACCGTGGTGGATTTAGAATCAGTTTATGGTCTGAACTATCATGTCCCGCTGCATAAATGGTTGCACTGCTAGTGTCTCTAGGTGCCAGTATAGATGGCCAACGGGCTGGTCCGGCTCGACACGGCACGGCACGGGCCCGGCCAGGCATGATCTACATTGGTGTCGTGCCGTGCTGGCACATGGGCTGGACATACGGCCCAAGCACGGCACGCCGGCCTATTATTCGTGTCGTGCCGGCCCGGTGGCCTAGTGTGCCCATGTCAGCCCAACATGGCCGAGCTCGCCCAGCCGAAGGCCGCTGGGGCATGGTGCGTGAGCATGCGATGTGGCTCCTCATCGGAGGGGAGGGCGATAGAGAGCCGGAGTGCGACGAATCCTCCTCGCTAATGACTCGGACGGGCAGGCGGCGTTGGCGCGTTGCTCCTCGCCAAGCTTGGGAAGGGAGAGAGGACTGGACGGGAGGGGAGCTGGCCGCTGGGGACAGGAGGCCGGAGATGGGAAGGGGAGGGAAGCAGCGGTGAGCCGGCGGTCGGTGAGGGAGACGAGTAAGGGATGGGGTGAAGGAGTGGCGGCGGCGGCAGGGGAGCTAGGCGCGAGAGGGAGGGGTGTGGCGGCGGCAGGGGAGCTGGGTGCGAGAGGGGAGGCCGGAGGGGTGCGACAGCCGGGGGTGGGTGGAGAATGAAAATTAGGGTTAGATGGGCAAGGAACAGTTTATGTATAAGAGTTGGTGGACCAACTAAATCCGGCCCAGACATGGCACGGGACTCGGGTCATGCCGGCACGGGCCCAACGGTCACCGGGCCGTGCCATGCTTGGTCCGGGCCAAATTCTCAGGCCGCATGCTGGCGCATGGGCTCATGCCCGATGGCCAACTGTAGGCAAGAAATTTATATGGCTTTCGGAAGTTTTTTTCTCAACTTAGCTTCCGTTGTTGGAGATCCGTGCAATGGCTAGGATCGGGTCCGGAGTGGTTCACAACGCATCTAGTGGAAGCTTACGGGCAGACATACGACGAAAATCTAATTTGAGTTTCAATCTTTAAATGTGATTTTCTTCTAACTCACTTATCTTTTTTAAATCCATTTGAACCACTATGTTATTTAGAATTAATGCAACAAAATAAGATCTAATATGAATATATTTTGATTATATATATTTTAGAATCAACATTTTGAGTATGTTATTTCATCAGTTCGAATAACAATCTCAACATATTAGACACACTGCTTCAACGTTTTCACACAAATGTTGATCTAGTTTATCCGAATTATTGGACTAAGTTTCAGAAAATATTGACCCTAATATTTAAAAATGTTGACTGCATTCATTCAACACATTGAGCATGTTAATTTAATTTTTATGTGAAAAATGTTAACATGGTATAATTAGAATGTTGAACAATTATTTTCTGAATGTTGACTACAACATCGTACATCTTAGTACATACTTAGCTACGATGATTAGAAAAATGAAGGAAAAAAAGTCTACGTGCAAGTCTCTACCGCTGCATGTGCTACGAAGAAGTAAAGACACACGTGTTCTTTGACTTGAGCAGTACTATCAACCGTCCGCGCTCATGGTTTTTTTATTGCACGACTCACGAACTCATATTTTCTGCATCGCTTTGTTGTTGGCTTTACTAACCCGCCATCTTCATTAACCAGCGCACGGAAGCCATATAGGAGCCCCAACTATATATAGGTGCCAGTCCCCATATACCACCTCCAGGATATGCCATGCTCCCCGGCCCTCACCATCACCTTGGCTCGAGTCAACAGGAGCTCTTCCCTCGACTGTGTGAGCTGCTGACGCACTTTCTGAGTAGACTTGATCATCACCCACTTGAACAATGCTCCTGAACACGACTTGGTGAAAATATTGCTTTAACTTAAGAAGAAAATATATATAACCTGGATTGTGATAAAAACACAGGCACTTTTGTGTCGGCTGGCATCGATAGATGTATGTACGTGGTCAGGTAAAGCTCCAGCGCGGTTAATTACCACCTCTGTCGATCCGATCGTCCCTAACCTCCGTCCAATGATTGCCGCCGCCGTACGTGCCGGCACTGAATGCTCCAGCGGCGATGGATCCGCTTTACTAAAAAGCTGCTGCGGTCGTTCCACCTGCAAAAAGGGAGCCCGGCCGGCATCCATTCACGTCGAAGCGGAGCTCATGTGTCATTATCGTGTCCGGCGCCGGCCGGCCGGTCTGGTACTCTGGTGATCTCTGATCTCTCCCTTTTAATAAGCACCCTTGTTCCGGCTGTTTTCTTCCTGGGAGAGAGAGAGAGAGTGAGAGAGTGCAGGAGCATCCATCCAATCCAATGGCGGCGGCGTTACGCTGCCGCTGCGTGCTCGCGTCGGTTCTGTTGGCGGCGGCGACGGCGGCGGCGCACGGGCTCGGCGTGAACTGGGGCACCATGTCCACGCGCCGGCTGCCGCCCAAGGTGGTGGCGCGGCTGCTCACGGACAACGGGTTCCGGAAGGTGAAGATCTTCGACGCCGACGCGCGCACCATGGAGGGCCTCGCCGGCACCGGCATCGAGACCATGGTCGCCGTGCCCAACGACCTCCTCGCCGCCGTCGCCGACTACGGCCGCGCCAGGGAGTGGGTGAAGGAGAACGTCACCAAGTACACCTTCGACGGCGGCGTCAACATCAAGTTCGTGGCGGTAGGGAACGAGCCGTTCCTGAGGGCGTACAACGGCACGTACGACCGCGTGACGGTGCCGGCGCTGAAGAACATCCAGCGGGCGCTGGACGAGGCCGGGCACGGCGGCGCGGTGAAGGCGACGGTGCCGGTGAACGCGGACGTGTACGACTCGCCGCCGGGGAACCCGGTGCCGTCGGCGGGGAGGTTCCGCACCGACGTGGCGGGGGTCATGGCGGAGATGGCGCGCTTCCTCAACCGGAGCGGCGCGCCGCTCACCGTCAACATCTACCCATTCCTCAGCCTCTACGGCAACGACGGCTTCCCGCTCGACTACGCCTTCTTCGACGGCCTCGGCGCCGGCGCCGCGGCGGCGAGGCCGGTGGTGGACGGCCGGGTCACCTACACCAACGTGTTCGACGCCAACTTCGACACGCTGGTGTCGGCGCTGCGGCGGGTCGGGCAGGGCGACCTCCCCGTGGTGATCGGCGAGGTCGGGTGGCCCACCGACGGCGACAGGCACGCCACGGCGGCGCTCGCGGAGAGGTTCTACGCCGGGCTGCTCCAGCGGCTCCGGGCGCGGCGGGGCACGCCGCTCCGGCCGGGGGCGCGCATCGAGGTCTACCTGTTCGGGCTCCTCGACGAGGACGCCAAGAACGTGGCGCCGGGCAACTTCGAGCGCCACTGGGGCCTGTTCACCTTCGACGGCCGCCCCAAGTTCCCCCTCGACCTCCGCGGCGGTGGTGGCGGGCGGCGCCCGGCGGCGATGCCCGTCCCGGCCAGCGGCGTCGAGTACCTGCCCCGGCGGTGGTGCGTGCTGAACCCGATATTCAATGTCGCCGACGGCGACGCCGGAGCTCGGCTCGCCGAGAGCGTCGGGTACGCCTGCGCGCGCGCCGACTGCACGGCGCTGGGGTACGGCTGCAGCTGCGGCGACGGCGGCCGCGGCGGCGCGCTGGACGCGCGCGGCAACGCGTCGTACGCGTTCAACGCGTACTACCAGGCGCAGGGGCAGGCAGAGGGGGCGTGCGACTTCCAGGGGCTCGCCGTCGTCGTGGACAGGGACGCGTCGCAGGGCAAGTGCAACTTCAGCGTGCAGGTGGTCGGGTCGTCGGCGGCGGTGGCGCGGACGGCGGTGGCGGTGGTGCTGGCGGCGGCGGCGGCGGCTGTGCTTCTCGTGTTGCTTTGAGCTTACGCCTGGTGTGGTGAATGCGAGGGTGGTTAGATTGTAGGTACGTGACGGCATTGAAATGTTGTACTAAGTACTTTCGATCACGTGAGATGTTTTGCGATCATCGATCTCAGCTGTGAGTGATTAGGCGAAAACTTCCCTCATGGTCACATCCACCCCCTCCTCGTTGTACTCAAAAGTTTCTATGTGTGATTTACAGAGTATGCAACAAGTGGTTATGTTTCAAGTGCTGGGGACGTTTACAGCTTTGGAATTGTTCTTGCTTGAGATAATTTCGCGGAGGAAGCCAACCGATGACATGTTCAGAGATGGGTTGGACATTGCAAGATATGTCAAGATGAACTTTCCTAACAACGTATTACAGATTGTGGATCCTGGTCTACTAGAAGAGCATCATGTTTTTGTTACAGCAAACTCCAGTGGCCATGGAGGAGAAAAAACTGGAGTGTTTGCTTGCTGTTGCTGTGCTAAGTAGTGAACTTTGCTGTGCCAATCCATCACCGAATGAGCGCATGGGCATGTGGGAAGTGGCTGCACGGGATCAAAGAGTCTTATCTTAGTGGAAGCTAAGGTAATACTATAGCCAGTTCGTTGATAATTTGGTATTGTGTTCACTGTAAAATTTGTACTCAGTTGTCTTACAACAAGCTGTAATTTTGCTTCCTACTGCGGAAGAAATCGAGCAACCATATGGTGGACGACGTTGGCTATTGGCTATTGCTATCTCTTCTACTTGAAACTTAATACATTGTTTACCGTGTCAACTGAATATTAATAAGATGGGATGTGATTATGCCTTATGAGGCCTCCTCTCTACTGCTGATTTCTGGTAGCGAAACAGCAAGATAAATCGTAGACAACGGCAGCCTAGACAGGCCTTGTTGACAACCAAGTAGAGAGCTAGCAAACTGAGGCGAGGCTAGACTATGTTTTCTTATTATGACAGCAGACGTCTATATATGTCCGCATAAGTAAAACGAGCTGACGAGGCCATCACTAAATAAGGGAAAAGTGTGTTGTTGTCTACTATCTCATCTGCTGCTCTAATGCAAAGCAACACCAATCAGAGTACCTACTAATTATTACATAGAGTCTAAAATAGACAACACATTGTAGAGTTGTCTCTGTGTGTCAAATAGAAGCAACTGTCCAAATTATTGTACATGCCCATGAAGATGCTCAATTGTTGCTTTTGTTTTGGGCTATAAGGCCAATCTCCGTGGGGTTTTATGGAGAATTTAATGGTATTAAATTTGTTGATGTGGTGGAGGAAAGAGAAGAAAGATTTTTTTATAGCATGTAAGAGGAGTTTTATCCCCATGAAACCTATCTGGCACGATTATCTAGTTTTTAGTCTGGATAATTGTGAAATGAAACTGTGCACTGAGACTAACTTAAGTAAGATGTTGGAAAAAAATAGCTAATATATATGTCTGTATCAATGATTCAACTCTGTTCAGTGTTTATTTCGTTACAACCCACAAACACATAGACATCAATATTAACCATTTTGCTTGTGCAACATGCATTCCATTAGTCCAACTTCATCGAACAGAGCCAGTCTGCTAGACGTCTCCTCCCACGGCTCTCTTTGTTGTGTTGTCCTTTGTAGAGCACTGTCATCCTGCTGTATATGATCCTTGTTTAGAAAAGTTTAGCTAGCTCTCTCAAAGCAATGTATGCATGCATTAAATCCTGGGAAAATACAAGTACAGATGGTAAGTCTTGAACTCAAGCTATAGGTCAAGATGTCCAGGACCCTAGGCCCTAGCCAACCAAGTTATGCCAAGTTCACTCGAATTTTGTTAGTCATATCCTCATTTGGCCATCTACTTCAGTAAAATTTGGTAAAACTGTCCCCAACGTTCAGATCGCCACCACTTGGACTTGGGCCGCATCACTCTTTCAGATACCATGGTCCGCTTGTCAGTGACCGAGTGACACCCTGGTGGACGCTGCCCACAGCGGGCAGAATGGGCCGTCAACTAACCAAAAGTCCAGGCCCACTGCACGTCTCTATCCCGTTTCCAACCGAAGAAAGCCCATTAGTCACCCAACAAACTAGAGACACCCTCCCGGCCCCGGTCCACCAGGCCCATCAAACCGACCCGGGCCGAACCTTCTGGCCTCCTAGGGCTTCCATCCCTTCCCGTCTCCACCGTTCTAGAACACCTCGGCGGCCTCCGCATCTCCCCGCCTCCACTCCCACTCTCCCTCCCATCCCACAGCAGCGGACACTAGGGTTTAAACATCTCCTCGCCGGCCGCCAGATCGCCGCCGCCCCCTTCCGCCCGTACGCCCGCCGGAGATCGAGGATGGTGGGGCTCGGGGCGATGCCGGGGTACGGGATCCAGTCGATGCTCAAGGAGGGCCACCGCCACCTCTCGGGGCTCGAGGAGGCCGTGCTCAAGAACATCGACGCCTGCCGCGAGCTCTCCGCCATCACGCGCACCTCCCTCGGCCCCAACGGTGAGTTGCCGCCTCCCGCGCCTTCCGCTCGTCGCGCGTTCAGCGGGGTTGGGTTGGGATTTTTGGCTTGAGGAGTGATGGGGATCTGGAGCGAGGAGGGCGTGACTCCGTCTGTAGCGTGAGGGCCGCCGGATCGCGCGGTAGGGGGAGTGGTCAAGGCAGCGGGCAACAATCTTTGATGCTTCAGCGTTGAAAATAGTTTGTTTCATTCAGTGCTAGATGTGGCGGGGATGTGCTTGCGCTTGTCCTTGTATGCTCTGCTGAAGAACATTTGGTTAGCTTGAAACAATTGAGGCACGGGAATGCCATTTGAAATTGCAATTAGTTGTATCAAATGTTTGGATCGGGAGCTATTTTTTTGTCCAGGACTACTAGTCTACTGCCGTATCTTTAGATAACACATTTTTTTAAAAAAAATAGTAATCTATGTATCAAATGCTTGGATCAGAAGCAATTATTTTTGTCCAGGACCACTAGTCTATGTCATATCTTTGGATAACTCATTTTTAAAGAACAGTAACCTATGTAGATAACACATACTTCCTTTTAGTAAAAAGATGCTGAGATGTTCTGGTAATTGGTTGGTCGACAGTGCCATTGATGTCGATTTCTGTCTGTAGGGATGAACAAAATGGTTATCAACCACTTGGACAAGCTGTTTGTGACAAACGATGCTGCCACCATTGTGAACGAGCTTGAGGTTCAGCACCCGGCTGCCAAGATCCTTGTATTAGCTGCCAGGGCTCAGCAGGAGGAGATTGGGGATGGAGCCAATCTCACCATATCGTTCGCTGGTGAACTGCTTGAGAAGGCAGAGGAGCTCATCAGGATGGGCCTGCATCCGAGTGAGATCATCATTGGCTACACCAAAGCCATCAACAAGGTAATTTGACGTCCCAATTAATTATGCTTTTGCATTGTTCAAACCTGCAGTCTGATGGCAGCCACTTTATGCATTATATAATATATATTTGGAATTTGGAATGCAGATTATTGAGATCTTGGAGGACCTTGTTGAGAAAGGCTCAGAGAACATGGATGTAAGAAATAAGGAGGAGGTTGTGTTGAGGATGAGATCCGCCGTTGCGAGCAAGCAATTTGGCCAGGAGGATATACTGTGTCCTCTTGTGGCTGATGTAAGCTATTCCATACAGCTTCTGGGAGCTATTTCTTCCACGCACCATCCTGATATCAGCTAATAATGTGTTTGCTGTATCATTTCACTTCAGGCCTGCATGCAAGTTTGCCCAAAAAATCCTGCAAACTTCAATGTTGACAATGTTAGAGTGGCTAAGCTAGTCGGAGGCGGTTTGCATAATTCTACTGTGGTCCGCGGGATGGTTCTAAAAAGTGATGCTGTTGGGAGCATCAAACGGGTAGAGAAGGCAAAGGTAACCTCAAAATGTTACACTTAATTCCACATTGTTGGTCAGTAATCTGTCAATGTTCTATGCTTATATCCATTCTATTAACCTTAAAAAAGATGCCGTGACTGTAGTTACATAGTATTTTTCACATAGAAACAAGTATTTTGTTGTTATGATGCTCAAGCATATCATTGTTTACACATGCCAACTAACCAAGCATCTATTGTTTATATTTGGTTACGGTTGAGTAGATCATCAATGGTCCAGTTCCCTAATTGATGCCATCATGAATCCATTCTTTCTTAGAATGGTAACAGCACAACAAAGTGCGTGAATGTTTTACACTTTGTAGTATTTATTGTAAAGTTACTTGATGACTCTATTGTCTAAAAATTACAATTCGCAAAACATTATTTCTATCATTCAATTTTGCACTGCTGCTAACTGCAGTGAATGAATTTTGTGGACTTGAATTTTAAATGAGATGTACAGCAATATGTTATATTAAGCTGCTAGAAATTTAACATGCACAGGAATCTTAACCATGTATTTTTGGTATGATGTCTCATGTCTGCCACCTTTTCTTTCTAAAGTCTAAGATCATCCTGTATTCAGATTGCAGTATTTGCTGGTGGTGTTGATACCTCTGCAACTGAAACAAAGGGAACTGTGTTGATACATTCTGCTGAGCAGGTATGTTCTTACCATAAGGATTTTTTCCCCACTTTCTGCCATGAACTTGTTCCTAATTTCACAGCAGACTTCTATAGTTCTATTTAGTAGGTTTAGTGCCTTAGACTCTGTTCCAATTGCTTTGCTTGTTCTTAATTTGTGGATTGTCTCATATGCTGAAGTTAATATAGTTCCAACTCTCTGTGTTTGTTATCTTCTCTGAAGCACATGATACTGCTCTGTGGTGCATGGCAAGTTCTGTAATCTGCAAATTGCTTTTGCAGCTAGAAAATTATGCTAAAACTGAGGAAGCTAAGGTGGAGGAGCTTATCAAAGCTGTCGTTGACTCAGGTGCCAAGGTTATTGTTAGTGGAGCAGCAGTTGGTGATATGGCACTACATTTCTGTGAGCGTTACAAGTGAGTTGTTTTCTGATCTGAACAGTTGTGTGCAATATTTTCCTTTGTTGAAGAATCCTTTGTCTCGAAAGTGATTATAAATACTTTGTCCTCTCTTAAACCTTCTATTCAAGTTATCATTCATCAAAAGAATTTCAAAGTTGGGTTCAAGTAGCTGTTAACTGTTGCCGTGCCCTGTCACTTATTGATGTTCTGTTTGCAGACTGATGGTTCTGAAAATCAGCTCTAAGTTTGAACTGAGAAGATTTTGCCGTACTACCGGGGCTGTTGCAATTGTAAGTTGTTTTTAAAATATGCTTGTTGCATTGTTCATTGAAGCATACTTGTTCTGATTTCGCATGTTTTTCCAAAACAGTTGAAACTTAGCCAACCAAATGCGGATGAGTTAGGATATGCAGACTTTGTTTCAGTGGAGGAAATTGGTGGTGCTCGAGTATGTTCTGTCCATCTTTGTGCTTTTGCAGAAGATATAGCTTCATTCTTTCCTCACAACATTTACTTTGTTCTTTAGGTGACTGTTGTCAAGAATGAGGAAGGTGGAAATTCTGTGGCTACTGTTGTCTTGAGGGGCAGTACTGACAGTATACTAGATGATCTTGAAAGAGCTGTTGATGATGGTGTTAATACTTACAAGGTATATCTGTGGTATCTGTAGTAGATTTGATGCCTCATTTTATTGTTTTTGGAACACATGTCTTGATACTTGTTTTCTCGGTTATCTGACTGTTAGTGTTTATACTAGTCAATGTGCAGGGACAGTCGGATAATTCCTGGTGCAGCTGCAACAGAAATAGAACTAGCAAAGAGATTGAAGGAGTTCTCTTTGAAGGAAACAGGGTAAGATACTTTTAACATCGTACTCAATAATTTGTCATGTACAATGTTAGCTGGACTGCTGGAGGACATCTCAAACATGTTGCTAGTTAAAACCAGAATGATCTTAACATTGTCATGCGCAATGTTAGCTGGAGCGTGGAGCCCTTGGGACATCTGAAACATGTTGCTAGTTAAAAGTGAAGGATCTGAACATCACACATTAGCTTTGTAGTTTAATTGACAAGGTTTACTGATGTGTATGTGATTCAGAATGATGTCCATAAATCTTATAAATTTTATTAGTTTTGATCTTTTTTTGTTCGCACAAGATGGTAGATGAAACAAAAATCATTTGACATCTTTTTTTAATCATGTTTAGAGATAGGCCTGATCTATTTGATTGATCAACTGTTTTGTTGCTACAATTGATTTTTGTGGGTTGTTGGATGGTGCCATGAAACTGAATGATTTATTATGTTTTCCTATCGATCTTAATGGTCAACAATTATGTAGGTTGGACCAGTATGCTATTGCAAAATTTGCTGAAAGCTTTGAAATGGTTCCAAGAACCCTATCTGAAAATGCTGGACTTAACGCCATGGAGATAATATCTTCTCTTTATGCTGAGCATGCTGCTGGGAATGCTAAAGTTGGCATTGACCTTGAGGAAGGTACTTGCAAGGATGTTTCTACGTTGAAAATATGGGACCTCTACGTCACAAAGTAAGTCAATGTATACAGATTGGAAGAATACATGTTAGGAATCATGTGGAAAGTGAAGATTTTTTCTTATCATTTTAGTTAGTGTCTGTCTTGGTACAAGTTACTCATTGTCATGTTACTGCCTTTATTTCATAGATGTGGAAAATGCTTGTGCCACAATTGTCCTGTGCATTATGTGTTTCAAATTGGGGGGGATGGATTTGCATTGCACTGTTTCTGTAACAGTTTGAGCTGCTTTCGCTTATCTCTTAGCATGCCTAATTTCGCATCTCTCTCTGCACAGGTTTTTTGCCCTGAAATACTCTGCTGATGCTGTATGCACTGTGCTACGGGTTGACCAAGTAAGACAACCAGTCAAACGTTACATTTCTTTTAGACAGTAAAATTGTATGGTCCATATGCTGATAGCTGGGACTCGTGCAGATCATCATGGCGAAGCCAGCAGGAGGGCCAAGAAGAGATGCCATGCCTGGTGGCGGGGCGGATGAGGATTAGTTTCACACTTACGCTTGCTTGTGTACTATTGTTTTCGTTGTGTCACGCTTGGGAGGTTTCAGAGCAGAGAACATATGTATCTTATCTAGGCTTTGGTTTTGTAGAAGATTTTGGGTGCCTGGGGTTCACGCGTGGGAGGGTAGCATGGTTGAGCTGATATCCCATGAGGAATTTGCGGAGTCCTTTCTTGGTGTATTGTGGGCTGATTATCACACAAACTGAGCTCATGTTCCTCTAGGGTTTGTTCCTTAATTTTATTACCAACTGAGCTCATATGTGTTGATTTAGTGAGCTAAAACACTGAATTTGTCTTGATGCTTATTAGTCTGGTAATGTTGAATACTGCCATTCCTTTGCTCCGATTGTTTGTTCGGTGGTTGGTTATGAACTTATGAACCATTAAAATCCTGGATTAAACGTACATCACGTTAAGGGTGATTTAGCCGTTGGATTGATGACATGATTCAGCTTAGTGCAAAGCCCTAGAACTAACACTTCAAAATTTTCCTTCCCAATTATGAAATCACATGATCAGAGGAAATTATGTGGAATTTGTCTATTACCCACCAACTAGAAAATTATACAATAATGAATTTATGTGTTCTTTCTAAATTGTTTCAAAGGTTTGAGTACTCCGCTTTCATTTTCCAAACTTAGGATAGTCCACTCGTACCATTTTCACTTTTCTAGATAAATTGGTTTTTTATACATTGGCCAAATACGTAATTTCACTTGTTCAAGCAAAAACTATTTCTAAACTTTCAACTCAATACAGATTTATCGTGTTTGAATCTCCTATTAGTACTGTGACAACTAGGAATTTGTTCTTTCATTATCACCATCATCAATCCATTGTAGAGACCATTTACCATTGTTGCCAAGAATTTTTCATTTCACTGCTCTTTGTGTCTGAAAATATAGCTACTTGAGCATTCAAAAATTGTCTCAATGTATATAGCTTAGTTTAAATTATCAAATGTGGTTGAATGCGTAAACGGACCAAGATAACCCTATGGTAATCAATTATCATGTGGTCCTCCGATCAATAAATGGCAACATACACCATTACTTCTTTTAGGGGCTGATTGGTAGGGTGGGCTGGAATTGGCCTATCAGCCAAGGCCAGGCCTGCGCCGGCCACAGGCCTTTGATGGGTAGGGTGGACGAGTGACTTTTGGCCCGGCTTAGCTTGCGATTGGTAGCCTGCACAAGCCCGTGGGCATGTTGGGTAATTTAACATGATTTCCTTGTGAAATGTTCATGAATTGTTCTTATTGTGCACCACTTCCTAATTTGCTTTATATAAACTTTCATTATATGGTTTGGTTTGTCTTGCAGGGTAAGGTAAATATGTGTGACTTTGTGCTTTGGAAGAATGAGCAGTGGCCGGCTAGTTTTCAGACAGTTGTTGCATCCCTTTGGGATGTAATCAGCAACTTCAAGAAGAAGGCCGAGGAAGCACAAGTTGATCTGTTGGCATCAGTTCAGCTAAGTAATGAAGTTATTCAAGAGAAAGAGGCATTGATGGGAGAGAAGATAACCTGGGCAAGGGAGAAGGAGACTCTGATCAAGGAGAAGGAAACAATGGTGAGGGAGCTCACCATGCTTGGTTTGTTTGGTGTGATGGTTGCTGTCTTGGTTGCAGCCAGTCTCAAGTTTCACTGAATAGTTAGCTTGATGGTCCCAGGTGCTACTTTTGCTGATGAATTTGGCTGTAATAGGTGGTAGTTTGGATGGATGGTTGTGAGACAATGTGTGATGCTGCTTGGTGGTTCTTTTGTTGATGAAGTTGGATGTAATAGGGGTAGTAGGATGAATGTTTTGTGAGACAATGTGTGATGGTGCCAGGTGCTACTCATGCCACTAGCTATGAATGAATGTTGATTGGTTGGTGTTTATCATGCTTCAATGCTTTGAGATGAAAAACGTGTCTCTGTGCTTGTCTTTGTTTTATGATGATTGTGAACAACATGGGCATATGCTTCCATACATTAGAGAACGAAATGTTGAAGTTCAACAACAAGCAATGACTCGGTTACATGGAATAGAACTTGGATAACTCAGTTACATGGAATACAACTTGAGACAAATTAAAGTTAGGAGGATGACTATGATGGTCAGTAGACTAGTTGTCATGACAAAGTGCCACGAATTTGCCATCTTGTCTGCTGCGTATTCTGTTGTCCCAGCGAGTGTAGCAGCGTGGTCCAATTTCCCATAAGCTTGTGCTACATGGTCTTCTTCCCCAGGAAAATGTCTCATCCATGCCCTCAAAGCTTCATCTTGAGTCTTGTAACTCTGGTAGCTAGAGTGACTAAACCCTGTAACTTGTAACTGCTATGACTCCCAGTCAGAATAAACACCTGGACGCCTCCCTCGAAACACCACATACCACTTCATGTCTACACAAATGCAAAAACAGTTTCAATTGGCATTCATGCAACTCAGCAAAAATTGTACAAGTCACAACACAAAGACAAGCAACAAATGATTCCCTCAAGATCATCTCAGCATATAGTATATAATTGTTCAAGTGGCAATCACACATGCTATCACTCATTACCCACTAACAGAGGTAGTGCCTACTTTACAATAGGAACTTGATAATGTTCAAGTTAGAAGTCAGTCAAGGAAATGCACCCATAGAGAACTCATCAAGTTAAGTTACAACAACACAGGCCTTGACTGGGTCAAATCATGAGTTCGTTAGATGGGTATCCCAAAAAAGCATCCAAGGTGGTGCTAAACAGATCACTGTAGCAAGTTGTTCTTGCTCAGGTGGGTGGCGATCCACAGGTCCCTGTCATCGACTTCCTTCTCCAGGAATCCCAGCGCTGACCTCTTGTGCTCCATCAAATGGTCCAAGCAGAACATCAGGTGCGGCTTCTAGAAGTTTGCGCAACCCATGACAGCCTTGACGATCCCTGTGCTGCCTCAGAATGGATGCTCTCCTTCACTGCACCAGCAAAACCCCACACAACATCAGTCAGCCCTGCCATGAAGACACCTTCTTCCTCGGTGATCCTCTTCCTCTTGCCCCAGAGCCACCAGAAGCACTAGAACCACCTTCACTCTTCATCTTGCCCCTAGAGCCACCAACAACATCAACTGTGGGATCAACACTCTTGACCGACGCTTCAGCATCCAAGTCATTTGTCTCTGCATTAGCTAGGTCTCCAAGTGGTTCACTTGAGCCCATAGCAAACCTGCCTGTTGCAACTCTTGAACCAAAGATGGCCTGCATCTGAGGGTAGTTCACCAGGGGGACATTCAGCACCTATGTATAAAAAACAACAACATATGATTCAGTTAGAAAGAAACAATCAATGCCAGCCACATGAATCAATAACAAAGAACAAGAAGCAAGTGACAAGGCTCACCTTGATGTGCCCAGCATAGTGGTTAGGGGCTAAAGCTGATCATGAAGTTGTTCTCATCCCACAAAGATCCACTGATGTCCTTGAGCCTGCAAATCTTGACCCATCTGCTTCTCCACTTCCTGAGATGGTTGTATACTTGACTCCTACTTACCTGAATGGCTGCAAACTCAAACAACATTGTTGCCACTTGGTTGAGGTGCACATCTTTGAAACCCTTATCAGTCTTGACCCCCTCTGCCACAAGATCTGTGAACCTCCTCAACACAAAGCCTGACATGGCAGCAATCCAGTAGAGCCTAGGAGCTGGACCATTGCCATGCACTGGTTGTGCACCAACAACCTCTTGAACATCATCCCCCAGCCCTTGAGTCCCAACATTAGCCATTTCCCACTGACACATACCACATAATATATGCAAATGAAGTGACCAATACTAATTCAGTGTAAAAGGACAGAGGCATTATATGTAAAATAACAAAGAAACACACATTCCAAAGGTTCATCATTGCAGCAGTAAATTAGTCTCAGCTTGTTCAACATCAAGAAACAAAGACACAGGACAAACTTAGAGGTACATTGTTCAACAAACTTAAGTACAACACATGGATCAGTCTAGCTAATTTTAAATGGTATAATGCCTCATTCCTCCTCTATTATGCCACATCTGCTCAGCCCAGGCATCCCTCTTGGCTGCCCAAGTGGAATTGTCTATGACAGCATCTTGTGGATGTGCTTCATCAGAAGGATTGACCTCCCAGTTCTCCTCAGGGGGTATGTGCTCATTATGTCCATGCCTAAGTATCCAGTTGTGCAGGATACAACAATCAATGACAAGCTTTACTTGTGTCTTGTATGGATGGAAAGGCTTGTTGTACAAGATCTTAAACCTGTTCTTAAGTGCCCCAAAGCCCTCTCAACAGTCACCCTGAGAGATGAATGCCTTAAGTTGAACAGCTCTCTAGCATTCTGGAAGTTGAACAGCTCTCTAGCATCAACCAGGATAAGTGCATCATGTGCTGACCCCTCCCACCCAGCTAAGACATATGTGAACCTTAGATCAAAGTCAACAGCTGCAAGTACATTCTGTGTGGTGGTGTGCTTCCTGTCCATAAATGCAGCTATGTGCCTCTCAGCAACTTTAGCTAGCACATGTGTCCCATCAATGTCTCCAACACAGTCCTACACAATATCCCATAAACAATGGTTACTAGTGTGTTGTGTGAACCAACTAGTGATACATTGTGCACAAGTGCTATGGACAAACTTTGAAGTAAGGGTTCCATCTCCTGCTGTTTTGGATTTTTGCTAGGACAGATGTGGATGGTGGAAGGATCATTTCTGATCTAAGCTCTCCCACTGCATACATGACTTGTTGGAAGTACCTTGTCAGTGCGTCAACTGACCTCAAGAAGGGCACCTGGATGCACCTAGACCTTTGGTTGTGACCAACTACATGAAACATTGCCACCTGTTCTTCAATGTTGCAGTGTATGCTATCCTTAAGCAAACCCCTACTACGGAATAAGTCACATAGTTGGAAAAAGGGGGCTCTTCTCATTCTCAGGGTGTTGACGCATTGTGTATCATTGGACTGATAGATGAAAGCAAGGTTCCTCTGCCTTTGTTCATCCCTTTCTAGCATAGGTCCATAAGCGACAGTGGGTCTGGCATGTGCAAGTCTCCTATATCTAGAACTCATCTAAGCACAAATGACACCAACAAGTGCGGCACCCCTAATTATCACCTCTCGGTGCCTTGCAAGAATAGCATCTGACTCATCCATGTCTAAAAAGGTACAATTCTACAGTTAGAACAATGTACCAAAAAGATGTCCTGCATCAATGTTTCATAAAAAAAGAAGCTACTGAAGCATGACTGCGACATGTATACATGCGCCACCCAGTGTAACAACTCATCATCAAACAAACTGCTACTGCTCAGAACAGTGGGAACTCATCAACAGAGGCACAAAGATATAAATTTTACTTCAAAATAAACAACCACAGATGATCACTAGCAGATCTGGCCGCATGGAAATAGCATGAAGCCACAACTACTGCGACAAGTTACCACCACGTATCGTCACAACTACACGAAACCAGATCTACAACTACTACGACAACCAATAGATCTGGGCGCAAACAAAGACAAGAACATTCGAAAGAAACTAGATCTACAATATCGATTCACCGAAACCCTAGAACATCGCCAGTGGAGAAGGGAATCGAGAGAGAGACCGATAGGAGGGACCCGTTCCTCCACCATCCTACCTCATCGCAGGAAGAGGAAGACGAGACTACCCTTCTTCAAGCTTGCACCGACGGCGACGGCGGATGGGAGGCGCATGTGAGCGAGGGCGAGCGAGAGGAGAGGGCGAGAGGCTGCACCGGCGGAGGCGGATGAAATGAGCACAGTAAACCCTAGCCGGGCGGTGAGAGCCGCTTTATATATGGTGGCCAGCCGGGTGCACGCCTGCATAAGTTGGGCCCGCCACATTTGGCCCGTGCGGGTGCAATGAAGGCTGCATAAGCCGGGAACGCGGCCATCTCACTTTCTCGCTTATGTAGGCCGTACTAGCCGTTTTGGCCACTCGGGGCCTGGCTAACGGCCTGCTCAGGGAACCAATCACCTCGGGCCTGCACTATGGAAGCCTGGCTAGGGTGTTGTGCACCCTACCAATCAGGCCCTTAGTGTCGAGAGTCAAGACAAACAAGGCAATCGTTATTGTCATGCACGCATAGACATACTTTTTTTTACCGATGTCGTCAGTCAACAGGGAAGCCCCTACCTATTTTTTTTATATTTTCATTTCAAACTCAATCAATTAGCTCTCACAGAGAGTCGAATCTGGTTTTACTAGGTGCTACTTAGGTGTTCTAACCACTAGGCTAGAGGCCCTTTCATATGCATATACGGACTTAATAAAGGAAAATTAGACATTTTATTATTCTCTTTAATCTGTCTAAAAAAACTAAGTGTTTATATATTCTAGGGTGGGGAGAGTAGTGATTCTAATTTAACCCTAACCAAAAACACAATCTTTCAATCAATACTTCATAAATTCTCTTCAAGACATACTTTCTCCGTTTCTAAATATAAGTATCTGAAGCGTTTAAAATTATCCCTAATTGTAAATACCTTTACAATTAAGGATAATTTTAAATGCTCGTTATCCCTAATTATAAGCATTTCTACAATTAGGGATAATTTCAAACGATTCAAATATTAGCTGGGAGGACTTGTCTACTATGCTACTCAAGGAGCAATTATGGCATGCATTAGCCAAATGGCCAACAAATATTTAATCCAAACACATGCAGGGGCATGATAGACTTTTTCTGCTCCTTTCTAATTGTATTAGATTCCTAGACATGTTTAGATTAGGCCAGACTCAGTGAATAGTTTCATGGGTATTATTTTTTATGCCGCATAAACAAATTTACTAATATGACATAATCATTATAAGGACAGAGGATGAGAGTTTTATGGGGTGAAATGGGAGTTTCATCCCCATGATACCCATCAGACACAATTACCCAATTTCTAGTTTTAGTAATGTCGCAATGAAACTTCCCACTCAGACCTTAGGGATAGAGGGACTACGTACCTTTATTTATAAATTCTAATGAATGATTTCAAGCTTGTTTATGCTATTCAAAAGTGATCTAATGTTTACATTTAAAGGTCTCATACACCATAAACATCCTCTTAGCATGGTAGTTCAAGTGGTTTGTGTTCTCGTCCCCATGATTTACATACACAAGTGGCTTAAGTGATTTATTTTCCATAATAAACGTTTTATTATGTATATGTATCAAAAAAAACTTTTCATATTTTATCAAAGGCAGAATAGCTAATTTAGTCCTTTAACCTTGGTCAAAGGCTCGATTTCGTCCTTCATCTTTCAAAAAGGCCAGTTAAGTCCCTCATTTTTTTGCTTTTTGGTTTAATCAAGCCCCTTTGTCTTACGTGGCTTCCATGTAGCCATATAGGAATGCCACATAAGCATGGCCGGAGTTCTGGTTTGAGCTTTGTGTGCGTGTTAGGGTTGGTGGAGCAATGTAGGATCACGTTAAATAGGGCAACAACAACATGTGAAGGTTATGACTATTTTTTTTTCCACCAAATTCACTTTCTGGTTTTATAATTTTTTGCCCAATTTAAGGGTATGAGGAAACAAATATTTGCACAAATTGCTTACTAATCTTATTGATCTACTGAAATTTATATTGGTCTTGATTAATTTTGCAATTCCTCATCATCAAATGCAAGTTAAAAGCCTAGAGTGGAAGCATGAATGGAATCTTAACTGACTTGGCATGCTCACATGGAAGTCACATAGGACAAGGGACTGAATTGACCCAGGAAAAAAGTTGAGGGATTTAATTGACCGTTTTGAAAGATGAGGATGAAACTGAGTTTTGGACGAAAGTTGAAGGACTAATTTGGCTATTGCCTTTATTCAAAATTTTGTATAAATTATCATATTTTTTTGTGGTGGCTTGCTTTATTAATGAAAAGTCTTCAAAAATAAAAAATGCCTTAAATTTGAAAATATTTACACAACTTTTTTGAATTAGACAAGCAGTCAAACTTGTGGTAAGAAAGTCAAACGAATTATAATTTACAACATTTCAAGGGTAGAATGGTCATTCTTCAATTTTAGTAGCACACTATTTGTTTTTCATTTTTTAAAATGAAAGATAGTCCATCTTTGAGGTGAGACAACTCTATCATGCATTTTTTTATCTTCAAGGGTAGATTCGTCATTTTCTAGTTGGAAGGGCACAATCGTCATTTCCTATAGTGGCCAAATTTGTAATTTCCCTAGCCGAATAACAAAGCCCTAGTGCCGATATCCCCCGAAAATTTCCCCTCCCGAAACCTCCACCGCCCCTCGCGCCTTCCTCCGCCTCATCGCCGCTCACCACCGCGGGCCTGCGGCGACGACGGGACGGCGCGCGCCGGGCGCACCGCCGCGACCACCTCCCGACCGACCTCGACGGCCTGCTACCGGTATGGCACGATTTCTCAGCTAAAGCTTTCGAGTTCGTCTGCTACCGGCCTCGTCGTCTTCTTCTCCCGCCCCGGCAAGCATTTCGCGCTCGTGTGGAGAAGCGCTCCAATCGGGCCCTCGGGTTGGGCGAGGGAGGCGCAGGAGCGCGGGGCACGGCCGTGGATCTTCGTGCGGCGGGTAGGATTGCCGTCGGGCGGCGAGCATTTCGGGGCGAGCCGGAGCTCGAGTCGCGCCGTCGCCCCGTTTGCTTGAGGTGCCCGGGGACCCGGCGAGGCGTCCAGCGGCTGTGTTCCATTCGTTAGACAAGCACTGCGCCTCTCGTGTCTGGGGAGTTCGTGATCCTGTAGGAGGGCAGAACAGAGCGGTAGTGAAAGCAGAAGAGGAGGGATTAATTGGGGAGTGAAGGGGAACCAGGAATCAGATAAGCAGCATCAGCCTGTCAGGAATTGGAATATGGATACAGAGAGGAATGGTTAGCTTTTGGTGGTATTAAAAGTATTAGAAATGACAAATGAGGAAACAGCATTTCATGCCTTGATTGTTCATATAAAAATGGAGAATGCTGGGTGCTATATGCCTATATGCTCATTCTGAAGTGAATGGTATTTTACTTTGCTTGAACATATCTGGTTTGGTCTCTACAGTCATCTGATTGTTGCATGATAAGCCAGTGTTTCGGTCACATAAATGAACATGTTTTCTACTTTCTAGCTTATCTGTAGGCCTGTGCTGTATCATTTTTTTTTTACTGCAGAGAGTGCAGTCTTAACACCATTCAGACAGCACACAAACTTGGAGGTATATAAATAAATATATATTGGTGTGGGGGTATATATATAAATAAATAGTCAGTGTTCCAGAAACAGGTCTTCTAGGACACATAGCATGATCAGGCTTCCTACCCGTTGTTGTGTGATTGCCGTTTCGACCTATAGCCAGGCTGATTAGACTTTCAGTCACTATAAGTTGGGTGACCGGATGAGTACTTCTTACAAGTAATAATTAATATTGTTACTCAAATGTTATGCCTCTGCAATTAATAGAGAATACTGTTACTCAGATGTTGTGCCTCATTTTTTTTGGGCCTTTTGGAACATGAACCCCATTCTGTACACTTGTGACAGTGCATTGGCTGGAAAATCATTTATGAATATTACGTCCTTTTGTCATACCTGTGTGTGTCCCATCACCTTACTGAAAATACACTTCCGAAAATTACATAGCTGAAATATATTTAATGTTGTGTGCATGCAGAATTTAAGGTCCAATTTGTCAGGCAGTAGAGGGTACAAATAGTAGCACATGTGAATATTGCATGATTCAATGCCTGTCTATTTCTTGGTACATGTATGTGGATGGATTTGGTCATGAAATCTGTCGTGTGAAAATTTGCAGGTGGCACTGCATACGAATTATTTCTTTTAGAAAAATGGAGCGATGAATCAGAAACGGTTCACAAGGATGACCCAGGGTTTCTGTGGGGGTTCATAGGCAGACGAGGTAACCCCTGTTCGTAATTATTTACTTTCCTCATGCTAACTGAGAGGGGGGGGGGGGTCTATTTCACCGCAAGATATCATGTTACATGCCTACTCGAAATTGGGCCATTTCATCTGGGCTTACGATCGTTCCCTACTTGTCAGCTATGTTAGCTTTTAATTGAAGTCCTATGATCCAAGCAATAAAAGTAGAAGAGGATAATATGTAACAAGGGATTGCAGCGCTCTGTAAATCAAAAATATTTTTGTATTATGGATCCCACAGGGTGATACTGTTAACATGGGTAGCACATAACTGTTTGGAGGAGGGGGGCATACCTAAAATATCAGGGAAGATTGGTTAAATTGAAGTCTCTATGCTATTCATCTTATCTCTGTTAGTTTGTTTCTAGCTATTGAGAATCTGTGTTACTTTCCGTACTTGTTATAATCCTGTACATAGCCTGCATATATGTTAAGAGAGCCCTCTACATAGTGAGTGTATTGTAATTGTCTGTATCAGTTAGTTAATTTTCTCACCTCCTGTTTACTTCCCTTGCTTAGGCCCATCAAACTCCTTCCCAACCCTTTGAATTACAGTTGCAGTGAGAAGCTAGTGTCATCTCTGGTGACTTCTCCATTGTGTCTACTCTCTAGAGTTGGCTGGGATGCCACTTTCTTAACTCTGTTCTATCTCACCATTTTTTTAATTTGACAACTCAGTATCAGGCTAACAAAGATATTCAAGTATTTTTTGCCACTCTACTTCTACTGGAGCGCCTTAAATCATCTGCTGCAAATCTTTTATGGTCACTAAATCATGCATAATGCAAATAATATTAACAGGTATTACCCATTGATACCTGCTACCTCGTGCTTTTATTTGATGACAGCTAGCCGCAGAAGCTACATATACTACTTCCCCAAGAAAGTTGATACACTTAAAGGATAAAAGTTACTGCTCCACTTGAACAGTAAGTGATGCCATACTGATGTAAATTTTCATTTTCTTTTGTCGATTTGGTTCCTGTCCATACTTTACCTATGTGTCTTTATTTTTCTCTGTCTCCTGTTATTCTAATTTTGCCTTCGTAATGACATGCCATTGGATGCGTTCAAAAGCATTTTATAGATATATTGTATACAGTCTCAGTAGGTTTATGTGATCGCTTCTGTTTGTTGACTCGGTGCTATATTAGATGCTGGAATGATTGCACTGATTTTTAAGTCATATACATACTTGTGGATTTGCTACATACTTTATGTTTGGAAAAGAGCTAGATTCAAATACTACCCAAATGTTCAATCACAATTGTGGGTAAGATTATATGAGTTTACTATATGAATTTGATTTGCATATGTAGGAAAAATATTGGTTGGATCGCGAATCACTTAGTATTTTTTCATGTTTGATCTCATTTTGCTTTTCATTGTTTTCAATTTAACTGTTACCATAACAGAACTAGCAATTCAGTCAAGCAAATTTTATTGGAAAGAAGAGGGCGTTTTTGGCATGATTTTGCATGTTCTCCTTGAAATACATAGTTATTCTGTTATTAGTTTGACATTAGTATTTTTCATAGAATTTGAAGATATGTGTGTTTTCAGGTGCTACTAATGCTATTGTTGTGTAAGGTTGTACGGGGTTTCTAAACCTGCTGTTTTTTCTTCTTAATATAATGATGCGCAGTTCTCCTGTGCGTTCGAGAAAAAAAATGCTATTGTTTTAAAGGCATGTTTTCAATTACTAATTGATATATTCTCTTCACGACATCCGCTTTCGGATACTTTCTACTTGAAGAATAACGTATTTTCCAGAGTATACTCTGCAGCTGATATCTGATTCAATTTTGTGCTGCACTTTCAGAGAATATGATTGAGTGCAATAGAGAAGAGGCCGTCAGGGCCAGGGAAATTGCTGTAAAGATGATGGAAAATAAAGAGTTTGCTGCTGCCCAGAAGATTGTACTAAAAGCTCAAAAGCTTCTTCCAGAGCTGGAGAATGTATCTCAGCTGTTAACCATCTGCAATGTGCACTGTGCAGCAGAGTTAAGGGTGAATGGACAGATGGACTTTTATGGAATCCTTCAACTGGAGGAAGGAGCGCATGAAGCCTTGGTAAAAAAGCAGTTCCGCAAGCTTGCATTTTCACTTCATCCTGATAAAAATTGTTTTGAGGGTGCTGAAGCAGCTTTCAAGTTGGTTGCTGAAGCTCATTCTGTACTGTCTGATCCCACAAAGCGATCTGAGTATGACCTGAAAAGGAACAATGTATTTAGAAATGTTCCGAAGCCAGCTAAACAGCAGCCATCAAAGAGGACTGATTCAAATAAGCGGAGCAGGCCTGGACCCGGGGAAACATTTTGGACCATATGCTCACATTGTCAGATTCGATACCAGTACTACATCAATATCCTGAATACCATGGCCCGCTGTATGAGCTGCAAAAGGAATTTTTTTGCTTACAATCTGAATGAAAATCCCATACCCACTTCATCAAGTGTACCCAATGGCTCCCAAGTTCATGCAAACATGTTTCCAAATAAACAGCCTGACACTCGCAGTCAACAAAGTCATCCTGTGAAGCCTTCATGTGCAGGTAGATGCACTGATATGAAGCCAAATGGTTCCCAAGACCCTTCACACATGTTTCCGAATCAACAGCATGGAGTTCCCTGTCAAAATGCTCGTCCAGTGAAGCCTTCTGCAGGTGGAGACACAGGTGCGAAGCTGAGGATGAATGTGGACCAACATGATGAGCGCATGAAAGGGTATAGCAGGCCAGGTCATGATGAGAAGGCTCATCACCCGGCTACATCAACGGGGAAGTTTCAATATTCAACACTGAGTCAAGATAAATCTTCTGTCCCAACTGAAAATGGGAATATGCATGGAAGGTCAATGCCAGATTCTGCTGATCCAAACATTAACAACAGACAGAAACCAGTTAGAGAAGGTGCCTCAGCAAAGCCAGATGCTATGAATGCGTCTTGTTCTGCAAAGCTTTCTTCTGCAGCTGGAAAAACAGATGGAGATCCAAGGATAAATGTTGCAGGCAGAAGATCAACGCCAGATCCTGTTGATCCAAACATCACCGACAGAAGCAACTTGGCTAGAGAAGATGCATCTACAGTGCCTAGTGCTGCAGGATCCTCTGGTACCCGAAGGTCAGGTAGGAGGAAGCAAGATGCTGATGGCAATATTTTCCCGAACATTGATACCAAGAAGAGGCAGAAGATGAATGATTTGCCATCTAATGTTAGACAATCAGATCCACCTCATGTTTCCAGCAATGTTGACATCCAAGAGAAGGCAAGAGCTACTGATACAGGTGATTGGGCAAAACCTACTGATACATGTGATCAGGCAAATCCTACTGATACATGTGATCAGGGAAATATCAATGAATTCGCTCCTGAAACTGATATAAGTGATGATGACAATATCAAAGAAGCTCCTGAAACTGTGAGCGAAAAGAAACCTTCCTATTCCGAGGTGGTCTCCTTTCCTGATACAGAATTCTACAATTTTGAGAAGTTCAGGGATATCAGTCTGTTTGCAGTTGGTCAGATATGGGCCCTTTATGATAATCTTGATGGCATGCCAAGGTATTATGCTCGAATAAAGCAATTTGATGCTTCCAAATTCAAAGTGCATTTGACTTGGCTGGAGTACGATGCAATGGATGAAGCCGAGGAGAATTGGAATGATGAAGAATTGCCTACTGCCTGTGGAAACTTTTGCCTTATGAAAGGAACTGATGTAACAGAAGACAGGTCCATGTTTTCTCACATTGCTGTGTGGACGAAAGGTAAAAAAAGGAATTCATATGTCATATACCCTAATAAGGGTGAGGTGTGGGCTCTTTACAAGGGGTGGAGCATGGAGTGGAGCTCAGATGCAGATAACCATAGATCATATGAATATGAGGTTGTGGAAGTCCTATCAAATATGTCAGTCAATGATGGTGCCACTGTTATCCCACTGGTCAGGATCAAGGGATTTGTCAGTTTATTTGCGACAGCCAAGGATAAATCCTCGTTTGTGATACCATCAAGTGAGCTGCTCAGATTTTCTCATAGCATCCCGTTTTATAGGACAAACGGAGATGAAAAGGTTGGTGTGCCAGGAGGATTTCTGGAACTTGACAATGCATGTCTCCCTGCTGACCTGGATGCAGCATTTTCTTCTGTTACTCTTGACTCTTACATGTCTCTTGGCAAGAAAGAAAGTAGTGCATTTGTTGATATTACCACTGACAATACAAGTCGCAGAATGGATCCTGGAGATGAGCAAATTGCTCAGAAGGAGAATGACTCTGAAGAACATGCTTGCCACCCGATGCCTACAGATAATGATAAAGATATGTCTCCTGAACAAAATACAACGGCAAAGAAAACTGCTACTGATGCCAATCAATCTGGCGACGTCTCTCTGCAAAACGACCTGTCCACCAACATATATACTTATCCTGATTCTGATTTCCACAACTTTGAACAAGATCGCTCCTGTGAGAAGTTTGCACGCGGACAGATATGGGCCTTGTTCTGTGATGTTGATAAATTCCCCAAGTTCTATGGCTGGGTACGAAAAGTCAACCAAGAACCTTTCACGGTGGAGTTGGTCTGGCTCCAGGCTTGCCCTGAGCATGAGCAGGAGAAGCTGTGGTTTGAGCAGGACATACCCATCAGCTGCGGCAAATTCAGAATCAGCAAAAACTGGAAAGCCACGTACGACACATATGACACCTTCTCTCATCGAGTATACGGCATAGAAACAGGCACAAAGTGGGAGATCAAAGTCGTCCCTCAAGCAGGTGAGATCTGGGCCGTTTACATGAACTGGACGCCCAACTGGGTCCCATCCAGCACCGACGCCTGCGATTTCGCGATCTGTGAGGTCGTCCGGCACACTGAGGCCAGCACCAAGCTTGCCTTCCTGGCCCAGGTCAGCGGGTACCGGTCTGTGTTCAGACCCGACAAGGAGAGAGGCGTCCTGGAGGTACCTGCCAGGGAGAATATGAGGTTCTCCCACCAGATCCCCTCCTTCCGCCTGACCGATGAGCGAGTTGGTAAGCTCCGGGGCTTCTATGAGCTCGACCCCGCCTCCGTCCCTGACGCCTTCCTGTACAGGGAGACCTGACCCCTCGACGAGGACTACTAGTACTCACAAGTGTTGAAACAGATTCTAATGAAGTTGAAACGAAGTCGCTCTAGAATTATTTTGTCTTAAACTGGTTCGGTTATCAATTTATTGGGTGTACATATATCTGCCTGTTAGCTGAGCCTTACTGAGATCTTGCGGATGCAGTTATGGGGCGGCCTGGTTATCTGTGGGGTTCGATTTTGTACTAAGGGCAAGCCATTTCTCTGTGCTGGTGCTTGTTAACTAGTCTGGTCTGGGCACCAGTGCCTGAATGGTCGTGTGCCGTGTGCACTCGGAAAGGAACTTTGGTTTGCTAGGTTGCTCACATACTGTGTTCAATGGTTAAATGTTACGTAGTATATTAACTCTTAAGATGCTAGAGTGGAACTTTTATATTAAGGGGTTGGATCCATGGGAAAATTGCATCTATTTTGTCTTTTTTTTAATCATTTGCCTCCAAATACCCCCCATGGTAAAAGGACAAACCGAAAATAAAATGGTAAAAATCTTTTGGGTCAATATTGTGGTAAAATTGGATAAAAAGACAAATTTTACCATGGGAAAGAGGAGATAGGAGAGAGAACAGGGTTTTTGACAAAAGTTTTGTTTTTGGATTCAAACATCTCTAATGATAAAACTTTTGTCCTCATTTTTTTGGTAAAAGTTTTGCTTTCTATGCTCTTGCCAATGGATGGAAACACCCCCTATATAACTCTTAAATGTTAATACTAGTTTGGACGTCGCCAGGGCTGACCTCGAGCCGTCGAGCGCCGGAGAGGATAGCTATCGCGCGCGCTATAAATAATCACTTGTCGCCTGAAGCGAATCGTGTGGGCCGTTGAGGCAATTTGAGCCCATAGGAGCAGCCTAGGAACGGTCGGCCCACAGGAAACTACGCTGCCTATTTTAGTAAAATTCAATTCTCTCGGTTCTTCGGCAATCGCGCCAAAAACTCGAGTTCCTTTTAGATTTCCTTTTTGATCAACGATAACTGTAGCTCTTCCGCCCTGCCCACGCGGGGAGTGCTGCACATCGGTTGTTTCCCCTGGCTGGCCGATTGAATTTTTTTTCTCTTTTGTTTTATTTTCCTTTTTAATTCATTACTTTCCTACTTTGTACCTTTTATTTCTAATAATCTTCCTTCCCATGTATTTATTTTCCCTTTTATTTCTTTTCTATTCATTCCATTCATATTTTTCTCTTTATATTTCTTAGCGCTTTTTTCCTTTTGGTAATTATAAATTTATATTGTTGGTTTTTTATTGGATCTTATCTTATCGAACATTTGTTTGATTGCATTGTTCGTCACATACAACTATTTTGTTCGCATTTAAAAAATTATTAATCTTCTGTGTGTACTAATTATTTATATTATACAGTCATTAGTTAGATATATAACATGTTTATTCACTTTTATATTAACTTGTTCGTGATGTGTGAATATTTGTTCACACATAAAAAATAATATGTTCACGATGTGCATGCATTTGTTCTCCGTATCAAATGATTTGTTCGCGATATGGAGGTATTTTGTTCACTTTGCGTATTAATATGTTCGCAATATTAAATTACATATTCGCTTTGTAGACTAAATTGTTCGCTTATAATGTTTTTTGAAATGAAGTAAATATTTGTTCATCCATAAAAAAATAATATGTTAGCAATGTGCATGCATTTGTTCTCCATATCAAATGCTTTGTTCGCGATATGGAGGTATTTTGTTCACTTTGTGTATTAATATGTTCACAATATTAAATTACATGTTCGTTTTGTAGACTAAATTGTTCGCTTATATATATTTTTGAAACAAAGTAAATATTTTCTCATCCTTAAAAAATAATATGTTCGCGATGTGCATGCATTTGTTCTCCATATCAAATGCTTTGTTCGGGATATGGAGGTATTTTGTTCACTTTGCGTATTAATATGTTCGCAATATTAAATTATATGTTCGCTTTGTAGACTAAATTATTCACTTATAAAAATAACGTGTTCACTATTCTATATAGAATATTTTGTTTGTATATTGCACCATCTGCTTTGTTTTGTAGGTAAATTTATTCTACATGCAAAAAGGTACGGATAAAATTCTTAACATGCGGATGCATATAATTGTTTTTAATTGTATATAAAAAGTCAAACAAAAAATATATATCAACCTTAAGCCACCATGCGCTTTTTTTAGCACAAAGCCACCATGCGCTTGCCCTTGTACGGTTCTACCTGTTTGCGGTGCAATCGCCTGCTTTAGCAAAACAGTTTGGCGGAAGTGGGCTTGATGGGCCAAAACAACATGACTTCATGTTGAATATATTGGGCCGATATTCATGCGCGCAAAACGCGGGCCTTGACAGCGCGAACCTCGGAGCGCTAGCGTGAAGAAACAGTCCGGACCTGGGCCGAAAAGAAATATGCATGAAATCGGCCCAGTTCGCAGGTGGTTCCCTGCGCGGAAATGCTTCGGATGACAAAGGAATTGCTATCACTCGGGTAACGTCTAGGCGCGCCCGTCGAGCGCCCGTAATGCATTGACATTTAGCTGCTTTCCTTTATTTTATTTTTTTTTAAAAAGTGGCCATGTCCTCATAAAATCTCTTTGGTAATCTCAAAGAAAACATATTTAGCTTGTTGGAGCATCTATAATCCATATGCAAGGGTCACTGAAAATTTGTCCGAGCTACTCCCTCCGTCCTACTATATAAGCATTACAACCATTCAAACTCAAAAATAACAGAACTGCTAAAAGACCTCTATACCCCTCATTTTACACTACCCACCAACTCTCCACCCACCCCACCAACCCACAAAGTTTTGTCTTATCTGTAGGAATGCTTATATTTTGGCACAAAATTTGAATTGTAGAAATGCTTATATACCGGGACGGAGGGAGTACAAGTTACGAAGACTCTACATTCCTTATATGCATTTTTGTCTATGTCAATTCCCAGTTTGTACGCTCATCGAAATACCTTCAAATTACTGGATTAGTGTACCATGCTAGAAAGTTTTTTGCTGGATGGGAAATCAGAGTTGTCAAAATAATTTTAACATTGGCTCGAAGGATATAGGCCTCCAACCACTCAAAAGAATATTGGTTCATTCTTCATGATCTAACAATCCCTTTAATGCAACATCTGGTCACGTGGTGATCGGCCACTGCCGATCCACTCCCCTCTCCTGGCGCAGCTCAAGCGATTGGCACGGCGGCAGGCACTGCGACACGCCACCGGCTAGTCGTTTCTCCTGTTCTACCCTGTTATCACACCCTTTTTTCCCCCCCTCGCTTTAGAGATTTCCCTCACATCCTGTTTATAGAGCAACTCTAGCCTCCAAATAGATCTCTACCTAGTTTGAAGGAGTAAACAAAAAATCACTCAAGCAAACCCTCTACTAACTTTGTATTTTGAGAAGGCCTCCAAATTTTCTACTCCACCCCTCATTGTTGGAGCATGTTCTAGGAGCCATTTATCCACTGAGAGCTACTACTAAATTGGAGCATGTTTTGAGATCTTAAAAAATAGAGATATCCACATTAGCATTTTGAGCAAAATGATAGAGGGGTCTAGCTGCTGCTTTTTTAAATGTCTAGTTCTTTTTCTTGAATATGCAGGAGGTCTGCGCATCATTAGATTAAAGAAGGAGAGAGTTTAGTTATATATCGCCATCGAGGTGGTCAAGTTTACGGCGCACAAGTTGCGCTGAAGAGAAACAACCAAAAGCCGGGACGCAGCCACGATGACCTACAGAACTACTCACGAGATAAGCTACCTACCTCCTTGGCGCCCGAAGATCCAAAATTGCGCCTCGTTCCTGATCTTGATGAGAAGACTTCGAGGATCGCACGATTCATCACGGAAGAGCCTAGCATTTCGCTCCTTCCAGATATTCCATGCTGTAAGCGTGAACAGGCAATCAAAGCCTTTCTGCTTCCCGGCCTAGAGAGTTGATCGAAGACGCTTCCACCAACGCAAAATGGAGCAGCCTCCCTGGGGTAATTGCGCAACGTCAAGATGCTGCATGATGGGCATCCAAACTTGCCGCACGAAGGAACAGCCGACGAACATGTGATCACTTGTCTCCGGCTCCTGATTGCAGAGAAGGCAAGCCGCGTACGTGTCCAGCCCGTGCCTCTTGCGCCTATCTGCCGTCCAGTGTCTGCGCCGGAACGCGAGCCACAGGAAGATTTTTTACGCGAAGTGGCGACCAGGCCTTCCAAATGTTCCGTGCCTTCAAATTCCGGTGTACTTGGCGGCGGTACACCGACCTCCCCGACATGAATTCTTTATCTTATTCTTGTTCTCAGTGCTTGAATTAGCACTGTTCGTGTTGACTTCATGTCACTACCAGAAAGGGAAGGGAGTTTAGCACCGGGTATCCCAACCGGTGCAGATCTTTCGAGGCTAAAGGGTTACCCCTTTAGCACCGGGTTTAGCAACCGGTGCTAAAGGGCCTGCCCCCGCAGCGCCTTTAGCAGGGCCTTTAGCACCGGTTGCTGTCTGGAACCGGTGCTAAAGGCCCCGGATTTCTTTTTTTTCGCTTTTTTCAGTAGCCATGCATGAACGTCCATATACGTGTATATACGTATATATTCTAATACGTGTATTCTAATGCGTATATACGTATATTCATATATTAGCTGACATTTCATCAAAATAGAAGACATTTATATTACAAAAGTAGATATTCATGCATGTCAACTCGAGTTATATATATTTAAACTGTATTTTCTACTTAATTATGATTGACGACTTGTTGAACTGTCCGGCACGTCCTCCAGTGGCATGTGGAATTCTCCTCGGGGATCGATGACCTCGTCCCACATCCATCCGACGAGCTGTTCTGCAATTGCGTCGATTCTTTCTATCTCCAGGCTCTCTTCGTGCATCCTCAGCATCTATAATTTACAAATAATTGAAAGATATTACATCCGCAGAATTAATTGGAGACAATAATTGTGCACCTAATAATCATGAAAATGTGTTTATTATTACGTACCATAAAATCATGCCGAGTAATCGTTTTGTTCGTCCAATTCCACATGTAATCGTAAACATAGTATGCACATAAATTATTTCCCTTCCCCTGTTTGCGACACTGTCGAACAAAAGAAATTAAGTAAAATTCAAATAATAGATTAGCCGAGGCCTACATGTACAAAATACTTGCTTACCGGAAAGCCAGTCTTCCATGTGAGTGTTTCATGTTGGATACCGTGGTGGTCTTTACGAAATTGAACCCACGCCCTGCGAACAAAAAAATTGAGTTAAGTCATTGCGAGTGTAACAGATGAATTAATTAAAATATACTACGTCACCTTGTCATCATGTCCATGATGTTCCGCAAAAGTTCTATTGGAGTCTTCAACGAATCAAAGACGTTGACGATACCCCGGTCAGGACACACTATGAGTAGGACCCAGTGGAATCTATATACACGTATACATTATAAGTAGAAATGAAATATTGCATAGACACTATAATTAAGTAGAAGCGTGTATATATACTCAGTCGATGTTGAACGGTATTAGTTTCGCAATAATTTTGTTTCTTAAGATACGTGCATAGGTTTTCATATGTTTCCTCTGGATTCACCACTATCATATCTTCACTTATCCTTCCGGGGTCCACGAAACCAACGTCATATATTGCTTCTCTCCGACATTTTTGAATCAACATTCTGCATATGTTAAGCAATAAATAAAGGTCGCGTCAGCATAGATTACAATTGTTTTCAAAGTGTGAATTATAAACGAGAACAAAGTACTTACAGTGTCCAACACGTGATCAAAGCCACGTCCATGGCGTCGCGGTGGTACAGCTCATATACATCCTTAAAGTGCACCCAGACCATTTCATCGCCATTGAAGAAATCATGTTCCTTGGCTTGAACAGCGAACATGCGACTTTTCGTTCTGGATTGAGCCAGATACCAATTATGGAATCGGCGCATCTTCGCCTGTAGGTTGCCCTCCATTTCAGGAGGGACGAAAGGCTCGCCAAGCCTAAATGGCCACCAAAATGATGTGGGCTTGGGGATTTCTTCGTCCCCCATGAGTTGCTCTCTTGTAAGTCCTGTCTCGGCCATTTGTCGTTGGATATTCAGCTCGTGCTGAGATAGCAATGGAGGCAAGGACTGCTGAGGTTGCTTGCCGAGCTGAGGAACAGGTTTGGACCGGGCCGCCTCCCTCTCTGTTGCCTTCCGCTTCCCGCGAGATTTCAATAATGAGCGGTCAAAGTCTGTTATTAGTGTCTTCTGTTGACCCTTGCTCAAATTACCGAGGAATGACTCGATGACCTTGGGGTCAAGCTTCGGCTTCGGCTCTGGTTTTTTTTCATCGCGGCAAATTGCCTCCTTGCGTCTTCTTTCAACCAGGCTACGGCTTCTTCTGGAGTCAGGTCCTTGTCTTTGTTCTCATCTGGTGCTGCAGCTAGCCTTCTTCCCTTTGCCGCCTTTCTGCACAATCTTCCCTGGTGGAGTGGGGGCGGAGGCTTTAGTGTGGCGAGACCTCCGCGGTGGAGGAGACGGAGACCTCTACGGTGGAGGAAACGGAGTCCGAGGCTTCCGCCGCTTAGGAGACGGAGACGGAGAAGGAGACGTATTATTTCCATCATGACCTCCCGGAGAATCGTCATCATCCGGTGGAGACGGGGGAGGTGACGGAGGCTTCTTGGTAGCCGCAGGTGTACCGGGTATGACGACGTCTGCCTTGCTCCATAGAATGATGCAGTGAGAACACTGACCGAGTTTTGTTTCTCCGTCATCTCCGGGGATGTCAAGTTCCAAGTCATCCCACTTGTCAACGACTTGCTCCACCTCAACCGGTACGTAACCATGTGGAATGTCACTGCAATGCAATTTTTTCCCTTCTTCCACTCGTTTGGTCATACCGTATGTGACCTGATAATTTAGTCACAAAGAAATTAGTTAGTACATGAATGGTACTGTTGACACCAAAAATTGGCACCAGGAAGAGGCTGACATGTGGGCCGGATTCGTTGAAAAGATATCATTCGGCAAAGAAGTTTTTCCCCAGAGCATTCGGTAAAGACGTTCTGCGGTCGGGAACGCATTGTCATTCGGCAAGAAAATATTCCGCAGGATGAATTCGGGAGTGCGTGATGACGTGGATCAAGTGTAAGGAAAAGGCTGGTTTAACTTCGAATGCAAGACGGATACGGTGCCCCGACGTTTATCTTTTTAGGAAATAAGTAACGTAATCGTAATTAACTAGGAGTCGTGTCGAAACCTGGGTATAAATATAAACCCATGGTAGTTGTAAGACAATGAATCAATCAATCACACAACAAACCGGCCCCGTGCCAACTTCGAGTCCTTTAGTCGAGTCGTCGAGTTCTTCGAGAGGAATCATCGATCCGACGACCTCCGTAAGTACCGGCAACCCTGCGCCATGCCTAGTATCATGCGGTGGATTTAGGCTTTGGTTCAGGAAGGTTCCATTGTTAGATCATGAGCCATGCGGTGGGCTAAGTTTTAGCGTGGAACAAGTTATCGGTTCTATTGGATTTTGGCAAGATCTGATAGATCCATTAAGTTACCATGTGTTGCTCTGGATTTTACCTTTATGTTTAATTCATTACAACACTCTTTTGCCCAGTCTAGGTTGATTAGATTCGGTTCTAGCTCATAATGCACTGCGTTTCCATAGCCGAATTCGAAGTCAATCTAGATTGCCACGTGTTGCGGGTCCAAGCTCGTTGGTCTTGTGTAGATCTTGACAGAACCGGGTATCATGCGGTGGATGCAGGTTTTTGGGTCGTCTTAGAGCTAATCATCCGGTGGATTAGAATTCGATTCGATCTGATAGACCTATCATCATCAACGAAGCATGTTCCTTCTTCATGGAACCCGATTCGGCTATATAGCTGTATTCGGCAGCATCGCCACGAGTGATAAAGAATGCTTTTAGCCTTCCACGTTTAGAGTATATCATGCGGTGGATTGATCTATTCTTGGTTGGTGGTGTGATTCCAGGCAAGTCGTATCATGCGGTGGATTAACTTGCTTGTTTCATGCTCGACGGGTTGAAAAGTACCTAGACATGCGGTAGACTAGTGCTTTTAGCCTATGCATTCTTGTTTATTATGAAATTATGGTCATGTTTTCGCCCTTTTATTTATTCATCATGCTCTGTTCCTCGTTAATCGGTTATGAATATGAGTTACAATGTTTATTCAGTCAAATACCGATCTTTCGTCATGCTTACGTCACGCATTCGGCAGTGCGCTTCCTGCGTGCTTTGCCGATTGCCGAATGATGCTTTAACTGCTGACAGATAGCTTCTCTGTAGCTATATGTCGTTCGAAACTGGCTCCGTAGCCACAAATATGGAACTGACTGGTATCACCCGGTACGTTCCAGGTGTTATTTGAACATCTTTGCTCCCTTTGTCAGTTTCAGGAAAATTGACTGGCACGCTTTCGGATTCAAACGCTCGGGCCACATGTAAAGCTAGCTAATTCGGCTTGCTGTGTGCTTGGCGTGAAGTGCGGATTTTACGTCAACACACTTTTTGGCACGCCCGGTGGGACAACAAGCTTCGAAGATGCCTGAATTAAAAGACATTCTGGATGTCACTTTTGAAGAATTGTCTGATGAACATCAACAAATGGTGAAGACTGCTGCAGATCAGTTCATCAAGAAATGCTTGCTGTCTTTTGCTAAGAACAGGAGTGGTGCACCGTTTCTCAAGTCAGATCTGCCAAGAGTTCTTTTGCCGGGACAATCTGATCTTACTGAAGATGAAGAAAGGGAGAAGTTCTCTAGCTTGTTGTACAAGGCTTTAGGAGAAACAATGACCAATCATAATGCTGCATTCCTGAACAGTTTTCGGCTCATACTGGTCAACATCTTTGGTCAACACGTGGATAAACCTTTTGAGCAAGCGCATGGACAACTTGGTGGACCAACATATTTCAATATTCAAGCATCGGTCCCAAAACGTCATGGTAAAGGTATTGAAGAAACTGAAGTTTCTGGAACCAAAGACGCGAGTGGATAGCCGATTCAACAAGAGCTTCAGCATGCATTGCCGAAACCTCGTACATATGGTGATATGGCATTTGGCACCACGGGAATTCCACCTGCTTCTGCTTACAAGATATCCCCTCTGAACAACAGGCTACAAAGGGATGTGTATGGAAACGGATATTCAGAGTTCATGGATTACCATACTATTGATGCTCTCCCGAATCCCGGGTATGTTGGTACTACAGGGATGCCTGCTGGAAGACCAGGGAATCAAGATACCAATATTGACCTCATGGTGCAAAAGATGACCGATGTATTGCAAAATCAATTCGGTCTGAAGCCTAAAAATCAGGGGTACATGTACTCGTCTCCTTTCCCAGAATGGTACCAAAGGGTATCATTGACGAATAGAGTCAAGGTGCCTACAGAGTTTACTAAGTTCTCAGGACAAGACGATACTAGCACTGTGGAACATATAGCTCGATATCTGATGCAGCTTGGAGAAGCTTCAGCAGATGAGGCTTTCAGAATCAGATACTTTCCTTTGTCACTGACGGGTCCAGCTTTTACATGGTTTGCTTCTTTGCCTGCTCAGTCAATTTGTACCTGGAAAGACCTGGAGCAGAAATTCCATGCTCATTACTACATTGGCAGTACCGAGAAAAAGTTGGTTGATTTGACCAACTTAAGGCAGAGAAATAATGAGACACCTACGGAGTTCCTCAGGAGGTTTAGGGAAACAAAGAGCATGTGCTTTTCTCTGAACATACCTGATGACCAGCTAGCTGGTATGGCTGTAGCTGGCATGCTGCCTGCCATTCGGGAAAAGCTATTTGGAATGGAGTTCGATGATCTGGGCCAGTTGTCACACAGATTGGCCTTAATGAGTAACCAGGCATATGGTTTCAAGAAAGATGCCAGATTTGCTAAACACAATGATGTAGCTGATATCTATAACCAATTCCTTGAAAGAGCAGATCAAGGAGATGAGTATGAAGATAGTGAGGAGATAGCTGCAGCAGAGATAGTGTGGGGCAAAGAACCAGTCATGGTGAATCAGAGGTGGATTAAACAGAATAAGGGCACCTATGATTTTGATGTAACTAAGGCAGATAAATTGTTTGACTATCTTGTAAAAGAAGGCCGGATCAAGCTACCAGAGGGGCATTCTATGCTTCGGCCTGATGGAGTGAAAGATAAAAGGTACTGTGGATTCCATGATAGAAATTCTCATTCCATCAATGAATGCAGGGTTTTTAGAGTGAGGATTCAGAAAGCTATCCAAGAAGGGCATCTGAAATTCGACAATAAGATGAAGTTGGACAATAACCCGTTTCCTCAGAACATGATTGGGTTCTCAATCAATATGGTGAATGTTGCCGAATCTGGAGAAAAGGGAAAGATGGGAGTCCTGACGTCGAAGGAAGCGAAGCAGAATGGCTCAGTCGATCCTAATCGGCAAATCACGATCGAACAGATTCGCAAGGAAAAGCCTCGCCTCCCGAATAGCCGATTTGAAATTGGGAAATCTTCTAAATCCAGAGTCACATCGCGCATTCTCCTCAATAAGTGGCAGCGTCAGCAAGAAAAAGAGCACTACCAGAGACGTGAGTACGAGGAGGAGAAGAGGAGGTGCGAAGAAAGAAGGTATGAGGAAGAACAAGAGGAATATGTCCGAGAACAAGAACGTGCACATTGGGATTGTGTCTTCTTCAGACACTGTTGGAACGAGGGTTTAAAGCTGCCTACATGGAATAACTGTCCTGAATGCAATAGTGGATATGTCGAACATAGGCAAAATGTTGCCAGTCGCCGATCCGTCCACGAAAGAATTGGAAGGATACATCCTAGTGATGATCGGCGTTTAAAAATATATGATCAACCAAGGAAAAGACGTGCTGATCATAGATGGATTGATCATGAAGAAGAAGATCGTGAGTATGTCTGGCAGAAAGGACAGTGGTGTCCACCTGGTTTAAGAAAGAGCCAGAAGAGAAGAGTCCAACGCCTGAGGAATCAAGAGTTGAAGCGAGCAGGAACCAGGATGAGATCGATATGGCGTCCAAAAGACAAACCTGACGAATCGGGTCATTCGGCTCCTACATGCATGGTATGTTTCTTGCCGAATGAATTCATGGCTCCAGCTAATCAAATTGTACAGGAAGAGATATTGTCAGAAGTGGATGAAGCCGAGCAATGTGGGTTAATGGCACAATTGGTATTGAATAAGCAAGCTATTTTCGAGAAGCCAGTCCAGAATCGGCACATGAAACCACTGTACTTAAGAGGATATGTCAACGGAAAACCACTAACGAAGATGTTTGTTGATGGTGGAGCTGCTGTTAATGTGATGCCATACAATACATTCAGGAAACTTGGTATGAGCCCTGGAGATTTAACGCCAACAAGCATAGTTTTGAATGATTTTGCTGGAAATCCGTCGGACACCAAAGGATGTGTACATGTAGATCTGACGATTGGATCTAAGACTCTGCTTACAACCTTCTTTGTTATTGAAGGCAAAGGGGCATACAGCTTGCTACTTGGAAGGGATTGGATCCATGCGAATTGCTGTATTCCATCTACTATGCATCAGCAGCTTATTCAGTGGATAGATGATGAAGTGGAAATTGTCCCAGCAGATGATTCAATTAGTGTGGCTAATGTGGAACCAGCCTTCTGGGAATATCAAGGCATAGATTGTTTCTCAGGTAAGGACTGGGGAGAAGGTCCTGTTGAGCCAGTCAGCAGTGATCAACAGCCGATCGAAGCAGTCGGCTCTTTTAGTAATTTTTAATGGATAATCCAATCGATGGGACTGACGGGAAGCTAGGACGTGGATTTGTGTCGGCTGATAAATTAGAAGAAGTAGACATTGGAGATGGTGACAAACCAAGGCCGATATTCATCAGTGCTAGCTTGGATTCAGTTTTCAGAGAAAAGTTGATTGAGTTGTTAAAAGAATACAAAGATTGCTTTGCTTGGGATTATTCGGAGATGCCTGGTTTAGATCGTTCCATTGTTGAGCATCGATTGCCGATCAAGCCTGGTTATAAACCTTACAAGCAACCACCCCGGAAAATCTACAAAGATGAAGTGTTGACCGATGTAAAGAAAGAAGTGGAAAGATTAATAGCAGCAAATTTTATTCGGCCATGCAGATATGCAGAGTGGATCTCTAATATTGTTCCTGTGTACAAGAAAAATGGGAAGATGAGAGTTTGCATAGACTTTAGAGATCTAAACAGAGCTACACCCATGGATGGATATCCAATGCCTATTGCTGACTCGTTGGTTGATGCTGCTGCTGGATATAAAGTGATTAGTTTCATGGATGGTAATGCAGGGTACAATCAAATTTTTATGGCATTGGAAGATATAGCGAAAACAGCTTTCAGATGTCTAGGACATATAGGGTTGTTTGAATGGGTTGTCATGACGTTTGGTTTGAAGAATGCTGGTGCAACTTATCAGAGAGCCATGAATTATATTTTTCATGAGTTGATCGGCAAGATTGTGGAGATATATATTGATGATGTTGTGATTAAGTCATTGGATCATGAAGCACATTTGGCCGACATAAGGAAAACTCTAGAGTGCACTAGGAAACATGGGCTCAAGATGAACCCGAATAAATGTGCTTTTGGAGTTTCGGCAGGAGAATTTCTGGGATTTCTGGTGCATGAAGGAGGAATAGGAGTTGGCAAGAAAAGTATGAAAACCATTGATGAAGTTGTTCCTCCAACTAATCTTAAGGAATTACAGTCATTACTTGGCAAGATCAATTTCGTAAGAAGATTCATATCAAACTTATCACAAAAGGTGTTGCCTTTCTCTTTACTGCTAAAAGTCAAGAAGGATCAGAAATTTGTATGGGGTGACGAACAACAAAAGGCTTTTGATGAGATCAAGGAATACATGAAAGAACCACCAGTATTGGTACCTCCACAGCTAAACAAGCCTTTTAAGTTGTACGTGGCGGCCGATACCCAAACTATTGGATCGGCCCTCATACAAGAATTTGAGGGAAAGGAAAGGGTAGTTGCATACCTTAGCCGGAAATTGCTTGATCCCGAAACGAGGTATTCGGCTACCGAGAAACTTTGTTTATGTGTTTACTATTCCTGTACAAAATTTCGGCACTACTTGCTACATGCCGAATGCATTGTGTATTCAAAATTTGATGTGATAAAGCACATGTTGTCTATGCCAATTTTGAACGGAAGGATTGGCAAATGGATTTTAGCTTTGTCTGAATTTGAGTTAAAGTTTGAATCGGCAAAAGCTGTTAAAGGACAGATTATTGCTGACTTCATTACTGAACATCGCGATTCATCAGCTAATTTGCTTGAAATTACTCCTTGGGTATTATTCTTCGATGGATCTTCATGTGACAAAGGTGGTGGAGTAGGTATTTTGTTAATTTCGCCAAAAGGAGAGATATTTGAATTTGCTATTCCTATTCAACCTACTGTCACTAATAATCAAGCCGAGTATGAAGCGTTGCTCAGAGGACTTCAATACTTGAGAGAAGCAAAGGCCATTGCAGTTGAAATCTTTGGAGATTCAGAATTAGTCATAAGGCAACTAAATGGCGAATATGAGTGTAGAAACGATATCTTGAGGAATTATTATGAGGAATGCAAGCAAATCTTAAAGGAGTTTCAGTCAGTAATTCTGCGGCATATTCCTAGGAGAGACAATGGAGAGGCGAACAGATTAGCTCAAAGTGCTTCAGGTTATAGAGAGCTTCAAGAAGTTTTTGCTAATGATGTATATGCTTTCGGGAGTAATCTAGCGGAAGATGATTGGAGAAAAGAAATTGTTGATTATCTGGAGAATCCATCCCGAAAAGTTTCTAGAAAGCGCAGGTATAAAGCTTTAAAGTTTGTTCTTCTTGATGATAATTTATATTATAAATCCTTGGATGGGGTGCTGTTGCATTGCTTAAATCAAGAAGAAGCAAAAAGGCTGATAAGTGAAGTGCATGATGGGCTGTGCGGAGCACATCAATCGGCTTACCGAATGAAATGGGTTATTAGGAGAACTAGGTACTATTGGCCCACAATGCTAGAAGACTGCTTTGAATATTACAAAGGATGCCAAGATTGCCAGAGATTTGGAAACATTCAAAGAGTTCCAGCATCGGTCCTGAATCCTATTATCAAGCCATGGCCATTCAGAGGATGGGGAATAGATTTGATTGGCCAAATAAATCCTCCATCTAGCAAGGGGCATAAGTTTGTGCTTTTAGCAACCGATTATTTTACTAAGTGGGTTGAGGCGATTCCATTAAAGAAGGTGACATCAGAGAATATGGTTGAATTTGTTAAAGAGCATATCATTTACAGATTTGGAATTCCTCAAACAATCACCACAGATCAAGGAACTCAGTTTACATCTTCAGAGTTTAGAAATTTTGCTGAAAGTATGGGCATCAAATTGTCGAATTCTTCTCCTTATTATGCCCAAGCTAATGGTCAGGCAGAGGCTTCTAACAAGATTATGATTAAAATTATACAGAAGAAGATTGATCAGAAGCCAAGAAAGTGGCATTCGGTACTCAATGAGGCTTTATGGGCTTACCGAATGGCTCCACATGGGGCTACACAGACGTCTCCTTATGAATTGGTATATGGGCATCATGCTATCTTGCCATGGGAGATGCGGTCAGACTCAAGGAGGATAAAGTTGCAAAAAGATTTAAGTTCTAAAGATTATAATGATTTAATGATGGATGAATTAGAAGATTTGCATATGATTCGTCTCAGGGCCTTGGAAAATGTTGAGAAAAATAAAATGCGAGTTGCTAAATATTACAACAAGAAGGTGAAGGTCAAGCAATTTGCAGAAGGAGATTTGGTTTGGAAAGCAATATTGCCGATTGGAACTAAATACAGTGCATTCGGTAAGTGGTCTCCGAACTGGGAAGGTCCTTTCAGAGTGGTCAGATGCGTGCCTGGGAATGCATATATCCTGAAAACTTTACTAGGAGAGGAGTTTACTGCTGCTATCAATGGGAGATACTTGAAGAAAGATTATCCTAGTGTTGAGATTGATCGCTGATTGAAATATTCAATGTCAGAATGACTGAAACAGCCGGCATTCGGGAAGGAGCCGTCTTCAGAACAAAAAATGTTGACAGAAGAAGAAATGGCCAATACCAGAGCGTATTGCCCTTAGTGCAAATATATTACAAAAAATGAGTTTGACAGAGTCATCACATAAGGATTGCAAAAGATAAGTTTTATTGCCGAAATTCCATAATCCCTAGTACAAACTAATGGAACAACCTGTTCAGAACAGACTGGGGATGAATGGAATCGGCAATGGCGACGCCATGAGCATCAAGGCGATCTATGGAGGCCTCAATATCATCGATCTCCTCCGGATTGCCATTAGCAAAGCCGGGCGGTAGCCTGGAATAGTCAGTGCCAGTGTGCGTCGACATGGCGACTAGGCCTGCGGCAGTGCCTAGACGGACGCCGTGTAAGGCCACCTCATCGATACGGTCTGCCACTGCACCAAGGCGAGCTTCTGGCGTGTCCCCAGGAGCATTCACCTTGTTTGCCAAAGACTCAACCAATGTCTTCAGCTGATCGAGTTCGGCGTCGCGATCTGTAGGATTACGAAGCAACGGCGGGTTAGTCCAAGGTCAGATTGAAGTTAAGCGAACCGCAGAAATTACCGTCGATGGTCTCGAGCAGCTGCTTGCGCTGGTGTTGCCACTCTAGATCTGCGATCCCGGCTTGTTTGGAGATGACCTCCAGCTCATGCCGAGTGTCGTCACGTTCCTGCTTGAATCGGCGGGCATCGCTATCTGAGTAGCGCAGATCCCAGTTGGGCCTGGGGGATCGGTTAGATGACTCCGAAGAATCACCCGCTGCAGCCGGAGCCGCAGTCGAGGCAGTAACGGGGTTCCATTGGATGAGCCTGAAAACACAAAGAAAGTTGAGAATAAGGCAAAATCTGGAGGAAAAGATAAGGAGAGACAGACAGTCATCACCTCCGACGAGCACTGGCGCGGCTCCCTTCAGCTTCGTCGACGCCCGGGCGTCTTCCGCTGTTGTTGGTCATTGGGGTTTTCTGGAGATTACTGTGCTCGAAGAAGAGGGGGCTCAGGCTAGCAGAAAGCTTGGAAGACGGAGGATTTGATAAAAGATTAGGAGCGCTCAAGGTTCTTATTTATGGAACTAACGAAGAGATCGTGGCCGAAGATTGTGGTGCATATCCCAAGGAGTACGGAAGGTGGAAAGGATTTTCCAACCGATCGATTTCCATGTCGTTTGGGATTCTTACCGAGTCGTATTCAGTTTTGACTGAATGAGATTCGGCTATGTCGTGTTTGAAGCGTTTTCGGGTCTGACACTGTTATAGCCAGCTTTGCCGAATGAGTTATCCACAATGGAGAAAAACAGAGTTAAGAAATGACAAAGTTGCAGGATTGATGAAGCATTCGGCTATCGACTGTTTGTTACAATTACAAGCCCAAGTACTTTGAGATTACATTTTTAGCATCTGATATCATATTGCTAATGCTCTCTAATAAGTTTTTGTCAGCTTCTTGGGTTCTAGCCAGAGCAGCAAGCTTTGCCTTGAGTTGTTTTTCTTCGTTCAGAGCTGCTGAAGCTTCCTTTCGCATCTTCTCTGTTAATTTGGGAAGCTCAACTATCTTCTTCTCATCAGCTTCAATTTCGGCCGATAGATCTCTCAATTCGGCTTCAAGTGCAGCTTTTCTGACCTTCTTCTTTTCAAGTTCAGATTCCAATTTGGTCAGTAATTCTTTGCTGTTCTGAGCTTGAGTATGCAGGTCTTTCACAGATTGTTTGGCTGTGGATCTCCTCTGTTCCAGAGCTGGTTGAGAAGATTGTTTTTTTAGAGCCTGCTTTACTGCGGCGTATTGTTGATCCAAATGAGAAACTGGTTCCAAAGAAGTTTTGATATCATCAGGGAGTTCTTGGTCAATGGATTCCAGTACATCCCTTAAGAGATCAGCATCTTTGACTTGATCTTGAATACTCTGGTGCAGCAAAGCAAGGATATCTTTCAGCTTTGTTTGATTTTCTTCTGACAGAGTTTGGCCAGAAGATGTTTCTTCCCCTTGTTCGGCAACCAAGTCGTCCACAGCAAAAGAATAGCTGGATGATGAAATGGATTTCTCCTGAAAGAAAGTCTTGCCGAATTAGTAATAATCCGCTGAGTAAAAGGGTAGAGAAAGTTGAATGATTTTGTTTACCTCGTTCCTGACTTCCTGAATGGGGGAAGGAAGCCTCTCAGGCTCAATGGAAAGATTCTGTGTATCTTGCTGAGGAGAAGCTGGAAGATTTCTTGGTGAAGATAATGCTTCTGATTGAGGAATAAGTTGCAAAGCTGAAGATGAATCGGGATGAGAAGAAGAGCTCTCCAAGATTGGATCCATTGAAGATTGTTCTGCAGTTAACAAAGAATGAGTGCCGATGAAAAAGAAGTTAAGAGGATAAAGTGGTAGAATTTTACCAGTCAATGAAGCATCGGCAAGATCTGTACTGATTGCTAGTTGCTGTTCTCTGACCTGAAATCAAGAAGAGATAAAGTTGAGCAAAATACTAATGGCATTATGGTCAAAGGAAGAAGGCTCTGACCTTGATAACTTTTTTGCTGCTTGTTCTTTTCTTCTTTACAACTAAGGGAGTAGTTAAAGAAAGGGTTTTCCTCTTGACAGATGATGGTCTAGTAAGTATTGGATCTAGAGAAGCCTGTCTAGCCATCAGTTGAGCCAAGGTAGGAGATTGGTGCCCCAAAGCAGATATTGGACCTGCAGCTTTGTACAAAATCGCCCTGGCAAGAGGGGCAGGTGTTATATCCTGCAAGATGACAGAATAAGAATCAATTGAGGTTAATATTATTGAGACAGATGAAGGGATAAGCGTATTACCTCTGAAGTTGGCTGATAATCAGGCATTAACTCGAAGCAGAAGGGATGGATTGACATGTTGAAGATATGATCATGGAATTCTTGCCACCAGAGAGTGAAGGAAGGATGGGCAGATGTTATTGGCACAAAAGGATCAGGTGCATAGATAGTTCCGCAGCATTTATAAGTAAAAATCCTTCTTGTCTCTGTGGAATCCTTGACAATCTCCCTAGGCTTGAGAAATTCGTGAAGAAATAGCCTAGGGGGCACTTGGCCACATCCCAACTGTCTATCCATCATATTTGGCTGATAGTATTCGTAAGTGCTTTGAACCAGCCTTTCTCCACAGAATTCGGCTGGCAGGATGCAGGGCTGGATGAAGGCATTGAAGATCGCTATAGATTGTACATCAGTGCATCCAGTTTCAAAGCTGAATTCGCAAGGGAGAGTGAGGTTGTCGTTGTCCAGATATGGGAACCAAAGAGGATGATCAAAGCCTTTGAAGAAGAGCTCAAACAGTTCACCGATGTTCTTATTGATAGATACAGTGGAGGCAGCTTCTCCATAGGTTTGACAACCTTTGGTTCTCCGGGTTTCTCCTTCTTTGTAATTGATTGAAGGAAAATCTCGGCTGTTGAGATCAATAGCGACGATTTGATGCATGTACAACTGCAGCCACATTTGGACAAACCACCAAGGACCATTGACACAGGGGATTTTCTTGCTGGTATACATCAGGTGGGTGGTTTGATTGAGCATATGGTAGACACTTCCCAGGAGGTATTTCCCAAGTGGAATGAGTTTTCCGGCAGCCAGCTCTTCAGCCATCACTATATGATTCAGGGTTGGCTCATTGGCTTTGCCACAGAAGACTGATCTGCATAGCCACATGTTCAGGAAGGCTCTATATTCAACATCGGTCAGAGGGCCATCAGACATATGGTTTTGGATGTATCTCTTGTATCCAACCCCTGTTTTTACTCCTGTCTGCTTGGAGGAACCTTTGTGGTCATATGGATATACAGTTACTGTAACGTTCAGGCCGGTCATCATGTAGACATCGGCCAAAGTGGGAGACATTGGGCCATGACCGAAGAGAAAAGCATTTGCGCCATTGGACCAAAAATGACAAGCTGCAATCAGGAGGTTCTCGTTCTTTGGTGTTTCGGCTAGTGACAGCTCCAGGCAATGAGAAATACGCAGATGATCCCAGTTCTGTGTTTGGGGGCTTTTGTCATCAGATATCCTTTTGTACCAATTTCTCCAGCCAGCAATTGGGGGCAAAGGCCAGTTCTTGAAGGCGTCTTGCCACTCATGAGATTTTGTCAATGAAATCTTGAAAGGAACCCTCTGAGATTCAGCTGCGATGAGTTCGGAAGGATCTGAATTCCCTACAGGGCCGAGGAAGTAGGATGGAGCTTTTTCCTCAACAGGGATAAGGATTTCGGCAGCTAGTGCCTATCAAGTATGGAAAAAGATGAGAGGAAATTTAAAATGCAAAATCGAAGGAAGGATACCGAATGTGCTTGAGGGGATTGAAGTTTACCTGGAGGGCAAAATCTTGGTCCGCCATTTGAAGATTGAATCTTTGAAGTCGATAACCTAGGGTTCGGATCTGGATGAGAGCTCTAAAGATTCAAAAGGAGAAGCAGGTGTCGAGCAGAACTAACTTGGGAATGTTGAGTGTTTCTGGTCAATTCCGAGATAAAATTATCTTTTATCCCGAAATTGAAGGGGCATGTGTTGACACCAAAAATTGGCACCAGGAAGAGGCTGACATGTGCGCCGGATTCGTTGAAAAGATATCATTCGGCAAAGAAGTTTTTCCCCAGAGCATTCGGTAAAGACGTTCTGCGGTCGGGAACGCATTGTCATTCGGCAAGAAAATATTCCGCAGGATGAATTTGGGAGTGCGTGATGACGTGGATCAAGTGTAAGGAAAAGGCTGGTTTAACTTCGAATGCAAGACGGATACGGTGCCCCGACGTTTATCTTTTTAGGAAATAAGTAACGTAATCGTAATTAACTAGGAGTCGTGTCGAAACCTGGGTATAAATATAAACCCATGGTAGTTGTAAGATAATGAATCAATCAATCATACAACAAACCGGCCCCGTGCCAACTTCGAGTCCTTTAGTCGAGTCGTCGAGTTCTTCGAGAGGAATCATCGATCCGTCGACCTCCGTAAGTACCGGCAACCCTGCGCCATGCCTAGTATCATGCAGTGGATTTAGGCTTTGGTTCAGGAAGGTTCCATTGTTAGATCATGAGCCATGCGGTGGGCTAAGTTTTAGCGTGGAACAAGTTATCGGTTCTATTGGATTTTGGCAAGATCTGATAGATCCATTAAGTTACCATGTGTTGCTCTGGATTTTACCTTTATGTTTAATTCATTACAACACTCTTTTGCCCAGTCTAGGTTGATTAGATTCGGTTCTAGCTCATAATGCACTGCGTTTCCATAGCCGAATTCGAAGTCAATCTAGATTGCCACGTGTTGCAGGTCCAAGCTCGTTGGTCTTGTGTAGATCTTGACAGAACCGGGTATCATGCGGTGGATGCAGGTTTTTGGGTCGTCTTAGAGCTAATCATCCGGTGGATTAGAATTCGATTCGATCTGATAGACCTATCATCATCAACGAAGCATGTTCCTTCTTCATGGAACCCGATTCGGCTATATAGCTGTATTCGGCAGCATCGCCACGAGTGAAACATGTTCACGGTTTTGTTTTAAATAAAGAATGCTTTTAGCCTTCCACGTTTAGAGTATATCATGCGGTGGATTGATCTATTCTTGGTTGGTGGTGTGATTCCAGGCAAGTCGTATCATGCGGTGGATTAACTTGCTTGTTTCATGCTCGACGGGTTGAAAAGTACCTAGACATGCGGTAGACTAGTGCTTTTAGCCTATGCATTCTTGTTTATTATGAAATTATGGTCATGTTTTCGCCCTTTTATTTATTCATCATGCTCTGTTCCTCGTTAATCGGTTATGAATATGAGTTACAATGTTTATTCAGTCAAATACCGATCTTTCGTCATGCTTACGTCACGCATTCGGCAGTGCGCTTCCTGCGTGCTTTGCCGATTGCCGAATGATGCTTTAACTGCTGACAGATAGCTTCTCTGTAGCTATATGTCGTTCGAAACTGGCTCCGTAGCCACAAATATGGAACTGACTGGTATCACCCGGTACGTTCCAGGTGTTATTTGAACATCTTTGCTCCCTTTGTCAGTTTCAGGAAAATTGACTGGCACGCTTTCGGATTCAAACGCTCGGGCCACGTGTAAAGCTAGCTAATTCGGCTTGCTGTGTGCTTGGCGTGAAGTGCGGATTTTACGTCAACAGGTACTTATGATAAAATTTATGCAGTACGAACTATAAACTCGCATACGTACCACCACAGCTAAGTTCTTCTGCCTGGCGACAAGCTCGCACGCGGTCCGTTGAGTAATTTCATCCATCAGATAACGGACCGGTTCTGCTTGTGTGGAAGCCTGACTGCTTTGATGTTGTGGAGGGCTGACAAGGGACGGATCTTGGAGAGGTGCATGCTCTGTGGAACCGGTCCCGCCTGCGGCTTGTGGGAGAGCTGCATGCTCTGTGGAACCGGTCCCGCCTGCGGCTTGTTGTATCTGCAGCCATGCTAACTTCATCCGCCGCTCCATCTCTGACTCCATTTCCTGAAGCTTTGAGCCCTGGGCGGCAACCGTTTCCTCTAGTTCCCTCACCCTCTGCTCATATTCGGCCTTCTTCCTCGAACGGCTCCTATAGGTGGTGGCGTTCTCACTGAAACCTTTCTTCCATGAGATGGATGTGCCTACGCCGCGCGTCCGTCCAGGATGTTCCTTGTTCCCTAAGGCATACGTTAGCTCATCTCTTTCTCTATCAACAACAAATTCACCCCTCTCAGATGCCCTAAGGATATTGAGGAGACGCTGATCTAGTTCTCGCAGGTCCTCGGGAAAAACTAAGGAGCCATCGAGCGGGCTGAGGGTGCCTCCATGAGCATAGTACCAGTGCTTCGACTGTGTGGGCCAGTCATGTGTAGCGGGACGAATGCCTCTAGCATATAGTTCTTCTTCCATCTTCTCCCACTTTGGTATGCTTCCCTTATAACCTCCTGAACCCAGACGATGGTGGTACTTCTTGTTTCCCGCATTTCCAGTGCTTCTAGCGCTAGCCGATGCCCCTTCTTCGGAGGTTTTGTACTCCAAGAACGCTTCCCAATCCTCAGCAGTGATGCTTGGATGGGTCTCAGGATCCGGGCCCTCTCCGGTCTCGAGCCAATGTTTGTACAGCTTCTTCTTGTGATCCTGAAACAGATCTGCCATCTTCTTGAGTGTCCAATCTTTTAGTTCCGCTTCATGAGTGCTAGGCCATTCAAAAATTCCCTTTAATTCCGTCCATAGCATCTCCTTCTCTGTATTGGGCAGCACGTGTGGCTCGTTGGGGTCCGTGGACTTCCATTTCCTGATGCTAATGGGCACTTTGTCCCGTACAACTACCCCGCACTGATTTACAAATTTCTTGGCCACTTTTGGGGGCTCAACTGGCTCCCTGTCGTCCTCCACTCTAGTGATGTGAAACTTGACATCCTTCAGCTTCTTAGTGGCTGATCGTTTGGATTTCTTGCTTCTTGTAGTTGTGGGCGTAGAGGCGGGCTATATAAATTACATATACACATTTATGTTAGATATAGAGATGATATGGACAATTGAGATATATAGTACAAATTTATGTTATATGTTCACACCTGACTAGACGAGGGCTCGTTACCGGCCTGGACATTCGAGGCCCCTTCAACATTACCAGCCTGGACATTCGAGGCCCCTTCAACATTGCCGCCCTGGACATTCGAGGCCCCTTCAACATTGCCGCCCTGGACATTCTCGACCCCTTCGATGGTGGCCATCATTTGATCCATGGTTAGGGGTTGGGTTATGGCACCAAATAGTTGATTAACTAAGAAGGTGTCATTATCCTCTTCCATGGGTTGGGCAGGGGGAGAGTTGTTGTTGTCCGCCATCTATAGAATTAAAAATAATTGGTAAGCAATATATACAAAGCACACTATGTCAGGGTTTAGGGTTTTGGGGTCGGGGTTTACGGTTTTGGGGTCGGGGTTTAGGGTTTTGGGGTTTCGAGTCGGGGTTTAGGGTTTTGGGGTCGGCGTTTACGGTTTTGGGGTCGGGGTTTAGGGTTTTGGGGTTTCGAGTCGGGGTTTAGGGTTTTGGGGTCGGCGTTTACGGTTTTGGGGTCGGGGTTTAGGGTTTTGGGGTTTTGAGTCGGGGTTTAGGGTTTTGGGGTCGGGGTTTACGGTTTTGGGGTCGGGGTTTAGGGTTTTGGGGTTTCGAGTCGGGGTTTAGGGTTTTGGGGTTGGGGTTTGGGGTTTTGGGGTCGGGGTTTAGGGTTTTGGGGGTTCGAGTCGTTGTGTAGGGTTTGAGGGTCGGGGTTTAGGGTTTTGGGGTCGGGGTTTAGGTTTTTGGGTTTCGGGGTCGGGGTTTAGGGTTTTAGGGTTGGGGTTTAGGGTTTTAGGGTCGGGGTTTAGGGATTTTAGGGTTTAGGGTTGAGGGTTTAGGGTTTAGGGTGGGGTCGGGGTTTAGGGTTTTTGGGTTTAGAGTTGGGGTTTAGGGTTTTGTGGTCGGGGTTTATGGTTTAGGGGTTTCGAGTCGGGGTTTAGGGTTTTAGGGTCGGGATTTAGGGTTTTTGGGTCGGGGTTTAGGGTTTTGGGGTTTCGGGGTTGGGGTTTAGGGTTTTGGGGTTTCGAGTCAGGGTTTAGGGTTTTGGGGTCGGGGTTTCGGGGTTCGCTAAGGTTACGGTGCGCTTAGCGAACGGATTCGCTAAGGGGTTCGGGTGCGTGACGAGAACAGATTCGCTAAGGGGGTCGGGGTTTCTGGATTCGCTAAAGTTCCAATATAACAATTCCAATATTACATTTCTGATAAAATAAAATTGCAATATAACATTTCCAAGCATTTTTCTAACATTTCCAATATAACATTTCCAATAATATTTCAAATATTCCTAAGCACCAGAATTTCCAAATAACATTTCAAATATTCCAATATAAAGCATATATATTTCCAATACATTTCCAATATACATTTTCTAACTATATATGCATATAAACCAATTTTCTATCCATATAACCAACATATGCATATGAAGCATATAACATTTTTCATAAATTCTAAGCATTTCCAAAACGAAGCATATATATATTTCTAACTATATTTCCAAAGCGAATCATCTCCTCCAAGAAAAACCTCGGCGCGAAGGCCGGGCACACAGACAGCAGCGCGTGGCAGCGAGGCGATAAATGGCGGCGGTACTTGCACACAAATGGGCACGGCTCGAAGGCCGGCTCTCACACACAATGCGAGCACGGCTCGAAGGCCGGCTGGCTCTCATCAGACACATACCGACACGGGCGGCCGATGAGGTGATGATCGACGACGCGGCGAGGACGTACGAGGCCGGCGGCGGCGCGCGGGCAGGGACGCGGCGGTGGCTCGGGGTCGCGGCGGCTCGGGAACGTGGCGGCTTAGGGTCAAGGCGGCGCTCGGGTGGGGGACGCCGGCGGCGCTCGGGTGGGGGACGCCGGCGGTGCTCGGGTGGGAGACGGCGGGCGGCGACGATGAGGGCGACGAGAGGCGGCGCTCGGATCGGAGACGGGGCGGCGACGAGGCGGGGCGACGACGAGGCGACGCGGCGGGTCGACGAGACGGGGCGACGTGCGCGGCGGCGGCCCTCTCGGGGGAAGGCTCGGGGACGCGCGGCGACGACAAGGCGACGGAGTGGCGGCGCTCCGGGAGACGGGGAGGCGAAGCGGCGCGGCGGCGGCGACGGGCTCCTCGGAGAAGACGACCGGGCTTCCCAATCGCGAAAATTACGAAGTGTGGAGTGGGCGCTGGGGAAGGGAAGGGCGGCGTGGCTATATTGGGCGACTCCTTTAGCACCGGGTGGAGGCTAGACCCGGTGCTAAAGGTCCTTTAGCACCGGGTTGATCAAACACTCGGTGCTAAAGGGGGGGGGGTCATTCGCACCGGGTGTCCCAAGGACCTGGTGCTTATGAACCTTTAGCACCAGGTCTGAATCCACCCGGTGCTAAAGTGGTGCCAGAAGGCGGCAAACGAAATCTAGGGCCTTTAGCACCGGATTTTTGATCTACCCGGTGCTAAACGTGCCCAGATTTCGTTTGCCGCCATTTTGCAAACTCACATTTGGCACCGGGGGTTACTATTTGATATTTTTTTCATTTCTATTTACCATATTCTTTTCTACCTATTAAATATAGAAAATATAGTTTCTATTTTTATTAAGAAAACTAATATAAAATCTAGAAATTAATAGAAAATCAATAAAATGCTAGAATTAAAAAAAATATTAGAAAACTAATATAAAATCTAGAAATTAATAGAAAATCAATATAAAATGCTAGAATTAATAAAAATATTAGAAAACTAATATAAAATATAGAAATTAATAGAAAATCAATAAAATGCTAGAATTAATATAAATATTAGAAAACTAATATAAAAATCTAGAAATTAATAGAAAATCAATATTAAATGCTAGAATTAATAAAAATATTAGAAAACTAATATAAAATCTATAAATTAATAAAAAATCAATAGAAAATGCTAGAATTAATAAAAATATTAGAAAACTAATATAAAATCTATAAATTAATAGAAAATCAATATAAAATGCTATGATTAATAGAAAATCTTAGAAAATTTATAGAAAATCTTAGAAAATAATAGAAAATCAATATAAAATGCTAGGATTAATAGAAAATCGTAGAAAATTAATTAAAAATCAATATAAAATGCTAGGATTAATTGCAAATCGTAGAAAATTAATATAGTCGTTACAACATAGCTGGAACATAGTGCAATGAAATTACATGGCATCATCTGTAGCTGAACTAAATGGTCCGGATTGATCACTTTCTGAGAAATTGCATTGAGGAATGAACACGGCTTCACAATGGCTTTCCGCACGTTAACTGGTAGGACACCCCTGAGTATGACGGGAAGCAGCTGTGTCGTGAGACTTCAGGTTTGTGAACTTCTTCTCTTTCATATTTATTATTCCCTTAATATTGGAGGAGTAGCCAGACGGAACCTTGATACTGTTCAAGCATTCGAACATGCTTGCCTTCTCTTCTTTGCTGAGAGTGAAGCTGGCAAGACGCAAGTACTGGCGTCCTTTGTCTCTCTTTTCTGGATGTAGATCAGTCCGTTGATTCAATCGTTTCAGCTCCTGATGTGCTTCAAGTGTATCTTTTGGCTTCCCAAAAGTACCCAGGAATCTTAGCAAGTTCACGCAAAGATTCTTCGTCAGATGCATCACATCGATCGCGTTACGGACCTCTAACAATTGCCAATAAGGTAGCTCCCAAAAGATAGACTTCTTCTTCCACATCGCGGCACGATCACCCTCGCCCGTCGGAGCTGCCTGGCTTCCGTCTCCCTTGCCAAACACCACGTGTAGGTCCTTCACCATATCAAATATATCTTCTCCACTCCGGTGTTGAGGCTTTGTACGGCGGTCAGCTTTCCCCCCAAAATGCGGACATTTCTTTCGTAGCTCATGCTTCGCTGGAAGGAATCGACGATGACCCATGTACACAACCTTCCTACAATGTTTCAAATACATGCTTTCGGTTTCCTCTAAACAGTGAGTGCATGCTTTATATCCTTTGTTTGATTGTCCTAATAGGTTACTTAGTGCAGGCCAGTCGTTGATGCTTATGAAAAGTAGTGCTCGAAGGTCAAACTGCTCCTGCTTGTCCTCATCCCACATGCTAACACCTTCAACCTTCCACAGCTGCAAAAGTTCGTCAACCAATGGTCTTAGGTACACATCAATGTCGTTGCCAGGTTGCTTTGGGCCTACGATGAGCACTGGCATCATAATGAACTTCCGCTTCATGCAGAGCCAGGGGGGTAGGTTGTAGATACATACAGTCACAGGCCAAGTTCTATGACTACTGCTCATTTCACCAAAAGGGTTCATGCCATCAGTACTTAAACCAAGCCTAATATTTCTCGCATCAGCATCAAACTCTGGGAATGCTCTGTCGATGTTCCTCCACTGGGATCCATCAGCGGGGTGTCTCAACATGCCATCCTGCTTACGTTCTTCCTTGTGCCAGCGCATCAGTTTGGCATGGTCCTTGTTCCTGAACAAACGTTTCAGACGGGGTATCAGCGGAAAATACCACATCACCTTCGCGGGAATTTGTTTCTTAGGACGCTCCCCCGCAATAACCTCTCCAGGGTCATCCCGCCTGATCTTGTATCGTGCGCAGCTACAAACCGGACAACAATCCAAGTCTTCGTGCTGTCCGCGATAGAGGATACAGTCATTAGGACACACGTGTATCTTCTGCACCTCCAGACCAAGAGGGCAAACAACCCATTTTGCTTCATACGTCGTCGATGGCAATTCGTTACCCTCGGGAAGAATCTTCTTTACGAGTAAACTTCTTAAGCCCCTCTTTGCAACCGGGGTACAGGTCTGTCTTGTGGTCCCGCAACATGCGCTGTATCTTTTTCATTTCCTTATCATTGCCGGAATTTGTTTCAGCATCACGCAACATTTGCCCGAGTCCATCGTTAGGGTCATTCTCCTGAGCATCACCTTCCCGAGAAGCATCTTCCTGAGCTTCACCTTCCCGAGCAGCATCTTCCTCATCGACATCACCCATTGCAGCATCTGCAAAGGCACCGTGGTATTCAGCCAATACCCGAATGTCGTTATCGGCCTCGTCTTGTTCATCTTCATCCATTAGAATTCCTCTTTCACCGTGTTTCGTCCAAACAGAATAATTGCTAATGAAACCGTGCCTCATCAAATGCACCTGAAGATCTCCTCTATGTTTGTACGATTGTATATTTAGACAATTGGTGCACGGGCAGAACATGAAACCTGACGGCGTCCTGTTCGCCTCGGCGGCTTCGAGAAACGCCCTGAGGCCATCACGGAACGCCTGAGCGTGGTTGTCCCCGTACATCCATTGTCTATTCATCTGCATTATTAACCAATAACAAATATATAATACAATATAAAGTTAATATAAATTTAATATATAAATAAATACAAATTTTAATATATATTCCATTATATAAACACACATTTCTAAAGCATAGAAAGATTACATAAATAAATAACCATTCTAACTTTTAATAAATAATTAATAATATATATTCAATGGAATTACTATATTCATTTTGTATCTAAAAACAAAACAAATATAACTTCCATTAAATTAATAAATAACTATTCCAACTTTTATTAAATAAATAATAATATTTATTCCATGAAATTACTATATTTATTTTCTAAAAACAAAACAAATCTACTTTCCATTAAATTAATAAATAACTATTCCAACTTCTAATAAATAACTAATAAATAAAATACATAAGCCTTATAACTATTCACAAGTCATACTTACTTTAATACTAACTAGCTTGCCTTCTCTCTCCATTTCAAACACAACATGAACACTCTCTCTCCACCATGAACTCAAGCTCCTCTCTCTCTCCTCCATGAACACAACCTCTCTCTAGTTTCATTTTGATTCACAAATTTCTCTATTTCTAATGCATAGAAAGATTACAAGCTAAAGCAAAACATAAGAGGATGAAAGAATGTACCTTGTAGTGCTCCTTAGATGAGTAAAATCTTCACAAATTTTGAAAACATTGGGCAGCACCTCCCCTCTCCCTCGGCCGAGCTCAGCATGAACACGCGCTCAAGTGTTCAGCTGGCTCGGGCGGGGGGATGAAGAAGGCCCTATATAGAAACACATTAGCACCGGGTCGTGGGAAGATCCGGTGCTAATGCGCATCCTTTAGCACCGGTTGCAGCCAGCAACCGGTGCTAAATGGCCTCGGGCACATTAGCACCGGTTGCTGGCTGCAACCGGTGCTAAATGGGGTGCATTAGCACCGGGTCTTGCCACGACCCGGTGCTAATGTGCTGCCCCCGCCGCCCCAGCGCGCCGCCCCCGCGCCTAGTCGTTGGGCCCGGTGCTGATGCCCCATCAGCACCGGGTCCAAAAATGGCCGAGGCCGAGGGGCGGTGTGGATGTAACGTTTTCTGGTAGTGTGTATAACATACATATATATGGATCGATTCCTGTTCTTTTCATATCTGATTCAATTCGATTTTTGTTCATGTTGTGTTCGGATCGATTTGTCTTTACATCGTGTTCATGTACAGTAATTAGTGCGAGCAGGTCCCGCCTGTTTTGGGATAGACCAAATTTATTTGGCAGAGGTCTATCATGTTTTATCTTACAGAGAAGATTAGTAGGATTTTTATAAAATTATAACGTACCGTAGAATTAATCCTTACTTTAGTATTAGATAGAGATTCGAGATAAAAGTATGTGTATAACAGTTTTTGTTTGGAGTATAAGGATATAAAATATCTTTTTTTGAATATTTGACATGTCAAAATCACAAGTACATGGAAAGAGGTTAACGAACCAAAACACGACTAGCTTTTGCGGCCACCTTACGCATGCGAGTACTCATTTTGGGCCTGACGACGATACTGAATGACATGAGTACTCATTTTGTTCGCTTTTTTCTTTTGTGATAGATAACATCATATGCTAATTTTCCCAGAAATTCTATGTGCATTAAAAAAACAAGAAGTTGCATGTGATCAGGGCCGGCCTTGAGCCAGTGCGCGGGGGGGGGGGGGGGGGGGGGGGGGGGGGGGGGGGTGGCGGGGGCGGTGGCGACCGCCCTGGGGCTTCAAAAGTCTAGGGCCCCATCTGAAAATATATGTAGTAATATATTAAGATCTGGTCTACTAAAATATGCTATCAAGCCTAAATACGAAACAACCAAAGCAGCCTAAACGAGAGGACGAAGCCCACATCCCACAATCCTAGAGGCCACCTAATTACGATGACAGATTACGTATAAAAAACTGGTTAATACAGCCTCCATTTTTTGTCAGGGCCGGCCTGTGATGGATGTGGTTGACGCTATCAGCTATATATCCGATTGGTTTTTCCCTGCTGCACATTGTTCCCGGTTCCAGAATTTCTCTGGTTCAACGCTCTGGTATAGTTCGCCGTCCGTGGCGAATATTTTAGAAAATGTTTGAACGTTTTTATGTTGAATTTGAAAATTGGAGAATCACCATTTGCACCACCTACCACACTTAATTGAAAAAGAAAAAGATATAGAACTTTGCATTATATAAAGATCTAACGTTTTATAAGAGTTTACACCAAATATGATTAATAATATAAACTCAGGTTTAAGCATGACCATATATTTTATTAATCATGTGACAGAGGACCTGCTTTTGGATGGGAGTTCTGTTGGAAAATTAGACAATCTGCTTACTAAGTTCTGAATCAAGTTAAACATGACACTGTTTGAAACTAGCATGTAAATATCTATCATACTAGTTAACACGAGCAACAGTAACCAGATCTGAGGAACAATACTCCTGCTGAGGAATTGCAGGTATACGTACTGAACGATTGCAAGTGTGGAAGCCGTGAGGAAGAGTGGTGGTGGAGCCACAACGGCGTTTCTCAGGTTTGACTCACTGTTATAGTTCGCCGTTCGTGGCGAATATTTTAGAAAATGTTTGAACGTTTTTATGTTGAATTGAAAATTGGAGAATCACCATTTTCACCGCCTACCAACCCAATGTTTCTTTTCAAATACTGCTTGTGATGTTCTAAGCTATAACTTGTTTTAGATTTGTCCACAAATTCATCTGACTTTGAAAAAAATGAAGTACTCCCTCCATTTTGCAGTTTTTTTTTGCGAGTATGGTTGAATTTCTTCAAAAAAATCCCAAATACCCAAGCTAATTTTGTACCTTAAACTACAAAGTGGCTTTATCTGTTCTGCCAGCGTTGGGGCGACGGAGGCCGGGGTCATGGGTGGCAGTGGTCGGCAGCACGTGTGGTGAAATGTGACCGACGCGTGTACGTTAATTAGGGTGGCCACGTTTTCCGTGTGCCCAGATCTAAGACACATGACAAACATTTTGTAATCTCGGCTGAGGCTGGATCCGACAACCTTTGTTGTGCGCCCCGTACGTAGGCGCACGGTAAACAAGCATCTTTGCCGTGCACCTAGACCCCGGGCACACGGCAAAAACTGTCGGGTCCACGTGGCTGAGACACCGTGTCTCAGCCACGTGGACCCGGCCGTCTTTGTCGTGCGTCCGGGGTCTAGGCGTACAGCAAAGACGCTTCTTTGCCGTGCACCTAGGTCCACATATTGCCTTTTTAAAAATACGTACGAAGTTAAAAATGTTTGGACTCTAAGATTTAAATTGTATTTACAGAATGTCCGTCTAACAAATATCCACAGCCTTAGCACAAGCATTATACTAGTTACGTTAACGTGACACCGTACCTCAGGCTTTGTAACGAGTCTGGTAAGCAAAAAGTGTACTGCTTATTGCAAGCCACCAGCCAGTGTGCATTAAGCACAAACTAAAAGTACTACCAAGATGGTCGAGCCGTCGATCATCTTATTATTTATATAGTAAAAGGAAAATTAAAAAGTAATATTTTGAAACTGCAAGGTGGCCGGGCACAAGATTTCCTCTGGATGTAATATTTTGAACCGCGCGCGTGTGCTCCCTTCCCTCGTCTAGTTTTCACTGATCTTCGTACGTACCACCGCTTCTATGACCCACACAACGACGACGACAGTAGATACGGCCGGGTGGCTCGATATATAGGTCGAGACGATCTCTTGCAGGGGCCTTGTGCCGGGATTCCTCTCCGAATACGTGCGAGCGCACCCGCGGGTGTAGCCCCCCCCAGCCTTTGTAGGAGTGACTTCACTCGTGCAAGGGCTATAATCTTCGGGCGTTAGGCCAGATCAAGGGGCATTCTCAACATGTGCTAGTTGCGCGTTCAGAGAGAGTTTTATCGTGGTGCGAGGAGCCCCCAAGCCCTGCCCAGGAAGGGATGATCAGGGAGAACTCCTCGTCTTCGAGTTACGACCCTTGCTTCCCCTCCGCGGGGCTAAGGGGTGAGGCGTTCTGTGCTACCCTCGCGCGGGCCGCGAGCAATAGATTCCTCTGTGAGCTATTAACGGGTAGTTCAAGTGGGCGTCCGTGCCCCGTTCGTTAGGGGTCGGCTCGTGGTCCGGAGACACGTCCATTTGCGAGGGCTCGCAAAGGTTTACTAGGCGGGGCTCGATCCCGTCTGACGGGGTCCGAGGGCGTGGAAGCTCTCCCTCAATGGGATCCCTCGACTAGCTGCCTTTTTTGTCTGGCCATGAACACAACAGGGGCGTCCCCGAACATTTGTGTTCGGGGTAAAGTCCGATGAGCACGCCGGCTTTAGAACGACGGCCGCCGGCTTTAGAATGGCGCAGCTTGCGACACGGTCGGTATATATACCGCGCGCCGTCGCACTGGGTGTGGCATGCGGGGGCTGCCGGCGACGTCCGTCCGTGGGTTCCGCTCGTAGGAAACGCGCGCATGCACCATTCTATGGTGGTCCACCAGCAACACGCCGCCGGTCGTCCTCAGGCCGTGGGGCTGGCTGCTGTGGCGGTAGCCCGTAGCGCGGCGCGGCGGCCCATGGCGTGGGCGGTGCCGTACCTCAGGCTTTGTGATGAGCTGGTAAGCAAGAAGTGTACTGCTTATTGCACGCGACCAGCCAGTGTGCATTGAGCACAAACTAAAAGAAGTACTATCAAGATGGCCGAGCCGTCGATCATCTTTATTATATAATAAAAAAGAAAATTAAAAGTAATATTTTGAAACTACAAGGTGGCCGGGCACAAGATTTTCTACGATTCATCAGGATGGATGAGGAGGCGGGTGGGCAGCGGCGGCAGCAGCCTCGGCCTCCATGTTCCGGAGCACGGCATTGACTTCGCTCTTGAGGCGCACAAGCAGGGCGGTAACGCGTTCGTCCTCGGCATCAAAGGCGCGCATGCGAGCCGAGGTCTCGCCCACCATGTAGCCGCAGTTGATCCTTTTGGGCATCTCGGCATTGGTGTAGGCACCGTTTGCCCCTGCCACGAACGTCGGCTCGTCGTCCTCGTGCAGCTCCAACGCCCTCTTTTGGCCCCCGCGTGCCGCCGGCGATGTCGTCGTCGAGGCCTCCATCGTCGCCCTGCTATCAAGCTAAGGCCAGTCTCAGTGCAAAGTTTCACTACAGGGTTATCTAAACTAAAAACTAGGTAACTGTGCTAAAGGAGTGTCATGGTGATGAAACTCCTCTCACATCTAATGAAACTCTGCCTTCTCTCTCCTATGCCACATCTATTAGGTCTTTTACCTTGTTTGGTTCGCGAGCTACTAACGAGCAAAAACTCTTGCCCGGCTCGTTAGAAATATACACCGAGCCGAGCCGAGCCGCGATTCGAGCGAGCTAACGAGTTTCGAACATTTTGTCCAGCCCTAGTTGTGACACTTAAAACATAAAAGAAGTATTCACTACAAAGCTATACAACACATAGAAACAATGCCTACCAACTCAATGTTTCTTTCAAGATACCGCTAGTGATGTTCTAAACTATAACTTGTTTTAGATTTGTCCTAAGTCAAATTCATCTGACTTTGACAAAATGGAAATACAAAAATATATTATCATCTATGTTTTAAATAAATGCACGAATATTGATTATATGATGCATCCTGATGATAGTAATTTAAAATTATAGATATATGTGCGATTGTTTTTTTTGACCGAGGTTAGCAAGAAGCTCCTACCTAATTAATTTGTTGCCACAGCGAGTCGACCCTAGGTCTGATGGTGCTTGCTCTAACCACTAAGCTTAAGGTCCTTTCACAATTGTCTTTTTTCTTACAAATAAACTTGGCCAAAAAGTAAAGGAGTTTCGCATAGTATAGAGTTAGAATGACTTAAATAATTTTAGATAACTAATTTGGGTCAAAAAAATATTCATATAACTAACAACTCTAATCCGGAAGTGATCCTAATACACGAGAGATAGTAGAGCCGCTATGGATCCTTCATTTTAGCGTGGATGTTTTATAACTTATAAGTTGAAATTTAGAGGTTTTTAAAAAGAAGAATCACGAAAGCCGCTAGCAAGCTAAGAGAATTGCCGGGAAAAACTCATGTTGGAATTTGCGCTATAACTTAGTATTCCTCTGTTCCAAAATATTGGTTGTTTGACTTTTTTATCACAAGTTTGACAGCTCGTCTTATTAAATAATTATGGAAATATAGTCAAAGTTTTGGACCCACGGAGCTACTCACTGGGTGGGCCCACGTGTGCGCGGCAGTGCAGCGCATCGAGCTCGCCGGCAACCACCACGCCAGCCCGCGCCAGTGGCGTCGTCCTCGAGCACCGGCGTGCCGACAACAGCGGTGTCGCGGCATGGACGCGGCCGCTCTCGATGGTGCGGCCTCGAACGGATAACAACCCGCATCGTCGCGCTCCACGTGGTCGAGGTCGACGAGGGCGTCCTGGATGAGGAGGCCCTTCATCTCCAAGGCCCCCTGGACGCGCCTGAGCTGCTGATCCTCCGGCGTGGCTGGCGGCGCCCATGCGCTATTTTTCCTGCGCCGTGGTCGTGTTCGTTGGCAGCGCCCACGACGGGCAGCCACGCTGTCTCTGCACATGCGGCGCGGCGGCTCAGGCTAGGCCCAACGCTCCACAGTGGATAGTGGCTTCATCTCTCCACATCAGACAGAAGACGTCGTGGAGGAGAGAGAGGAGAAAAAGCGGTAGCTTGCAGAATGGCAGTGGTAGCTGTAGAGGTGCCGGTGGCTCCAGGAGAGAGAATGGATTCCTGTGAGAGGAGGGGAAAAGATGCTGCACTTTTGGTCTGAGTTTTGAACAAAGATGTGGTCCTGCACTTTTGATTCCTGTGGCGGAAGGGACGAGGCGGCTCCCGCGCGGATCGAGGGGCGGCGGGGCGCTCGCGGAGGGCAGAGCCGCGGCGTAGGACGGGCGGCGGCGGCGTGCAGGGCGATGCACGGGCGGCGGCGGAGTGGATGCAGGGGCGGCGCGGCGAAGCGGAAGGGACGAGGCAGCGGCGGCAGTTCGATCTGGAGTGAGGGGGAGAAGTGCGGGACGCGACGCAATATATAGGTGGGAAGCCTTTAGCACCGGGTCCAGCATATGTCGTCGATGGCAATTCGTTACCCTCGAGAAGAATCTTCTTTACAAGTTTCAGTAGCTCCTCAAAACCCTTATCAGTGACGCCATTTGCTGCCTTCCACTGCATAAGTTCAAGTGTGCTACACAACTTTTTAAGCCCTTCTTTGCAACCTGGGTACAGGTCTGTCTTGTGGTCCCGCAACATGCGCTGTATCTTTTTCATCTCCTTATCATTGCCGCAGTCTTTTTCAGCATCACGCAACATTTGCCCGAGTCCATCGTTAGGGTCATTCTCCTGAGCATCACCTTCCCGAGCAGCATCTTCCTGAGCATCACCTTCCCGAGCAGCATCTTCCTCATCGACATCACCCATTGCAGAAACTGCAAAGGACCGTAGTATTCAGCCAATACCCGAATGTCGTTATCGGCCTCGTCTTGTTCATCTTCATCCATTAGAATTCCTCTTTCACCGTGCTTCGTGCAAACAGAATAATTGCTCATGAAATCGTGCCTCATCAAATGCACCTGAAGATCTCCTCTATGTTTGTACGATTGTATATTTCGACAATTGGTGCATGGGCAGAACATGAAACCTGACGGCGTCCTATTCGCCTCGGCGGCTTCGAGAAACGCCCTGAGGCCATCACGGAACGCCTGTGCGTGGTTGTCCCCGTACATCCATTCTCTATTCATATGCATTATTAACCAATAACAAATATATAATACAATATAAAGTTAATACAAATTTAATATATAAATAAATACAAATTTTAATATATATTCCATTATATAAACACATTTCTAAAACTAGATTACTATATTCATTAAATAAACTATATTCATTAAATAAATAAATATACCTTCCATTACATAAATTAAATAACCATTCTACCTTTTAATAAATAACTAATAATATATATTCCATGAAATTACTATATCCATTTCTAAAAACATAACAAATATAACTTCCATTAAATTAATAAATAACCATTCAAACTTTTAATAAATAACTAATAATATATATTCCATAGAATTACTATATTCATTTTCTAAAAACAAAACAAATATAACTTCCATTAAATTAATAAATAACTATTCCAACTTTTAATAAATAACTAATAATATATATTACATGAAATTACTATATTCATTTTCTAAAAACAAAACAAATATAACTTTCATTAAATTAATAAATAACTATTCCAACTTTTACTAAATAACTAATAATATATATTCCATGAAATTACTATATTCATTTTCTAAAAACAAAACAAATCTACCTTTCCATTAAATTAATAAATAACTATTCCAACTTTTAATAAATCACTAATAAATAAAATACATAAGCTCCTCTCTAACTAGCTTGCCTTCTCTCTCCATTTAAAACACAACATAAACACTCTCTCTCCACCATGAACTCAAGCTCCTCTCTCTCTCCACCATGAACTCAAGCTCCTCTCTCTAGCTAGCTTCATTTTGATTCACAAATTCCTCTATTTCTAAAGCATAGAAAGATTACAATCTAAAGCAAAACATATATAAGAGGATGAAAGAGTGTACCTTGTGGTGCTCCTTATATGAGTAGAATCTTCACAAATTTTGCCAAAAATTTGGGCAGCACCTCCCCTCTCCCGGCCGAGCATAGCATGAACACGCGCCCAAGTGTTCAGCTGGCTTGGGCGGGGGAGGAAGAAGCCGCATATATTCAAACACATTAGTACCGGGCCGTGGCCAGACCCGGTGCTAATGGCACCACTATAGCACCGGTTGCAGCCAGAAACCGGTGCTAAATGGCCTCGAGCACATTAGCACCGGTTGCTGGCTGCAACCGGTGCTAAAGGGGGTGCATTAGCACCGGGTCTTGCCACGACCCGGTGCTAATGTGCTGCCCCCGCCGCCCCCGTGCGCCGCCCCTGCGCCTAGCCGTTGGACCCGGTGCTGATGCCCCATCAGCACCGGGTCTAAAAATGGCCGAGGCCGAGGGGGAGTGCGGATGTAACGTTTTCTGGTAGTGATCTCTCCACATCAGACAAAAGACGTCGTGGAGGAGAGAGTGGAGAAAAAGCGGTAGCTTGCAGAATAGCGGTGGTAGCTGTAGAGGTGCCGGTGGCTCCAGGAGAGAGAATGGATTCCTGTGAGAGGAGGGGAAAATATGCTACACTTTTGGTGTGAGTTTTGAACAAAGATGTGGTTCTACACAGTTATTAATGGGTGCTTGCGTTGTAAGGTTAGGAGTCTAGACGTAGTCTTTGCTTGTGTGTACAATGAGGCTACCATTAGTATATGCTTGCGTTGGGCTTGCCCTCATATTATGGGCGGTGCCGCGGCACGTGGCGACCGAGCAGCCCCAGGTACCTCCGCGGGCACAGGTACGTGGACGGCCCAAGGCGCGGCGGCGAGGAAGCTGAACGGCCATTCCTGGGGCCGGTTGGGGTCGCGGGAACGAGACAGACACGTCCAACAGCAGTTACCTTTGGGCCTGACGACGATACTGAATTGAAAAGATTCAGTTTGAGTCAGCATCAAGAAGACTGAAAGTACCCTACCCTGTTGACTATTGAAAAAGTTGTTGAATCTAAGTGCTGCTTCACTGCCTCTGCTACGACTCATACGGCATGGTTGAAAGGCCAAAAAGGTTGCAATCAATATTCACAAATTCAGGTTCAGAACATTCAGAACACCGGAACAACTCATTCCTAGAAGAAGGTTCAGGTCGGACTCTGATTCAGACAAGTCCAGACGGAACATTCGAAATTGTTGGCACGCACAACCGCACGAGCATCACTTCAGGTTGAGCCGACGCCGGACGGAAGGCGGCTGGCGCACCTGCTGCTGTGGCAGCGCCGCCGCAGGAACCCGTCCCTCGCTGAGGATGCTGGCGTGCACGGCCGCCGTCTCCGTCTGCAGATCCTCGTGTGGTCGCGGAGAAGGCGGCCGATGCTGTCCTGCAGCGCCCTCACATTCGTAAAGAATCCTAGAACACCTCTTTAGGACAAGGATACAATCAAATTTCAACTCCACTCCTTCATCCAAAAAATCAACGAGCCATGCAAAACGTTTGTAGTCCAAAATGGTATTGAAGATACGGACAGCTAAAAACACGAAAGTGTCGGTTGCTACCGGTCTATCCAAAAAGAACAGTGGGGTGATGACGCTTCTGGCCCAACGAAAGGATAAATCTTTGAAGGTGATCACCTCCTGTAGACTCGAAACCAAGGCGCATTATTACGCGAAAAGTGCAAGCAGCTGAAAAGATCATGGAACATTGGAGTGTGTTACAGTGGAGATTTCTGCCACAATTACACAGTTTTGCAAAAGCAGAAATTCTTGGACAAAGCTGCTGAAGAAAATTTTGACATGCCATTATCCATCCAAGCATCTGAACAACTCTCGGATCTCAATGAAATGCCTGATGGTTCGTTGCAGCTGCATTAACGTGACACCGTACCTAAGGCTTTGTGATGACTGATGAGCCTGGTAAAGTAACAAGTACTGCTTATTGCAAGCACCGGCCAGTGCATTTAGCACAAACTAAAAGAAGTACTATCAAGATGGCCGAGCCGTCGATCATCTTTATTATATAATAAAAAAGAAAATTAAAAGTAATATTTTGAAACTACAAGGTGGCCGGGCACAAGATTTTCTCTGGATGTAACGATTCATCAGGATGGATGAGGAGGCGGGTGGGCAGCGGCGGCAGCAGCCTCGGCCTCCATGTTCCGGAGCACGGCATTGACTTCGCTCTTGAGGCGCACAAGCAGGGCGGTAACGCGTTCGTCCTCGGCATCAAAGGCGCGCATGCGAGCCGAGGTCTCGCCCACCATGTAGCCGCAGTTGATCCTTTTGGGCATCTCGGCATTGGTGTAGGCACCGTTTGCCCCTGCCACGAACGTCGGCTCGTCGTCCTCGTGCAGCTCCAACGCCCTCTTTTGGCCCCCGCGTGCCGCCGGCGATGTCGTCATCGAGCCCTCTTCACGATCTTCGTACGTACCACCGCTTCTATGACCCACACGACGACGACAGTATACGGCCGGGTGGGTGGCTCGGTATATATATAGTCGCGCCGCGCTCCCCGTATCATTATCGCATCAGACTCGGACTCCTCGTTGGCAGCTGTGCCCGGGTCGGATTCCAGTTCTCGACTCCGGCTCCGCTCTGTGCCTAGCCGCCGTGTCTAGCTAGCTGCTGCTGAAACCAGCTCCGATCCGGTTGTTCACGAATTCGCTATTTTCCCGTCAAAGTTGATTCATCATCGTGAAATCAAATAAGATAGGCCAGCTGATTGTACACCTCGGTGTCATTCTGAAATTCTGATGGACCAAAAACATTGGCTTGACTATTTGAGATCTCTATTTTTCTTTGACTAGCAAATATGCTCAAACCTCGTTGTTACGGATGGATGTCATATACATACATATATCCTAAAATCTACCGGGAGAGGGCTCTCCCTTTTGCGTTATCGCGAGACCCCCACCGATCTCCGTTCTTTCTACATCGAACGCGTCCCGCGCTCTGCGCCCTTTCCTATTCGTGCGGACCCACATGGCAGCGAGAGAACGCGAGTGGCTGCGGAAGGGAGCGGACGCGGCGTCGGATGTGAATTGTTTTGAATTTTTGGGAATTGCGCCGTCTTTTCGTTTCCATCTCGCATTTTCCTCTCCCGTCCTCTCTCTCCTCTCATCGAAATCTCCCGAGGCGATTCGATTCGCCGGCGAGCGGACGGCGAAGGCGCACCGGCGAGCGGAGGCGGGTGAAGGGTGGTGATGCTCCAAGGTCACCGGCGAGCGAAGGCCGGATCTGCTCTCGCGTGTACCTTGACTCCCGGCCTCGCCCCAAATCCAGAGGTGCGGGGGCATCCGACTACCTGCCACGGGAGAGTGCTCCTTCGATCAGGTGATGGCGATTCCGGCCAGGGGCGACTGGAGGTCATAGATTGAGGTAGGTTCATTTTGGTGTGGGTTGGTGGGTAGTCTAGGGTTTGCCGATTGCTGCAATCTATCTCGTCAGGTTAGGAGCCAAGCAAGGATAGGTGCTGCCATGATGTAGCACGGCTCTAGATCCAGCATCATCATAGTAAAATTCATGCTCATCCTTAGATTCAAGTAGTTAGGTATTCGTGTTCCAGAGTACAAGTAACAGGCCCCTGTGAGTTCCATGCTGCACCCCTTATTTGCATTGTCACTTAGAATATCCAAAATGTATTGTGTTCTGCTGATTTCTTTGCTGAGATTTTATTTTTGTTTGGTAAATGATTTATCTACTGATGCAATCGCGTTGCAATTCGAACATATGGCAGAGATAGGAAGTACACACACAATCTAGAGTATCATTTCAATTCTCTACTGGGTCTATTTTTGTAACAATGCACATGTGGAATTGCACATTTGAACTGTCATTCAAAATGGAAGGCAGCTATTTTAACTTTCGTAAATATTGAAATGCACATGTAGTTATTTCTAGAGAAGAATCCATTCAATCTGGACTGCATTCACCCAATCTCTGGTGGTCTGACCACATATTTTGAGGTTGGAAATCAGAGTCGGATTTAATAGCTCAATGGTTCACAAAATGTTGCAGGCACACATCATACCTTTTTCCTGGTGATGTTTTTGCATAGAGGACATCCGAAAATCTTAAACAACATCAAATTGGTTAAATTACATGTAATAATTACTCCTTGTTCCATGATCTGCACTTGCCTATGATTAAATCATACTTGACCATTCATGGGAGTGTGGAGTTTAGGCTGAAATTGTGACGAACCGGATTCTCACCAACGAGAACCCGACTCCCTGTACCCTTGAGATAGTCCCAGGAATAGCAGCTATCTCGTATAGAACTCATCTCAGTCGAATATCGCATCCATACAACGATAAAAGATTCAATACATGACATATATAAAAACAAAGCGTCTGGTACAAGCCCTCTGGGCTAAATCGACAATGAGAAAACATCTGCGCAGCGGTAGCTAGAACAACAGGGTCCACTCCTCCACAGGCATCCTTGAGCGTAGCGCACACCCTTCAGTCGTACCATCCATCCTGGTTGAACTCGTGGTCGGGGTCTTCACCTGAGAACCCAAAGTCTGTCCCCAAGGAAATGGGACAGGTCCACGTCACCAACCATAATATGATGCAATCTTTAAAGTGGCCTATTCTAAGGATATAGAAATAATCAAGGTTTGAGCCAGGGTTTTCTTATGCAAGCAGTAGCAATAACCCAAATTCATCTCATCACCAACTCCTGCTCACACACACACATCCACTCCCCAAAACCAACCATCAGCCTCACATTTTCCCATCGGGCTCGTCCTGCCACGGCAGGTTCCCGCAATTCATTAACCACCGATCTCCTTTCACTCACTAGTCGACTCGGTGAGCTCCCTCCCCACCTTGTCTCAACAGCCTCAGCTGGACCAATCTCTCATAACCCGAATCAAGGATGAGGTAAGAGAGCAGATTCCCATGCTAGCCGGGGCTTCTTAGAAATGGGTCGTCCGTAACCGTGGACACGGCTATACGTATAGTTTACACTCTGCAGAGGTGGCACTCCAGGAATCCATCCGGGCTGCAAGGCTAGTCCGCAACCAACCTGAGACGCAGCCCACAACAAAGACCCTAAACAGTAACGGCGCCAATCCTGTCTCCCTGGGCTCGGGAAACATCCGATCTAACATCTGCCCCAGGGTCGTGAAACCTTCCCACCGGGGCCAGTCGGGGGCCGTGGTAAATCAGGGAGATTACGCCGCAACGAATCCCCCCTACACATATCAAGCTCGATTCTCCTACAGTCTCGGCGCCGCACTAGAGTAGGCTTGCTGGAACCCTCCCCATACTGGGTAGATGGTGAGCACGGTATTTCCCAAGTCCAAAGTGGGGGCACGACTCGGTCCTTAATTGTCGGTAAAGCGAGTATCTGCATCACAAGCGATCCGCCGCAACGGTCCGCAATCGGCACCCATAACAGGTATTGCCGCCCAAACTCCTCAGGTACTCTCCGAGTACCAATCCCCAAGTAACCAATAACCATGTGCCCGCAACAGGTACCCCATAGGGACTGCCCGAGTGCAGCCCCTCAGCACCTTGATCAACGATCGAGTTGTTATTACTCGCTTACACCGCCTAGCTGCACTACTCCTCCCAAACCACCCACAACTCACGCCAAGAGGATCAATCACAACCATCCCAACACATGCATAGCATAGCATATTTCATAAAGTGAGTAGTAGGTAGCAAGGTAACAGGATAATAACAAAGGCAGTGCAGGTTTATCATGCGAGTAAAGTAAAGCGCTAGCATACTAGTTTGCATGTCTAATAGGTATTTCAGAGAATGGTCAGGCGTGAACCTGGGCAAGGGTCTTCGTCTTCGTTAAAGCAGTTGTCGTAGTGGTCCGGCTCCTCCTGACTCTCCGGAGCTCCTAGGGTCGCGGAAAATAAAATAAGACGCGACTACTAGCAAAGAAACACTAAAACAGCGACGAAAGAAGACTCAAATAACACCAAACTCTACACTAACGCGTAGTTCATGTTTTTAGAAAAATATAGAAACTAGTTTCATATTTTTCTGAGCTACGGTTGATTTATTATTAATTTTTGAAGTTTAAATCATTTTCTGAAATTATTAAATAATTTCCGAAAAAGAAAAACAGCCAATAATTAGCCTGCTGACGTCAGCATGACGTCATGCTGACGTCAGCAGTGGGGTCCGCCTAGGATGACGTCAGCAGTGGGCCCTGCTGACGTCAGCGTTGACCGGTCAACGGTCAGCTCTGGTCAGTGGGCCCCATATGTCAGTGACTCACAGAGTATGACAAGTGGGCCCCATACGTCAGCGCGGTTAAAAGAAAAAGAAAAAGAATAAACGATGGCTGGGCTGGAACTGGGCCGAAAGCGACTGGGCCGGAAGAGTTCAAGGGGGTTAAACAGACTTAAACGCGAGATTCGGCCCACGAGGGGTGGCTGCTGGTTCTGCTCTGGTGGACCAAGTCCACCGTGAACCGTGAGAGTGGTTCACATGAGCCGGGTGCACGGGATCGTTCTGTGGCCGAATCGGGATTTTCTGTGCATGGCTGTGTGGCGACTTGGTGTGGTCTTCGGTGTGGCTACGCCACGGCGCGACGCGACGCGCGCGCGGCGCGCACCAGAACGCGCCGGCGGCGACGGTCGACGGCGGATCTCGCCGGAAAAGGTTCGGCTGGGGTCATGAACGATCGGAAATGCTCGGCTAGGTCTCGGGGGTTCGATTTGGTAGGTTAAAGGCGGACGATTGGGTGGCCAGGGGTGCCTCCGACGCGAGCAGTGGCGGCACGGCCATGGCGCCGACGAGCTTCGACAGCGACACGGGATTTGGGTTCAACAGCGCGTGGTTTGGCTGGGTTTCGCACGCACGCAGTCCTCAGCGACAGCTGGGACGCGGCTAGGTGCTCATGCGCGGGCACGTGGTCACCCACGGCCGCGCATGGCCTCGGCGTTCGCGCGCGGCGAGCAGAGCTCGGCCACGGCGGCCTCGGCTGCAAGGTTCGGTCGACGGCGGGTTGCAAAAGGGTTAGCGGCGGCGTCTCGTCGGGATCCTGCACAAGAAGCTGCACAGCACGAAGGCTGGCTCACAGGGGCTAGCAACGGCGGCGGCGGCGGAACTTGGCCGGAGACAGGGGAGAAAGGGGGCTCCGCGGTTGGCTCAACTAGGGGGCACGTCGAGGTACGCTGCAACTCGGGGAAGGCTCGACGCGGTCTGGCGGTCCTCGTGCTCCTCCTCCCGTCCCTGGTCCGGCTCCTCGTCGGCGACTCCGTGGGCGGCGGCGGCGGCTCTGGCGGCGGCGACGCGGGGAAGAAGCTTCGACTTCTCTCCTCTTCCTCCTCTTCTCCACCACTCCTCCTCTGGTCCTCCCCTTCCCTCTCCCCCTCTCGAATTGGAGACTGGATACCCCAAAGGGGCGGCGCGGCTTGGGGAGGAAGGAGGCCGGCGGCGGGTATTATAGGGCGTCGGCTAGGGCTTCGCGGCACGGACGGCGAGATTGGGATGGCCAAGCGGCCGCGGACACGCGGCGCGCATCGGACGGGCCGCACAGGGGGCGATGGGGCCGGCCGGGTGGTTGGGCTCACGGGCGGCGCGCTCGGGAGAGAGAGAGCGGCGCGAGGAGGACGATGACGCGGGGAGGAGAGACGACTGACAGGCGGGGCCCGCCTGTCAGTGGGAGAGAAGGCGACGCGGGGTCGACGCGGCGGGGGGAAAAGAGCTGGGCCGCGCTGGGCCGAAAGGCCGATCGGGCCGGCTTGGTCGGTTGGCTCGGGAAAAGAGTTAAGGGGTGTTTCTTGGACTTTGGCTTCGGGAATTTGGCCCACGAAAGTTAGAAAGGATTTGACAATTAGTTTGGTCAATTAGAGTTTGAATTCAAATCTAGAATTTGAATTCAAACCAAACAAAAATCCAATTAAATCCAAATAACTCCAAATCACACTATTTCATCCTTAGCACTTCAAATTGATTTTTAATTTTGAATTTTAAATTGCCTAGGAATTTAGGAAGCAAATAGAAGACACTCTTATATGTTTGTTTGCATGCACACAATTCCACCAAAAACCAGCTCCGATCCGGTTGTTCACGAATTCGCTATTTTCCCGTCAAAGTTGATTCATCATCATGAAAACAAAATAAGATAGGCCAGCTGATTGTACACCTCGGTGTCATTATGAAATTCTGATGGACCAAAAAGAATTACTACCTCGGTTCCAAATTACAATCCAGTTCAAACTAATTGCATAAGTCATGTCTATTCCATGAGACAAAAACCTAACAAGCCTAATTAAACTATAATTAATACATAATTATCATAAATTTATGGTAGCATTATATTATCTAATTATGATGTAATTAAGCTTAACAAATTTATCTCGCAAATTAGTCCTTGTTTATGTAATAGGTTTAATAATTAATCTATATTTAATACTCCTAATTAATATCTTTGCATCCGATGTGATGGGGCTAAAGTTTAGACCCAGAGAAACAAACATCCTCTTGGGTTGCAAGTACGTGGAGTATGGCTATAAACCCCCCGGGCCTGCACCACGCCTGCCGCCTTCCACTCATTCACTGCCTCACTTCGCAAGCAAAACCCTGCTCCGCCCTCACCGCCGCCGTCGCCTCCGGCTACCATCGATCCGGTTGCTCTGCCGCACTCCGCGCCTCTCGCTCCCTCGCCTAACTCTTGAGACCGGCACGACACCACGATGCGCCGGTTAGTCGTCTCGTCTCCCCTGTTCCGATTGGCGGTCAATTGGTTCGAACCTCTGGTCTGGAATGGTGAAATGGGCAGGGGGTAGTGGTTACGGTAGGCGGGCACCATCGTCTCCAGACTCCAGCCGCTCTCAAGCTACAACATTTTGGTCGGCGCCTGACGTAGTGGGGGGAATCGATTTCTATAGAATTGACTTCCGAACATCCAAATTGAAATTCAATTTTCAAACTGAACATCCAAATTGAAATTTGATTCCACCATTATATTTCTTGGGACAAGATGTATAAAACAAGACCACACTTTATTATATCTGAATGAAATTATTCGATAATATTTTTGTGAAGATTATTGTTCCGGTAAAATTGTTTCACATTTAAGAAAATGTCAAAAATTATTCCATTCAAATATAGTCAAGTGTGATCTTATTTTCAAGATGTCATTATATGATAAACACAATTGTATGATCGGATGTTGATTTGGATAATTAGTTTAAAAACTATTGATTTTTATTTCTTTAACCTTTCTTTTTCACGAAACCCAATTCGCTAGATCATCGCCTGAGTTGTGCAAGTGGCTGGCCCAATTGGATGTTGTGCCCAAACAATACACATGCACATCTTATGCGACTCGGCAACACGGGGTCACGTGCACAACCCTTAATATTACCACGATTTGATGGCGATTTAGTTGCTGCTGATCATGTTGAGGTGACGGTGGGCGGAGCAAGATCATCGTGGTTATTTAGAACTTTTGGTGTTCAATGCACAAGTGGTCGATCAAGTGCAAGTCAATGTAGACAACGAGTCTGGTGACGAGTGAGGATAAGTTGGTTGGGCTAGACTAGGGGAAGGATGACTTGCCTGTCAATCTAGCTGACGAGACAAGTATTTCGGGCAGAGGGATCGGCGACAAGAAGCCGATTGGATCGTGGGTAGGCAGAATGGCACCGATGGCCTCCAAATTGAGGCGGTGAAGTTTGATGGGAGCAACAAATTTGGTTTATGGCAGTCAAGGATCCGCTGGCTCAGCGGGGGATCTTGAAGGTCTAAAGTAGAAGAAGCCGGACAAGACGGAGGATGATGACTCGGAGGAGATGCAGTTGCAAGCAGCTGCAACCATTGTGTTGGGTTTGTCTGATCAGGTCATGTACACATGTCATGGATCTTACCTCACCAAAGAAAATCTCGGACAAAATGGTAGGCCAATACATGTCTAGAACAGTGAGCACCAAGTTATATCTTGAAGTAGAAGTTGTATGGATGAAGATGGAAGAGGGGTCCTATCTTGTGTAGCACGCAAACATCTTCAATCAGAAGGTTGTTGATCTAGCATGTCTAGAGGTAACAATTGATGACGATGATAAGGTGATAATTCTTTTGTGGTCTTTACCACCATCCTATGAGCATGTGGTTATGACACTAACATATGGCAAATAATCAATCAATACGGACCACATTTTGTGCTCAGGAACAGGGGAGGAGGAAGAACAATGTAATGGAAGTTCCTCAAGGTGAAGGTTTGCTGGTAAGTGGTGAGCCTAGCAGGGGAAGGTAGAGGCCAAGGGTAGGAAAAAGAAGAAGTTGCAGTGTTCCAAGCTAGTGTGTAGATTGGGGACATGTGAAAAGTGACCATCCAGAGGAGGAGGCAAGTGCTAATGTTGCGGCATCACATCTGTGGGTGACTCAGACAATGAGAGTAATCTTATCTAGGCAGTAGAGAGGATATATGGGTATGATTCGCAAGTTTGCGAGGGTGCATAATTGTAGGTGGAGTCAGCGGAGATGAAGTTGTAAGGATAGCGGGCGTTTACGAAGGTGACGAGTTTGAGTCCAAGTCAAACTCGTCGGGCTCTAGGCTCTTCATGAAGCGGCGAAGTCAAGAACCCAGGTTCCAATTTTAAGGTGGTGAAATATTCGCCAAGGCAGAAATTGTCGGAAACGTCCCTTTATATTTGCAAATGATTTGTACACTACCGGAAAATCCATGGTTGTCATATGCCTAGAGGTTTGCCGTGTGCATTCCCTCGGGCACACGGCAAAGACGGATTTTGCCGTGTGTTTCTCAAAAAACAACGGCAAAAAATAAAGCACTCGGTAAAATATACTTTGCTGTATGTTTTTTTCATGGCACACGGCAAAGTCATGAGTTTGTCGTGTGCCTTTATTGTGGCACAAGGCAAAGCCATACTTTATCGTGTGTTTTTTTTGCACATGGCAAATATGTGATTCAAAGCATATTTTGAACCCCTAAACGAATTCAAATGAAAAAATGTTGAATTACAAAGTTGTATAACTCATCAAGATGAACAATTTTTGTTGAGGGCAGTTTTTCATTTGACAATGTTAAGGTGAGTTTGTTAATAAATCTTACATGTCACTAGTAGTTTCTCTCTGATAATAGTAGAAACTATTAGAGAGATGAGATTTTAAATTGAAATTTTTAAATGAACCCGTATAGAGAAACACTCTAAATGAAAGTTGTAGATCTTTAAAAGTTGTAGCTCAAAATGTTATTATAAGTTATCTAATTTGAAATTTGAAAATTCAAACTTTTTAAATGACCTCGAATGTGAATAAGTTATATATCAAAGTTGTGCAGATCCACGAAATCTAAAACTTTATAGTTGACAACTTTTTAATTTAAGATTATTTAATACTTTAAAATATTCTTATAATACATCTAATTTGAAATTATGAATTTTTAAAAATTTCAAATGACCTCGGATGTAAATATGTTCTATAACAAAATTGTAGATCTCGAAAAGATATAAAAGTTTGTAGTTTATAATTTTTTCATTTAAATTTGTTTAGCCATCCAAATGTTTGATACAAACATACAAAGAAAACACAATTACCACGTCATCAATCCATGGATCTAAAATCCTAGGCTCTCATTGGTCCAAAATGGACCACTCGGATCCCTCCCCATTCCTACTGCCTTATCACCGCACTACCCTCGTCTCTTTGGTCTCTTCTCTCTCTCCCTCCTCTCTCTCTCTCATCTCCATGGCGTGGAGGAGCGGCCGGCTCCTATCTTGTGTAGCACGCAAACATCTTCAATCAGAAGGGTTGTTGATCTAGCATGTCTAGAGGTAACAATTGATGACGATGATAAGGTGATAATTCTTTTATGGTCTTTAACACCATCCTATGAGCATGTGGTTATGACACTAACATATGGCAAATAATCAATCAAGACAGACCACATTTTGTGCTCAGGAACAGGGGAGGAGGAAGAACAATGTAATGAAAATCCTGAAATAATGAAAAGAGTGTTGGTAAGGATGGAAATCCTGAAATAATGAGTGTTGGCTGTAGTGAAAATGTGATCAGGAATCTGGACAGGCCTGATATAGAAAAGAGCATTTCCTTGGTTAAGGATGGCTCAGATAGGTTGAGTAGTAATAATGAGGTTTTTCAGTTGTCTGGTAGTTTTAATTGTCAAAACAGTTCCAAATGAGAGTTCTTTTTTGGAATATTAGAGGGCTAGGAAAGGTTGGTAGGGTTCCTGCTGTGGTAGGAAAAATGAGAGAGAATCATGTAGATGTAGTTGGTTTAATAGAGACAAAAAAGGAGAGCTTTACTCCTGGCTATCTGAAGGGTTTGACTAGTAACATTCTTTTACTTGGAGTTTTTTACCTGCCAGAGGATCTGCAGGTGGTATCTTAGTTGGAGTCAATTCTGATTTGTTTGTCATGTCTGTAGGGGAGAGGCTAAAGTTGTCCATTAGTGTTATGTTGCTAGATAAGAAGTCTGGAAACTTGTAGTGGTTTATGGCTCCCCTTATGAAGATGGGAAGCGGGAGTTCATTGATGAACTGCATAATGTTGTCTAAGTGGAATGGCCCTTTAGTTATAGGTGGGGACTTTAATTTGGTTAGGTTTGCTAGAGAAAAAAGCAATGGGATTATTTACAATAGATGGTCTGATGCTTTTAATGACTGGATTGGCAAGTGGGCCTTGGTTGAGTTGAATCCTCATAATAGGTGTTATACTTGGGCTAATAATCAAGATAACATGATTATGGCCAGATTAGATAGAGTTTTTGTCTCTACTAGTTGGGATCTGGCTTTTCCTTTGGCCAGAGTTAAAGCTCTAGATAAATCACCTAGTGATCACAATCCTCTATTGCTTGATTCTGGTGATAATGTTTACTTTGGAAAAAAGAGATTTAGATTTGAGAAATGGTGGTTAGAAAAAGCTTCTTTTAAGGAGTTAGTGAGTAAAGCATGGTTAGCTCCCTGTTCTGAAACTAGGAGTATTGACAGATGGCAAGCTAAAGTGAGAAGTTTTAGGAGGCTAGTTAGGGGATGGGCTGCTAATGAGGTGGCTGCATCCAATAAAAGAAGAGCTGAGTTAGCTGAGGAATATAATAGATTGGATAGGGAAGCTGAGCAAACTGGTTTACCAGCTCTTGGTCTAGCTAGGCTTAAGGAAGTGGCTGATGAGTTGGGAGAGCTCTGGCGCCTTGAGGAAATTAAGGCCAGACAGAGGTCTAGAGACAGGAACATCATGGATGGGGATAGGAACACTGCTTACTTTCAAGCCATAGCTAATCAGAGAAGTAGAAAGAAAATGGTAGAATGTCTAGAAGGACCAAATGGGTTGGTCTCTGATCAAAAAGGTATGATGGGTATAGCTCTAGATTTTTACAAAAATCTCTTTGGGTCTGAAGCGAGGGAGAAAATTTCTTTAGACAGAGACTTTTGGGGGATGGAGGATTTAATGTCCTATGAAGAAAATGAAATGTTGTCTGCCCCCTTTTCTGAGAATGAAATTAAGGAGGCCATTTTTAGCTGTATTATACAGATGGGGCTCCTGGGCCAGATGGCCTTTCTTTTCTGTTCTACATGAATTTTTGGGAAATTATTAAGGGTGATTTAGTGAATCTGTTTGAGGATTTGCACAAAGGAGATATTGATTTGCATAGACTGAATTTTGCCTTGGCGACTCTTATTCCTAAAGTGGAGAATGCTAGGAATATGAAGAATTTTAGGCCCATCAGCCTAATTAATTGTAGTTTCAAAATTTTCTCTAAAGTACTAACACAAAGGCTTGGTAAAGTATGTCAAAGATTAATAGCTAATAATCAGAGTGCTTTTATTAAAGGTAGATATATTTTGGAAAGTGTGGTAGTTGCTCATGAATTGGTGCATAGTGTGAAGAAGAGTGAAGAGACTGGTTTTATCCTAAAATTAGACTATGAGAAAGCTTATGATAGGGTAAATTGGGATTTTCTGTTTGAAATCTTGAGATCTAGAGGTTTTTGTCCACTTTGGATAAAGTGGATGGAAAAACTAGTGAAGGGTGGCTCTATTGGAATTACTTTGAATGGGGAGGACAGTAATTTCTTCAAACCAGGAAAAGGATTGAGGCAGGGAGATCCCATTTCTCCACTCCTCTTTAATCTAGTAGGGGATGTGTTAACCAGAATGCTAGATAGGGCTTCTAGACATGGTCTTATCAGGGGTCTCCTACCTAGTTTTAGAGAGGAAGGGGTTATTTCTTTACAATATGCTGATGATACGATCATTTTTACTGATGATGATGACAGCCATCTTAGAAATCTGAAATGTTGTCTGCTTTGGTTTGAAAATCTCTCAGACATGAGGATTAACTTCCATAAGAGTAAATTAATTCCCTTGAATGTGGAGGAGGACAAGATTCATAGTGCTGCTCACATTTTTGCCTGTCCTATAGGTAAGTTTCCAATTAAATATCTAGGAGTTCCTTTGCATTATGAAAAATTGAAAAGAGAAGACTTACAGCCTTTGGTAGATAAGATCCTTCGTAAAGTAGCTAGTTGGAAAGGTAATCTGCTCTCTCAGGCTGGGAGAGTGGTTCTGATTAAGACCTATTTGGCTAGTATCCCAGTATATCTAATGTCAATTATGAAATTTCCCAAGTGGGCGGTTAAGTTGTTAAATTCTCATTTAGCAAATTGCCTGTGGAATGACCATGAGGGTAAACATAAGTATCACCTAGTCAACTGGGAAACTGTAAGTATGTGCAAAGAGTTTGGAGGCCTTGGTATTCCAAACCTTAGGGATTTAAACTTGTGTCTCTTAGCTTCCTGGATTAAAAGATACCAAGCAGATGCAGGTAAGCTCTGGAAAGAGCTGATTGATTTTAAATATAATACCAAATCCCCAAACATATTTTACTCAAATGATAGTGGCTCTTCACAGTTCTTTAAGGGTTTTATGTCAGCTGCTCAGGCAGCAAAATTTGGTTTTAGATGGAAAATTGGTAATGGCAGAAGTATTAAATTCTGGGAGGACAATTGGCTGGGGTCCTCCAGCTTAGCAATTCAGTTTTGGGACCTCTATGTTTTAGTTAATGAGAAGAATCAGACAATTGCTTCTCTCTGGGATGGTTGTGATTTGAGATGTACCTTTAGAAGAGTAGTGGATGATAGGCTTGAAAATTTATGGCTAGAGGTGGTCCAACTAGCTTCAACCATTAGTCTAGTTGAAGAGGAGGATAGCTTGATTTGGCAATTTAGTAGTAAAGGAACCTATTCCTCACAATCTCTTTACAAAATTATCAACTTTAGGGGTGTTGTTCCTACCTTTGTTCCTGCAGTTTGGGAGCTAAAAGTGCCTCCTCGGGTGTAGTATTTTCTCTGGTTGCTGTCTAAAAATAGGGTGTTAACCAGAGATAACTTAGTTAAGAAGAGGAAGAAGTTGAAGGATGAAACTTGCTTGTTCTGTACTGAAAAAGAATCGGTTGTCCACTTGTTTTTTGACTGTGTGGTGGCTTCTAAACTTTGGGTAGAATTATCTGAGGTGCTAGGGTTTAAGGTGGGGCATAACTTTGAGTCAATTGGCACTTGCTGGATTAGTAATAAAAGATTTATGCTTACTAATTTGGTTACTTCTGTAGCTATTTGGAGTTTGTGGAAGTTGAGAAATAATTTATGCTTTCAGAACCACTCATGGAAAAATCTGGAACATTTATTGCAGCAGCTGGTAGTGTTGGTCCAGAATTGGTTAATTCTGTGTCCTTTGGAGAAGAGGGAGGAGCTAAAGAACATAATTGGGAAGTTGAAGTGGCGTGCAAACAGAGTAGAAAGACTCTCATGGACAGAAGAGGGATAGAGGAGGAATTCAGTCAATTTCTTGCAAGCAGCCTGTGGGTGCCAGGAGCTGATGCGTTGGAAGGCGTACCAGCGAAGTGGAGAAACCAGTTTCTGATAGAAGGCGAGGGTGAAGACCAGCAGAGATCTGGGAAGTGGTTGGGCATCGAGAGACTAATTCACCTGGAGATCAAGGACAAGAAGATGGAGCAGACGACTGGAGTTTGATGAAGAAACTGATGGAGCAGCTGAAAAGCACTTTGCGTCTTAATGAGTTGTGTTCAGTTTGCTGGATGGTTTTTCGTGTGTTGGGTTCCTTCCCGGAGAGGAAGTCTCAGGTCTTGTTGTCTTTTTGGAGTTGGTTTTTGTTCGCTGAGGTTGAGAGAGTGGCTGTGTCTTGGTACTCTGCCGGCGTGGGATCGCTGGGCGCACTGTAAACTGTGATGTTATTTGTCTTGCTAGTAAGGCTGGGGCTATAAGCCCTGAAACTCTAAAAAAACAATGTAATGGAAGTTCCTCAAGGTGAAGGTTTGCTGGTAAGTGGTGAGCCTAGCAGGGGAAGGTGGAGGCCAAGGGTAGGAAAAAGAAGAAGTTGCAGTGTTCCAAGCTAGTGTGTAGATTGGGGACATGTGAAAAGTGACCATCCAGAGAAGGAGGCAAGTGCTAATGTTGCGGCATCACATCTGTGGGTGACTTAGACAATGAGAGTAATCTTATCTAGGCACTAGAGAGGATATATGGGTACGATTCGCAAGTTTGCGAGGGTGCATAATTGTAGGTGGAGTCAGCGGAGATGAAGTTGCAAGGATAGCGGGCCTTTACGAAGGTGACGAGTTTGAGTCCAAGTCAAACTCGTCGGGCTGCAGGCTCTTCATGAAGCGGCGAAGTCAAGAATCCAGGTTCCAGTTTTAAGGTGGTGAAATATTCGCCAATGCAGAAATTGTCAGAAACGTTCCTTTATATTTGCAAATGATTTGCACACTACTGGAAAATCCATGTTTGTTGTATGCATTCCCTCGGGCATACGGCAAAGACGGATTTTGCCGTGAGTTTCTCAAAAAACACACGGCAAAAAAAAACACTCGGTAAAATGTGCTTTGCCGTGTGTTTTTTTCTTGGAACACGGCAAATTCATGAGTTTGCCGTGTGCCTTTATAGTGGCACACGATAAAGCCATACTTTGTCGTGTGTTTTTTCTTAGCGCACGGCAAATACGTGATTCAAAGCACATTTTGAACCTCTAAACGAATTCAAATGAAAAAATTTTGAATTACAAAGTTGTATAACTCATCAAGATGAACAATTTTTGTTGAGGACAGTTTTTCATTTGATAATGTTAAGGTAAGTTTTTTTATAAATCTTACATGTCACTGGTAGTTTCTCTCTAACAGTAGTAGAAACTATTAGAGAGATGAGATTTTAAATTTGAAATTTTCAATGACCCCGGATAGAGAAACACTCTAAATCAAAGTTGTAGATCTTTAAAAGTTATGAAACTTTGTAGTTATCATTTTTATATTTCAAATTGTTCAATACCTCAAAATGTTATTATATATTATCTAATTTGAAATTTAAAAACTCAATATTTTTAAATGACCTCGAATATGAATAAGTTATATATCAAAGTTGTGCAGATCCACGAAATCTAAAACTTTGTAGTTGACTACTTTTAAATTTAAGATTGTTTAATACTTTAAAATATTCTTATAATACTCCTAATTTGAAATTATGAATTTTTAAAAATTTCAAATGACCTCAGATGTAAATATGTTCTATAACAAAGTAGTAGTTTACAATTTTTTCATCTGAAATTGTTTAGCCATCCAAATGTTTGATACAAACACACAAAGAAAACACAATTGCCACGCCATCAATCCATCGATCTAAAATCCTAAGCTCTCATTGGTCCAAAATGGACCACTCGGATCCCTCCCCATCCCTTCTGCCTTATCCACCGTACTCCCCTCATCTCTTTGGTCTCTTATCTCTCTCTCTCCCTCCTCTCTCTCTCTATCTCCTCCATGGCGTGGAGGAGCGACCGGCTCCGACGAGCCTCCGACGTGTGGACCTCGCCGGCGCGGCCAACCCGTGGGCGGAGCGGCCGCGGCCGGCTCCAACGCGGCACGGGCGCAGAGGCGGGCGGAGCGGTCGGCACGGGCGCGAACGGCCGTGCGGGAGGCGGCCTAGCGCGCAGCCCCAGGCCGAGAGGAGCGCGGCCAGGCGGTCCGCAGCCCTCGCGCGGCGCGGCCGTGTAGGTGGGGCCGGGCGGGGCGCGGCAGTGTGGGCGGCGGCGTTGCGCGGCCGCGGCCGGGCGGGCGCCGGTCTGGCGTGGGCGGCGCGTCCACGGCGCGCGGCGGCCAGGCACGGCGCGGCCAGGCCGGCCCGACGCGGCGGACACGTGCAGCGGCGATAGCGGGCGGCACGTGCGGCGGCGACCACGGCGCTGGGGGTGGGCGTGCGCGTGTGGCGGCGACAGCATGCGGCGGCGTGGGCGGGCGGCGGGCGTCGGCGGCAGCGGCGGAGGCGGCGGGCCCGGTGGGTGGGCGTGCTGAGTTTTTTATTTTTCTAAAAATGGTTTTCCGAGTACCGTTCTCGCAAACGGTAAAGGATTTACCGTGTGCCCGATGCCGTGTGCGGCACACGGCATACATGTTCATTTTTAAATATCGTCGTCACAAATATTTTATACAACGAAGACTGATGATGGTCATGACGAAATTCTAATTTGTTTGACACGTATAGTAGCAAATCCAGCCAATAACCAAATGGAGTAATCAGTGCGTCTGGGAAACGTACGGGTGGGTACGTACGTGCTGCACCGGTGCACGTACACGTACGTAGCTCGCCATCGGTGCGCGACACGGGCTCGTCGATCGAACGCGGGGCGCTGCACCAACGGCCTTTTCCGGCAGCTAGCAGAGCCTACGACGCCCCGGCCGGCGAGATCGCTTCCTGTCGGCGAGCGAGCTAGGCGGCAGGCTGGTGGCCACGGCTGCCCCGCGCGCGACGAACGAACGGCTTCGATCTCCTCCAGGCCGGGCGCTAGGAGACCTGGTCCCGGCTGGGCATGCCGGCCTCGATCCGCCTTCTCCAGGCGCGCGCGCGCTTCTGACGCTCGATCGCCGGCCAGCGTGCCTCTGCCTGGCGGCCGTCTTCGTCGATCGCGTGCGGCCAGGAAGCAGCCAAGCGCACACGACGACCAGGTCACCGGCCAGGAGCGCGTCGTCGCGTGCATGCGATGCGTCGTCCACACCCGGGCCGGCCGGCGAGATCTCTGGTCGCGTCGTCCGTCGTCCGCCCTCTGTCCTGAAGGCGCCGCCGGCCGGCCGTCTCTCGCCTCGTGCAGGACCTTGCAGGCTCTCGTCGACGCTGGCGCCGCGCCGCGCTACCGCCACACTAGCAGCAGCCAGCAGCACCGCGCACGGCCTGAAGGCGACCGGCGCGCGGCTTCGGCGCGCTTTGGCGACCATGGCCAAGCAGAGACGACGACCGCCATGGCGAGCCCGGCCTGCAGCCGATCGACCACCCCGTATCGTCGAGGGAGGCCGCCCGGGGTGGAGCCTGCCCCTATGTTTCACCGATACGCGATACGGGTACGGCGATACGGATATATACGCCGATACGGAAAATCTTCAAAAACCAGGATACGCCGATACGTCTAGTATATATAAATAATTATTTTTTCTGATTAATCTTAAAATAAAAATAACAGAATATGCAGAAAAGTGACAGTAAGAAAAATAACATGCAGTCATACACTCATACATATCAAGTAGTTCAAAGTTTTAGTAGCTAGGTTTTTGATGGGCCGGTGTTGATATTTTTATGGGCTTCACCTTGAGCTGGGCTTCAAAATGAGATATTATAGCCCAAGTATCGGATATACGTATCGCGGAGTATCGGTCGCGTATCACGAATTAAATTATTTATTTTTAAATTGAATAAATCGGATACGCGTATCGGGACGTATCGAACGCGTATCGAAGCGTATCGTGCGTAACGAATACAGGTACGGCAGCCTTCCAGCCGTATCGGTGATTCGCTGGCCTGCCCTGCCCACCGCCCAGTTCGATCGCCTTGGCGCCACGGCGGCCAAGCACCATGACATGAGCTCGCGCCACGCAGGCGTGCGCTGTCGACGCCGCCGACGAGCGTACAGTACAGGTCCAGCGTCCAGGTCCCCAAATGTTCTGCTCAGCATAGGGGTAGATTTTTTTTTTGAGGGTGTTTGCGTTCACATGGGCCGAGATGGGCCGTGCACACATGTTGTCTTCTGCCCATTTTTTTGTTCCACATAAGGCCCCAGGGAAGGGAGGGATTAGTAGATATAGATCTCTCCTGAGACCCGTGTCAAAAAAAAAATCTCTCCTGAGCCGTCAGGAAGAGTAGGCTTTCTTTCAAAAAAAAAAGGAAGAGTAGGCTAGGGTTGGGCGCTGGGCCTGCAAGAGATTTGTGGGATTATGGTCCGGGCCGCCTCAAAGTGCAGGTGGGGCGGGTTGTTAAATGAGCCCGCATAGCCGCCCCGTAAAAATGACCTTCGTGGCACATGTGCCCCAGCTGCATGCACTTTGCGGGCCAAAACAATCCACCACGCCAAGCCCATTGGACAGGGTACCGCGTCCGCAAGAACCTGCGAGAACCCCGAGACCGGGATATTTAACTTTTTACCATTATAACGGGTGGCGACTCCTCGGATAGCAGCTCAACGGATGGCGCTACATCTTTACCATGCAACAAAAAAAAGTGCAACACAAATACCATATTTTCATCCGTGGCCACGCTGGATCAGGCGCATGCGGGGGTGGCAAATGACCTTCAATGCCCCTGGTGCGCTGCGCTGGACCGGTCCACTTCATGCAGATTCTCCGGGGGTTCAACTGCAAAAGCTCATTAAGCTCTTGGCCATGGCGGCCGATGGCTCAGGAGCTCTCGCTCGCCGGCAATTCAGCGGAGCTAAGGCTCCGGAGAGGTGGGGAAAACGAAGACGAGGTCAAGAGGGTCACGTAGAAGTGCTCACCGGCGGTGGATGGCAATGGGAATTTGGCCCGCGGCGGAGATGGCGGCCAGCGGTGAGGTGCTCGGGCGGCGAGAAGGCGACGGCGACAGGCGGCGGAGCTTCACCTCAATGAGGAGAAGCCCATGGCGGTGTCCGGTAGAACCAGCAGCGACCGAGGCAGCGAATCGAGGTCGGCAGAGCTCGGTGGTCTCCTGGCGGCGGTGGCTGGCAGCGCAGCGCAGGAGCCAGAGGGGGGCCAGCACGACGAGCGGCAATAGGGGATCGTCGTTGTGCTGCTGGCTTGCTCCGAGGGTGACGAGGCTCGGCAAATCAGACATCGGAGCGACGACGGCCGACGGCGCTTGTCTCGTAGCGACGCTCGATTTCGGCAACGCGCGCGAGATCGGCATTGGTGGAGGCAATAGCTGGAGCGCGGCGGGGGGGGGGGGGGGGGCTATGGGTCCGGGGGCGGCGGTGCCCGGAGCTGCGGCGGCGGGGCTGGCGCGGTGGAGCCGGCGCTGCGGCGGTAGGGCCGGGGGCAGCGGGGCCAGGGCAGGGGCGGCGATAGCAGCGCCGGGCCGGGGGCGCCGGGGAGGCGGGAGCAGCGGTGGTGCATGGCGGGAGCTTGAAGATGACCTGCTATGTGGGTCCCACTTGTAAGTGATAGTAGAGAGTGGGGAGGAAGGTGACAAAAGGGCATGAGGGACATTTTACACGTACGGGTGCCCTTGATCCAGCGTGTAGAGCTGACTTGGCGTGCTACGGATGCAAATATGGTGTTTTTATAGCGCGTTTGTTCGTTGCGTGATAAAAATGTAGCGCCGTTTGTTAGGTTGCTATCCGAGGAGTCGCTACCCATTATAATGGTAAAAAGTTAAATATCCCCAAGGACCTAGCCGCTCCTTTCCGCCGCCGTCGTTCTCTTCCCCGTCGCTCCTCCTCCTCCTGTAGGTGCCGCCTCCATCAGCTTGTCGCAGGACACCTCCTTCAAGGCCACCGGCTCCTCCTCCTCTAGATGCAGTCGCAGCGCGGCGGCTTCCTGGAGTGCGTCGTCCCGCAGGCGGCGGAGGTCCTCCTGCTCCTGCTCTAGAGAGAAGAGCACGCAGTGCGCCTCCGAGAGCTTCTCCTGCAGGTACTGCTATTGGTCCTTATGCTCCTCGTAGGCTAGCAAGTAGCAATTCGTCAGGAAGATTAATCGTTGTAGTATTTTTGAAGTGGTTAATAGATTCTGATAATCGATGTGGTCTTGCAGCGACACCTCAAGACCTACGGCAGCGACACCTCAAGACCGGCGGCACCCACGGCCACACCTGCGACTGCGGCGTGTCTTCTCCCGGTACTTGTTGCTGCTGCTACTACTCGATCTCATGGCCTACTTGATGTTGCTGCTGCCCTATTGCTCTTTAATCCTGTTTAATTAGTTATTAGTCTGCCACTAACGTAATGTCCAGCGATTTAATTCATTTAGCAATGTGGTAGTGTTAATTTTTACTGGCATGTTCATCAGTAGTGAAAACAATTCAGTACCTTGGGTAAAGATGCCGCTGTCTTGTAAATTTGCACTCATTTCCGCTAATTTAACCCCACAAAGGCTGGCTGCTGCGTGTGAAGGATATAAACCTTGGGTTCTGGACACGCTCCTGTGAATTGTACTGGTACTCTGTTATGGCAAGGACTGAATAATTCTGTACTGGTACTCTGTTATAGCCGCTACATGCTGCTGCTGCTGCTCGATCACATGGCCTGGCTGCTGCTGCAGAATGTGTACTCTTTAGCTTTGCGGGTCATGCGGGACTATGCTCACAAAGTCACAACATGCAATCGAGCAACGTGATGCAAACCCGCCAGATTATTTTGCGGCAAGCGATGTGGCTTTGTGGCTGCCCACAACCCGCGCCACCTGCATTCTGAGGGCCGCCAATCGGTTCCGTGCGTGCGGGGAGAAGGTTGGAGATTTCATCGGCGGGCGGAAGCTCTGCGGCGCGGAAGCGGAAGCGGAAAGGCTACAGGGATCACTCTGAGGTGAGATCTGAATGGTCGTTGCGGTGTAGAGGAGTAATGATTTTTCGGAAGTACTACCGGTGGATGGAGGGAGTAGTTTGGTAGGCAGATTTGGCTGGCGGTGATGCATGATAAGCTTGGCAGGAAAGGGGTATCCATAATGCATGGTGTGATTTAAGGATTGATTATTGGTTCTGGAGTATTTATGTGCCATGCTCTTTGCTTGGCCTGATGAATAATCGCCTTGTACTGCTGCTATGGTTCATCAGGTTAGTTTGGAGGAGGTGAATGCCGATACAGAGGGAAAGAGGTCTGGACATGCTGCACCTTCCTCAAGGTGCTCTATCAGGCACCTGCATGATCTGTTAAGTGGGCTCGATAAGCGCAAAAGGCAGCTGGTCAGTCAGATTGGATTTGATGGGATCCTTTACTTCCCACCTCTTAGGCAGGTTGATAGGAGGCTTTCGGCATGGCTGATGAGTCGGGTTGATGTCGCGATGCGTGAGCTGGTCATTGATGGCACAAGGCGGTTCAAGTTTAGTAAGGATGATGTAGCCCTTGTGTTTGGCATTCCTAATGGCGCGTAAGGAAATGGTTTCTAGGATTATGAATCGGTATCTAGGGGGTACATCAAAAGGTAATAGAAGCATCAAAATGGCGCGTCAGGTAATCGAGCGTGATCACAATGGTAATATGTCGAGCCATGAAGAAGACTGCTTCAAAGTAGCATTTGTGATCTACATAATGTCGACACTGCTGGCGCCAGGGGCCACGCATGATTATGTTGCTGTTGACTATTGGAATGCTATTGCCGAACCAACGGAGATCCGGATGTTTGATTGGTGTGGCTATGTCATGGACCGGTTGCTAGATGCTGTTGGGAAGCTTAAGTCTGAGGCGAGCAAATGCAGCAGGGCGCCCAATGTGATGGGGTGCTGCCTTTTCCTTCAGGTAATGAGTCACATGCCTCCTTTGATTTACTTCTATATGTGCTGTCTACTTCCTAATTTCGTTTCTGTTGGTGTGTGTTTGTGATCATGTTATTATGTGGGTTTTTATATTGCTGATCGATTAGCTTGATTGTTTCTTTTTTTTTGTGTAGGTTATGTACCTTGATAGTATTGATCTTGGCATATGGAGCATGGCACATACAAACCTACCTGGTATTCGATGTTTCCCATCTGAAAGGATGAGGTCGATGATTCTGGCTGACATGGTTGATGGATGTAAACTGCGCTGACATTGTCACAGTAGACAACAGTAGCCATGTTGAGGGGAACATGGAGCTCTTGAAGCAACTGGCGCAGCCAACAACACTCGGCCACAGCATGTGCAACTGCCCTATACTCAGCCTCAGCACTAGAGCGAGAGACAGTTGTCTGGCGTTTGGAGGACCAAGATACACGCAGTAGCCAGAGGTAGAACGCCTAGAGTCAGGACAACCAGCCCAGTCTGCATCAGAGTATGCTGTGAGGGTGTCCACACGACCTGTACCAACGTGAAGACCTGATGATATTGTGCCCTTCACATAGCGAAGAATGCGCTTGATGAGCGCAAGATGTGGCTCTCGAGGATCATGCATGAACAAGCAAACTTGCTGAACAGCATATGCGAGATCAGGACGAGTCAAGGTGAGATATTGCAAGGCACCCGCAATACTCCTGTAGTCTGAAGGATCTGCAACCGGAGGACCATCTGTAGCTGACAACTTGGACTTGCTATCAACAGGCGTCGAGGTGGAGTGGCACTCGCTCATACCGGCGCGCTGAAGCAGGTCCAAAGCATACTGTCGCTGAGACAAATAGAGTCCGTCAGAGGTGCGTGTGACAGAAATCCCAAGGAAGTGATGAAGATCACCTAAATCAGTCATATCGAACTCTGTATGAAGACGTCCAATAATAGAGTGAAGCAGCTCTGCCGACGAGGCAGTGAGAACAATGTCATCGACATATAGAAGCAAGTAAGCGGTGCTAGAGCCGTCCTTGTACACAAACAGGGAGGTGTCAGAAACCGAAGGAACAAAGCCCAACTGTCTTATATAAGTGGCAAACCGCTGGTACCATGCACGAGGAGCTTGCTTCAACCCATAAAGCGACTTCTGCAGGAGACAGACATAATCTGGATGAGATGGATCAATGAACCCAGGAGGTTGCTGACAGTACACTGTTTCATCAAGATTTCCATGGAGGAAGGCGTTCTTCACATCAAGCTGACGGATCGGCCACTGGTGAGAGACTGCAATGCTGAGAACAGTCCTGATAGTCGCTGGCTTGACAACCGGACTAAAAGTCTCATCATAATCAATGCCATGCTGCTGAGAAAAACCACGAACAACCCATCGAGCCTTATGACGTGCAAGGGAGCCATCTGAATGAAACTTGTGCTTATAGATCCACTTTCCTGTCACCACATTAGCACCAGGAGGCCGAGGAACAAGTTGCCAAGTACCATTGTCAACTAGAGCCTTGAACTCTTCTGTCATAGCTGCTCGCCAATTAGGGTTAGCGAGGGCGCTGCGATAATTGACCGGAACAGGAGAAGCAACAATATGATCAGCAGATAAATTCCGGTAGTTGACAGGTGTAATGGTACCAGACTGAAGTCGGGTGATGCGTCGGAGGACAGGAGGTGGAGATGAGCTGCGCATGGACTGTGGAGGGGGCGCAGGTAGCTGAAGCACGCGAGCAGACCTACGGTACTGCAGTCAGGACACAGCAGCTTGAGGACGGCGGCTATAAAATTGACCATAGCGGCCAGGTGGGGCAGCCACAACTGTAGCAGGCGTTGTGGCTTCCGGTGCAGCAGCCACGGGTGCACGCACAATTGATGTGTCAACTGGTCCTGGCGGGGGCACAGAGCCACGCCCGCCCGGACTAGGAAGAGCTGAAGGCCCTGGTGGGGGTACAGAACCGCTCCCACCAGGAGCAGAATCATCGAGGGTTTCTGGTGGGGGCACAGGACCACGCCCACCAGAAAGAGGCCGCGGTTGCTCAACGTCCAAGGAGGACGGAGCATTCGCTGGTGTAGAGGTGCCATGAGCTGCAGGATTAGTAAGACAAGGCACAATATCCATGTCGCTATCTTGAAGAAAATCAAAGGAGGTGGCAGGAACCGGAGGCTCTCTACTAAAAGGAAAAGTGGATTCATCAAAAACAACGTGACGAGATATGATAATCTTACGCGAAGAAAGATCCAAACAGCGATACCCTTTGTGAGACGTGGGATATCCTAAGAACACACAAGCAGCCGAGCGAGGGGCGAGCTTATGCTGGGCGGTGGCCTGTAGGTTCGGGTAGCATAAGCACCCGAAGACGCGCAAGTGCTCATAAGCAGGAGGTGTCTTGTGGAGGCGAGTGTAAGGGATCTCATGACCAATGGAAGAGGAGGGGCGACGGTTGAGAAGGTATGTGGCTGCAGCAAGGGCCTCAGCCCAGTATGAGGGAGGCATGGCTGCATAGATGAGAAGGGTGGGGACGGAATTGTTAAAAGTACGAAGCACACGTTCGGCCTTGCCATTTTGTGGAGAAGTGTATGGTCATGATAAGCGAAGGACAATGCCATCCTTAGCTAGCGAGGAATGCATCGCATGATTGACAAATTCAGTCCCGTTATCTGCCTGAAAGCATTTAACAGGAAGGCTGAACTGGGTGCGGACATAACGAATAAAATCGACCATGATCTGATGCACCTCTGATTTACGCTTAAGTGGAAAGGTCCAACAAAAATGCGTGAAATCATCCAACAGAACCAAGTAATAGCAGTAACCAGAAATACTAGCCACATGAGAGGTCCAAACATCACAATGGACTATCTCGAAAGGAGAAACAGTCTGTGAAGTGGAAGTAACAAAGGGTAGACGCGCATGGCGATCTACTTTATTACAGGAAATTAAATTATTATTCTTGAGGCTAGCAATGGCGGCGGGGCCAGGATGGCCGAGGCGACGATGCCACAAGGAGGATGATGTTGCAACTAGGGCATGGGCGATGGGAGGTATGGTGTAGAGGTCGCCGGCACTATTGCAGTGAAGAATCACGTGTCCCATCTTGAGGTCCTTGATAGAAAAACCAGAAGCGTCAAATTCAATAGAGCAATTATTATCACGAGTGAACTGACGAACTGAAAGTAAATTACGAACAATTGAAGGGACGACAAGGACATTGTTCAAGACGAAATTGGATGTATCGGTGGCAAGGATAGTGGAACCGCAAGATGTGACAGGGATATGTGCACCATTGCCTACTATAATAGAAGAAGGAGCAGCGGGTGTGCGAGAGAGGAGTATACCCTCGGACGAGTGCATGTGTGTCGACGCGCCGGTGTCCATCACCCACTGATTTCCCTGCAGCGCCATTTGCTGCAAGGCAGCCACAAGTCCAGCCCGATCCCATGATGGAGAAGGCTGGGAGACCTGCGAAGGCGTGAATGTCGTCCTGGCCTGCTGCGTGGGGAGGCCATAGGCGGTATGAGCCTGGGGCGCAGGGCCCAGAACTCCTTGGCCATGCCATCCCTGTCTCCCGGCGGCTCCAACACCACCGTGGCCAGCTCCCTGGTTGCTGGTCCAGCCTTGCTGCGGGGCCCAGGGGTTGAAGCACACCCACGGGCCAGTAGGGGAGGAACCACGGTTCTGCTGTGGCTGCTGTCCACCTCCCCCACTGCCGTTGTTGCGCCGGCCGCCATAGCCCCTCTTGCGGCGCTGCTGCTGCTGCGGTTGGGAACCGGACAGGGTCGAGGAAGAGCGGCAATTGGAGCCACAACCAGTCGGGGGAGTGGAAGCGACTAGGGCAGTCGATGCCGCGACTTTGTCCTCGTTTGCCATGCGCAGCTCCTTCAGGGCGAGCTGATTAAGCGCCGCAGCGAACGTGACGTTTGGCGTCGCGGCGATGAGGTCCCCGGTGGTGCTGTAACGGGAGTTGGCGCCACGGAGGAGGTTGAGGACAAGTGTGGCGTCTGAAACAGGCTGCCCGACAGCACGAAGAGCATCGGCAGCTTTCTTCATCTTCTTGCCATAGTCTTCAATGGAGAGATCCCCCTGAGTCATGGAGTGAAACTCGTGACTCAGGAAGATGGCGCGGGGAGCTTGGTTCGCCTGAAAGTGATTTTCAATGGCAGCCCATAGCTGATGCGCCGTCTGATTGGGTGCCATGGTGAAGTCGAGGACGGAGTCTGAGACGGAGCCATACAACCAGCTGCGGACGCAGCAGTCCGCTTGAGTCCAAGCAGCATCGATGGGATCGGGAGGAGCAGTCCCGTCGATGTGCCTCATAAGGCTGAACTTGCCACACATGGCCTGGAAGAAGGAACTCCACTTGCTGTAGTCAGAAGAACAAAGTTCCAATGTCATGGGGACGTGAGACTTGACAACGATGGTGGTATAGGGACTCACGGAGTCACCCATGGCAGCAGAGGAGGTGTCTGCAGTTTCTGAGGAAGAGTCGCTGGTGAGAGAGGACATAAACTCACAGAAACTGTGGGTGAAGAAGAACAGGAAGCACTGGTAGTGGGGTGTGTGTGCGCCTGGAGGAGAGGAAAGGAGGAGGCGCCTGCTGAAGGGGAGAGGACGCCTGGCAGCGGAGGAGAGGAGGCGCACGGCCGGTCCTTGAGAAGGACCCGGTCTCGTGATACCATGTAGAGAGTTGGGCAAATACACCACACCACCAGGGGGGAGGGGTGGCCTTTCTTATATAGCTGTTACAAGAGGAGCCTAATAGGCTGCAGTTACAGGAGGCAGCCTAGTGGGCTGCAGTTACAAGAGGCAGCCTAACGGGCTGCTGTTACAAGAGAGGGAGCCTAACAGGCTGCTGTTACAAGAGGAGCCTAATATGCTGCATTTATTCTAATAAGTACCTATTAGTTATGCATTTTTGTGGATATTGATGTGGAAAGTGCTTGCAGATATTTTTCCCGTTTCTTTTAGAACATCGGTGGGTTTGCTATGCATGGAGGATGGAAGACAACCGAATTATTATATTTGATCTTGGATGTAGCTACGTGCTTTGTGCCAATGAGGATCGATCACATATGTCTGTTGTTTCTCTAAAGTGGGCGATTCACGAAGTTGCCGAGGAGTATTTCATTGGATGGTTGAAGTCTTGGGATGATGCCACAGTGGAGATGTTTCAACTAGGGAGGAGGCAAAGTAGCTGGTGAGCTGGGAGTATGGGTTCTATCTATTCTTGTTGTTTTCCTTTTTTTTTTGTTGCGGCTTGTTGTGACGGATATTCTGCCATGAATTTTCTGCACTTATTTGTATGCTATAGTTATCTTTTCCTGTTCTGATTTTGTCCTATGGTTGTATGTGTGTTTTCAGGATTAATCGTAGTGGGATATTATGTGCGTATTTCTGTCGCGCATTTGATGGTCGCGAGATGAAACCGGACCTCCAGACGGTAGGTTATGTATTGTTCATGTGATATGATGTGTCGAGGAAATGATTTATCTGTTCACTTTGTGTTTCTCTGCTGACGCGGTTGTTAGTTTGATTGATGGTGCCCTATTTTTTACCTTGTTTAATTAGTTTAGCTTTCCGGCCTATAGGTTGACGTCGAAGGTATATCTGCGTTGCTGCTTGGGGAGGTTATCCATCTTGAAAACAATGATGGGAGGGTCCTTGCATCATCATCACTGTGAGCAAGGGGCCGGCTCTCTGGATTTTTGGAGCCCATGCGAAGCCGTATTATTATTTTTTTCTTTTGGTGTATTTGGTTCTATAATGGCAATGATGGTAGAGCGGTGTCCTGCTATATCTGTACAGTAGGTTTGTGCATCGGTCCCCGTGATTGCGCAGAGGTATTTTTTTACCAGGCACGGGGTATGCATGAATGGAATGGATAAAAGACGGGAAATATAGTGGTAATGCAGCGACTAAGAGGACCTAAGGCGGTAGACTGAGTGAACCAGGACCAGAAGGCCGGATTCAACTATCTTTTCTTCGTAGTCATCCTTGAATTGACGAATGTAGGAGCTGGAGCTGCATCTTGTTTAATTTGGCGGATCGAGAGATGGCCTCAATGGGTTGGTTGGGCGCCGTGCCTCCGCGGTCGACGGCAATTACCGCGGCGGCGCTGCTGCCGCGTGCGCCATCGGCCGCCACTCCCAGGGGCGGATCTAGCCCATATCACCGGGGTCACTGACCCAGCAGCTGACCCCGACTAAATTCTATAATTTATTGATAATTTACTGTTTATTATTAGTTTTAGTAGGCTTTGATTCCATCGTTTAAGAGAGCCGACCCCGGTGGCCCCTTGGGCTGGATTCGCCCTGGCCACTCCCCGTGCGTGCACCGCTTCGTTGTCCTAAGGCGTCGGGGCATCAGCGGCGCAGCACCTGGGCGGGGCCGGGCGCTGTGCCATGGCTCGTCATCGCGACCGTGTCGACGTGTCGTCGTTCTATCATGTTCGCGACACCTTCGTTCCTGCCTGCTGCCTCACATGTCCGTGCCCCCCCTGTACGGTGTACCTGTACCTGCCAGCTTGAAGCCGGCCGGACTCTCTCACACACAGGTATGGATGGCAGTTTTGCCCGCAGACGCAGGTATCTGCGGATACCCGACCCGACGGGCGCGGATACGGGCAGTAAAATCCGCCCGCGGGTGCGGGTACGGGCACCAAAATCCGCCCGCGGGCAGCTAGTGGGCGACAACTTTCACTCACGGATATATCCGCTGCCCGCTTAAAATAGAAGGCCCATCAAAAAACCAAAGACCCACTGCCCATTAATAGAAACCCTAGCCACCCCCACCTTATCCACATCCGCCTCCACCCGTCGACCACCCACCACCTAGCCGCCTCCCCAGCAGTAGCTCTCTCGTTTCTCTCTGTCTCTCTGGATCTTGCGTCGCGCTCGCCGGCTCGCGGAGGCGCTCCTCGGTGGCGGTGGCTCGGCGAAGCACGGGGAGTCGGGCTCAGGCGCTCGGCGGTCGCGGAGGCTCGGCAGCGCGGTCGCGGTCTCGCGGAGGCTCACCCCGTGCTCTCCAAGGGACGATGCTGGCGAAGCCGATCCAGCTCGCGGACCAGGTGGCGCAGCAGGCCGGGTACCACTGCCTCCGCATGGACTGCACCGAGCTCCGCGCCCGCGCCAAGAAGCTCGCCGAGCTCCTCCGCCAGGCGGCGCGGGCCGACCTCTACGAGCGCCCCGCCGCGCGCGTCATGGCCGACACCGAGTGCGCGCTCGGCAAGGCCGCCGGCATGGCCGCCCGCTGCTTCCAGAGCCACTCCCCGCCTCCGCCGCTTCTTCACCCTCAACCCTGTCTCCGGCCTCCCGTGCACCCTCGCCATGCTCGACACCGCCCTCGAGGACATCGACTGGCTCATCCGCATCTCCTCCCCGCAGGCCGACGGCGACTGGGACCTCCGGGGCCTCCCCAACATCGCGCAGAACGATCCCGTGCTCGGCCTGAACTTTATTTGCATTATAGCTGTCAAATTGTTGGTTATTCTTGTTGAAATATCTTAAATTATTGTTGTTCTTATTGAAATGAGCATATTGATATATTATCTCTCTGCGGGCGCGGGTAAACCCGATATCCGCGGATATCCGTCGGGCGCGGGCGCGGGTAAAGGTTTTCACCCGCGGGTACGCTCGCGGGCGGGTAAATGCCTTACCGGCACATACCCGACCCACTGCCATCCATACACAGGAGCTGTGAAAAGGAGAAGAGCGACCACATGGCGTCATGTCATCAACACTCGAAGCCATTTACAAGTTTGCTTAACGAAAACACACACGGAAAATCCACTCAAGCAACATGCATGTAATAGGCTTTGAAGTAGAGGGGAAATCAACGGATCTTGCGAAACCCGCCCTCTCCAAATTTGGCACACTATACATTCTGTGGTTACAAGCTTTATCACAAATTTAGACAGAGATTTCCCTGCAAAACAAATTTAGAGAAAGATATGTTTATGATAGGAGAGTATAATAATAGAAAGGTTTGGCATGTGACAACTACAAATACACAAGCAAGTACAACAATGAATGAGGAGCTTTAAAAAAAAGTACAACAATGAATGAAACTTAGAGTTGCACGGCGAGTATAATAATAGAAAGATATCTTTATGTACACACGGCGTACATCGAGACTTAGAGTTACATTTCATTCTATCATTTATCACGTTTCCATATTATTATAAATTAAATACTACAATAATTTTAAAATAATATAATAAAACCTTGTATTGTATGGGTCTGTTCATTTTGGTTTGTTTTTGTCTTGGAATGATGTGGCGCGCAAGAAAATAGGGAAGTGAAACTTTGTGTAATGGCCGAGTCAAAGAAAAGGGAAAAAAAAACAAGGACCCAACTAGTCAGGGAGCCCTATCCAGATAAGCATCCACCGAGAGCCCCCACCCCCCTCGCGTCTTGTCTTATATGCTCCCGGTCCTCTGTTATCTGCTCGCTCGCCTCGCTGTATTGCCTCGGCCTGCCGCCGGCCTCCTACCACCCCACGGCCGCCGGTGGTCCGTCGCCCACCAACCACCCCTCCCCTTCCATCCCGCCCTTTCTAACCACTACGATGGCCCACCCACTCCTCTCACCACCGCCGGATCCGCCCTCTCGTTGGTGTCGCCTTCGACGCTGGCAATGATCGCCTGCCTCCCCTCCCCTCCCCTTTGCATGGATCTGAGATGGTGATGACGTCGTCGCCTTGGTTATCTTCTTCGTCTCCAGCGAACTCTCCCACTCACTGGTTGTCCCCCGCCGCCCTGGCCAGCGGCGCCCTTGATCCGCCACCGCCGCCGGGCTGATCGGCTCCTCGGAGCCCCTCTAGGTCCGGGGCAAAGGTAACCCCTTAACCCCGAACCCTAACCATATCCGTAACCTCACCGGATCGCCGCCCATTGCCGGAGTTTCTTCTTCTCCCCCTTTGTTACTTTCTTTTTCTTTTCTTTTTTGATTCAATTATGTTCGGACAGTGAATTCCTTTCTCTCCGTCTAAGCCTAAATAAAAAGGCTCTCCATCTAGATTTCCACATAGATTTTGAGAAAAAAAAGAAAAAAGTCTATTTTTGGCCATTCAACTCTTGCCTCAGTTTGGTTTTGGCCATCGAACTCTAAAACCGGATATCTTTGGCCATCCAACTATCAAAACCTTTCAAATTTGGCCATCGGGGCGGTTTTGATGGGTGGTTTTAACTTTTTTATTTACAATTTAGTCCTTAGATCTTAAAATGATTATTACTTTTTGCTCGTACCTCCGATTTTTGTGATTCTTGTGGTCATGCGTTCATAACAGTGAGTTTTATCTTTTAAAATAATCTTTATATTATTTTATAACTATTTAATATATTATTTTTATGTTGTGTAAAAATATCAATATAAGAAAAGTAAAACAAACCGTTAGAAAATAATATGTCCATAACTTTAAAAGATAAAGCTTATCGTTACGAACACATGACCATAAGAATCACTTAAATCGGATATGCGAGAAAAAAATAGTAATCATTTGAAGATCTAAGGACTTTGAAGATCAAAGGACTAAGTCTTTGAATCTTTAAATGATTACTATTTTTTTCTTGTATATCTGATTTAAGTGATTCTTATGGTCATACGTTCGTAACGATGAGTTTTATCTTTTAAAGTCATAGACATTATTTTCTAACCGTTTATTTTACTTTTTTTTATATTGGTGTTTTTACACAACAACATAAAAATAATATATTAAATAGTGATAAAATAGTCTTTATACTATTTTTAAAGATAAAGCTCACTGTTATGAATGCGTGACTGCAAGAATCACCTAAATCGGAGGTATGAGCAAAAAGTAATAATCATTTTGAGATCTAAGTACTAAATTGTAAATAAAAAAGTTAAAACCACCCAACAAAACCGCTCGATGGCCAAATTTGAACGGTTTTGATAGTTTGATAGTCAAAAATATCCGGTTTTGGAGTTCGATGGCCAAAACTAATCGGAGGCGAGAGTTGGACGGTCAAATATAGACTTTTTCAAAAAAAAAAATTATCACTCTCCTTCCACTTCCCCGGTTCCCACTGCCGAGCTCTCTCACTGCGCAGACCCACTACCCCGTACCCACCGGAATTCACGCCCCCGGCGACGCATCGCCGGCCTCCCTCCGCACCCGCCGCCGCTCGCCCCGCTCTCTCCGCCGGCACCCGGCTCAGGCGGCGCCGCTTGATCCGGTTAGTTACCCGCTGTTCCGTCGCCTCCGCAGTCCGCAAGCGTTCCCCATCCCCACTTCCTTTCTTGGATCGCTCGCGGGAGGGCTGGTCTAGGTAATGGCCGCGGGCCAGGCATTCGCCCCACCGCATCAGCTGGGGGCCTCGATCGTCCTCGGATCCCCGCGCGGGCGACGGTGGTTGGGACAAAGATTTGTTTTTCAGACGCGATGGAGGGCTAGGCGGCTAGCGCCGGATAACTCGGTGATGTTCCACTGATTACTTTATTAGGATCCCCTGGGGATTAGCGTCGATGATGTGCTGCTGCTAGGTTAGGTCATGTGTGTGCAGTATTTTAGTCGATTCCAAGGAGGAGGTGGTTGCTGGTGGCCCCCTCTGCGCAAGGTGGATTCTTTTGTGTGAATTAGTTAAGGATGCTGGGGCTTGCTGCATCTATTCTCATGTGTGAAATTCTTCGCTTGGGGTTCTGGTCCATGGGTGGATTCTCCTGTCCAGAATAGGAGGGGATATAATTTCTGCAACCATGGCATTGTGGGATTACTTTGATTTCACTTCAAATTCCTAGTGATTGAGTTCTCTCTAAACCATAGAGAGTGAAATATCCTTTTGCTGGCACAAACTTGATCTGTTCTAGTTGCTTTTGGACAGGGAAATTGGAATCAGATCTGATGGCTGGAGAGTAGTGCAGGTCACATTGAGGTATCATGGAATAAAGCTTTATTTTCTCTGAATTTCTTGTTTATTTGTTTGATGTGTGTGCGTGCGCGTGTGGTTAGTATGTTGCCCTTCGGCCTTCGCTGTACTTGTGAGAACACACGAATGCGGCTGGTGCACATGAATGCTGCTGGTACACATGCTTCATGGCTTTGCACTGCTCCCTTACTGACATATCCATTGTCCAGATAATTTTTTCAGCAGTTTGCATTTCTTCCCTACTAAACATAGTACCAGGGCCTGTATATTCTTAATGTCCACTCTTTTTTTTTACTAAAAAAAGGTAACTTTAGTAGTCAAGTGCAATGAATGCCATATAATAGTTAGTGGCAACAAAAGCAAACTGTTGAAGTTTCCATATTTACATAGTTTTACATAATATTCTAGCTTTCTATGCTAATTCTCAAAACACTACATCCAGCCGTTGGAGTTCCCCTGAAGTTGGATCCCAAATTGAGTTTCTCATGGATCTGAACAACTGAATTGAAACCTCAGCCTAATTCTAATTCAGGCTGAAATTGAATTGTCTCTCAAGTTCACTTGATGCAATTCATTTCCAGGAACCAAACATAGCCTCAGTGACTTGTTCAAGAACTATCCCAAAAGGGGGCATTTTTACTGTTTAAAAGGTGGCCCTATTCTGTCCAAAGGATTGATCCTACTAGTAATTTTTTTTGACAGAACACTGCTAAAAGCTAGCCCAGCTATTAGAAGTGTCTGTGTCCATGTGCGACACATGGCATCTGGGGGCAGAGTCGGCCGGAGCTGATGGGTTTTGCTAGTGCCACTGCTAATAAATTTGCTTTACCTGGTAGTCAAAGATATTTACTTTCCGCTTTCTATTTTCATCTACTTGCTCATATTGTGTTTTATGCTTATGACTTGGTTAAATCTAAGGCTCTTTTTACCGAGGTTTGTGTAATATCTAGTTCTGTGCGTATATGTCACTCCATATAATGCAACTATTCCTATTTAGCACTGCCTCCTTTGAGGCCTGATAACTTTTTGAGCCAAGCAATGGTGAGCAAATGAGGCCTGTTGTGTTTTAGCTGCAAAACAAATGAATTGGGATAAAATCATCATGAGAAACAAGTAATGGTGTTGGCGTATGGTTTTCAGATCGCACGCCAATCAGTATCTTGAAATACTAGGTTCAAGAAACTTGACTTAGTTGCCTCACAACATTCTCATCACCAAGTTCCTTCTCCCAACTTTCTCCCCCTCACACGTTTTGCTCTGACCCCTATTTATATGAGGACCTAGACTTCTATTGTACCCAAAATGCCCCCATTACATGCAACTTGTATATTTGCAAGATATTCTGTACAAAATAGTCAAGGGTGGGCATTTTGGTACATAAGCCAAGACAAATCCTATTTGACTTTCACTACTGGAGTAACACATCACATGGCGTAGGGCATCTTCATTCTGTTATCATCCTCACAATCCATATGAAAGCCCGCGATTATCGCCAACTTTACCATTGGTGCCCTCTTCGAGTGTCAACGCTGTCGCTCTGGTCTTGATCTGACCGAAGGTCGCTGTGATCCACTTCTCCCCCCGAAATCGTGAGGCTTCACAAATCTCCGCAAGAGTGACCTCTTTCATCCTTTTTGCTAGTCCCTGCAAAAAGGCAATCCGGTGACCATATTTTGTTTAGGGAACGACCATCGAAACTCGCTGGAGCACATGTTCGCAAGATAACCCCCAACAAATGGTATGGTCAGTCCGAGGTTTAGTTACCATGTAGTTATATCTGGCTAGCTCCAGTCCTGTCACCTAGCCTGTCACATGTCTGAGTTACTAGGCTTAGACATGTTACGACGCTGGGGTATACGGGGAGTACGATCGAGTGGTGCCTGTAAGAATTGATCTGCTAGAGGAACAGAGCGAAGGAGATAGCGAGGAGGAGCAGAGCTACTGTTGCCGGCGGCCGATGAAGCCACCGTCGAAGATAACTCTCGCCCGAACAGGGAGAGTCTTATTTCTTCGATAGATCTCCTAGTACAAACTACCGCTGCCTTTATAAGTTAGGCTAGCTTCTGCTTCACAATCAAGCAAATATAACAAACCAAATCTAAAATATCTCTAAACCCTCTCCCTCACGTCTGTTTCCAAAGCAGATACGCCAACTGCCTTAACCAGGCCCAGACGACGCAACTCCTGGTGCCTCCTTTTTCCTTCGCTTGTAAGTCTTCCCAATGAAAGAGTCCACAACAGATATGAAACTGTTGTTTGTGCATTATTACTTTGCCAATTAGATCATGTTCATTCCTGCTGGTAGTAAACTTAAATGTTTGTTCATCTAACACTGAAATTTTGATTCACTTAGGTGGTTAATGATGCTATATCTCCATGATAATAGTACCCTTGCGTAATTGTTGAGTTCAGCTATTTTTTTTGTCTTTTTTTTATTAACAAAATTATTCTTTGTATACATGCAGGATCTGATGAACTAGGAGTTCTGTTTGCACAATTATTGCATAAATGTAAAGGTTGCTAGGGTCAACTTGCTAGATAGCGTGATGGAATTCAATAGAGAAGAAACCATAAGGGCTAGAAGAATTGCTCTAAAGAAGCTGGAGAAAAGAGATTTTTCTGGTGCCCAAAGGGTTGCACTGCAGGCTCAAAGGCTTTATCCAGAACTTGAGAACTTATCCCAGTTGTTAACTGTCTGTAAAGTGTATTGTGCAGCAGAGGAAAGGATCAACAGACAGTTAGACTGGTATGGTATTCTCCTAGTAGAGGTGACAGCAGATGACAGTGTCATACGGAAGCAATATGAGGAACTTGTGTTTTGGCTTCATCCTAACAAGAATACTCTTCCTGGTGCTGAAGCTGCTTTCGAGTTGGTTTCTGAAGCTCATACAATATTGTGTGATAATGTGAAGCGATCTCGCTATGACATCAAAAGACAGGCTCACCTATCAGACAAGACTATAGAAAACAGAAGTGGTGTGGCTGGACATCTAAAGCCATATGATTTGACAGTTGTGTTCTGGACCATATGTCCTCACTGTCAAAAGCGATTTGTATACTACCAACGGAACTTTTTGGTCAGTTGTGATGACTGTGGAAAAAACTTCTTTGCATTCAAATTGAGTGAGCAGGCTATGCCCTCGAGATTCCTAGCAGTTCCACCAAAGAATTCTCAAGTTTCACAAGAAACGGTTTCGTGTCAACAACATGTTCCTGATCAACCGGTACAGTACAGTAAGCTTCATGCTACAAGAGGGACCATGGATTCCACACATAATGAAGAACCTATAATATTGGATGGAAGCTCAGATGAAGAACCTATAATATTGGATGGAAGCTCAGATGGTTATGGGGAAGGCAGTTCAGAGACAAGAAGCAATGTGGTTCAGTGCTTAGCAGTGAATGAAACTCACTCTTCGTCACCTTCTGCAGACAAAGGTACAACTGGAAGCATACTGCTAGACTCTCCAGATCCTGACATTGTTGACAACCAGAATTTGAGTAGAGAAGATGCATCTACAGTTCTAAATGCTGCAGGGTCCTGCATTCTTCAGAGTTTAGGCAAGAGGAAGCAAGATGGTTGTGCTGACAGCAGCCCCAGCAGGAACTCTTGTAACGATAAGAGGCAAAGGAAGGACAATTCAGTCTCTGATGTTAATTCAATTGAGGATAAACTATCTAATGATAATGCCCCTGGTGCTGACAATCAAGCTGCTGAACAACTTAGCACAGTAGACAGCCAAGATAAAGGAAATGCAACTCATGAAGGCAGTCAGCAAAAGTACAAGAAGGAAGCTACAGATTTTACTAATCAGATTCATGACAATCCTGTGATTACCTATGAGTGCACTGACATCAGCTGCAGCAACGACTCTTGTAACAATAACAGGCAAAGGAAGGGGTACAACTCACTTGCTGATGCCAATCCAAATGATGATAAAATGTATAATGATAATGATACGAGCACTGACAATCATGATGCTGAACATGCGCCTAGCACAGTGGACAGCCAAGATGGAGGAAATGCAACACAAATAGTTAGTCAGCAAAAGTACAAGCAAGGGACAGATATTGCTGATCAAATGCATGGCAATCCTGTGATTACCTATGAGCGTGCCGACAGCAGCTGCAGCAGGGACTCTTGTAACAGTAAGAAACAAAGGAAGGACAACTCACTTGCTGATGCTAATTCAAGTGATCATAAAATGTGTAATGGTAATGTTGCTGACACTGAGAATCAAGTTGCCGAACAAGTTCCCAGCACAATGGACAGCCAAGATGGTAGAATTGCAACACAAGAAGGCAGTCAACAAAAGTACAAGAAGGAAGAGATGACCATTGCTAATCAGATGCATGGCAGTCCTGTGATTACCTATAAATGTCCAGAATTTTTTGATTTTGGGAAGTTAAGAGATGCTAACAGGATAGCAGTTAATCAAATCTGGGCAATTTACGATGATCATGATTTCATGCCAAGAGTTTATGCTCAGATAAATAACGTCGATGCTTCCAGCCGTAAGGTTCAGTTAACTTGGCTGGAACACATCACAATGAATGAACCAGAGACCAGATGGACTCATGAAGAGTTGCCTATTGCCTGTGGAAGCTTTTGCTTAGGAGAAACACATGTACTACAAGACCCATCCATGTACTTGTCTCATAGAGTTTCATGGACAAAAGGACAAAGTAAGAATTCATTTGAAATTCATCCTAACAAGGGTGAGATTTGGGCTCTTTACAAAGAATCAAGTTTGCTGCGGAGCTCAGGCACAGATAACCACCAACACTTTAACTATGATGTTGTGGAAATTTCCAATATCTCAATGAATGTTGGTATCGTCGTTTCCCCCTTGGTCAGAATTGAAGGCTTTGTGAGTCTATTTGCAGAAGTTAAGGATAAACCCCGTATTTTGATACCATCAAGTGAGCTATTTCGTTTTTCTCACAGTATCCCCTGTTACAGAACAAATGGAAATGAAAAGGTAGGGGTAGGGGGGTTACTGGAACTAGACACAGCAGCTCTTCCATGTGACTTGGATGCAGCATTTCCTTCCATTACTCTGGACTCTTACATGGATCTCAACAATAGAAGAGTCAATGAGTTTCTCGGTATTACATATCCTGATTCTGAATTCCACAATTTTGACGAAGACCGCTCGTGTGAAAAATTTGAGCATGGACAAATTTGGGCTCTCTACAGCAATACTGATACATTCCCTAACCTCTACGGTTGGATAAACAAAGTTGAGAAGGAACCATTTAAAGTACATTTGACCTGGCTCAAGGTTTGCCCGCAAGGGGTAGATAAACATTGGTTGGAGCAGGACATCCCTGTAAGCTGTGGTAAATTTGGGATACATAATTCTACTTCTGAGCATTATGAAACATGTGCCTTCTCCCATTTAATCGTAACCAGGTGCCAAGTTGGTACAGGCCGACATGTCAACATTGCTCCAAAGGTAGGTGAGGTTTGGGCCATCTACAAGAATTGGGCACCTGACTGGGTTCCTTCCAGTAAAGATTGCCCTGCCGAATATGCTATTGGTGAGATCAAGATGCGCACAGAAACTAGCATACTGTTTGCTTTCCTGACCAAAGTCGATGGCTACATTTCTGTGTTCAAGCCTGATGTACAGAAGGGGGCACTGGTGATACAAAGGAAAGAGAACCTGAGGTTTTCTCATCGGATACCATCATTCCGCCTGACAAACGAGAATGGTGGCAAGCTCCATGGCTTCTATGAGCTTGACACGGCTGCTGTTCCTGAAGTTCTTCTGTAGGAAGGGTGTCTTCCCTGAATCGCTGCGTGTGATGCCTGATTTGTCTCAGGAACTTGACTTAAAGACTGTAAAAGGGCAAATGCCTGAAACTTCTAGGGTGCATCTGTGCTACCCATCCATGTACCTGATGTTCAGAACCAAGCTAGCTTCTTTTACTATATAATATTTACCTTTGTAGTAGACATGCTATATGGAAAGCAAACTACAACGGGATGTACTAGTTGCTCTACTGCTATCAGACGAGATCTTTAGTGTTCGTGGCAAGTTGGTTGTTTGGGGAATTGGGGTTGCTGTCACTTGTTTTTCAAACACCTCTTGCACATTTTGTCGAACATCTAAAAAAACTAGACCGGTGGGGTTAGACCGCCCCACAGTTTTTCATTAAGAAGAAGGAACCTCTCCTGGTATAGAAAAACCCCCCGAACCCTGAGAAACCGGTGAGGGGGATTTTTTTTTAAACGATCTAAGGGTGCTATTAAAGCATTGTAACCACTAGGCTACAGGCTCCTTTACGAACATCTAGATTTCATAGGTTTTCGGCAGCTTCTCGCTCCTACCGGTTTGATTGCTTTTTACGAATGGTAAGTGTCGTGATGATATTCTGCTTCTATTTGTTATATTCCTGTTCATGGGATGATGCCATCCAGGTCGAACATTCGGTGGCGTTCGTACTGTACGCCTGCATTTCCGCTTGCAAAATCTTGTAGCGCGCTCACTTCAGTTTCCAGTTCAGGCTTCTACCAGAAAGGCAAGGGCCATTCAGCGCCTCATCTAGTTCAGTTCAACCGATGATATAGAAATTTACGCTGGATCCTGAATGATGATGCTGTTGGTGTTGACGTTGGATCAGAGTCAGACAACGATGAATGAGCTTCGAAAACAAACTACAGTTCAGCACCCTGCGCGCCCTCCCCTTGACCCTTGCCTGCGAGGCGGGGCCTAGGCGCGAGGTGCCAGCGCGGCGGGCGCGGAGAGGGAGGAAGCCGGGAGCCGGCCGCGGCGGCGAGGGGGCGCCGGGCTTGGCGGACAGCGCCGCCGGCCGGGAGGGGCGGGGTGGAGGCCACCACCATGCCGGGCGCCGGCGATTCTGTACGTGTGGGTTTTGGGAGGTTTCGGGGAGTGGAAATGGGATGTGCGCCGCGCGGCGCGGGACGGGGCGGGCACGGCACGGTGACACGGTCGGCACGGCAGCGAGCGGCGTGGAAGTGGAGGAGGGGAAGGCCGGAAGGGGAGGTAGACCGGCCTAGCGGGTGGGTATATTCGCGGTGCCGGCCGCTGCTCGCCGTGCTTGTCGCGGCCTATGCCCACAGAGATAGGCTGTTGCTGGGTGGGCGGCAGCCGGCAGGCAAGCTGCCACGCTCCGGCACGAGCCGGGGCTGGAGGCGGCGCGTGGTGGTGGCTCCGGCGGACGGGGAAAACCGCGGATCTCCTCGAGCGCGGCCCGGAGAAATACGATGGCCACGGCGGCCGCGCGCGACGAGCTCGTCGGTCGCGTGCACGCACGCACGCGGTTTCTCCGAGCGAGCGCGCGCCACGGTACCTACGAGACGAGGCGACCTGGTCGCCGGCCGGGCAAGGGCAACGGACCACCGCGGCGCCGCGCCGTGCGTATCCGCCGGTTCCCGGCCGCCGGCGAGGAAGCCAAGAGCCCAAGACGTACACGCTCGTGGTGGCAGGTGGCGCCCCGGCCCGGCCGCCGCGCCAGCTCGCGCGCCTGTTATTTATTTGGCGCCGCGCCGCGGCCGAAGCACGCAGGCGTTCGACGTCGTCGACGGCGTGCGTGCGGCATCGCCCGGCCGCCGCCACGGCTCCAACCACTTGATGGGCGACCTGATCGATGGCGCGCCACGTACGCGTCGTTCCTTCGCTTCCGGCCATGGCGGCGTCGGCCATCGTGCTGGCGGCCGGCCGGGCGGCGGCGCGGCGCCGGGCTCCGCGCTCTGCGGCGTCATGGGGGCTAGCTACCTGCTCGAAGCTAGCGTACGTGGCACCCGCGCGGCCGACGGTGTGCAACATGGCAGACGTGCACACCGATTCCTTGTTCTCTGATTTCCGACCTTTTTCCGAGAGCGTAAAGATGCACACGCATTTTAAACTGATTTTTTTTTTTCAGTTCGGTTGCTCTTTTCGTGAATGATTAAGTGTTTTCGTGAAATCCTGCTTCTATTTGTTTTATTCATGTCTGTTCATGGGATCCAGTCATCCAATTAATTGGGCATTTTTTGGGTACTAGTCATCAAGTCAAGATCTAAAATCTTGAGTAGGCTGGGAAGGAATTTCAGTGCATGTAGTCGTTACGTTGCGCCTGCATTCTGCTTGCTAAAAACTTGTACATGTAATTAATCTAAATTCAACATCTGAAGGTACATTTGAGCTTAATTCCCCGTTTGAAAAATTGAGATCGAGTCAAAACTTTTCAGTGTACATGCAACTTGCTTTCTTCTGGGAAAAATGATGCTACCGTACGGTGACCTACTGACCTGCCACCGTGTGCCACATCACCTACATTTCTCTTAACACTGGATAAGTATCAATACAATATTTTAAAACATAATTCCGTGCCAATTAAATCTCAACACAAAGATCCGAGTTCTCTCTCTCTCTCTCTCTCTCTCTCTTAAAAAAGCTCACTTTCTCTTTCCAAACATTCGGAACACCCACAGGTTTCTTGAAATTTCTCCACAAAACCATAGGCTCTCTGTTGACAATGCCATCTACATTTCGTAATACCATCCACCCTCTTAGGGCGTGATTGGTTCTTGTATTACTGCAGCCTGGCTCGCTCCACGCATGCAGGTTCGTATGGGCCAGGCCTGCCGCATGCATTAGGCTTTTGTTTGCTTGACGTTTACACCTAGTCGCAAAGCGATCTGGACCTGCAGAAGATCAGAATATTGCCACAGACTGTGTCAATGTGGTGAAGGCCATATATGGGTAAGGTATGGATTTTATGGCCACATCGTTATGGAAATCAAGGCAGGGGCGGCTCGGTTTGTGGACGCTCAGTTCGTTCACGAAGGTCGGAATTCTAATGGTGATGCTCATAGACTAGCTAGCTAGAAGTTCGATCTATGAAGATGTAGAATGGCATGTTTGGCTTCTTGCTCCTCCTGATGGAGTTTGTACCAACTATAATTCTTAATTGAAGGTGCTACACTATCTCAAAAAAAAAAAAACTAGCCAAAAAATTAAAAAATAGAGACGTTCTGTTGCCTGTATCTACCACTGTTGATCTACTTTTTCACTCTACATGCTCACCCATGCTCACTTGCTGCTGCATTGTATGAGCCAGGTCTGCGAGGAACAAAATCCATGCTCGTTTCCGCGGAGCCAAGCCAGGAAACATGTTCCGCATCCGCAGAACCAGGCTGAGCACATCGGCCAGGCAACCAATCATCGAAACGCTGCATCGCGGGGACATACCTAGGCCATATGCGAGTAATCAATCACCCCCTTAGTTTTTTCGGTCATATTGTGACACCATATCTTGTCACTCTTATATAATCTCCATTATTAGGCACCGCTCATTATTCCTTTCCAGCCCCTGTCTCCATCATCGTCAGGCTACAACACCTCTAATCACATGTATACCCCTTCTTCGCAGAGCATTCAACCTCAAACCTATTGTGATTGCAAAAGATTTGCCATTAAAAGGGGTTCACAAAGAATTTACTATCTAGTCTTGCATTATTCAAAAAAAAAGTAATTTACCTTTTCAACAATAAATAAAAATACCATTGGTGTGAATCATAATTACTGGTTGGCAGAAGAAATTATTATTGCATGACTAAGCCACAAGCTCACTATTCCATCCACTACTCACAAGATCGAGTGAAGTGATGAGTGATGATCGCCCGTGCCCAAAAGCACTCGAAGGGCAGAAACGCCATTTACTGCTCACCCCCCGACCAACCACTGAGCACACGACACGCGTGCTCTCCGCATTACTACGGCGAAAACTCCACTCCACTACCCCGATCGATCCGCCTCGCTTCCTCGCCGGAGCTGCAGGCCCCGGCGTCCCTCCGTCTCCCGCACCGCCCGCCGCCGACCGCTCCACCCCCCCACCGCGCCGACTTCGAGCTCAGGTACCTTTTCCGCTTCCTAATTTCTTGGATCCACCGCCGCTTCTGGAGTTTTGGGTCGCTTGCTGCGCGGCCGCGTCCAAGCGCGGGGAATGAGAGAGAGTGGAAGCTGTGGGTAGTTCTTAGGGTATGTAGAACACTTCCTTTCCTTCTGTATCTCTGCTGCTTCCAGTTTCCTCCTCCGGTGATTGCCGGAGGGCCCGAGTAGGAACCAGCGAAAGGGCAGCCCGGACCCGGAGCCCACCTCCTTGCGCTGCTGCTGATTCCGGGTGGAGATGGAAGGGGTTCTGCAAGCTGGAGATGCCAAGGACTGACGTACAAAAGGGAGGGCGCAGCGGATCGATTTGTGGTGGCATCATGCTTGGCAAGGTCCTGCGCGTCAAGAAGATTCTGAAAGACAAGTCGCAGCCAGCACCAAGTGCTAGTTGTATGGTCTATGAGCAACTCCTGTGGGGCCATATGCCAGAATTGGTTGACCTGTCGAACAAGATTGTTACTTGGCTGTGCATGTTGTGAGCAAACATCTTGGTGCCAATCTGTCTGCAATTCGTTTGTTTTTTTTCCCTCAGTGATTTCCTTCACTGTCTTGTGGTTGCTCGTGGGATCAATTTGTGCAATCTGTCTGCTCCATGATCTTCGTGCAATCTGTCTGCTCCATGATTGATAATATCTGATTTGTTCTGAAGGGAAGCTACATTTTTATCATTGTTTATAGTGCTGTGGCTATTGAGTATTGATATGTGGAAAGAACCTTTGCCTGCCTTGTGTAGAGGGATATTTTTCCGTTTTCCATAATCCGTTTGGCCTCTGTGGTTGCTGCATTTGAACAGAATACCTTTTGGGGCACGAGGAATTTGAAGCACAGTGCGTATAAAAAATTATTTTGGAAATAATTGGTTAAAAGATGACGCGTTCTACGCCTTCCAGGGAACTCCAGAAAAGAATTTCTATTGTGTAGCTTATTATATTAAGGCACTGCCTGGTAATCTTCAGTGAATAGAAGTATCTTTTAGGAGTTTTGGACCATCAATTGATTTGCATCAAATCCTTACATAATAGATGTATGTGTGCCTGCTTAACATGATAGATTTAGTCACCATGCCATTATTATGTTTGGCTTTCTCCAGCCATGTCTACCTGTCATAGTTACAAGGTTTAGACCTGAATCACTGATTCAGACCTATTGTTTATGTCTTTTATATCTTATTAAGTCTGTTAGTAGCAGTGATTCAGGCCTATTGTTTATGTCTTTTATATCTTATTAAGTCTGTTAGTAGCAAAGTAAAATGTATTAAGTGGCAATACGATATTCATCCATCCTGATTCCTGAACTTCACATCTGTGGTTAATACCATGCCACCACAGTAATAGTATCCTTGGCACAACTTTGTGGTTTTCTGGTGCTACTAAGGTTTTGTCAGTGCTAACATACTTGTTCTTTGTATATATACAGGACTTGATGTGCTAGTGCATGGTTGATCCGATACAGTGCATTACTACTGCTTCAAGACAATCTGCTAGATAATGTGATGGAGTGCAACAAAGAACAGGCTTTATGTGCCAAAGAAATTGCTCTAAGGAAGCTGAAAACTAAAGATTTCCTGTCTGCCCAAAGGATCGCACTTAAAGCTCAAAGGCTTTATCCAGAGCTTGAGAACTTATCCCAGCTGTTAGCTATCTGTGAAGTGCATTGTGCAGCAGAGGCTAAGGTCAATGGACACAAGGACTGGTATGGTATACTCAAAGTTGAGGCAACAGTGGATTCAACAGTCATAAGAAAGGAATATGAGAAACTTACCTTTTTGCTTCACCCTGGTAAAAATACTCTTCCTGGTGCTCAAGCTGCTTTCAAGTTGGTTTCAGAAGCTCATAAAATATTGTGTGATCATGCGAAGCGATCTCATTATGACATCAAAAGACAGTGTGGTCCCCGTGAAATGTCAAAGGAAGCTACATGGCTATCGGATAAAACTCGTGCAAGCAAAAGGGATGTGGCTGAACACATGCCACCATCTGACTTTATCATGTTGTTCTGGACCATATGTCCACACTGCCAGAAGCGATTTGTGTACTATCAGCGAAACTTTTTGATCCGTTGCGATGACTGCAGCAAAAATTTCTTTGCATTCAAGATACATGAGGAGGCTGTTCCTTCAAGATTCCTTGTCGCTGCTCCAAATAGTTCTCAAGTTTCATCAGAAATGTTTTCACGTCAAAAACATGGTGTCTGCAATCCACAGGCTCAGTACAGTAAGCTTTATACTGCAGGGGGGAACGTGGATTCTGAGCCAACGATTCATGCTAGAAAAAGTGATGAACATGTAGAATTGGATTGCAGGTCAGATGGTGATCAGGAAGGTAGCTGCACAGACACAAGAAGTGAGGTGGTTGAATCTTCAGCAATCAACCTAATTCACTCTCCTGCAGCGTCTGTAAACAAGTGTACAACAAGAAGGGTGATGCCAAATCCTGCAGATACATACTCTATTGCCACTCAAAGCATGAGTGGAGAAGATGCATCTACAATGCTAAATGCTGCAGGGTCCGCCAGTCTTGAAAGATCAGGTAAAAGAAAGCAAGATGATGGTGCCAATAACAGCCACAACTGGGACTTCTGTAACAACAAGAGGGCGAGGAAGTATAATTCACTTTCTGATGCTGATTCAGGTGATGATAAAATGGTTAGTGACAATATTGCTGGTGCTAACTGTCACAAAGTTGCTGGTGCTGACATTCAATCAGATGAGTATTGCCTCAGCAAAGTGGACAGCCAAGTGGATAGAAGCACAACACATGAACGCAACGCTAATTACAATGATAATAAAATGTTTAATTATAGTGTTGCTGGTGCTGACAATCTATCAGTTGAACATCTGCCTAGTGATCGCCATGTGGATAGAAATGCAGCACATGATGGCACTGCTAGTTCTGGAGACTCTGAAACGTTTAATGATATTGTTGCTGGTGCTGACAATCAAGCAGCTGAGCATCTCAACAGCAAAGCAGACAGACAAGGGGATGAAAATGCAACACATTCTAATTCTGGCTACAGTAAAATGCTTGCTGATAACATTGCTGGTTCTAGCAATCAATCATCAAAACATCACTATACAGAAATGGACAGCCAAAGTGGTAAAAATGCAACACGGGAATGCAATGCTAATTCTGATACTGTTGGTGATCAGGGCAATATCAACTCAGAAGCTAGTGGTACCACTGGTGAGAAGAGTTGCCATTCGGGGTGCCTCTCCTTACCTGATTCAAATCTCTTTGATTTTGAGAAGTTCCGGGATGTCAATCTGTTTGCAGTTGGTCAGATCTGGGCCCTTTATGACAACCGTAATGGCATGCCAAGGTCCTATGCTCGAATAATGCAGCTTGATAATTCAGACTTCAAAGTACATTTGGCTTGGCTGGAGCATGATGCAATGAATGGAGAGGACAAATGGACTGATGAAGAACTACCTGTTGCTTGTGGAAAATTTTGCTTAAGGAAAACAAGAGATATATCACAAAATAGGTCCATGTTTTCTCACATTGTTCCATGGACGGAAGGTAAAGAAAGAAACTCATATGTGATACACCCTATTAAAGGTGAGGTATGGGCTCTTTATAAGGCATGGAGCATGGAATGGATCTCAGATGCACATAATGATAGATCATATGAGTATGAAGTTGTGGAAGTCCTGTCAAATATATCAGCTGATGCCGGTGTCACTGTTATCCCACTGGTCAGGATTAAGGGCTTTGTCAGTTTATTTGCAACAGCTAGGGACAAATCCTCATTCACAATACCATCAAGTGAGCTACTCCAGTTTTCTCACATGATCCCCTTTTACAGGACAACTGGAAATGAAAAGGTTGGTGTCCCAGGAGGATTTCTGGAACTTGACACTGCATCTCTCCCCACTGACCTGGATGCAGCATTTCCTTCCGTTACTCTTGATCTTACAAGTCTACCAACAGCATGTTTGTTGGTTTGAGAACTGATAGCATGAGTGGTAGAATGGATCCCGGAACTGAGCATATTGCTACAGAGAAAAATCATTGTGAAGCACATTTGCCTATGGAAACTCATAATGAAATCTGTTCTGAGCAAGGTATGTCCTTGCAGAAAAGTGTCCATGGAGCCAGTGATTTTGGTGATTCCTCTCAGCAAAATTGCCTTTCCCCCAAACTTTTACACATCCTGATCCAGCTTTCCACAATTTTGAAGAACTGCGCTCCCTTGAGAAGTTTGAATGTGGGCAAATATGGGCTTTATACAGTGATGTTGATAAATTTCCCAAGTTCTATGGCTGGATAAGCAATGTTGAGACTGAGCCGTTCAAAGTGCATTTGATCTGGCTTGAGGCTTGCCCGCAACAAGAACAGGAGGAACAGTGGTTGGAGCAGGGGATATATATCAGCTGTGGTGCATTTGAGGTTCGAGACTGGACAGCCACATATGACAGTACTGACGCTTTCTCTCATGTCGTACATGGTGGAAAAACTAGCAAAAAGCGGCAGTTCGAAATTCATCCGCAAGTAGGTGAGATTTGGGCCATCTACCTGAACTGGTCACCTGATTGGGCTCCTTCTAGTAGCAACCGTGCCAGGTATGCTATAGGAGAGATCAAGAGGTGCACAAAATCCAGCACAATATTTGAGTTTCTGACCAAAGTCGACGGCCACGTGGCTGTGTTCAGGCATGATAGCCCAAAGAGGACATTAAAGATACCAACGAAGGAGAACCTCAGGTTTTCTCACCAGATTCCCTCATTCTGTCTGACAGAAGAAAATGGCAGTGCACTCCGTGGCTTCTACGAGCTAGACCCAGCTTCTGTTCCTGAGGATTTTCTATAGATGAATGATCCTAGAATTGGCCTTGTTGACCCATTACTTGTCTGAAGACTCTGTCAGCGAATTTATCTCATATTGGAGTTATCTGGTGTCGTGTTGAACGTCTGAACATATGTCAGAACCATGTGGTCTCTATTTATGTCAGAAACATGCTACATACTTTCTGCGTTGTAACTAGGCTAGTAACCATTGTTGCAACCAGTTGCAGATTAGCGTTCTTGTCAATTTCTCTGTTCCTCTCCTTTACATTCTGTTGTGATTTTATTGGGCTGAAATCCCAATGTTGCTGCGCCTGACATTTTCTGCTTTGGTCTCTCGGATTCAGTGAAGCATTGTAGAGTCTACTTGCAGACCAATCTTGATTATGCGCCTTGCAGTCATGTAGACTGAAGAGATTTGATCGCCTAAGATGCTGCAGGTTCACCGCTGAATTTGTCAATCCATTTTCATCTCTGAATCTCTGAATTTGTCAGTTTTAGATGGGAATGTGACGTCCTGGTGAAGCGCAGGTGCTGCTGGCTCCTGGACAGTGGCACAGTGCACCGTACCGTCTCCGAGAAGTCCGTAAGCTCCAAAGAAATTCCAGCTTTTTCGGAATCAAATTTCGACTCGGATTTGCCCACTACGTCGAATCCGGATTGAGGCGGGATCCATTGCCTGGGGCTGCAGACCTATAAGAATAGAGCCAGGAGGTTGCAAGCCTTTGCCAAAGCAAATCCTTCCTCTTTGTTGGCGAGCGAGAGCGAGAGATCCGACACAGATGGAGATGTGTAGCAGAGCTCCCATGAGCAGCCTGCGCCGCCTTTGCCATCTGTTCTTGCGCGCTCTCCCCAAGATCCCTGCCTTGATCTCCCGGAGTTTGCTGAAGGCGTTCCACAGTTTCTTTGAGCATGTTCGTCATCGACCACTCATGGAGGCGGCGGCGGCGGTCGAATCGCCGGAGCTGCCGGTGGACATACTGATGGAGATCTTGGTCCGGCTGGAGATCCCAGACCTGCTGCGCGCCGGCGCCGTGTGCTCCTCATGGCACGCCGCGTACACGAGCCTGCGCGGCACCGGAAGCTACCGGCGGCGCCAGACGCCGTGCCTCCTCTACACCTCCGTCTCCGACGCCGACGACGTCGCCTGCCTCTACAGCCTCGCGGAGGACAGGGTCTACAGGCTCACCCTCCCGGCGCCGGCGATCCGTCGCCGGCACCTGATCGGCTCCTCCAACGGCTGGCTGGTCACCGCCGACGAGAGGTCCGAGCTGCACATCGTGAACCCGATCACCGGCGAGCAGATCGCCCTCCCGCCTGTGGCCACCATCGAGCAGGTAAGGCCCATCTTCAACGACGCCGGCGAGGTTCGGGAATACGAGATGTCGCATTTCAGTGGAGAAGAGGTTTACCTTGACCCGACGATCCATGCCGTTGATGAGCTGCGTGACTACCTCTATTCAAAGGCGTTTGTGTTCCCTGATAATACCTCTTCAGGAAGCTACATTGTGGTGTTGCTCCACAAGCCATATGATCTTTCATTTGCAAGAGCAGGAGATTCTAAATGGACACCGCTGCCGGCAACTGCTGCGACTAATGCCCATGAAGACTGCATCTTTGTGGATGGCATACTGTATGCAGTGACAGCCACCAGCGCAATCGATGCCTTTGATCTCACTGGCCCTAATTACATAAGGAAGGTGATTGTGGAAGATAAAACGAGATTCATTGATAAACGCATATACATTACCGGGACGCCAATAGGAGAAATTCTGCTAGTTTGGAGGCACCAGAACCTCGAAGTGGAGGGTGATGATGACGAGGATGCTCCAGAGGATGAGCTTCCAGATTTCATGTTGGATCAATCTTCAGAGTTCATGGAGGAAACTAGGAAGAAAATCAGGATCTTTAAAGTTGACATGGAAGCAAAAGAGCTCGTGGAAATTAATGGGTTGCAGGACCATGTGTTGTTCCATGGTAATAGCCAGTCGTATTGTCTCGGTGCTGAAGAATATCCGTCACTGAAGGCAAATCATGCCTACTTGACTGAGAATGATAGATATATCGCGTTTTTTAAGACCGATCGCCGTGATATATGTGTTTTCAATTTGGAAAGTAACAGCATTGAAGAAATTGTGCCGCCTCAGTGTTGGTGCAGCTGGCCAGTTCCCATATGGATAACACCCAACCTTTCAAAGATGAGCTGAAAATTAAATGAATAAGTCCTGTACTATGGAGTATAACTGGAGCCGTTTTCTGGGATGTACTAGTTATAATTATTGTCTGATTATCATTGAGTCACTCTGTATTCAGTTTATTTAAAGATATATTATTGTCTGATGAGTTATCATTTATCAATGTGCAACACATAGCTGCCATGCTTGTAAATAATGTTTGTTGGGTGAGTAAATAGTTAAGCCTAATATGGAGATAGGAAAATCATTGTCACTTATAAGTTTATTTCCGTTGCTTGTTGTCAAATTTAACTATTAATTTGTTTATAAAAAATAACTCTTATTTTTTATATGAATTTTTAACTCTTGATAGCTTTATGAGTCTATATATAGTATGGTAAAATAATGAATGCATGTTCACATTAAAATTATTTATTAGATATAAGGGGGGCATATACCGTCACAGCCTCATAGGATGCTCAAGTTGGCCAACAATTCATATCCTCATATAGTGTCCTTAAACTTTAACAAATACAAATTTAGGCATAGATCCCGAGCAGCATAAATGTTTTTTCCAGTCTCCAACTTACATAGGTTCATGAACAGAACTTGAGAATTTCCGGTACCAGGACCGGGTGAGGCTGGCGGATATGTGAGGATTCATACGCCATCTGCCAATTTTATTTCTAGACCCCTTCGCACATTTAATTATTTACAACTGTACTAGGCCAAACCGTTTATAGTTTTTGTGCATTAATAAAACCATTCATCCAAAAAGATTTTGAGCTCCCCGGCAGACACAAATTATGTTTAAGGAGTGTGTGTGGATCCCGAATTCCCGAGTGAGATTCAAGGGCTCCCTATACACCATATGAGTATGCAGAGATGCTTCAACGTAGCCCTGGAGGAGCAGTGGATATGCACACCACGAAGCTTGCTAATGCAAGGAGGTAGCACTTCTCAAAAAAAAAAAAAAATGCAAGGAGGTAGCATCCCTAAAGAACCAGTAGCTACGGCCAAGCATTTGCAATGGGCATTCCTTTTTTTCGTTTGTTGCAAAAGATCTTACTAGCGGTTTCTCTTTTCCTTTCTAATTTTGTGAAAAATGGACAACTTACTGAAATGCACACACTAAGGTATAAAAAATTCAGGAGCTGGCAACCTAGAATACGTCGTACAAAAATCTATATGTACCTCTTCGGGTAGCTTCTTGTTGATCATGTAATGCTAGAAATAATCTGTTAAATGCTCTGTTAAACACAATTCAACCCATTACCGTGTTTTGGTGAGTTAGCGTGCGATATTGGAACTGGTGGTGGTGGCTCTCAGACTTGTTTTGCAGTCACAATTCTAGTTGTTTTCAGCGCTCAAGATGAAACTTAGTCCAACTCCTAACCAAGGATTCAGAATGTGGAAACATAAAATTCACAGCACTCCCCTGGAAAACAAATTTCACTCATCATCAGATTGCAGGTGCGTAACATTTCAAGAGGCCAATAAGGCACACTATATATTTACTGTAAAGAAGTATGCAATAAGTTCATAGCTCACTTCATTCAGTTTTCTAAAACTGTAAAGACTGAAAACAGAAGGTTTACTTATCCATCCCAATATGATCCATAACAGAGTAGCACCTACACTATAAAGGTACAGAATCCCCAATGGTTGGTTGAAGTAGCACCACACGAACTAATCATGGCAATACAGAAGTTACAGCAGAAGCAATAAACCTAACACTGGTATCTCGAGACATCTCAACTGCAGTTACAATTTGTAACCCTGAATGATTGACATCCGCGCATCCCACCCCTTGGTTGCATCCGCAAAGCAATTCCATTGTTGGCCAACCAAGAAATCCGAAACATTTACAGGATGCATGTTAGGCTAGTAATTTGAACCGATATGCTACTTAAAAAAAAGAAAAAAAACTGAACCGATGTGTATGATTTATTCAACTCTAGTACCTCTAAGGTAAATTGTGGCAGACGTATCGGTGTAGACCAATGTCGCGGTTGTTTTTGGCCCTGACAAAACAACCTCTCTTTTGGCATACTATCCCACCTCGTCTGCACTGATGCTCAGTCTCGCAATGATGCCTTACCTGATTTTTTTAAGAAAATGAAGAATACTCATGAGCTAATAAAAATGGGTGGTACATTGTTGCAATGAAAGCAAATTCTTTTAGTTAGATTACTCATGAGCTAAATTCAAGTTGGATATATTACCACATTCTGATCCTTTGCGAGCTTTGTCTCTCTATTCTCTAGGTGGCACATAAGGCAGTAGGTGTAGCCTTTTCGGCAAGCAGCATCCTTTTCCTTGTAGGTTTGATGCATATGTATCTCAGGATTAATCTCTTTCTCAGAAACATCATCCTTCTCCCACTAATTTAAGAACAAAAACCAAAGAAATTAACAAGAGAAGAGTTCTAATATTTTGTTCATATTGTCCAAGAAATTGTTTCACATTGGTGTATGCATTGTAGTAGATGGGGGAAAAAGCATGGAAAATTAATAAAACAATAGTTTCTAGCAATTTGCTCCTATTCACTTGACAATTTCATCCATTCCTTTCTATTTGGACTAGGATAGTATATTGTGGTTATTCACATATACATGAAATAGAGATCGCTGAAAATTTACAATCCTAGGAGCAGCACTTGTACAGGACCTTGTGTTGCACTTGGTTTGTATACATGAAGCCTACTAAGGTTTGCAAATAAGCTAACAGGGTCAATTTTGCATCTACAAACAGACTTGTGCTCTACAAGTGAAAGATTATTGAAGGTTGCCAGTGTTCTGGAATTTATAAATTGAAGAATGTAGTGTCTCCATTCATCCGGGTCGCACTAATTGGAGAAAATAAACCACAGAGATTAACAAAACAACCCATCTAATAATAATCTATTCCTATTTTGCTCATCAAATAGGCCAATCCTTTCTTAGTATTATTTTGCGATGCTATTGCCGATTGGCATACTAGACCCTGCATCATGAAACATTTTGACTGTCCATTCTGATTCAGTACCTAGTTACCTACCACAGGTTAGCTAGTACAATACAAGGACAAGACAACATACATTTAATTCCATAAAAAGTGCCGCTAGCAGATGCAAAAGACTACATACTACTCGACTGAACAAAAAAAAAGCATGGCAGGTCTGAAACTCTGAATGCAATGGACATGTAGGAGATCTGGAGATGGGGAAGGGAAAGAAGGGGAAACCTGGTGGACTTCGATGAGAAGAGGTGACCGCTTCGCTTTCTTGTTCTTCTTCCTCGGCACGAACCGCTTGCGTCGGCGAGTACGGGAGCCGCTGGCTTCACCGCTCGCGCCCGCTGCCGGTGACGCCGCGAAGTGGGGCTGCACGCGTACGACGTCGGAGTCGCCAGCCGGCGTGTCGAGGGCCCCGGCGTGAGTGCCGCCGCGTTCTTGCGCCTTCTGATTGACGGGGATGGGCTCGGCGGTGGCACGGTCGGCGCCGGCCGCGGCGCTGGCGGCGTCTCGGGTGCTCGTGGAGGCGATGTCTCGGGTGCCCGTGGACGCGGCGTCGCGGTCGCGCACTGGTCGAGTCGTCGGCGACGCGGGGTCGCGGCCCTCGCCGGGGCCCGCCGTCGCGATGGAATTCGCGCCGTCCGAGTCGCCGCGGTCGTCCGTCGCCGCCGTGTTCGCGTTCTTCCCCTCGACGCGGCCGCACACTTCTCGAGCCGTCGGGGACGCGGTCGCGCCGCCCTCCCCGAGCTCGCCGTTCTCGTGGTGCACGCCTAGCGCGGCCCTCGGAGACGAAGACGTCGGGTGTCCGCGGCCGGTGTTGTTGGCGCCGCTGGCCTCGCCGCGCTCGCGCTCGTCCTCCTCCTGGTGGCGCGGGGTGCTTGCGGAAGACGACTCGCGGCCGCGGCCTTCTTCTTTCGCGGCGGACGGGTTCCCGGCGACGGCGTCCTCGCCGTGCTTGCGGCGCTCCTCCCGCGGGAAGCGCGGGGCCTTCGCAGACGACACGTTCCCCGACGGGTCGCTGCCACCGGCGTCCTCGCGGGGGCTCCGTGCATCGCTGTCGTTCGCGCGTCCTCGCTTGGACACCGGCGTCGCCCCCGGCGCCCTTTCTTGCACGCGCGCGGTGGGGTCCTCGCCGTGCTCGTCGGCGCCGTCCTCGAACAGCTCTGCAAGGGCGTACCCGTCCTCGAAGGGATCGGCCTTGGGCGCGACGGCGGTGGCGCGCTCCTCTCCCGGTCCGCTTTCTTCCACGAGCGGCACGGCGGTTGTGCTCTCCTCTTGCACGGGCACCGCCTCGACCACCTCGGCGCCGTCTTGGTCGGCCTTCATCATGCGGCCCGCGTCGCCGGCGCAGCGCACAAGCCGGCGCAGCCACGCCGCGACGAGCCACCGGAGCACGCGCCAGCCTCCAGCCTGAACAAACGCAGCAATCCGCTCAGCCAACCTCAGAATCCGCGCCAAGCGGCCCCGAGGAGGCGCCGAAGGCGCGGCCGGAGGCGGAGTCGGAGCCCGCGGCGGCCGTGCTGCCCGGCGCCGGTGACGCCGAGGACGCACCATGGCCTTCTTGGCGGGCGCCGGCGCGGTGAGGAGGGGGTGGGGGTCCGACGTGGGGTTCTTGGTGAAGGCAAAGGGCTCGGACGCGAGTTCCGGTGGGGTTTCTTGGTACGGCTAGGAGGAGGCGAAGGGGAGGAGGGTGGCGAGTGCTATTTGAAGGCGTGCTCCATTGGAGCCGACTCCAGGATTTGAGAAGCCCGGTGCCTCGCGGGCATGCGCCGCGGCGACACGGCCGTGCCGGAGCATGACCTGCGCGGCCAGAGCGCGCACACGCGCGGCTCAGGCTCGATGCGGGCTCGCCACGCCGGTTCGGCATTTCACCGAACAGCTGCAGGGCGCTTCTGCAGCCCAGTGAATGTGCTTGCGCCGAACAGCTGCCGGGCGCTTCTGCTGCCGGGCTCTGAAGGCTGGAGGCCTGAGGCGCTCACAATGGACCAGCTAACCAGGGCCGGCCCAATAGTTTTTAGGACCCCGGGGCAAACTCTGCTGGCGTCATGGGCCCTCAAGGTTAAATAAACGTTTCACTTGCAAATTTTCTTTTAAAATTATTCATCTCCGTAATATTGGTACAAATAAACATTCCTGACACAAACAAAATAACAAACTTTCAAAGACACAGGTTCGTTGTTCTTGATAATTGATAACAATGTAAATATTACTATAGAAATTCTAAAAGGAATTCAAAATGGATCTAAGATTTGTACCTTGAATATACACCAAACTCACTTTGTAAAAGAAATTATCACAGCACATTCTGCATAGAAGTGAGAAAAATAGAAGGCATTGTAATTGTCGAAATTGATGGTCACACTTGTGTGCAAAATTTTCCATTGCTCTCTAGCATGTAGCTAAAATAACTCTCCTCTCTTCTCTTCTCTGTGTTCTTGCCAAGCTCATGAATGCATAGTGCCATGCCTCCGGACCAAATTAGTCATCCTTGACGCTACTTCTGAGGTAACAAAATAACTTTTGTTTGCGCATGATGGTTGGCCATGATTGGTGATGCAAATCTTGACACACTGTCGATGTGAGTAATGGGGAACTTTGTGTATTCCTTGAAGTGTTTTGGCAAGAGCGATCCACGAAAGGTACTATGGACATACCAAGCTCTGGAAGTGGTTCTTGGGCACTTCCCATTGCACTTGTACCTATGTCTGGAGTATGTTTGAGACTTTGTACTGAGAATTCCTTAGCTCAACTTTGAATACCAGATCCATTTCTACTCTGAGTTAGCTTCAACATTTCCAAAGCGAAACCTCTTCACGTGTCCCCGTGCAGGAAGACATCAGTGTGAGAAGCTCGATCATGCTCATGGGAGCCCCAGAGTGATGTGCTGCCTTAATTTTCTTCGATCAGGTGGGACGAATGTATGCAGTGGGAGAACCTCAAGTTCTCTCCAACAGGTATCTGTTGGCACCGACTTGATCATCAGTTAAGGTAGTAAACTTTGTACCGGCCTAAAGGCATTCTCTAATAGTTCAATTTTATCTAGATTATATAATATTTTCTTATATTTTAATAGAAAAGAGAGAAGAGCTATCTCTTAATCAAAAGATAATCTTATACACGCACTTCGAGATTATGTGAGAATGATACGTGGAGTCATTCATATTATAAGCTATATTTGTTAAGAGTTAACCACTGAAAGAGTTGTCTATTAGAGTTCTTAGATCTAGTTACTAGCTCATACCGTTGAAGAAGGCATAAGTGCAATGAAATTATATTTTTTTAAAAAAAATAATTTTCTTTGCATACAAGAACTCTACGAGAGATGCATACAGCATGAGGCAGCTTTAGCGTATAATCTATGAAGAGGTGCAACACTTGGGTGCAAAATTTCCCATTCCTCTCTCGCATGTAGCTAAAATAACTCTTCTCTGTGTTCTTGCCAAGCTCAAGAATGCATAGTGCCATACCTCCAGACCAAATCAGTGATAAAAAAAAATCCATTAGACGTTCAGGCCCTAGTAGTACACGGTGGAAATTTTTAACATTTAAAATCAACTGATGCAACACTAGAAATTATTTTTTGCAACATTAAAAAACATGTATAAAAATAACTCTATCATCCAATTCTAGGATAAGAGATTGAGCTCATGGTGTGTAGTGGTCAGGTCTCGAGATCATCCTTTTTTAATAGTTTACTAGTTTTATTTAGCCCTCAGTAGGTCTAAGGTGAGGTGCTGCCCGTGTAATAATTGGACAATCTATTTTCTCTTAATATAAAAGATACGCAGCTCTTCTATGTGTTCGAGAAAAAAAGATTAGCGTTCTTGTCAATTTCTCTGTTCCTCTCCTTTATATTCTGTTGTGATTTTATTGGGCTGAAATCCCAATTTGTTGCTGCGCCTGACATTTTCTGCTTTGGTCTCTCGGATTCAGTGCAGCATTGTAGAGTCTACTTGCAGACCAATCTTGATTATGCGCCTTGCAGTTATGTAGACTGAAGAGATCAGGGCCTTGTTTAGATGCAAATTTGGGTGTACAAATTTGGGGTATAATGTCTCTTCGCAATCATTGCGTCACTGTAGCATTTTCGTTTGTATGTGTGAAAAATTGTCCAAAAATTGATTAATTAGGCTCAAAATGTTCGTCTCGTCGAGTACAACTAAACTGTGCAATTAATTTTTGATTTCATCTAGATTTAGTACTCCATGCATGTTACGACATTTCGATGTAATGGAGAATGTTATTTTTGCATAGTGAATTTGGGAGTTGCTTTTTGAGAACTTTTTGGAACTAAACAGGCCTAGTCGCCTAAGATGTTGCAGGTTCACCGACCAGTCTACCTTCAATATTACTGGTTCACCGCTGAATTTGTGAATCCATTTTCATCTCTGAATCTCAAATTCTGTCTGCTGTTGTCTTGTTGAAAAGGTGTACGTATGGTATATGCCGCCGTACGGGTTGGTATGGTATCACATTTTTTTAGAACAAGAAGATCCATCTGCAGGGTTTACAATCCTTATTGTCAATTTTAGATCGGACGCACACTCATCCTGGTGCGGACCTTCACCGTGTCAGTCGCCGTCTTCGTATGGCACACTCGGAATCTGGCGTTCTTTTCTTGGATTCGGAATTTCGGATTTCGCCTTGTTTCCTGGACTCGGATTTCGCTTGCTATATCGAAATCCGAGTGACGAAGGGATCTCACTGCTACAAAAAAACGGTTTGTAGCAGCAGCACCCTTTTTTTGCCGGTTAAGCTAGCGCCCGGACGTCCGACGGCGCTCAAAATATCGGACGGTACTGTAGCAAGCAAAATTCCCGCCGCAACATGTGAACTTTTTGCAACATTCAAAAATAAGATATGCAACATCATAGAACAATATCTGCAACATGAAAAGGCATCGGTTGCAACATCAGGGCACGTACACAAACGCACGCCATCGGATATCATCTGGTTGCTACGGGAGTTGAGTAAAAATTCCCGCCGCAACATGAGAGCATGTTTCATGAAACATCCAATTTTATATGAAACATCAAACCGAATTTCATATGAAACATCCAATCAAATTTCATATGAAACATCAAGACAAGGCTATTGCAACATAAAAATTATGCAGCTGCAACATTGAAAAAAAAATTAGCTCGGTTTCATGTAACTTTCATCGATTTATGCAATATCAAAATAAAGTTACTGTAATATTAAAATCATAGAGTTGAAACATTCCAAAAAAAGATATTGCAACACCATGAAGTACTACTGCGACATGAAGCCGAAGAGAAGGTCTTCTTCCAGCTCGAGCCACCATGTAAAAAAATCTAATTAGAACTTCTATTGCAACATCACCGCATGTGCCACCATGTAAAAAAATCTAATTAGAACTTCTATTGCAACATCACCGCATGTCTATCGCAACACAAATATCTTTCTAGACGTAACACCGGTATTAGTTTGGAGGACCACTTCTGTTGCAACATTATTTTGTACCTACTGAAACAAATGAACAAGAAAAAATATCCCACCGCAACGAGCCGCCGAGGTGGGCGTCCGATGCGTCGGACGCCTGCTCCCAAGCATTACCGTTTTTTGCACCAGCGGACCAAAAGTTCACCTGCCCCCTACTAGTGACTGTAGCAGTGCCCTGCGGCTGAAAATGCATTTACATGGACGGGTGGGCATGTCACCCGTGCCTAGAAATCACCTCCATTTATAGGGGCGGACGAGCCCATGGTCCGCACCTATCTAGAAATGGTGATTTTCAGGCACGTACTAGGGGCTCACCCGGCGCTGTAAACGGAACACCATTTTTAGCCACGGCGTTCTCAAGACCCGCGTCTGCTATCTCTCCTTTATCTCTCCTATCCTCATCTCTCCTATTTATCCTATCGTTATGTCCTCCCCACCACTCTTCTCTCTACTTTATCCTCTCATTCAACTCCTCAACTTGGACAGGGAGACGGCGAGGGGAGCGGCTGCGACGGCGAGCGGGCCCCCAGCGGCGAGCGCGGCCCCCGGCGGCGGCGCGGTGGGGAGCGGCCGCGGCGGCGAGCGGGCCCCCGGCGGCGGCGTGGTTGGGACCGCGGCGAGCAGCGCTGCCACCGGTGGCGGCGCGGTTGGGAGCGGCCGCGGCGGCGAGCAGGCCCCCGGCGGGGAGCACGGCCTCGGTGGCGCGGACGTGCGGCGTCGACGGCATCGTGGGGAACGGCCCCGGCGGCGCGGCCAAACGTGCGGCTCCGGCGGCGCGATGGGGAGCGGCCCCGGCGGCAGCGCTGACGCCCGGTTCCGGCGGGGAGCGCTGCGCCGGCGGCGTGGACTTGTGGTCCCGTCGGTACGTTTTTTCCTGACAGTAGTCCCTGACGGTTGAGCCAACGGGAGCCGCGGTTGACCGGTCACACGATGCCCGTCAGGAATCGTCTACAGGAAATAATTCCTGTCGGTCAGCCATCAGAATTCAATGGGCATTCCTGACAGTTGACTCCTGACGGTGTATCCCTGACGGGGTGCCGACAGGAAAGGATTTCCTGACGGTATTTCAGTCTTTCCTGACGGGATGTGGCCGTCAGGAACCTCAGCTCCTGTGGTAGTGGGAGCGCTGCCCCGGCGGCGCGGACGTGCGGCTCCGGTGGCACGGTGGGGAGCGGCTCCGGCGGCAGCAGCGTGCGAGCCCGAGCGTTTTTTTTTTGTTTTTTGAATCGATTTCTAGGCGCGGGCGACACCACGACCCGCGCCTACAAATCAATTTTTAAGCCCGGGTTCAACGCCCGCGCCCACAAATGCGTTATTTCTAACTGCAAAAAGAGGGCGCGGCCGGACGGCCCGTTCCTATAAATCCCTTTTTAACCGCGGCTACAAACGTTTTTTGTAGTAGCTTCTGTTGCCTGGGGTTTCCATACCTTTGTTCTCAGTGGCCCTGCTAGCTCAATGAAGGTGGTTAGATATGGAAGGCATGAAGATCGGTATTTATGAACGCATACATTTCTCATACACCATTCGGAGAACTGCTGCTAGTTTCGAGGGTCCACGGCGTCAAAGTTGAGGGCGGTGTTGGCGAGGACGCTCCAGAGAGTCACCTTTGAGAGATTGTAAAGGAAACTAAGAAAATCTCGTTGTACAAATTTGACATGAAAGGGAAAGAGCTCGAGGAAACTGATAGGTTGGATGTCCATGTATTGTCGACATTCGCACCCCCCTCTCACTCGGCCATTTTTGAACCCGGTGCTGATGGGACCTCAGCACCGGGTCCAACGGCTAGGAGCGGGGGCGGCGCGCGGGGGTGGCAGGATCAGCACATTAGCATCGGGTCGTGGCAAGACCCGGTGCTAATGCCCCCCTTTTAGCACCGATTGCAGCCAGCAACCGGTGCTAAATGGCCCGGTGCTAAAAGGGGCCATAAGCACCGGGTCTTGCCACGACTCGGTGCTAATGTGTTTGTATATAGCACCTTCTTCTTCCCCAGCCCGAGCCAGTTGAACACTTGGGCGCGTGTTCATGTTGTGCTCGGCCGGGGGAGAGGGAAGGTGCTGCCCAATTTTTTTTTAAAATTTGTGAAGATTCTACTCATCTAATGAGCACTATAAGGTACACTCTTTCATCCTCTTATGTTTTTTTTAGCTTGTAATCTTTCTATGCTTTAGAAATAGAGAAATTTGTGAATCAAAATGAAGCTAGAGAGAGGTTGTGTTCATGGAGGAGAGAGAGCTAGCTTGTGTTCATGGTGGAGAAAGCGAGTGTGCTCATGTTGTGTTTCAAATAGAGATAGAGCTTAGTGAAATGTTAGTCTTTTTTTATGTATGACTTATATATGACTTGTGAATAGTTATAAGCTTATGTATTTTATTTATTAGTTATTTCTTAAAAGTTGGAAGGTATATTTGTTTTGTTTTTAGAAAATGAATATAGTAATTTCATGGAATATATACTATTAGTTATTTATTAAAAGTTGGAATAGTTATTTATTAATTTAATGGAAGGTATATTTGTTTTGTTTTTAGAAAATGAATATATTAATTCCATGGAATATATATTATTAGTTATTTATTTATCTAATGGAAGATACATTTATTTATTTAATGAATATAGTAATCTAGTTTTAGAAATGTGTTTATCTAATGAAATATATATTAAAATTTGTATTTATTTATATATTAAATTTGTATTAACTTTATATTGTATTATATATTTGTTATTGGTTAATAATGCAACTAAATAGACAATGAATGTACGGGGACAACCACGCTCAGGTGTTTCGTGATGGCCTCAGGGCATTTCTCGATGCCGCCGAGGCTAACAGGACGCCGTCAGGTTTCATGTTCTGCCCATGCACTAAATGTGGAAATATACAATCGTACAAACAAAGAGGAGCTCTTCAGGTGCATTTGATGAGGCACGGTTTCACGAGGAATTATTCTGTTTGGACGAAGCACGTTGAAAGAGGAATTCTAATGGATGAAGATGAAGAAGACGAGGCCGATAACGACATTTCGGTATTGGCTAAATACTACGGTGCCTTTGCAGATGCTGCAATGGATGATGTCGATGAGGAAGATGGTGCTCGGGAAGGTGATGCTCAGTAAGATGCTGCTCGGAAAGGTGATGCTCAGGATGATGGTGCTCATGAGAATGATCCTACCGATGGACTCGGGCAAATGTTGCGTGATGCTGAGAAAGACTGCGACAATGATAAGGAACTGAAAAAGATACAACACATGTTGCGGGACCACAAGACTGACTTGTACCCAGGTTGCAAAGAGGGGTTTAAGAAGTTGGGTAGTCACACTTGAACTTATGCAGTGAAAAGCAACAAATGGCGTCACTGATAAGGGTTTCGAGGAGCTACTGAAACTTGTAAAGAAGATTCTGCCAGAGGGTAACGAATTGCCATCGACGACGTATGAAGCAAAACAGGTTGTTTGCCCTCTTGGTTTGGAGGTGCAGAAGATACATGCATGTCCTAATGACTATATCCTCTATCAAGGACAGCACGAAGACTTGGATCGTTGTCCGGTTTGCAGCTGTGCACGATACAAGATCATGCAGGATGACCCTGGTGAGGTTGGGGGGAGCGTTCTAAGAAAAACATTCCCGCGAAGGTGATGTGGTATTTTCCTCTGATACCAAGTCTGAAGCGTTTGTTCAGGAACAAGGACCATGCCAAACTGATGCGCTGGCACAAGGAAGAACGTAAGCAGGATGGCATGTTGAGACACCCCGCTGATGGATCCCAGTGGAGGAACATCGACATAGCATTCCCAGAGTTTGATGCTGATGCGAGGAATGTTAGGCTTGGTTTAAGTACTGATGGCATGAACCCTTTTGGTGAAATGAGCAGTAGTCATTGCACTTGGCCTGTGACTGTATGTATCTACAACCTGCCCCCTGGCTCTGCATGAAGCGGAAGTTCATTATGATGCCAGTGCTCATCGAAGGCCCAAAGCAACCTGGCAACGACATTGATGTGTACCTAAGACCATTGGTTGACGAACTTTTGCAGCTGTGGAAGGATGAAGGTGTTAGCATGTGGGATGAGGACAAGCAGGAGCAGTTTGACCTTCGAGCACTACTTTTCATAAGCATCAACGACTGGCCTGCACTAAGTAACCTATCAGGACAATGAAACAAAGGATATAAAGCATGCACTCGTTGTTTAGAAGAAATCAAAAGCATATATTTGAAACATTGTAGGAAGGTTGTGTACATGGGTCATCGTCGATTCCTTCCAGCAAAGCATGAGCTACGAAAGAAATGTCCGCATTTTGGCGGGAATGCTGACTACCGTAAAATCCGATACACCGGAGTGGAGAAGATATATTTAATATGGTAAAGGACCTACAGTTTGTAAAAAAACACTAAAGTTTTGATTATACAAGGGCTGTGTTTAGGACCCATCACATCACCAAACTTCTCAAAATTCTCTTTTCAAACTTCACTATTCACCTATCACATCAAATCTCTCTTCTCATGTATGGAACACTAAACATGGGTAAATAAAAAAAATAATTACATGGTTTTTATGTACACGACGAGACGAATCTTTTGAGCCTACTTAGGTCATGATAGGACAATGTTTACCACAATCAAACGAAAAGTGCTACAATGCGCTACAGTGTCGGATGCGACATTTTGACCAAACTCTCCTTCATTTTTTGGAACTAAACACAGCCAAGGTAAGGGCGTTCCTTCAACAATTAGTGAGTAGTTTCAATTTTCTATGCATAAAGCATACAGTAAAAGAAAGATAAGCTTCAGTTAGATTAAAACGCCACCTTCAAATCATCATATAAGAGCCAGGTGAAAGCAATGTCTCCAGTTTGGTGCTTTTTATTCTAATGATCAGGTTCTGCTCTGCGTGTTAAATTTCATTGGGTTTGAATATACTGCAGGGACCTATCTTTAGTTTAAGCATCATGATTGGCACACCGTGTTTGCTGCGGCTACGAGAAGAACACTGATCATGGTGCCAACATCCCGACTGTCCTGCACCAAGACTCAAAGAGGTAACCTACTTCTCCAAAAAAAAAAGATAAGGATACCAAAAAAAATTGATAGTTATTCAAGGTTTTGATCTGATGTTTCTGCAGGCCACAAACGATGCTGGCTCCCAACCATTTTGCATGAAATTCAGAGATAATACCTCGGCAACAGAATCCGTCATCTTTACTGTATCCCTCCACTGTACCATTTTTTGGGTTTCATGTGAACATGATCTGCTCCATATTCTTATGTTGTTTATATTTTCATGGTCCAATGATAGTACTTGCCGAGATATCAGATTATTGGACAAGCATTATACTATTTTCTTTGTTCTGGAATTTTGTGGGCAGCTGGGGTAGGATTATAGGCATGGTTGCATCTAACCAGTGTTGCCACATAGTACTGGTCTACTCTCTTTTTTTCACATTGGTTAGTAGATTAGTAGATAAAAGTGAAAAGCTCTCACATTGCATTCCTGCTGCAAATTCTTTTTGCTTGCCCTCATTTACTCTCGATCATCTAGTTGATCTGTGTGCTAGCTTGTGGCGGCACCTGCTTTGCTCACTAGGCTGTGGTTAGGACACAACAGAAAAAACTTCAGTTGTTCTCCAGCTGGTATCCACACTAACTAAAATAGCTTTGAAGTCTGAGCATTTGTGGACCACCAATTACATCAGAGTGGTAGAAGCACTGCTTAAGAGAAGGTAGACGGTTTCTCTCAATCTACACATTCATTTTTGAGGAAAAGATCCAATTTATTAATTTATCTGTCCAACTATCTAACTTTATTTGGCTTTTGTATTTACATTATATTGCAGACTACTACACTGATAGTATTAGACATAGAGAGCTGTTTTATAATGATTGGAGAGGTACCCATCGGTACCTAAAAGTACCTAGTGTAAATCAATGGTTGGTCCCACTATTTTTGATACATGGTCCCACAAATTTGGTACCTCTTGCTACCTTTGGGTACCACTATTCAGGTACCTCTGGGTACTTCCTTTGTTTCCACCATCCGGTTTCACGGAATGAATGGCTCTAATTAATTCCAATCATTTTAAAATTTCTCATAGACATAACCGTTGCTCCCATCAGAAGCAAGCTCAGAACCTACCAATGCTCCAAGCACACTTGCAAAGTCATTGACAATATCACACGGCAGTGGTGTCACCGTTATGCTTTATATCGCAATTTGTAGATTGTTGGTTGTGTATAGGAAAAATTGCCACGCAGGGTTGGTACTGTCTATGGGAAGATGTCATTCATATCTCTAGAATACTGGAAAAGAATTTTACCATATTTTGATCTACTTTAACTGTCATATAAAGACATCTGCCTTGCATTCGTTCCTACCTTGGTTACCCTTTAGATTAATGTTTTTGCAATCCTGCTTATCTATTATTTTGGTCACGATAGATAGAGTGCCCTGGGCAGGCGCATAGCGCGCCGGATGTTCTAGTGGAAAATAACAGCGTCAAAGAAGTAATGCCTCCTCTTTGTTGGTGTCGCTGGCCAGCTCCCATATGGATGACACCCAACCTTTCAAAGATGAGATGAAAATTGAATGAATAGGTCATGTATTATATGAGATGTACTATCTAGAATTGTTGTCACATTATCATTTAATCACTGTATATTGAGTTTATTGAATTTTCATTAGAGATGTCATTTATCAATTTGGATTCGCTTCCCTTATTGACAATTTGGATTTTGCTGGTTTTATTTCTGGACCTCTTTACACAATCATATTTACAACGGCAGACAAAACCACTGGTAATATTAGTGCATTAACCATTCATCCAAACAGGCATTTGGGCTCACTGGGGGCATTTTACTGAAATGCTCATGCTAAGGCAGCAAAATTCCAGGAGCTGACACAGTGGCATAAAAACCTGAACCTCTTTGGAATACTTCTGGTTGATCATGTAATGGTGAAAATCATCTATTATTAAAGGCTATGTTGTATACTGAATAATCATCCTTAATGTGTTTTGACCGAATTAGCAGGCAATATCGGTCAATGATGCACTACTAGCTGCATTTCATCAAACTCACTTTCAATTTCTTTCTTCAGAATCATCCATTATGCAAAGTGTAGCCAAGATGTACATAAAAACTGAGCATTAAAATGAACTTGGCGTACCCTTAATGGTTGAAAAAGTGGAAGGCTTTCAGGTAATTTAAGAGCATAGTAGCATAAAGCAAAGTATATGAAGGAAAATATTACACGACCTGGACCACCAAGTGAGTTATTAGTAGCATAGAAATGCAACTGGAGATAGTGCAGAGAGCTTAACAATTCTTGGATTGGGTTATAAGTCCTAACCAAGGATTCAAAAACTAGAAACGTAAAATTTACATAACACACATTTCACTCATCATCATATTTTAAAAAGACAAACAAGTTACACAATACACAATAACAATCGTACGAGCAAAATGTAACAAACTCAACAAGAGTGGGTTCAGGAACCGCAACGAGTGATCCATTTGAAACGAACCAGATTCTCAATTACGAGAATCCAACTCCCTGTACCCTTGTGATAGTCCCAGTAAAAGCAGTTATCACGTACAGAACTCATCTCAGTCGAATATCACATCCATACATCAATAAAAGATCCATTACATGACATAAATAACATAGCGGTCTGATACAACCCTCTGGGCTAAATCGACAATAGGAAAACATCTACTATACAATAGCTAAATCCAGCTGGATCCACACTCTCCACAGGCATCCTTGAACATAGCGCGCAACCTCAGTCGTACCACCCGTCCTGGTTGAACTCGTGGTCGAGGTCTTCACCTGTGTACCCAAAGTCTGTCCCCAAGGAAATGAGACAGGTCCACGTCATCAACCATATATGCAGCAAGCTTTAAAGTGGCCTAAACTAGTAGTAAAATATTACAAGAAATATAAGCTGGGGTTTTCCTATGCGAGCAGCAGCAATAAACCAAGTTCCTATCATCACCAATGCCTTTCCACTCAAGAGTCATCACACTACCCAAATCCCACCATCAACCTCACAACCACATCGGGCTCGTCCTGCCGCAACAGGTCCCCGCAATAATCATCCACCAACGCCTTTCACTCACTAGTCAACTCGGTGAGCTCCCTCCACACCTTGTCTCATCAGCAATGCTGGACCAACCTCTCATAACCCAAATCAAGGATGAGGTAAGAAAGCAGAATCCCATGCTAGTCTGAACGAATCAGAGGTAGGTCGTCCATAACCGTGGACACGGCTATACGTATAGTTTTCACTCTGTAGAGGTTGCACTCCTTTAACCATCCGGGCTGCAAGGCTAGTCAGCAACCAATCTGAGACACAACCCACAACAAAGACCCTAAGCAGTAACGGTGCCAAAACTGTCTCCCTAGGCTCGGGAAACATCTGAGCGAACATCTGCCCCAGGCGTGTGAACCTTCCCACCCGGGGCCAGTTGAGGGTCGTGGTAGTCAGGGAGAGTACGCCGCAACAAGTCCCCCTTTACACATATCAAACTCGAATCTCCTACGGAACTGGCATCGCTCTAGAATAGGCTTGCTGGAACCCTCCCCATTCTGGGTAGATGGTGAGCACCGTAGATCCCACACCTGAAGCCACCCTCGACGCGGTCCTTAATTGTCGGAAAAGCGAGTATCAACATCATAAGCGATCCGCCGCAACGGTCCGCGATCAGCACCCGTCACATGTATTGCTGCCCATACACCTTAAAAGTATCCAAAGTAATAAGCCTGTACCCGCAACAGGTACTCCGTAGGGACTGCCCGAGTGCAACCCCCAAGCACCTCGATCAAGGGATCGAGTTGTTATCACTCGCTTACACCGCCTAGCAGCACTACACCTCCCATACTGCCCAACTCACGCCAAAAGGATCAAATCACATCCATGCCAACACATGCAAGCATAGCATATATCGTAAGGTAGATAATAGGTAGCAAGGTAACAGGGTAAATAAAAGGTAGTGCAGGTTCATCATGCGATTAAAGTGAAGTGCTAGCATACTAGTAGCATGTCTAATAGGTATTTCAGAGGATGGTCGGGCGTGAACCTGGGTAGGCTTCCTCATCCTCATCACAGCAGGGGTTGTAGTAGTCCGGGTCCTCCTGGTTCTCCGAAGCTCCTAAGGTCGCGTAAAAGGAAATAAGACGCGGACTACTAGCAATGAAATGCCAAAACAGCAAGGAAAGAAGACCCAAATAACACCAAACTTTATTCTAACGCGTAGATCATGATTTTAGAAAAATATAAAAACTGGTTTCATATTTTTCTAAGCTACGGTTGATTTATTATAAAATTTTGAAGTTTAAATCATTTTCTAAAATTATTAAATCATTTCTAAAAAAGAAAAACAGTCCAAACAGCACTGCTGACGTCATCAGTGGGATCAGCCTCGTCTGACGTCAGCGTGGGCCCTACTGACGTTAGCGTTGACTTGGTCAATGTTGACCAGTCAACAGGTCAAGGGGTTAGCGGTCAGTTAGTGGACCCCACCGGTCAGTCACATAGGGAAGATGACAGGTGGGCCCAACAAGGCAGGAAAAAGAAAAAGGTTTAAGGGTTCGCGGGCTATAATTGGGCTAAAAAGGAGCAGGCTCGCCCAACAAGGCTGGGCCTTAGGCCCACCAGCGCGGGGCAGCTGGATCGGGCGAGGTGGACTTGGTCCACCGTGAGCCGGGTCCATGGGTTTCGGGTGTGGCCACCACGAGATTTTCTGCGGCTGAGCATGTGTCACGTCGGTGTGGTTCGGCGTGTGGCTGAACCTCATGCGAACGCGCGCGCCAGCGCTCGCACGGGCCAGACAGAGTGCGCTGCGCTGCGGCTCCGGCTCAACGGGAAAGCAAAAGAAAGGCAAAGGCTGGGGCTTGGCACATCCACACACGCACGCGTGGGGTCCTGGTGTCCCAAGTCCGCGGCGGTGGCGGCCCAACGACGGTGACGACGCACTATGGCAGATGGACGACGGCGCGGCGCGACGGTTCTGCGGCGCCTAGGCCGGGAAAGGTGCATGCTTGGGTGCGCGGGCACCAGCTGCTGCTGGACCACGATGTTGCGGCCTTGGTTAGGTGCGCATGCGCGGTTGTACGGTCGCCCGTGGCCGCGACACGGTCTCGGCGTGCACGTGGTGGTCGGCGCTTCGAGTTGTGGCAGCCTCGGCTACGGGGGTATGGTTGATGGCGGGTTTGCAAGGCGGGTTCACGGCTCGAAGAGTCCCTGCAAGAAGAGCACAGCTCGATGGCTAGCACCACAGATGGCTTGGCTTGTGTGGCGGCGCACAGGAACGGCGGCGATGTGGTTCGACGACCGGCACCCAACAAAGATCAAGGGGGGACGGGTCGGCAGCGAACCTCGGGGCCAGTAGACGATCACTACAGCTCAACGAGGACGTGCGGTTCGCGACAAAGCAGTTCCCCTGGTCCGGCTCCGACGACAACGACGACTCCTTGGCGGCGGCGCTCGCGGCGCTCGGCGTCCGGTGGGGACGCGCTCCTTCTTCTCTTGTCCCCGCCTTTGCTCCACTACTGCTCTCCTCGACTCCTACTCCTCCTCTTCCCCAACTGGATTGCGAAAGGAAGAACCACAAAGTTGTGGCGGCGCTCGAGGGGGAAGGGACGGCGCCAGGGTTGTTTTATAGGGGAAAGCTAGGGTTGGAAAGGGCACGGACGGCGAGATGGGGAGTGCGCGCGACCGCGGCCACGCGTCCGCATCGCATCGGGCCGCCAACGCCGCGATGGGACCGGCTCGGCGCTCACGGCGCGCGCAAGAGAGAGCGGGCAGCGCCGGGCGCGAAGAAGAAAAGGCGAAGAAGAAGGTTGACCGCCCAGTCCCGCTCGCCAGTGAGAGAAGAAAGGGAAGAGGGGCACGGGTGGTTGATGGGCCGCTCGGTGGGCCGGATGTTGCATCAGGCTGGGTTGTTCTGCAGCTAAGGGGAAAGAGTTGAAGGGTGGAAAGTGGACTTTGGGTTAGGAAACAGCCCACAACAGTTAGAGAAGTTAGGAAACTAGTTTAGTTAGATTTGTTTGCACACCCAAAAATCCAATAAAACCAAATAAACTCCAAACTACCACTATTTGGTCCTTAGCACTTCAAATCAATTTTTAATTTAATTTAAATAATGCCTAGGAATTTTGGGGAGCAAAATGGGAACAACCTTATATGTTTGCATTGCACAACTTGCACGAATTTTTTTGAAAATTTGGGTTTTTGCATTCAACATTTCCTACGATTTTCTGGGTTGTTATACATTTATTGGTGAGATCAATTCCACCGCATCTATCCCATCCCTTGGTGAACTAGTAAAGTCAGAATAATTCTCCAGCCATGCAATCTGAAACATTTTATATAGCATGATTAGGCTAATAATACAAAGCCATATGTAACAGTTTGTTTAACTTTACTTACCTTGATCAAGACTTGTGGCACATGTCATAGTGCAAACCGATGTCGCGTTTGCACCTAGTTCTCATAAAACATCCTGATTTCTGACATAGAATCCCTTTGTCCTTATGGAGAGAGTCACCATGTTGTGATATCTAAATTTTGTAAAACCAAGAAATGCATACAGGAGCTAAGTCTCTAGGTGTGGTGTTGCATTGATCTGCTAAATTCAAGTTGGGTATATTACCACATTCTGATCTTTTGACAGCTCTATCTCCCTATTCTCCAGGTGACAAATAAGACAGAGGTGTAGGCTTTTCGCCATGTAGAAACCTTGTCCTTGTAGGTTTGATGCATATGTATGTCAGGATCAATCTCTTTCTCCGAAACATCATCCTTCTCCCACTAATTTAATAACAAAAACCAAATAAATTAACAAGGGAAGAGCTCTAATATTTTGTTCATATTGTCCAAGTACTAATTTCACATTGGTGTATGCATTGTAGAAGATGGGGGGAAAAGCTTGGAAAATTAATAAAACAACAGTTTTTAGTAATTTGTTCCTATTCAGTTAACAGTTTCATCCATTCCATTCTATTTGGACTAGGATAGTATATTATGGTTATTCACTTGAAACAGAGATAGCTGAAAATTTACAATCCTAGGAGCAGCACTTGCACATATGTGGGAGAGATTGGACCTTGTGTTGCACTTGATTTGTATACAGGAAGCCTACTAAGGTTGGCAAATAAGGTAACAGGGTCAATTTTGCATCCACAAACAGACTTGGTTGCCAGTGTTCTGGAATTTATAAACTGAAGAATGTAGTGTCCCCATTCATGTTAATAGTCCTGAACAGTCTATTAGAGTTAAAAAGATGAGTAGACTGTTCAGGAACTAAACTTACATTTAATTCTAAACTAAAATAAACAACAGTTGCATATCAAACATTTTGTCAACCTTAATTACGAGGAACTTAACTTTCCATGTTGAAGGTATTCGTTATATTCTTTATTCTGTTATCAACTTTAACTCTTTATTGTGTACTAGCAAATATGTGTCACGCCCGGTTTTACGGACAAAACCGAACGCACCCTTTATGCATGCCCAGGATCAAATTCATGCATAAAGTGACATCATAAGTGAATAACTGAACAATATCAATTACAAATCGTATATTATTTACAAAATGACCAGAGGGTCTTTGAGAAAAATTACACAACCGTAAATCTAATCGTGACGGAGGGCTCCATCTTCCATAGGAACGTCGACCGGGGGCACGCCAGCCTAGAACTCCAGGTCTTCATGATCCGAGTGTTCGCTACCCTATTAAGGTCTATAGCAAGCGTAAGTGCACTTATGGTTGGCACTTAGCAAGTGGGAGGGAGAATATGACATGAAGGCTTAACAAAGGCTTTATTTGGTGGACTGCAATGCTCAAATTTTAGTTGGTCAACTTTTATTAAAGAACCTAGAGATATTATAATGTGATAAGCTTCCCAAACCACCCAACTTAAGGTTCAACCCAAAACTAACCAAAACCACAAATATCCACCACTATGATCCTCCCAAACCAGCTAACCATGCGAGGGTCCAGGCCGCTCTTGACCGTGAGCACGGTTGTTATAACAGTTTTACGCTCTAGAGAGGTTGTGCACTTTCACCATGAGTCGTGATACCTTTTAGCTGAGGTGGCGAACCTCCACACATTTCCGAGATGTGCGTGCCGGGGTACACTACGAGGCCGTTACTAGGTTCAAAGCGCGCATTAACCCACTCAGGGTTCGGGTACCCATCATTGTGCCGTGCTTGAGTCCACCTCAGCCCCAATAGCTTAACGCAGACCACTGGATTTCCCGATTTCCCCTAGCAACATAGCCAAGACCATTGCCCATATAGTTCTCATGGTTGTACTGTTGTCCTGGGTGGTCGCTCCATAGATCAAACCTTAAGCTCGGCTCAGGCAAAACCAACATAACATTCCTCAAAAGGCCAAGCATCAAACCTGCTTGCCTGAGCCGCCTAGAGTTCCAGGTTGCTAAAAAGATTACCAAGCCCACATTGCATAGTTTATTAGTCATTATTAAATTAACCCAACCACCCATTGTTGAGAAAAGCTAAGCAATAAAACTACCCAGATAGGTAACCTCTAGGGGCATCAAGGAATGATCATGAAATTCTAGTAAAGAACCTAACATAGGATCCCCAGCAAATTAAGACAACTAATGCAAGAAAATGTAAATAACAAGTGACATTATGAAACAAATTAAGTAGGTACAAGGAGAATGATCAAGGACCACTTGCCTCAAAATTCAATCCAAGGTTCCCACTTGCTCTGAACTTTCCTCGGCGTAAACAAATCAAGTGCAAACAAGCCACAATTTACGACTAAGAACAATACACCATACGGTAAAACAAATTTAGAAAAAGCATTGCCGTTAACTAGCACTAGCTACAACGGGTATGAGAGTGCAAGAATCGAATAGATCAGAGCTATGGGTGATAAGATATGAGAACTAAGATTATTGATAAAGAGATTACTCTCGAGATGTAGAACATGACAATGTCTGGATGATGACGGTAGTGTGGTAGGCCAAAACTCAGCAGCGGTGAACAGACTGCAAAAACAAGGTCGGCGGGGTGCTGAACATGTTTGTCGTGTGCTAGTTATTTATTTGGAGACATGAGGAAAATTCAGTTTGCATACATGTAGGCAGGACATGGGAACACACCATGACTGAACGGTGCACTGAGATTACCAAGGAATCAATGTGGGGGTGTGGATACGGTTTTAAGCGTTCATGCTCGACGAAGCGGACAGCAGGGTAACAGACACTAGGAGCATGAAAAGATGGACGTATACTGATCATCTGGGTAAGAAATTTTGTGGGTTCATGTGCAACTATGAGATACATGACTTGGTGAAAGGGATCACTGATTCTCCACTGCATCATCGGGGAACGCAAGTCCATTGCAGTGCACATAAAACGGGCCTGACGAGAGAACGGCAGTACCGTGAGTGTCATAGCGTTATTTTGGTTGGACCACTTGATGATCTGTTTTTTGGGATTGATCAGGGATATGAGTACTACATTATTACCAAAGGGCATGTTATTTCGTCCACTGGTTCATCAAGGAACGCAAGAGCAATACAGGACAATCTGGCTGTCTGTCAGCAGGGGCAGCCTGCATGACAAAATTAATATCTCATGATCCATGACATATATGAGAGAGCAATTTTGTGGAGACATGTTCAGGTACATTTTACATATTCTGGTAAAAGGATTTGACAAACTGAGTACTAGATCTCCGGGGAACGCGATGCCAACCGAAGGCACAGTGGCTGGCCGCGAGAGCAGCGACAAGATTCTAGTGGGAACTTCACCGGAACTCATTGGAATTCAAACTACGGCACATGATTTGTGATATACAACATTAAATCAGAGAAGGGATGAAGAGGAGGTCTCACTTTGGGGAGGGCAGAAAAAGAAAAAGGAGATTTCAAAAAAGCTGTTGCAGGGATGAGAGACGGGCGTGACGACGAGAGGCGGCTGCAGCAGGACGACGACGACCGGGCAGCGGCGACGACAATGACGAGGGGGCTGTGCGCACGGGGCAGGGGCAAATTCACCAGGGGATGTGCAGCCTTCACGCGAGTCTTCCATGGAGGTGACATCGATAATCTCCACCAACCGCCATTCAAGTGCCCTGGACGACGAGTATGGCAGTAGAATGGATTTGCCGTGGCGAGGGCTCTCCGTTTTGGTGATTGTGATGGAGAGGGATGGGAGAAGTGGAAGAGGGCAGCCATGGCCAGGAGGAGGGAGAAGGCCGGCCTGCTGTTTCATCGTGGAATTAAGAGGAATAATACTGGAGGGATTAATTTGTGAGGAGGGGTTACAGGGTAGTAAAAGGGAGAGGCATGAGGGAGGGGAGGGACTGCCTGATGAGGTGTGGTGAAGGACAGGGAGGGGCACCAGCCATCATGTTTCCAAGTGAATTGATTAGGAAATAATGGACTGAGTAATTGGGGGAGAAGGGAACTGCTGCAATTGGTGTGGGGAGAAGTTGTACAGGATCATTTGCGTTGAGGGGAAGCAGCAGCTCTTTTATTTTTGTTTTGTTTCTTTTTTTTTCTGACATGGAAGATAAGAGGTGCTAATCCAGGGAGAGGAGGGGCTGTTTTTTTTTTAACGTGACATGGAGGGGATGACGTGAGGGGAAGAAGGCACAGGGAAGGGAGAGGAGAGGAGAAAGACAGTTTTGGGCTTGGCTTAGAAAGTAAGAAAATGAGATTGAGGGAATGAGGCGGGCTCAGACCGTTAGCATAGATGAAATGTGCAGATCGTTGTAAATGAGAAAAGGAGCATAGATTCAGATCGAATGGACGGAGACTGTTATCAAGATTGAATGGATAAAAGAGGATTGATATAAAACATTTAATGATTGGATAGGGTTTTCCGAGATTTGAACTTTTAGATCAGATCGATCCTGGGCGTGTTTGGAAACACTTTACAAAACTATTTTACACTCAAAACACTATGCAAGCGACATGAATGCAACAAACACCTTATATATTTATAACCTATCATTTGGATTTAAGTTTAGAAAATATTGCTTTATTTGAGATAATTATGCACACTTCCTATTAATAGAAAAAATTTGAAAACTTAGTAAATTCAAAACTAGGGTGTTACAATATGCCCTTGCGTTGCTATGAATGAATGGAACTTAATAAGTAAAGGTGCACGGAGGTTATGGATGCCGCTGATTCCCCATCCGATGAGAAGCACAACAAAAGAGATCCTCTATAGACGCTGCATCAGGGAATGGCGGATGGTCAACGATGGGGATATGAGCGATCTACGAAGACGAAGGGGTGCGCGTTTGGACCAGAACGGCAAGTGGAGGCGAGGTACTACGGGATTAATACCAGTGCATTGCTACGGGCGAAGGTAACATTGTAAGCGAAGGCGCGTGGGAGCCATAAATGTTGTCGATTCAGCATGCGATTAGGGAGCACGATAAAGATAGATCCTTGGTAGACGTAACGATGGTGGGTCAATGATGGTGATGTGAGCGACGTGAGAAGACGAAGGGGTGTGTGCGGCAGTGTGGGATGACAAGACAAGGTACTGTACATACGTTGTGAGGTTGAGGGAAACATCATGAGAAAAGATGCGTGGGAGCCATGGAACCTCTCCCCCACGGATTCATGGGAAGACGGAGGGGTGTGTGTGTGGTGGTGCGGTACGACTTGAGGAGATGAGATATTATGTGTAGATTAATGCCCGTATGTTGCTACTATGGGATAAGGGGACTTTGCGAGCGAAGGCGCATAAAAGCCATGGACGGGGTCGAGATCGAGCATGATAAAGAAGATATCCTCGGTAAACGTTATGCCCAGGAACGATGGCGGGACGATGATGGGGATGCGAGCAAAATAAAAAGATGAATGGGTGTGTGTTGGTGTAGGACTACAAGAGGACACAAGGTACTATGTATTGGTAGATGATACATCCTTATTTTTTTTTAATATAAAGGATAGTGGGTTCGATGTACCGCCTAAATCAATATTAGGGACATTTTTTAAAATTATGATATGCCGCTAAATTAATTTTTATTTTATTGATAAATAGAGATTAACTTAATAAATAATTTAATCAGTAGGAGAAATAAGTTCACACAAGATGAAATTAAAAACTAATTTCACAGTTTTGTTGAGACGAATATTTTAAGCCTAATTAATCAATATTTGGACAATTATTCATAAATACAAATAAAATGCTATAGTGCGACATTAATGTCAAATTCTAAAGTTTGGATTCCCCGAATTGGATCTAAATAAGGGCGAACTCACTTAGCCAGCTGACATCGTCTGTCTGTTCTCTCTCCCTCTATTGTGACCGACAAGAGCAAGATTTTGGAGACGCCTGTACCTGGAATCCAGACGTGGAGCTCCCTCCCACATCTCGTTTCCTCCGCCAGCTGCTTTCTCTCTATCTTTTTATGTCCTGCTTCTTTCCACTCGGACAGCATGCAGCTGCTCTACTTGCCGCCTCTGTATTGCCACAGAAACACTACGCTTTGCACAAATGCATGCTGCTAGGCCGCCGTCCATTGCATGACGACGAAGCTGTCACACTCGAGAGGCTTGCCGGGAGGTCTTCTGTTTGCCTAGAGGTCTCCCTCGACTTCGTTTCCCTGTAGCTCAAATCTTTCGTCAACTTTCTTTTATCCTGGCAACAAGCGAGCTCGTTCTCTCCACCAAATATACAGCACATGGCGATCCTGAGCCAAATTCTTCCAGCCAATAGCTTTTTCACAATCTTTTGTGCTGTTGTCCACCATTTTAAGAGCTATTGCATGCTTCCATAATCCATCTCAGGACCAACGGGAATAGATGATCTCGTCGCCGCCCTCCAGTGCGGCGTCCATGAGATGGCGATTGTGAAGGAATTGACTGCTTGCCGCCACGGCCGTTGAGCGAGCCCCAGCGCTGCACCAAGCCATCACTATCTTCCTCCCCAGCACAAACGTGCAATAAGCAGCATTCTTTCTGTTTTGTTACCTATCTCCTTCGAATCCAAGAGCGAGAACCACCTTGTCGGCGTCTCACCTTGGAGATCAGCAGCAGGGCTCGTCGTCGGTAATGGAGGAGTTGGAGCCAGTTGACAATGACCGCCCTCGCTAGCAGCGTCGAGCTCTTCTACAACGAGTGGACGACGGTGCCAGCTCCGGCCCTTGTTAGATTCTGTGCCTATTCTTTCAATTTCTGTTTTATATTTGATTTTGTTGTGATCAAGACAATTGGGTCCTCTTTGTATATTTATTATTCTATTTGATCTGTTTTTTCGACTCAGGGTTCATTTTCTATTCCAATTGTGACTGGCCGATGCAGTCTTAGGTTTCTCTATGCTTTTCGAGATTGATTCATGTAGGAGGAGGGACATGTCGATTTAGGCCTAGGAAGGACGACGGATGAAAATTGCTAAGGAGACAGAACCCACGAAAATTGCTTTCTTGCTTTATAATTAGGTATAGATTAGAAACATTAGAATAAACAACAGTAATAGAACAAGACGCTGACATGGGCACATAGACCTCATATTGCACAAACAAAATTACCTATCAGTTTTATAATCAACTTTAATATTCATCAGTTTTACAATCAACTTTAGCATATTTTACAAAGGGCATAGCTCATATGTCATTTGGTTTATAATATTCATCAGTTTTACAATCAACTTTAGGATATTTTACAAATGGCGTAGCTCATATGTCATTTGTTTTACATCCAAACATGTACCTACCCTATTCGGTAGATGCCATATCAAATAAATATCGTGTTGAGAAATCTGTGTCTGACCTTGACACCGACTTTCTAGCAGTGGCAATAAGTCCCTCTAATACTATATGAAAACTCAACTCTTTATTCACCATAACGACTTGGTATAAGACTTTATTCTTACACTCTTTACGTGGCTACCCTACCACACTCTACTCATGCCATCCTTACATGGCATGTCACTCTAACTCTTTATAGTGGCTACCATGCCATATCCAAATGGCTCCTACTTGGATTTGCTCCTTGGGGTTGGATGACACCCCTATATATAGATTTACATGACCATTGTATTGGTGCCAAGTGGCAACCATCTAAAGAACTACATACAAATATTTCTACTCTTTAGAAATTTCTACGCTTCACCATGAAGTATGGTGAGCTAAATATCTACGTTCATCCATACTTTGCCATAATCTCATCCACATATGTGACAAAGTTTTCAATTGATATCGACAACCTTCTAGAACCTTCCAAGTATGCATTGTCATCTTTTATTCTAGAGAATTCCATACTTCACATGAAACATGGAAACCATGGGTTCATGCATGCTCTCCAATCTTCTAGAACTATCTCAAGTATGCATTGCTATTTTCAACATATCCACTTAAGTATACCCCTTTAAGCAAGTGTATTTACAAGTCAAAGATCTTGACCAACCAAGATGCTATCCGGGTAGGAGCTTGTAGCTAAATGTAGAGAGCTAGCATGACACCGAGATGAAAGGTACTAACAGTCCAATCCACCTTATTTTATTAAGAAAGGCATGGTGTTATCCAAACTGGAGGTGGCCAGTTAAGCCATGGATGAGCAGACTGAACAATACCCAAGCTCTCAACAGTCTCAGTTTCAAAGTTCCATATGCCCACATGAGGTAGATCGAATCACCTCTCTTGTTGTACGCTGCGCTGCGGTAGCCACAGTTCCATGGGACGGATTCACTCTTGGCGACGTGCGTCCACCGGCCATCGGCAAAGGAGAGCTCGCCGTCCGGCCGGCCGGCATAAATGAGCGGGACGACGCAGGCGGCGGCCCCGGCGAAGGGCTGCAGGACACGTACGCCCGGTGGTACAGGAAGAGCCGCAGGTCCTTGGGCTTATACGCCATAGCATAGTCGGGACGCCAGGATTGTCGCCGTAGACGTACGCTGTACATGGGCCGCCGCCCATGCTCGTCGGCGGAGCCCTCGATGTGGTAGAGCCCCGTGACGGGCGGGAGATCTAGGTGGGCTGCGGTGAGCGGATTGAGGAGCTGGAGGTTGGACTCCTCGTCGGCGGCGATTATCCACCCGTGCCCGAGCCCACAATGTAGCGGCTGCGGAACACGGGCGCCGGAGGGGCTGTATACCGTGGCGGTACCGGGGTCATCGTCGGCGCAGGAGTAGTGGAGGCAGGGGGACGCGTCAGTGACGGGGATCCGGACGCGGCGGGCGGCGTGCCAGGAGTTGTTGACGGCACCGGCGTGGAACGGGTCGGCGATGTCGAGGACGCGCATCACCAGCGCCGTCAGGACGTCGAGGAGGATGGACTCGGGGGTGCTCGTGGAGGCGGCGTCGCGGTCGCGGGTGCTCGTGGAGGAGCCGTCGCGGTCGCGCCCTCATCGAGTTGTCGGCGACGCGGGGTCCTGGCCCTCGCCGGAGCCCTCCGTCGCGATGGTAGCGCCGTCGCCCCTGAACTCCTCGCGCTTAGAGTTCGCGTCGTCCAAGTCGCCGCGGTCGTCCTTCACCGTCGTGTTCGCGTTCTTCCTCTCGTCGCGGCCGCGGACTTCTCGAGCCGTCGGGGATGCGAGGTGGAGGGTCTTGCCGGTCGTGGCCGTCGGGACGCGGTCGTGGCGCCCTCCCCAAGCTCAGCGGGGCTTGGTGCCGGTGCTGTGCGGGCGCCCCTCGGCTCGCCGCGCTCGCGGTGCTCCTCCCCCTGGACACGCGGGGCCTTCGCAGACAAGCCTTTATCCGACGGGTTGCTGCCGCCGGCGTCCTCGTGTGGGCTCCGTATGCCGCTGCCGTCCGCTTGGCCGGCGCGCTTGTCCCTTGGCGACTCTGCTTGCTTGGACGCCACGCCGTCAGCGGTTTGCGCTGCCCTCGGCGCCCTTTCTTGGACAAGCGGCGTTCCAGCCGCTGTGGCGCGCTGCTCCCCTGATGCGCCTCCTTGCACGCGCGGTGGGGGTCCTCGTCGGGCTCCTCGGTGCTGTCCTCGAACAGCTCTGCGAGGGCGTACCCGTCTTCGAAGGGATTGACCTTGGGTGCGGCGGCGTTGGCGCGGTCCTTTCCAATTCCGCCTTCTTCCACGAGTGGCGCGGCAGTGGCGCTCTCATTTCCCGGTGTCCCTTCTTGCACGGGCACAGCCTTGGCCGCAGTGGTGGCGTCATCGCCGAGCTCGTCGGCGCCTTCCTCGCCGACCACCTCGGAGCTGTCTTGGTCGGCCTCCACCCTGCGGCCCGCGACGCACAAGCCGGCGCAGCCACGCCGTGACGACCACCGGAGCACGCGCAAGCCTGCAGCCTCAACAAACGCGGCCATATCCGCTCCGCCCACCTCAGAATCCTCACTAAGCTACCCCGAAGCAGCGCCGAAGGCCTGGCCGGAGCCGGAGCCGGAGCGGGAGCCCGCGATAAATCAATATAGGGCATATGTCCTCAGTACCCATTATCCTACACCTTAAACGTGGCTCAGACGCTGAGTTCCGGCGATTCTTTGGTGGGGATTGGTTTTTGGTATATTTTCACATATATGCTATTGGCAGTGGACTTTGATGCCATGATCATTTCTATTTGAATTGCTTACTCCAAGTAGAATGTGCTAACACATACAGTTACACAGCACAAATTAAATCTATCTCGCAGGACATATGCAAATAGCAGAAGAAGCGCATGAGCACAATCTTAAGAAAATATATAGTTTGAAATAAACTTAGGCAAATAAGATTAACAAAACCCATATATAGATTACATATTTATTTCAGATCTTTTGCTATGGGATGCAGATTACCATATTGATTTTAAGGTGAGTGGAATTCCCAAATATATGTGTTAGCTCACCTCCAGCTACCTGATTTGATATTCCAGATAAATTTTGAGGAGAGATACATTGGATATGCTGATAAAAGGAAACAACGCAGCAAGTTAGAATGGAGGAAGAAAATATGAAAAGAAAACAGCTACCGCAGCTACTACAAATAAGTAAACAAAATAACAGGTACTGCTGTAATCTACCTGTATAAATTAACTAGGCATTTGATATGAGAGACGAATTATAGATTAATCTACCTATAGAAATTAATTAGGCTTTCAATATGCAACCCACAAACCCTGTAACTACAGAACTTGCACTATCAATAAGCAGGTGAACCTAAGCATTCCTAAACTCAATATCTGAAATCACACAAGGCAAAGGTTGTAGCAAATGTTGTATCAAACATGGCATTGAGCAATTTATATTAGGATGGAGGGACTTGCAATGTTTCAAAATAGAAAAGCACACATACCTGTACTGAAAGAACACATTCTACCATCAATTTCAAGGCCATCTCTGCAGTACCTTCCATCAATCAAAAGCCAACCACACAAACATCAATCAACCTACAGCTCTAGTATGCACGGACAAGACCTGAGAGACTATAAGAATGTGGATGCAGTGTGAGTCACCTTGTAGTCCATCTTGTTCTTGCCCTTTTCATATTCTCGTTGAGGAGGGCCTCGACATCATCCCTACCCGTGAAGACCATGGGCTCCTCCTCCGGTGAGGCAGCGGCGGTGCGGCTGCCTCCCGTCCCCAGGCGGCAGTTCGATCTAGGGTTTGAGGAGTGTGGGCCGGGGACTGGGGAGGGAGGCCTGCAGCAGCCGGCCGTGGCCGGACGGCGGGGCAGGCAGACGGGGGCGGTGGTGGGCGGGTGCCGGGGCGGGCGAGAGGCGGCACGAGGGCGGAGGTGGGGTGGGCGGGCGGAGAGGCGGGGCGGGGCGGCCGGACATGCGGCAACAGGGGCGTGTGGGCCGGGGCGGGGTGGAGCGCAGGCGCCGAGGCAGCACGGGCGGGGGCGGAGTCGCGGGGGAGGGGGGTGGGGGCTGGGAATGTATGTGTGTGGCGGGGCCGCGGGCCGGCGCTGGGCCTTAAGTGGCCGGTTGTTTGTCGTGTGACTGATCTGGTGACGGCAAAGGCTTTGCCGTGGGCCAGGCAATGCACACGGTAAAGGATGGGCCCTCGCTGTGTGCCGACCTACGACAAAATTCTTTACCATGTGTTAGTACAAGGCAAATGTCCGCACATTTTTTTCTTATTTTTATCTAAATTACTCTAATATTTTATATTTAAATAACTTTATCAATTTTTTACTATTTTAAAGCGAAAAAATCTTTTATTTTATGTGTTTCTATGTATGTGACATGATATTCTTTTCATTTAGAAAAAATAAAATATCGAACGGATCCGAAAAGTAACCAAAATTTGGCGCAAAACAATCTAAGTTGTCTCTTACATATATAAAAAGTTTTGAAGTCAAACCCAAATTGAAACTTCACTTTGCTTCAAAATCTGATCGGTTACTTCTCAACTCTATGGATCTTCTCCGGAGATGCTTTGATTTCTAAGGAACTTGTGTGATAACTTGTCTAATCACTTCTCAATTTTTTTTACCACAGTTTGTATGCATGAAATCAAGATATCACGACAAATCTTATGATTTTCAGACTTCATTTGTATTTTATGAAATTTCAAAACAATTCGTCCACATGTTCGTGACCATGGTTTGTGAGCAAGATGTTCGAAATTTCGTTCCTTTTATTAGATACGGCTTCATATTGGAATCAAACACATGAATATCATTTTTGAATTTATTGTATTCCATTATTCGAAACTTCTGCAGTTCAAATTTGACTTTTTCCCGATAAATTATTCAAATGAAAAAACAACTAAATATATCAAAACGACTTGGAAATATACCAAATATTAACATAGAGTTAAACATACAATATGTATGTACCACAAAAAGTTAAGAAGGGAAAACATTATTTTTTTTAAATCTTTGCTAAGTGCTAATGCAAAACACTCTGGCAAACATAAAAAACATACATCAAAAATGTTGTTTTGCCGTGTGTGACACGAAAGCACATGGTAAAGAGGCAGCTTTGTTGTGTGCCACCTCTTTGCCGTGGCACACGGCAAAGGCCTGATTCGCCGTGTCAATTGTTTGCCATGTGCATTTTTTGTGGCACACGACAAAACTTGTCTTTGCCATGTGCCCAAGAAAATGCACACGGCAAAGACTCGGGCACGCGACAAACAAGCGATTTCCCATAGTGGTTTAGCATCGGGAGTTTCTCTCCCACGGTGGATTTCACCCACACGTGGTGAGCAACTGATCGCTCCCTTGTGTGCTGTCAGCAATTCCATTCCAAGTATCACGTTAATTCCATCTGACCTCAGAACTGTCAAGTATCCTAAGAACTCCTGCCCTCCCATCTTCATGCTAACCGATGGGCTTAACTGGTACATCTAAGCTCTCCTAAGGTTGAAGTGCTGACTATAGGTCTATCTCTAGGAATAGTGGGGAGAGACTGTTTTTTCACAAACTTTGAGAAAATATATGAACCAGTTGCACCAAAATCGAACAGTATCAAAGCTGGAATGCCATTTACTAAAAACTCACCGAGTACCATGTCGGCAGCCCATCTGTGCTGAGGTTGGCTACTTGTCTTGTCCACCAGGTGCTGGTGTGTTAGCCGGAGTCTGCTTATTCTACTTGTCTGGACAGTTAAATGACTTGTGACCGAGCTTCCCACAAGAAAAGCAAACAAATGTGGTCCCTCCGCCAGCTCTGGGCGTGTTGTTCTGCCTCAGGTTTGAACCTCCATGTCCTGAGTAGTTGTTGTTTCTATTTCCAAAGCCGTTGTAGTTGTTGTTCCTATTGCCAAAGCTGTTGTTGTTACTGCCTCTATTCCCAGAGTAGTTGTTGTTCCTCTTGAACCCTGACCCTCCTTGGCTAGTACTGTAACAACCCTAAAATTCCTAAAGGATTTTGTTGAATGCAAAAATGAGGATTTAAAAATTTTTGGTGAATTTTGTGCAAGACAACAAACATATAAGGTTGTGTTCTTCTTGCTCCCCAAAATTCCTAGGCAATTTAAAATTTAAAATTAAAATCAAATTGAAGTGCTAAGGATGAAATAGTGTGATTTGGAGTTTTTGGGTTTTTGATTGGTTTGAATTCAAATACTAGATTTGAATTCAAACACTAACTACCTAAACTAATTGTCAAACCGTTACTAACCCTAGTGGGCCTAATCCGTAGCCAGAAGTCTGCTTTCGGCCCTCGAACTCCTTCCCGAGTCAACTTAGCAACCCAGCCCGCCAACCAATCCGGCCCAGCACCGGCCCAAGCCGCAGCCGCGCGCGCCCTCTCCCTCCTTCCGTCGCTGACCAGTGGGCCCCGCTTCTACAGTCTTCGTCTTCCTCACCTTTTCCCCTCACGCGCCGGCGCCATGCCCTCTGCGCCGCGCCCGTGACCCAGCAACCCGTCCAGCCTATCCCATCGCAGCCTGGGCGGATCGTCCGATGCGCGCCGCATGTCCGCGGGCACGGACGCCCAAAAATCCGGCCGTCCGAGCCCCGAAAACCCTAGAGCTCGCCGCTGTAAAACCCCGCCGGGGGAAAGAACTCCCGAGCTCAGCCGTCTTTGCCCTTCGGGGTTCTCCAGTTTGCTCGTCGCGTTGTCTTGGTGGGGGAAGAGAAGAGAGGAGGGTTGGAGCTGAGAGGAAGGAGAAGGATCAAGCCGACGCCGAGCCGGGGCGCCGCCGTTCGAGGGGACGCCGGAGCGGAGCAGGATCGAGGCCAAGCAGAGGAGCACGAGCATCGCCAAGCCGCGTCGAGCCTTCCCCGAGCCTGCTACGCCTACACCGCTGACCCAACGTGAGCCCCGTCGAGTTCCCCCTATCTTCTCTGTTCCCGGCCATGGTGCCGCCTTCGTTGCTCCGCCGCGCAACCATCCTTTCTGTGGGCCAGCCTTCGTGCTGAGCGTCTTGTGCAGGAGCCCTTCGAGCCGCTTAGGTAGTTGTTGGCACTTCTTACGATCCAATATCAGGATTGGGAATCCCGGTACTGGATGCAAGGAGTGTTTCTGTGGTTTTCCTTATGGCTAGTAAAATATATAAATATTCTGCAAGCGCACAGAATAACCGCTGTAGCACTTCACCTGGGAGTATCCCGAGGTATCGTAATTTATATTTCCGCAGGGAAGCTTTGGCAAGAGTACTAACAAATAGATATTCGAGACTATCAGAGAAGGGTACTATTGGACAAGACGGGGGGTAAACGGTATTGGATAGGAGTGGATATACCGTGACACACACAGCTCAAGGAGGCTCGGATAGATGAGAGAAGGTATAGATAGTTGGGAGGACAACGAGAAGAGATAAAGGATTCCTGGGACTCTATCTACCTAAGTCAAGTGGTTAGAGATACAGCGGCTAAAGAGCCAGCACTAATAGGTCTGGGATAAGTCTAGAATCTCTCTTGGGGACTATAGGGCCTCCGACACGCAGAAGGGGATGAGAATGGGTGCCGACTACCCTGAACCTTGGGTCCTAGGACACCGGAACTAACGTGATGGACTACAACGACCGGAAGGGCTGTCACCACCTCTCGGCTACCACCTCCGTTGCGACGGGCAGAAACTAAGGCTACTGACAAGTCTAGGAACCACTCCTACACTGATCAATAACTACTTACTTCGCTAGCAGAAGCAAGCAACTCTAACTCACACCCAGTGACAAGTCACCGCTAGTGTGAGTAGAGACGAAGAACCAATTAAGATAGAGACTTAAGCAAGAGCTAGAAGCACTATGAACTAGAACCGACTATAGTCTAAACACAATATAGAAGCAACTAGACTAAAGTAGAATAAAGTAGATAACTATATTGATAACTCAAATGTCAACAAAAGATAAAGTAAAAGATACAAGAGCTAATACCAAAGCTTCAGAAGACGACTCTGGAACCTCCGAGGCACAGCTCGACTCGACTCTAACTCCCAACTAAACTATCCTAACTCTACTAAAGAGAGAAGTGGAAGAGAGCTCCTTGGCTTGAGTGGTGTGTGTTACAAGTGAAGTGTAGGCCTCTATTTATAGTGCCACAGGTCGGTTTGGCAGTTGGGTAACCGCCAAGGCACCAGGGCATATCCCTCCTGGATTCGGGCGAGGAAGGCCGGTTCGGCCGAACCAGGCGGTTCGGCCGAACGTTGGATGCACCGCCTTGAGCTTCAGTGGCCAAGATGCAGCCTTGGGGTCGGTTCCACGCACTGGGGGTGGTTTGGCCAAAGCCAGGGGTTCGGCCGAACTGGGCCTAGCCCCTGGTCGGCCTCCCCAGCACCGCCTCTGGTGCATGGACCCCCTGGGCCTCCTCCTTGCTGCTTGGACTATGTTGGTTCGGCCCAGGATGACTTGGCACAACCCGAATTGAGTTGGCGTGGGTCCGGGTTGAGTTGGCAGACGTCCACTCGTCTTGTGATGTCATCGCTTTGTTGTCGTTGACGTGGACGGCTCCCGCTGGCCCGTACGGCTAAGGGGGGTAACCGGCCGAACATGCCGTTCGGCCGATTCGGTCATTTCCGACCCCTATAGCACGTATTTCATGATACTGTACCTGCAAACATGACTTGTGGAACTTTATTAGAAATAAAACCTAAGTACATGGAATGTTGCATAGTCTCTCATTTATTCCCGAGTATTGGTGGTCGAATTTGGGTTGTAACGACCGCCAACAAGCTCCCCCAAGCTAGGCTCTTTGCTCGTCCTCGAGCAAAGATAAAACTTAGGCTCAGTGGATCAGGAGTTGCTACAATGTCATTTCTCTTGCAGGTAACTTTATAAACAACTAGTACTCAAATTTTACTTGAATTACTAGCAAAGCATTAATTCACCTTTTTACCTATGGGGCTTATAGCAATCTCCTTATCTTGGGCGGTTGAAAGAATGAACAGTTTAACCTCAGTTTTATTCCACCCTACTCTTTTCAGGATTCTATCTCGGAGTTTTCACCCTTTTGTGAAAGATAAGTAGTTCCTCATTGGTTCACTCAATCGCTCAAGTGTATTTGAATTCTCACCAAAGGCTTTGCCTTCTTTTCATCCTAACATCTAATTTGGCTTTTGTGTGGCTCAGGGACAAGGAAGAAAGGCATACAGGCATCTTATATTGTGCTAAGTCAAAGACTGGACCTTAGGAGGATCAAATCATACTCTTAGATCGAGTAGTGCAAGTGTGTGGAATATGTGGAGTGGAACATGGTGGAACTCCTTGGGATGATTCTTCCTCTCCTTTATTTATTTTTCGAGAGCATGGGCTATCTTTATTCTTCATATTTTTGCCATGCCTTTTGGCATGCTTTTCTTTTTCTATATTTTTGCCATGTCACTTGACATGCTTTTCTTTTTCTCATATTTTTGCCATGCACTTGGCATGCTTTTCTTTTTCTCATACTTTTGCATAGCCCATGCCTCTACTTCACATATATTTGGAGAGTGGAATCATGGAACATGGAGCCTTTATTTTGGTGGATGGATGACGGCATGGTTTTTGCTAACTCCCAGTGTAGGAATTGCAAGTGAGAGGTGGAGTGTATGTGAATCTCAATCTTAGGAGCATGAAAGGTTCCTCACAATGGTCACAACAATTTGACAAAGCTCACTAAGATGACAAGCAACATATGGTAGAAAGTTTGAAACTAATCCTATCATATGACTCTGGTAGGTATTATGACCAATGAGGAACTTTGTTTTATTTTTGAAAGCATAAACAACCGAGATTTTCTCCATGCTAAGAGCAGGAATAGAATTCAACTAAAGTCTCCCTATATCAATTCCCACAACAACTTAGACTTAGAATAAAGCATGTGCTCCCACAAGGTTTTAGGTTCATTTTTACTCATGCCAAATAACTCAAGCATAACCAAGCACTAATTGCAACAAAGTACTAGCAAGATTAATGACAGAGCAACTATTCATCATTTCCAAGGTGAGAGACATATGGTTCATTCCATGCATAGTTGGGAGTTACTTTTATTCAAGGGAAATATTTTTTTTTGGTTTTCTTTTTTTTCTTTTTTTAAATGCAACCTAAAGGGAAAGGGAAAATGCAAGTGCATGAATCAAAGTGCTGGGTGGTTCAGACATACCTGGTGGGGGTCCTCCCCCAAGCTAGAACCCTTCACTGGTAGGGATTTAGTCTTGCAAAGTACGCGGCCAGCTGCTCGGACTGCTCCCGGACTTCATGTTGAATAGATGCCACCACCCCGTCATTCTCTTGAAGGTACTGAGAATGACGGGCTAGTGTGTCTTGGATGCCCCGAGTCCGGTCATCAATGACGTCGACCCGGTCGGAGATGTAGGACAACTCCCGACCGTAGTCGTAGCGGGCGGACTGTGAGTATCCGGGGTAGTATGGTTGGGAAGTATTGTCGTACCCCCCTGCATACCAACTCCCGGACCACTCAGAGTCCGTGCTCTGACCGTAGTCCCAGCGTCCCGAGGCTTGATAGTTCGGGTCCTGGTGTTGCCTAGAGCCTCCTGCTCTAGACGTACCAGCCCCGGTGTACATGTCGTAGGTGGCCTCGAACGCAGACGTGTGTCGGTGCGGTGCTTCTAGTTCCTCTTCCGGCTCCTGTGAGGTGGCGAGCCCAGCATCACGCCTGGCTCGTCCCCTCGTGAATGGTCCTTCTCCTGCTACACTGTGCCGAGCGGGCTCTCTCGGTGGAGGAGATTCGTCCGACTCGGTTCTCAAATGAAGCGTTAATTTACTAGCAGTGTACAACTTCAGTGCCGGGCAAGGCAGACGCACCTCGGCTGTATAACCGCGATAAATCATCACAAGTGAAGCATCAGGCATCTTTCGTAAGATGTGAGCCTGTACAAAGTGCTCAGCATCTACGACAGCGCGATGTCTCTATGTACGTGCACTGGGCATCCCGGAGGACTCCAGGTGGTTTGCGAGGCGAGTGACTAGAGAAGTCATCGCCATGCTACCCACATGAGAAATGTGAGACAACCAGTGATCGACCATGTCCTTCACTGGAGAAACCGAAATTTTCTTGAACATAGCATACAGAATCCGCAACTCAACTGTGTTCACGGGTCGGATATCGGCTCGCGGGAATACCGTCATAGCCACCCACTTGTGCATAAAACGCAGAGTGGGGTTATGAATACAGTTCATGCGGGGTGCACGACAGTTGGTACTCCCGGAAATCCTCTTCCAGAATGCGACCCGATCAAACCTTTTTAATGCTTTACTCGGCTCTAGAGAACAACGACTTGAAAAACCAAGAGCCGAGCTAAAATCCCTCCAAGAGCAGAAAAACTCTTGGTTAAAGAATCTGAAGCGAATCCCCCCATTTTTGGAAACCAAGGTAGAAAGAAACTCGAGAGTGAGTAGATACAAACCTGGCTCGTTGATCTCCCAGAAATTCTCCCAGCCAACGGCATGGAAGATTTCTGGGAACTCCTCGTCCATCCGCGTTCTTCGGAGCAGGTCTTGTTCGAACACACGAGTGTGCTCGAACTCCTTCAGCCTGAGCTCATTGAAGACACTTCTCTCCCGGTTCGTCCTGAGGACGATGTCGCTCTCACTCAGGAGCTGTCTGGCTTGGGGTACAGCAGAGCCCCAACCCACGGTGGATTTCACCCACGCGTGGTGAGCAACTGATCGCTCCCTTGTGTGCTGTCAGCAATTCCATTCCAAGTATCACGTCAATTCCATCTGACCTCAGAACTGTCAAGTATCCTAAGAACTCCTGCCCTCACATCTTCATGCTAACCGATGGGCTTAACTGGGTACATCTAAGCTCTCCTAAGGTAGAAGTGCTGACTATAGGTCTATCTCTAGGAATAGTGGGGAGAGACTGTTCTTTCACGAGCATCTTCAAGCCGCGTCGAGCCTTCCCCGAGCCTGCTACGCCTACACCACCGACCCAACGTGAGCCCCGTTGAGTTCCCTCTTTCTTCTCTGTTCCCGGCCATGGCGCCGCCGTCGTTGCTCCACTGCGCAGCCATCTTTTCTGTGGGCCAGCCTTCGTGCTGAGCGTCTTGTGCAGGAGCCCTTTGAGCCGCTTAGGTAGTCTTTGCAAACCGCCGACGATCGAGCCCGCAGCCGAGGCCGCCGTGGTTGAGCTTCGCTCAACGCGCGCGAATGCCGAGGCCGTGTCGCGGTCGTGGTGAGCCACGCGCCCGCGCACGAGCACCTAGCCATGCCCTAGCAGTCGTTGGGGGTCACGCGTGCGCGAGCCTGCACTTTTGGAACAAAACCGAGGCCCTGAGCCGCTTCGCCGGACCATCACCGCCGAGCTCTGGCCGCGCCGCCGCCGCTCGTGTGGGGAGTGCGTCCGGCCAAGTTAAGGCCACCCTTTTCCCGACCAGACCTAACCACGAGCACCTAGCCGACCGTTTCCACCACATCTAGGGTCCAGCCGAGCCACACCGGCGATCCTCGCCGTCGACCAGAGCCGCCGGCCGCGCTCTGGTGCGCGCCGCGCGCGCCCACGCGTCGCGTCGGCCGGAGCCACACTCACGACCACATGTGCACGCCACAGCAGTAACCGCAGAAGATCCCGAGGCGTTCACAAACCGATCCCGTTGTTGGCACTCCTTAGGGCCTACAGATAAATCCGCAAGCGGACGGATACCGATGTAGCTTTCACCCGGGAGTATTCCAGGTATCGATTTCCACGGAGAACGAGAAGTGTACTAATCCTAAACTAAGTTGTCCTAGGTAGATGAGTTGGATGGAATGGACTGGATGAGGTGGATGAAATGGAATGGGTGAGGTGGATGACGACAACAAGGAGAGAAGAGAGGAGATAGGAGGGTAGAGAGGGTACAGGTCTGGTAAGAGTATTCTACCGACTACTGAGCAGTTCAGAGGTTACGAACGGATACTTGCTTCGGGACTACAGGGCCTCTAACACACAGAAAGGGATGAGAAGGGGTGCCAGTTACCCTGAACCTTGGGTCCTAAGACACCGGAACTAACGTGATGGACTACAAAGACCGTAAGGGCTGTCACCACCTTACGGCTACCACCTCCGTTGTGACGGGCGGATTCCAAGCTAGTCTCAAGTACATGCACCACGCCTAAACTAGTTGACTAGTACTTATCTACTACAGACAGATAAGCAACCAAGCTGAGCAGCTAGCATACAATTATACTAAACTACTAAGCATTGAACGAAGAACGATGCAAGTAAAGTAAGTAAGAACTGAATGCTCAATTAATCAGAGAGAGATACAAGAGTTACCAGACATGCCCCGGATGTTACTCGATGTGAAGTCGCATCCGTAGAGGTACAGCTAGAAGAGGGGCCGACACTCCGGCTCCTCTCCCGGACGCTCACCTCTCCTCTCTCCCTATTCTACTGATACAAGTGGCGGAACTTGGCAACACTCACTTCTCTCTTGTGTTGTGTGTTTGATGTAGGTGCTGGGGTCCTCAATTTATAGGGAAGCAAGGACAGTGGAGGTTGAGCAGCGGCCACGCAACTGGGAGCATCTCCGGGCAGATTCGGGCGAAAATCCCGGTTCGGCCGAACTCCTCGGTTTGGCCGAACCGGAGGATGCACCGCCTTTGCATCTGACGGCCAAGAGCATGCCCTGGAGGTGGTTTCCCTCTTCGGCCGAACTGGCCAATTCGGCCGAAGTGAGCTTGGCCCACTGCTGCACCGCCTCGAGCTTGCACACGTGCTGGGCCAGCTCCTGGGGTCGGTTGGCAGGTCGGTTCCTTCCCTGGGCTGGGCCGGAGGCCTTCTGGTGGACTTCGGGGTCCTTGTCGGGTTGAGTTCGGGCCCAGGGTGATGTGGCGGGAGCCCGGGATGAGTTGGCACTGACGTGGATGGCTCCCGGTGGCTTGCACGGCTAAGGGGTGTAACTGGCCGAATCGTGTCGTTCGGCCGAATCGGTCATTTCCGACCCCTATGGCCTGTGTTTCTCCATTTTGTACCTACACACGGGACAATCACCAAAACTTGTAGAAATAGTCAGTAATAAGCCCTATAGCTATGGTGTGTGTCTCCGTTGTGTTTATTTTATACTTGGTTGGAGGTCAGAAATCGGTCTGTAACGACCACCAACAAGCTCCCCCATACTTAGATCTTTGCTCGTCCCGAGTAAAGAAATTAAACTAAGAGCATGACCAAAGTAAGGGTTCCTTCATAACATGAATACTTGCATATTGAATATTTCAAACTTTTCTCTCATACCTGTGAATTTGTAGTGGCTATCCCCTGGATCTTGGGTGGTTGACAACTGGAACGGCTCTTACAACAAAATCCTTTTGCTTATCCTACACTCGGGGTGTTCTTATTTTTCGCAAACAAATGACTCTTGTCCCTTCATCCCTAGCACTCAGCTCTCTGGAGCTTCTCCCTCATACTCACTCTCTTTTGTATTTTTTCTGTGTCTCTCAAGTGGTGGCCGTGTCAAGCCATGTATTTCTGTCGAGCCGAAGATTGGTTCTCGGAGCGTCTCACCATTGCCCTCGGTCGGATTGCAAGTTGAGGATGAGGAGTTCATATCGGTCTTCAGCCTCATGACCCCTTTCTTTTTCTCTTCTCCCTTTTTGGGATTTTTTTTGGGACTTTCATGAGTCCTTTATTTGCTTTTTCTCACTTTCCTTTTTTTTCAGGGTATCACCGAGGCATGAAGACTTCTATTATACTCCGATGATAAATTTGCTTGCAACCGATCTGCGGCAATGTGATCGCTCTGGGGACTCAAAATTCGACAAGACATTATACTAGACATGACAGGTTTCAGGAGTAAACTCTCAAGCATATATGTAATGTTGTATTTGTGGACAGGATGAAGGGATCGAGTTTGATTTTTATATTTTCAAAATTAAATTCTCCCGAATGTAAGAACGATCAAGTGGTTCGTTTTATCGATTCACATCACAATTGTCAACAACTTAGATTAGGGGGGTCCTAAAATAATGATTTCTTTCACATGCACTAGATACTAGGTTTGAAAATAAACAATAGGCAAGATCATGAGATAAAAGATAACCAAGTTTCGTTTCGTGTAAATGATGTGTCACACCCGGATTTCTATAAATCCAAAGTGCGGCTATATGTGTGCCCAGGATGTCACATACACATATAGCATAACAAATATGGTAAAACAGAGAACACAATGCTTTATTGAATCATAAATGGAGATTTTACATCAGAGTGCAAAATAAATAAACTAACCAATACAGCGGAAGACTAAAACTCTCAAACTAATGAAGCCGTGATCCCACAGGGACTCTGACTGGGAGAACACACTCAGAAGAATGGCAGATCCTCCGGAAACTCAGCAGCAGGCTCACGCTCAGCCCAACCTATTACCCATCCGGGATTTTGTTGAATTTAAGCAAGTGTAAGTAACAGGATTACTTAGCAAGTATAGCACGGGGTATGAAGGCCAAAAAGGTTCGACTCGGTTTGACTGCATTAGCATTTTTAGTTGATTCATTTTAACTTCATCCAATTTACTACAAATGAATGGACTCCCAGTTATAACCCAATTAAATAGTGTAAGTGTCATTAAACAGCAATATTAAACATCAAGTTCTAATCGAAAAGGATCCAGGCCGCTCGTGACCCTGAGCAAGGCTATCATGATAGATTGTACACTCTGCAGAGGTTTCGCCCTTTACCCACCAGTCGCGTAAAAGTTCAAAGGAACATTGCACCCAACCACGCACATCAACACTACCGAGGTGTGACGGAATAGGGACGCTACGAGGCTTTTCACAAGACACCCTAACAAGTCAGTAGCCACTATGGTAACAAGGGTGCATTAATACTGAGGCACCGAGATTGACGCACGCCTAAGGAGTCACACCAAAGGGGGGTCAATGGCATCCAATGCGCAACAAAACATACCAACATGTGGAATTCTCAATCACTGAGACCCCCACACGGGACTGTGCCTCACGGGGACATAGCCGACGGATCTCTCGTCCTCGGTGGATCAAATACCATGCCTAGCGCCTTGTTCCCATAGCGCCGTTGGCCCCATCGATAACCACTGACAAGCTAGAGCCGTACAAGCTACTTGACCAAGTCCAGAGCCATTATAGTTCCGGCGATGTCGACAGGCTCCTGGGTTGCCGCTTTAAGAACCAGTGCTTAGGGAGAGACACTAGGGCCTGGCATGCAGCTGACGCCCTAGTTCCCTTAATCATGTTGCTAAAAAACAAGTTTTAATCATTATGTTGAAGTAAACCATTATGTCCATATTAACAAAATAAAAAAAGGTGATAGTGGCGGCGCATAGCAAAAGTCTACCCATAATGCAATGAACCCAAGGAAATCAAGGACATGATACATCAAACTAGGTACAACCTTACGGTACATCAAATTAAATGCAGGTATGAAAATAATGTAGTTACAAAGGGTGTTTAGGTAGCAAGGATTGTCCGTGCTATAACTTGCCTTCCTCAAAGTGCTGCAGCTGCTACGAGTCCTGCTCCGGAAAGTCCTCCCCGTACTCGAACTCCAACGGCAACGGCTCACCGACTGGACTCGAATCATCACACAAGCAACCATACAAGCCAATACATGCAAACAAAAGTATTCTATTAGAACAGTACACCAAACAGTAGAAATAGTACAAAAGAAGGTTTTTAATCTATTCTACGCTTCGCTACGAACACATGAGCGTGAAAATTACACTAATCGGAGCTAAAACGAGAAAGTTATGAAGTTTTGAAGTTTCAGGGACCTATCTGCGAAAAACCGAGGACCTGTACGTAATTATGCATAAAATGACAAGGGCTAACGCGCAAAAACAGCAGCTCAGGACGGCGCATGCGAAATTTTAAAAGCTCATGGGGCTTTTTGTAAAAACATGGACCTAATCTCAATTACTTTTGAACTACAGAAGCTCGCGGGGTAAATCTGGAAAACCCGAGGGGCTCTTTTAGAAAAATATGGCTGGGTTGACCGGTAAGTGGGTGTTTGACTCAGGGGCTGGATTGAATCTGGGCCGTGGATTTGAGATCGGACGGCGGTGGTTGGATCGGGCGCTGGGGGTCGCCGGAGGGGGTTGGAGGCGCGGCGGCGCTGCTTCGGCTGGCGGCGGAGCTCGCCGGAGTAGAGCTAACAGGCGCTGCGGGGCACAGTTCGCGACACAAAAAGGACCTACGGGACCGGGGCGAGATGGCAAACCAAACTGGCATGCTCTAGTCGTCATTTGGGCGGCGGAGGCGGCGGACGATGGGAAGCGGCGGCGGGATGCGCCGGCTTACGGCGGGGAAGGGGTTCCGGGGTGCAAAATCGGGCGGGAAGTGGCTCGGGAGAGAGCTTACCAGTGTGCGAAGCTTCCTGTGTGGCTGGTTAAGGCAGCGCGGTGCTCAATCGGCGAATCGACGTCGGCCGACGGCTCCAATGGCGGCGGCGGCGCTGGGATGTGGGGGAGGGGGCGCTGCGGTGTTGGAGCTCGGGCTTGGGGACTTGGTGATGGCCGAGGGGCTCGGTGGGTTGGTTTATATAGGGCCGGGGAGCCTCGGCGTGCGGGTTACGCCAAATCCCGCGGCGGCCGCCGGCGGCGGCAATCCTTCCAAGTGGGGGAGGTTGCCTTCCATCCGTGGCGCAGTGCAAAGGAGGAAGGAAGGGGCGGGGAAGCTTCCACGAAGCTTCTGAGGGCCCACGGTACGAGGGTGAGGGCCTAGGCGTGCGGGCCACGCCGATTTGGCGGCAGCCGGCGGTGATCCTTTCCATCGAGGGAGATGGCCTTCCTTGTGGAGGCACGGCGTGGAAGGAAAGGGGGAAGGGGGAAGCTGCGAGGAAGCTTCGGCTGCTCTGGGGGTGGGCCCGTCGATCCTCGGCGTGCGCGCCATGGGTTGCGGCGCGGTGGGGTCAGGCCCTGACTCGATCGACCGAAGGTAGGTGATGACGGGTGGGGCCCGCTGGCAGTGAGAGGAGGCGGGGAGCTTGGCGTGCTGGGGCTGTTGGGCCGAGAGGCGGGTCTCGGCCCAAGACAGGGGAGGGAAGAGGGAGTGGGTGCTGGGCCGACGAAGTTGACCGGCCGAGCGGTGCGGCCCAGGAGCGGGGAGGGGGCGCGGGCGGGGTTTGGCTGGAGCTGGGCCACGCTGGGTGAAAGTGCTGGTGGGCCGGATGCTGGCGAGCTGGGCCGAGCAGTTTAGCGAGGGAGGAGCTGGGCTGGTTTGGGAAAGGGAAGGAGGTAGCAAAAGTAAACTGGGAAAAGTTCAGGGAGTGAAATCGAACTCGGGCTAAAACAACTTTTCTACAGCTCCAAACAAAGTGGTTCAAATTCGAATTTAAATTAGATTTAAATTCTTGTTTGAACCACAACAATACAAAAACAAATGCAGCGGCATGAATGCAACAAAAATGTTTCTACACCTTATATTTGATTTTAAATTTCCAGAAATTATTTACTTAACCTATAATAATTGTGAACATGACAATAAATAATAAATTAATTACTAAAAATTTTAAAAATGCTATTTTAGGGTGTTACAAACCTACCCCCCTTAAGATGAATCTCGTCCTCGAGATTCGGACGTGGATGCGAAGAGTTGTGGATAAGCGGCCTTAAGGTCTTCTTCTCTCTCCCAAGTTGCCTCATCCTCTGCGTGTCGGCTCCATTGCACCTTGCACATCCGGATGACCTTGCTCCTTGTCACCCTCTCAGCCTCCTCCAGGATCTTGACTGGATACTCCTCATAGGTGAGATCCTCTTGCACACTCAGCTCTTCTATCGGGATCTGCTCTTCAGGCCCCCGCAAACATTTTCTTCAGCTGAGACACATGGAACACATCGTGCACTCCGGCCAGTCTCTCAGGTAGCTCTAGCCGGTATGCCACTTCGCCCATCCGTTCCAGTATCTTGAAGGGTCCGATGTAACGAGGTGCCAACTTGCCCTTGACATTGAACCTCTTCACACCCCTCATTGGTGACACCTTGAGATACACAAAGTCATCAACCTTGAAGCTGAGATCCCTCCTTCTGACATCAGCATAGCTCTTCTGCCGAGACTGCGCCACCTTCAAATTCTACCTGATCACTTGCACTTGGCGTTCTGCTTTTCAGAGTATCCCCGGCCCAAAAACTTGACTCTCACCAGTCTGATCCCAGAACAATGGTGTTCTGCACTTCCTGCCATACAGAGCCTCGAATGGTGACATCTGCGGATTCTTCTGGTAGCTGTTGTTGTACGAGAATTCTACGTACGACAGACTCTTGTCCCAGCTGACACCATACTGTAGTGCACATGCTCTCAACATGTCTACCAAGATCTGATTGGTCCGCTCAGTCTGGCCATCTGTCTGAGGATGGTAGGCTGAACTGAAATGCAGCTTAGTGTCCATCGACTCATGTAGCTTCTGCCAGAAGTGCGATGTGAACTGATTACCACGATCAGATACTATCTTCTTCGGCACCCCATGCAAGCAGACTATTCTCTCCATGTACAACTTTGCTAATTTGGCGCCTGTGTAAGTGGTCTTCACTGGAAGAAAATGTGCCACTTTGGTCAAGCGATCCACAATCACCCACATGGAGTCATACCCACTCTGAGTGCGGGGCAGTCCGGTGATGAAGTCCATACCAACTTCCTCCCATTTCCACTCGGGTATCTTCAATGGCTGAAGCAATCCTGCTGGCCTCTGATGTTCAGCCTTGACTCTCTGACATGTGCCACATAGAGCCACGTGAGTTGCCACGTCACGCTTCAACCCGTACCACCAAAATCTCTCCTTGATGTCTTGGTACATCTTGGTACTTCCTGGATGGATCGAATAAGCTGAGTCATGGGCTTCTCTAAGGATCATGTCCCTGATCTGAGCGATGTGTGGCACACATATCCTCTTTCCATGCCATAATGTCCCTTGTTCATCCACTAGAAATCCGGGAGCCTTTCCTAAAGCAACATTCTCCACAATCTCCTTAATCTGCTCATCTTCAAGCTGACCCTTCCGAATCTCCTGTTCTAGAGTTGGTTCCAATGTCATCTCTGTGATGCCAGTCACAAATCCCAGACTCATCCACTCAAACTCCAAGCTGAGTTCTTCTGGTAGACAGTGTCCAGTGGTCTTGTTCACATAGCTTCTCCTACTCAAAGCATCTGCCACCAAGTTAGCCTTCCCTGGGTGGTAGTGGATCTCCAGATCATAGTCCTTGATCAACTCCAACCAGCGGCGTTGCCTCATATTCAGCTCTGACTGAGTGAAGACATATTTGAGGCTCTTATGATTAGTGTAAATGTCACACTTATGTCCAATCAAGTAATGCCTCCAGATTTTCAGAGCATGTACCACAACTGCCAACTCCAGATCGTGTGTCGGGTAGTTCTACTCATGCTTCCTCAACTGCCTTGACGCATATGCCACAACTCTTCCTTCCTGCATGAGTACACATCCCAATCCTAGACGGGATGCATCGCAGTAGATAGAGAAGCTCTTGGCAAGGTCAGGCAAGACCAGCACAGGGGCTGTTGTCAGTCTCTTCTTCAACTCTTCAAAACTGGCCTGACACTCCTCTGTCCAGACGAACTTGGCATTTTTCTCCAACAATGCTGTCAGGGGCTTAGCGATCCTAGAGAATCCTTCAATGAACCGCCGGTAATATCCGGCCATCCCAAGGAAACTCCTGATTTCGCTCACATCCCGAGGCGGATTCTAGCTCAACACATCGCTGATCTTCTTTGGATCAACTGCCACTCCTCCATTGGATAGCACATGTCCCAAGAATGCCACTTCCTTCAGCCAGAACTCACACTTGCTCAGCTTAGCATACAGCTGATGCTCTCGGAGTCTCTGCATCACCAACCTCAAGTGTTCCTTATGTTCTTCCTCATTCTTGGAGAAAACCAGTATGTCATCAATGAATACCACCACGAACTTGTCGAGGTAGTCCATGAACACACTATTCATCAGGTACATGAAGTATGCAGGAGCATTAGTCAATCCAAAGGACATGACTGTGAACTCATACAACCCGTACCGAGTGGTGAACGCCGTCTTGGGTATGTCAGTCACCCGGATCTTCATCTGATAATATCCTGACCAGATATCAATCTTGGAGAACACACATGCTCCCCTCAACTGATCAAACAGATCATCAATTCTTGGCAACGGGTACTTATTCTTGATGGTCATTTCGTTGAGGGCTCGATAGTACACACACATCCTCTGTGTCTCATCCTTCTTGTCCACGAACAACACCGGCGCTCCCCAAGGTGAAGAACTTGGGCGAATGTACCCTTTGGTTAGCAAGGCCCTTAGTTCTTCCTTAAGCTTCTCCAGCTCCTTTACTCCCATCCTATATGGCCTCTTGGCTATAGGTGCAGTGCCAGGTTTAAGATCAATAACGAATTCAACTTCGCGATCTGGGGGCATACCTGGCAATTCCTCTGGGAATACGTCCAGGAACTCGCATACCACTCGAATGTCCTTGAGAGCTGCACCATCAGCTTGGTTAATCTAGTAACGTCCCTCGGGACCAGATGCTTGATACTCCACCTTCTTCCCTGATTCCGCCGTCAGCTGGACTGTCCTCCGGGCGCATTGTATCACCGCATCATGTTTGACTAGCGAACTCATTCCCAGGATCAGGTCAAAACCAATGGAGTCCAGGACTATGGGGCTTACCATAAAGTTTACCCCCTTATAATAATGGGGATATCAAGGCAGCATAGGGTAGTTCTCATTTCCCCCCAGGTGAGCTAACTATCATGGGATTCCTCAGTGGCCGCAGAGTCATAACATTCCTTTTCACAAATACAGAGGATATGAAAACATGCGATGCTCCAGAATCAAATAGAACTATGGCGGGAGCTGAGTTGACAAGGAACGTACCCACAACTACATCAGTAGCTCCTTCGGCGGTCTCTGTGTCCACGTGGTTGAGCTTGCCCCTAACAGGGTTCTGCGGACCTCGACCTGCCTGAGCCTGCTGCTGACCAACCCGCTGGTTGTTGTTCTGGCCCGCAACGTTCTGGGCCTTCTGGGGACAGACATTGGCAAAGTGCCCCTGGTCTCCACAGTGATAACACACCCTTGGACCCACTGGTGCATTGTTGGCTGGGTTGGGGCGTTGAACAGGGCCTGGCTGCACCTGGTTGCGCTGAGCTGGGACATTCTGCAGCTGGTTCTGGAAACGTTGCTGCTGCGGCGCCTGAGGGTACTGGGGACGCTGCTGGTACTGGGGGCACTGCTGGTACTGACCCTGGGGGCACTGCTGGCTCATCATCTGTTGGTTCCCCTGCGGAGGAGTGAAGCGAGGGCGGCTGCTGCTCCCAGTCTGCTGGCCCTGGAACTTCCTCTTCTTCTCTTCTATCTCACGGCGCTTGTGTTCCAGCATCAAAGCACCGTCCACCAGTTCCTGAAAGTTGGGGAACTTGGTGCACAACAACTGGTACTGCAGTGCATCCTGCAAGCCATCACGGAACCGGGTCTGCTTCTTCTTGTCTGTGTCCACATCTTCAGGAGCGTAGCGGGCGAGCTTGATGAACTTGTCACGATAAGCGGTGACACTCAGCCCTCCCTGTGTCAGTGACAGGAACTCCTTCTTCTTCAGGACCATCAAGGCCTCCGGCACATGGTGCTTGCGGAAGCTGTCTTGGAACTCCTGCCAGGTGATCTGGCCACGATTGGGGTGGGCATACTGGTATGAATCCCACCAGTCCAATGCTGGCCCCTGAAGCTGTCCTCCAGCGTACAACACCTTCTCCCGGTCATCGCATTGCGCGATGTCCAGCTGTCTCTCCACAGCCTTGAGCCAATCTTCAGCCTACAGGGGGTCGCTGGCTTTGGTGAAGGTCGGAGGGCGTCCCTTCATAAATTCGCCCCTCTTGTCTCTGGGCGGCATGTGGGGTGGAGGAGGTGGATTCTGCTGTTGCTGCTGCAGCAAGGCTATAGTCTGGGCCATCTGCTGCGTCAGCTGGAGCTGCATCTGCATCATCTGCTCCATAGTGAGTGGCGGTGGAGGCGGTGGCTGGTTCCCACCCGCGTTGGTCCTTGTCTTCACCATCTATCATCAGCAAATATTTCTTGTCAGGACATGAGTTTAGAGATGGAGATTTTGACAGAAAAAGGGTAAAGGAAACAATTAATCCCCCCTCTATGTAAACACTAATATCCTTAAACCTTAATCCAATATCTAGATGGTGGTAGACTTGCGTCCACGCCCATCACAATCATTACAAAAATCCAAATCAAACATGAGCATAATAATAATCAAAACAAGCACCTAGAGACAGAATTCATGCAAGACTCGATAAGACTGGGTTTTGAAAATCTAGACGAACCGTAGTACAAAATCATGGTGGTCTCCTAGTGTTTCATCAACCATTCTAGCTAAGCCGCGTTCCTACAGTCAGCACGGCTCTGATACCAATCTGTAAGACCCGGATTTCTATAAATCCAAAGTGCGGCTATATGTGTGCCCAGGATGTCACATACACATATAGCATAAAAAATATGGTAAAACAGAGAACACAATGCTTTATTGAAACATAAATGGAGAGTTTACATCATGGTGCAAAATAAATAAACTAACCAATACAACGGAAGACTAAAACTCTCAAACTAATGAAGCCGTGATCCCAAAGGGACTCTGACTAGGAGAACGCACTCAGAAGAACGGCAGATCCTCCGGAAACTCAGCAGCAGGATCACGCTCAGCCCAACCTGTTACCCATCTGGGATTTTGTTGAATTTAAGCAAGTGTAAGTAACAGGATTACTTAGCAAGTATAGCACGGGGTATGAAGGCCAAAAAGGTTCGACTCGGTTTGACTGCATTAGCATTTTTAGTTGATTCATTTTAACTTCATCCAATTTACTACAAATGAATGGACTCCCAGTTATAACCCAATTAAATAGTGTAAGTGTCATTAAATAGCAATATTAAACATCAAGTTCTAATCGAAAAGGATCCAGGCCACTCGTGACCCTGAGCAAGGCTATCATGATAGATTGTACACTCTGCAGAGGTTTCGCCCTTTACCCACCAGTCGCGTAAAAGTTCAAAGGAACTTTGCACCCAACCACGCACATCAACACTACCGAGGTGTGACGGCATAGGGACGCTACGAGGCTTTTCACAAGACACCCTAACAAGTCAGTAGCCACTATTGTAACAAGGGTGCATTAATACCGAGGCACCGAGATTGACGCACGCCTAAGGAGTCACACCAAAGGGGGGTCAATGGCATCCAATGCGCAACAAAACATACCAATAACATAAATAAAAGCGCAACGTGTGGAATTCTCAAACACTGAGACCCCCACACGGGACTGTGCCTCACGGGGACATAGCCGACGGATCTCCCGTCCTCGGTGGATCAAATACCATGCCTAGCGCCTTGTTCCCATAGCGTCGTTGGCCGCATCGATAACCACTGACAAGCTAGAGCCGTACAAGCTACTTGACCAAGACCAGAGCCATTATAGTTCCGGCGGTGACGACAGGCTCCTGGGTTGCCGCTTTAAGAACCAGTCCTTAGGGAGAGACACTAGGGCCTGTCACGCAGCTGACGCCCTAGTTCCCTTAATCATGTTGCTAAAAAGCAAGTTTTAATCATTATGTTGAAGTAAACCATTATGTCCATATTAACAAAATAAATAAAGGTGATAGTGGCGGCGCATAGCAAAAGTCTACCCATAATGCAATGAACCCAAGGAAATCAAGGACAGGATACATCAAACTAGGTACAACCTTACGGTACATCAAATTAAATGCAGGTATGAAAATAATGTAGTTACAAAGGGTGTTTAGGTAGCAAGGATTGTCCATGCTATAACTTGCCTTCCTCAAAGTGCTGCATCTGCTACGAGTCCTGCTCCAGAAAGTCCTCCCCGTACTCGAACTCCAACGGCAACGGCTCACCGACTGGACTCGAATCATCACACAAGCAACCATACAAGCCAATACATGCAAACAAAAGTATTTTATTAGAACAGTACACCAAACAGTAGAAATAGTACAAAAGAAGGTTTTTAATCTATTCTACGCTTCGCTACGAACACATGAGCGCGAAAATCACACTAATCGGAGCTAAAACGAGAAAGTTATGATGTTTTGAAGTTTCAGGGACCTCTCTGTGAAAAACTGAGGACCTGTACGTAATTATGCATAAAACAACAAGGGCTAACGCGCAAAAACAGCAGGTCAGGACGGCGCGTGTGAAATTTTAAAAGCTCAGGGGGCTTTTTGTAAAAACATGGACCTAATCGCAATTACTTTTGAACTACAGAAGCTCGCGGGGGTAAATCTGGAAAACCCGAGGGGCTCTTTTAGTACAATATGGCTGGGTTGACCGGTAAGTGGGTGTTTGACTCACGGGTTGGATTGAATCTGGGCCGTGGATTTGAGATCGGACGGCGGTGGTTGGATCGGGCGCTGGGGGTCGCCGGAGGGGGTTGGAGGCGCGGCGGCGCTGCTTCGGCCGGAGGCGGAGCTCGCCGGAGTAGAGCTAACAGGCGCTGCGGGGCACAGTTCGCGACACAAAAAGAGCCTACGGGACCGGGGCGAGATGGCGAACCAAACTGGCATGCTCTAGTCGTCATTTGCACGGCGGAGGCGGCGGACGACGGGAAGCGGCGGCGGGATACGCCGGCTTACAGCGCGGAAGGGGTTCCGGGGTGCAAAATCGGGCGGGAAGTGGCTCGGGAGAGAGCTTACCTGTGTGCGAAGCTTCCTGTGTGGCTGGTTAAGGCAGCGCGGCGCTCAGTCGGCGAATCGACGTCGGCCGGCGGCTCCAATGGCGGCGGCTCTGGGATGTGGGGGAGGGGGCACTGCGGTGTTGGAGCTCGGGCTTGGGGACTTGGTGATGGCCGAGGGGCTCAGTGGGTTGGTATATATAGGGCCGGGGAGCCTCGGCGTGCGGGTTACGCCAAATCCCGCGGCGGCCGGCGGCGGCGGCAATCCTTCCAAGTGGGGGAGGGTGCCTTCCATCCGTGGCGCAGCACAAAGGAGGAAGGAAGGGGCGGGGAAGCTTCCACGAAGCTTCTGAGGGCCCACGGTACGAGGGAGAGGGCCTAGGCGTGCGGGCCACGCCGATTTGGCGGCAGCCGGCGTTGATCCTTTCCATCGAGGGAGATGGCCTTCCTTGTGGAGGCACAGCGTGGAAGGAAAGGGGGAAGGGGGAAGCTGCGAGGAAGCTTCGGCTGCTCTGGGGGTGGGCCCGTCGATCCTCGGCGTGCACGCCATGGGTTGCGGCGCGGCGGGGTCGGGCCCTGACTCGATCGACCGAAGGTAGGTGATGACGGGCGGGGCCCGCTGGCAGTGAGAGGAGGCGGGGAGCTTGGCGTGCTGGGGCTGTTGGGCCGAAAGGCGGGTCTCGGCCCAAGATAGGGGAGGGAAGAGGTAGTGGGTGCTGGGCCGGCGAAGTTGACCGGCCGAGCGGTGCGGCCCAGGAGCGGGGAGGGCGCGCGGGTGGGGTTTGGCTGGAGCTGGGCCACGCTCGGCGAAAGTGCTGGTGGGCCGGATGCTAGCGAGCTGGGCCGAGCAGTTTAGCGAGGGAGGAGCTGGGCTGGTTTGGGAAAGGGAAGGAGGTAGCAAAAGTAAACTGGGAAAAGTTCAGGGAGTGAAATCGAACTCGGGCTAAAACAACTTTTCTACAGCTCCAAACAAAGTGGTTCAAATTCGAATTTAAATTAGATTTAAATTCTTGTTTGAACCACAACAATACAAAAACAAATGCAGCGGCATGAATGCAACAAAAATGTTTCTACACCTTATATTTGATTTTAAATTTCCAGAAATTATTTATTTAACCTATAATAATTGTGAACATGACAATAAATAATAAATTAATTACTAAAAATTTTAAATATGCTATTTTAGGGTGTTACATGATGCATATACTTTCAAATTTCGAAACGTGACAACACAGGAAAAAGATCAGAGGGGAGACGGTGCAAACTAGCGTGCCGGTGCGCGAGAGGGGGCAATCGGGCTGGTTCGGCCGAACTGCCCAGTTCGCCCGAACCACCTGGTTTGGCCGAACTGGCCCCGGTGCTCGTCCCCCGTTCCCTGGTGCTCCTGTGTCATTCCTGTACTCGTGCAACTCTCTGTTAGGCATGGCATACCCTGGATGGCTCAAATGCACCATCCGGGGTGTGGATTATTCTTTTGCACTCAATTCTAAATTTTTATTTATTACTCAAACCTATGATTGGAAACAAAATATTGGAAGGGAAATAAGTTCAGAGCACCCTAAACATGATTCTAAATAAATAAATGAAACAAAAACTAACTTAAACTAACGGTGCTCTATTCTAACGACGGACGAGACTGCCGCGGGACACTACGGATCGTAGAGGTCCGGGAATCCTGTGGCCTTGAAGAGCCTCTTGAGCTTCGCGCACAGGCTCTTGCAGAGGACTTCCATCTCGTCCTCCCACTCCATGAGCGCTAGCTCGCCCTCCGCCACCTTCTCGTCAAGGTGGTTGATCTTCTGTCGCGCCTCCGCCAGTTCCGCCTTCAGGCTCTCCACAGTGGGCGGCTTCTCCTCCTCCTCCTCCTTGTCATTCTCCTCATCGGAGAACTCCATATCCCCGGGCATCCCTTTGATGGCCGGGGGCTGCCAGTGGCGCCGCACCCTCGGGTGGCGCCGTGGAGGAGAGGACTGGGACGAGTCCCCCAGCTCTATCTCGTCCCGCTTGAGTGCCTTGACAAGAACCTTGCCATATCCACCGCCCGGCTTGCGTTCTCCTTTAATGACGAACCGCGGCGGTTTCTCCGGCTCGTCCTCCAGTATTGCCTCGGCCTTTCCCTTGAGCAGACACAGCCACAAGTCCGGCACCCTTTAGGAGGATGCCGATCTCAGGCGTAGTTCGCCCATGGTAGGCCTTGGCGAAGGTGAGCGCGGAGGCTTCTTGATCCCTCTCGTTGGGGCAAGGAGATCACTAACCATGGCACGCAACGGAGAGTCGCGGCGCTGCGACGAGGTGCGCAATGGTGTCCTCCCCCGCGGCTTCTCTTCCGTCATGTCGACGTCAGAGATCCGAAAGGCTTGCTCGTGAGCGGGATCGCCGCTCCGGCCGGCGTAGCTTGAGCCGTGGGCTGAAGATGCGCCCTTGGATGAGGAAGAGGCCATGGTGGCTATGTGTTGGGGCTAGGGGATGGCTTAGATGAGATGGAAAAGGTTGACAGAAGGTTGGCTCTTTATCGGTGTTTCCCACGATCGAAAAACAACTTTCCGAACTTTTCCTCGCGTTTCTCGGGATGGCAACAACTTGGATAGGCTTGGAGGCACAGGATTGCACGAGGGGGGCGAGGGGGGCCAGTTCGGCTGAACCCTAGCCTTCGGCCGAACTGGGCTGTTCGCCCGAACCAGGATGGTTTGGCCGAACAAGCCCCGGGCCGCCACGGTGCACGGTCCATGATGTGGGTCGAAGGTTTGGTCGTGGGATGATTCGGATCATGGTGGTTTTCAAGGTTCGGGGGGTTTTGGCCCAGAAGGGTTTGGAGATGAAGGATTCGGGCCGGAATTCTACGGACAGGGTTTCAGAGTTCTATGAACTCGACGACATCTAAGTCATCAAGTGGCGGTGGCTCTGGTTCTAGAAAAATCTTCAACCGCTGTCCGTTGACCTTAAAGGTATTTCCGTCCTCGCTTTGCAAGGTGACGGCCCCGTGAGATGCAGCGTTGAGCACTGTGAATGGGCCGTCCCACTTTCTCCTTAGCTTCCCGTGTCCGAAAAGTTTGACACGAGAGTTAAAGACAGGGACCTTGTCTCCCGGCTTGAATGTTTTGACCTTAATCCTTTTGTCATGCCATCTCTTGGTCCGTTCTTTATACAGCCGGGAGCTGTGGTAAGCTCGTTCTCTCATCTCATCTAATTCGGCTAATTGGATCTTCCGCTTATGGCCGGCAGCTGGAAGGTTCATACCCCACTTCCTAATGGCCCAGTGAGCTTTAAACTCCATTTCTACTAGTAAGTGGCAGGTCTTGCCATAAACTAGTTGATACGGGGTCATTCCTATGGGCGTCTTATAGGCCGTACGATATGCCCAGAGTGCATCCGGGAGTTTATCCTTCCATTGCATACCCATCTCGTTTAAGGTTTTCTGCAGAATATTCTTGATTTGTTTATTTGATGTTTCTGCTTGACTGCTAGTCTGAGGGTGATAGGGTGTAGCGACATTGTGCTGCACCCCCAGACTTGAAAGATACTTACGGAAGGCTGAATCGATGAAATGGGATCCGTCGTCACTAATGACTATCCTAGGAACACCGAAACAAGGGAAAATGTGTTCGTGAAACATTCGTTTCGCATTCCTAGAATCAGCGGCTACACAAGGTAGAGCTTCCACCCACTTAGAGACGTAGTCTACTGCCACCAAAATGTACTGGCAACCCTCGGAAATTGGGAAGGGACCCATGAAGTCTACCCCCCAAACATCGAAAATTTCTACTTGGAGGTTGCTAGTAAGTGGCATCATGTCTCTAGTGTTGATATTTTCGTGCTTCTGACAGCGGGGACACCGCATGACGAATGCTCGTGCATCTTCATACATGCTAGGCCAATAGAACCCACTCTGCCAGACTTTGGCATTGGTCCGGAACGCACCATAGTGCCCTCCGTACGGGGCTGCATGGCACCTCTCCAAGATTTTATAGGCCTCATGTGCAGGAATGCACCTCCTGAGGAGTCCATCACTACATATCTGGAAGAGATACGGGTCGTCCCAGAGATGGATTCGGCTCTCATAAGCTAGCCTCTTCCTGTTTTCTCCAGGGGGAACATACCCCGTTACCATGAAATTTACTATGTTGGCGTACCACGGATCGCCAGTGGTGACCTTAAGGAGAGTGTCGTCCCGCAGGTAGTCGTCGATTGGAAGATCAGACGGTACTTCCATGCAGGACAAGTGGTCGGCTACTGAGTTCTCTACTCCCTTCTTATCTCTTATTTCTATGTCGAACTCCTGGAGTAGCAGGACCCAGTGGATGAGTTTGGCTTTGCATCCTTCTTGGTCAGAAGGTACTTCAAAGCAGCGTGATCTGAATAGACTATGACCTTGGCCCCAACAAGGTAGGACCGGAATTTGTCTATAGCAAATATGACCACTAAGAGTTCATTTTCCGTGGTCGCGTAGTTGAGCTGAGGGCCAGTGAGCGTTTTGCTAACATATGAGATAGCATAATGCTTCCTATCCTTAGTTTGGCCCAGCACAGCTCCTACGGCATAGTCGCTTGCATCACACATAGTTTCAAATGGGATGCTCTAGTCGGGAGGCTAGATGATGGGAGCGCAAATGAGTGCCTTCTTGAGGGTGTGAAAAGCGGCATAACACTCCTCATTGAAAACGAAGGGGGCATCTTTGGCTAGAAGATTGGTCAAGGGCCGAGATATCTGGGAGAAGTTTTTAATGAAGCGCCTATAGAATCTGGCATGACCAAGGAAGCTTCGGATTCCCTTAACGTTTGTTGGAGGTGGAAGTTGCTCAATTACTTCTATCTTTGCCCTGTCTACCTTGATTCCACGTTCCGACTCCCGATGTCCTAAGACAATACCCTCTCGCACAATAAAATGGCACTTTTCCCAGTTCAAAACGAGGTGCTTCTCTCTGCACCTCTGGAGGACCTTGTCCAGATTTTTCAGACACTCGGTAAAGGTCCTTCCATAAACTGAGAAATAGTCCATGAACACTTCCATAATCTCCTCAATCATGTTAGAGAAGATGGACATCATGCAATGTTGGAAAGAGGCAGGTGCGTTACACAACCCGAAGGACATACGCCGATAGGCATACGTCCCGTAAGGGCATGTGAACGTGGTTTTACTCTGGTCATTAGGATGGATAGGGATTTGGTGATATCCATAGTAACCATCAAGGAAACAAAAGAAGGAGTGTTTGGCTAGCCGTTCAAGCATCTTGTCTATGAACGGAAGAGGGAAATGGTCTTTCTTGGTGGCTTTGTTGAGTTTACGATAATCTATGCACATACGCCACCCGGTAACAGTGCGCTGAGGAATGAGCTCATTCTTGTCATTGCGCACTACCGTCATTCCTCCCTTCTTCGGAACGACTTGGACGGGGCTAACCCACTCGCTATTGGGAACTGGGTAGATAATCCCAGCGTGAAGGAGTTTGAGAACTTCCTTTTTCACAACCTCTCTCATGGCATTGTTTAGCCGCCTTTGAGGTTCCCGAGACGGCATAGCTTCAGAATCGATCGGGATTCGATGGGTACAGAGATTTGGGCTAATCCCTTTCAAGTCTTGGAGAGAATATCCTAAGACCGATCGATTCTTCTCCAGGATAGTGATGAGTTGTTGGGTTTCTAGTTCGGAGAGCTTATCACTAATGATCACTGGAGTTTGCTTATCCCCAAAGAGGAAAGCATACCTAAGTCTAGATGGAAGTGGCTTGAGCTCGATTGGTGATGGTTTTGGAGTTTCGTTTGTATCGAGCTCAATCGGAGGATGTATTTCCTCTTCTTCCGAGAAAAACGGGAGATCTTCTTCTAGGATAGGCTGCTCTAGGTCTAACAGGTGGGCTGACCTAACTTCCTCTAATGGGTCAGGATTGGGGTCTGCCTCTAATGGGGTGTTCAGGGATTGAGAATAGGAGACAGGGACGAGTTCTTTGCCGATCCTGAGCTCTACTAGCTGATTCGTTGGTACTTTTTCTAAAATCTTCTGGATTGGTCTACCTATGAAGATGGAGTGTGTAATATTGCAAGGTAGATCGAAGATATGGAAATCCATGAAGAGTTCAGGGTCATTAATCTTAACGGGTGTGACCCGCAAGATGCCCAAACAATCCAGGATTCTTCCTGAAGTGACTTTTAGTCATTTTTGAGAAAATGACCAAGGTACACCAGGGAGTTGGTCAGGCACCAACGAACTAGAGATTATGTTGATTCTGAGTCTCGGGTCATACCCAACTTCTTTGTCTTTGCCCAGGATCTCACAGTATATCCTTTGAATCTTTCTGGGCATCGTGACAACCTCGGTTGAGGCTTCGGCCTCTTCTAGCCACTCCCGACTCATGATAGCAGAGAGACGTCCAAGGTATTCTCTCTGGTATTCCAATTCTTCTTTGTCGGGGGCTTGATCTATGGCCTCTACATGACGTTCCCGTGGGAAACTCGTTGCACTCCCGATGTCATCGAATAGATCATCGTCAAAGTCATAGGGAGTGGGGTAGAGTGAATCATAGTAGGCTGGGCTAGGATATGGTTGTGGTTCGAAATGAGCTTCGGGTATGGACGGAATGGAAGAGCTAATGGATTTGGATTGAATTTGTACTGGCTCTTCAGATTCAGGTTCAGGCTATTTCTCTTCTTCATCGGGGAGTTCGTCATAGATTCCAGTGTAGGAAGTGTTGTCCAAGATACGATCCTGGACTATCCTCGCTGCACTGGGAACCAAATGAAAGAACAACCCTCCTGAAGCAGAGTCCAAGAAAGTAGCGGCTACGGAACAGAGGCCAAGACTAAAGTGTTGGAGGATGATGGGTTCCGACAAGCCTAGGTCTGGTCCGGATGCCAAGATTTGCTTGAAACGAGCCCAAGCAACCCCTAACGATTCTCCCTTTAATTGCTTAAAGTTGATGATTTCCGCTCGGAGGCTGGCTACCTTAGATATTGGGAAGAAATTTAGGCAGAATTTCTCCTTAAGAACTTCCCAGCTCCCGTCCATAGTGCCGACAACCAGAGAGTACCATTTCTTTGCTCCTCCCGTCAATGAGAACGGGAATAGCTTCCATTTGAGTGTCTCTTGTGTCATGGCCGCAATGGTCAGGCACAAGCAGAGTTGCTCAAACTCGCACAAATGCGCGTATGGACTCTCGGCATTCGTTCCTGAGAATATTTGCTCATGAACCATAGCTATGAAGCCGGGACGTAGCTCATAGCTGGGTGTGAGGATGGGATGTGATGAAGGTCGCCCTTTGGAGTCAAGTGTTGGCGTAAGGTGAGAGTGGAATCCATATGGTGGATGGTGGTGGGATACAGGGACAACTTGGGTTCGGAATCAGAACAGCTACCGTTTCCCCGGCAACGGCGCCAGAAAGCTTGTTGGCACTCCTTACGGCCTACAGATAAATCCGCAAGCGGATGGATACCGATGTAGCTTTCACCCGGGAGTATTCCAGGTATCGATTTCCACGGAGAACGAGAAGTGTACTAATCCTAAACTAAGTTGTCCTAGGTAGATGAGTTGGATGGAATGGACTGGATGAGGTGGATGAAATGGAATGGATGAGGTGGATGACGACAACAAGGACAGAAGAGAAGAGATAGGAGGGTAGGGAGGGTACAGGTCTAGTAAGAGTATTCTACCGACTATTGAGTAGTTCAGAGGTTACGAACAGATACTTGCTTCGGGACTACAGGGCCTCTGACACACAGAAAGGGATGAGAAGGGGTGCCAGTTACCCTGAACCTTGGGTCCTAAGACACCGGAACTAACGTGATGGACTACAAAGACCGTAAGGGCTGTCACCACCTTACAGCTACCACCTCCGTTGCGACGGGCGGATTCCAAGCTAGTCTCAAGTACAGGCACCACGCCTAAACTAGTTAACTAGTACTTATCTACTGCAGACAGATAAGCAACCAAGCTGAGCAGCTAGCATACAATTATACTAAACTACTAAGCATTGAACGAAGAACGATGCAAGTAAAGTAAGTACGAACGGAATGCTCAATTAATTAGAGAGAGATACAAGAGTTACCAGACATGCCCCGGATGTTACTCGAAGTGAAGTTGCATCCGTAGAGGTACAGCTAGAAGAGGGGCCGACACTCCGGCTCCTCTCCCGGACACTCACCTCTCCTCTCTCCCTATTCTACTGATACAATTGGTGGAACTTGGCAACACTCACTTCTCTCTTGTGTTGTGTGTTTGATGCAGGTGCTGGGGTCCTCAATTTATAGGGAAGCAAGGACGGTGGAGGTTGAGCAGCGGCCAAGCAACTGGGAGCATCTCTGGGCAGATTCGGGCGAAGATCCCGGTTCGGCCGAACTCCTCGGTTCGGCCAAACCGGAGGATGCACCGCCTTTGCATCTGACGGCCAAGAGCGCGCCCTGGAGGTGGTTTCCCTCTTCGGCCGAACTGGTCAATTCGGCCGAAGTGGGCTCGGCCCACTGCTGCACTGCCTCGAGCTTGCACACGTGTTGGGCCAGCTCCTGGGGTCAGTTGGCAGGTCGGTTCCTTCCCTGGGCTGGGCCGAAGGCCTTCTGGTGGACTTTGGGGTCCTTGTCGGGTTGAGTTCGGGCCCAGGGTGATGTGGCGGGAGCCCGGGATGAGTTGGCGCTGACGTGGATGGCTCCCGGTGGCTTGCACGACTAAGGGGGGTAACCAGCCGAATCGTGTCGTTCGGCCGAATCGGTCATTTCCGACCCCTATAGCCTGTGTTTCTCCATTTTGTACCTGCACACGGGACAATCACCAAAACTTGTTGAAATAGTCAGTAATAAGCCCTATAGCTATGATGTGTGTCTCCGTTGTGTTTATTTTATACTTGGTTGGAGGTCGGAAATCAGTCTGTAACGACCACCAACACCCGTGCACCCGGCTCACCATGGACTCCTCGCAGGGTGCACCGTGGACTCTGTGCACCAGGCCGAGCACCAGCCGCGCCCCCTTCGTGGGCCTTTTTCGCGAGCCAAAGTCCAGAAAGGCCCCTTGGACTTTTCTTTCGGCCCAATTCCAACCCAACTGCGTTTTAACCGTTTTCCTTATAACCGCGCTGACGTGAGGGCACCACCTGTCATACTCTGGAAGTGTCGATGAATTATATCGAGCACGTCTGCCTGGGGGTACCCCAGAGAGTAGAATTGCGGGTCTCGCCTAGTTCTAAGAACGATGGTGTACGAACAACACAAAGTATTAGACAGGTTCGGGCCGCAAATAGCGTAATAACCTACGTCCTGTATGGTGGATTGTATTCCTCGTACGGTTGTGTATGAACATGTTTTTGGAGGGGTCCCTGCTCCGCCTTATATAGTTCGGGGAGCAGAGTGACAAGTCGGTTGTGTGATCCTAGTCGTATACAATCTGGAGTACTACAACAGAATAATCTTTGGGGAGTCTCCTACTAGTATCCGACTAGTTCTACCTAGTCTTCTACGCCGTCTTGCACCGTAGCCGACTAGTTCTAGTAGATGAGTAAACATTCCCATATCGGGTAGTTTAATCCCTTACATGAGTGGTCCTAGGGATCCTGGTCCCACAAGCCCCCGAGCATCTTGCGCCTTTGCTTCAAGTCTTGAATGCTTTAACATCTTCGAATAGCTGGAGCTAAGCACAAGACGCTCAAATCCTTCTCTGTAGGGTAGTTTACGTTGGAGTGCATCTATTGATGCACCCAATGGGTGTAGCCCCCGAGCCTCTGACTACTTCAAAAAGCAGTCGGAGGATCAAAAGCAATCTTCAATCTTCATCTCGAGTACCTCAAATGGTGTGCACCGAATAGGTGCACCCATTGGGTGTAGCCCCCGAGCTTCGAGTAGTTTAAAGGAAACTAGTCGAAGGTCTTTAATTCATACTTTCCAAAATCTTATCCGAAAAAATAAATCTCGGAATATCCGCTAGCAGCCCCCGAGCTTTAAAACAAATATTTTTGATTTAAAGGTCAAGGATACCTCCAAAATCTGGAAAAAACTGAAAGCTTCCGAAATCGCCGCCGAGATCTAAAATCAAGGAAAAAATCCACGAAATCTTCGGCGGGAAAAAACTGAATGCCAGGCGCCGCCGCTACTGTAGCGCCAGTGTAACCCTAACGGGCTGGCTATATAAATCTAGGTCATTCGTCCTCAATAGGTACCAACCCTCAAGCTTGTTCATTGCGCCCGCAAAAACTCTAAGCTAAGCCCCCGAGCCTTGCGAGCAAAGCCCTCCAACCTTAGGTGCCAAATCCCATCTCGGAGAGTACCAAGCGTAGCCCCCGAGCCATCCCAAGCGTAGATGCATGAGAAAGCAAAAGCAACCAGGGCAATGGGACAGAAGAAAGGCACCAAGAAGGCCGAGGGTGCTGATGCATCTACGGCGAGTTCCGCTTTTGGTGGATCTCGCAGGAGAAGGGCATTGGTGGACGTGACATCAGATCCACCACGCTTCGACAAGCCGCCATCACCAGTAGTCACATGGAAGGAGTGCACAACTACGGAGAATGAGGTGCAGTCTCTGGTGGAGCAAGGTTTGCTACTAGACCGCACTACCCTCGAGTGGAAAGCCTGCTATAAAGAACTCTTTCCCATAGAAGATAACCAAGAGATTCCTCTGTTTATTTCTTTCTGTGAGCGCAGGTTTGGCATGCCGGTCTCCCTCTTCTTCAAAGATTTCCTTGATTTCTATAAGCTTCAAGTCCATCATCTTAATCCCAATGGGATTTTGTATCTTTCTATCTTTGTCCACGCCTATGAGGCATTCCTTGGCATCGAGCCTAGTCTCGTCTTGTTCCGCACACTTTACCATATAAAACCACAGCCAAACCACCAGCGGATAGAAGTAGTCGACAGCGCTGGAATCCAATTCCGCCAGAACATGAAGGCAAGGTGGTTTGATATTCCAATTATGGATTCATGCGGAAACTGGAAGAGCAAATGGTTCACCATCGGTAAGTAGTCGCTAATCTTGATTTAAAGTTACTTCGACTTGTTTATAATACTGATCTTCTTCTTGTCTGTTGAATTTAGCAGGAAATCATGGATTAGGCTGTCCAGAGAGGGATAATTGGTTCCCAAAACCACAACCCAGTTGGAATGATCGCCCGACAGCTGAAGAAGCACAGGATGTACCCGCGCTGCTAGATCGGGTGCAAGATTTGAAGGACAAGGGCCTATCAGGAGTCGGGATCGCGTACAGTTTCCTGAAGCGAAGGATCCTGCCACTCCAACAACGCGAGCATCTCGGCTTCGACTATGAGGGTCCCAAAGACTGCTCCCATACCACAGTCGAAGAGATCTCTGATGAAACAGTGTTGATGCGACTGGACAGAATGTTCTGTAACATTGGCGAGAAGCCAATCGTCGTCGGCGAGTACTCAAAGGAAAACCTGCCAGTTGATGTAAGTACTCTTTGCTCAAGTCGATTTGTTTGAATTTCAATGTATACTGATAACTTGAGTTGTGTGCTTGTAACAGCCCGTCATCCCAGTGAGTCAACCACTCACTGAGAAGGACTGGAGCGACCTAGAGAACGACGATCCCGAGGCCATGCCAAGTGCCAAAGAAGTGCGCGAAGCTCGAAGACTGGCAGTGCTAGAAGGATCACCTTCCGGGGAAGATGTGGAATCACCGCCACATCCAAGGGCTGTTGGTAAGCATCCAATCTAGTACTTGTATATCCTTTCCTTGTAGTAATTTGTAAAAAATTGACTCCAACTTATATTGCAGTGCCTACTATAGCACCTGCAGCTAGAAAAAGACGCTCGGGCGCAAGCGCAAGTGACAACACAGTGCCGAGTGGAGTGCCGGGGAAGCGCATCAGATTGGGGCTGGACACGACCCATTATCGACAGCAACCATCTTCCACAAGTAGTTCGCTGATGAGCAGCGCTACTGGAAGTATGTCCAGTGCTAAGCCGATCAAGCCGCTACCAAAGCTAAAGTTCCAGCCACGGATGGCTCCAGCACCACCACCATAGTAAGTAATCAAATCTTGAATTGATAACTAGTCAATTGGGTTGTAACACTTGAAAGTTGCTGTCTTTGCAGGTCTGCTCCAACCATAGTAGAAGAAGGCTCAAAGGGCACAGAAGAGGTGGCCATGACGCCGCCAAGTATCCAAGAGACCGCCGCAGTGCCGCCAAGGACCGAAGAAAAAGCCGCTTCCCCACCAAGGATCCTAGAGACCTCCATTGTCCCTCCCACAATAGAAGAGAGTACTTCAAATTCCGCAGGAACCGTTCCAGAACAACCTCTTGGTGGAGCGACAACTGAAACAGAACAAGTCGCGGCGATGGAGGTAGAAAAAGACGCAGAAGAGGAAAATGCGCCCAAGACTACTCAAGTAGTCGAGAACTTGCCATCTCAGGTATGTGATCCGCCAACCATCTTGTAGACTTGTTTGTATATGTATACAATAACATTGTAATGGATAATCTGCATAACAGCCACAAGAGACAGAAAAACCATCCTCAAGCAACAAGGTTGCTGAAGGAAATGTTAGTGCTAGGGATGGAAATGCTGGGAAACAAACTGTAAGTAAAAAAGATTTACTTAAAATAACAGTATAAGTAGAGTAGACAAATAACTCTTCGTATCTATGCAGGCGGAGGTGGCCACCGAAGAAGAAGACGATGGCGACAGACTCCGCGAGTTGTTGCGACAGGCCCTGGTAAGTAAAGACAACCCGGAATAAGGCTAAACTTGCATAGATATATTCAACTAGATTAAAATAACCTGTATGCAGGCTCTGGTGGACCTAGTCGAGAAGCCTGGTGACGCTTGTCTCCGTGCGCGGATCCATGAGCTGGACGCCGACTTTGTCAGCAAGTGCGAAGAGCTGGAGAAAGCGAAGGCAGCACACAAGAAGGACATCGAGTACTTCGAAAAGCAAGCAGAAAGTTATGAAGAAGTCATCGATCGTCTGAACGGCCGGGTCACAGGCTTGACCAAGGACAACTCAGGTAAACGAGTACTTCAGTAACCTATAAATCTGTGAATCCAATCTTGTGAGAGAAACATAATAAATATGATCTTTTGCAGAATTGCGGAAAAAGCTAAAGACAGCAGAGAAAAATGAAACCACTTGGTACAATGCTGCTCAAGCCCGCATCGACGAGGTCGCCCAGCTCAAGGAAGCACTCGCCAAAAAGGAAGAAGAGCGCAAGAAAGAATTCCAAATTCGAAAAGACTAGGAGAACCAAATCGCGCAACACCTACAGGCTGTCCAGGATAAGCAGCAAGAACTGAACGAGTTGCTGGCAGAGAAAATCCAACTGGAAGAAGCCGTGAAGCCGATTGTCGAAATGCCGAGTCCAGAAGGCGCAACAAGCCAAGAGCACTCTCTACTGGATCGACTGCGACAAGTGCCAGAGCAGATCACGGAGTACTGCAAGACCACTCTGAAGGATTGCACCAACAAACTACTCGCACTCTTCAAGGCACACAACCCTGAAGCGAAGCTGGAGGTTAAGTACCTTCCACCCAGCGTGACTGGAGAGCAGTACGAGGCACTTATAGCAGATACGGAAATAGCTGCAAAAGACTTCATTGAATCATTAGAGGAGAAATAGTCCTCTTGTAATAGATTAGTAAAATGAACAATCTCAAGTACTATTGTGAACTTGCAATGCTTGTATAAAGACTAGTCATTTGACATATGAATGCATTGCGTATTGTTAAAGAAACATATACGAGTACTTGGTTAATGAAAGACATAGCCACATTATACGTATAGTAAAACGCAATAAGATCATACATAGATAAAAAAAGGACTAGTCAAAAGAACTATCAGAATAGTTAAATCTCGTGCAAAAGTACTCACGCACAGACCCAAAGTTCCAAAAGCATTAGATAAGGCTCCTGCTAAAACAAGGAGTTATCTAAACAGGTCAAAGATAGACAAAGATGTACTTATTATTGCAGGAGAAAAGGTAGCAATACCAATGTATGCTAAGAATAGAGACATAAACAAGTCTATAGTAAAGGATTCTGATGAAGTTGGCGCAAGACACAGAGCAGAACATCCATAATCAAAAGAAACGAGACAAACTACAACAACCATATGAAGGCTGGTAGAACTCTATCAAGACTCAAAAGACTCAGCGCCACCCTAAAGGAGAGCAGTCTTGACTTCTTTTGATATAGTTGATAAACAACTCCTCTGAACTTGTACTTTAGAAAAAAGCAGCAAGCTAAATACAGAGTTCTCATAATGAGAAATAAAACATAAGTAATGCGAGCACACAAGTCAATAGTCTTTATTCCTCATAAGATGAACAAAAGTACAACTCTCTGAGACCCAAATTATGGGTAAAACTTCCTCAGATGCTCAACATTCCACACATTAGGCAGATCTTCGCCTTCTTGAGTTTGCAGGCGATAAGTACTAGGCCCAATGACTTGTTTAACTATGAACGACCCTTCCCATCGAGACATGAGCTTATGCAAGCCATCAGTCTTCTGAAGACGCCTCAGTACCAAGTCTCCTATGACAAAGGAACGAGACTGGACTGAACGTTGATGATAACGCCGTAATCCTTCAAGATATCGTGTATTTTGAATAAGAGCCGCAACTAGAGCTTCTTCAATACCGTCCATGTCTTGAAATCTTTCTTGTTGAGCAACTTGTTCATCATAATTCTCTAGTCGTGGGGAATTCCAAAGGAGATCAGCAGGTAAGACTGCTTCAGACCCGTAGACCAGAAAATATGGAGATTGCCCAGTCGCACGACTGGGTTGAGTGCGCAGCCCCCAAAGGACTGCTGGTAGTTCTTGTGCCCATTTACCACCATATTTCTTGATGGGCTCATACAATCTTGGCTTTAATCCTTGGAGTAACAAACCATTAGCCTTCTCGACTTGTCCATTGGCACGAGGATGAGCAACCGAGGCATAATGTATCTCGATCAAGTACTTATCACAATAGTCCTGGAATTGTTCACTGGTGAAAACTGATCCCAAGTCTGTGATAATCTCATGTGGTATGCCATATCTGTGAACAATGCCGTCAAAAAACTTGATGAGATTTTCAGCTCGTGGATTGACTAATGGCTGAGCTTCAATCCACTTGGTGAATTTGTCAATAGAAACAACAAGCCACTGAAAACCACCAGGAGCTTTAGTTAAGGGTCCCACCAGATCAAGGCCCCAACAAGCAAAAGGCCAGGTACGTAGTTCGTGCACTGGAACATGGGCTTGGCGAGCAAAGAATTGACAACCTTGACAGGTCTTGACAATGTCTTCAGCGTCCTTCTTCACAGAGGGCCAAAAGAAACCAGCCCTATAAGCCTTCCTGACTAGTGTGCGCGATGCAGCGTGATTGCCGCAAACACCACCATGAATTTCCGCAAGTAAAGCTCGACCCTCGTCATTGGTGATACACTTCATCAAGATGTTGACAGATGCCCCACGTCGATAGAGTGTATTATTGACCACCACATAGTTTGCCGCTCGGCGCTTGATGCGAACTTGCTCTTCCTTGTTCTCTGGGAGTTTAAGGTCACGCAAGTACTCAATAAATGGGGTCATCCAATTGGGTTCGATAACCATAACCTGAAGATTTGGTGGAGGATGATCTGAATCAATATCCATTGGTACCGACTCCTTAATGGATGACGTGTGCAACTCATGGATGAAAATCTCTGCTGGAACGTCAGCGCGCTTAGAACCAAGCTTGGATAATGCATCTGCTGCAACGTTGTTGTCACAAAGAACATGATGAAATTCCAGACCAAAAAAGTGGTGTTCAAGCTTGCGCACTTCCTTGACATAAGCATCCATTGTTTCCTTTGTAGCCGCCCAATCCTTGTTGACTTGATTGATAGCAACTGCAGAATCCCCATACACCACAAGTCGTTTGATGCTGAGGGATGCTGCCAGGCGTAGCCCGTGCAACATTGCCTCATATTCAGCTGCATTGTTGGTGACTGGAAATAAAATCTGCAGAACATATTTGAGCTGATCGCCTTTGGGGGAAATTAACAAAACCCCTGCTCCACCTCCCTCTAGCTGCAATGAACCGTCGAAATACATAATCCAGTGCTCCGGGCAAGTAGTTGCCCTGGAGTATCGAGTTTCCATCCACTCGACTGTAAAATCAGCAAGGGTTTGAGACTTAATAGCTGTCTGTGGAGCAAATGTGATGTTATGCTCACACATCTCGGCCCGCCATTTGCATATCCGTCCAGTAGCATCAGGGTTAGAAAAGATCTCTCCCAAAGGAAATTTAGTAACCACAGTGATAGGAAATGACTGAAAATAATGTCTCAGCTTTCTAGCAGTTATAAAAACTGCATAGAGTAGTTTCTGGACTTGAGGATAGCGAACCTTCTATGGTGAGAGTACTTCACTGATGTAGTAGACCGGCCGCTGTACTGGAAATACATGGCCCTCTTCTTTGCGTTCAACCACGATAACTGTACTAACCACATGAGTAGTAGCCGCAATGTATAGAAACAAACAATCACCTTTGACTGGAGCCACGAGAACCGGTGGAGTAGTCAAATAGGTCTTGAGTTGTTCAAAGGCATGGTTGGCCTCATCGGTCCAGATGAACTTGTCTTGCTTCTTGAGTAGCTTGAAGAAAGGGAGACCCTTTTCACCAAGCCAAGATATAAATCTATTGAGTGCCACAAGACAACCTGTAAGCTTCTGGACTTCCTTGATGTTGACAGGTGCTTCCATAGTAAGAATAGCCATAATCTTCGCCGGATTTGCTTCAATGCCACGATGACTGACAATGAACCCGAGTAGTTTGCCGGCGGGAACACCAAAGACACACTTAGTCGGGTTGAGCTTCCAATGATAAGTTCTGAGATTGTCGAATGTCTCCTGTAGATCATCAATAAGTGTCTCTGGGTTGCGAGTCTTGATGACTACATCATCAACATACGCCTCTACATTAATGCCAATCTGTGAAGACAATCAAGACTGTATGGCTCGCTGATATGTAGCCCCTGCGTTCTTCAACCCAAACGACATTGTGGTGTAACAAAATGCACCAAAGGGGGTGATAAATGATGTCTTGATCTGATCCTCTTTCTTCAGCGCAATCTGATGATAGCCTGAATAACAATCGAGGAAACAGAGTAGTTCACAACCAGCCGTGGAGTCCACGACTTAATCAATGCGCGGCAGACCCATGAGATCTGGAGGGCAATGTTTGTTGAGATCAGTGTAATCAACGCACATATGCCACTCGTTGTTGTTTTTCTTCCTGACAAGGACTGGATTAGCCAACCACTCTGGATGAAAGACTTCTTTAATGAAGCCGACCGCGAGTAGTTTGGCAAGCTCAGCCTTGATCGCAGTTGGTCGTTCTTGATCGAATCTTCGCAGGCGTTGCCTCTTAGGCTTCGCATCGGTTTTGACATTGAGTTTGTGCTCGGCAAGCTCCCTAGGAACACCAAGCATATCAGATGGTTTTCTAGCAAATATATCTTTATTAGCACGAAGGAACTTGACGAGCGCGTCTTCCTATTTACAATCTAGGTCTGCCCCTATAAGAGCAGTTTTGGACGAATCGCCCGTCTCAAGATCTATAGTTTTAAGCTGAACATCTTGAGAGGGCTTAAAGCTAGTGTTAGCAGGCTTCTTGCTGGGGACTTCCTGTTGACACCAAAAATTGGCACCAGGAAGAGGCTGACGTGTGGGCCGGAGTCGTCGAAAAGATGTCATTCGGCAAAGGAGTTTTTCCCCAGAGGCATTCGGCAAAGACGTTCTGCGGTCGGGAATGCGTCGTCATTCGGCAGAGGCATGGTTCCGCAGGTAAAAGCGGTAGCATTCGGGAAGGCGCGATGACGTGGAAAAAACATAAGGAAAAGGCCGGTTCGAACAAGGAACGCAATATGGGCACGAAGATCCGTCATTTATTTTTAGAAACAAGTGTTGTAGTCGTGTCCGACTAGGAGTTGTATCAAGACCTGGGTATAAATATAAACCCATGGCAGCTGTAAAAAGGGATCCAAGACAATCAATCATACAACAAACCGGCCCCGTGCCAACATCGAGTCCCTTAGTCGAGTCGTCGAGTTCTTCGAGAGGAGTCATCGATCCGTCGACCTCCGTAAGTACCGGCAACCTTGTATCATGCTTAGTATCATGCGGTGGATTTAAGCTTTGATGCAAGTAGTCTTGTTACCATGCTTAGTATCATCCGGTGGATTTAAGTTGTGGTCTCAAGAAGGTTCCTCTGTTAGGTCATGAGCCATGCGGTGGGCCAAGATCTAGTATGGACCAAGTTATCGGCTCTGTTAGATTTCGGCAAGATCTAACAGATTCATTAAGTTACCCCGTGTTGCTTCATTTTTACTCTGTGTTTAATTCATGCAACACACCTTTGCCCAATCTAGATCGGCTAGAATCGGCTTTGCTTTACGGTGCGACGACTTATCCCCTCATAGCCGAATCCGAAACCGATCTAGGTTGCCACGTGTCGCGGGTTCGAGCTTGTCGGTATCGTGTAGGTCTTGACAGAACCGGGTATCATGCGGTAGATGCAGGTTTTTGGGTCGTCTTAGAGCTAATCATCCGGTGGATTAGAATTCGATTCGATCTAATGGATTTATCTTTACCGATTAGGCTTGTTCCTTCGCCGCGGACCCCGATTCGGCTAAATAGCCGTATTCGGCAGTGCTCTCACGAGTGAACGTGTGTTCGTGGGTTTGCATTGGACAATGAATGCTTTTAGCCTTTCACGATTAGATTGTATCATGCGGTGGATTGATCTAATCTGATTGGTGGTGTGGCCTCAAACGAGTTGTATCATGCGGTGGATTAACTCGTTCGTTGCCATGCTTGATGGGTGCTGCTTTCGGCCTATGCATTCTTGTTTTCAATGTAAATTCGTGACTGTGTTGTGGGTTCGTAATTAAACATTGAATGCTTTTAGCTTTTCATGGTTAGACTGTATCATGCGGTGGATTGGTCTAATCTGATTAGTGGCGTGGTCTCAAACAAGTCGTATCATGCGGTGGATTAACTTGTTTGGTTATCATGCTTGACGGGTGCTGCTTTCGGCCTATGCATTCCCTGTTTACTGCGAATTTATGATCATGTTTCACCCTTTTATTTATCTATCATGCTCTGTTTCTCGTTAATCGGCTATGAGTATGTGTTACAATGTTCATTCGGTTGAAAGCCGATCTTTCATCATGCTTACGTCACGCATTCGGCAGTGCGCTCCTTGTGTACCTTGCCGATTGCCGAATGTGGCTTTAACTGCCGACAGATAGCTTGTCCGTAGCTATATGTCTCTCGAGATTGGCTTCAACGCCGCAAATATGGAACTGTCTGGTCTCACCCGGCACGTTCCAGGTTTTGATCTAAACTTTTTGGTCCCTTTGTTAGTTTTCAGGCAAACTGACTGGCACGCTTCCGGATTCGAAAGCCCGGGCCACGTGTGAAGCCAGCTAATTCGGCTTGCTGTGTGCTTGGCGTGAGGTGCAGATTTTACGTCAACACACTTTTTGGCACGCCCGGTGGGACACACACAAGTTTTCAAGATGCCTGAGTTGAGCGACATCATGGATGTCACTTTGGAAGAGTTGTCTGAAGAGCATCAACAGATGGTAAAGGCTGCTGCTGGCCAATTCATTAACAAATGTTTACTGTCTTTCGCCAAGAACAGGAGTGGTGCACCGTTTCTCAAATCCGACTTGCCAAGAGTTCTCCTTCCTGGGCAGTCTGATTTTACTGAAGAAGAAGAGAGGGAGAGATTCTCGGGCTTGTTATACAAAGCTTTGGGAGAAGCAATGACCAATCACAATGCTGCGTTCTTGAACAGTTTTCGGCATATAATGGTAAGCATTTTTGGTCAGCATGTGGATAAACCCTTTGAGCAGATACATGGGCAATTGGGTGGTCCGACATACTTCAATGTTCAAGCACCAGTTCAGAAACCACATGGTAAAGGAAATGCTGATGAAACTGGAGGTTCTGGTGCTAAAGATACAAATGGACAACCGATTCGGCAAGACCCTCAGCCTGCACTGCCGAAAACTCGCACATACGGTGATATGGCATTCGGCACCACAGGGAATCCGCCTGCTTCTGCTTACAAGATATCTCCCTTGAACAACAGACTGCAGAGGGATTCATATGGAAACGGATATTCAGAGTTTATGGATTACAATGCTATCGACGCTCTCCCGAATCCTGGATATGTTGGTACTGCAGGCATGCTTGCTGGAAGACCAGGGAATCAAGATACCAGTATTGACCTCATGGTGCAAAAAATGACCGATGTATTGCAAAATCAATTCGGTCTGAAGCCTAAAAATCAGGGGTACATGTACTCGTCTCCTTTCCCGGAATGGTACCAAAGGGTATCATTGCCGAATAGAGTCAAGGTGCCTACAGAGTTTACTAAATTCTCAGGACAAGATGATACTAGCACTGTGGAACATATAGCTCGATATCTGATGCAGCTTGGAGAGGCTTCGGCAGATGAGGCTTTCAGAATCAGATACTTTCCTTTGTCACTGACGGGTCCAGCTTTTACATGGTTTGCTTCTTTGCCTGCTCAGTCGATTTGCACCTGGAAAGACCTGGAACAGAAATTCCATGCTCATTACTACATTGGCAGTACCGAGAAAAAGTTGGTTGATTTGACCAGCTTAAGGCAGAGGAATAATGAAACACCTACGGAGTTCCTCAGGAGATTTAGGGAAACAAAGAGTATGTGCTTTTCTTTGAACATACCTGATGATCAACTGGCTGGTATGGCTGTAGCTGGCATGCTGCCTGCCATTCGGGAGAAGCTATTCGGGATGGAGTTTGATGATCTGGGCCAGTTGTCGCACAGATTGGCCTTGATGAGTAACCAGGCATATGGTTTCAAGAAAGATGCCAGATTTGCTAAAAATAATGATGTAGCTGACATCTATAACCAATTCCTTGAAAGAGCAGATCAAGAAGATGGGTATGAAGATAGCGAGGAGATAGCGGCAGCAGAGATAGTGTGGAGCAAAGAACCAGTTACAATGACCCAAAGATGGATCAAACAGGTGAAGGGAACGTATGATTTTGATGTGACTAAGGCGGACAAATTGTTTGAGTTCCTGGTGAAGGAAGGCCGAATCAAATTGCCAGAGGGGCATTCTATGCTTCGGCCCGATGGAGTGAAAGATAAGAGGTACTGTGGGTTTCATGATAAAAATTCTCATTCCATTAATGAATGCAGAGTCTTTAGGATGAGGATTCAGAGAGCTATCCAGGAAGGACATCTGAAATTCGACAACAAGATGAAACTGGACAGTAACCCTTTCCCTCAGAATATGATCGGGTTCTCGGTTAATATGGTGAATGCTGTTCCATCTGGAGAAAAGGGAAGATTGAAAGTTTTAACCTCAAAGAAGGCAAGACAGGATGGTTCAGTTGATCCCACTCGGCAGATCACAATTGAGCAGATTCGCCAGAAAAATCTTCGGTTCCCGAATAGCCGATTTGAAGTGGGAGAATCCTTTAAACCTAGAGTTACTACACGTATTCTCCTCAACAAATGGCAGCGTCAGCAAGAAAAAGAGCGTTTTCAAAGGCGTGAATACGAGGAGGAGAAAAGAAGGCGCGAAGAGAAAAAGTTTGAGGAAGAACAAGAAGAATATGCTCGAAAGCAGGAACGTGCGCATTGGGGGTGTGCATTCTTCAGACACTGTTGGAACGAAGGTTTGAAGCTTCCCACATGGAATAGTTGTCCTGAATGCAATAATAGGTATGATGAATATAGGCAGGGAACTGTCAATCGCCGATCTGTCCATGAAAGAATTGGCAGGGTGCATCCTGGTGATGATCGGCGCTTTGATGATCAACCAAGAAAGAGACATGATGATTACAAATGGGTTGATCGTGAAAAAGAAGAAGATCATGCTTATGTGTGGCAAGAAGGACAATGGTGCCCACCTGGTTTGAGGAAGAGCCAGAAGAGAAGAGTACAGCGCCTGAGAAATCGGGAATTGAAGCAAGCAAAGGTCAAGGTAAAATCAATATGGCTCCCAAAAGACAGGCCTGACGAACATGGTCATTCGGCTCCTACATGTATGGTATGTTTTCTGCCGAATGAATTCATGGCTCCAGCTAACCAAATTGTACAGGAAGAAATATTGCCCGATATAGATGATGCCGAACGATTTGGGTTAATGGCACAATTGATGTTGAACAAACAAGCTATTTTTGAGAAGCCAGCCCAGAATCGGCACATGAAGCCACTGTACTTGAAGGGATATGTTAATGGCAAACCATTGACCAAGATGTTTGTCGATGGAGGAGCTTGTAACACCCTAAAAATGCCTATTTTTAAAATTTAGTAATTAAATTGCTTTTATTTAATTTTATGCTCATATTTATCTAAGGAAAATAAATTATTTATGGGAAATAAAATTTAATATAAGGTTAGAAACATTTTTGTTGCATTCATGCTGGCTGCATTGAGTTTTGTTTGTGTGTGGTTCAATTGGAATTTAAATTCTGTTTAAATTCGAATTTGAATCGCTGCGTTTGGAGCTCTAGAAAAGTTTCTGCGGCCCGAGTCCACTTTTCCTCCCTCAACTATTTTTTCTCGGCTGATTCTTGCCCTCCTACTCTTTTCCAGCAGCAGCCCAGCTCCAGCGCTTCCACTTTTGGCCCGCCGCTGGCCCACTCCGTTTTTCCCCGCCGGCCTGCTCCTTTCGGCATTGCAGCCCGCTCCGCGGCCCAAGCCCAGCAACCAGCGCAGCACCCCGCCTGCTCCTTTCCCCGGCCTGCCTCCCGCTCCGCTCGGCCCGCCTAGCGGCCCAGCAAGCCAGGCTGGCCAGCCCACGCCGCAGCCCCCTCCTCCACCGACTGACGCACGGGCCCCCCGTGTCAGCCCCATCCCCTACCTCTCGCCGAGTCCGGCTCGGACCCGACCGCCGGAATCCCGCCCGGCCACGGCACGCCGCCGAGGCCACCAGGACTCTCCTCGGCCGCCCTCAAATAGCTGCGCCGCCCTCGATTTCCCCCCTGCCCCGAACTCCCCAAGCCCTAGCCGCCCTCGCTCTCGCCCGAGCTCGCAGCGCCGCCATAGCCGCCGCCGCGGTTTCCAAATCCCCGCCGTCGATCCGCGGGCCTAGCGCCGCCCCGTCGCCAACGACCGCCGGAGAAGCTTCGCTAGAAGGTTTGCGTGCTCTCGAGCCCCTCCTTGCCCTCTTTTCCTCTCTGTCGCATCCCCGCCGTCACTGACCGAGCGCCGCCTCCGCCGTGGTCCGTCGCCGGCCGCCGCTGTCGCGTCCCCGCCGACGAGAGCCCCTTCAATCGATTCGCAGCGTCGCCCCGAAGCCGTAGAGCCAGCCCGCGCCCCGCCCCGTGCCCCGTAGCTCGAGATCCCCTTTTCGCCGGCGATGCTCCGCCGCCTCCTGCTAGCGCCGCCACCCCAGCGCCGCCGCCGCCGACGCCCCCCCTCCAGATCTAATCTCCATCGTCCGAATTAGATTCGACGGCCCGGATCGAGTCAGCGAAGCCCAGTCAAAGTTGACCGTACCGGTCAACTAAGTCAGCCGAGCCGTTTTTCAAAAGAGCCCCTCCACTTTTTCAAAATTAACCCGCAGTCCAAATTTATTCAAAAATAATTACAATTAAGTCCTGATTTTTACTGAAAACCCCCTGTCTTATTTAAAAATAGTACCCGAGGTCCTGTGTTGGTTAAATTGCTAATAAACCCTCCTGTTTTTATATAAAATTATGTTTTAGCCCCTGAGTTTTTGCAAATAAGCCCCTGGAACTTTTAAAACTTTGCCAGCAAGTCCCTGAACCTTAGAAAAGCCATAACTTCTTCGTTTTAGCTCCGATTTGAGTGATTTTCGCGCTCACGTGTTCGTAGCGAAGCGTAGATTAGTTTTTCAGCCTTCTTTTGTTCTGTTTTTATTGTTTGGTGTACTGTTCTAATAGATTAATATTGTTTGCATGTACTGGCTTGTATGGATGCTTGTGTGTTGATGTATGAGTCCAGTCGGTGAGCCGTACGCGTTTGAGTTCGAGGGTTACGAGGAGCAAGACCAACAGCAGCAGCAAGAGCAACAGCAGCAGTTGGACGAAGGCAAGTACAGCACGGACAATCCTTGCTACCTATACACACCTTTACACTATTTACTGCATATGCATGTGTCTAAATTGTTCCCATTAAGGTTATTCCTAGCTTTGTTTATCCTATACCTTGATTACCCTGGGTTTTTGCATTTGGGTAGAACTTTGCTAAGCGCCGCTACTGTCATCAATGTTTAACTGTTAATTTTGACTTAATGGTTCACTTCAATGTTAATGGTAAAACTTGCTTTTTAGCAACATGGAACAGGGAGCTAGGGCGTATGCTTCATGCTTGGCCCTAGTGTCTCTCCGTAAGGACTGGTTCTTAAAGCGGCAACCCAGGAACCTGTCGCCACCGCCGGAACTATAATGGCTCTGGTCTTGGACAAGTAACTTGTACGGCTCTAATTCAGCAGTGGTTACCGGTGGGCCACCGGCGTTATGGGAAGCATGGGTGAGAGTATGGTTTGATCCACCGAGGACGGAGTTTCCGTTGGCTTTGCCCTCGTGAGGCACAGTCCCGTGTAGGAGCTTCCGTTTGGCGGGGGTTCTGCACGTTGCGCTATTTAATTCTGTTTCTGCATTACTTTTCTGCGATTGGACGCCATTGACCCCCTCGTGCTGCGGCACGGGCGTAAGTCAGTCTCGGTGCCTCGGGTCATGCTGCCTAGGTTGTACCATAATGGCTACTGTTTTGTTAAAGTGTCTTGTGAAAAGCCTCGTAGCGTCCCTATGCAGTCACACCTCGGAAGTGTTGATATGCGTGGTTGGGTGCAAAGTTCCTTTGAACTTTTACGCGACTGGTGGGTAAAGGGCGAAACCTCTGCAGAGTGTATAATCTATCATGATAGCCTTGCTCAGGGTCAAGAGCGGCCTGGATCCTTTTTGATTAGAAGTTGATGTTTATTATTGTTTAATGATTACTTCTATTATATTAATTGGGTTTCAACTGGGATTCACATAATTGTAGTAATCTTGGTTTATGATAAAATGAATCAACTAAAATTGCTAATGCAGTACAGCTGTGTCAAGCCTTTCTTTTAAGCCTTCATTACCCGTGTTGTATTTGCTAAGTAAGACAATTACTTACACTTGCCATTCAACAAAATCCCGGATGGGTAACAGATGGATTAGATGGTACTGCTGCTATTGAATTTCCTGAAGATCTGCCATTCTACTAGCTGTGCTCAACCAGTCAGAGTCCCTGTGGATTATGGATTTCGGCTTCGTCTTCGTCTTCGTTTAGAGAGAGAGTTAATAAATAGTCTTCCGCTGTGTTATTTAGTTATTTTAGTCAAACTCTGATGTAAAACCATTTTTGTTCGAGCATATGTACTCTGTTTATCATATTTGTTAATCTATATGTGTTCTGTGGACTTCCTGGGCACACATATAGAAGCATTCGGATTTCTGTGTAAATCCGGGTGTGACAGATTGGTATCAGAGCCGTGCTGACTGTAGGAACGCAGCCTAGATAGAACGGTTGAAAAATCACTAGGAGACCACCATGATTTTGATTCAGATCATCTAGTTACGATTTTCAAAACCAGTGCTGTCGAGTCTTGTGTGAATCATGCCTTTGGGTGCTTGATTTTACTGTTATTATGCTTATGTTTGATTTGGATTTTTGTAATGATTGTGATGGTCATAGACGTAAGTCTATCTCCATCTAGTTATAGGACTAAGGTTTAAGGAATATTAGTGAATAAATAGTTGGGTTAGCTATCTTCTTTGCACCTCCTCTGTCTTACTCTCTATACCTCTGAATCATATCTTTCCAAAGCATGGGTTATCTAATACCAGTTGGCGGGAATACTGATGGGAGATTTCTTGATATGGTAGATGGTTAACACCAGAAGCAACCCCGGAGGCAGTGGAAGCAACCAGAATCAGAACCAGAACCCACCACCTCCACCACCGCCACTCACCATGGAGCAGATGATGCAGATGCAACTTCAGCTGACACAGCAGATGGCGCAAACCATAGCACAGATGCAGCAGAATCAGCAGAACCCGCCCCAACAGCACTACGTGCAACCCAGAGATAAAAGGGGCGAGTTTATGAAAGGACGCCCTCCTACCTTCAACAAGTCTAGTGACCCAATGCAAGCAGAAGACTGGCTCAAGGCAGTGGAACGACAGCTGGACATCGCACAGTGCAACGACCGGGAGAAGGTGTTGTATGGAAGTGGACAGCTCCAGGGAGCAGCTTTGGATTGGTGGGATGCGTACCAATATGCTCACCCCAATCCTGATCAGATCACTTGGCAGGAGTTCCGCGACAGCTTCCGTTCTCACCACGTGCCGGAAGCGCTGATGACCTTGAAAAAGAAGGAGTTCCTGGCATTGAAGCAAGAAGGTATGAGAGTCACCGCTTATCGTGACAAGTTCATTGAGTTGGCCCGTTATGCTCCAGAGGACGTGAATACGGACAAGAAGAAGCAGACCCGATTCCGTGATGGCCTGCATGATACACTCCAGTACCAGCTCCTGTGCTCTAGGTTCGCCACTTTTCAAGAACTGGTGGATAGCGCACTACTGCTAGAGCACAAGCGCCGTGAGATGGAGGAAAAGAAGAGGAAGCTTCAAGGCACACCGTCAGGAAGCAATGTTCGCCCTCGCTTCAATCCTCAGCAAGGAAACCAGCAGATGGTGACTCCACAGCGTTTCCAGGGACAGTCCGGTTTGATGAACCGCAACCAGTATCAGCAACGCCCCCAGTACCAGCCACGTCCCCAGTACCCCTCAGCACTACCTCAGCAGCGTCCTCAGAACCAGCCACAGAGTGGTCCTGTCCAACGCCCCAATCCAACCAACAATGCACCTACGGCTCCGAGGTGTTTTGGTTGTGGTGAGCTGGGACACTATGCCAGCGCTTGTCCTCGCAAGACCGTTGGTCAGAACAACAATCCGAGGGTTGGACAACCGCAGAACCAGAACGGGAGTCAGCAGCAGAACCCAGCGAGAGGAAAGGTCAACCACATGGGTGCGGAAACCGCAGAAGGAGCAACAGATGTCGTTGTGGGTACGTTCCCTGTCAACTCGTCTCTCGCAACTGTTTTGTTTGATACTGGAGCTTCGCATGCTTTCATATCTGCTGCTTTCGTGAAAAAGAACATGATGATCTTGCAACCTATGGGAAACCCCATGGTAGTTAGTTCACCTGGGGGAGAACAGCGTGCCACGTTACGTTGCCCCTGTATCACCATCACAATAAGGGGGGTAGACTTTGTGGTGAACCCGATAGTCCTAGAAACTCTTGGGTTTGACTTGATTCTGGGTATGAGCTGGTTAGCCAAATACGATGGGGTGATTCAATGCTCCAAAAGAACAGTGCAGCTGACAGCAAAGACTGGAGAGAAAGTGGAATACCAAGCAGCTAGTCCCGTGGGACACAATCAGATCTACCAAGCCGAAGGTGTAGCACTGGAAGACATCAGAGTGGTGTGCGAATTCCCAGACGTGTTTCCAGATGAGTTACCAGGTATGCCCCCAGACCGCGAAGTTGAATTTGTTATTGATCTTAAGCCTGGTACTGCACCTATAGCTAAGAGGCCATATAGAATGGGAGTAAAAGAACTAGAGAAACTTAAGGAGGAATTAAGGGCATTGTTAGCAAAAGGGTATATTCGTCCTAGTTCGTCTCCTTGGGGAGCACCAGTTCTATTTGTGGATAAGAAAGATGGGACCCAGAGATTGTGTGTGGATTATCGAGCTTTGAATGAAGTGACCATCAAGAACAAGTACCCGTTGCCAAGGATTGATGATCTCTTCGACCAGTTGAAAGGAGCATGTGTGTTCTCTAAGATCGATCTCCGATCCGGTTACCATCAGATGAGGATACGAGTGACAGACATCCCCAAAACAGCCTTCACAACCCGATATGGTCTATATGAGTTCACAGTCATGTCTTTTGGTTTGACAAATGCACCGGCATACTTCATGTATTTGATGAACAGTGTGTTCATGGACTATCTTGACAAGTTCGTGGTAGTGTTCATTGATGACATTCTGGTTTTCTCCAAGAACGAGGAAGAGCACGAAGAACATCTGAGGTTGGTGATGCAGAGACTTCGTGAGCATCAGTTGTATGCCAAGCTGAGCAAGTGTGAGTTTTGGTTGAAGGAAGTAGCATTCTTGGGACACGTACTGTCCAACGGTGGAGTGGCAGTTGATCCGAAGAAGGTTAGTGATGTGTTGAGTTGGAATCCGCCTAAGGATGTGAGTGAAATTAGAAGTTTCCTTGGAATGGCTGGATACTATCGGAGGTTTATTGAAGGATTCTCCAAGATTGCTAAGCCCTTGACGGCGTTATTGGAGAAAAATGCTAAGTTTGTCTGGACTGAAGAATGTCAAGTCAGCTTTGAGGAATTGAAGAAGAGATTGACAACGGCACCTGTGCTAGTGTTGCCGGATATAACCAAGAGCTTCTCTATCTACTGCGATGCATCCCGTCTAGGATTGGGATGTGTACTCATGCAGGAAGGCAGAGTAGTAGCGTATGCATCGAGGCAGTTGAGGAAACATGAGCAGAACTACCCAACACACGATTTGGAGTTAGCAGCTGTAGTACATGCCTTGAAGATTTGGAGGCATTACTTGATTGGACATAAGTGTGATATTTACACTGACCACAAGAGTCTCAAGTATGTGTTCACACAGTCAGATCTGAATATGAGACAACGTCGTTGGTTAGAACTGATCAAGGACTACGATTTGGAGATACATTATCATCCAGGGAAGGCCAACTTGGTGGCAGATGCTCTGAGTAGAAGGAGTTACGTGAACAAGATCACGGGACATTGTTTGTCGGAGGAACTCAGTTCAGAGTTTGAAAGGATGAGTCTGGGATTTGTGACCAGCGTCACCGAGATGGCAGTAGAACCGACCTTGGAGCAAGAGATCCGAAAAGGACAGCTCACAGATGAGAAGATCAAGGAGATCGTAGAACTGGTGGCATTAGGAAAAGCCCCTGGTTTTCGAGTGGATGACCAAGGAACATTGTGGTACGAGAAGAGGATCTGTGTACCAGATATAGTGCAGATCAGAGATGCAATTCTCAGGGAAGCCCATGAATCGGCGTATTCAATACACCCAGGTAGTACCAAGATGTACCAAGATATCAAGGAGAGATTTTGGTGGTACGGATTGAAGAGAGATGTGGCCACATACGTAGCTCTATGTGACACATGTCAGAGAGTCAAGGCTGAACATCAGAGGCCAGCAGGTTTGCTCCAGCCCCTAAAGGTACCTGAATGGAAGTGGGAAGAAGTCGGTATGGATTTCATCACTGGCTTACCTCGCACTCAGAGGGGATTTGACTCAATCTGGGTAATCGTGGATCATCTGACCAAGGTGGCGCATTTCTTACCAGTAAAGACCACCTACTCGGGAGCAAGACTAGCGGAGTTGTATATGGAGAGGATTGTGTGTTTGCATGGGGTACCGAAAAGGATAGTGTCAGATCGAGGTACCCAGTTCACGTCACACTTTTGGCGACAATTGCATGAGTCTATGGACACTAAGCTACAGTTCAGTTCAGCATACCATCCGCAGACGGATGGGCAGACAGAACGGACGAATCAGATATTGGAAGATATGTTGAGAGCATGTGCTCTACAATATGGTGCCAGTTGGGACAAGAGTTTACCGTACGCGGAATTTTCGTACAACAACAGCTATCAGAAGAGTTTGCAAATGGCACCCTTTGAGGCTTTGTATGGCAGAAAGTGTAGGACACCACTATTCTGGAATCAAACGGGAGAAAGTCAGGTGTTTGGACCTGAGATACTAAGAGAGGCAGAGCGACAAGTACAGATAATCAGACAGAATCTGAAAGTAGCACAATCCAGACAGAAGAGCTATGCAGATAACCGACGAAGGGATCTCAGCTTTGAAATTGGAGACTTCGTGTATCTCAAGGTGTCACCCATGAGAGGCGTGAAGAGGTTCAACGTTAAGGGCAAGTTAGCACCTCGATATATTGGACCGTTCAAGGTACTTGGTCGGAAAGGTGAGGTGGCTTATCAGTTAGAGCTACCAGAGAAGTTAGCAGGAGTACATGATGTGTTCCATGTGTCTCAGTTGAAAAAGTGCCTGCGAGTACCTGAGGAACAGATTCCGATTGATGAGCTGAATGTGGAGGAAGATCTTACCTATACTGAGCATCCTGTCAGAATTTTGGAAGAGTCAGAAAGAGTCACCAGAAATAAAGTGATCCGGATGTGCAAAGTTCAGTGGAGTCGTCATTCAGTGGATGAAGCGACTTGGGAAAGAGAAGAAGATCTCAGAGCAGAGTATCCACAACTATTCCCATCCACGTCCGAATCTCGAGGTCGAGATTCATCTTAAGGGGGGTAGGTTTGTAACACCCTAAAAATGCCTATTTTTAAAATTTAGTAATTAAATTGCTTTTATTTAATTTTATGCTCATATTTATCTAAGGAAAATAAATTATTTATGGGAAATAAAATTTAATATAAGGTTAGAAACATTTTTGTTGCATTCATGCTGGCTGCATTGAGTTTTGTTTGTGTGTGGTTCAATTGGAATTTAAATTCTGTTTAAATTCGAATTTGAATCGCTGCGTTTGGAGCTCTAGAAAAGTTTCTGCGGCCCGAGTCCACTTTTCCTCCCTCAACTATTTTTTCTCGGCCGATTCTTGCCCTCCTACTCTTTTCCAGCAGCAGCCCAGCTCCAGCGCTTCCACTTTTGGCCCGCCGCTGGCCCACTCCGTTTTTCCCCGCCGGCCTGCTCCTTTCGGCATTGCAGCCCGCTCCGCGGCCCAAGCCCAGCAACCAGCGCAGCACCCCGCCTGCTCCTTTCCCCGGCCTGCCTCCCGCTCCGCTCGGCCCGCCTAGCGGCCCAGCAAGCCAGGCTGGCCAGCCCACGCCGCAGCCCCCTCCTCCACCGACTGACGCACGGGCCCCCCGTGTCAGCCCCATCCCCTACCTCTCGCCGAGTCCGGCTCGGACCCGACCGCCGGAATCAGGCCCGGCCACGGCACGCCGCCGAGGCCACCAGGACTCTCCTCGGCCGCCCTCAAATAGCTGCGCCGCCCTCGATTTCCCCCCTGCCCCGAACTCCCCAAGCCCTAGCCGCCCTCGCTCTCGCCCGAGCTCGCAGCGCCGCCATAGCCGCCGCCGCGGTTTCCAAATCCCCGCCGTCGATCCGCGGGCCTAGCGCCGCCCCGTCGCCAACGACCGCCGGAGAAGCTTCGCTAGAAGGTTTGCGTGCTCTCGAGCCCCTCCTTGCCCTCTTTTCCTCTCTGTCGCATCCCCGCCGTCACTGACCGAGCGCCGCCTCCGCCGTGGTCCGTCGCCGGCCGCCGCTGTCGCGTCCCCGCCGACGAGAGCCCCTTCAATCGATTCGCAGCGTCGCCCCGAAGCCGTAGAGCCAGCCCGCGCCCCGCCCCGTGCCCCGTAGCTCGAGATCCCCTTTTCGCCGGCGATGCTCCGCCGCCTCCTGCTAGCGCCGCCACCCCAGCGCCGCCGCCGCCGACGCCCCCCCTCCAGATCTAATCTCCATCGTCCGAATTAGATTCGACGGCCCGGATCGAGTCAGCGAAGCCCAGTCAAAGTTGACCGTACCGGTCAACTGAGTCAGCCGAGCCGTTTTTCAAAAGAGCCCCTCCACTTTTTCAAAATTAACCCGCAGTCCAAATTTATTCAAAAATAATTACAATTAAGTCCTGATTTTTACTGAAAACCCCCTGTCTTATTTAAAAATAGTACCCGAGGTCCTGTGTTGGTTAAATTGCTAATAAACCCTCCTGTTTTTATATAAAATTATGTTTTAGCCCCTGAGTTTTTGCAAATAAGCCCCTGGAACTTTTAAAACTTTGCCAGCAAGTCCCTGAACCTTAGAAAAGCCATAACTTCTTCGTTTTAGCTCCGATTTGAGTGATTTTCGCGCTCACGTGTTCGTAGCGAAGCGTAGATTAGTTTTTCAGCCTTCTTTTGTTCTGTTTTTATTGTTTGGTGTACTGTTCTAATAGATTAATATTGTTTGCATGTACTGGCTTGTATGGATGCTTGTGTGTTGATGTATGAGTCCAGTCGGTGAGCCGTACGCGTTTGAGTTCGAGGGTTACGAGGAGCAAGACCAACAGCAGCAGCAAGAGCAACAGCAGCAGTTGGACGAAGGCAAGTACAGCACGGACAATCCTTGCTACCTATACACACCTTTACACTATTTACTGCATATGCATGTGTCTAAATTGTTCCCATTAAGGTTATTCCTAGCTTTGTTTATCCTATACCTTGATTACCCTGGGTTTTTGCATTTGGGTAGAACTTTGCTAAGCGCCGCTACTGTCATCAATGTTTAACTGTTAATTTTGACTTAATGGTTCACTTCAATGTTAATGGTAAAACTTGCTTTTTAGCAACATGGAACAGGGAGCTAGGGCGTATGCTTCATGCTTGGCCCTAGTGTCTCTCCGTAAGGACTGGTTCTTAAAGCGGCAACCCAGGAACCTGTCGCCACCGCCGGAACTATAATGGCTCTGGTCTTGGACAAGTAACTTGTACGGCTCTAATTCAGCAGTGGTTACCGGTGGGCCACCGGCGTTATGGGAAGCATGGGTGAGAGTATGGTTTGATCCACCGAGGACGGAGTTTCCGTTGGCTTTGCCCTCGTGAGGCACAGTCCCGTGTAGGAGCTTCCGTTTGGCGGGGGTTCTGCACGTTGCGCTATTTAATTCTGTTTCTGCATTACTTTTCTGCGATTGGACGCCATTGACCCCCTCGTGCTGCGGCACGGGCGTAAGTCAGTCTCGGTGCCTCGGGTCATGCTGCCTAGGTTGTACCATAACGGCTACTGTTTTGTTAAAGTGTCTTGTGAAAAGCCTCGTAGCGTCCCTATGCAGTCACACCTCGGAAGTGTTGATATGCGTGGTTGGGTGCAAAGTTCCTTTGAACTTTTACGCGACTGGTGGGTAAAGGGCGAAACCTCTGCAGAGTGTATAATCTATCATGATAGCCTTGCTCAGGGTCAAGAGCGGCTTGGATCCTTTTTGATTAGAAGTTGATGTTTATTATTGTTTAATGATTACTTCTATTATATTAATTGGGTTTCAACTGGGATTCACATAATTGTAGTAATCTTGGTTTATGATAAAATGAATCAACTAAAATTGCTAATGCAGTACAGCTGTGTCAAGCCTTTCTTTTAAGCCTTCATTACCCGTGTTGTATTTGCTAAGTAAGACAATTACTTACACTTGCCATTCAACAAAATCCCGGATGGGTAACAGATGGATTAGATGGTACTGCTGCTATTGAATTTCCTGAAGATCTGCCATTCTACTAGCTGTGCTCAACCAGTCAGAGTCCCTGTGGATTATGGATTTCGGCTTCGTCTTCGTCTTCGTTTAGAGAGAGAGTTAATAAATAGTCTTCCGCTGTGTTATTTAGTTATTTTAGTCAAACTCTGATGTAAAACCATTTTTGTTCGAGCATATGTACTCTGTTTATCATATTTGTTAATCTATATGTGTTCTGTGGACTTCCTGGGCACACATATAGAAGCATTCGGATTTCTGTGTAAATCCGGGTGTGACAGAGCTGCTGTCAATGTAATGCCATATACCACATTCAGGAAGCTTGGTATGGGTCCTAGAGATTTGACACCAACGAGCATAATTCTGAATGATTTTGCTGGAAATCCTTCGGACACCAAGGGATGCGTGCACGTTGATCTGATGATTGGGTCCAAGACTTTGCTTACGACTTTCTTTGTCATTGAGGGCAAAGGGGCATATAGCTTGCTGCTTGGAAGAGATTGGATTCATGCAAATTGTTGTATTCCATCTACTATGCATCAACAGCTTATTCAGTGGATAGATGATGAGGTGGAGATTGTCCAAGTAGATGATTCAATAAGCGTGGCAAATATGGAACCAGCTTTCTGGGAATATCAAGGCATAGATTGTTTCTCAGGCAAAGACTGGGGAGAAGGTCCTGTGGCACCAGCCAGCAGCGATCAGCAGCCGATCGAAGCAGTCGGCTCTCATAGTAATTTTTGATGGAAAATCCAATTGATGGAACTGATGGAAAATTAGGACGTGGATTTGTGTCGGCCGATAAATTAGAAGAAGTGGACATTGGAGATGGTGACAAGCCAAGGCCGACATTTATCAGTGCTAACTTGGATTCGGTTTTCAAAGAAAAGTTGGTGACATTGTTAAAAGAATACAAGGACTGCTTTGCTTGGGATTATTCGGAGATGCCCGGTCTAGACCGTTCTATTGTTGAGCATCGGTTGCCAATCAAACCTGGTTACAGGCCTTACAAGCAACCACCCCAAAAAATCTACAAGGAAGGAGTGTTGGCCGATGTGAAAAAGGAGATTGAAAGATTACTAGATGCAAATTTCATTCGGCCATGTAAATACGCGGATTGGATCTCTAATATTGTTCCTGTCTATAAGAAAAATGGAAAGATGAGGGTTTGCATAGATTTTAGAGACCTAAACAAGGCTACACCCATGGATGGATATCCAATGCCTATTGCTGATTCATTGGTTGATGCTGCTGCTGGGTACAAAGTGCTCAGTTTCATGGATGGTAACGCAGGATACAATCAGATTTTTATGGCATTGGAAGATATAGTAAAGACAGCTTTCAGGTGTCCTGGACACATAGGGTTGTTTGAGTGGGTTGTCATGACCTTTGGATTGAAAAATGCCGGTGCAACTTATCAAAGGGCTATGAATTATATTTTTCATGAGTTGATCGGCAAGATTGTGGAAATATATATTGATGATGTAGTGATCAAGTCATTGGATCATGAGTCCCATTTGGCTGACATAAGGAAAACTCTAGAATGCACCAGGAAGCATGGGCTTAAAATGAACCCGAACAAATGTGCTTTTGGAGTTTCGGCTGGAGAGTTTCTGGGATTTTTGATACATGAAGGAGGAATAGGAGTTGGCAAGAAAAGCATGAAGGCAATTGATGAAATTGTTCCTCCAACTAATCTTAAAGAGTTACAATCACTGCTTGGCAAGATAAATTTTGTGAGAAGGTTCATATCAAACTTGTCGCAAAAGGTATTACCCTTTTCCTCACTGTTGAAAATAAAAAAGGATCAAAAGTTTGTATGGGGTGACGAACAACAGAAGGCTTTTGATGAAATAAAGGAGTACATGAAGAAGCCACCAGTATTGGTGCCTCCACAATTGAACAAGCCTTTCAAGTTGTACGTGGCGGCCGATGCCCAAACTATTGGATCGGCCCTCATTCAAGAATTTGAAGGGAAGGAAAGAGTAGTTGCATACCTTAGCCGAAAGTTACTAGATCCAGAGACAAGGTATTCGGCTATAGAGAAGCTTTGCTTATGTGTTTACTACTCTTGTACAAAATTTCGGCACTACTTACTACATGCCGAATGCATTGTGTATTCAAAGTTTGATGTGATAAAACACATGTTATCTATGCCAATTTTGAACGGAAGGATTGGCAAATGGATTTTAGCTTTGTCTGAATTTGAGTTAAGGTTTGAGTCGGCAAAGGCTGTTAAGGGACAGATTATTGCCGACTTCATTACTGAACATCATGATACATCGATAAATTTGCTTAACATTGTTCCTTGGGTGTTATTCTTTGATGGATCTTCATGCAACAAAGGTGGTGGAGCAGGTATCTTATTAATTTCACCCAAAGGAGAAACATTTGAGTTTGCTGTTCCCATTCAATCTGCTGTTACTAACAATCAGGCTGAGTATGAGGCATTGCTCAAAGGGCTTCAATATTTGAAAGAAGCAAAGGCCATTGCGGTTGAAATTTTTGGAGATTCAGAATTGGTCATAAAACAATTGAATGGTGAATATGAGTGCAAAAGTGATACCTTGAGGAATTACTATGAAGAATGCAAAGAAATATTGAAGAGCTTTCGGTCAGTAATTCTACAACACATTCCTAGGGGGGATAATGGAGAGGCAAATAGATTGGCCCAAAGTGCATCAGGTTATAAAGAGCTTCGAGAAGTTTTTGCTAATGATGTATATGCATTCGGGAATAATCTGGCAGAGGATGATTGGAGAAAAGAGATTGCCGATTATCTGGAGAATCCATCCCGAAAGGTTTCTAGAAAGCTCAGGTATAAAGCTTTAAAGTTTGTTCTTCTTGATGATAATTTGTATTATAAATCCTTGGATGGGGTGCTGTTACATTGCTTAAATCATGAAGAAGCAAAAAAGCTGATGAGTGAAGTACATGATGGGTTGTGTGGAGCACATCAATCGGCCTATCGAATGAAGTGGATTATTAGAAGAACTGGATATTACTGGCCGACAATGTTGGAAGATTGTTTTGAATATTATAAGGGATGTCAAGACTGTCAGAGATTTGGAAACATTCAGAGAGTTCCGGCATCGGCTTTGAATCCCATTATCAAGCCATGGCCATTCAGAGGATGGGGAATAGATTTGATTGGCCAAATAAATCCTCCATCTAGCAAGGGGCATAAGTTTGTGCTTTTGGCGACTGATTATTTTACTAAGTGGGTGGAGGCAGTTCCGTTGAAAAAGGTGACATCAGAAAATATGGTTGAGTTTGTTAAGGAACATATCATTTACAGATTCGGGATTCCTCAGACAATCACCACTGATCAAGGGACTCAATTTACATCTTCAGAATTCAGAGATTTTGCTGAAAGTATGGGGATAAAATTGCTGAATTCTTCTCCTTATTATGCTCAAGCTAATGGTCAGGCAGAGGCTTCTAACAAGATTATGATTAAAATTATACAGAAAAAGATTGATCAGAAACCGAGAAAGTGGCATTCGGTACTCAATGAGGCTTTATGGGCTTACCGAATGGCTCCACATGGGGCTACACAGACGTCTCCTTATGAGTTGGTGTATGGGCATTATGCTATCTTGCCATGGGAAATACAATTAGACTCAAGGAGAGTAAAGTTGCAAAAGGATTTAAGTTCTAAAGAATATAATGATCTGATGATGGATGAATTAGAAGATTTACATATGATTCGTCTCAGGGCCTTGGAGAATATTGAAAGGAACAAAATGCGAGTTGCTAAGTATTACAATAAGAAGGTGAAAGTTAAGCAATTTACAGAAGGTGATTTAGTTTGGAAAGCGATATTGCCGATTGGGACCAAATATGCAGCATTCGGCAAATGGTCTCCAAATTGGGAAGGTCCTTTCAGAGTGGTTAGGTGCGTGCCTGGAAATGCATATATTTTGAAGACATTATTGGGAGAAGAATTTGCTTCTGCTATAAATGGAAGATATTTGAAGAGATATTATCCCAGTATTGAAATCGATCGATGATTGATATATCAAATTGCCGAACAGCCGATATTCGGGAAGAAATCGCCTTCAGAACAAATGTTGACAGAAAAGGAAAATGGCCAGTACTGAATGTATTGCCCCTAGCACAAAATATGTTACATCAAGAATTCACGCAAAAGATAAGTTTTATTGCCGAAATTCCATAAATCCCTAGTACAAACTACTGAAAGAGCCTGTTCAAAACAGACTGGGGGTGAATGGAATCGACAATGGCAGCGCCATGGCCATCAAGACGATCAATGGAGGCGTCAATATCATCGATGTCTTCTGGGTTGCTGTTGGCAAAACCAACCGGCATCCTGGAATAGTCAGTGCCGGTGTGCGTCGACATAGCAACGAGACCCGTAGCGACGCCCAGGCGAACGCCATGGGAAGCCACTTCGTCGACACGACCTGCCACCGCACCAAGGCGTGCCTCGGGTGTGTCCCCTTGGGCGTTCACCTTGTCCGCCAGCTCCTCCACCAGCGCCTTCAGTCGATCAAGTTCAGCATCACGCGCTGCAAAGTTACAAGGGGATAACAGATTAATATCATTTGGAGGACGAGAATTGAGGTTGAGCAGATTGCAGGACTCACCATCAATGACTTCAAGCAGCTGCTTGCGCTCGTGCTGCCATTCAAGGTCAGCAATCCCGGCTTGCTTGGAGATGATCTCCAGTTCGCGACGAGAGTCGTCGCGCTCCGCCTTGAATCGGCGAGCATCGCCGTCTGAGTAGCGGGGGTCGTCCGATGAACGAGTCCGATTGGACGAACTCGAGGAGTTGGACGCTGCAGGAGCAGCGGCTGGAGCCGCAACTGGCGCACCAGCGCCGGCAATCCATTGGATTACCCTGAAAGAACAAAGAGATTCGTCAAGAAAGAGGAAAGAAATCTCGAGAAGAACAGAGAGAAGCAAGCAGCCAATCACCTGCGGCGAGCGCCGGCGCGACTTCCTTCGGCCTCATCGACGGCCGGGCGCCTCCTGTTGTTGTCGGCCATTGGAAGTTCCTCGGAGTTACTGTGGATGGGGAAAAGAATGACTTGGGCCGGCAAGAACTTGGAAGACGAAGAACTTGGTGAAAAACTGTGGGATACTTGGTATGTTTATTTATAGAACCCGCAGAGGAAATCGTGGCCAATGGTCGTGGCGCGTATTCCGAAGAGTTCGGAAGGTGGGAAGGATTTTCCAGCCGATCAGTTCCCATGTCGTTTGGGATTCTTATCGAGTCGTATTCGGCTTTGACTGGATGAGATTCGGCTATGTCGTGGTTGAAGTGTTTTCGGGTCTAAGTGCTATTATGGCCAACTTTGCCGAATGAGTCATCCACAATGGAGAAAAGCAGAGTTAAGAGATGACAAGATTACAGGGTTGATAAAACATTCGGCTATCAAACTATTTGACACAATTCACACACCCAAGAACTTTGAGATTACATTTTTGGCATTTGATATCATGTTGCTAATGTTCTCTAATAAGTTTTTATCAGCTTCTTGGGTTCTGGTCAGGGCAGCAAGCTTCGCCTTGAGTTGTTTGTCTTCGTTTAGAGCTGCTAAGGCTTCCTTTCGCCTCCTCTCTGTTAGCTTGGGAAGCTCGACTATTTTCTTCTTATCAGCTTCAATTTCGGCCGATAGATCTCTCAATTCGGCTTCAAGTGCAGCTTTTCTGATCTCCTTCATTTCAAGTTCAGATTCCAGTTTGGTCAATAATTCCTTGTCATTCTGGACTTGAGTATGCAGGTCTTTTACAGATTGCTTGACCAAAGTTCTCCTTTGCTCCAAAGCTGGTTGAGCAGATTGATTCTTCAGAGCTTGCTTCACTGCGATAAAATGATCATCCAATCTGGAAATTGGATCTAAAGAAGTCTTGATATCGGCAGGAAGATCTTGGTCAAATGATTCAAGCAAGTTTCTTAAAAGATCAGCATTGGTAACTTGTTCCCGAGTATCCTTATGCAGAAAAGAGAGGATTTCCTTTAGTTTTGCTTGGTTCTCCTCTGATAAAGCTTGACCAGAAGAAGTTTCTTCTCCTTGTTCGGCAACTAGATCATCCACAGCAAATGAATAGCTGGGTGAAGAAGTGGTTTTCTCCTGAAAAAAGATTCTGCCGAATTATTGATGATCCATTGAATAAAGAACTGGAAAACTGGGTAATTATCTCTACCTCATTCCTGATTTCTTGAATGGAGAAAGAAGGCAGCTCAAGCTCAGGCAAAGGTTCTTGTATGTCATGCTGAGGAGAGCTTGGAAGGTTTTTTGGTGGAGAAGAAACTTCTGGCTGAGGAACATCAGGTGAAGCTGAAACTGGTTCTTGATGAGAAGAAGAACTCTCCAAGATTGGGTCTATTGAGATTTGCTCTGAAACTGAAAAAAGAATCAATGCCGATGGAGAGGAACTTTAAAGACGAAATAGTGAGAAATTTTACCAATCATTGAAGCATCGGCAGAACCTGTACTGATTGCTGGCTGCTGTTCTCTGGCCTGAAATCAAAAGAAATAAAGCTGAGCAAAAACACCAAAAGCATTATAGTCAAAGAAAAAGACTCTGACCTTGATTTTGCTGCTTGTTCTTTTCTTCTTTACAACTGAGGGAGCAGCTATAAGGAGGGTTTTCCTCTTGACAGATGATGGTCTAGTGAGTATTGGATCTGAAGAAGCTTGTCTAGCCATCAGCCGAGCCAAGGTAGGAGATTGATGCCCCAAAGCAGATATTGGGCCTGCGGTTTTGTATAAGATTACTCTGGCAAGGGGGGCAGGTGTTATGTCCTGCAAAATAATAGAGTCAGAATCGATTGGAGTTAATGTTATGAAGACAGATAAAGGAATAAGCATATTACCTCTGCAGTTGGCTGATAATCAGGCATTAACTCAAGGCAGAAGGGATAGATTGGCATATTGAAGATATGATCATGGAATTCTTGCCACCAGAGAGTGAAGGAAGGATGGGCAGATATTGTTGGTACAAAAGGATCAGGTGCATAAATAGTTCCACAGCATTTATAGGTGAAAATCCTTCTTGTTTCTATGGAATCCTTGACTATCTCCCTAGGCCTGAGGAATTCATGGAGAAATAGCCTAGGGGGCACTTGGCCACATCCCAACTGTCTAGCCATCATGTTTGGCTGATAATATTCATAAGTGCTTTGGACTAGCCTCCCTCCACAGAATTCGGCTGGCAGGATGCAGGGCTGGATGAAGGCATTAAAAATTGCTACAGATTGTACATCAGTGCATCCAGTCTCAAAGCTGAATTCGCAAGGGAGAGTAAGATTGTCATTGTCCGAATAAGGGAACCAAAGAGGATTGGCAAAACCTCTGAAGAAGAGCTCAAACAGTTCACCAATGTTCTTGTTGATAGGTACAGTGGAGGCAGCTTCTCCATAGGTTTGACAACCTTTGGTTCTCCGGGTTTCTCCTTCTTTATAATTGATTGAAGGGAAGTCTCGGCTGTTGAGATCAATAGCAACGATTTGGTGCATGTATAATTGCAGCCACATTTGGACAAACCACCAGGGACCATTGACACAGGGGATCTTCTTGCTAGTGTGCATCAGGTGGGTGGTTTGGTTGAGCATATGGTAAACACTTCCCAGGAGGTATTTCCCAAGTGGGATGACTTTTCCAGCAGCCAGCTCTTCGGCCATCACGATATGATTCAAGGTTGGCTCATTAGTTTTGCCACAAAAGACTGATCTGCATAGCCACATGTTCAGGAAAGCTCTGTATTCGACATCAGTCAGAGGACCATCAGACATATGATTATGGATATATCTCTTGTATCCAACCCCTGTTCTTACTCCTGTCTGCTTGGAGGAACCTTTATGGTCATATGGGTACACAGTTCCTGTAACATTCAGGCCGGTCATCATGTAGACATCGGCTAAGGTAGGGGACATTGGGCCATGGCCGAAAAGAAAAGCATTTACACCATTGGACCAGAAGTGGCAAGCTGCGATCAGAAGGTTCTCATTCTTTGGTGTTTCAGCTAGAGATAGCTCCAAGCAATGAGAAATACGAAGACTGTCCCAATTCTGCGTCTGGGGACTTTTATCGTCAGAAATCCTTTTGTACCAATTTCTCCATCCGGCAATTGGGGGCAAAGGCCAGTTCTTGAAGGCGTCTTGCCACTCATGAGGTTTTGTCAGTGAAATCTTAAAAGGAATCCGCTGAGATTCGGCCGCAATGATTTCAGAAGGATCTGAATCTCCTACGGGACCGAGGAAGTAGGATGGAGATTTTTCCTCAACAGGGATGAGGATTTCGGTAGCTAGGGCCTATCAAGAGTGAAAGGGGATAAGAAGAAATTTAAAATGCAAATCGAAAGAAGGATGCCGAACATGCTTGAGGGGATTGAAGTTTACCTGGAGAGCAAGGTCTTGGTCCGCCATTTGAAGGTTGGATCTTGGAAGTCGATGACTTAGGGTTCGGATCCGGATGAGAGCTCTGAAGATTCAAAAGGAGAAGCGGGTGCCGAGCAGAACTAACTTGGAAATGTTAAGTGCTTCTGGTCAATTCCGAGATAAAAGTTACCTCTTATCCCGAAATTGAAGGGGCATGTGTTGACACCAAAAATTGGCACCAGGAAGAGGCTGACGTGTGGGCCGGAGTCGTCGAAAAGATGTCATTCGGCAAAGGAGTTTTTCCCCAGAGGCATTCGGCAAAGACGTTCTGCGGTCGGGAATGCGTCGTCATTCGGCAGAGGCATGGTTCCGCAGGTAAAAGCGGTAGCATTCGGGAAGGCGCGATGACGTGGAAAAAACATAAGGAAAAGGCCGGTTCGAACAAGGAACGCAATATGGGCACGAAGATCCGTCATTTATTTTTAGAAACAAGTGTTGTAGTCGTGTCCGACTAGGAGTTGTATCAAGACCTGGGTATAAATATAAACCCATGGCAGCTGTAAAAAGGGATCCAAGACAATCAATCATACAACAAACCGGCCCCGTGCCAACATCGAGTCCCTTAGTCGAGTCGTCGAGTTCTTCGAGAGGAGTCATCGATCCGTCGACCTCCGTAAGTACCGGCAACCTTGTATCATGCTTAGTATCATGCGGTGGATTTAAGCTTTGATGCAAGTAGTCTTGTTACCATGCTTAGTATCATCCGGTGGATTTAAGTTGTGGTCTCAAGAAGGTTCCTCTGTTAGGTCATGAGCCATGCGGTGGGCCAAGATCTAGTATGGACCAAGTTATCGGCTCTGTTAGATTTCGGCAAGATCTAACAGATTCATTAAGTTACCCCGTGTTGCTTCATTTTTACTCTGTGTTTAATTCATGCAACACACCTTTGCCCAATCTAGATCGGCTAGAATCGGCTTTGCTTTACGGTGCGACGACTTATCCCCTCATAGCCGAATCCGAAACCGATCTAGGTTGCCACGTGTCGCGGGTTCGAGCTTGTCGGTATCGTGTAGGTCTTGACAGAACCGGGTATCATGCGGTAGATGCAGGTTTTTGGGTCGTCTTAGAGCTAATCATCCGGTGGATTAGAATTCGATTCGATCTGATAGATTTATCTTTACCGATTAGGCTTGTTCCTTCGCCGCGGACCCCGATTCGGCTAAATAGCCGTATTCGGCAGTGCTCTCACGAGTGAACGTGTGTTCGTGGGTTTGCATTGGACAATGAATGCTTTTAGCCTTTCACGATTAGATTGTATCATGCGGTGGATTGATCTAATCTGATTGGTGGTGTGGCCTCAAACGAGTTGTATCATGCGGTGGATTAACTCGTTCGTTGCCATGCTTGACGGGTGCTGCTTTCGGCCTATGCATTCTTGTTTTCAATGTAAATTCGTGACTGTGTTGTGGGTTCGTAATTAAACATTGAATGCTTTTAGCTTTTCATGGTTAGACTGTATCATGCGGTGGATTGGTCTAATCTGATTAGTGGCGTGGTCTCAAACAAGTCGTATCATGCGGTGGATTAACTTGTTTGGTTATCATGCTTGACGGGTGCTGCTTTCGGCCTATGCATTCCCTGTTTACTGCGAATTTATGATCATGTTTCACCCTTTTATTTATCTATCATGCTCTGTTTCTCGTTAATCGGCTATGAGTATGTGTTACAATGTTCATTCGGTTGAAAGCCGATCTTTCATCATGCTTACGTCACGCATTCGGCAGTGCGCTCCTTGTGTACCTTGCCGATTGCCGAATGTGGCTTTAACTGCCGACAGATAGCTTGTCCGTAGCTATATGTCTCTCGAGATTGGCTTCAACGCCGCAAATATGGAACTGTCTGGTCTCACCCGGCACGTTCCAGGTTTTGATCTAAACTTTTTGGTCCCTTTGTTAGTTTTCAGGCAAACTGACTGGCACGCTTCCGGATTCGAAAGCCCGGGCCACGTGTGAAGCCAGCTAATTCGGCTTGCTGTGTGCTTGGCGTGAGGTGCAGATTTTACGTCAACACTTCCAGTTCATCTTCCTTTGACTTCTTGGCGAGAGAGAGTACTTCAAGCATCTGAGTAGGGACTTGTGATGCAGCAGCGAACTCAACGGCTTCCACATCACAGTCATATGAGGTCTTCAGATCTCCCTTGAGAGAAAGTACTCCGTTGGGAGCGGGCATCTTGAGAACAAGGTACACATAATGCGGAATCGCCATGTACTTGGCGAGGGCTGGACGCCCAAGGATCGCGTGATACGAAGTCTCAAATCGGCCACTTCAAACTTGATGTACTCGGTCCTGTAGTTGGCCGCCGTGCCAAAGGTGACTGGTAAAGTAACTTGCCCCAGCGGGATAGTAGCATTGCCTGGAACAATGCCATAGAACGGAGAATCCATGGGCTTCAAGTATTTGGTAATGTCAAGTCCCATCTTCTTGAAGGTCTTCGCAAAGATGATATTGAGGCCACTGCCTCCATCAATGAGAACTTTGGTCAGTCTGGCATGAGCCACGACTGGATCCAAAACCAAGGGATATTGACCCGGGTTGGCGAAGTTAGTCCATTGATCAGCTCGAGAGAAAGTGATAGGCACTTCTGACCATTTGAGATATGTAGGCACGACTGGTTCAATTGCCATGATCTCGCGTAGAGTGAGCTTCTTAGTTCGCTTGGACCAATTCAAGGTTTCACCGCTGAACAAGATGGCAACGACGTTCTCGACTTGTGGGAAAGCATCTTCACCACCATTGGCATCATCCTTGTCTTCCTTCTTGTCCGCAGGCTTGTCCTTGGCTGAATTTTGCTTGTTGAAAGCCTTCCTGATGTGGTGGCAGGTGCCCAAAGTGTGCTTGAGCTGAGGGTGATATGGGCAGGGCTGGTTCATGACTGCATCCAGAGACAATGAGTTGGAGTTCGAGTTCTTCTTCTGAGCTGGACGTCCAAGTACCGCGACAGTATTGTCTGGCTTGCGCTTCTTGTTATTGCGATTGAAGTCACGCTTGCCATTGTTGTTACGCTGCTCAGGACTACCCTTGTTAGAGTTGTTTCCTCCATTGCCATTGCCATTGCCATTGTGCTTGTCAAAGCGTTCGCGTTCACGATCATCTTGGTCTGCCCAATCGGCAGCCATGCGCCTCAACTCAGAGATAGTCTCTGGGCGCCTCCTGCCAAACTCACGATGTAGCTCGCGAGCCCAAAGGCCATCGTGAAAGCAGTCGCTGATTTCCCTGTCTGATACATCCACAATCGTGGCTCTTTTCTCAAAGAACCGCTTGATGTATTTGTGTAGTGTCTCACCCTTCTCTTGCTTACACGCTGCCAATTCAAATCGAGTTCCGGGTCTGGCCCAGGTTCCCTGGAAGTTGGCAGTAAACTTGCGTGTGAGTTGATCCCAAGTATCAATGGACTCGTGGCGCAGGCCCTCGAGCCAAGTGAGTGGTGCCGTATCCATCATAATTGGGAAGTATCTGACTTTGATGTCATTGTCACCACCCGCCATGGTGATTGCTGTCGAATAAACGTGCAACCACTGTTCTGGGTCTTGTTTGCCTGTGAACTTCTCAATCCCAGTAGTCTTGAACTTGTTCGGTAGCTTGACCTGTCTGATGCGAGTGGAGAAAGCCGGAAAACCATCATAAGGATCCAACTCAGAGGGTTGACGTGATTTGTTGCCATTATCATAATTGCCTCCGCCATTGTTGGAACTGTGGCTTGGTGAACCACTTGGCTCGGGGTTGTCGCGGTTACCACCGCGACCGTAACCACGATCACGACCTCGTGGTGGACGATCACCATCACTACCATCGCCAGCGGGTGGATCAGGTGGGTTATCGTCATGTCGAGAAGGCTGGCGAGCGCCGCGCCTTTGATCTCGATTCCCGCCTTGATCTCGGTTTCCGCCTTGATTTCGGTTTCCACCCTGGTCCCGATTTGAATGCTAGTCGAGTGGACCATATTGCCGACTCGACTTGGATGCAGTGAGTGAACTGAATGTCGACTAGCCACAGGTCTGGGAGTGCGTTGTTGACTTGGCTGCGCTGGCCCACCAACATCCCTCTGAGCGCTCTCCAAAAGAGAGAGGACATGCCTCAATTGCGCTCAATCAAGATTTGGTGAGTTTAGGGTACCACGGATGAGCTCTGCTGCCGCAGTCAAATTAGCTGGAGTGCTCGAAAGGACGGGTTGATCGCCAACCAACTGAAAAGCAGTTGTGAGATTCCTTGTGGCCGATTGCCGCAGGGCGGCGCTCAAATGCCGTTCAGCGCGCTTGGCGTTCCTCGCTTGCCTTGAAGTTTTCTGCTGCTCAGTTTCTCCAGCTACAGAGTTTTCTTCCGCAGAAATATCTTGGACAAGTTCTCGATCATATTGACCACCTTGCCCAGCAGCACCAGCCATGTAGACTTGTCGACTGGGGTCATCGTACTCCGGCAATATCAGGGTCATCGCACTGCTAGTTGGTAAGTTGTCATCAACACCACTGGAAGATGATGAAGGTGTCATTGATGCAGTCTTGCCGTCTTCTTGAAACAGCAACTCGGTGAGAACCGCTGCTGTGAGCCTGGATTCGCCGTCCTCACATGGAGATTCTGGAACCATATCGGGCCAGTGAACAAAAAGTCCTCCTGGCGCACTGGTTACCACTAGCCCCGAAGGCAAGCGAACGAGTGGCTCTTCCATTGTGAACTTAGTTTGAACAAAGGTACTGCAGCCCAAGCCTTCAATACTTGTCGGAGAGTTGCTCGATAAGACCGCAGAATCGCGGCTGTTGTTGTCCTCTGATGGCTTGGGAGCCGGCTCAGAGTCCTTGCAACCGATCTCGATCTTGCCGAGTGATTCAGTAATCTCCTCCTCTTGCTTCGTAGCATAGGTGTGTTGATATATGGCCGCAGTGTTTGAAAGTCCGAACGGGAGTCGCGCTAGGGGGTAAGCCGATGGCATAGCTGACTCGGAGTCCCTGACTCCTTCCATAATTGGAAGAGAGTTGTACCCAGACACGACTTGTCGAGTCCCAATCGGAGTCCGAGATAGAGTCAAACTCGAAGTCGATATCGAATCAGCAGTTGATGCTTCATCGGAAAGTGAGATCGAAATCGAATTCGAAACGGAAATTGAACTCGAGGATGAACCTAAGAACGAAGTTGATGAAGAAGTCGCCGGGTAAGGGCCTGGACGATCCGCCAAGAATGGTTCGAAGCCACCTTCACCATCGGAGATGAAAGTCCATGCTCCGATGACGAAAGTCTCACCCTTCTCGACGCCTTGAGCTTTGAAAGTTGATCCCATAGTGCTTAATGTTGAACTTCGGCGAGTGAGCCCCACGGTGGGCGCCAAGTGTTGACGAATTATGTCGAGCACGTCTGCCTGGGGGTACCCCAGAGAGTAGAATTGCGGGTCTCGCCTAGTTCTAAGAACGATGGTGTACGAACAACACAAAGAATTAGACAGGTTCGGGCCGCAAATATCGTAATACCCTACGTCCTGTATGGTGGATTGTATTCCTCGTACGGTTGTGTATGAACATGTTTTTGGAGGGGTCCCTGCTCCGCCTTATATAGTTCGGGGAGCAGAGTTACAAGTCGGTTGTGTGATCCTAGTCGTATACAATCTGGAGTACTACAACAGAATAATCTTTGGGGAGTCTCCTACTAGTATCCGACTAGTTCTACCTAGTCTTCTACGCTGTCTTGCACCGTAGCCGACTAGTTCTAGTAGATGAGTAAACATTCTCATATCGGGTAGTTTAATCCTTTACATGAGTGGTCCTAGGGATCTTGGTCCCACAGGTAGTCACTGACACGCAGGACCCACTAACCAAGTTGACCGCTGACTGTTGACCGCCCGTTGACCGTTGACCAAGTCAACGCTGACATCAGCCGAGCCCACGCTGACGTCTAAAATCATGAACTACTCGTTAGAGTAGTGTTTGGAGATCTTTGGGTCTTCTTTCATCGCTGTTTTGGAGTTTTTTTGCTAGTAGCCGCGTCTTATTTTATTTCTTCGCGACTCTAGGGGCCCGGAGGAGCCGGAAGAGCAGGACTGCTTCGACAACAGCTTTGAGGAGGAAGAACCAGCTTGTCCATGTTCATGCCCAACTATTCTCTGAAATACCTAGTAGTCATCGCAACTAGTATGCTAGCGCTTTACTATACTCGCATGATAAACCTGCACTGCCTTTGCTTTATCCTGAATGCCTTGCCACCTATTATCCACTTTATGATAAATGCTATGCTTTGCATGTGTTGGGATGGTTGTGATTTGATCCTCTTGGCATGAGTTGTGGGTGGTTTGGGAGGGGTAGCGCAGCTAGGCGGTGTAAGCGAGTAATAACAACTCGATCCCTTGATCGAGGTGCTTTTGGGACTGCACTCGGGCAGACCCGGTTGAGTACCCGTTGCCGGTACATGGTTTATGTGGATATTTTGGAGGAGTTTGGGTGGCAATACCTATGGTGGGTGCCGATTGCGGAATGTGGTGTCGGACCGCTTTTGACACAGATACTCGCTTTACCAACAATTAAGGACCGAGTTCGTGCTTCCCTGATTTACTATGGCCCCCGACTGGTCCCAGTGGGAGAGTTTCACACCCCTGGGGAAGATGTTCGTTCAGATGTTTCCCGAGCCCAGGGAGATAGGTTGGTGCCGTTACGGCTTAGGGTCTTTTGCTGTGGGTTGTCTCGGGTTGGTTGCTGACTAGCCCTGCAACCCGGGTGGATTTCTGGAGTGCAACCTCTGCAGAGTGTAAAACTATATGTATAGCCGTGTCCCCGGTCATGGATGACCTACTTCTGATTCATTCCGACTAGCATGGGAATCTGCTTTCTTACCTTATCCTTGATTTGGGTTATGAGAGATTGGTCCAGCGTTTGCTGTTGAGACAAGGTGGGGAGGGAGCTCACCGAGTCGACTAGAGAGCGAAGGAGTTGGTGGATGCTTGTGCGGGAACCTGTGGTGACAGGATGTGCCCGATGTGGGATGTGAGGCTGATGGTGGGATTTTGGGAGTGTGTGATCACTTTGGTGAGGAAAGGTGCTGAGATGAGATGAACTTGGGTTATTATTGCTGCTCGCATAGGAAAACCCCAGCTTATAATCCTTGATAGTTTTACTACTAGATTAGGCCACTTTAAAGCTGGCTTCATATATAGTTGGTGACGTGGACCTGTCCCATTTCCTTGGGGACAGACTTTGGGTACACAGGTGAAGACCCGGACTACGAGTTCAACCAGGACGGTTGGTACGATTGAGGGTTGCGCGCTTCGCTCAAGAATGCCTGTGGAGGATGGGACCCTGTTGATAACTATCGCTTCGTAGCTGCTTTCTTATTGTCGATTTAGCCCAGAGGGCTTGTACCAGACCGCTATGTCTTATTTATGTCATGTAATGGATCTTTTTATCGATGTATGGATGTGATATTTGACTGAGATGAGTTCTGTACGAGATAGCTGTGATTTCCTGGGACTATCTCAAGGGTACAGGGAGTCAGATTCTCGTCATTGAGAATCTGGTTCGTTTCAGTTGGTATTAGAGCCATACTTGACCGTAGTGCGTAAACCTTAGCCCGGAAACTTAGGACAGAAGCTCTAACTGGGTCCTCTATTCTATATGAAACTCCTTGGACTATTTCGAAAACTATATGTCTAAGTAAATCTCAACTATTGACTATTTTTCGCTTACCTTACCTTACTAACTTTGCTAACTTACTAACAACCCCACTAATTGTCTGGTAGATGGAGGCGAGAACTGACGACAACCGCTGCTACAACGTCAGAGTCTCCGGTTTGGAGTGCTGAGGTTTAGCAGTTCTTCTCAGCAAGGTCCTCAAGGAGATCGGATTCAACCCAGCAGAGATCTTCTACGAGGGAGTTGTGTTCGGAGCTGGAGAAGGTGTGTTGACCAAGCTCCAGATGACAGTGCCCAGGATTCCCGTGACCAGAAGCATGAGGCTCACCGCAGCAGCTAGTGAGCGCACCTACACCCGGGCAGTGCAGATGGTCGCCATGAAGATGTTGAGGCAGGTGACTAGTGTGTACAAGTACCGGCTTCAGAACAGCTGCTACAAGTACTTGCCACAGGGGTTTTACAGGCCAGAGGACAGATCGAAGATTGACGAGTTGACACAGTTGGTCAGCCGAGAGAGGAACACCACACCGAAGACCTCGGTTCTGTGCTCGTTGGAGCAGGACTACCTCTTTGCAGGCCTGGAGGAGCAAGTAAACCAGTTGAGGGAGAAGGTTCACCAAAAAGACACCCTGATGCTGGCAAAGGACAAAAGGATAGCCGAGCTTGAGAAGAGACTGGAGGCACAGAAGCAGAGGAACAGTCAGCTTGAGCACGAGGCCACCAGCAAGGAGCACCTAGCCGAGCTGATCGGAGCTACCCAGCAGGCTCGCGACATCAGACTCGAGGACCAGATTGTGGCCAAGGAGGCAGTGATAGCAGCAAAAGAAGAGGAAATTGAAGGGCTGAAGGAGGAGCTGAGTTACATGGAGGAGCAGAGGGCAGATCTGCAGGAGGAGGTCGGCTCACTCAAGGAGAGGAACACTTTGAACTATCAGCACCTAAGGACCATGGGAGTGCAGCAGCTACTGGCAAAGGAAGAAGCCAAGAGGACCCTCGGCAGTTGGGTCAGGTCCGACAAGAAGAGGGTAGCAGAGGTGATCTCACTGAACCAGAAGCTACCCAAGGAGCAGAGAGTTGAGCCCCGTACAGAGAGCTATAGGGTTTCCCCGACACGGGTGGAGCCGATGCCACTGTTAGTGGTCAGGACACCGACATCGGAGTCAGACAGGCTGGCACGAGAGTTGGCACCCCTGGGAGAACAGGTGGCCAGGACAGAGACTGAGGCACTGGAGTTGGCAGCGCGCTTCAGAGGCACAGAAAGTCTTCGCACCCACAGCCGCTTCTGAGACAGCTTGGTCAGAGGTAGAGAGTCAGATGGCAGCTATGATTCATGTACTTGGCCTAGATGAATAGATCTAGATCATGACCACCCTTGTATCAGCCACGATGTAGCATTCTCTTAGATGTACTTCTCCCCAAGGCTTCAGGAGTTGACCTTGGGATAGTACCCATGTCTAGGATGTATTGCTGTTATGAGTGATGTTCTTGTGGTTGTTCTTGGCTATTTATCGATGTTCATCTTGAGTGTACTATAGTGTGGAGTCGTTTTTCATGTGTGCAACTCCTAACGTACATAACGCTATCCATAACCCTTACTCGACCGCCATAATAATTGCTCTATAATGATTTCAGACAAATGTCAATCCGAAGGTCCAACCGACTGCTTGCTCGTTTTGAAGAGGCAGAACGTGAAGAGGCAGCCATGGCCGGCAGAGGCCGAGGCCGGGGCAGAGGCCATGGGCGTGGCAGAGCACCCGCTGCCGCGGGCAATGGTAGAGGCAGAGGGACACCAGAGGTGGAACAGCCTGAGGTGGAGGAACCATCAGTAGCAGGTGGAGAGGCACCAGTAGCACCCGGTGGAGGAGGTGCACCAGCAGTAGAGGAACCACTGCAGCCTAACCGTGGTGTTCAGAGGAATGAACCACCACCGCCACCACTACTAGAACTGAACTTAGCTCAGATGATGAACACTCAGACCCAAGTCATGCAGCAGCTGGCCCGTTCCTACGAACAGCTCCAAGCCAACCAGCACCAGAACAGGCACGGACCAAGAGAAGAGGACCTGCAGAGAAAGATTGAAAGGTTCATCAGGCTGAAGGCCCCCACTTTCGACTACTCAGACGAGCCGTTGGACGCACACGACTGGCTGCGTACCATTGAAACATAGCTAGACCTGACAGACTACACTGAAGAGGAGTGTGTGGCTTTGGCAGCACACCAGCTTGAAGGAGCAGCTAAAGCGTGGTGGGAGAGCTACTGTGAGTCCCACGAGAACCCAGCTCAAATCACCTGGTTAGAGTTCTGTGAGGCCTTCAAGGAGTACCACATTCCAGAACAGGTTATGGTTCACAAGGAAATGGAGTTTAGAACAATGACACAAGGAACCATGTCAGTCGCAGAGTACGCTCGACACTTTGCAAAGATGTCGAGGTACGCCCCAGAAGACACCACTTCGGAGAAGAAAAAGCAGTTTTGGTTCCTGAGAGGTCTACACAGAGGCCTGAGGACTGCACTTGCGGCCAGTTCACACAAGTCAGTACGAGAACTAATTGACAGGGCTATTGCAGTGGAGAAGGAGAGAGTTGGTCTTGAGGATACTTGGAGAGAGAAGAAGCGCAAGGTTGAACAGTTGCACAACCATAGGATGAGTCAGAGGCCGAGGAGTGGCCAGAGCAACATGCTCAGGAGAGGCTTTCAGCAGAGTCCTGGTCAGGGAGGTTCAGGCTTCAACAGGAACAACAACTACTCAGGGAACAGAGGCAGTTTCAACAATAGCTTTGGCAACAGGAACAGTAACAGCTACAGTGGTTTCGGAAAGAGGAACAAAAACCCCACCGGACAGGGAAGTTCGAGCTGGAGGCAGGACAGGGTACCCAGAGCAAGTGGAGGGACCACACTTGTCTGTTTCAACTGTGGAAAGCCCAGCCACAAGTCTTACGACTGCCCAGACAAGAAGAACAAGTAGACGCTAAGCAAGGCACCGACGCCTGGACAAGACAAGCAGGCCGCTTCTGCACCAAGAGGCCGCCTCAACCACTTGACAGAGGAGGAGGCCGAGGGCGCTCCTGACGTCATGCTCGGTGAGTTTTTAGTAAATGGCATTCCAGCTTTGATACTGTTTGATTCTGGTGCAACTGGATCGTATATTTCCTCAAAGTTCACAAAAGAACAGTCTCTCCCCACTACACCTAGAGACAGACCTATAGTCACTACTCCTCTAGGAGAGCTTAGATGCACCCAATACACACCTTCCATTAGTATGGTGATGGGAGGACACGAGTTCTGAGGTCAGATGGGATAGATGTAATACTTGGAATGGACTGGCTGACAAAACACAAAGGAGTGATCAGATGCTCACCAAGGGCAGTTGAGTTGACACACCCGAGCGGAGACAGAGTGACAGTTGAGCCACGACAGAAGTAGTCCAGAAAGAAGCCCAGGACATGTATCCTGAGACAGTTGGTTTACTCTCTTGAGCACAAGACCATAGAAGAAGTACCAGTGGTATGCGAATACCCGGACGTGTTTCCTGAAGAGCTACCCGGTTTGCCACCTGACAAAGACGTCGAGTTCATAATCGAGTTGCAACCCGGGAATGGGCCAATAGCCAAGAGGCCGTACAGAATGTCAGTCGAGGAATTGGAAGATCTTAAGAAGCAGCTGAAAGAGATGCTTGACAGCAGAGTAATCCGACCTAGTGCGTCCCCATGGGGATCACCAGTGCTGTTTGTAAAGAAGAAAGATGGGTCAATGAGGATGTGCGTGGACTACCGGTCCTTGAACGTAGTAACAATAAAGAATAAGTACCCGCTACCCATAATAGATGATCTGCTAGATCAGCTCAAGCGAGCCAAATTCTTCAGCAAGATTGACCTGAGATCGAGATACCACCAGATGAAGATCCGAGAGGGAGACATACCCAAGATCGCCTTCATGACCCGATACGGCCAGTACGAGTTCACCGTCGTGTCTTTTGGGTTAACAAATGCACCGGCATACTTCATGAACATGATGAACAAGGTGTTTATGGAAGAATTGGACAAGTTTGTTGTGGTGTTCATTGACGACATCCTGATCTACTCTGAGACAGCAGAAGAACATGCAGAGCACCTGAGGATTGTACTAGAGAAGCTAAGGCAGCACCAGTTGTATGGAAAGTTCAGCAAGTGTGAATTCTGGTTAGAGAAAGTTGCTTTCTTAGGACACGTGCTGACAGCTGAAGGCGTAGCAGTGGACCCAAAAAAGATTGAGGCAGTGGTAGAATGGAAACAACCAAAGAGTGTCACCGAGATCAGAAGTTTCCTAGGATTGGCAAGCTACTACAGAAGATTCATTGAGAACTTCTCTAAGATTGCAAAGCTGATGACAGAGTTGCTCAAGAATAACACGCCGTTTGTTTGGTTAGACAAGTGCGAGAAAACCTTTCAAGAGCTCAAGCACAGGCTTACCACTACACCAGTGTTGACACTACCAGATATTCGCAAGGACTTCGTAGTATATTGCGATGCGTCGAGACAAGGTCTGGGTTGTGTTCTAATGTAAGAAGGCAAGGTCGTAGCCTATGCCTCAAGGCAGCTGAGGAGGCACGAGGAGAACTACCCTACTCAAGACCTAGAGCTAGCAGCAGTTGTACATGCTTTGAAGATCTGGAGGCACTATCTTATTGGCAATAAGTGTGATATCTACACAGATCACAAGAGCTTGAAGTACTTCTTCACTCAGACAGAGCTGAACATGAGACAGAGAAGGTGGCTAGAATTGATCAAGAACTATGACTTGGAGATCCACTACCACCCCAGAAAGGCCAACGTAGTGGCCGATGCTCTGAGCAGGAAGAGCTATTGCAATAACCTGATGATCGAAAGAGTCAGCCAGAGCTAGCAAAGGAATTGCACAATCTGAAGCTAGAACTAGTGAAAGAAGGGAAGCCAGAAAGGTTGAGAGTGGAATACAACCTGGAGGAACGAATCAAGGAAGCGCAAAGAAAGTGCCCAGAGATCCGAGAGGTAAAGGAAGCCATCCAACGAGGAGTGGCACCGGACTTCCGAGTGGACGAGTCGGGAACCGTTTGGTTGAAGAACAGAATCTGTGTACCACAAGAAGAGGAGATTAGAAGGACCATACTTGCAGAAGCACACGAATCCAAGTACTCAATTCACCCTGGATGTACCAAGATGTACCAAGATCTTAAGGATCGGTTTTGGTGGAAGGCAATGCGAAAGGACATCGCAGAGTATGTCGCCAGGTGCGAGTACTGTAAGAGAATCAAGGCTGAGCACCAAAGGCCAGCGGGACTGCCGAAGCCACTAGAAATTCCAGTATGGAAATGGGAAGACATCAGCATGGACTTCATAGTTGGCTACCCCGCACACAGAAGGGGAATTATGCCATTTGGGTCATAGTGGATAGACTGACGAAAGTAGGTCACTTCATTCTAGTCAAAGCAGCACACTCAGTCAGCAAACTAGCCGAGTTGTACATTGACAACATTCTTAAGCTACATGGAGCACCAAAGAGCATTGTATCGGATCGAGGACCCCAGTTCACAGCAAAGTTCTGGAAGAGCTTGCACCAAGCTATTGGAACTACCCTGGAGTATAGCACAACCTACCACCCTTAGACTGATGGGTAGACGGAAAGAGTGAATCAAATCCTAGAAGACCTACTGCGAGCTTGTGTCTTAGCTTACAGTGCAGATTGGGAGAAAAGCCTATCCTACGCAGAGTTTTCCTACAACAACAGCTACCAAGCTAGTCTACAGATGTCACCGTTTGAAGCACTGTATGACAGGAAGTGCAGGACCCCTCTGATGTGGTCAGAAGTGGGAGAGCGGATGTTCTTTGGACCAGATATGATTGTGGAGGCCGAGAAGAATGTGGAGAAAATCAGAGAGAACCTGAAGGTTGCCTAGAGTAGGCAGAAGAGTTATGCTGACAAGAGAAGAAGAGACCTCGAGTTTGGGAAAGGAGACTATGTCTACCTGAAAGTGTCAGCCCTCAGAGGACACAAGAGGTTTCACGTGAAAGGAAAGCTAGCACCACGGTTTGTGGGGCCATACTAGATCAAAAGAAGGATCGGAAAACTAGCCTACGAGTTAGAGCTACCAGAAGACTTAGTAGGAGTGCACCCAGTGTTTCACGTGTCACAACTACGGAAGTGTCTGAGACTACCAGAGCACGAGATCAAGGCCGAGGCCATAGACTTGCAGGACACATTGGAATATCTCGAGTACCCAGAGAGGATACTGGACCGAGCTATCAAAGAGACAAGGAGCACTACCATTCCGATGTGCAAGGTGCTATGGAGCAATCACTCTGAAAGGGAGGCAACTTGGGAGAAGGAGTCTGCGTTAAGAGAGAAGTACCCTCACCTGTTTAAGCCTTAGGTATCCCCAAATCTCGAGGACGAGATTCTTGTGAGAGGGGAGACTGTAACAACCCTAAAATTCTTATAGGATTTTGTTGAATGCAAAAATGAGGATTTAAAAAATTTTGGTGAATTTTGTGCAAGACAACAAACATATAAGGTTGTGTTCTTTTTGCTCCCCAAAATTCCTAGGCAATTTAAAATTTAAAATTAAAATCAAATTGAAGTGCTAAGGATGAAATAGTGTGATTTGGAGTTTTTGGGTTTTTGATTGGTTTGAATTCAAATACTAGATTTGAATTCAAACACTAACTACCTAAACTAATTGTCAAACCCTTACTAACCCTAGTGGGCCTAATCCGCAGCCAGAAGTCTGCTTTCGGCCCTCGAACTCCTTCCCGAGTCAACTCAGCAACCCAGCCCGCCAACCAATCTGGCCCAGCACCGGCCCCAAGCCGCAGCCGCGCGCACCCTCTCCCTCCTTCCGTCGCTGACCAGTGGGCCCCGCTTCTACAGTCTTCGTCTTCCTCACCTTTTCCCCTCGCACACCGGCGCACTGCCCTCTGCGCCGCGCCTGTGACCCAGCAACCTGTCCAGCCTATCCCATCGCAGCCTGGGCGGCCCGTCCGATGCGCGCCGCGTGTCCGCGGGTGCGGACGCCCAAAAATCTGGCCGTCCGAGCCCCGAAAACCCTAGAGCTCGCCGCTATAAAATCCCGCCGGGGGAAAGAACTCCCGAGCTCAGCCGCCTTTGCCCTTCGGGGTCCTCTAGTTCGCTCGTCGCATTGTCTTGGTGGGGGAAGAGAAGAGAGGAGGGTTGGAGCCGAGAGGAAGCAGAAGGATCAAGCCGATGCCGAGCCGGGGTGCCGCCGCTCGCCGCCGTTCGAGGGGACGCCGGAGTGGAGCAGGATCAAGGCCAAGCAGAGGAGCACGAGCATCGCCAAGCCGCGTCGAGCTTTCCCCGAGCCTGCTACTCCTACACCGCCGACACAACGTGAGCCCCGTCGAGTTCCCCCTTTCTTCTCTGTTCTCGGCCATGGCGCCGCCGTCGTTGCTCCGCCGCGCAGCCATCCTTTCTGTGGGCCAGCCTTCGTGCTAAGCATCTTGTGCAGGTGCCCTTCGAGCTGCTTAGGTAGTTGTTGGCACTTCTTACGATCCAATATCAGGATTGGGAATCCTGATACTGGATGCAAGGAGTGTTTCTGTGGTTTTCCTTATGGCTAGTAAAATATATAAGTATTCTGCAAGCGCACAGAATAACCGTTGTAGCACTTCACCTGGGAGTATCCCGAGGTATCGTAATTTATATTTCCACAGGGAAGCTTTCGCAAGAGTACTAACAAATAGATATTCGAGACTATTAGAGAAGGGTACTACTGGACAAGACGGGGGGTAAACGGTATTGGATAGGAGTGGATATACCGTGACACACACAGCTCAAGGAGGCTCGGATAGATGAGAGAAGGTATAGATAGTTGGGAGGACAACGAGAAGAGATAAAGGATTCCTGGGACTCTATCTACCTAAGTCAAGTGGTTAGAGATACAACGGCTAAAGAGCCAGCACTAATAGGTCTGGGTTAAGTCTAGAATCTCTCTTGGGGACTACAGGGCCTCCGACACGAAGAAAGGGATGAGATGGGGTGCCGACTACCCTGAACCTTGGGTCCTAGGACACCGGAACTAACGTGATGGACTACAACGACCGGAAGGGCTGTCACCACCTCCCGGCTACCACCTCCGTTGCGACGGGCAGAAACTAAGGCTATTGACAAGTCTAGGAACCACTCCTACACTGATCAATAACTACTTACTTCGCTAGCAAAAGCAAGCAACTCTAACTCACACCCCAATGACAAGTCACCGCTAGTGTGAGTAGAGACGAAGAACCAATTAAGATAGAGACTTAAGAAAGAGCTAGAAGCACTATGAACTAGAACCGACTATAGTCTAAACACGATATAGAAGCAACTAGACTAAAGTAGATGCAACTATATAAGACAGAAGTAGAATAAAGTAGATAACTATATTGATAACTCAAATGTCAACAAAAGATAAAGTAAAAGATACAAGAGCTAATACCAGAGCTTCTGAAGACGACTCCGGAACCTCCGAGGCACAGCTCGACTCGACTCTAACTCCCAACTAAACTATCCTAACTCTACTAAAGAGAGAAGTGGAAGAGAGCTCCTTGGCTTGAGTGGTGTGTGTTACAACTGAAGTGTAGGCCTCTATTTATAGTGCCACAGGTCGGTTTGGCAGTTGGGTAACCGCCAAGGCACCAAGGCATATCCCTCCTGGATTCGGCGAGGAAGGCCGGTTCGGCCGAACTAGGCGGTTCGGCCGAACGTTGGAAGCACCGCCTTGAGCTTCAGTGGCCAGGATGCAGCCTTGGGGTCGATTCCACGCACTAGGGCGGTTCGGCCGAAGCCAGGGGTTCGGCCCAACTGGGCCAGGCCCCTGGTCGGCTTCCCCAGCACCGCCTCTGGTGCATGGACCCCCTGGGCCTCCTCCTTGCTGCTTGGACTGTGTTGGTTCGGCCCAGGATGACTTGGCACGGCCCGTATTGAGTTGGCGTATGTCCGGGTTGAGTTGGCGGACGTCCACTCGTCTTGTGATGTCATCGCTTTGTTGTCGTTGACGTGGACGGCTCCCGCTGGCCCGTACGACTAAGGGGGGTAACCGGCCGAATGTGTCGTTCGGCCGATTCGGTCATTTCCGACCCCTATAGCACGTATTTCGTGATATTGTACCTGCAAACATGACACTCACCAAAACTCTTGGAACTTTATTAGAAATAAAACCTAAGTACATGGAATGTTGCATAGTCTCTCATTTGTTCCCGAGTATTGGTGGTCGAATTTGGGTTGTATCTCATTTTCCATGTCACTTGACATGCTTTTCTTTTTCTCATATTTTTGCCATGCCACTTGGCATGCTTTTCTTTTTCTCATACTTTTGCATAGCCCATGCCTCTACTTCACATATATTTGGAGAGTGGAATCATGGAACATGGAGCCTTTCTTTTGGTGGATGGATGATGGCATGGTTTTTGCTAACTCCCAGTGTAGGAATTGCAAGTGAGAGGTGGAGTGTATGTGAATCTCGATCTTAGGAGCATGAAAGGTTCCTCACAATGGTCACAACAATTTGACAAAGCTCACTAAGATGACAAGCAGCATATGGTAGAAAGTTTGAAACTAATCCTATCATATGGCTCTAGTAGGTATTATGACCAATGACGAACTTTGTTTTATTTTTGAAAGCATAAACAACCGAGATTTTCACCATACTAAGAGCAGAAATAGAACTCAACCAAAGTCTCACTATATCAATTCCCACAACAACTTAGACTTGGAATAAAGCATGTGCTCCCACAAGGTATTATGACCAATGAGGAACTTTGTTTTATTTTTCAAAGCATAAATGTTGGCGTCGTTACAACCCAAATTCGACCACCAATACTGGGGAATAAATGAGAGACTATGCAACATTCCATGTACTTAGGTTTTATTTCTAATAAAGTTCCACGAGTTTTGGTGAGTGTCATGTTTGCAGGTACAATATCACGAAATACGTGCTATAGGGGTCGGAAATGACCGAATCGGCCGAACGACACGTTCAGCCGGTTACCCCCCTTAGCCGTACGGGCCAGCGGGAGCCGTCCACGTCATCCGACAACTGTGCAAGCCACGTAGGACGCCTGCCAACTCAACCTGGACCCACGCTAAGTCATCCTGGGCCCACACAACTCAATCCCACGCAGTAGAGGCTGGCCCAGGGGGTCCACAAGCAAGAGGCGGTGCTGGGGAGGCCGGCCACGGGCCAGGCCCAGTTCGGCCGAACTGGGGCCTTCGGCCGAACCGCCCCTAGCACCTGAACTGACCCAGGGTGATGCATCCTGGCCCTTGGATGTTGAGGCGGTGGATCTGACGTTCGGCCGAACCGCCTTGTTCGCCCGAATCAGCTGGCAACCGCCTCTCTACCCCCCTGCTTGCCTTGGCGGTTACCCAAGCTCAACCGCCATGTCTAGCTATAAATAGAGGGCCGCACCCTCTTGTAAACACACACCATCACAAGCCAAGTTCTCTCTTCCACTTTAGTAGAGTTAGGATAGTTTAGTTGGGAGTTAGAGTCGAGTCGAGCTGTGCCTCGGAGGTTTCGGAGTCGTCTTCAGAAGCTCTGGTATTAGCTCTTGTATCTTTTACTTTATCTTTTGTTGACATTTGAGTTATCAATATAGTTATCTACTTTGCTCTACTTCTGCCTTATATAGTTTCATCTACTTTGGTCTAGTTGCTTCTATATCGTGTTTAGACTATAGTTGGTTCTAGTTCATAGTGCTCCTAGTTCTTGCTTAAGTCTCTGTCTCAATTGGTTCTTCGATCTTGCTTAGTACTTCAGGTGAATTTTCACCAAGAGTAGTAACGAGGTTGCTTGCTTCTGCTAGTGAAGTAATTAGTTATTGATCTATGTAGGAGTGGTTCCTAGACTTGTCAGTAGCCTTAGTTTCTGCCCGTCGCAACGGAGGTGGTAGCCGGGAGGTGGTGACAGCCCTTCCGGTCTTTGTAGTCCATCACGTTAGTTCCGGTGTCCTAGGACCCAAGGTTCAGGTTAACCGGCACCCCTTCTTATCCCTTTCTGTGTGTTGGAGGCTCTATAGTCCCCAAGAAAGACAATAGACTTATCCTAGACCTATTAGTGTTGGCTCTTTAGCCGCTGTAGACTTAGGTAGATACAGTCCCAGGAATCCTTTATCTCTTCTCGTTGTCCTCCCAACTATCTATACCTTCTCTCATCTATCAGAGCCCCCTTGAGCTGTGTGTCTCACGGTATATCCACTCCTATCCAATACTGTTTATCCCCCGTCTTGTCTAGTAGTACGCTTCTCTGATAGTCTCAAATATCTATTTGTTAGTACTCTTGCCAAAGCTTCCCTGCAGAAATATAAATTACGATACCTCGGGATACTCCCAGGTGAAGTGCTACATCGGTGATTCTGTGCGCTTGCAGAATATTTATATATTTTACTAGCCATAAGGAAAACCACTGAAACACTCCCTGCATCTAGTACCGGGATTCCCAATCCTGATATTGGATCGTAAGAAGTGCCAACATGCATTTCTGGCGCCGTTGCCGGGGAAGCAATTGGCTAGATACTTTCAAATATTTATCTCGAGCTATCTTAGTTGAGTACCGCTACTCAAGCGGGTTTATCCTTGCTCTGTTCATTGGCCTTGTGATGCAGAGCAGTGCATGACTGGTTTCCAACTACCATCAAACTTCCAAGAAAATCCAGAGTCTCTTGTGAGGAAAGTGCGACCCCGTGTTGTACCTCCTCAGAAGCATCTCCTTCCGACGAACCCAGTCTTTCCCGTCATCAACCAGGCTACACCGAGGATGGCTTCCAAGACAATCCGCGAGTTCTCTGCTCCATCGAGCGAGAATGTATGGACCGATCCAGCTCCGCCAGTAGGAGATGCAATTTCAAGCTCAAGCTAGCGCTCATCAACATGGTTCAGGCTAGTCCGTTCTGCGGCAAGCCTCATGAAGATGCCAATGCCCATCTCCAGCATTTCCTGGAAATCTGCAACACCTTCACAATTCACTGGGTAAGCATCGATGTCATTCGCCTACGTTTATTCCCTTTCTCATTACTTGCAAGGTGAAACAATGGTTTTATGCTAGCCGTGAGGCTATAGATACATGGGAAAAATGCACTAGCGCTTTCTTGCTAAAATTCTTTCCTGTTGGGAAAACCAACGCCCTCCGGAACAAAATAGCTAGTTTCCAGCACCTTAAGGATGAAATCGTCCCGGAGGCATGGGATTGCCTCCAGGACTATATATCTGCTTGTCCTCACCATGGTATGCAGAGTTGGTTTATTATCCAAACTTTTTATCACGGGCTAAGAAGCTCTGCCCGTGAGTATCTTGATGCTGCTGCTGGAGGCTCGTTCTTCTCTCTTGAGGAGAGTCGTGCGAAGGCCCTCATAGAGAAGATGGTCGAGAACCAAGGTTGGTCTGATGACCGGACTCAGCCGAAGACCCGAGGAGTTCACCAGGTCGAAGCCCTGGACATGCTCGCTGCCAAGATGGACCTCCTGATGGAGAAGCTGGAGGCCCCTGTTCATGAAACGGTGCAAGCCATGGACGCTCGCATGACCTGCAAGGTCTGAGGCAACACTGGCCATTCGGGGAACGACTGCCCCGAGACGCGAGAAGACACCCACTACGTCAACAACTCCAACAACAACGGGTACAACTCCAACAATGGGTACCGACCGAACAACTATGACAATCAAGGCTGGAATTCGCGCCCAAACCTCCCTTTCGAGAGGCCACAACAAGGTAACAGTTACAATTCCAGCAACTTCAATAATCAGCCGTCTCTTAGAGATCTTGTGTTTGACCAGATGAAAATAACTGAAAATATCAATAAAAAGCTGGCTGCCAATGATAAAACTCTGGAAAACATAGACTCTAGGATGGAATCATTCTCTTCTGCTATGAAAAACCAACTGAGCTTTAACAAAATGATAGAAACTCAAGTCGCAAAGTTAGCTGCTGCCGTTCCTGTCACTTATTCGGGGAAGATTCCGGGGCAACCTGAACCTTCCATCGAGACAGTAAAAGCCGTCACTATGAGGCAGGGTAAGATGCCTCGTAGTATGGTTCGTGCTAACCATGCAGGCAAGGTCACACATATCCATGTATCAACACCAAAATGGACCTACCTGCCGAGAGCTGCAAAAAGGGCAACCGGGAAGACCGCACCAGAAAGAAAGGAAGATCCCAGAGTACCCGTCATTCAGTGCATGATCTGGAATCGTTGCATTGATGACGCACTCTGTGATCTCGGGGAAAGCGTCAACATCATGTCAAATGTACTATTCAAAAAGTTGCGCTACCCTACTCTGTCTCCTACCACTGCCCAGGTTCAGCTAGCAGACTCAACCATCCGCTATCCCGAGGGGGTAATTGAGAATATGTCGGTCCGCATCTGGGGACGTTATGTCCCTGTGGACTTCGTTGTCCTTGACACGGGGAACGAGCAGTCATTTCCCCTTGTCCTGGGCTGACCATTCTTGAACACCGCCTGGGCTAGGATTGATATGGATACGAGAGAGATCTCGTTCCGTATCGATGGGAGGTTGACCTACTTCAAGTTCCAACCCCGGGAAGAGAAGAGGGCAGAACCACTCAGGCCGGAACGGAAGAGCGCCCAATGCTTCCTGAAGGCACTCATCAATGGAGAGTTGGAAGTGCTGGGAGGAGAGCAGTTCGAGTGGGACGAGCTGATAGGACCGATGAACGCAGAAGAAATGGACCTCCTCGTAAAAAGATACGAGGAGGAGCAAGCCATCTGGAACACTCCAGAGACACCGATCCCACCACCACCATCAAAGAAGAAGAAGAACAAGAAGACATGGCGGAAGAAAGTTGCATCGTCCGAGTCATCTACTCCGGGACCGGACGATGACAAGAGCACCTGAAGACAGGAGAAGTCTCACTCGCGGACTTAAAAGCTGAGCGCTCGCCGCGAGGATAACCGGTATGTATCCCATATTTCCCTTTCCAATTTTTATTTTCCATAATTGCATTTGCTTCCTTCCCTTCCAAATAAAATGAACCACTAGAATAAAATTTGAGAGAGAGAATTTTGCAAGCATGGTTTAAATAAATGGTCATATGCTGAATTTTTACCTAGGGTGGATGTAATTGGTAACTTTGATCATTTTCATCCCTTCTAGAACATCTCCATTTATTTACCATCACCACCAACCAGCACCAAACATGTCTACCCCACTAAAATGGCTGCACACTCATCAATTATCACAAAACATGGCAGCATGGGGGTGACTCCACTAATTTCCACTTTGGTCATGTCACAATTGCATCTTACCTACCAAAAACCACCAAAGTTACCATACCCTAGTGTTGGACCTAGGACATTTGCTAGTGCTGGTGGGAGGCATGAGTGGGCAGCACCCACATGGCCGTTCGGCCGAAGGCACTGGTTCGGCCGAACCAGGCTGTTCGGCCGAACCAGCCAGCTACTGCCCCTCTGCTTATAAATGCAGGTGCTGCCTCCTTGCTTGCTTCACACACTCGCACACTCTGAAAATCTTCTGTTAGGAGCTCTCTCTCTCTCTCTCATTTCTTGCTCTAGCTTGTGCTCAAGTTCTTCCCAAAGTTCTTGCACAAGTTTTGGTTCACTTGCATCACTAGAAAATCCCAAAAATATTTGCTTTGTTTGATCCTTGTGCTGAATTTCTGTTGGACGATTTTGTGGTGGTTTCCGACACCCACAAGAATGACTAACCGTTGTGGTGGTTTTAATCCCCGCAAGAACGACTAACCTTCTTGAACGACTGACTTGAATTATTGTGCTAACTTTTGATATTCAGTCCTTCGGGTAGTCGTTTTTGTGCTAACATTTTGCAGGAGCCATGTTGAAGCTCATCGCTGCACTCCGTCACTCCACCCGGCTTAACCGCCGCTCGGACGATGTTGGGAGCTCCCCAGCCCTGTCCCGTGGCTTGAGCCAGATGGACGAGGATGAGTCAGGAGCAGCCGGTTTGGGCTGGGGCTCTGCTGTACCCCAAGCCAGGCAGATCCTGAGCGAGAGCGACATCGTCCTCAGGATGGACCGGGAGAGAACTGTCTTCAACGAGCTCAGGCTGAAGGAGTTCGAGCACACTCGTGTGTTCGAACAGGACCTGCTGAGAAGAACGGGGATGGACGAGGAGTTCCCGGAAATCTTCCATGCTGTTGGCTGGGAGAATTTCTGGGAGATCAACGAGCCAGGTTCGTATCTACTCACGCTCGAGTTTCTTTCCACTCTGGTTTCCGAAAATGGGGGGATTCTTCAACCAAGAGTTCTTCTGCTCTTGGAGGGATTTTAGCTCGGCTCTTGGTTTTTCAAGTTGTTGCTCTCTAGAGCCGAGCAAAGCATTAAAAAGGTTTGATTGGGTCGTATTCTGGAAGAGGATTTCTGGGAGTACCAACTGTCATGCACCCCGCATGAACAGTATTCATAACCCCACTTTGCGCTTTATGCAGAAGTGGGTGGCTATGACGGTATCCGACCCGTAAACACAGTTGAGTTGCGGATTTTGTATGCTATGTTCAAGAAAATTCCGGTTTCTCCAGTGAAGGACATGGTCGAACACTGGCTGTCTCACATTTCTCGTGTGGGTAGCATGGCGATGACTTCTTTAGTCACTCGCCTCGCAAACCACCTGGGAGTCCTCCGGGATGCCCAGTGCACGTACATAGAGACAGCGCGCTCTGTCGTAGATGCTGAGCACTTTGTACAGGCTCACATCTTACGAAAGTTGCATGATGCTTTACTTGTGATGATTTATCGCAGTTATACAGCTGAGGTGTGTCTGCCTTGCGTGGCACTGAAGCTGTATACTACTAAGAAATTAACGCTTCATTTGAGCGCTGAGTCGGATGAATCTCCCCCACCGAGAGAGCCCGCTCGACACAGTGTAGCAGGTGAAGGACCGTTCACAAGGGGACGAGCCAGGCGTGATGCCGGGCTCGCCACCTCACAGGAGCCGGAAGACAAACCTTAAGCGCCGCACCGACACACTTCCGCGTTCGAGGCCACCTACGACATGTACATCGGGGCTGGTACGTTTAGAGCAGGAGGCTCTGGGCAATACAAGGACCCGAACTATCAAGCCTCGGGACGCTGGGACTACGGCCAGAGCATGGACTCTGAGTGGTCCGGGAGCTGGTATGCAGGGGGGTACGACAATACCTCCCAACCATACTACCCTGGATACTCACAGTCCGCCCGCTTTGACTACGGTCGGGAGTTGTCCTACATCTCCGACCGGGTCGACGTCATCGACGACCGGACTCGGGGCATTCAAGACACACTAGCCCGTCATTCTTAGTACCTTCAAGAGAACGACGGGACGGTGGCGTCCATTCAACATGATGTCCGGGAGCAGTCCGAGCAGCTGGCCGCGTACCTTGCAAGATTAAATCCCTACCAGTGAAGCCGTTCTAGCTTGGGGGAGGACCCCCACCAGGTATGTCTGAACCACCCAGCACTTTGATTCATGCACTTGCATTTTACCTTTTCCTTTAGATTGCATTAAAAAAAACTAGAAATATTTCCCTTGAATAAAATTAACTCCCAACTATGCATGGAATGAACCATATGTCTCTCACCTTGGAAATGATGAATAGTTGCTCTGTCATTAATCTTGCTAGTACTTTGTTGCAATTAGTGCTTGGTTATGCTTGAGTTATTTGGCATGAGTAAAAATGAACCTGAAACCTTGTGGGAGCACATGCTTTATTCCAAGTCTAAGTTGTTGTGGGAATTGATATAGTGAGACTTTGGTTGAGTTCTATTTCTGCTCTTAGTATGGTGAAAATCTCGGTTGTTTATGCTTTCAAAAATAAAACAAAGTTCCTCATTGGTCATAATACCTACCAGAGCCATATGATAGGATTAGTTCAAACTTTCTACCATATGCTGCTTGTCTTCTTAGTGAGCTTTGTCAAATTGTTGTGACCATTGTGAGGAACCTTTCATGCTCCTAAGATCGAGATTCACACACACTCCACCTCTCACTTGCAATTCCTACACTGGGAGTTAGCAAAAACCATGCCATCATCCATCCACCAAAATAAAGGCTCCATGTTCTATGATTCCATTCTCCAAATATATGTGAAGTAGAGGCATGGGCTATGCAAAAGTATGAGAAAAAGAAAAGCATGCCAAGTGGCATGGCAAAAATACGAGAAAAAGAAAAGCATGTCAAAAGACATGGCAAAAATATAGAAAAAGAAAAGCATGCCAAAAGGCATGGTAAAAATATGGAGAATAAAGATAGCCCATGCTCTCGAAAAAATAAATAAAGGAGAGGAAGAATCATTCCAAGGAGTTCCACCATATTCCACTCCACATATTCCACACACTTGCACTTCTCGATCTAAGAGTATGATTTGATCCTCCTAAGGTCCGGTCTTTGACTTAGCAAAATATAAGATGCTTGTATGCCTTTCTCCTTTGTCCCTGAGCCACACAAAAAGCCAAATTAGATGTTAGGATTAAAAGAAGGCAAAGCCTTTGGTGAGGATTCAAATACACTTGAGCGATTGAGTGAACCAATGAGGAACTACTTATCTTTCACAAAAGGGTGAAAACTCCGAGATAGGATCCTGAAAAGAGTAGGGTGGAATAAAACTAAGTTAAACTGTTCATTCTTTCAACCGCCCAAGATAAGGAGATCACTATAAGCCCCATGGGTAAAAAGGTGAATTAATACTTTGCTAGTAATTCAAGTAAAATTTGAGTACTAGTTGTATATAAAGTTACCTGCAAGAGAAATGACATCGTAGCAACTCCTGATCCACCGAGCCTAAGTTTTATCTTTGCTCGAGGATGAGCAAAGAGCCTAGCTTGGGGGAGCTTGTTGGCGGTCGTTACAACCCAAATTCGACCACCAATACTCGGGAATAAATGAGAGACTATGCAACATTCCATGTACTTAGGTTTTATTTCTAATAAAGTTCCACGAGTTTTGGTGAGTGACATGTTTGCAGGTACAATATCACGAAATACGTGCTATAGGGGTCGGAAATGACCGAATCGGCCGATCGACACGTTCAGCCGGTTACCCCCCTTAGCCGTACGGGCCAGCGGGAGCCGTCTACGTCATCCGACAACCTTGCAAGCCACGTAGGACGCCCGCCAACTCAACCTGGACCCACGCCAAGTCATCCTGGGCCCACACAACTCAATCCCACGCAGCAGAGGCCGGCCCAGGGGGTCCACAAGCAAGAGGCGGTGCTGGGGTGGCCGGCCACGGGCCAGGCCCAGTTCGGCCGAACTGGGGCCTTCGGCCGAACCGCCCCCAGCACCTAAAACGACCCAGGGCGATGCATCCTGGCCCTTGGATGTTGAGGCAGTGGATCTGGCATTCGGCTGAATGCCAGGGTTCGGCCGAACCGCCTTGTTCGCCCGAATCAGCCGGCAACCACCTCTCTGCCCCCCTGCTTGCCTTGGCGGTTACCCAAGCTCAACCGCCATGTCTAGCTATAAATAGAGGGCCACACTCTCTTGTAAACACACACCATCACAAGCCAAGTGCTCTCTTCCACTTTAGTAGAGTTAGGATAGTTTAGTTGGGAGTTAGAGTCGAGTCGAGCTGTGCCTCGGAGGTTCCGGAGTCGTCTTCAGAAGCTCTGGTATTAGCTCTTGTATCTTTTACTTTATCTTTTGTTGACATTTGAGTTATCAATATAGTTATCTACTTTGCTCTACTTCTTTCTTATATAGTTGCATCTACTTTGGTCTAGTTGCTTCTATATCGTGTTTAGACTATAGTCGGTTCTAGTTCATAGTGCTTCTAGTTCTTGCTTAAGTCTCTGTCTCAATTGGTTTTTCGATCTTGCTTAGTACTTGAGGTGAATTGTCACCAAGAGTAGTAACGAGGTTGCTTGCTTCTGCTAGCGAAGTAAGTAGTTATTGATCTGTGTAGGAGTGGTTCCTAGATGTCAGTAGCCTTAGTTTCTGCCCGTCGCAACGGAGGTGGTAGCCGGGAGGTGGTGACAGCCCTTACAGTCTTTGTAGTCCATCACGTTAGTTCCGGTGTCCTAGGACCCAAGGTTCAGGGTAACCGGCACCCCTTCTCATCCCTTTCTGTGTGTCGGAGGCTCTGAAGTCCCCAAGAAAGACAATAGACTTATCTTAGACCTATTAGTGCTGGCTCTTTAGCCGCTGTATCTCTAACCACTTGACTTAGGTCGATAGAGTCCCAGGAATCCTTTATCTCTTCTCGTTGTCCTCCCAACTATCTATACCTTCTCTCATCTATCCGAGCCCCTTGAGCTGTGTGTGTCATGGTATATCCACTCCTATCCAATACCGTTTATCCCCCGACTTGTCTAGTAGTACCCTTCTCTGATTGTCTCGAATATCTATTTGTTAGTACTCTTGCCAAAGCTTCCCTGCGGAAATATAAATTATGATACCTTGGGATACTCCCAGGTGAAGTGCTACAGCGGTGATTCTATGCGCTTGCAGAATATTTATATATTTTACTAGCCATAAGGAAAACCACTGAAACACTCTTTGCATCTAGTACCGGGATTCCCAATCCTGATATTGGATCGTAAGAAGTGCCAACAATAAACAATCGAGATTTTCACCATACTAAGAGCAGGAATAGAATTCAACCAAAGTCTCACTATATCAATTCCCACAACAACTTAGACTTAGAATAAAGCATGTGCTCCCACAAGGTTTCAGGTTCATTTTTACTCATGCCAAATAACTCAAGCATAACCAAGCACTAATTGCAACAAAGTACTAGCAAGATTAATGACAGAGCAACTATTCATCATTTCCAAGGTGAGAGACATATGGTTCATTCCATGCATAGTTGGGAGTTACTTTTATTCAAGGGAAATATTTTTTTTGGTTTTCTTTTTTTTTCTTTTTTTAAAATGCAACCTAAATGGAAAGGGAAAATGCAAGTGCATGAATCAAAGTGCTGGGTGGTTCAGACATACCTGGTGGGGGTCCTCCCCCAAGCTAGAATGCTTCACTGGTAGGGATTTAGTCTTGCAAAGTACGCGGCCAGCTGCTCGGACTGCTCCCGGACTTCATGTTGAATAGATGCCACCATCCCATCATTCTCTTGAAGGTACTGAGAATGACGGGCTAGTGTGTCTTGGATGCCTCGAGTCCAGTCGTCAATGACGTCGACCCGGTCGGAGATGTAGGACAACTCCCGACCGTAGTCATAGCAGACGGACTGTGAGTATCCGGGGTATTATGGTTGGGAAGTATTGTCGTACCCCCCTGCATACCAACTCCCGGACCACTCAGAGTCCGTGCTCTGACCGTAGTCCCAGCGTCCCGAGGCTTGATATTTCGGGTCCTGGTGTTGCCCAGAATCTCTTGCTCTAGACGTACCAGCCCCGGTGTACATGTCGTAGGTGGCCTCGAACGCGGACGTGTGTCGGTGCGGTGCTTCTGGTTCCTCTTCCGGCTCCTGTGAGGTGGCGAGCCCGGCATCACGCCTGGCTCGTCCCCTCGTGAATGGTCCTTCTCCTGCTACACTGTGCCAAGCGGGCTCTCTCGGTGGAGGAGATTCGTCCGACTTGGCGCTCAAATGAAGCGTTAATTTACTAGCGGTGTACAACTTCAGTGCCGTGCAAGGCAGACACACCTCGGCTGTATAACCACGATAAATCATCACAAGAGAAGCATCAGGCATCTTTCGTAAGATGTGAGCCTGTACAAAGTGCTCAGCATCTACGACAGAGCGCACTGTCTCTATACGTGCACTGGGCATCCCGGAGGACTCCCAGGTGGTTTGCGAGGTGAGTGACTAGAGAAGTCATCGCCATGCTACCCACACGAGAAATGTGAGACAACCAGATCGACCATGTTCATCACTGGAGAAACCGGAATTTTCTTGAACATAGCATACAGAATCCGCAACTCAACTGTGTTCACGGGTCGGATATCGGCTCGCGGGAATACCGTCATAGCCACCCACTTGTGCATAAAACGCAGAGTGGGGTTATGAATACTGTTCATGTGGGGTGCACGACAGTTGGTACTCCCTGAAATCCTCTTCCAGAATGCGACCCGATCAAACCTTTTTAATGCTTTACTCGGCTCTAGAGAACAACGACTTGAAAAACCAAGAGCCGAGCTAAAATCCCTCCAAGAGCAGAAAAACTCTTGGTTAAAGAATCTGAAGTGAATCCCCCCATTTTCGGAAACCAAGGTAGAAAGAAACTCTAGAGTGAGTAGATACGAACCTGGCTCGTTGATCTCCCAGAAATTCTCCCAGCCAACAGCATGGAAGATTTCTGGGAACTCCTCGTCCATCCCCGTTCTTCGGAGCAGGTCTTGTTCGAACACACGAGTGTGCCCGAACTCCTTCAGCCTGAGCTCATTGAAGACACTTCTCTCCTGAGGACGATGTCGCTCTCACTCAGGAGCTGCCTGGCTTGGGCTACAGCAGAGCCCCAGCCCAAACCGGCTGCTCCTGACTCATCCTCGTCCATCCGTCTCGAGCCACGGGACGGGGCTGGGGAACTCCCAGCATCGTCCGAGCGGCGGTTAAGCCGGGTGGAGCGACGGAGTGCAGCGATGAGCTTCGACATGGCTCCTGCAAAATGTTAGCACAAAAATGACTACCCGAAGGACTGAATATCAAAAGTTAGCACAAGAATTCAAGTCAGTCGTTCGAGAGGGTTAGTTGTTCTTGCGGGGATTAAAACCACCACAAGGGTTAGTCGTTCTTGTGGGTGTCGGAGACCACCACAAAATCGTCCAACAGAAATTTAGCACAAGGATCAAACAAAGCAAATATTTTTGGGATTTTCTAGGGATGCAATTGAACCAAAACTTGATCTAGAACTTGGGAAGAACTTGAGCACAAGCTACATCAAAGAGCTCCTAACAGAAATTTTTTAGAGTGTATGAGTGTGTGAGAGCAAGCAAGCAATGCACAAACATTTATAGGCCGAGGGGAGCGCCTTGGCTAGTTCGCCCGAAGGTTCTGGTTCGCCCGAACCAGGCTTGGTGGCCAGGGCACTCCCATGTGAGTGCAGCACTCACATGCCTTTGTTTCCATTCCAAAATTGTATGGTCACAATTTTTTCAAGGCCATGCTCATGGATTTTAGTGGTAGGTAGATGCAATTGTGACATGACCAAAGTGGAAATTAGTGGAGTCACCCCTATGCTGCCATGTTTTGTGATAATTGATGAGTGTGCAGCCATTTTAGTGGGGTAGACATGTTTGGTGCTGGTTGGTGGTGATGGTAAATAAATGGAGATGTTCTAGAAGGGATGAAAATGATCAAAGTTACCAATTACATCCACCCTAGGTAAAAATTCAGCATATGAACATTTATTTAAACCATGCTTGCAAAATTCTCTCTCAAATTTTATTCTAGTGGTTCATTTTATTTGGAAGGGAAGCAAGCAAATGCAATTATGGAAAATAAAAATTGGAAAGGGAAATATGGGATACATACCGGTTATCCTCGCGGCGAGCGCTCAGCTTTTAAGTCCGCGAGTGGGACTTCTCCTGTCTTCAGGTGCTCTTGTCATTGTCCGGTCCCGGAGTGGATGGCTAGGACGATGCAACTTTCTTCCGCCACATCTTCTTGTTCTTCTTTTTCTTTGACGGTGGCGGTGGGATCGGTGCCTTCTGGGCGTTCCAGAGGGCTTGCTCCTCCTCGTATCTTTTTACGAGGAGGTCCATTTCTTCTGTGTTCATCGGTCCTATCAGCTCGTCCCACTCGAACTGCTCTCCTCCCAACACTTCCAATTCTCCATTGATGAGTGCCTTCAGGAAGCATTGGGCACTCTTCTGTTCCGGCCTGAGTGGTTCTGCCTTCTTCTCTTCCCGGGGTTGGAACTTGAAGTAGGTCAACCTTCCGTCGATACGGAACGAGATCTCTCTCGTATCCATATCGATCCTAGCCCGGGCGGTGTTCAAGAATGGTCGGCCCAGGACAAGGGGAAACGACTGCTCGTTCCCCGTGTCGAGGACTACGAAGTCCACAGGGACATAACGTCCCCAGATGCGGACCGGCACATTCTCAATTACCCCCTCGGGATAGCGGATGGTTGAGTCTGCTAGCTAAACCTGGGTAGTGGTAGGAGATAGAGTAGGGTAGCGCAACTTTTTGAATAGTACCTTCGACATGATGTTGATGCTTGCCCCGAGATCATAGAGTGCGTCATCAATGCGACGATTCCAGATCGTGCACTGAATAACGGGTACTCCGGGATCTTCCTTTCTTTCTGGTGCGGTCTTCCCGATTTCCCTTTTTGCAGCTCTCGGCAGGTAGGTCCATTTTGGTGTCGACACTTGGATATGTGTGACCTTGCCTACATGGTTAGTACGGACCATACTACGAGGCATCTTACCCTGCCTCATAGTGACAGCTTTTACTGACTCGATGGAAGGTTCGGGTTGCCCCGGAATCTTTCCCGAATCAGTGACAAGAACGGCAGCAGCTAACTGAGCAACTTGAGTTTCTATCATTTTGTTAAAGCTCAGTTGGTTTTTCATAGCAGAAGAGAATGATTCCATCCTAGAGTCTATGTTTTCCAGAGTTTTATCATTAGCAGCCAGCTTTTTATTAATGTTTTCAGTTATTTTCATCTGGCCAAACACAAGATCTCTAAGAGATGGCTGATTATTGAAATTGCTGGAATTGTATGAGTTACCTTGTTGTGGCCTCTCGAAGGGGAGGTTTGGGCGCGAATTCCAGCCTTGATTGCCGTAGTTGTTCGGTCGGTACCCATTGTTGGAGTTGTACCCGTTGTTGTTGGAGTTGTTGACGTAGTGGGCGCCTTCTCACGTTTCGGGGCAGTCATTCCCCGAATGGCCAGTGTTGCCACAGACTTCGCAGGTCATGCGAGCGTCCATGGCTTGCACTATTTCATGAACAGGGGCCTCCAGCTTCTTCATCAGGAGGTCCATCTTGGCAGCGAGCATGTCCAGGGCTTCGACCTGGTGAACTCCTCGGGTCTTCGGCTGAGTCCGGTCATCGGACCAACCTTGGTTTTCGACCATCTTCTCTATGAGGGCCTTCGCACGACTCTCCTCAAGAGAGAAGAACGAGCCTCCAGCAGCAGCATCAAGATACTCACGGGCGGAGCTTCTCAGCCCGTGATAAAAGGTTTGGATAATGAACCAACTCGGCATACCATGGTGAGGACAAGCAGATATATAGTCCTGGAGGCGATCCCATGCATCCGGGACAGTTTCATCCTTAAGCTGCTGGAAACTAGCTATTTTGTTCCGGAGGGCGTTGGTTTTCCCAACCGGAAAAAAATTTAGCAAGAAAGCGCTAGTGCATTTTTCCCATGTATCTATAGCCTCGCGGCTAGCATAAAACCTTTGTTTCGCCTTGCCTAGTAATGAGAAAGGAAATAAACGTAGGTGAATGGCATCGATGCTTACCCCGCGAATGGTGAAGGTGTTGCAGATTTCCAGAAAATGCTGGAGATGGGCATTGGCATCTTCATGAGGCTTGCCGCAGAACGGACTAGCCTGAACCATGTTGATGAGGGTTGGCTTGAGCTCGAAATTACCATCTCCGACTGGCGGAGCTGGTCCGGTACGCACATTCTCGCTCGATGGAGCAGAGAACTCGCGGATCGTCTTGGAAGCCATCCTCGGTGTAGCCTGGTTGACGATGGGAAAGACTGGGTTCGTCGGAAAGAGCTGCTTCTGAGGAGGTACAACACGGGGTCGTACTTTCCTCACAAGAGACTCCGGATTTTCTTGGAAGTTTGACGGTAGTTGGAAACTAGTCATGCACTGCTCTGCTTCACAAGGCCAACGAACAGAGCAAGGATAAACCCGCTTGAGTAGCGGTACTCAACTAAGATAGCTCAAGATAAGAATTTGAAAGTATCTAGCCAATTGCTTCCCCGGCAACGGCGCCAGAAATGCTTGTTGGCACTTCTTACGATCCAATATCAGGATTGGGAATCCCGGTACTGGATGCAAGGAGTGTTTCAGTGGTTTTCCTTATAGCTAGTAAAATATATAAATATTCTGCAAGCGCACAGAATAACCGCTGTAGCACTTCACCTGGGAGTATCCCGAGGTATCGTAATTTATATTTCCGCAGGGAAGCTTTGGCAAGCGTACTAACAAATAGATATTCGAGACTATCAGAGAAGGGTACTACTAGACAAGACGGGGGGTAAACGGTATTGGATAGGAGTGGATATACCGTGACACACACAGCTCAAGGAGGCTCGGATAGATGAGAGAAGGTATAGATAGTTGGGAGGACAACGAGAAGAGATAAAGGATTCCTGGGACTCTATCTACCTAAGTCAAGTGGTTAGAGATACAGCAGCTAAAGAGCCAGCACTAATAGGTCTGGGATAAGTCTAGAATCTCTCTTGGGGACTACAGGGCCTCCGACACGCAGAAAGGGATGAGAAGGGGTGTCGACTATCCTGAACCTTGGGTCCTAGGACACCGGAACTAACGTGATGGACTAAAACGACCGGAAGGACTGTCACCACCTCCCGGCTACCACCTCCGTTGAGACGGGCAGAAACTAAGGCTACTGACAAGTCTAGGAACCACTCCTACACTGATCAATAACTACTTACTTCGCTAGCAGAAGCAAGCAACTCTAACTCACACCCCAATGACAAGTCATCGCTAGTGTGAGTAGAGACGAAGAACCAATTAAGATAGAGACTTAAGCAAGAGCTAGAAGCACTATGAACTAGAACTGACTATAGTCTAAACACGATATAGAAGCAACTAGACTAAAGTAGATGCAACTATATAAGACAGAAGTAGAATAAAGTAGATAACTATATTGATAACTCAAATGTCAACAAAAGATAAAGTAAAAGATACAAGAGCTAATACCAGAGCTTCTAAAGACGACTCCGGAACCTCCGAGGCACAGCTCGACTCGACTCTAACTCCCAACTAAACTATCCTAACTCTACTAAAGAGAGAAGTGGAAGAGAGCTCCTTGGCTTGAGTGGTGTGTGTTACAAGTGAAGTGTAGGCCTCTATTTATAGTGCCACAGGTCGGTTTGGCAGTTGGGTAACCACCAAGGCACCAGGGCATATCCCTCCTGGATTCGGGCGAGGAAGGCCGGTTCGGCCGAACCAGGCGGTTCGGCCGAACGTTGGATGCACTGCCTTGAGCTTCAGTGGCCAGGATGCAGCCTTGGGGTCGGTTCAACGCACTGGGGGCGGTTCGGCCGAAGCCAGGGGTTCGGCCGAACTGGGCCTGGCCCCTGGCCGGACTCCCCAGCACCGCCTCTGGTGCATGGACCCCCTGGGCCTCCTCCTTGCTGCTTGGACTGTGTTGGTTCGGCCCAGGATGACTTAGCACGGCCCGGATTGAGTTGGCATGGGTCCGGGTTGAGTTGGCGGACGTCCACTCGTCTTGTGATGTCATCGCTTTGTTGTCGTTGACGTGGACGGCTCCCGCTGGCCTGTACGGCTAAGGGGGGTAACCGGCCGAACGTGCCGTTCGGCCGATTCGGTCATTTCCGACCCCTATAGCACGTATTTCGTGATATTGTACCTGCAAACATGACACTCACCAAAACTCGTGGAACTTTATTAGAAATAAAACCTAAGTACATGGAATGTTGCATAGTCTTTCATTTATTCCCGAGTATTGGTGGTTGAATTTGGGTTGTAACGACCGCCAAGAGTAGTCTTTGCAAACCGAGGCCGCCGTGGTTGAGCTTCGCTCGCCACGCGCGAACGCCGAGGCTGTGTCGCGGCCGTGGTGAGCCACGCGCCCGCGCACGAGCACCTAGCCGTGCCCCAGCAGTCGTTGGGGGTTACGCGCGCGCAAGCCTCCACTTTTGGAACCAAACCGAGGGCCTGAACCGCTTCGCCGGACCATCGCCGCCGAGCTCTGGCCACGCCGCCGCCGCTCGTGTGGGGAGTGCGTCCGGCCAAGTCAAGGCCACCCTTTTCCTGACTAGACCTAACCACGAGCACCTAGCCGACCGTATCCACCACATCTAGGGTCCAGCCGAGCCACACCGGCGAACCTCGCCGTCGACCAGAGCCGCCGGCCGCGCTCTGGTGCGCGCCGCGCTCGCCCTCGCGTCGCGTCGGCAGGATCCACACGCACGACCACACGTGCACGCCACAGCAGTAGCCGCAGAAGATCCCGAGGCATTCACAAACCGATCTCGTGCACCCGGCTCACCATGGACTCCTCGCATGGTGCACCGTGGACTCTGTGCACCAGGCCGAGCACCAACCGCGCCCCCTTCATGGGCCTTTTTCGTGAGCCAAAGTCTAGAAAGGCCCCCTGAACTTTTCTTTCGGCCCAATTCTAGCCCAACTGCGTTTTAACCGTTTTCCTTATAACCGCGCTGACGTGAGGGCCCCACTTGTCATACTCTGGTAGTCACTGACACGCGGGACCCACTAACCAAGTTGACCGCTGACTGTTGACCGCCCATTGACCGTTGACCAAGTCAACGCTGACGTCAGCCGGGCCCACGCTGACGTCATCCTAGGTGGACCCATTGCTGACGTCAGCATGACATCATGCTGACGTCAGTAGGCTAATTTTTGAATTGTTTTCTTTTTCAGAAATGATTTATTAATTTCAGAAAATGATTTAAACCTCGAAAATTCATAATAAATTAACAGTAGCTCAGAAAAATATGAAACCAGTTTCTATATTTTTCTAAAATCATGAACTACATGTTAGAGTAGTGTTTGGCAATCTTTGGGTCTTCTTTCCTCGCTGTTTTGCAATTTCTTTGCTAGTAGCCGCGTCTTATTTTATTTCTTCGCGACTCTAGGAGCCCCGGAGGAGCCGAATGAGCAGGACTGCTTCGACAACAGCTTTGAGGAGGAAGAACCAGCTTGCCCATGTTCACGCCCAACTATTTTCTGAAATACCTAGTAGTCATCGCAACTAGTATGCTAGCGCTTTACTATACTCGCATGATAAACCTGCACTGCCTTTGCTTTATCCTGAATGCCTTGCCACCTATTATCCACTTTATGATAAATGCTATGCTTTGCATGTGTTGGGATGGTTGTGATTTGATCCTCTTGGCGTGAGTTGTGGGTGGTTTGGGAGGAGTAGTGCAGCTAGGCGGTGTAAGCGAGTAATAACAACTCGATCCCTTGATCAAGGTGCTTTTGGGACTGCACTCGGGCAGACCCGGTTGAGTACCCGTTGCCGGTAAATGGTTTATGTGGATATTTTGGAGGAGTTTGGGCGGCAATACCTGTGGTGGGTGCCGATTGCGGACTGTGGTGTCGGACCGCTTTTGACGCAGATACTAGCTTTACCGACAATTAAGGACCGAGTTGGTGCGACTTCGGATGAAGGATTACCGTGCTCACCATCTACCCGTATGGGGAGGGTTCCAGCAAGCCTAAGTTAGTGCGGTGCCAATTCTGTAGGAGAATCGAGTTTGATATGTGTAAGGGGAGCATGTTGCGTCGTGCTTCCCTGATTTATTATGGCCCCCGACTGGCCCCAGTGGGAGAGTTTCACACCCCTGGGGTAGATATTCATTCAGATGTTTCCAGAGCCCAGGGAGACAGGTTGGCGCCGTTACGGCTTAGGGTCTTTTGCTGTGGGTTGTGTCTCGGGTTGGTTGCTGACTAGCCCTGCAGCCTGGGTGGATTTCTGGAGTGCAACCTCTGCAGAGTGTAAAACTATACATATAGCCGTGTCCCCGGTCATGGACGACCTACTTCTGATTCATTCCGACTAGCATGGGAATCTTCTTTCTTACCTTATCCTTGATTTGGGTTATGAGAGATTGGTCCAGCGTTTGCTGTTGAGACAAGGTGGGGAGGGAGCTCACCGAGTCGACTAGAGAGCGAAGGAGTTGGTGGATGCTTGTGCGGGAACCTGTGGTGACAGGATGTGCCCGATGTGGGATGTGAGGCTGATGGTGGGATTTTGGGAGTGTGTGATCACTCTGGTGAGGAAAGGTGCTGAGATGAGATGAACTTGGGTTATTATTGCTGCTCGCATAGGAAAACCCCAGCTTATAATCTTTGATACTTTTACTACTAGATTAGGCCTCTTTAAAGCTTGCTTCATAGATAGTTGGTGACGTGGACCTGTCCCATTTCCTTGGGGACAGACTTTGGGTACACAGGTGAAGACCCGGACTACGAGTTCAACCAGGACGGTTGGTACGATTGAGGGTTGCGCGCTTCGCTCAAGAATGCCTGTGGAGGATGGGACCCTGTTGATAGCTATCACTTCGTAGCTGCATTCTTATTGTCGATTTAGCCTAGAGGGCTTGTGCCAGATCGCTATGTCTTATTTATGTCATGTAATGGATCTTTTTATCGATGTATGGATGTGATATTTGACTGAGATGAGTTATGTACGAGATAGCTGTGATTTCCTGGGACTATCTCAATGGTACAGGGAGTCGGATTCTCGACATTGAGAATCTGGTTCGTTTCAAGTACCCTGCTGAAACCCTCTTCGGAGCATGTTGCTCTGACCACTTCTCGGCCTCTGACTCAGCCGGTAGGTGTGTTGCTGATCTGCCTTCCTTTTCTTCTCTCGCCAGGTGTTCTCCAGACCCACTCTCTCCTTCTCAACTGTTGTAGCTCTGTCAATCAACTCATGAAGTGACCTGTGGGAACTCATTGCAAGTGCTGTCCTAAGACCTCGGTGCATGTTGGCGGTCGTTACAGACCGATTTCCGACCTCCAACCAAGTATAAAATAAACATAACGGAGACACACACCATAGCTATAGGGCTTATTACTGACTATTTCCACAAGTTTTGGTGATTGTCCCGTATGCAGGTACAAAATGGAGAAACACAGGCTTGAGGGGTCAGAAATGACCAATTCGGCCGAACGACACGATTCGGCCGGTTACCCCCCTTAGCCCTACGAGTCGGCGGGATCCGTCCACGTCATCTAATGACTGTGCGAGCCACGTAGGACAACCGCCAACTCAACCCGGGGGCCGTGCCAAGTCATCCTGGGCCCACACAGAAGGAAACCAAGTACCAGGAGCTAGCCAAGAGGGCCCACAGGATAGAAGCTACACGGGAGAGCGTTGCCAGGCCACAGGGCCCATTCGGCCGAAGGGCCCACTTCGGCCGAACCGCCCCCAGGAGCCAAACCGCGTCTACACCGCCTCTGCACCAAGGCGGTGACAGATGGCAGTTCGGGCAAAGTCCTCGGTTTGGGCGAACCGGGAGGTTCGGCCGAACCGGCCCTGCACCGCCTTTGCTGCCTTGGCTGCTACCCTGCCTCCACCGTCCTTGATCCACTATAAATAGAGGCCTGGTTTCACCTACACAACACACAACACAAGAGAGAAGTGAGCGTTGCGAAGTTCCGCCACTTGTATCAGTAGAATAGGGAGAGAGGAGAGGTGAGCGTCCCGGAGAGGAGCCGGAGTGTCGGCCCCTCTTCTAGCTGTACCTCTACGGATGCGACTTCACTTCGAGTAACATCCGGGGCATGTCTGGTAACTCTTGTATCTCTCTCTGATTAATTGAGCATTCAGTTCTTACTTACATTACTTGCATCATTTTTCGTTCAATGCTTAGTAGTTTAGTATAATTGTATGCTAGCTGCTTAGCTTGGTTGTTGTCGACGAATTATGTCGAGCACGTCTGCCTGGGGGTACCCCAGAGAGTAGAATTGCGGGTCTCGCCTAGTTCTAAGAACGATGGTGTACGAACAACACAAAGAATTAGACAGGTTCGGGCCACAAATAGCGTAATATTCCTCGTACGGTTGTGTATAAACATGTTTTTGGAGGGGTCCCTGCTCCGCCTTATATAGTCCGGGGAGCAGAGTTACAAGTCGGTTGTATGATCCTAGTCGTATACAATCTGGAGTACTACAACAGAATAATCTTTGGGGAGTCTCGTTCTACAACAGAATAAGCTATCCGACTAGTTCTACCTAGTCTTCTACGTCGTCTTGCACCATAGCCGACTAGTTCTAGTAGATGAGTAAACATTCCCATATCGGGTAGTTTAATCCCTTCGATGAGTGGTCCTAGGGATCCTGGTCCCACAAGCCCCCGAGCATCTTGCGCCTTTGCTTCAAGTCTTGAATGCTTTAACATCTTCGAATAGCTGGAGTTAAGCACAAGACACTCAAATCCTTCTCTGTAGGGTAGTTTACATTGGAGTGCATCTATTGATGCACCCAATGGGTGTAGCCCCTGAGCCTCTGACTACTTCAAAAAGCAGTTGGAGGATCAAAAGCAATCTTCAATCTTCATCTCGAGTACCTCAAATGGTGTGCACCAAATAGGTGCACCCATTGGGTGTAGCCCCTGAGCTTCGAGTAGTTTAAAGGAAACTAGTCGAAGGTCTTTAATTCGTACTTTCCAAAATCTTATCCGAAAAAATAAATCCCGGAATATCCGCTAGCAGCCCCCGAGCTTTAAAACAAATATCTTTGATTTAAAGGTCAAGGATATCTCCAAAATCTAGAAAAAACTGAAATCTTCCGAAATCGCCGCCGAGATCTAAAATCAAGGAAAAAATCCCCGAAATCTTCGGCGGGAAAAACAGAATGCCAGGCGGCGCCGCTACTGTAGCGCCAGCGTAACCCTAACGGGCTGGCTATATAAATCTAGGTCATTCGTCCTCAATAGGTACTAACCCTCAAGCTTGTTCATTGCGCCCGCAAAAACTCTGAGCAAAGCCCTCCAACCTTAGGTGCCAGATCCCATCTCGGAGAGTACCAAGCATAGCCCCCGAGCCCTCCCAAGCGTAGATGCGTGAGAAAGCAAAAGCAACCAGGGCAATAGGACAGAAGAAAGGCACCAAGAAGGCCGAGGGCGCAGATGCATCTGTGGCGAGTTCCACTGCCGGTGGATCTCGCAGGAGAAGGGCATTGGTGGACGCGACATCAGATCCACCACGCTTTGACAAGCCGCCATCACCAGTAGTCGCATGGAAGGAGTGCACAGCCACGGAGAATGAGGTGCAGTCTCTGGTGGAGCAAGGTTTGCTACTAGACCGCACTACTCTCCAATGGAAAGCATGCTATAAAGAACTATTCCCCACAGAAGATAACCAAGAGATTCCTCTGTTTATTTCTTTCTGTGAGCGCGGGTTCGGCATGCCGGTTTCCCGCTTCTTCAAAGATTTCCTTGATTTCTATAAACTTCAAGTCCATCATCTTAATCCCAATGGGATCTTGTATCTTTCTATCTTTGTCCACGCCTGTGAGGCGTTCCTTGGCATCAAGCCTAGTCTCGTCTTGTTCCGCACACTTTACCATATAAAACCACAGCCAAACCACCAGAGGATAGAAGTAGTCGGCGGCGCTGGAATCCAGTTCCGCTAGAACATGAAGGTGAGGTGGTTTGATATTCTAGTTATGGATTCATGCGGAAACTGGAAGAGCAAATGGTTCACCATCGGTAAGTAGTCGCCAATCTTGATTGAAAGTTACTTCGACTTGTTTATAATACTGATCTTCGACTTGTCTGTTGAATGTAGCAGGAAATCATGGATTAGGCTATCCATTAAGGGATAACTGGTTCCCGAAACCACAGCCCAGCTGGAATGATCGCCCGACAGCTGAAGAAGCACAGGATCTACCCGCACTGCTAGATCGGGTGCAAGATTTGAAGGACAAGGGCCTATCAGGAGTCGGGATCGCGTATAGTTTCCTGAAGCGAAGGATCCTGCCACTCCAACAATGCGAGCATCTCGGTTTCGACTATGAGGGTCCCAAAGACTGCTCCCGTATCACAGCCGAAGAGATCTCCGATGAAACAGTGTTGATGCGACTGGACAGAATGTTCAGTAACATTGGCGAGAAGCCAATCGTCGTCGGCGAGTACTCAAAGGAAAACCCGCCGGTTGATGTAAGTACTCTTTGCTCAAGTCGACTTGTTTGTCTCTCAATGTATACTTAATGACTTGAGTTGTGTGCTTGTAACAGCCCATCGTCCCAGCGAGTCAACCACTCAACGAGAAAGACTGGAGCGACCTAGAGAAGGACGATCCCGAGGCCACGCCAAGTGCCGAAGAAGTGCGCGAGGCTCGTAGACTGGCAGTGCTAGAAGGATCACCTTCCGGAGAAGATGTGGAATCACCGCCACGTCCAAGGGCTGTTGGTAAGCATCCAATCTAGTACTTGTATATCCTTTCCTTGTAGTAATTTGTAAAAAAATGACTCCAACTGATGTTGCAGTGCCTACTATACCACCCGCAGCTAGAAAAAGACGCTCGGGCGCAAGCGCAAGTGACAACACAGTGCCGAGTGGAGTGCCGGGGAAGCGCATCAGATTGGGGCTGGACACGACCCATTATCGACAGCAACCATCTTCCACAAGTAGTTTTCTGATGAGCAGCGCTACTGGAAGTATGTCCAGTGCTAAGCCAATCAAGCCGCTACCAAAGCTAAAGTTCCAGCCACGGATGGCTCCAGCACCACCACAGTAAGTAATCAAAACTTGACTTGATAACTAGTCAATTGGGTTGTAACACTTGAAATTTTCTGTCTTGGCAGGCCTGCCCCAACCATAGTAGAAGAAGGCTCAAAAGATACAGAAGAGGTGGCCATGACGCCGCCAAGTATCCAAGAGACCGCCGCAGTGCTGCCAAGGACCGAAGAAAAAGCTGCTTCCCCACCAAGGATCCAGGAGACCTCCATTGTCCCTCCCACAATAGAAGAGAGTACTTCAAATCCTGCAGGAATTGTTCCAGAACAACCCCTTGGTGGAGTGACAACCGAAATAGAACAAGTCGTGGCGACGGAGGTAGAAAAAGACGCAGAAGAGGAAGATGCGCCCAAGACTACCCAAGTAGTCGAGAACTCGCCATCTCAGGTATGTGATCCGCCAACCATCTTGTAGACTTGTTTGTATATGTGTATAATAACATTGAATGGATAATCTGCATAACAGCCACAAGACACAGAAAAACCATCCTAAAGCAGCAAGGTTGCTGAAGGAAATGTTAGTACCAGAGATGAAAATGCTGGGAAACAAACTGTAAGTAAAAAAGATTTACTTAAAATTACAGTATAAGTAGAGTAGACAAATAACTCTCCATATCTATGCAGGCGGAGGTGGCCAGCGAGGAAGAAGACGATGGCGACAGACTCCGCGAGTTGTTGCGACAGGCCCTGGTAAGTAAAGACAACCCGGAACAAGGCTAAACTTGCATAGATATATTCAACTAGATTAAAATAACCTGTATGCAGGCTCTTGTGGACCTAGTCGAGAAGCCTGGTGACGCTTGTCTCCGTGCGCGGATCCATGAGCTGGACGCCGACTTTGTCGGCAAGTGCGAAGAGCTGGAGAAAGCGAAGGCTGCACACAAGAAGGACATCGAGTACTTCGAAAAGCAAGCAGAAAGTTATGAAGAAGTCATCGATCGTCTGAACGGCCGGGTCACAGGCTTGACCAAGGACAACTCAGGTAAACGAGTACTTCAGTAACCTATAAATCTGTGAATCCAATCTTGTGAGAGAAACATAATAAATATGATCTTTTGCAGAATTGCGGAAAAAGCTAAAGACAGCAGAGAAAAATGAAACCACTTGGTACAATGCTGCTCAAGCCCGCATCGACGAGGTTGCCCAGCTCAAGGAAGCGCTCGCCAAAAAGGAAGAAGAGCGCAAGAAAGAATTCCAAATTCGAAAAGACTGGGAGAACCAAATCGCGCAACACCTACAGGCTGTCCAGGATAAGCAACAAGAACTGAACGAGTTGCTGGCAGAGAAAATCCAACTGGAAGAAGCCGTGAAGCCGATTGTCGAAATGCTGAGTCCAGAAGGCGCATCAAGCCAAGAGCAATCTCTGCTGGATCGACTGCGACAAGTGCCACAGCAGATCACGGAGTACTGCAAGACCACTCTGAAGGATTGCACCAACAAACTACTCGCACTCTTCAAGGCACACAACCCTGAAGTGAAGCTGGAGGTCAAGTACCTTCCACCCGGTGTGACTGGAGAGTAGTATGAGGCACTTGTAGCAGATACAGAAATAGCTGCAAAAGACTTCATTGAATCATTACAGGAGAAATAGTCCTCTTGTAATAGATTAGTAAAATGAACACTCTTAAGTACTATTGTGAACTTGCAATGCTTGTGTAAAAACTAGTCATGTGACGTATGAATGCATTGCGTATTGTTAAAGAAACAAATACGAGTACTTAGAGAATGAAAGACATAGCCGCGTTATACGTATAGTAAGACGCAATGAGATCATATATGGATCAAAGAAGGACTAGTCAAAAGAACTATGAAAATAGTTAAATCTCGTGCAAAAGTACTCGCGCGCAGACCTAAAGGTCCAATAGCATTAGATAAGGTTCCTGCTAAGACAAGGAGTTATTTAAGCAGGTCAAAAATAGACAAAGATGTACTTATTATTGCAGGAGAAAAAGGTAGCAATACCAATGTATGCTAAAGATAGAGACATAAACAAGTCTATAATAAAGGATTCTGATGTAGTCGGCGCAAGACACAGAGCAGAACATCCATAGTCAAAAGAAACGAGATAAACTACAACAACCGTGAAAAGGCTGATAGTACTCTGTCAAGACTCAAAGGACTCAGCGCCACCCTAAAAGACAGCAGTCTTGACTTCTTTTGATACAGTTGATAAACAACTCCTCTGAACTTGTACTTTAGAAAAAAGCAACAAGCTAAATACAGAGTTCTCATAATGAGAGATAGAACACAAGTAATGTGAGCTCACAGGGCAATAGTCTTTATTCCTTATAAGATGAACAAAAAATACAACTCTCTGAGGCCCAAACTATGGGTAGAACTTCCTCAGATGCTCAACATTCCACACATTAGGCAGATCTTCGCCTTCTTGAGTTTGCAGGCGATAAGTACCAGGCCCAATGACTTGTTTAACTATGAACGGCCCTTCCCATCGAGACATGAGCTTATGCAAGCCATCAGTCTTCTGAAGATGCCGCAGTACCAAGTCTCCTATGACAAAGGAACGGGACTGGACTGAACGTTGATGATAACGCCGTAATCCTTCAAGATATCATGTATTTTGAATAAGGGCCGCAACTCGAGCTTCTTCAATACCGTCCATGTCTTGAAATCTTTCTTGCTGAGCAACTTGTTCATCATAATTCTCTAGTCGTGGGGAATTCCAAAGGAGATCAGCAGGTAAGACTGCTTCAGACCCGTCGACCAGAAAATATGGAGATTGCCCAGTCGCACGACTGGGTTGAGTGCGCAGCCCCCAAAGGACTGCTGGTAGTTATTGTGCCCATTTACCACCATATTTCTTGATGGGCTCATACAATCTTGGCTTTAATCCTTGGAGTAACAAGCCATTAGCCTTCTCGACTTGTCCATTGGCATGAGGATGAGCAACCGAGGCGTAATGTATCTCGATCGAGTACTTATCACAATAGTCCTGGAATTGTTCACTGGTGAAAACTGATCCCAAGTCTGTGATAATCTCATGTGGTATGCCATATCTGTGAACAATGCCGTCAAAAACTTGATGAGATTTTCAGCTCGTGGATTGACTAATGGCTGAGCTTCAATCCACTTGGTGAATTTGTCAATGGCAACAACAAGCCACTGGAAACCACCAGGAGCTTTAGTTAAGGGTCCCACCAGATCAAGGCCCCAACAAGCAAAAGGCCAGGATAGTGGGATGGTACGTAGTTCGTACGTTGGAACATGGGCTTGGCGAGCAAAGAATTGACAACCCTGACAAGTCTTGACAATGTCTTCAGCGTCCGTCTTCGCAGAGGGCCAAAAGAAACCAGCCCTATAAGCCTTCCCGACTAGTGTGCGCGATGCGGCGTGATTGCCGCAAACACCACCATGAATTTCCGCAAGTAAAGCTCTACCCTCGTCATTGGTGATACACTTCATCAGGATGTTGACGGATGCCCCACGTCGATAGAGTGTATTATGGACCACCACATAGTTTGCCGCTGGCGCTTGATACGAACTTGCTCTTCCTTGTTCTCTGGGAGTTTAAGGTCACGCAAGTACTCAATAAATGGGGTCATCCAATTGGGTTCGATAACCATAACCTGAAGATTTGGTGGAGGATGATCTGAATCAATATCCATAGGTGCCGACTCCTTAATGGATGGCGTGTGCAACTCATGGACGAAAATCTCTGCTGGAACATCAGCACGCTTAGAACCAAGCTTGGATAATGCATCTGCTGCAACATTGTTGTCACGAAGAACATGATGAAATTCCAGACCAAAAAAGTGGTGCTCAAGCTTGCGCACTTCCTTGACATAAGCATCCATTGTTTCCTTTCTGGCCGCCCAATCCTTGTTGACTTGATTGATAGCAACTACAGAATCCCCATACACCACGAGTCGTTTGATGCCGAGGGATGCTGCCAGGCGTAGCCCGTGCAACATTGCCTCATATTCAGCTGCATTGTTGGTGACTGGAAATAAAATCTGTAGAACATATTTGAGCTGATCACCTTTGGTGGAAATTAACAATACCCCTGCTCCACCTCCTTCTAGCTGCAATGAACCGTCGAAATACATAACCCAGTGCTCCGGGCGAGTAGTTGCCCTGGAGTATTGAGTTTCCATCCACTCGACTGTAAAATCAGCAAGAGCTTGAGACTTAATAGCTGTCTGTGGAGCAAATGTGATGTTATGCTCACACATCTCGGCCCGCCATTTGCATATCCATCCAGTAGCATCAGGGTTAGAAAAGATCTCTCCCAAAGGAAATTTAGTAACCACAGTGATAGGAAACGACTGAAAATAATGTCTCAGCTTTCTAGCAGTTACAAAAACTACGTAGAGTAGTTTCTGGACTTGAGGATAACGAACCTTCGATGGTGAGAGTACTTCACTGATGTAGTAGACCGGCCGCTATACTGGAAATACATGGCCTTCTTCCTTACGTTCAACCACGATAATTGTACTAACCACATGAGTAGTAGCCGCAATGTACAGAAACAAACGATCACCTTTGACTGGAGCCACGAGAACCGGTGGAGTAGTCAAATAGGTCTTGAGTTGTTCAAAGGCATGGTTGGCTTCATCTGTCCAGATAAACTTGTCTTGCTTCTTGAGTAGCTTGAAGAAAGGGAGACCCTTTTCACCAAGCCGAGATATAAATCTATTGAGTGTCGCAATACAACCTGTAAGCTTCTGGACTTCCTTGATGTTGACAGGCGCTTCCATAGTAAGAATAGCCATAATCTTCGCCGGATTTGCTTCAATGCCACGATGACTGACAATGAACCCGAGTAGTTTGCCGGCGGGAACACCAAAGGCACACTTTGTCGGGTTGAGCTTCCAACAATAAGTTCTGAGATTGTCGAATGTCTCCTGTAGATCATCAATGAGTGTCTCTGGGTTGCGAGTCTTGACGACTACATCATCAACATACGCCTCTACATTAATGCCAATCTGTGAAGATAAGAAAGACTGTATGGCTCGCTGATATGTAGCCCTTGTGTTCTTCAACCCAAACGACATTGTGGTGTAACAAAATGCACCAAAGGGGGTGATAAACGATGTCTTGATCTGATCCTCTTTCTTCAGCGCAATCTGATGATAGCCTGGATAACAATCAAGGAAACATAGTAGTGCACAACCAGCCGTGGAGTCCACAACTTGATCAATGCATGGCAGACCCATGGGATCTGGAGGGCAATGTTTGTTGAGATCAGTGTAATCAACGCACATACGCCACTCGTTGTTGTTTTTCTTCCTGACAAGGACTGGATTAGCCAACCACTCTGGATGAAAGACCTCTTTAATGAAGCCGGCCGCGAGTAATTTGGCAAGCTTAGCCTTGATCGTAGTTCGTCGTTCTTGATCGAATCTTCACAAGCGTTGCCTCTTAGGCTTTGCATCGGCTTTGACATTGAGTTTGTGCTCGGCACGCTCCCTAGGAACACTAGGCATATCGGATGGTTTCCAAGCAAATATATCTTTATTAGCACGAAGGAACTTGATGAGCGTGTCTTCCTATTTACAATCTAGGTCTGCCCCTATAAGAGCAGTTTTGGACGAATCACCCGTCTCAAGATCTATAGTTTTAAGCTGAACATCTTGAGAGGGCTTAAAGCTAGTATTAGCGGGCTTCTTGCTGGGGACTTCCAGTTCATCCTCCTTCGACTTCTTGGCAAGAGAGAGTACTTCAAGCATCTGAGTAGGGACTTGTGATGCAGCAGCGAACTCAACGGCTTCCACATCACAGTCATATGAGGTCTTCAGATCTCCCTTGAGAGAAAGTACTCCGTCGGGAGCAGGCATCTTGAGAACAAGGTACACATAATGCGGAATCGCCATGTACTTGGCGAGGGCTGGACGCCCAAGGATCGCGTGATATGAAGTCTCAAAATCTGCCACTTCAAACTTGATGTACTCGGTCCTGTAGTTGGCCGCCGTGCCAAAGGTGACTGGTAAAGTAACTTGCCCTAGCGGGATAGCAGCATTGCCTGGAACAATGCCATAGAATGGGGAATCCATAGGCTTCAAGTATTTGGTAATGTCAAGTCCCATCTTCTTGAAGGTCTTCGCAAAGATGATATTGAGGCCGCTGCCTCCATCAATGAGAACTTTGGTCAGTCTGGCATGAGCCACGACTGGATCCAAAACCAAGGGATATCGATCCGGGTTGGCACTTGAGATATGTAGGCACGACTGGTTCAATTGCCATGATCTCGCGTAGAGTGAGCTTCTTAGTTCGCTTGGATCGATTCAAGGTTTCGCCGCTGAACAAGACGGCAACGACGTTCTCGACTTGTGGGAAGGCATCTTCACCACCATTGGCGTCATCCTTGTCTTCCTTCTTGTCTGCAGGCTTGTCCTTGGCTGAATTTTGCTTGTTGAAAGCCTTCCTGATGTGGTGGCAGGTGCCCAATGTATGCTTAAGCTGAGGGTGATATGGGCAGGGCGGGTTCATGACTGCATCCAGGGACAATGAGTTGGAGTTTGAGTTCTTCTTCTGAGCTGGACGACCAAGTGCCGTGACAGTATTGTCTGTCTTGCGCTTCTTGTTGTTGCGATTGAAGTCGCGTTTGCCGTTGTTGTTACGCTGCTCAGGACTACCCTTGTTAGAGTTGTTGCCTCCATTGTCGTTGCCATTGTGCTTGTCAAAGCGTTCATGTTCACGATCATCTTGGTCTGCCCAATCGGCAGCCATGCGCCTCAACTCAGAGATAGTCTCTGGGCGCCTCCTGCCAAACTCACGATGTAGCTCGCGAGCCCAAAGGCCATCGTGAAAGCAGTCGATGATTTCCCTGTCTGATACATCCACAATCGTGGCTCTTTTCTCAAAGAACTGCTTGATATATTTGCGTAGTGTCTCATCCTTCTCTTGCTTACATGCTACCAATTCAAATCGAGTTCCGGGTCTGGCCCAGGTTCCCTGGAAGTTGGCAGTAAACTTGCGTGTGAGTTGATCCCAAGTATCAATGGACTCGGGGCGCAGGCCCTCGAGCCAAGTGAGTGGTGCCGTATCCATCATAATTGGGAAGTATCTGACTTTGACGTCATTGTCACCACCCGCCATGGTGATTGCTGTCGAATAAATGCGCAACCACTATTCTGGGTCTTGTTTGCCTGTGAACTTCTCAATCCCAGTAGTCTTGAACTTGTTCGGTAGTTTGACCTTTCTGATGCGAGCGGAGAAAGCCGGAAAACCATCATATGTGTCCAACTCAGAGGGTTGATGTGACTTGTTGCCATTATCATAATTGCCTCCACCATTGTTGGAACTGTGGCTCGGTGAACTACTCGGCTCGGGGTTGTCGCGGTTACCACCGCGACCATAACCACGATCACGGCCTCGTGGTGGACGATCACCATCACTACCAACGCCAGCGGGTGGATCAGGTGGGTTATCATCATGTTGAGAAGGCTGGCGAGCGCCGCGGCTTTGATCTCGATTCCCGCCTTGATCCCTATTGCCGCCTTGATCTCGGTTTCCGCCTTGATTTCGGTTAGAATGCTGGTCGAGTGGACCATATTGCCGCTTAAATTCTTCTCGGCGTTGAATTTCTGCTGCAATTCGGTTAGCCCGACTTGCTTCAATGCGAGCACGGGCATCTTGACTTGCGTTAATGACTTGTCGCGCATCAGCAGACGGTTGGGCACGTGATCCGGCTGGAATGACCTCCCGATTGCCGACTCGACTTGGATGCGGCGAGTGAACTGAATGTCGACTAGCCGCAGGTCTGGAGTGCGTTGTTGACTTGGCGTCGCTGGTCCACCAACATCCCTCTGAGCGCTCTCCAAAAGAAAGAGGACATGCCTTAATTGCGCTCGATCAGGATTTGGTGTGTTTAGAGTACCATGGATGAGCTCTGCTGCCGCAGTCGAATTAGCTGGGGTGCTCAGAAGGACGGGTTGATCGCCAATCAACTGAAAAGCAGTTGTGAGATTCCGTGTGGCCGATTGCCGCAGGGCTGCACTCAAACGTCGTTCAGCGCGCTTGGCGTTCCTCGCTTGCCTTGAAGTTTTCTGCTGCTCAGTTTCTCCAGCTACTGAGTTTTCTTCTGCGGAAATATCTTGGACAAGTTCTCGATCATATTGACCACCTTGCCCAGCAGCACCAGCCATGTAGACTTGTCGACTGGGGTCATCGTACTCCGGCAATATCAGGGTCATCACACTGCCAGTTGGGAAGTTGTCATCAACACCACTGGAAGATGATGAAGGTGTCATTGATGCAGTCTTGCCGTCTTCTTGAAACAGCAACTCGGTGAGAACCGCTGCTGTGAGCCTGGATTCGCCGTCCTCACATGGAGATTCTGGAACCATATCGGGCCAGTGAACAAAAAGTCCTCCTGGCGCACTGGTTACCACTAACCCCGAAGGCAAGCGAACGAGTGGCTCTTCCATTGTGAACTTAGTTTGAACAATGGTACTGCAGCCCAAGCCTTCAACACTTGTCGGAGAGTTGCTCCACAAGACCGCAGAATCGCTGCTGTTGTTGTCCTCTGATGGCTTGGGAGCCGGCTCAGAGTCCTTGCAACCGATCTCGATCTTGCCGAGTGCTTCAGTAATCGCCTCCTCTTGCTTCGTAGCATAGGTGTGTTGATATATGGCCGCAGTGTTTGAAAGTCCAAACGGGAGTCGTGCTAGGGGGTAAGCCGATGGCGTAGCCGACTCGGAGTCCCCGACTCCTTCCATAATTGGAAAAGAGTTATACCCAGACACGACTTGTTGAATCCCGATCGGAGTCCGAGATAGAGTCGAACTCGAAGTCGATGTCGAATCGGCAGTTGATGCTTCATCTGAAAGTGAAATCGAAATCGAATCCGAAACGGAAATTGAACTCGAGGATGAACCTGAGAACGAAGTTGATGAAGAAGTCGCCGGGTAAGGGCCTGGACGATCCGCCAAGAACGATTCGAAGCCACCTTCACCATCGGAGACGAAAGTCCATCCTCCAATGACGAAAGTCGCACCCTTCTCGACGCCTTGAGCTATGAAAGTGCATCCCATCGCGCTTAGCGTTGAACTTGAGCGAGCGAGCCCCACGGTGAGCGCCAAGTGTCGACGAATTATGTTGAGCACGTCTGCCTGGGGGTACCCCAGAGAGTAGAATTGTGGGTCTCGCCTAGTTCTAAAAATGATGGTGTACGAACAACACAAAGAATTAGACTGGTTCAGGCCGCAAATAGCGTAATACCCTACGTCCTGTATGGTGGATTGTATTCCTTGTACGGTTGTGTATAAACATGTTTTTGGAGGGGTCCCTGCTCCTCCTTATATAGTCCGAGGAGCAGAGTTACAAGTCGGTTGTATGATCCTAGTCGTATACAATCTGGAGTACTACAACAAAATAATCTTTGGGGAGTCTCCTACTAGTATCCAACTAGTTCTACCTAGTCTTCTACGTCGTCTTGCACCGTAGCCGACTAGTTCTAGTAGATGAGTAAACATTCCCATATCGGGTAGTTTAATCCCTTACATGAGTGGTCCTAGGGATCCTGGTCCCACAGTTGCTTATCTATCTGCAGTAGATAAGTACTAGTCAAGTAGTTTAGGCGTGGTGCCTGTACTTGAGACTAGCTTAGATTCTGCCCATCGCAACGGAGGTGGTAGCCGTGAGGTGGTGACAGCCCTTACGGTCTTCGTAGTTTGTCACGTTAGTTCCGGTGTCTTAGGACCCAAGGTTCAGGGTAACCGGCACCCCTTCTCATCCCTTTGTGTGTGTCGGAGGCTCTGTAGTCCCGAAGCAAGTATCCGTTCGTATCCTCTGAACTGCTCAGTATTCGGTAGAATACTCTTACCAGACCTGTACCCTCTCTACCCTCTTACCTTCTCTCTTCTTGTTGTCGTCATCCACCTCATCCATTCCATTTCATCCAACCCATCTACCTAGGACAACTTAGTTTAGGATTAGTACACTTCTCGTTCTCCGTGGAAATCGATACCTGGAATACTCCCGGGTGAAAGCTACATCGGTATCCGTCCGCTTGCGGATTTATCTGTAGGCCGTAAGGAGTGCCAACAGTGCACCCCTCGCTGGAACCAAAACTATTTTTTCTTCTCTGAAGTTGTGTCTTCTGGAGCGTACCTCGACATCTTTGCGATGTGTCGAGCGTACTCAGCGAGTGACATAGTGCCTTGTGTCATCGTCCTGAACTACATGGCCTTGTGTACCATCACCTGTTCTGGGATGTGGTGCTCCTTGAATGCCTCACAGAATTCCAACCAAGTGATCTGAGCAGGGTTTGCGTGAGAGTCACAGTAGCTCTCCTACCATGCTTTTGATGCACCTTCAAGCAGGTGTGCCGCTAGGGCCACACACTTCTCCTACGTGTAGTCTATCAGGTCAACTTGGTCTCTATTGTCCTGAGGCAGTCATGTGCATCAAGAGGTTTGTCTGAGTAGTCGAAGGTAGGAGCTTTTAGTCGAATGAACCTCTCGATCTTCCTCTGTAGGTCCTCTTCACAGTGTTCTTGCCTGTTCTGGTTCTGGTTGCCCTGGAGCTGTTGAAACGTCTGTCCCATTTGCTGCATCAGTTGAGTCTGGCTAGCCATCACTTGCGTTAGGTTAGGTGCTGGTGGTACCAGTGGCTCCGGAGGTGGGTTGCTCCTGCGCGCACGACAGTTCTGCTGAGGTACTTCCATGACTGTTGGTACTGCTTCTTCTCCTGCCGCTGGCACCTCGTTCTTTGGCTGTTCAAGCACTGGCATCTCCCTGCAGGACCTCTGCCTCGGCCTCGGCCTGCTGTAGCTGCTACTCGGCCGCAACCACGACCTCTGCCTGCCATTGCTGCTTCTTCTTTCACAGCCTCCTCAAAACGTGCTAGTAGACGGTGAAAGAAGATAGTACATGTTACTAAAAACATCACAGAGCAGATAGTATGGCGGTCAGGTAAGGGTTAGAGGTAAAAAAATCTACAGTAGGAGCTGCACACATGAAAAAGACTCAATACTAGAGTACACTCATGAAGAACATCGATAAAACTGCCAAAAACAGCCACAAGACCGATCACTCATGAATAGCATTACAACCTAGACGTCGGTGCTATCTCGAGGCCAGCTCCTGGAACCTTGGGGATTAGCACATCTACGCGGATGCTACACGTGGCCGAGCCAAAGGTGGGCATGAACTCTACTACTACATCATCTACTCATGCTGGTGAAATCATGACTCATGATCTGATTATGACATTATCCAGACCTGATCTGCCTACTCAGTCAACCCTGTAGTATCTGTTGGCACTCCTTACGGCCTACAGATAAATCCGCAAGTGGACGGATACCGATGTAGCTTTCACCCGGGAGTATTCCAGGTATCGATTTCCACGAAGAACGAGAAGTGTACTAATCCTAAACTAAGTTGTCCTAGGTAGATGAGTTGGATGGACTGGACTGGATGAGGTGGATGAAATGGAATGGATGAGGTGGATGACGACAACAAGGAGAGAAGAGAAGGGATAAGAGGGTAGAGAGGGTACAGGTCTGGTAAGAGTATTCTACTGACTACTGAGCAGTTCAGAGGATACGAACGGATACTTGCTTCGGGACTACAGGGCCTCCGACACACAGAAAGGGATGAGAAGGGGTGCCGACTACCCTGAACCTTGGGTCCTAAGACACCGGAACTAACGTGATGCACTACGAAGACCGTAAGGGCTATCACCACCTTACGGCTACCACCTCCGTTGCGACGGGCGGATTCTAAGCTAGTCTCAAGTACAAGCACCATGCCTAAACTAGTTGACTAGTACTTATCTACTGCAGACAGATAAGCAATCAAGCTAAGCAGCTAGCATACAATTATACTTAACTACTAAGCATTGAACGAAGAACGATGCAAGTAAAGTAAGTAAGAACTGAATGCTCAACTAATCAGAGAGAGATACAAGAGTTACCAGACATGCCCCGGATGTTACTCGAAGTGAAGTCGCATCCGTAGAGGTACAGCTAGAAGAGGGGCCGACACTCCGGCTGCTCTCCGGGACGCTCACCTCTCCTCTCTCCCTATTCTACTGATACAAGTGGCGGAACTTCGCAACGCTCACTTCTCTCTTGTGTTGTGTGTTCTTGTAGGTGAAGTGCTGCTCTATTTATAGCTTGAGAAGGATGGTGGGAGGTGGAGCACTGGCCAAGGAAGCTCAGGGTCGGTTCCCTGCTGTTCAGGCGAAATCTCCGGTTTGGCCGAACTCCCCGGTTTGGCCGAACCGAGGGATGCACCGCCCTTGCATCCAAGGGCCAGGAGCACGCCCTGGAGGCGGTTCCCCCCTTCGGCCGAACAGGCCTGTTCGCCCGAAGTGGGCTCGGCCCTCCTCTGCACCGCCTTGAGCCTGAACACATGCTGGGCCAGCTCCTGGGTCGGTTGGCAGGTCGGTTCCTCCCCTGGTCTGGACCAGAGGCCTTCTGGTGGACTTCGGGGTCCTTGTCAGGTTGAGTTCGGGCCCAGGGTGATGTGGCGGGAGCCCAGGATGAGTTGGCAGTCGTCCTGCGTGGCTTGCCCAGTCGTTGGATGACGTGGACGGCTCCCGCCGACTCGTACGGCTAAGGGGGTTAACCGGCGAATCGTGTCATTCGGCCGATTCGGTCATTTCCGACCCCTATAGCCTGTATTTTCCACTTTGTTCCTGCATACGGGACAATCACCAAAACTTGTGGAAATAGTGAGTAATAAACCCTATAGCTATGGTGTGTGTCTCTATTGTGTTTATTTTATACTTGGTTGGAGGTCGGAAATCGGTCTGTAACGACCGCCAACCGTATCTGCCTGCACGGCTCGAACGAGACACCATCCCAGTGTAGAAGCTCCTCAGCACTGCTTCCTCAATCTCTGCTCCGGCTCCGTCCACCATCGGAGTCAAGTCATGTGCTAGCCTCACTGTCTCGAGTGTCACTACCATGGGAGTCTTGGTCTCTTCAGCTTGGTCGGTGGTACCTCAAAGAATTCTTGTCGTGGCTCGACCCTCTGGTCGGCTGGTAGCTTTAGGTTCTGGGTGATGAGCTCAGCCACCCTCTATCCGTCTGAGCTCATCCAGGGCTTCAAGATCATGTCTGCCTCATCCTTGCTGTCGATCTTCTCAGCTGTCATGTGTAGCATGTTGTTATAGTTGTCCTCATTCACCTACTTCAGCCTTGCGATCTCATCGTCTACATGGATCAGCTATTCATCCAGGTAGTCGATCACCTCCTGCAAGCAACTAGTCTTTTTCTGCTTTGATCTGCTCCTTGATTGCGATTTCATTGTCATGCCTGTTGTCGAGTAGCGGACTCAACAACTGTTGTCGAGTAGCAGACTCGCTCTCAAGACTCCCTAGCTTCTCTGCCTGCCTGTCCACCAATCTTTCAAGCTCAGCGATATGCCTCTCCTTCTGTAGCAGTCAGGTGTCTCTCCTCATCGCCTGGTCCCTCGGGACGTAGACCTTATCCTCCAGACCGGACAATAGGTACTCCTGCTCGATGGAGCAGTGTACGGTAGATTTCAGAGTGGCAATCCCCTCACGGTCCACAGCCTGAGCTTGCTGGGTAACCGCTGTCCTGTCACTCAAAACATCGAACGCTGGGGGAAGTACCGGTAGCAAGTGTTCTGTAGCTAGGGTGCGTACACTACCATTACGTGCCTGAGTATCTTCATGGAAACTGCCTGTACTGCCCGTGTGTAGGTACTCTCACTAGCTGCAGCTTGGATTCTCATCGACCTCGGTATCCCTAGAGTCGAGTCTACACTCCCTCTCCTGGTCCGTAGATGCACCCCTCATAGAAGAGTCCTGAGGTGTCCATACCCACCTTCTGCAACACCTTCCTAAGAAGTACGGCCAGACCACCGCACTTCGTCCCTGTGACACGGGCCTCTCTGCAATGGTTCTCGTTCTCAGCTTCCATCTGCCAGACAGTTACAAGGGTTGTTAGTAAGTTAGCTAAGTTAGTAATGTAAGGTAAGGGTAAAATTGTGCAAAGTTGAGATATACATTTATATATTTTGGAAATGGTCCAAGGAGTTTTGTATAAAGTAGAGGACTCAGTTAGAGCTTCTATCCAAGTTTTCTGGTCTATAGGTTACGCGGTACGGTCAAGTATGGCTCCGATACCAACTGAAACGAACCGTATACTCAATTACGAGAATCCAACTCCCTGTACCCTTGTGATAGTCCCAAGAAATGCAGCTATCACGTATAAAACTCATTCCAGTCGAATATCGCATTCATACAATGATAAAAGATCCATTACATGACATAAATAACATAGCGGTCTGAAACAAGCCCTCTGGGCTAAGTCGACAATAAGAAAACATCTACGATATGATAGCTAGATGCATTAGGGGCCACACTCTCCATAGGCAACCTTGAGCATAGCGCGCAACCTTAGTCATATCAATCGACCTAGTAGAACTCGTGGTCGGGGTCTTCACCTGTGTACCCAAAGTCTGTCCCCAAGGAAATGGGACTGGTCCACATCACCAACCGTATATCCAGCAAGCTTTAATGTGGTCTAAACTAGTTGTAAAATATTCAAGGTTTTTAAGCTGGGGTTTCCTATGCAAGCAGCAGCAGTAACCGAAGTTCATCTCATCACCAACTCCTTTCCTCACCAAAGAGATCACACCCCAAATCCCACCATTAACCTCACAACCACATCGGACTCGTCCCACCACAACAGGTTCACTCAATAATCATCCACCAACGCCTTTCACTCACTAGTCGATTTGGTGAGCTCCCTCCCCACCTTGTCTCAACAGCAAAGCTGGTCGAACCTCTCATAACACAATTCAAGGGTAAGATGAGAAAGCAGAATCCCATGCTAGTCTGATGAACCTGATGTAGGATTGTCCGTGACCATGGACACGTCTATACGTATAGTTTTCACTCTATAGAGGTTGCACTCCTGGAACCACCCGGCTGCAAGGCTAGTCACCAACTAACCTGAGACACAGCCCACAGCAAAGACCCTAAACAGTAACAGCGCCAAACCTGTCTCCCTGGGCTCGGGAAATATCCGAGTGAACATCTGCCCCAGGGGTGTGAAACTTCCCACCCGGGGCCAGTCGGGGGGCCATGGTAGTCAGGGAGAGCACGCCACAACGAGTCCCCCTTTACACATATCAAACTAAAATCTCCTACAGAACTGGCGCCGCACTAGGACAGGCTTGCTGGAACCCTCCCATTCTGGGTAGATGGTGAGCACTGTAGTTCCCACGTCCAGACATTTCAACGCAACCCTTAATTGTCGGTAAAGCGAGTATCAGCATCATTAGCGATTCACCGCAACGGTCTGCAATCAGCACCCATCACAGGTATTGCTACCCCTACACCTCAAAAGTATCCAAAGTAACCATGTACCCGCAACAGGTACTCTGTAGGGACTACCTGAGTGCAGTCCCCAAGCACCCCGATGTTGGCACTTCTTACGATCCAATATCAAGATTGAGAATCCCGGTATAGGATGCAAGGAGTGTTTTAGTGGTTTTCCTTATGGCTAGTAAAATATGTGAATATTTTGCAATCGCACAGAATCACCACTGTAGCACTTCACCTGGGAGTATCCCGAGGTATCGTAACTTATATTTCCGCAAGGAAGCTTTGGCAAGAGTACTAACAAGTAGATATTCCAGACTATCAGAAAAGGGTACGACTAGACAAGACGGGGGATAACGGTATTGGATAGGAATGGATATACCGTGACACACAGCTCAAGGGGGCTCAGGTAAAGGAGAGAAGGAATAGATAGTTGGGTGGACAACGAGAAGAGATTGAGGATTCCTGTGTACTTTATCTACCTAGGTCACTCAGGTTTAGAGATACAATGGCTAAAGAGCCAGCACTAATAGGTCTGGGATAACTCTAGAGTCTTAGCCTCTGTCACACCCGGATTTACACAGAACCCGAATGCGGACATATGTGTGCCTAGGAAGTCATTATACACATATAGCGAAACAAATATGATATAACAGAGAACTCATGCTTTATTGACATGCTTAAATAAAGAGTTTACATCAGAGTGCAACATAAATAAACTAACCAATACAGCGGAAGACTAAAACTCTCAACTAATGAAGCCGCACTCCCACAGGGACTCTGACTGGGAGAACACAACTCAGTAGAAAGGCAGATCCTCCGGAAACTCAGCAGCAGTCTCATGCGCAGGCCGGTCTGTTACCCATCCGGGATTTTGATGAATTAAAACAAGTGTAAGTAACAGAATTACTTAGCAAGTATAACACGGGGTATGAAGGCTAAGAAAGGCTAGACTCGGCTTAACAGAATTAGCACTTTTAGTTGATTCATTTTATATTGTCCAAAATTACTACATGTGAAAGGATCCCAGTTGTAACCCATTTAATAAATGTAAGTGACATTAAACAACAATAATAAACATCAATTTCTAATCAAAAAGGATCCAGGCTGCTCGTGACCCTGAGCAAGGCTATCATGATAGATCGTACACTCTCAAACCCATCAATGCGCAACGTGTGGAGTTCCCGTACTCCAGGGACTCCCAACACGGGACTGGGTCTAACAGGACCTAGCTGACAGGGCTACCGTCCTCGGTGGAATCAAGAAACACCCCGTGCCTTGCCTCCCATAACGCCGTCGGCCCGTCGGTAACTACTGCCAAGCTAGAGTCGTACAAGCTACTTGTCCAAGACCAGAGCCATAATAGTTCTGGCGGTAGCGACAGGCTCCTGGGTTGCCGCTTTAAGAACCGGTCCTTACGGAGAGACACTAGGGCCAGGCACGAAGCTTACGCCCTAGTTCCCTGAACCAAGTAGCTAAAAAGCAGGTTTTAACATTAACATTGAAGTATACCATTAAGTCAGGATTAACAATTAAATAACAGTGATAGCGGCTGCTCATAGCAAAGATTCTACCCATATGCATAAACCCGGTATATCAAGGTACAAGATAAATAAACTAGGTACAACCTTAATGGGATACAAATTAGACACATGCAGAATGCTGTAAATAATGTATTAAAAATGTGTAGGTAGCAAGGAATTCCATGTTATAACTTGCCTTCCTCGAAGGGCTGCTGCTGCGAGTCCTGCTCCTGAAAGTCCCCCGTGTACTCAAACTCCAACGGGTACGGCTCTCCGACTGGACACGAATCACCACACAGGCATCCATACAAGCCAATACATGCAAACAAATGTATTCTATTAGAAACAGTACACCAAACAGTAGAAACAGTACAAAAGGAGGGTTTAAATCTATTCTACGCTTCGCTACGAACACATGAGCGCGAAAATCACACTAATCGGAGCTAAAACGAGAAAGTTATGGCATTTTGAAAATTCAGGGACTAATCTACGAAAAACCGAGGACCTATACGTAATTTCGTATAAAAACAGGAGGATTTATATGCAAAAAGGCAGGGCTGGATCTCGGGGTGCGAAAACAGGATAGCTCAGGGGGTTTTTCACAAACGAGGGGTATAAATCTAATTATTTTTGAATGGACAGGACAGCGGGTTGATTAGTGGAAAGCTGAGGGGTTCTTTAGAAAAAGCACCACCGCTGACCGGTATGCCCAGGTTTGACCTAGGGCAGGGACAGGTCTAGACCGCCGGATCTTGATCTAATGGCTGAGCTGCGTTGGGGGAGAATGGTCGTCGGCGGCGACCAGAGACCCGGCGGCGCGGCGCTTGCGACGGCGGCGAGCTCGCCGGCGTAAGGCGTTCAGGCGCCATGGGGCTCGGTTTCATGCGCGGGTGGGTCCTACGGGATCGTGGGGATGTGGCAAACGTGGCTGGGGTGTTCTCGTGGAGGTCAAAGCGATGACAGCAGCCAACGACGGCGAACCGCGGACGGGAAAGTCCGGCGAGGTGGCGGGCGAGCTATGGAGCACGGTATTGAGCAAGATTTGGCTCTAGAGCACTAGGGTGACTCGGCGAATGCTCCTAGCTGGCTCTAGACGTGGGTGGAGGCACAAGGATGACTGGCGATGGGGAATGGTGGAGGTGGACGCCGGCGAGTGCAGCGGTCCCGCGATAGAGAGGGAGAGAGGGCGAGGCGGGGCTCTGTAGGTTCATTACCTCGTGGCGAAGATCGTGGCAATGCCGAATCGGAGCAGAGTGGCGCCGGAGAGGGGAATCGACGGCGACCGGTGGACGGTGGCGTCGGGGTGTGCCGGCGAAGGAGCTTCGGGGTGAGGGAGGGGTCGTACGCGGGCTCGGCGTGTCCCTCGTGGCCCGGCAGTGCTTCTCCGAGGGCCGGCCGGAGCGGAGAGGCGCCGGAGAGGGGTAACAACGGCGGCCGGTGGAGGTTTGGGCGTGGCGGCGCTGCAAGGGGGAAAAGAGCCTATTAGGCCAACGGTGGCCGGAGGTGTGGCACGAAGGCGACGACGGGCTGCATTACCCCAGTCCGAAGCTACCTGAGGCGGAGAGCGGGGCGGAGCGGCGTCACGGGCGGAGGTAGACGACGGCGCACGGGCTCGGGCGCAGCTCGAGTGAGGAAGCTGCGGCGGCTAGGGTTGGGAGCAGAGGAGGTGGCGACGCGGTTGGGCTAAGTAGGCAAGGGGGAGGTGGCCTCGGCGTGCGCGCGGCCGGGCGGTAGTTGCGCTCGCCTCCCCCCGAAATCGGCGGGAGGTTGAAGGAGCGTCCGACAGGTGGGGCCCACCTGTCGTTGGCTGGAAGCGGAGGCGCTGCTGGTTTGCGCTGCGGGAGCAAAAGTGAGCCGGAAGAAAAGATGAGGGGGGGGGGGGAAGCAGACTTTGGTGGCTGGCGGGGTAAGCTGCTGGGCCGGCTCGGTGGGCGCGCTGCTGGCAGCTCGGCCGCGCGGGGTGGGCCGAGCTAGGGAGAGGAGGTTGGGTGGGCCGCGGCTGGGCTGGGAGGAAAAAGGAGAGCGAGCGAGAGTGGGCTGAGGGAAGAGTTTAGGGAGCAGAAACGAACTCAGGCTTAAGAACTTTTCTAGAGGTCCAAACAAGACGATTAAATTCGAATTTAAACATGTTTAAATTCTTATTTGAACCACAAGCAATACAAAAATAAATGCAGCAGCATGAATGCAACAAAAATGTTTCTATACCTTATATTTGATTTTAATTTCCAGAAATTATTTATTTAACCTATATTAATTATGAACACGGCAATAAATAATCAATTAATTACTAAAAATTTTAAATAGGCCAAATTAGGGTGTTACAAACGTACCCCCCTTAAGATGAATCTCGTCCTCGAGATTCGGACGTGGATGCGAAGAGTTGTGGATAAGTAGCCTTGAGGTCTTCTTCACTCTCCCAGGTTGCTTCATCCTCTGCGTGTCGGCTCCACTGCACCTTGCACATCCGGATGACCTTGTTTGTAGTCACCGTCTCAGACTCCTCCAGAATCTTGACTGGATACTCCTCATAGGTGAGATCATCTTGCACACTCAGCTCATCGATCGGGATCTGCTCTTCAGGCACCCGCAGACATTTCTTCAGCTGAGACACATGGAACACATCGTGCACTCCGGCCAGTTTCTCAGGTAACTCTAGCCGGTATGCCACTTCGCCCATCCGTTCCAGTACCTTGAAAGGCCCAATGTAACGAGGCTCCAGCTTGCCTTTGACATTAAACCTCTTCACACCTCTCATCGGTGACACTTTCAGATACACAAAGTCACCAATAGCAAAGCTGAGATCCCTTCGTCTCACATCAGCATAACTCTTCTGTCGGGACTGTGCACCTTCAAATTATGTCTGATCATTTTCACTTGCCGCTCTGTCTCTCTGAGTATTGCAGGCCCAAAAACCTGACTCTCCCCAGTCTGATCCCAAAACAATGGGGTTCTGCACTTTCTACCATACAGGGCCTCGAAGGGTGACATCTGCAGACTGTTCTGGTAGCTGTTGTTGTACGAGAATTCTGCATAGCATAGACTCTTGTCCTAGCTAACACCATACTGCAAAGCACAAGCTCTCAACATGTCCTCCAAGATCTGATTGGTCCACTCTGTCTGCCAATCAGTCTGTGGATGGTAAGCTGAACTGAAATGTAGCTTGGTGTCCATCGACTCATGTAACTTCCACCAGAAGTGCGATGTGAACTGGGTACCCCGATCAGACACTATGCGCTTTGGCACCCCATGCAAGCACACAATCCTCTCCATGTACAGCTCTGCTAATCTGGTGCCTGTGTAAGTGGTCTTCACTTGAAGGAAATATGCCACTTTGGTCAAGCGGTCCACAATCACCCAAATGGAGTCAAACCCTCTCTGAGTGCGAGGCAGACCGGTGATGAAGTCCATACCAACTTCTTCCCACTTCCATTCAGGAATCTTCAAAGGCTGAAGTAATCCTGCTGGCCTCTGATGTTCAGCCTTGACCCTCTGACATGTGTCATGTAGAGCCACGTGGGTTGCCACGTCCCGCTTCAGTCCGTACCACCAGAATCTCTCCTTGATGTCCTGGTACATCTTGGTACTTCCTGGGTGGATCGAATAGGCTGAATCATGTGCCTCTCTCAGAATGGAGTCCTTGATCTGAGCTATGTCTGGCACACATATCCTCTTCCCATGCCACAAGGTTTCCTGATCATCAACTCGGAAACCGGGGGCCTGTCCTCGAGCAACAAGCTCCACAATCTCCTGGATCTTCTCATCCCCAAGCTGACCTTTCCGGATCTCCTGCTCCGGAGATGGTTCCACTGTCATCTCTGTAATACTAGTCACAAATCCCAGACTCATCCTCTCAAACTCCAAGCTGAGTTCCTCTGGCAGATAGTGTCCAGTAATCCTGTTCACATAGCTCCTCCTACTCAGAGCATCTGCCACCAAATTAGCCTTCCCTGGGTGGTAGTGGATCTCTAGATCATAGTCTTTGATCAATTCCAACCATCGGCGCTGCCTCATATTCAGCTCTGACTGAGTGAAGACATATTTCAGGCTCTTATGATCAGTGTAAATGTCACACTTATGTCCAATCAAATAGTGCCTCCAAATCTTCAGAGCATGCACCATCGCTGCCAACTCCAGATCATGCGCCGGGTAGTTCTGCTCATGCTTCCTCAACTGCCTCGACGCATACACCACAACTTTGCCTTCCTGCATGAGTACACACCCCAATCCTGGATGTAAACGGGATGCATCACAGTAGATAGAGAAGCTCTTGGCAAGATCAGGCAATACCAGCACAGGGGCTATAGTCAGTCTTTTCTTCAACTCCTCAAAGCTGGCCTGACACTCCTCTGACCAGACAAACTTGGCATTCTTCTCCAGTAACGCCGTCAGGGGCTTAGCAATCCTGGAGAATCCTTCGATGAACCGTCTGTAATATCCAGCCATCCCCAGGAAACTCCTGATATCGCTCACATCCCGAGGCGGATTCTAGCTCAACACATCGCTGACCTTCTTCGGATCAACTGCCACTCCTCCATTGGACAACACATGTCCCAGGAATGCCACTTCCTTCAACCAGAAATCACACTTGCTCAGCTTAGCATACAGTTGATGCTCCCGGAGTCTCTGCGTCACCAACTTCAGATGTTCCTCATGTTCTGCCTCATTCTTGGAGAAGACCAGAATGTCATCAATGAATACCACCACGAATTTATCAAGATAATCCATGAACACGTTGTTCATCATATACATGAAGTAGGCAGGAGCATTAGTCAATCCAAAGGACATGACTGTGAACTCATACAACCCGTACCGAGTGGTGAAAGCCGTCTTGGGTATGTCACACACCCGAATCCTCATCTGGTGATAGCCTGACCGGAGATCAATCTTGGAGAACACACAGGCTCCCCTCAACTGATCAAAAAGGTCATCAATCCTCGGCAGTGGGTACTTGTTCTTGATTGTCACCTCATTAAGGGCTCGATAGTCCACACACATCCTCTGTGTCCCATCCTTCTTGTCCACGAACAACACCGGGGCTCCCCACGGTGAAGAACTCGGATGAATGTACCCTTTTGCTAGCAAAGCCCTCAATTCTTCTTTAAGCTTCTCCAGCTCCTTTGCTCCCATCCTATATGGCCTCTTGGCTATAGGTGCAGTGCCAGGTTTAAGATCAATAATGAATTCAACTTCGTGAGCTGGGGGCATACCTGGCAACTCATTTGGGAACACATCCGGGAAATCGCACACCACCCGAATATCCTCCAATGCGACACCCTCAGCTTGGTTGACCTGGCTGTGCTCCGAGGAACTGGCGGCCTGATACTCCACTTGTTCCCCGGTCTTCGCTGTCAGCTGCACTGCCCTCTTGGAGCACTAGATCACCCCTTCATATCTGGCCAACCAGCTCATACCCAGAATCATATCGAACCCAAGGGTCTACAGGACTATCGGACGTGCCTCGAAATCTACCACCCTTATCGTGATGTTGACACGGGGGCATCGTAAAGTGGCTCGCTGCTCTCCCCCTGGTGAGCTAACTAGCATAGCACTCTTCATGGTTAGTAATGACAATAAATTCTTTTTCACAAAAGTAGCAGATATGAAAGCTGCAAAGCTCCAGTATCGAACAAAACAGTCGCAGGAGTCGAGTCGACAGGGAACGTACCCACAACCACATCAGTAGCTGCCTCTGCGGTCTCTGCACCCATGTGGTTGACCTTGCCTCTGGCGGGGTTCTGCGGACCATGACCCGCCTGAGCCTGCTGCTGACCTGCGCCATTCTGGGCCTTCTGGGGACATACATTGGCAAAGTGCCCCGGCTCTCCACAGTGGTACCACGCCCTCGGACCCGCTGGTACAGTGCTGGCGGGGCTGGGGCATGGAACAGGACCTGACTGCGCTGAGCTGGGACAGTCTACAACTGCTGCTGGGGGCGCTGCTGCTGTGGTGCCTGAGGGTACTGGGGGCGCTGCTGGAACTGACTGCGGCTCAGCAGGCTGGACTGACCCTGGGGGCGCTACTGGCCCATCATCTGCTGGCCACCCTGCGGAGGAGTGAAGCGGGGGCGGCGGCTGCTCCCTGACCGCTAGCCCTGGAACTTCCTCTTCTTCTCCTCTATCTCACGGCGCTTGTGCTCCAGCATGAGAGCGTCGTCCACCAGTTCCTGAAAGTTGGGGAACTTGGTGCACATCAGCTGGTACTGAGTGCGTCGTGCAAACCATCACAGAACCGGGTCTGCTTCTTCCTGTCTGTGTCCACCTCCTCAGGAGCGTAGCGGGCAAGCTCAATGAACTTGTCACGGTAGGCGGTGACACTCAGCCCTTCCTGCTTCAGCGCCAGGAACTCCTTCTTCTTCAGGTTCATCAGGGCCTCCGGCACGTGGTGAGAGTGGAATCTGTCACAGAACACCTGCCAGGTGATCTGAGAATGGTCGGGTTGAGCATACTGGTATGAGTCCCATCAGTCCAGTGCTGGACCCTGAAGCTGTCCTCCAGCGTACAACACCTTCTCCCGGTCGTTGCACTGCGAGATGTCGAGCTGCCTCTCCACCGCCTTGAGCCAATCATCCGCCTGGGGAGGGTCGCTGGCCCTAGTGAAGGTGGGAGGGCGACCCTTCAGGAACTCGCCCCTCTTGTCCCTGGGCGGCGCGTGAGGCTGGTTAGGCTGGTTCTGCTGTTGCTGCTGCAGCAAGGCGATGGTCCGGGCCATCAGCTGCGTCAGTTGGAGCTGCATCTACATCATCTGCTCCATGGTGAGTGGGGGTGAAGGCGGTGGCGGGTTCTGGTTGGCCCCACTGCCACCAGAGTTACTCCTCGTGTTCACCATCTATTATCAACAAGAAATTCTTGTCAGGACTCGATCTAAAGATAGAGAATTTGATATACATATAAATAGCAAGAGAAATAAATAACCCCTCTATGTAAACATTAATATCCTTAAGCCTTAATCCAAAATCTAGGTGGTTGTAGACTTAAGTCTACGCCCATCACAGTCATTACAAAAATCCAAATCAAACATGAGCATAATAACAATAAAACAAGCACTTAGAGACAGAATTCATGCAAGACTCGATATTACTGGTTTTTTTTTTCAAAATAAAACAGCTAAACGAGGCATATCATAGAATCAGGGAGGTCTCCTAATGTTTCATCCACCGTTCTAGCTAGGCTGCATTCCTACAGTCAGCACAGCTCTGATACCAATCGGTCACACCCGGATTTACACAGAACCCGAATGCGGCCATATGTGTGCCCAAGAAGTCATAGTACACATATAGCGAAACAAATATGATATAACATAGAACTCATGCTTTATTGAAATGCTTAAATAAAGAGTTTACATCAGAGTGCAACATAAATAAACTAACCAATACAGCGGAAGACTAAAACTCTCAACTAATGAAGCCGCACTCCCACAGGGACTCTGACTAGGAGAACACAACTCAGTAGAAAGGCAGATCCTCTGGAAACTCAGCAGCAATCTCAAGCGCAGGCCAGTCTGTTACCCATCCGGGATTTTGATGAATTAAAACAAGTGCAAGTATCAGAATTACTTAGCAAGTATAACACGGGGTATGAAGGCTAAAAAAGGCTAGACTCGGTTTAACTGCATTAGCACTTTTAGTTGGTTCATTTTATATTGTCCAAAATTACTACATGTGAAAGGATCCCAGTTGTAACCCATTTAATAAATGTAAGTGACATTAAACAACAATAATAAACATCAATTTCTAATCAAAAAGGATCCAGGCCGCTCGTGACCCTGAGCAAGGCTATCATTATAGATTGTACACTCTGTAGAGGTTTCGCCCTTTATCCACCAGTCGCGTAAAAGTTCAAGGAACTTTAAACCCAACCATGCCGAGGTGGCCAAACCTCTTAAACCACAGTTCCGAGGTGTGATCGCATAGGGACGTTACGAGGCTTTTCACAAGACACCCTAACAAGACAGTAGCCGCTATGGTAATACAAGGTGGTGAAACCCTAGGCATCAAAATTGACTTATCCCTATGGAGTCCACCATAAGGGGTCAATGGCGTCCAGAGCGCGGGTCTCAAACCCATTGTTGGCGGTCGTTACAACCCAAATTCGACCACCAATACTCGGGAATAAATGAGAGACTATGCAACATTCCATGTACTTAGGTTTTATTTCTAATAAAGTTCCACGAGTTTTGGTGAGTGTCATGTTTGCAGGTACAATGTTCACAAATACGAGCTATTGGGGTCGGAAATGACCAAATCGGCCGAACAACACGTTCGGCCGGTTACCCCCCTTAGCCGTACGGGCCAGCGGGAGCCGTCCATGTCATCCAATGACTGTGCAAGCCACGTAGGACGACCGCACTCTCATCCCGGGCCATGCCAAGTCATCCTGGGCCAGAACAACACAAGTCCAAGCAACCAGAGGCAGCCCAGGAGGGGTCCATAGGCAAAGGCGGTGCAGGGGAGGGCCGGCCACGGGCCAGGCCTGTTCGGCCGAACAGGTCGGTTCGGCTGAACCGACCCCCCTGCCCAAACCGCCTCCAGGAGCTCATCTAGGCCATCCAGAGCAAGGACGGTGGATCCAAGGGTTCGGCCGAACCCCCTGGTTCGGCCGAACCGACCCTGGTGCCCGGATTGCTAGGGGGTACCCCGTGGTCCCTTGGCTGCTACCCAAGCTCCACCGACCTGTCCAAGCTATAAATAGGGCCCTGCCACTCGCTTGAACACACCACCACTCAAGCCAAGTGCTCTTCCACTTCTATCTTTTAGAGTTAGGATAGTTTAGTTGGGAGTTAGAGTCGAGTCGAGCTCTGCCTTGGAGGTTCCGGAGTAGTCTTCAGAAGCTCTTGTAAAGCTCTTGTATCTTTCCTTTACTTTTGTTGAAATTTGAGTTATCAATATAGTTATCTACTTTATTATACTTCTGTCTTATATAGTTGCATCTACTTTAGTCTAGTTGCTTCTATATCATGTTTAGACTATAGTCGGTTCTAGTTCATAGTGCTTCTAGTTCTTGCTTAAGTCTCTGTCTCAATTGGTTCTTCGATTTTGCTTAGTACTTCAGGTGAATTGTCACCAAGAGTAGTAATGAGGTTGCTTGCTTCTGCTAGCGAAGTAAGTAGTTATTGACTAGTGTAGGAGTGGTTCCTAAACTTGCCAGTAGCCTTAGATTCTGCACGTCGCAACGGAGGTGGTAGCCGGGAGGTGGTGACAGCCCTTCCGGTCTTCGTAGTCCATCACGTTAGTTCCGGTGTCTTAGGACCCAAGGTTCAGGGTAACCGGCACCCCTTCTCATCCCTTTCTGTGTGTTGGAGGCTTTGTAGTCCCCAAGAAAGACTCTAGACTTATTCCAGACCTATTAGTAGTGGCTCTTTAGCCACTATATCTCTAACCACTTGACTTAGGTAGATAGAGTCCCCAGGAATCCTTTATCTCTTCTCATTGTCCTCCCAACTATCTATACCTTCTCTCATCTATCTGAGCCCCCTTGAGCTGTGTGTGTCACGGTATATCCACTCCTATCCAATACCGTTTACCCCCTGTCTTGTCCAGTAGTACCCTTCTCTGATAGTCTCGAATATCTATTTGTTAGTACTCTTGCCAAAGCTTCGCTGCGGAAATATAAATTACGATACCTCGGGATACTCCCAAGTGAAGTGCTACAACGGTGATTCTGTGCGCTTGCAGAATATTTATATATTTTACTAGCCATAAGGAAAACCACTGAAACACTCCTTGCATCCAGTACCGGGATTCCCAATCCTGATATTGGATCGTAAGAAGTGCCAACAAGCATTTCTGGCGCTGTTGCCGGGGAAGCAATTGGCTAGATACTTTCAAATTCTTATCTCGAGCTATCTTAGTTGAGTACCGCTACTCAAGCGGGTTTATCCTTGCTCTGTTCATTGGCTTTGTGAAGCAGAGCAGTGCATGACTGGTTTCCAACTACCGTCAAACTACCAAGAAAATCCAGAGTCTCTTGTGAGGAAAGTGCGACCTCGTGTTGTACCTCCTCAGAAGCAGCTCCTTCCGACGAGCCCAGTCTTTCCCGCCGTTAACCAGGCTACACCGAGGATGGCTTCCAAGACGATCCGTGAGTTCTCCGCTCCATCGAGCGAGAATGTACGGACCGGTCCAGCTCCGCCAGTCGGAGATGGAAATTTCGAGCTCAAGTCAGCCCTCATCAACATGGTTCAGGCTAGTCCATTCTGCGGCAAGCCTCATGAAGATGCCAATGCCCATCTCTAGCATTTCCTGGAAATCTGCAACACCTTCACCATTCGCGGGGTAAGCATCGATGCCATTCGCCTTCGTTTATTCCCTTTCTCATTACTTGGCAAGGCAAAATAATGGTTTTATGCTAGCCGTGAGGCTATAGATACTTGGGAAAAATGCACTAGCGCTTTCTTGCTAAAATTCTTTCCGGTTGGGAAAACCAATGCCCTCCGGAACAAAATAGCTAGTTTCCAGCAGCTTAAGGATGAAACCGTCCCGGAGGCATGGGATCGCCTCTAGGACTATATATCTGCTTGTCCTCACCATGGTATGCAGAGTTGGTTTATTATCCAAACTTTCTATCACGGGCTGAGAAGCTCCGCCCGTGAGTATCTTGATGCCGCTGCTGGAGGCTCGTTCTTCTCTCTTGAGGAGAATCGTGCGAAGGCCCTCATAGAGAAGATGGCCGAAAACCAAGGTTGGTCCGACGACCAGACTCAACCGAAGACCCGAGGAGTTCACCAGGTCGAAGCCCTGGACATGCTCGCTGCCAAGATGGATCTCCTGATGAAGAAGCTAGAGACCCCTGTTCATGAAACAGTGCAAGCCATGGACGCTCGCATGACCTGCGAAGTCTGTGGCAACACTGGTCATTCGGTGAATGATTGCCCCGAGACGCGAGAAGAAGCCACTACATCAACAACTCCAACAACAACGGGTACAACTCCAACAACAGGTACCGACCGAAAAAACTATGGCAACCAAGGCTAGAATTCGCGCCCAAACCTCCCTTTCGAGAGGCCACAACAAGGTAACAGTTACAATTCCAGCAATTTCAATAATCAGTCGTCTCTTAGAGATCTTGTGTTTGGCAAGATGAAAATTACTGAAAATATCAACAAAAAGCTAGCTGTCAATGATAAAACTCTGGAAAACATAGACTCTAGGATGGAATCATTCTCTTCTGCTATGAAAAACCAACTGAGCTTTAATAAAATGATAGAAACTCAAGTCACTCAGTTAGCTGCTGCCGTTCCTGTCACTGATTCGGGGAAGATTCCTGGGCAACCCGAACCTTCCATCGAGACAGTAAAAGCCGTCACTATGAGGCAAGGTAAGATGCCTCATAGTATGGTCTGTGCTAACCATGCAGGCAAGGTCACACATATCCAAGTGTCGACACCAAAATGGACCTACCTGCCGAGAGCTGCAAAAAGGGCAATCGGGAAGACCGCACCAGAAAGAAAGGAAGATCCCGGAGTACCCGTCATCCAGTGCACGATCTGGAATCGTCGCATTGATGACGCACTCTGTGATCTCGGGGCAAGCGTCAACATCATGTCAAAGGTACTATTTAAAAAGTTGCGCTACCCTACTCTGAATCCTACCACTGCCCAGGTTCAGCTAGTAGACTCAACCATCCGCTACCCCGAGGGGGTAATTGAGAATGTGCCGGTCCGCATCTGGGGACGTTATGTCCCTGTGGACTTCGTTGTCCTCGACACGGGGAACGAGCAGTCGTTTCCCCTTGTCTTGGGCCGACCATTCTTGAACACCGCCTGGGCTAGGATCGATATTGATGCGAGAGAGATCTCGTTCCGTATCGATGGAAGGTTGACCTACTTCAAATTCCAACCCCGAGAAGAGAAGAAGGCAGAACCACTCAGGCCAGAACAGAAGAGCGCCTAGTGCTTCCTGAAGGCACTCATCAACGGAGAGCTGGAAGTACTTGGGGAGGGCAGTTCGAGTGGGACGAGCTGATAGGACCGATGAACGCAGCAGAGATGGACCTCCTCATAAAGAGGTACGAGGAGGAGCAAGCCCTCTGGAACGTTCCAAAGACACCGATCCCACCGCCACCGTCAAAGAAGAATAAGAACAAGAAGACGTGGTGGAAGAATGTTGCATCGTCATAAAACTACACTCCGGGACCGGATGATGACAAGAGCACCTGAAGTCAGGAGAAGTCCCGCTCGCGGATTTAAAAGCTGAGCGCTCTTCGCGAGGATAACCTGTATGTATCTCATATTTCCCTTCCAATATTTTTATTTCCATAATTGCATTTGCATGTTTCCCTTCCAAATAAAATGAACCACTAGAGTTAAAATTTGAGAGAGAAAATTTTGCAAGCATGGTATAAATAAATGGTCGTATGCTGAATGATTACCTATGGTGGATGTAATTGGTAACTTTCATCATTTTCATCCCTTCTAGAACATCTCCATTTATTTACCATCATCACCAACCAGCACCAAACATGTCTACCCCACTAAAATGGCTGCACACTCACCAATTATCACAAACATGGCAGGATGGGAGTGACTCCACTAAAACCAACTTTGGTCATGTCAAGTTTGCATCTTACCTACCACTAAAATCCACTTGCATGACCATAGAAATTTTTGCCCATACAATCTTGGAGTGGAAACAAAGGCATGTGAGTGCTGCACTCACATGGGAGTGCCCTGGCCACCAGGCCTGGTTCGGGCGAACCAGAGCCTTCGGGCGAACTAGCCAAGGCCCCCCCCCCTCGGCCTATAAATGCAGGTGCATTGCTTGCTTGTTCTCACACACTCACACATTCTGAAAATTTTCTGTTAGGAGCTCTCTCTCTCTCTCTCTCATTTCTTGCTCTAGCTTGTGCTCTAGTTCTTCCCAAGTTCTAGCTCAAGTTTTGGTTCACTTGCATCACTAGAGAAAAATCCCAAAAATATTTGCTTTGTTTGATCCTTGTGCTGAATTTCTGTTGGACGATTTTGTGGTGGTTTCCGACACCCACAAGAATGACTAACCGTTGTGGTGGTTTTCATCCCCGCAAGAACGACTAACCCTCTTGGACGACTGACTTGATTTCTTGTGCTAACCTTTGATATTCAGTCCTTCGGGTAGTCGTTGTTGTGCTAACATTTTGCAGGAGCCATGTCGAAGCTCATCGCCGCACTCCGTCGCTCCACCCGGCTTAACTGCCGCTCGGACGATGCTGGGAGTTCCCCAGCCCCGTCTCGTGGCTTGAGCCAGATGGACGATGATGAGTCAGGAGCAGCCGGTTTGGGCTGGGGCTCTGCCGCACCCCAAGCCAGACAGCTCCTGAGCGAGAGCGACATCGTCCTCAGGACGGACCGGGAGAGAAGTGTCTTCAATGAGCTCAGGCTGAAGGAGTTCGAGCACACTCGTGTGTTCGAACAGGACCTGCTCAGAAGAATGGGGATGGACGAGGAGTTCCCAGAAATCTTTCATGCCGTTGGCTGGGAGAATTTCTGGGAAATCAACGAGCGAGGTTCGTATCTACTCACTATCGAGTTTCTCTCTACTTTGGTTTCCGAAAATGGGGGGATTCGCTTCAGATTCTTTAACCAAGAGTTTTTCTGCTCTTGGAGGGATTTTAGCTCGGCTCTTGGCTTTTCAAGTCGTTGTCCTCTAGAGCCGAGTAAAGCGTTAAAAAGGTTTGATCAGGTCGCATTCTGGAAGAGGATTTCCGGGAGTACCAACTATCATGCACCCCGCATGAACAGTATTCATAACCCCACTCTGCGTTTCATGCAAAAGTGGGTGGCTATGACGGTATTCCCACGAGCCGATATCCGACCCGTGAACATAATTGAGTTGCGGATTTTGTATGCTATGTTCAAGAAAATTCCGGTTTCTCTAGTGAAGGACATGGTCGATCACTGGCTGTCTCACATTTCTCGTGTGGGTAGCATGGCGATGACTTCTCTAGTCACTCGCCTCGCAAACCACCTGGGAGTCCTCCAGGATGCCCAGTGCGCGTACATAGAGACAGCGCGCTCTGTCGTAGATGCTGATCACTTTGTACAGGCTCACATCTTACGAAAGTTGCCTGATGCTAAGCACTTTATACAGCCGAGGTGTGTCTGCCTTGCGCGGCACTAAAGTTGTATACCGCTAGCAAATTAACGCTTCATTTGAGCGCCGAGTCGGACGAATCTCCTCCACCGAGAGAGCCCGCTCGGCACAGTGTAGCAAGAGAAGGACCATTCACGAGGGGACGAGCCAGTGTCACACCCCAAAATTTTCAAATTTTGGGATGTGAATTTTCAGCAAAATTAAATACAATAAATTTTCTCAATTTTCTAAAATTTTTCAAGCTTTATTTAATTTACAATTGAAAAAAAAATAAAATAAAAATATATTTGCGAAAAATAAATGAAATGTTGTGTGTGTTGCATCCATGCTGCTGCATTGTGTTTTGGTTGCTTGTGATTTAGATTGGAATTTAAATCCCCTTTAAATTCGAATTTGAATCGCTTAGTTTGGAGCTCTAGGAAAGTTTCAGCGGCCCGAGTCCACTTTTCCCCCCTGAACTTCTCTCCTTGGCCGAGCCAGCCCCTTCTTCTTTTTCCCCGCAGCGGCCCAGCTCCCTCCTTCACCACTTTCGGCCCAACCGCCGGCCTGCTCCCACTCCCGCGCCAGCCACCCCGCGGCCCAGCCCCGCTCCACCTCACCTGTTGCAGAGCGGCCCAGCAGCTGAGCCTACCGCCCCGGCCCGCTAGCTTCGGCCCAGCGCCCGCGAGAACCAACCGCCCCGGCCCGTTCTCTCCCCGGCCCAACAAACTGCTCGGCCCAGCGCTCACCCCGGCCAGCCTCACGCGCCTTCCGCCGCTGACACGCGGGGCCCGCGTGTCAGGGCCGTCCCCTACCCCCGACCGAGCCGGACTCACGCCAGAGTCCGACCCGGGGTCCAATGGCGCGGACGCCGAGGTCTGCCGGGACTCTTCCCCAGTCGCCTCTTTATAAGCAGCCGACCCCGCCGCCTCCCAACCACCGCAACCGCCATCGCCCTTTGCTCCCTGCACAGCACCACCGCCCTCTCTTCTGTGCCGAGTACCGCCGCCGCCATTATCGGCAATTCGCCGCGCTCGCCGCACGTCGGGGGAAGCCATCACCCCCATAAGCTTCCCCTCGACGAGGCGGAGTTTCGCCGCCGCTTCGAGACGACATCCCGTCGCCGGAGCATCTTTCCCCACGTGCAGCCGAGCACCACCGTCGGACCTCGCCGGACGATCCCTCTCTCTGCCGCCGATTTCGTCGATTCGACCTTGCCCGAAGTTCCGCGCAGAGGTAAGCGTCATGCCGAGCCCTTTTTCCCCTCTTTTCTTCGCCCCTAGCACGCTCGACAACCTCGCCGGAGTATCACGACCTCGGTTCGCCGCCGTCTAACGCCTCCGTCCCGTTTCCGCCGTCGTGAAGCCCCTAGGTGCACTCGTCGTGACCAGAGCTCTCTCCCCGGCCAACCATTGTCGCGAACGGAGCACCCTAGCTCAAGTTCCACTCCTCTCCGGCGAACCTCCGCCGCCGCCGCTCAGCGCCGCCGCCAGTCAGCGCCGTCGCCGACTTCCCCTCCTCTAGATCCAATCTGGATCGTCGGATCCAAATCCGACGGCCCGCATCAGCCGGAGCCCGAGTCAAACCCGGGTCAATACCGGTCAACCCAGTCAGCAACGCTGTTTTGCAAAAGAGCCCCTGCCCTTTTTCAAAATTAACCCGCGGTCCAGATCAATTCAAAAATAATTAGATTTAGGTCCTGAATTTTATGGAAAACCCCCTGCCTTATTTAAAAATCGCACCTGAGGTCCTGTCTTGGTTAATTTGCAATTAAACCCTCCTGTTTTTATATAAAATTATGTTTTAGCCCCTGAGTTTTTGCAAATAAGCCCCTGAAACTTTTAAAACTTTGCCAGCAAGTCCCTGAACCTTAGAAAAGCCATAACTTCTCCGTTTTAGCTCCGATTTGATCCGTTTTCGTTGCGTTAGATTCATATCAACTTAAACTCCTCGTTAGTACTGTTAATTGACATCTAAATTGTTTCTGAATTTTATTCAATATTAACTTGATTAAAGATTATTTAAACGTGTTTTCTAATTAAAATCCAATTAAGGTTTATACCCGGCTTTATATTAAATGTTAAAATTAATTAATAAATTATTCAATCTATTTCTGAATAAATATAATTAAGTTTCATCTCGGCTCTCGTGATGTCAATTTGATTAATGTTTACTTAACTAGCTTTTTCTAATTAAAAGTAATTTAGAGTCAACCTTCGGCTTTTCATAAATAAATGTTAACACTGATTAACATTAACATAAATATGATTTCGAATTATAATATTGATTTAAGCAACAGGATTCAAAAATTATTCAATTAGACGCTCTCATATATTTATTTCATGTTAATATTAGAACATCTTATACATAAATAATTATAAATAAAATGAGATTAAGTTTTACCCCGGTTTTACAAATTCAAACATAATTATTTGAGATAATCTCTATTTATGATTTACTTAAAATCAATCAAGCATATAATTGTGACATTTAATAATTCAAATCTTCCGATAGTCGTATCCTTTCAACCGTAACTCCGTTTTCAGCGATTCTTGCGCTCACGTGACCATCGAATCAAGCCCTATCCTTTAGCGCGCTCTTTTAAAGCTTTTCCTTTGATTGGTGTACTGTTCTTAGAGTATATTGTTTGCTTGTATGATTGTGCCGATGATTGCCGCGAGTAGAGAAACGTCATCGAGCGAAGGAACACAAATCAAGTGCTGTCAAGCTTGAAGATCAAGACCGAAGACTAAGTGAACTCACCGGATTTGAGGCAAGTACAGCACGGACAATCCTTGCTACCTAAACACACCTTTACAATAATTACTGCATATGCATGTGTCTAAATTGTTCCTATTAAGGTTATTCCTAGCTTTGTTTATCCTATACCTTGATTTCCCCGGGTTATTGCATTTGGGTAGAACTTTGCTAGGCGCAGCTACTGTCACCAATGTTTAACTGTTAAACTTGACTTAATGGTTCACTTCAATGTTAATGGTAAAACTTGCTTTTTAGCAACATGGATCAGGGAGCTAGGGCGTATGCTTTATGCTTGGCCCTAGAGTCTCTCCGTAAGGACTGGTTCTTAAAGCGGCAACCCAGGAACCTGTCGCCACCACCGGAACTATAATGGCTCTGGTCTTGGACAAGTAACATGTACGGCTCTAATTTAACAGTAGTTACCGATGGGCCGACGGCGTTATGGGAAGCATGGGTGAGAGTATGGTTCGATCCACCGAGGACGGAGTAACCGTCGGCTATGCCTCGTCAGGCAAAGTCCCGTGCTCTGCACGTTGCGCTATTTATTTTTGTTGTTGGCCTTCGTGCCGCGCTCCGGACGCCATTGATCCTCCTATTCGGAGCGCCCTGGGAGTCAGTCAATCTCGGTGCCTTGGGTCATGCTGCCTAGGTTGTACCATAACGGCTACTGTTTCGTTAGGGTGTCTTGTGAAAAGCCTCGTAGCGTCCCTATGCGGTCACACCTTGGAAGTGTGATTTGTGAGGTCTGATCCACCTCGGCATGACTGGGTTTAAAGTTCTTTTGAACTTTTACGCGACTGGTGGGTAAAGGGCGAAACCTCTGCAGAGTGTATAATCTATCATGATAGCCTTGCTCAGGGTCACGAGCGGCCTGGATCCTTTTTGATTAGAAGATGTTATTATTTATTACTGTTTAATGTCTACTACATTACTAATTGGGGAATTCAACTGGGATTCATATACTTGTAGTAACTTTGGTTTATGATAAAATGAATCGACTAAAATTGCTAATGCAGTACAGCCGTGTCAAGCCTTTCTTTTAAGCCTTCATCGTCGTGTTGTATTTGCTAAGTAAGACAATTACTTACACTTGCCAATATTCAACAAAACCCCGGATGGGTAACAGATGGAGTGAAAAAGACAACTACTGAGATTCCTGAGGATCGTCTGTATTCTGAGCTGTGGTCAACCAGTCGGTGTCCCTGTGGACTTGAGGCTCTATCTGTGAAGATAGTTAATAAATAATCTTCCGCTGTGTTTTAGGTAAACTCTGATGTAAAACCATTTTTATTCGAGCATATGTACTCTGTTTATCATATTTGTTATCTATATGTGTTCTGTGGACTTCCTGGGCACACATATAGAAGCATTCGGGTTTCTGTGTAAATCCGGGTGTGACAGATTGGTATCAGAGCTATGCTGACTGTAGGACCGCAGCCTAGATAGTACTGGTCTTCCATTAAGGCTTATTTCGCCATACAACCCATGCTTTCTCAATCCTTGATATTTTGATTCTTAAAAAGATGCTATCCTTGAGCATTTCCCCTCCTTGACAATTTCCCTGTTTGGTCATTATATCCTTGAATGTTTTATCCCCACCTTGATAATTTACTTCTCACCCATGACTTCTGATTAGTTACCTCTACCTTGGTTTGACAAACTGCTGATCCTTAAGTTTTGTCTATTCAACTCCTCCTTGTTAATTGCTTTACCTTGGCCATTCATTCTCCTTAAAAATTTCTATTTCCATTTCACACCTCCTTGTCCTTCAAATATTGTCACTTTGGATTCTTACCTTGGCTTCTGATTTCCAAAGTGCCTTTGCTACTTTTCCTTCATCCTAAGACACTTAGATTGTCTGTATCGTCCCGGTGCGTTTGCAAGTCACTTGAAGAATGAAGATATCGTCCGTCTGCCACAAGAAGTTCAAGCTTGAACGACTTCAAATTACAGGACCACCACTACATCAAGAAGTTAGAAGGTCAAGTTGAAGGATGCCTATGCAAAGAAGAAGATATATCCATACCTAGGAGGATTCCCCCTTACTAATAACGTCTAGCTTCGTTTAAAATTTTGGTGTGGTTAACCTTGATTGAGTGTGTTTGTAATGACTGTCCTTATGCCTTTGATTGTTTTGGTTCTTTGTATTGAGTGGTGGTGTATTGTTGGTCTTCTACCTGCAATGACATCAGCTTCTTAGCTGGGTTCTTACCTTCAAAGGCTTACTCCTCCTTCCTCACCTTCTTCTCCTTTTCCGCAATCCCACCCCAGATGGAGAACCCCCTTGAAAGCAAAGCCGATAGTGCCTCTGGAAAAGAAGTACCCGCTACTTCAATCCATCTCAAGATGGCAGAGCTTATGGAAGTACAAACACGGGCATTGCACACGATGGCTCAAGCTATGGGAGAAATCCAACAAGCTATGATGGAGCAAGCCATGCTCCTCAACGAATACCACAAAAGCAATGAAAGAAACTGTAAGGTCTCACTAACAGCGTTCCCGTCATCACTCAACTGTGAGAAGCCCTTAGCCATGCAAGCAGAGGCTTGTGAGTTATCATCTCCCTTAGTTGCGGAGATGACCAATGTGGGAGTTCACCCAGGACCAGTAAAAAAGCAAGTGGTAGGAGCATGGGATTGTCAACAGAATAACAGGATTCATGGAGACTCAGAGCTAGAAGGGAGGCTACAACATGAGGACACTAAGACTCCAGGAGGATGCATATGTTGTGAACACCATGGCCTTCCATGCCCTCAGGTTGAAGCTAGCCTAATGACAACTGAGGCGTATCATAGTTTCCGTTCAAATATCAGCAAAGAACAGGGGGCATACGCTAGAAGGTCAGCACCACAAAGAGTTACCCAAGCTAAAGGTAGCGCTCCAGTTATGGGCCTTGAGGATTGGAGTATCACCATTAGAGAATTTCGACCCAAGAAAGGCAGTGGACCCAAGCAGCAAATAAACGAAAGAAACCGAGGAAAAGAGATACTTGTACCAGGGGCAAGTGGTGATAATTGCCCCAGACCCACTCAAACTCACGGATTCCAGGATCAATACACCAAGCACCCAGAAGATGTCCACACCCCACATCACCACTACCCCGAGATGAATCCAGATGTACAAAATACACCACCAGCAGGGAACACGGTACAGGAAGTAGGCCGAGACGAAGTTTACGCTACCTCTTTGGTAAGAAAGGATGCTACAAGCCAGTGTTACATCCTTAACAAGATAGGTAACCAGAACAGTAAGAGACCAGCCAAGAAGAGGGGTAGAGACGAATTGCAACTATATTCCCCAAACTACGAAAGAAAAGGACCACCAGCTGGTCAGTGGCCGATACCTCTAGAATTTGCTGCAACAGGCAGATGCTACCGTTGTGGCGAGGAAGGCCATCATGCGCACGCATGTCGTTGGAGAAACAGATCATCAGCTTTAGTGACAACAGGGGGGCAGAAAGGTGTCGAAGCATACAAGGCATTGCGGGAGTAGAAGAACCTGACATGACAACACCCACAAGATAAGACTGTGCTAAGTGAAAATGAAATCGCCATAGACGGGGACACTCACGTCAAGGAAAAACAATCCAGGAATCTATCTGGGTGTACCCTAGTACTCCAATCAGAGTAGTAGAAGTAGAATTAAGGGAAGTGACCACAAAGTGATTCATGGTATTTCTGTAGCCTGAAGGAGTGTGATTCTCGGGTCCATGTAAAGACCACTGATCTGAATAAAGTCTACAAGATGTCGGAAGTCACCTACCTAAAACCTTTTATTCTTGCTAGCCTTTCCTCTGAATCTCGGGACGAGATTCCTGTTAAGGGGGGTAGTTTGTCACACCCCAAAATTTTCAAATTTTGGGATGTGAATTTTCAGCAAAATTAAATACAATAAATTTTCTCAATTTTCTAAAATTTTTCAAGCTTTATTTAATTTACAATTGAAAAAAAAATAAAATAAAAATATATTTGCGAAAAATAAATGAAATGTTGTGTGTGTTGCATCCATGCTGCTGCATTGTGTTTTGGTTGCTTGTGATTTAGATTGGAATTTAAATCCCCTTTAAATTCGAATTTGAATCGCTTAGTTTGGAGCTCTAGGAAAGTTTCAGCGGCCCGAGTCCACTTTTCCCCCCTGAACTTCTCTCCTTGGCCGAGCCAGCCCCTTCTTCTTTTTCCCCGCAGCGGCCCAGCTCCCTCCTTCACCACTTTCGGCCCAACCGCCGGCCTGCTCCCACTCCCGCGCCAGCCACCCCGCGGCCCAGCCCCGCTCCACCTCACCTGTTGCAGAGCGGCCCAGCAGCTGAGCCTACCGCCCCGGCCCGCTAGCTTCGGCCCAGCGCCCGCGAGAACCAACCGCCCCGGCCCGTTCTCTCCCCGGCCCAACAAACTGCTCGGCCCAGCGCTCACCCCGGCCAGCCTCACGCGCCTTCCGCCGCTGACACGCGGGGCCCGCGTGTCAGGGCCGTCCCCTACCCCCGACCGAGCCGGACTCACGCCAGAGTCCGACCCGGGGTCCAATGGCGCGGACGCCGAGGTCTGCCGGGACTCTTCCCCGGTCGCCTCTTTATAAGCAGCCGACCCCGCCGCCTCCCAACCACCGCAACCGCCATCGCCCTTTGCTCCCTGCACAGCACCACCGCCCTCTCTTCTGTGCCGAGTACCGCCGCCGCCATTATCGGCAATTCGCCGCGCTCGCCGCACGTCGGGGGAAGCCATCACCCCCATAAGCTTCCCCTCGACGAGGCGGAGTTTCGCCGCCGCTTCGAGACGACATCCCGTCGCCGGAGCATCTTTCCCCACGTGCAGCCGAGCACCACCGTCGGACCTCGCCGGACGATCCCTCTCTCTGCCGCCGATTTCGTCGATTCGACCTTGCCCGAAGTTCCGCGCAGAGGTAAGCGTCATGCCGAGCCCTTTTTCCCCTCTTTTCTTCGCCCCTAGCACGCTCGACAACCTCGCCGGAGTATCACGACCTCGGTTCGCCGCCGTCTAACGCCTCCGTCCCGTTTCCGCCGTCGTGAAGCCCCTAGGTGCACTCGTCGTGACCAGAGCTCTCTCCCCGGCCAACCATTGTCGCGAACGGAGCACCCTAGCTCAAGTTCCACTCCTCTCCGGCGAACCTCCGCCGCCGCCGCTCAGCGCCGCCGCCAGTCAGCGCCGTCGCCGACTTCCCCTCCTCTAGATCCAATCTGGATCGTCGGATCCAAATCCGACGGCCCGCATCAGCCGGAGCCCGAGTCAAACCCGGGTCAATACCGGTCAACCCAGTCAGCAACGCTGTTTTGCAAAAGAGCCCCTGCCCTTTTTCAAAATTAACCCGCGGTCCAGATCAATTCAAAAATAATTAGATTTAGGTCCTGAATTTTATGGAAAACCCCCTGCCTTATTTAAAAATCGCACCTGAGGTCCTGTCTTGGTTAATTTGCAATTAAACCCTCCTGTTTTTATATAAAATTATGTTTTAGCCCCTGAGTTTTTGCAAATAAGCCCCTGAAACTTTTAAAACTTTGCCAGCAAGTCCCTGAACCTTAGAAAAGCCATAACTTCTCCGTTTTAGCTCCGATTTGATCCGTTTTCGTTGCGTTAGATTCATATCAACTTAAACTCCTCGTTAGTACTGTTAATTGACATCTAAATTGTTTCTGAATTTTATTCAATATTAACTTGATTAAAGATTATTTAAACGTGTTTTCTAATTAAAATCCAATTAAGGTTTATACCCGGCTTTATATTAAATGTTAAAATTAATTAATAAATTATTCAATCTATTTCTGAATAAATATAATTAAGTTTCATCTCGGCTCTCGTGATGTCAATTTGATTAATGTTTACTTAACTAGCTTTTTCTAATTAAAAGTAATTTAGAGTCAACCTTCGGCTTTTCATAAATAAATGTTAACACTGATTAACATTAACATAAATATGATTTCGAATTATAATATTGATTTAAGCAACAGGATTCAAAAATTATTCAATTAGACGCTCTCATATATTTATTTCATGTTAATATTAGAACATCTTATACATAAATAATTATAAATAAAATGAGATTAAGTTTTACCCCGGTTTTACAAATTCAAACATAATTATTTGAGATAATCTCTATTTATGATTTACTTAAAATCAATCAAGCATATAATTGTGACATTTAATAATTCAAATCTTCCGATAGTCGTATCCTTTCAACCGTAACTCCGTTTTCAGCGATTCTTGCGCTCACGTGACCATCGAATCAAGCCCTATCCTTTAGCGCGCTCTTTTAAAGCTTTTCCTTTGATTGGTGTACTGTTCTTAGAGTATATTGTTTGCTTGTATGATTGTGCCGATGATTGCCGCGAGTAGAGAAACGTCATCGAGCGAAGGAACACAAATCAAGTGCTGTCAAGCTTGAAGATCAAGACCGAAGACTAAGTGAACTCACCGGATTTGAGGCAAGTACAGCACGGACAATCCTTGCTACCTAAACACACCTTTACAATAATTACTGCATATGCATGTGTCTAAATTGTTCCTATTAAGGTTATTCCTAGCTTTGTTTATCCTATACCTTGATTTCCCCGGGTTATTGCATTTGGGTAGAACTTTGCTAGGCGCAGCTACTGTCACCAATGTTTAACTGTTAAACTTGACTTAATGGTTCACTTCAATGTTAATGGTAAAACTTGCTTTTTAGCAACATGGATCAGGGAGCTAGGGCGTATGCTTTATGCTTGGCCCTAGAGTCTCTCCGTAAGGACTGGTTCTTAAAGCGGCAACCCAGGAACCTGTCGCCACCACCGGAACTATAATGGCTCTGGTCTTGGACAAGTAACATGTACGGCTCTAATTTAACAGTAGTTACCGATGGGCCGACGGCGTTATGGGAAGCATGGGTGAGAGTATGGTTCGATCCACCGAGGACGGAGTAACCGTCGGCTATGCCTCGTCAGGCAAAGTCCCGTGCTCTGCACGTTGCGCTATTTATTTTTGTTGTTGGCCTTCGTGCCGCGCTCCGGACGCCATTGATCCTCCTATTCGGAGCGCCCTGGGAGTCAGTCAATCTCGGTGCCTTGGGTCATGCTGCCTAGGTTGTACCATAACGGCTACTGTTTCGTTAGGGTGTCTTGTGAAAAGCCTCGTAGCGTCCCTATGCGGTCACACCTTGGAAGTGTGATTTGTGAGGTCTGATCCACCTCGGCATGACTGGGTTTAAAGTTCTTTTGAACTTTTACGCGACTGGTGGGTAAAGGGCGAAACCTCTGCAGAGTGTATAATCTATCATGATAGCCTTGCTCAGGGTCACGAGCGGCCTGGATCCTTTTTGATTAGAAGATGTTATTATTTATTACTGTTTAATGTCTACTACATTACTAATTGGGGAATTCAACTGGGATTCATATACTTGTAGTAACTTTGGTTTATGATAAAATGAATCGACTAAAATTGCTAATGCAGTACAGCCGTGTCAAGCCTTTCTTTTAAGCCTTCATCGTCGTGTTGTATTTGCTAAGTAAGACAATTACTTACACTTGCCAATATTCAACAAAACCCCGGATGGGTAACAGATGGAGTGAAAAAGACAACTACTGAGATTCCTGAGGATCGTCTGTATTCTGAGCTGTGGTCAACCAGTCGGTGTCCCTGTGGACTTGAGGCTCTATCTGTGAAGATAGTTAATAAATAATCTTCCGCTGTGTTTTAGGTAAACTCTGATGTAAAACCATTTTTATTCGAGCATATGTACTCTGTTTATCATATTTGTTATCTATATGTGTTCTGTGGACTTCCTGGGCACACATATAGAAGCATTCGGGTTTCTGTGTAAATCCGGGTGTGACAGCCAGGCGTGATGCCGGGCTCGCAACCTCACAGGAGCCGGAAGAAGAACCAGAAGCACCGCACCGACACATGTCCGCGTTCGAGGCCACCTACGACATGTACACCAGGGCTGGTACGTCTAGAGCAGGAGGCTCTGGGCAACACCAGGACCCGAACTATCAAGCCTCGGGACGCTGGGACTACGGTCAGAGCACGGACTCGGAGTGGTCCGGGAGTTGGTATGCAGGGGGGGTACGACAATACTTCCCAACCATACTACCCCGGATACTCACAGTCCGCCCGCTACGACTACGGTCGGGAGTTGTCCTACATCTCCGACCGGGTCGACGTCATCGACGACCGGACTCGGGGCATCCAAGACACACTAGCCTGTCATTCTCAGTACCTTCAAGAGAATGACGGGATGGTGGCATCTATTCAACATGAAGTCCGGGAGCAGTCCGAGCAACTGGCCGCGTACCTTGCAAGATTAAATCCCTACCAGTGAAGCGTTCTAGCTTGGGGGAGGACCCCCACCAGGTATGTCTGAACCACCCAACACTTTGATTCATGCACTTGCATTTCCCCTTTTCCTTAGGTTGCATTTAAAAAAAACTAGAAACATTTCCCTTGAATAAAATTAACTCCCAACTATGCATGGAATGAATCATATGTCTCTCACCTTGGAAATGATGAATAGTTGCTCTGTCGTTAATCTTGCTAGTACTTTGTTGCAATTGGTGCTTGGTATTGCTTGAGTTATTTGGCATGAGTAAAAATGAACCTGAAACCTTGTGGGAGCACATGCTTTATTCCAAGTCTAGGTTGTTGTGGGGATTGATATAGTGAGACTTTGGTTAAGTTCTATTTCTGCTCTTAGTATGGTGAGAATCTCGGAAGTTTGTGCTTTCAAAAATAAAACAAAGTTCCTCATTGGTCATAATACCTACCAGAGCCATATGATAGGATTAGTTTCAAACTTTCTACCATATGCTGCTTGTCATCTTAGTGAGCTTTGTCAAATTGTTGTGACCATTGTGAGGAACCTTTCATGCTCCTAATATCGAGATTCACATACACTCCACCTCTCACTTGCAATTCCTACACTGTGAGTTAGCAAAACTATGCCATCATCCATCCACCAAAATAAAGCTCCATGTTCCATGATTCCATTCTCCAAATATATGTGGAGTAGAGGCATGGGCTATGCAAAAATATGAGAAAAAGAAAAGCATGCCAAGTGGCATGGCAAAAATATGAGCAAAAGAAAAGCATGTCAAAAGACATGGCAAAAATATAGAAAAAGAAAAGCATGCCAAAAGGCATGGCAAAAATATGAAGAATAAAGATAGCCCATGCTCTCAAAAAATAAATAAAGGAGAGGAAGAATCATCCCAAGGAGTTCCACCATATTCCACCCCACACATTCCACACACATACACTTCTCGATCTAAGAGTATGATTTGATCCTCCTAAGGTCCGGTCTTTGACTTAGCAAAATATAAGATGCTTGTATGCCTTTCTTCCTTGTCCCTGAGCCACACAAAAACCAAAGTATATGTTAGGATGAAAAGAAGGCAAAGCCTTTGGTGAGGATTCAAATACACTTGAGCGATTGAGTGAACCAATGAGGAACTACTTATCTTTCAAAAAAGGGTGAAAACTCCGAGATAGGATCCTGAAAAGAGTAGGGTGGAATAAAACTAAGTTAAACTGTTCATTCTTTCAACCGCCCAAGATAAGGAGATTGCTATAAGCCCCATAGATAAAATGGTGAATTAATGCTTTGCTAGTAATTCAAGTAAATTTGAGTACTAGTTGTTTATAAAGTTACCTGCAAAAGAAATGACATTGTAGCAACTCCTGATCCACCGAGCCTAAGTTTTATCTTTGCTCGAGGACGAGCAAAGAGCCTATCTTGGGGGAGCTTGTTGGCAGTTGTTACAACCCAAATTCGACCACCAATACTCGGGAATAAATGAGAGACTATGCAACATTCCATGTACTTAGGTTTTATTTCTAATAAAGTTCCACGAGTTTTGGTGACTGTCATGTTTGCAGGTACAATTTTCACAAATACGAGCTATTGGGGTCGGAAATGACCGAATCGGCCGAACGACACGTTCGGCCGGTTACCCCCCTTAGCCATACGGGCCAGCGGGAGCCGTCCATGTCATCCAATGACTGTGCAAGCCACGTAGGACGACCGCCAACTCATCCCGGGCCGTGCCAAGTCATCCTGGGCCAGAACAACACAAGTCCAAGCAACTAGAGGCAGCCCAGGAGGGGTCCATAGGTTGAGGCGGTGCAAGGGAGGGCCGGCCACGGGCCAGGCCTGTTCGGCCGAACAGGTCGGTTCGGCCGAACCGACCCCCCTGCCCAAACCGTCTCCAGGAGCTCATCTAGGCCATCCAGAGCAAGGACGGTGGATCCAAGGGTTCGGCCGAACCCCCTGGTTCGGCCGAACCGACCCTGGTGCCCGGATTGCTAGGGGGTACCCCCTGGTCCCTTGGCTGCTACTCAAGCTCCACCGACCTGTCCAAGCTATAAATAGGGCCCTGCCACTCACTTGAACACACCACCACTCAAGCCAAGTGCTCTTCCACTTCTCTCTTTTAGAGTTAGGATAGTTTAGTTGGGATTTAGAGTCAAGTCGAGCTGTGCCTCAGAGGTTCCGGAGTAGTCTTCAGAAGCTCTGGTAAAGCTCTTGTATCTTTCCTTTACTTTTGTTGACATTTGAGTTATCAATATAGTTATCTACTTTATTCTACTTCTGTCTTATATAGTTGCATCTACTTTAGTCTAGTTGCTTCTATATCGTGTTTAGACTATAGTCGGTTCTAGTTCATAGTGCTTCTAGTTCTTGCTTAAGTCTCTATCTCAATTGGTTCTTCGATCTTGCTTAGTACTTGAGGTGAATTGTCACCAAGAGTAGTAACGAGGTTGCTTTCTTCTGCTAGCGAAGTAAGTAGTTATTGACTAGTGTAGGAGTGGTTCCTAGACTTGCCAGTAGCCTTAGATTCTGCCCGTCGCAACAGAGGTGGTAGCCGGGAGGTGGTGACAGCCCTTCCGGTCTTCGTAGTCCATCACGTTAGTTCCGTTGTCTTAGGACCTAAGGTTCAGGGTGACCGGCACCCCTTCTCATCCCTTTCTGTGTGTCGGAGGCTCTGTAGTCCCCAAGAAAGACACTAGACTTATTCCAGACCTATTAGTACTAGCTCTTTAGCCACTGTATCTCTAACCACTTGACTTAGGTAGATAGAGTCCCCAGGAATCCTTTATCTCTTCTCGTTGTCCTCCCAACTATCTATACCTTCTCTCATCTATCCGAGCCCCCGTGAGCTGTGTGTGTCACAGTATATCCACTCCTATCCAATACCGTTTACCCCCCGTCTTGTCCAGTAGTACCCTTCTCTGATAGTCTCGAATATCTATTTGTTAGTACTCTTGCCAAAGCTTCCCTACGGAAATATAAATTACGATACCTCGGGATACTCCCAGGTGAAGTGCTACAGTGGTGATTCTGTGTGTTTGCAGAATATTTATATATTTTACTAGCCATAAGAAAAACCACTGAAACACTCCTTGCATCCAGTACCGGGATTCTCAATCCTGATATTGGATCGTAAGAAGTGCCAACACCCATCAATACGCAACGTGTGGAGTTCCCGTACTCCAGGGACTCCCAACACGGGACTGGGTCTAACAGGACGTAGCCGACGGGGCTACCGTCCTCGGTGGAATCAAGAAACACCCCGTGCCTTGCCTCCCATAACGTCGTCGGCCCGTCGGTAACTACTGCCAAGCTAGAGCCGTACAAGCTACTTGTCCAAGACCAGAGCCATAATAGTTCTGGCGGTGAAGATAGGCTCCTGGGTTGCCGCTTTAAGAACCAGTCCTTACGGAGAGACACTAGGGCTAGGTACGAAGCTTACGCCCTAGTTCCCTGAACCAAGTAGCTAAAAAGTAGGTTTTAACATTAACATTGAAGTATACCATTAAGTCAGGATTAACAATTAAATAATAGTGATAGCGGCTGCGCATAGCAAAGATTCTACCCATATGCATAAACCCGGTATATCAAGGTACAGGATAAATAAACTAGGTACAACCTTAATGGGATACAAATTAGACACATGCAGAATGCTGTAAATAATGTATTAAAAAATGTGTATGTAGCAAGGAATTTCGTGTTATAACTTGCCTTCCTCGAAGGGCTGCTGCTGCTGCTGCGAGTCTTGCTCCTGAAAGTCCCCCGTGTACTCAAACTCCAACGGGTACGGCTCTCCGACTGGACACGAATCACCACACAAGCATCCATACAAGTCAATACATGCAAACAAATGTATTCTATTAGAAACAGTACACCAAACAGTAGAAACAGTACAAAAGGAGGGTTTAAATCTATTCTACGCTTCGTTACGAACACATGAGCGCGAAAATCACACTAATCGGAGCTAAAACGAGAAAGTTATGGCATTTTGAAAATCCATGGACTAATCTGCGAAAATCCGAGGACCTATACGTAATTTCGTCTAAAAATAGGAGGATTTATATGCAAAAAGGCAGGGCTGGATCTCGGGGTGCGAAAACAGGATAGCTTAGGGGTTTTTTCGCAAACGAGGGGTATAAATCTAATTATTTTTGAATGGGACAGGACGGCGGGTTGATTAGTGGAAAGCTGAGGGGTTCTTTAGAAAACACACCGCCGCTGACCGGTATGTCCAGGTTTGACCTAGGGCAGGGACAGATCTGGACCGCCGGATCTCGATCTAATGGTTGAGCTTCGTTGGGGGAGAATGGTCGGCGGCGGCGACCAGAGACGCGGCGGCGCGGCGCTTGCGATGGCGGCGAGCTCGCCAGCGTAAGGCGTTCAGGCGCCATGTGGCTCGGTTTCATGCGCGGGTGGGTCCTACGGGATCGTGGGGATGTGGCGAACGTGGCTGGGGGTGTTCTCGTGGAGGTCAGAGCGACGACAGCGGCCAACAACGGCGAACCGCGGACGGGAAAGTCCGGCGAGGTTGCGGGCGAGCTACGGAGCAAGGTATTGAGCGAGATTTGGCTCTGGAGCACCAGGGTGACTCGGCGAATGCTCCTAGCTGGCTCTAGACGTGGGTGGAGGCACGAGGATGACTAGCGATGGGGAATGGCGGAGGTGGACGCCGGCGAGTGCAGCGGTCGCGCGATAGAGAGGGAGAGAAGGCGAGGCGGGGCTCTGGAGGTTCATTACCTCGTGGCAATGCCGAATCGGAGCAGAGTGGCACCGGAGAGGGGAATCGACGGCGACCGCCGGACGGTGTCGTCGGGGTGTGCCGGCGAAGGAGCTTCGGGGTGCGGGAGGGGTCGTACGCGGGCTCGGCGTGTCCCTCGTGGCCCGGTAGTGCTTCTCCGAGGGCCGGCCGGAGCAGAGAGGCGCCGGAGAGGGGTAACGACGGCGGTCGGCGGAGGTTTGGGCGCGGTGGCGCTGCAAGGGGGAAAAGAGCCAATGAGGCCAACGGCGGCCGGAGGTGTGGCACGCAGGCGACGAGGGCTGCATTACCCCAGTCCAAGGCGGAGAGCGGGGCTGGGCGGCGTCACCGGCGGAGGTCGACGACGGCGCACGGGCTCGGGCGCGGCTCGAGTGAGGAAGCTGCGGCGGCTTTGGTTGGGAGCAGAGGAGGCGGCGGCGCGGTTGGGCTAAGTAGGCGCGGGGGAGGTGGCCTCGGCGTGCGAGCTGCCGGGCGGCAGTTGCACTCGCCTAACCCCGAAATCGACGGGAGGTTGAAGGAGCGTCCGACAGGTGGGGCCCACCTATCGGTGGCTGGAGGCGGAGGCGCGGCTGGTTTGCACTGTGGGAGCGAAAGTGAGCCGGAACAAAAGATGAGGCGGGGGGAGCGGACTTTGGTGGCTGGCGGGTTAAGCTGCTAGACCGCATGGTGGGCCGGCTCGGTGGGCGCGCTGCTGGCAGCTGGGCCGCGCGTGGTGGGCCGAGCCAGGGAGAGGAGGTGGGGTGGGCCGCGGCTGGGCTGGGAGGAAAAAGGAAAGCGAGCAAGAGTGGTTGAACCACAAGCAATTAAATTCGAATTTAAACATGTTTAAATTCTTGTTTGAACCACAAGCAACACAAAAATAAATGCAGCAGCATGAATGCAACAAAAATGTTTCTATACCTTATATTTGATTTTAATTTCCAGAAATTATTTATTTAACCTATATTAATTATGAACACGGCAATAAATAATCAATTAATTACTAAAAATTTTAAATAGGCCAAATTAGGGTGGTACAGCCTCGGGACAACAAAGCCTACGACAAGCAGAAAGGGATGGGAAGGGGTGCCGTCTACCTTGCACTGGGCCTCCTATAGGACGGAACTAATGTGATGGACGACGAAGACCGAAAGGGCTGTCACCACCTCACGGCTACCACCTCCGTTGCGACGGGGGTAATCTAAGGCCACTGGCTAGTCTAGGAAGCACTCCTACACTAGTCAATAACTTACTCACTCTGCTAGCAAGAGCAAGCAACCTTGTTAATACTCTTGGTGACAATTCACCTCCAGTATTAAGCAAGATCGAAGAACCAGCTAAGATAATGACTTAAACAAGAACTAGAACCGACTATAGTCTAAACACGATATAGATGCAACTAGAATAAAGTAGAAGCAAGCTATAAATGACTAAGGCAAAGTGATAAAGATAACTCTATTGATAACTGAAAGTCTTACAAAAGGGAAAGGAAAAGATACAAGAGCTTATACCAGAGCTTCTGAAGACGACTCCGGAACATCTGAGGCACAGCTCGACTCGACTCCAACTCCCAACAAAACTATCCTAACTCTACTAGAGAGAAGTGGAAATGGAGTTCTTGGCTTGGTGTGTGTTCAAATGAGCAGCTTGGCACTGTTTATACAGGAGTCCATGGCGGTTTAGGCAGGGTAACGGGCAAGGAAGCCAAGGGGTACCCCTGGGACTTCGGGCGAGGAATGGCGGTTCGGCCGAACCGACCTGTTCGGCCGAACCGTCCATCCTGCACCGCCTCAATCCTGTGGCTCTTGGCAACTCCTGGGTTGGTTGCAGCATTGGGGGCGATTCAGCCGAAGGCCTGGCTTTGGCCGAACAGGGCCTGAGGCCTGGGCCTGCCCCCCTGCACTGCCTCTGCTCCGTGGACCTCTTTAGCTGCCTCCTGGTGGATGTCTTCGTGATGTGTGGGCCCAGAATGACGTGGCGTGGGTCCAAGATGAGTTGGCGGTCGTCCACATGTCGTGTGTTGTCGTTTGGTTGACGTGGACGGCTCCCGGCGTCCTGTACGACTAAGGGGGGTAACCGGCCGAACGTGTCGTTCGGCCGAATCGGTCATATCCGACCCCTATAGCACGTATTTCCTGTTGTTGTACCTGGACAAGTGTCACTCATCAAAACTCGTGGAACTTTATTAGAAATAAAACCTAAGTACACGGAATGGTAAATAAAGCCTCATTTATTCTCGAGTATTGGTGGTCGAAATTGGGTTGTAACAACCGCCAACACCCGATCAAAAGATCGGGTTGTTATCACTCGCTTACACCACCTAGCTGCACTACGCCACCCACACCACCCAACTCACGCCAAGAGGATCAAATCTCAACCATCCCAACACAGCATATATCATAAGGTGAATAATAGGTAGCAAGGTAACAGGATAATAAAAAGGTAGTGCAGTTTCATCATGAGATTAAAGTAAAGAACTAGCATACTAGTAGGATGTCTAATACGTATTTTAGAGTATGGTCGGGCATAAACCTGGGTAGACTTCCTCTTCCTTGTCACAGCAGGGGTCGTAGTATTCTAGGTCCTCCTGGCTCTCCGAAGCTCCTAGGGTCGCGGAAAAGAAATAAGACGCGGACTACTAGCAAAGGAACACCAAAAAAGCAAGGAAAGAAGACCCAAATAACAACAAACTCTATTCTAACGCGTAGATCATGATTTTAGAAATATATAGAAACTGGTTTCATATTTTTCTAAGCTACAGTTAATTTATTATGAATTTTGAAGTTTGAACCATTTTCTCAAAATATTAAATAATTACGAAAAAAATCACTCAGCAGTGACACATGGCGGCCCCAGAACATGCCATGTGTCACCCTGCTGATGTCAGCATGACGTCATCAGGTGGGGTCAGCTTTGCTAACGTCAGCAGTGGGCCCTGCTGACATCAACGTTGACTCAGTCAACATTGACCGGTCAACGGTCAGCGGTCAAATCAGTGGGTCCCATCGGTCAGTGACACAGAGTGTATGACATGTGGGGCCCGAATGTTAGCGCTTACGGAAAAAGAAAAAGGAAAAGGAATGGCTAGGCTGGACTAGGCCAAAAACGCTGGGCCGGCCCACGAAGGCTGGGTTGTCGGCCCGCGAACGGGGGATTGATATGGCTTGGCTCAGTGGGTGAAGTCCATGGTGAGACATGAGAGGGGTCCATGGTGCGCCAGGTCCACGAGATCTGAGTGAGGCCGCCATGGGATCTTCTGCGGCCGCGATTCTGGCACGTTGGTGTGGTTGCAGGTGTGGCAGCTCCGCACACAAACGCGAGCACGGCGGCGCGATGCTGCGCGGGTCGGGGCGCGGCGACGTCAATGCAGCGGCTTAGAGGGGACAGGATTCTTGGCGGAAGGACTGCGACAAGCTCGGCGTCCACGCGCGGCGTCTTAGCGTTCTGAGCCCACGGCGGTGCCGACCGGCAGATGTGTCTACGCGTGTGCGTGGCAACGACGCACGGCGGTGACACTACGGTGAAGCGAAGAACGACGGAGGCTCAGGCAAGCCGGGGTGTTCGCGCGGGCGCGCGGGCTAGCAGTCTCCCATGGGCATGGTTTGGCTCAGGGTCGTCTTGGCGCTCACGAGCGCGGGCCGGACAGCTCCGATGCGCGGCGACGCGTCAGTGGCCGGGAAAGCTTGATATGTTCGACGGCGGTTTGCAGAAAGGTCAGCAACGGTGACGGGTCCCTGCAGAAAAGATGGCCGGAAAGGAAGGAAACAGGGGGAGGGGGGTCTCCGGCTGTGACTTACTTTGGCGCAATGTAGTCGATCGCTGCAGCTCGTGGTCGACTTGCGGTGCACGGCGATGTCCTAGCTCCTCACTGCTGCTCTGGCCCGGTTCCTCCTCGTCGGCTCCACGAACGGCGACTCCGCGGCTCGACGGGACGGCGGCGTGGCAGCGCAACGACTTCCTCCTGGCTCGACTCTCCTTCTTCCCCTTGCTCAAAACACCCCATTCTCGTCTCCCCCTCCCAAATTGATGGTTGGAAAAACCCCGATGGGGGTGGCGGCACTCAAGGGGAAGGTGCGGCGCCGAGGGGGTTAAATAGACCCGGAGCTCTAGGGTTTGGGGGCGCGGACAACAATATTTGGGCATCCGCGCCCGCGAACACGCGGCGCGCATCGGACGGGCCGCCCAAGCTGCGATGAGATTGGCTCGGCGGGCAGGCTCACTCACGGCAGAGGGAGACACTGGCCGTGAGAGAGAAAGAGAGGAGGAAGAAAGCTGTGCATGCAGGACCCGACAGTCAGCGGTAGAGAAAGAGAGAAGGGCGCGATGCATTTATTCCGCAATAAGTGTAGAATGTCTAGCTTGGTTATAAGCTGTTGTAGTCTGGTTCTATAAGTTCTCAACTTAGTTCTTTGTCTCAGCTGGTTCCTCGTTTTTGCTCAATGCTTCCATTGAATTGTCACTGGGGTATTGACAGGAGTGCTTGCTCTTTCTAGCAGAGTGAGTAGTTATTGCCTAGCATAGGTGTGGTACCTAGTCTAGATGGCAACCTTGGTTTGCCCCCGTCACAACGGAGGTGGTAGCCGTGAGGTGGTGACAGCCCTTTCGGTCATTGTAGTCCATCATGTTAGTTCTGGCCTGCAGGTTCCCTGTAATTGCGCGGAGTTGGTGGCACCCCTTCTCATCCCTTTCTATGTGTCACGGGCTCCGTCCCCGATGCTGAGATCATAGAACTAGGAAGAGAACCATAGATGCCATTTTTCATGCTAGCCGTAACTTTTGCCAGAGATATCTCAAGGCCAATGGAAGTATACAGGAATCCTCTCCTTACTCGTTGTCCTCCCACTAGCTAGACCGTTCTTCTATCTCTACCCTAGACTTCCCTTTATGTGTGTCATATGCATATCACTCCTATCCTATCCTTTATCCCCGCCTTGTTAGCTGGTACTTTATTTAGTAGTTACATCCTTATCAATAATCAATACTCTTTATCCAATGCTTCTATCACACACCAAAATTTTTGGATTTTGGGTTGTGAATTTTAACGTAATTAATGAAATATATTTCTCAATTTTCTAAAATTTCGCCAAGCTCTATATAATTACCAGGGAATTTAGTATAGGAAAACCAATTTTCTAAATTAAATAAAAAATGGGTTTAATATTGAGTGCCTTTCATTCATGCTGGCTGCATCAAGTTTTGTTTGTGCGTGGTTCAACTTAGAATTTAAATCCAATTTAAATTCGAGTCCGAATCGTATTTGTTTGAGCCCTAGAAAAGTTATTTGGAGCAGAGTTTGTTTTTGCCCCCTTAGCTTCTTTCCCGTCCTGGTTTACCCCCTCCAACTCCTCAGCTTAGCCCAGCCCCTCTCTCCCTTGTTCCCTTGCGGCCCAGCCCACCACTTAGCGCCAGCCCAGTCGCTCGCTCAGCCCCGGCCCAGTACGCAGCGCCGGCCCAGTCCACTTCCCCCTCCCGCGACGCCAGCACCGCCGCCTCCCCCGCAACTGCCGCGCCACGCGCCGCTGCAACAGCCGCGCCGCCGCCGCCGCACCGGTTTTCTCGGCGTGCGTGCCCCACAAGTCTTGGCTCCCGTGCCTGTAAAAGCCGCCGCCCGGGACCCGTGCCCTAGCCTCCACAACCGCACCGCCATCTGCGCAGCACCGTCGCCGGAGCCAAGCGCCGTCACCGGCCTCGGCGCCGCGATTCGTCACGTTCAGTGACCGCCGGGATGAGCCGTCGCCGCCACGGCCTTCGCCACGCCGAGACGAACACCCGCAGTTGGCCGCCGTCCTCCTCCGACCGCCGGGGAAGCCCCACCCAGTGAAGATCGGCTCGCCGCCAGCCACCTTTGATTTCCGGCCATCGCCGCCTCCGTCGCTCCACTGGTGAAACCGACGCCGCCACGACCATCCCCAGGCCGAGACGCGTCTACACCGCCGGTCATCGTCGCCATCTCGCCGCCAGACCACCCCCTCCACGTGAAGCACTCGCTGCCGGCCGCTGACTCCGCCGTTCGCCGAATTCCGGCCATCGCAGCTCGTCCCCGCCGCGAGTAAGAGCTCCATTGACTTCCCCTCGCTCACCTATCCCTCCATCGCGCGTCGCCGAGGTCCCCTGTCCACCCTAGCGCCGGCAAGCCAAGCCGCCAGGAGCGCCGGCGAGCCCCCCCGTCCTGAACCGAGGAAGAAGATGGTGCTTTTTCACTTAGGCCCCTAGAGAACACTGTAATCCCCTAGGTCAATTCATGAGTCTATGCGCGATTACAGAAAACCCCCTACACCTTTTAGATCCTTGCAACTCAGTCCAACCTGATCCTTTTATCTGATCTAACCCTAGACTTTGCTGATTTTGCGAGTACTATTCTCTGTGTCTCACAAATATCACCAGCTAGTCCCTGAGATCTAGAGTTAATCGCGGTTAGGTCCCTACAGCCTTGTTTTGTGCGTCGATTACGCGTTTTAGATCCGATTTGGTTCGTTCTTGTTGCGTTAGCTTCGTATAAACTCAAACTACGTGTTAGTGCTGTTGTTTAACACACAAATTGTTTCTGAACTTTATTAATATTAAATTGATTAAATGTTGAATAAATATGTTCTTACCAACTAAAAGCTAATTAAGGTTATACGGTTTTCATACTAATGTTAAAATGATTAATAATTATTTCATGATCTTTCTAAATAAAACTTAAGTAGATTATATCTCGGTTTTCATAAACTATTATATATAACATGATTAATGTGTATGATAATTAGCCTTTCCAATTTAAAAGCAATTTAGGGTTAAATCCCGCTTTTCATAGATAGATGTTAACATTGATTAATACCAATATAAATAAGTTTTAATGTTAAAATTGACTAGGTTAAACACGACATAAAACATAATTATTCGATTAGATGCTCTCAAATGTTTCATTTTCAAATTAAATATTTAATTTGGTATGATTTATATATATCGACAATTATAAATAAAATTTGATTAGCTTTTATCTCTCGGATTTACAAATTCAAATATAATTATTTGAAATAACTTTTGCATATGATTTTTCTAAATTAAAATCAATCAAGCATATAGTTGTATTGTTTTATAATCAAAATCCTTCGGATAGCTTTATCTTTTCAACCCTAGATCCGTTTTAAGCAATTCTTGCGCTCACGTGACCCTAGAACCAAGCCCGTCCGCGTAGCGTGCTCTTTTAAAGCTCTACCTTTGATTGGTGTACTATTCTCAGTTGTATATTGTTTGTTTACTTGTTTAGCGTGTTGTGCTCGTGTTGTTGGTTGTTGCGAGTAGAGGAAACGCCAACAAGAGAGTACAAGGAGAAGAGTTGATGATCAAGACATGAAGACTAAGTGAATATACTGGATTTGAGGCAAGTTATAGCACGGACAATCCTTGCTACCTACACACCTTTAATACATTAATTACTGCATTTTGCATGTGTCTAATTTGCTTCCCATTAAGGTTGTACCTAGATTTATTTATCCTGTACCTTGATTTACCTGGGTTTATGCATATGGGTAGAATCTTTGCTATGCGCAGCTACTATCACCATTATTTAAATGTTAATCTTGATTTAATGGTCCACTTCAATGTTAATGATAAAACATGCTTTTTAGCAACTTGGATCAGGGAACTAGGGCGTAAGCTTCGTGTCTGGCCCTAGTGTCTCTCCATAAGGACTGGTTCTTAGAGCGGCAACCCAGGAGCCTGTCGCCACCGCCGGAACTATATGGGCTCTGGTCTTGGTCAAGTAGCATGTATGGCTCTAGCTTGGCAGTGGTTACCGACGGGCCGACGGCATTATGAGAAGCATGGGTGAGAGTATGGTTTGATCCACCGAGGGCGGAAGATCTGTCGGCTATGTCCCTGTGAGGCACAGTCCCGTGCTGGGAGCTTTCGTCAGTACGGGGGCTCCACACGTTGCGCTATTTATTTTGTTGTCGTTATTCTTTGTTGCGCATGGACGCTATTGACCCCCCTATGGTGAGGCGTACGTCAATCTCGGTGCCTTGGGTCATGCTGCCTGTGTTGTACCATAATGGCTACTGTCTTGTTAGGGTGTCTTGTGAAAAGCCTCGTAGCGTCCCTATGCGATCACACCTCGGAAGTGTGGTTCGTGAGGTCTGATCCACCTCCGCATGACTGGGTTCAAAGTTCTATGAACTTTTACGCGACTAGTGGGTAAAGGGCGAAACCTCTGCAGAGTGTACGATCCATCATGACAGCCTTGCTCAGGGTCACGAGCGGCCTGGATCCTTTTTTATTAGAACTTGATGGTTATTATTATTATTATTGTTTAATGTCACTTACACTATTTAATTGGGTTACAACTGGGATTCATTCACTTGTAGTAATTTGGATAATGTAAAATGAACCAACTAAAAGTGCTAATGCAGTTAAGCCATGTCAAACCTTTTGAGCCTTCATACCCCGTGCTATACTTGCCAAGTAAGATATTTACTTACGCTTGCTATTATTCAACAAAATCCTGGATGGGTAACAGATGGAGTACTACTAAGCTGTGGTCAACCAGTCGGTGTCCCTGTGGACTGTGGCCTCACCTTAGAGTGGAGATTAGGCTTCCGCTGTGTATGTGCTAACTCTGATTTAAATTATTTTTTTCGAGCATATGTTCTCTGTTTATCATATTTGTTAGCTGTATGTGTTCTGTGGATATCCTGGGCACACATATAGCAGCACTTCAGGTCTATATAAAACCCGGGTGTGACAGCTTCCCTGTGGAAAAAAATACGATACCTAGGAATACTCCCGGGTGAAATGCTACATCGGTATCCCTGCGCTTGCGGATTTATATATGTATCGTAAGAATACCAATGAACACTCCTTGCACCATTACCGGGATTCACAATCCTGATAGTGGACCGTAAGAAGTGTCAACAGTCGACTTGCAGTACACGGCAATGTCCTGGCTCCTCATTGCTGCTCCGGCCTAGTTCCTCCTTGTCGGCTCCACGAACGGCGGCTCCGTGGCTCGACAGGGCCGCGGCGTGGCAGCACTCCAGCTTCCTTTTGGCTCGACTCCCCTTCTTCACTCTGCTCAACACCCCCTCCTTGTCTCCCCCTCCCAAATTGCTGGTTGGAAAAACCCCGATCGGGTGGCGGCACTCAAGGGGATGGTGCGGCGCGGAGGGGGTTAAATAGACCCGGAGCTCTAGGGTTTGGGGGCGCGGACAGCGAGATTTGGGCATCCGCGCCCGCGAACACGCGACGCGCATCGGACGGGCCGCCCAGGCTGCGATGGGATTGGCTCGGGGGGCGAGCTCACTCACGGTAGAGGGAGACGCCGGCCGCGAGAGAGAAAGAGAGGAGGAAGAAAGTTGTGTATGCAGAGCCCGCCGGTCAGCGGTAGATAAAGAGAGAAGGGCACGATGCTATGTTGGGCCGAGAGCTGGGCCCAAAGTGACGCTGGCCTGCAGAGGTGGAAAGAAAGAGAGAACGGCCGGGCTGGATTGGTTGACTGTCTCTGGGAAAAGTTCAGGAGCGGTTTGCAGACTTTGAGAAAAAGATTCGGTCCACAGCATTTAGATGGTTTTGGAAATTAGTTTAGTTAGCTTTCATTTGAATTCAAATCTTAGGTTTGAATTCCAACACACCCAAAAATCCAAATAAACCAAATAAACTCCAAATCACAACTATTTGACCATTAGCACTTCAAATTGGTTTTAAATTTAATTTAAATATTGCCTAGGAATATGGGAAGCGATAGAATTCAACCTTATACGTTTTGCATTGCACACTTGCACGAAAAATTTTAAAAATTTGGGATTTTTTGTATTCAACAATTTCCTACGATTTTCTGGGATGTTACATGTGTCCCCCTTCTACAACTTTACAAGAGAAAAAAAATCTACATTCTACATTGTTCTAATTTCTTCGTGGCAATAACATCTAGTGCCTTCATGGAAAATATCATATATCATGTGTTGTGGGGAATGTTCTGGAAGATTGCATTGCTCTCCTTTTAACAACACCCAACCTTTCAAAGATGAGACCAAAATTGAATAAATAGGTCATGCATTATAGTCTGGAGATGTTTTATGGGATGTACTATCTAGAATTGTTCTCACATTATCTATATCAATTGTATTGAATTTTTATTAGAGTTGTCGTTTATCAATTTTCAAATTTTAAATTTAGGCATATGACCTGAGCAGCGTGACAGCTTTCTATATGATCACCTATTGAAAATTTGAATTCACTCCCTCTATTGACAATTTGGATTCGCTGGTTTGATTTTTGGACCTCTTGACAGGATCATATTTACAACGTCAGGCCAAACCTCTTGTAATATTAGTGTGTTAATCATTCATCCAAACAGGCAAAATCCTTAATGTGTTTTGACCGTATTAACGGGATATAACGGTCAATGATGCACTAGTAGATGCATTTCATCAAATACACTTTCAATTTCTTGCTTCAGAATCATGCACTATGCAAAGTGTAGCCAAGATGTACATAAAAACCAAACATTAAAATGAACTTGGCGTAGCCTTAATGTTTGAAAAAAGTCAGAGACTTTTAAGTAACTCAAAAGCATAGTAGTGTAAAGCAAAATATAGGAAGCAAAATAGTATATGGCCTATACCACCAAGTGAATTATTAGTCACATAGAAATGCAACTAACGACAATACAACATAACAATTCATAGATTGGGTTATTAGTCCTAACAAAAGATTCAAAAATTGAAAACATAAAATTTACATGACACACATTTTACTCATCATCACATTTTAAGATGCAAACAAATTACACAATACACATTAACCGTTGTATGGAGCAAAATGTATTAAACTCCCTAAGAGTTGGCTCAGAAACCACAACGAGTGGTCCATCTCTTGGTAAGATTAATTTCCTCGAATCTAGTGACCTAGGAAGTCAGAATAATTCTCTGGCCAAAAATCCAAAACATTTTATAGAGCATGATTAGACTAATAATGTAAAGTCATGTGTAACGGTTTATTTAACTTTACTTACCTCGATCAAGAATTATGACACTCATCACTGTGCAAACCGTGGTTGCACCTAGCTCTCACAGAACATCCTTTTTTCTCACATAGAAACCCTTTATAATTATGTCCCGGCGATCTTTGATTCTTTAGTGAGGGTTCTTGGTACGCCTAGGGGGACGCAAGGGGGAGGAGGGTGTTGATGACTACTAGTATTTGAAGCAACAAAAACTGCAGCTCCAAAGAAACAGAACCAAGAAGGTTGAAAGAAGCATCTATGCTCCTCAGGTCTGAATCTTCCTCCCACCATTTGCCAGCCAGATGAACAATTGTTCTGATTATCTATGAATAATTGCTGCGACACCTAAATATGAGTGAACTGTTGCTCTAAAAATCTGAACATGTTCTGCTCTGAATTCTGAATATGCATGATAAAATTGCTCACAAATCTGAATGCGTGAACAGTTACTCTAAAATCTGAACGTTTTGCTGGTGACCATTCTATGAACATGTGGGAAATAGCTTTACTAGTTTCCTTCGCTATGCAGCATAAAATAAATACAATAGCAAAAAGTGTAGAGGGGTTTCATGAGAAGTAGGCAAATTAGCCTCAGTTTTTTTAACGAAACACATTAGCCACATTTCAACCAGGCTATCACTAAAAGAACATTTACATCCAGAATTGTTTGATCTCCATCCATCCATTTTTTTCTTCCTTTTTTAGGGGCCTTGTTTGGTACATGTAAGTTGAACTACAGCAAACTTTATATTCATGCAGTTCAAATCCATACAAAATTGAAGAGTGCTCTCTATCTATAGTAGTATGTTGAATGTCCATCCCATAAATACATCGTTGCCCTATCATCAGCCACCATTCCACAAAGGAGGAACCAACTTGTAGTATTGCACTACCAACAGATTGCTACAATCACACAAAACAAATCAGTTCAACATTTAGGACTTTTCATCTAGTACAAACAATAATTTATCCCCAAATTTAACACTGCAAATTGCAACCTGATCTTGTTCGCAACAGCCAGGCCTTCCCGTTTAGCCTTCCCTTCGGAATAGTCTTTGTACACTAGAAGTAGGGAGCTTTCGAAAACAACTAGAAGTAGGCATGCACAAGCAAATGTTAGCAACCAGGTCCTTGGGTCAAATCCAAGGTTGAAGTGTATGTGATAGCCCAAATTTCTACTTATGGCAAGTGTCAAACAGGTGGACACCGCCTTTTCAACAGCCTAGATTAGGCTGCTGGAATCATAGGGCCTGATGAAATAAAAGAATGCCTAGAGTCAACCTAATAAATGTTGATGAGGTGTTGCTGTTGAGTGACTACAAAGTTTGCACATACTCACTCTGATTATGCGCAAATAATTGCACCTTTTTTGTCGAACCACGCAGGAGAACTGCGCATCATTTTATTAACGTAGCGCAAATAATTATTGCTCTGAAATCCGAATATGCATGAACAGTTTCTCTAAAATCTGAATATGTGTTGCTCTAAAATCTTTTTTTATAAAAGGGAATATATTTCAATATTCCAGCCTCTGCATAAACCTATGCATATAGTTGTTCCTTATTAGAGATGAGAACACAAAATGACTCGAGAAATAAAACAGTCTGTTTCAGTAACCAATTCGAAAACTGAAAGCAATTCTATTAATAAAAGACCATCCATTGTGGGCAAAGATCTCCATTGCCGTGGTCTCAGGCACACAGCACCCACGAATAATGTGTGGTCACGCATCCTCCTTCTGCAGCAATGTTCAAAAACAGATCCAGTGAGTCCCGTGGAAGATAACCTGCATAGGAGTAACAGCTCGAGCATTGTTAAAAACCATATCATTTCTACATAACCACATTGCCCAGCATAAGGCGGACGCTCCAACCAGGATTTTGTACTTAAGTTTATTATTAATCCCATTAAGCCAATCAGAAAACATATGAGTAATGCTTACAGGCGTTATTAGATTAAAGGAAACTTGTACAATCCTCCATAACGTTCTAGCTAGTTGACAGTCAAAGAAAAGGTGTCGTATGGTTTCCTCTAAGTTACACGAAAAACACTTTAAACTTCCCTTCCAACGTCTACGGGCTAAATTATTTTGGTTAGAACTATTCCTTTTTGCAAGTACCAGATAAATATTTTAACTTTCAAGGGCAACTGTAATTTCCATATCACATTTTTCCTTGGTGCAGTCAACCGACTGATGAGCCTTTCGTACATGGATCGAACAGTAAATTGACCATTTTGTTTTAGAGACCAAATAAAATTATCTCTCTGATTTGATAGTTGAACATTTACCAGTTTAGCAATCAACTAGTGCCAAGCGTGTACATTAGTGCCAACTAAAGATCTCCTAAAGGCCACATTCAAAGGATTCGATCTAAGAACCATTGCTACAGTCGCGCTTTTCTTTTGCACAATATTATATAAAGCTGGGTATTGGATTTTAAAAGGAGTATCTTCCAGCCAGGCCCTCCCAAAAACAAATTTGTGACCCATCTCCCACGTTGAATTTGCCCATTCTCAAAAAGTTGTCTTTAGTATTCATAAGACCAGACCAAAAATGAGAATCACCAAGCATATATTCCACTTGGGTGATTGTTTTATGCCTCAAATATTTATTTCTAAGGAGTCTCTGCCAAATGCCATCCTCATTAATAAGTCTAAATACCCATTTACTAAGTAGGCACTTGTTCTGAAGGCTTAGGTCTAAGATTCCTAACCCACCCTGGTCTTTGGGTGTACATAATACACCCCATCTTGTCAGTCTATACTTTTTCTTATGTCCCGCGCTTTGCCAGAAGAATCTAGATCTGTAGTAGTCTAGTCTTTCTAGGATGCCACAAGGAATCTCAAAGAAAGACAGCATAAACATAGACAAATTGCTAAGAACAGAGTTGATAAGAGTCAACCGACCCCCAACAGACAGCATTTTACCTTTCCAACCACTTAATCGTTTTTGAAACCTCTCCTCAACTTCTTTCCAATCAGAATTTAGGAGTCTTCTATGATGCATAGGAATGCCAAGGTATCTAAACGGGAGAGTCCCCATATCACAACCAAATATTTCTGAGTACTCCCTCCCGAGGTCCCTAGCGTTACAATAGCAGAACATTTTGCTTTTATGGAAATTAATCTTGAGGCCTGACAATTGCTGAAAAGCACAAAGCAAGAGCTTCATATTCTTGGCCTCTTCCAGATCATTTTCCATAAAGAGGATTGTATCATCTGCGTACTGCAAAATAGATAAACCATCGTCTACTAAGTTTGGGATCAGACCTCTGAACATTCCATTATCTTTCCCGCGAGCTATCAAAATAGCTAGGACATCTACAACAATATTAAAGAAAATAGGCGATAAAGGATCCCCTTGCCTAACCCCTTTCTTTGTCTGAAAGTAGTGACCTACACCATCATTGACCTTAACTCCTACAGAACCTTTCGACATAACTTGCTGAATCCAAGACGTCCATTTAGGTGAAAAGCCATTCATATGCAACACATGTTGCAGAAAGGGCCACTTTACCTTGTCATATGCTTTTTCGAAGTCATGTTTTAGAATAATTCCATCCTTCTTTTTCCTATGTAACTCATGGATTGTTTCATGAAGAACAACCACCCCTTCCATGATATATCTACCAGGTAAGAAGGCCGTTTGGGAGGATCTAATAACCTTTTGCGCTACCAGATTAATTCTATTCGTAAGAACCATTGTAAAAATCTTAAAACTTACATTCAATAAACAAATAGGTCTATATTGTTGAATCATAGCCACCTCTGTTTTTTCAGGCAGCAATGTAATTACTCCAAAATTGATACAGTGCAGAGGTAGGGTACCTTGATGGAACTCACTGAATAACGCCAAAAGGTCAGGCTTTATAATGTCCCAAAAATGCTGATAGAATTCAGCCGGGAAGCCATCCGGCCCAATTTCCTTGTTATGTTCCATTTGAAAGATTGCCTCTTTAATCTCACTTTCACGGAAAGCTTCAGATAGAATCTCATTTTCTAGATCAGAGGCCGGAGGAATATCCTCATTATGAGTCTCAACCAAAGTAAAATGATTAATTTCCGGTGATCCAAACAAGCCCTTATAATAGTTTATAATGTAATTTTTTAAGTTTTCCTCCCCTACTATGACACCTTCCGCCTACTCTAATTGATATATTCCTGTTTTGCGATATCTACCATTTGCATGTAGCTGAAAATATTTAGTATTGTCATCACCGTGTAATAGCCTAGATGCTTTAGATCTTTGGAGCCAGTATAACTCCTCTTCCCGAAGCAGCTTGGTTAACTCGGCATGAAGCAAATTCTTATAATCAGTTTCTTGTAATGATATCACATCATTCTCTGCTTTCCTATCGAAAAAGTCCAATTGTGCCATTAAAAAGGATTTTCTCCTCTTATTCTCTCCTACTAAATTCTTTGCCCACCCTCTGAGCCATCTTCTAACAGCCCTGATCTTGTTCTGCCATCGTTGCATTGGGGAATTTCCGGTCGGAGCTCTTTGCCATACTTGAGCCACCATATCATGGAAACCATCTATGGACAACCAACCCAATTCAAATTTAAATTGGTGGACGTTGCCCCTGTGAGCTGCGTCTCCAGTATTAAGTAAAAGCGGCGTATGGTTAGAATGTTCTCTAGTCAAAGCTTCTACCGTTGACACCGGAAATTTCTGCTCCCAATCTGTACTTACCAAAATTCTACAAGTTTCTCATAGGTAGGTACTTCAGCTGAACTTGCCCATGTGAATCTTCTCCCAGAAAGTGCCAACTCTCTAAGATTTAAAGATTCACTGCAAGCGTTAAACAGGCAGAGGCCACTTACTATCGAAGCGATCATTACTATTTTCACATGGATTTCTAATAATATTAAAATCACCACCCACCATAAGTGGAAGAGTCTGACTACTATAGGTACTCACAAATTCTGCAAGAAAGCTATCTTTATGTTCAGGTTGAGCCGCACCATATACAGCCATTAAAACCCATCGAAAACCATCGCATTTGTTTCTAACAGTGAAATTTACAAAGAAATCACCTACGTGAGTGCTCTCCACCACAAAAACAGTTAGGTTAACCCCATGCAAAATTCCTCCTGATCTTCCTCTAGGCGGGACCCAATGCCAAAAAAACTCTCTACCCCCACAAAAATCCTCTAACATTGAGTCAGTGAAATCTCTCTTGTGGGTTTTGAGTAAGGCAATAAAATCGAGGTCCTTATTTATAGCTATATCCCAAAGAAAATTAATTTTAGCCAAGTCCCGAAGATCTCTGCTATTCCAAAAAATGCCCTTCATTTAGAAACATTGGGTTTTTTGGAAGCCTGTCCTTTACGGGTTGTTTGCACATTTTTAATCTTAAATTTTCGTTTGGCTACCTTTCTCATGGCGCCAGAACTTTTTTTTCCAGGTAAATGTGAGAGACCTGAGATCAGATTGTTATCGTCCATTAGCTCCTCAGTTAAGTCACCACAAAGGTGACCAATAGCCAAATGGTCAATTTCACAATCCGACTCTTGTAAGTCTACAAGGTCTTCCTGACATTTTTTAGCATTAGAAGGACTCTTAAATCTACCTTTTTCAACTTTCTTTAAAAGCATTACAGAAGAATGAACGAGAGTAGCATCTGTACCAATAGAGATACCTAAATTCTCTACATTATCTGTAATGTGCTCATTAGAGAAAGAAAGAATAGAATTATTAAAAGAAGTACCTTCATCTGCTTCTAAATTCTTTTTGGCGACCAGCCTAGCCGCCCTCACAATGGTGTCCTCTTCTGCAGATGCCTCCCTTCTCTTGCTCCTCCTGAGTGGTGGGCTCTGGATAGACTTGATGTGCATCATCGTTGGAGGCGTTACCTCCCCTTGGCTCCCCATCACCAGCCCCATTTCCTTGCTATTCTTCACTTCGCCATTCATCTCCTTAAGCCCCATAATTGCCCTCTCCAAGAGAGGTCCTAGGGCCAGCGAAGGAGGTACTGACAAGTTGTCTGTGCACACTGCTTCCTTCTCCTCCCCCTCTGTCGCCATCACCTCAAGCTCCTCTGTAGGAAAGACCAAGGACCCGGAAATAGCCTGCTGCACATCTTTGGCACCGACTGTTCCTCCCTCATTATTATCTAAAAGATCATCCTCGTCAAAATCCTCCATGCAGCCGTCACCATCATGTTGTTGTCCCGCTGTGGAATTCTCTGGCTTTTCATTTTGTTTGGATGATGAGAAATCAGTCTGCTTTGCTTTTTTGTTAGCATCCTCCATTTCTGTGTCTCCATCTCGATTACCGCTATCATCTCCCTCTGCATTATCATTGGTAGCAGGCTGCGCTGACTCCCGAGATGGCACAAATGGCTCAATCTCAAACTGAAGTTCAAAAAACCGAGTCCCAATAACACAATCCATTTTAGTTGCCACAATGGCGGGATTGAGGACAACAACCATAAATCTGCCAAATTTGTTCTTTCTTGTTGTTACCATGTCCACGCTCTGAGTAGCCCCTATCATGGTTCCCATAGCCCAAAGCACCTGATATGTTCTAAGGATTTTTGGCAAATTAAGAACTCCCATCCACACCATAGGATGTTCATGACAAAAATATTCCTCCTCAAAGCATTCAAAATTCAGCCGCATTCCATTCTTGAGATTGGCTGATCCAAAGTTTATGGCACATGTAAACTCGACCTTTGATGGAAAGGAGGTTACCCACACCCCTGGTGCTTGTGCCTGTAAAACCCAATCAAAATTAGGCGAAAACATACGCTTCAAATGACCTCTGAGGTCCTCCTCAGTCAGAGCTCCTCCCTCCACATTTATCACAGCAGTAATGTTATCCACTTTAGATGGCTTAATGGGGCCATGTGGAATGTGATAGAACCCCAAACCATCCACAGCATAGCCTACAGCAAGTGCCACCGGCCTAGGCTTTTTCTTTAGCGGACATTTGCCTGCCACATGCTCATCGCTTTCACAGATATTGCAGAATAAAGGTGTGGTACACTCATCAGCTGAAACATGACCTTTTGAGCAACATTTGAAACACCAAGCTTCCTGCTTGCCTTTACCGCCTTTCTTCCTCTTCTCCCCAACAAGAGTTCCTTCAGTAATTCCTTCCTCTGGCGCTCCTACACGGCCTGCCATTGGTGCATTCGCTTGAGCACTTGGAGGTTGAGCCAATGGTTCTGTAGGTGGACCACTAGCACCTATGTTAACCACCCCTGGCTGCACAAATTTATGTGGCAGCACGAATATGCGTGAACAGGTTCTCTAAAATTTGAATATGTGTAACAAATTACTCTAAAATATTTTCCTAAAAAATTACTCTAAAATCTGAATATGGATGAACACTCTAAATTGCATGAGCAATTGATCTTTTCCTTGTGCTTTTTGCAGCCTAGTCTTACCATGCAGTTTTTTTTTAAGATTTGGCACTCACAACAGCATGCCCGCCTCTGCCCGAAGAAACTGTTCAGTGGCAAAAATTAGAACTAAAATAACAATAATTAATGCACTACAACTTAAAATTTTAAGCTATAACGCGATTAGCAGATTAGTTATGTTGTTATTTGTACTTACAGATGAAGCAACATTGTAAATCTGCTCACCAAGGCTATGCAATGAAGTGCCAAAAGAAAGGTTGCATTGTTAGAGGGAAGACCAAGCGTGAAATTGGGTTGCATGAGTATGTGTGCCATAAGATTTAGAATAAGGTAAATATAAATGTTCTTGTCAACTAATCATTGTTCACACTTTCAAAAGTACTAGCTAAACATATTGTGCATGTTTCAGGTTGGCAAGTGAGGAGTTTGGATTTCTTAAAGGAATGTCTGTGCTTTACCAAAAGAGACTGCTTCCACATTTAAGCTTGCGTCACCAGTTAGATGGTCATCTGTTCTCGAAGTGTTTTTCTGTGGCCTACATTATGATAAATGTGGAATCTGTGCGAGGGCTATCTACTTCACATGCATTGACAAGAAGATTTTCATAACATAGAATTACTCTGTATCTCTGTATTGTTGGAAGGATTTGATAACACAGAATTACTCCGTATCTCTGTATTGTTGGAAGGCTTTGATAACATAGAATTTCTGTGTATCTCTGTATCATTGGCAGTTCCATTTCTGATGAGAGTAATGCTCTACTTTTAATGCCGGTTGGTCCTTGTTCGCACTAAAAATTGGCAGCAGCCTGTTAGGCTGGACGAAACCGGTCAGACCGGTCTTGGTAGTCGGTCAGACCGGTTTCCCTATAGCTGATCTGGCAATGGCCGCAAACTGGTCTGACCGGTTTGCCTATCCGGTCTGACCGGTTTACCCCGAGCTGTAGTAGAATTAGGACTCCTAATCGTTTCCAAGTTGTAAAAGGTTTCCTTGCGGGGCAAGACCTCCCCACCCTATAAATATAAAGGGTCGTGGCCGATTGAGTTTTTGATCATCCAATCGATCAAATACTATTTTCTACTTTTATCTCCAAACGCTAGCTTTTCCAACCCCTTTGCTTTCTTTGCTCGTCTCGACAGCGTTCAAGGAGGTTCTGAGTGGCCTGACCGATCTCAGGACAACCCTAGGTGCACCATCTCCGATGGGGTCCCTCCCGAGGTGGTGATTCTAGGTTTTCCCGAAGCCCCCGACGAAACCGGTCTAACCGGATCCCTAAACCGGTCTGACCGGTTTGGGTTGAGGCTGCGGCGAGTTCAAGTTCTGTTCGTTGCGCGATCTAGCGCTCGTGTGTATTGGCCAGAAAAAGCGTCAACATACTTTTGGCGACTCCGCTGGGGAATACAGAAGATCTGGTTGAAAAACCGTTCAATCTGACCTCGGATAAGATGGGATCTCGGTGCAATCTCGATATGGACAATATCATCATGGCTTCGCTTGAAGATCTCGATCCGGAGGAGCACAAGAAGTTCGAGGCACTGCAAGAGTACATGAAGGTACAATTCCTAGCAGGCGTCAAGAAGGATCGTCACGGCAAGGTGGCAAGATTGAAAGAGTTTGAACTGCCGGCGATCTAGCTAAACGACAACAACATTGAGGTAATAAACACTGTGAGTAAATCATCAACTCCCCCTGCTTCAGTTTCTCAATCAATTAAGGAAGATGATGGATTGCTTGCAAAGTTTATGGCTCGTTTAGAATGTTTAGAAGATAAAGATAGAGATAGGGATGCTGCTATGTTTAATAATAATGAAACTAGTAGTAGTGCTCCTAAAATTGATGCTAATGGAGTAGTTTATCCTAGCTTGACACCTATACCTGATGCTAATACTGGAAAATATCTTTATGGTATGCCTCCTAACTTCATCATTGGTCAACCCCTGCCGATCCAACCGACGGGACCGAACACGGTCCAACCGGTCAGACCGGTCCAGGGAACCGGTCAGACCGGTCTGACCAGTGCACTTGAGTTAGTGCAGGATCAGCCTAAACCGCTTTTGTCACACCCGAATTTACACAGAAACCCGAAATGCGGCCATATGTGTTCCCAGGAAGTCATTACACATATAGCGAACAAATATGATTATAGAATACAGTGCTCGAATAAAATAAATAGTTTTACATCAGAGTTTGACACAAATAAATGAATAAAACAGCGAAAGTCTCATTATTAACTCTCTCTAAACAGAAGCGAAGCCGATTTCCCACGGGGACACTGACTGGTGAAGCACAACTAGTAGAACGGCAGATCCTCAAGATAATCAACAGCAGCAGTACCATCTAATCCATCTGTTACCCATTCAGGATTTTGTTGAATAGCAAGGGTAAGTAAAACATTTACTTAGCAAGTACAGCATGGTAGATGAAGGCTAAAAAGTAAGGCTAGACTCGATTGAACTGCATTAGCATTTTTAGTTGATTCCTTTTAACATGATACAACATTTCTACAATTATATGAATCCCTGTTGAAACCCCAATTAATAAAGTAGAAGTGATCATTAAGTAATAATAAATAACAACATGTTCTAATCAAAAAGGATCAGGCCGCTCGTGACCCTGAGCAAGGCTATCATGATAGATTGTACACTCTGTAGAGGTTTCGCCCTTTACCCACCAGTCACGTAAAAGCTCAAAGGAGCTTTAAACCCAGTCATGCCGAGGTGGACCAGACCTCTCAAACCACACTACCGAGGTGTGATCGCATAGGAACGCTACGAGGCTTTTCACAAGACACCCTAAAATAACAGCAACCGTTATGGTACAACACAGGCAGCATGACCCAAGGCACCGAGATTGACTGACGATCATGTAGCGACAAGAGGGTGTCAATGGCGTCTAAGCACGGAAAGAAATAACAGCAACAAAATTAAATAGCGCAACATGTGGAACCCCCGCCGAACGGAAGCTCCCAACACGGGACTGTGCCTCACGGGGACATAGCCGACGGAAACCCGTCCTCAGTGGATCAAACCATACTCTCACGAGCGCTTCCCATAACGCCATCGGCCTGTCGGTAACTATTGTTAAGTTAGAGCCGTACAAGTTACTTGTCCAAGACTAGAGCCATAATAGTTCCGGCGGTGGCGACAGACTCCTGGGTGGTCGCTTTAAGAACCAGTCCTTATGGAGAGACACTAGGGCCAGGCACGAAGCTTACGCCCTAGTTCCCTTAACCATGTTGCTAAAAAGCAAGTTTTAATCATTAAGTGAAAGTGAACCATTAAGTCAAAGTTAACATTTGCATGATAGTGGCAGTAGCTGTTGGCGGTCGTTACAACCCAAATTCGACCACCAATACTCGGGAATAAATGAGAGACTATGCAACATTCCATGTACTTAGGTTTTATTTCTAATAAAGTTCCATGAGTTTTGGTGAGTGTCATGTTTGCAGGTATAATATTGTGAAATACGTGCTATAGGGGTCGGAAATGACCGAATCGGCCGAATGACACGTTCGGCCGGTTACCCCCCTTAGCCGTACGGGCCAGCGGGAGCCGTCCACGTCATCCAATGACTGTGCAAGCCACATAGGACGACCGCCAACTCAACCTGGACCCACGCCAACTCATCCTGGGCCCACACAACTCAATCCCACGCAGCAGAGGCCGGCCCAGGGGGTCCAGAAGCTAGAGGCGGCGCTGGGGGGGGGGGGGGGGCGGCCCCGGTTCGGCCGAACTCCTCTGTTCGCCCGAATCGCCCCCAGTAGCCAGAACCGCCTCCAAGGAACGCCCCGGAGGCACCGATCCCACTGCCACCGTCAAAGAAGAAGAAGAACAAGAAGATGTGGCAGAAGAAGGTTGCATCATCCGAGTCATCCACTCCGGGACCGGACGATGACAAGAGCACCTGAAGATAGGAGAAGTCCAGCTCGCGGACTCAAAAACTGAGCGCTCTCCGTGAAGATAACCGGTATGTATCTCATATTTCCCTTTCTGATTTTTATTTTCCATAATTGCATTTGCATGTTTCCCTTCCAAATAAAATGAACCACTAGAGTAAAATTTGAGAGAGAAAATTTTGCAAGCATGGTTTAAATAAATGGTCATATGCTGAATTTTTACCTAGGGTGGATGTAATTGGTAACTTTCATCATTTTCATCCCTTCTAGAACATCTCCATTTATTTACCATCACCACCGACCAGCACCAAACATGTCTACCCCACTAAAAATGGCTGCACACTCACCAATTATCACAAACATGGCAGCATGGGGGTGACTCCACTAAAAACCACTTTGGGTCATGTCAAAATTCCATCTTACCTACCAAAAACCACCAAATTTCCATGACCTAGTGCTGCACCCATTCATGATTTTTGTGCCAGTAGGGGGGGCAAGCTGTGCATGAGGCACATGGGCCAGTTCGGCCGAATGCACTGGTTCGGCCGAACCAGGCCGGGCGCCCTCCTCTTCCTATAAATGCAGCCCCCTTCCTCCTTGCTTGCTCTCACACTCACAAATTCTGAAAATCTTCTGTTAGGAGCTCTCTCTCTCTCTCATTTCTTGCTCTAGCTTGTGCTCTAGTTCTTCCCAAGTTCTAGCTCAAGTTTTGGTTCACTTGCATCACTAGAGAAAAATCCCAAAAATATTTGCTTTGTTTGATCCTTGTGCTGAATTTCTGTTGGACGATTTTCTGGTGGTCTCCGACACCCACAAGAACGACTAACCATTGTGGTGGTTTTAACCCCCACAAGAACTACTAACCCTCTCAAACGACTGACTCGAATTCTTGTTCTAACTTTTGATATTCAGTCCTTCGGGTAGTCGTTCCTATGCTAACATTTTGCAGGAGCCATGTCGAAGCTCATCGCTGCACTCCGTTGCTCCACCCGGCTTAACCGCCGCTCGGACGATGCTGGGAGTTCCCCAGCCCCGTCCCATGGCTCAAGCCGGATGGATGAGGATGAGTCAGGAGCAGCCGGTTTGGGCTGGGGCTCTGCTGCACCCCAAGCCAGGCAGTTCCTGAGCGAGAGCGACATCGTCCTCAGGACGGACCGGGAGAGAAGTGCCTTCAACGAGCTCAGGCTGAAGGAGTTCGAGCACACTCATGTGTTCGAACAGGTCCTGCTCAGAAGAACGGGGATGGACGAGGAGTTTCCAGAAATCTTTCATGCCATTGGCTGGGAGAATTTCTAGGAAATCAACGAGCCAGGTTCGTATCTACTCACTCTCGAGTTTCTCTCTACTTTGGTTTCCGAAAATGGGGGGATTCGCTTCAGATTCTTTAACCAAGAGTTTTTCTGCTCTTGGAGGGATTTTAGCTCGGCTCTTGGTTTTTCAAGTCGTTGTTCTCTAGAGCCGAGTAAAGTGTTAAAAAGGTTTGATCGGGTCGCATTCTGGAAGAGGATTTCCAGGAGTACCAACTGGCGTGCACCCCGCATGAACAGTATTCATGACCCCACTCTACATTTTATGTACAAGTGGGTGGCTATGACAGTATTCCCGTGAGCCGATATCCGACCCGTGAACACAGCTGAGTTGTGGATTCTGTATGCTATGTTTATGAAAATTCCGGTTTCTCCAGTGAAGGACGTGGTCGATCACTGGCTGTCTCACATTTCTCGTGTGGGTAGCATGGCGATGACTTCTCTAGTCACTCGCCTCGCAAACCACCTGGGATTCCTCCGGGATGCCCAGTGCATGTACATAGAGACAGCGCGCTCTGTCATAGATGCTGAGCACTTTGTACAGGCTCACATATTACGAAAGTTGCCTGATGCTTCACTTGTGATGATTTATCGCGGTTATACAGCCGAGGTGCGTTTGCCTTGCGCGGCACTAAAGTTGTATACCGCTAAGAAATTAACGCTTCATTTGAGCGCTAAGTCGGACGGATATCCTCCACCGAGAGAGCCCGCTCGGCACAGTGTAGCAGGTGAAGGACCATTCACGAGGGGACGAGCCAGGCGTGATGCCGGGATCGCCACCTCACAGGTGCCGGAAGACGAACCAGAAGCACCGCACCGACACACGTCCGCGTTCGAGGCCACCTACGACATGTACACCGGAGCTGGTATGTCTAGAGCAGGAGGCTCTGGGCAATACCAGGACCCGAACTATTAAGCCTCGGGACGCTGGGACTACGGTCAGAGCACGGACTCTGAGTGGTCCGGGAGTTGGTATGCAGGGGGGTACGACAATACTTCCCAACCATACTACCCTGGATACTCACAGTCCACCCACTATGACTACGGTCGGGAGTTGTCCTACATCTCCGACCGGGTCGACGTCATTGACGACCGGACTCAGGGCATTCAAGAGAATGACGGGATGGTGGCATCCATTCAACATGACGTCCGGGAGCAGTCGAGCAGCTGGCCGCGTACCTTGCGAGACTAAATCCCTACCAGTGAAGCATTCTAGCTTGGGGGAGGACCCCCACCAGGTATGTCTGAACTACCCAGCACTTTGTTCATGCACTTGCATTTTCCCTTTTCCTTAGGTTGCATTTAAAAAAAACTAGAAACATTTCCCTTGAATAAAATTAACTCCCAACTATGCATGGAATGAACCATATGTCTCTCACTTTGGAAATGATGAATAGTTGCTCTGTCATTAATCCTGCTAGTACTTTGTTGCAACTAGTGCTTGGTTATGCTTGAGTTATTTGGCATGAGTAAAAATGAACCTGAAACCTTGTGGGAGCACATGCTTTATTCCAAGTCTAAGTTGTTGTGGGAACTGATATAGTGAGACTATGGTTGAGTTCTATTTCTGCTCTTAGTATGGTGAGAATCTCAGAAGTTTATGCTTTCAAAAATAAAACAAAGTTTCTCATTGGTCAAAATACCTACCAGAGCCATATGATAGGACTAGTTTCAAACTTTCTACCATGTGCTGCTTGTCATCTTAGTGAGCTTTGTCAAATTGTTGTGACCATTGTGAGGAACATTTCATGCTCCCAAGATCGATATTCACATACACTCCACCTCTCACTTGCAATTCCTACACTGGGAGTTAGCAAAAATTATGCCATCATCCATCCACCAAAATAAAGCTCCATGTTCCATGATTCCATTCTCCAAATATATGTGAAGTAGAGGCATGGGCTATGCAAAAGTATGAGAAAAATAAAAGCATGTCAAAAGACATAGCAAAAATATAGAAAAAGAAAAGCATGCATGGCAAAAATATGAAGAATAAAGATAGCCCATGCTCTCGAAAAATAAATAAAGGAGAGGAAGAATCGTTCCAAGGAGTTCCACCATATTCCACTCCACATATTCCACACACTTGCACTTCTCGATCTAAGAGTATGATTTGATCCTCCTAAGGACTGGTCTTTGACTTAGCAAAATATAAGATGCTTGTATGCCTTTCTTCCTTGTCCCTGAGCCACACAAAAGCCAAACTAGATATTAGGATGAAAAGAAGGCAAAGCCTTTGGTGAGGATTCAAATACACTTGAGCGATTGAGTGAACCAATGAGGAACTACTTATCTTTCACAAAAGGGTGAAAACTCCAAGATAAGATCCTGAAAAGAGTAGGGTGGAATAAAACTGAGTTAAACTGTTCATTCTTTCAACCGCCCAAGATAAGGAGATTGCTATAAGCCCCATAGGTAAAAAGGTGAATTAATGCTTTACTAGTAATTCAAGTAAAATTTAAGTACTAGTTGTTTATAAAGTTACCTGCAAGAGAAATGACATTTTAGCAACTCCTGATCCACCGAGCCTAAGTTTTATCTTTACTCGAGGACGAGCAAAGAGCCTAGCTTTGGGAGCTTGTTGGCGGTCGTTACAACCCAAATTCGACCACCAATACTCGGGAATAAATGAGAGACTATGCAACATTCCATGTACTTAGGTTTTATTTCTAATAAAGTTCCACGAGTTTTGGTTAGTGTCATGTTTGCAGGTACAATATTGCGAAATACATGCTATAGGGGTCGGAAATGACCGAATCGGCCGAACGACACGTTCGGCCGGTTACCCCCCTTAGCCGTACGGGCCAGCGGGAGCCGTCCACGTCATCCAATGACTGTGCAAGCCACATAAGACGACCGCCAACACAACCTGGACCCACGCCAACTCATCCTGGGCCCACACAACTCAATCCCACGCAGCAGAGGCCGGCCCAGGGGGTCCAGAAGCTAGAGGCGGCGCTGGGGGGGGGGCGGCCCCGATTCGGCCGAACTCCTCTGTTCGCCCGAACCACCCCCAGTAGCCAGAACCGCCTCCAAGGATGCATCAGGGCCGTAGGTGGCTGAGGCGGTGGATCGGGCGTTCGGCCGAATACCAGGGTTCGGCCGAACCGACACCCTCGGCCGAAACGGCCGGCAACCACCACTGCCCTCTCCCTTGGCCATTACTCTACCTAAACCAACCATGGAGCACTATTTATAGGACCCTACACTTCACTTGTAACACACACCACCACTCAAGCCAAGTGCTCTTCCACTTCTCTCTTTAGTAGAGTTAGGATAGTTTAGTTGGGAGTTAGAGTCGAGTCGAGTTGTGCCTCGGAGGTTCCGGAGTCGTCTTCAGAAGCTCTGGTATTAGCTCTTGTATCTTTTACTTTATCTTTTGTGACATTTGAGTTATCAATATAGTTATCTACTTTATTCTACTTCTGTCTTATATAGTTGCAGGACACAAGGTTCAGGGTAACCGGCACCCCTTCTCATCCCTTTCTGTGTGTCGGAGGCTCTGTAGTCCCCAAGAAAGACAATAGACTTATCCTAGACCTATTAGTGCTGGCTCTTTAGCCGTTGTATCTCTAACCACTAGACTTAGGTAGATAGAGTCCCAGGAATCCTTTATCTCTTCTCGTTGTCCTCCCAACTATCTATACCTTCTCTCATCTATCCGAGCCTCCTTGAGCTGTGTGTGTCACGGTATATCCACTCCTATCCAATACCGTTTACCCCCGTCTTCAGTAGCTGGATTCCCAATCCTGATATTGTATTGTAAGAAGTGCCAACAGTAGCTGTGCCTAGCAATAATCTACCCACATGCATAACCCAGGGGTGTTCAAGGTACAGGATAAACAAAACTAGGTATGACCTTAAAAAGGGATAGTAACTTAGACACGTGCATATGAAAGTAATACATTAAGTAAAGAGTGTGTTTAGGTAGCAAGAATTGTCCGTGCTATATTTGTCTTGCTCAAACTGCTGCTGCTGTTCCTGCTCCTGAAAGCCCCCCTCGTACTCGTACTCCAACACAAACGGCTCACCGACTGGACTCACGAAGCAACACACAAGCATCCACACAAGCCAGTACATGCAAACAATATTATTCTATTAGAATAGTACACCAAACAGTAAAATCAGAACAAAAGAAGGGTACGAAACTAATCTACGCTTCGCTACGAGCACGTGAGCGCCAAAATGACTCAAATCAGAGCTAAAACGGAGAAGTTATGGCGTTTCTATGGTCCGGGGCTTGCTGGCAAAGTTTTAAAAGTTCTAGGGGCTTATTTGTGAAAAACCAGGGACCTAAATGTAAGATGGATTAAAACAGAGGGTTTAAAGCGTAAAATAATTAAAACAGGACCTCGGGTGCTATTTTTAAAAAGCTCAGGGGCCTAAACGAATAAAACATGACCTATCTGCAATTATTTTTGAACTGCTCAGGACGGCGGGTTAATTTTCAAATAGTGGAGGGGCTCTTTTGCAAAAAGGCCAGGGTTGACCGGTACGAATCCAGTTGACTCGGGTGGGCTTTTGATCTTGGCCGTTGGATTAGGTTGGGTGGATGAGATTGGATCTGGGGAGGGTCGTCGGCGGAGGCGGCGCTGGGGCGGCGGCGCTGGCTGGCTGGCGGCGGCGGCTCACCGGCGAGATCTCGAAAATGAGCTAGGCTGCTCGGTTTGGGACGCAGCTGGGTGCTACGGCTGCGGGGCTACGCGGCGAATCTAGCCAGAGGGTTGTGGATGAGCGGGGAGCGACAGCGAGGCCTAGCGGCAGCGAGCAGCGGTGGCGGAACTCCGGCGAGGCGCACGTGCGGCTACGGAGCGAGGGAGAAGGCAAGAAAGGGCTCGGGAGTCGCGGTACCTCGGCGCGAAGCTGCTCCGGTGATCGACGGCGGTGGGGCTGCGCTGAACCGGCGGATCGACGGCGTCGACCCGAGCTCGAATATGGCGGCTGCGCTAAGCTTTGCGGCGCTAGGGTTGGAGCTCTGGCGGCGCGGTTTGAGGTGGTTGAGAGGTGGCAGGGCGGCGCGTTTTATAGGGCGGCCCAGGGGCGTCCGGGTGGACCTCGGCGTGCGCGCCCAGGTGGACCCCGGTTGGACTCGCGCCCGAGTCTGGCTCGGTCGGGAGGTAGGGGACGGACCCGACGGCCAGGTCCCGCCTGGCAGTGGCTGCGGGCTGGGGGTGCAGCGCGCCGCCTGGTGGGCCGCTTTGGGCCGCCTGGGCCGCGCGCTGGCAGGGAGAGTGGGGAGAGGCGGAGCTCGCCGGCTGGGCCGAAAGCGGTGGAGCGGGGAAGCTGGGCCGAGCTGAGACGAAAGAAAAAGGGGCTAGCTTGGGCTGAGGGAGAGAGTTCAGGGAGGGAAAGTGAACCAGGGCTGAAACAACTTTTTGAAAGCTCCAAACAAAACAAATCAAACTCAAATTTAAATAGAATTTAAATTCCAATTCAATTTGCAAACAAACAAAACACAATGCAGCGGCATGAATGCATCAACCATGTTTCTAAACTTATATTAAATTTTAATTTTACCAAAAATTATTTATTTACCCTATAATATTCATGAGCACTTTAATAAAAGCATATTGATTGCTAAAATTTTAAAAGGGCCTAATTTAGGGTGTTACAGCTTTCTGTAGTGCCTAATACGTTTGCTTATGCACATACTAATACATTGGGTAGTGTTGGACCTCAATTTAGTACGACAGTTAACACATCAGCTCAAAGAAATATAATACCCGATGATGTGTTTGAAAGTTATAGGTTAGCTCCCTATTTAAATAAGATGAATTTGGAGAACCCACAGACACAACAGCTAAATAATCCTAATTGGGCTGAATTTAGTAAATTTAAGGAAGATTTGGCTAATGTGGTGAAAACTAAACTTGGTGTTGATATAGGTAATACAAATTTTATCAAAAACCATATGATGCTGAGTTTGATAAATTCCCTCTTCCACGAAGTTGGCGTATGCCTGATTTGATTAAATTTAGTGGAGATGATGAACGAACTACATGGGAACACATTAGTCAGTATACAGCTCAACTAGGTGTAGCGGGGCAGTATAGTGCTTTAAAAGTTCGTTTATTTTCTTTATCTTTGACTGGCACCGCTTTCGCTTGGTTTTCTTCGCTTGCTCCTGGTTCTATTATATCTTGGGATATGTTAGAGCGTAAATTTCATGATCACTTTTTTAGTGGCAGCTTGCAATTGAAATTGATAGATTTGACATCGGTTAGACAAAGTAGAGATGAAACTGTTTCTACTTACATTAAGAGGTTTAAAGAAACTAAAAACCATTGTTTTAATTTGTCAATCACCGATATGGATCTTGCTGATATTTGCTTAAAAGGTTTAAGATCATCTATTAGAGATAAAATAGAGGGTTCTGATTTTCTTTCGGTTGCACAAGTTCAAGTTAGGGCTTTAACTATTGAAAACCGAATGAATAAAGAAAAAGAAAGAGATACATCTAGATCACGTCATTCTAATGTTCATATTATTGATTATGAATCTGATAGTTCGAGCGATAGTGATAAAGAAGTATATGCTGTTGAATTTGTTTGGCCCTCTAAAGAAAAAACCTATTCTTGTACACCACTTAAGCCGGCTAGTAAAGGTCGGCAAGAAGAAGTTAAGTTTACTTTTGATGTTTCCAAGTGCGATCGTATTTTTGATGAATTACATAAGTCGGGAAACATTAAAGTAACTCATGCTTTGCCTCCACTTGAAGAGTTGAAACGACGTGCATATTGTAAGTTTCATAATTCATCGATAGGTTCAATCGGCCATAAACGAAGGTCGTTTGATGTTTCATGAGATGCAAGTGGACAAAACACATTTTCCTATCAATACCATGGATTTACAGCAGCCCAAGGTCTTGGTTCGGCCGCATCAAGCTGAAGCAACTAAGGGGAAAATGTTGTGATTGGTGAAGACAAGCCCGATTTGAGAGGAAAAGAATTAACACAAGAAGCTGCTTATGAGAAAACTCCAGATGGCAGGGAGACATTCAAGGTAACTGTGAGAGCCTCTGGACTTGGGGGGCAAGGACCGTCGACACCAACCGATCAAAGACCGACACAGCCTGTTCAGGCCAAACCGGTCAGACCGGTTGGGGAAAGCGGTCAGACCGGTTTACCCTTGGGTCGCCCAAAGATGCTCAAACCAAACCGTCTGGAGATTGGAAATTGGAAACTTAATGTTACAAAGAACCAGGGAAGTGTTCAAAAGCCAAAGGTCACCTTTGATATGCTATTTGACAAATATTCCAAGCAAAAGGCCGTTACAAGCGATCAGCCGTTAAAAAATAGAATGAGATCACCTTTACGCCAAGAAGAGCCAACTACAAGTTCAGGAGATGCTGTAAGGTTCAAAGGTGAATCATCCCAATAGAAACAAAGCTTCGCACCATCTTGGGCTTCATCCAGTTCATGTCCACCTCGTCCAATCTTTGATGACAATGGGGTGATGTGGGTACCATATCAACCAACTTTTCAACTAGGATGGGGAGAACCACGAAAGCCAGCTTTGGATAGGATTTCAAGGCCTAGACAAGACCGTTTGGTACTTAACCAATCTGGTCAGGGTCACATGACCCAACCGGTCAGACCTGTTCATAAAACCGGTCAGACCGGTTTTCCGAAAAAGTTAGCAGCACCTTCTATGAGGCAAGTCTACAAGCCAAAGCAGAAGAAGGAGGTGCAGAAGATGAAAATGGATCCAGAGAGGACTACAAATCAAGATATTATTCAAATTGGGTCAATGAACGTTTCTTTGGAAAAAGGTGGCAAAGGACCGATTGTCATAGGCAATAAGGTTGAGACACCTCTCCAAAAAGAACCTATTTCTACCAGTGACCATGAGGCTAGTGGAAGTGGCTCTAACTCCAAATACTTTTTACCAAGGTGGTGTCCTCCCGGTTTGTCCCGCACGCAAAGGAGGAAGCTTCAACGCCTGAGATTCCAAGAGAAAAAGGAGAAGGAGCTAGAGAAACAGAGAGATGAGGCATTCAATCAGTACAAGCCCATGGTTCCACAAGGAAAAGAATGGAGAGTCAAGACCAGCTCCCAGCCAGAACCTGTCAGACCGGTTGGGGAGTCGGTCAGACCGGTTTTACCAGAACTGGTCAGACCGGTTACAGAAAGCGCCGTCCGGTTTCTCTTCTGCAATTCCTATGGTTTGTGACGACGAGTTATCATCGGAACCCGCTCCAGAGGACGATGAAGAGCTTGTTGATTATGGTTCTTCTCCTGAGCATGTAAATCTTGATATTATCGTAATTCATATTGTAACAACCCAAAATTTCCCATAGGATTTGTTGAGTGCAAAAACTCGAATTTAAAAATTTTTGGTGGAATTGTGTGCATGTAAACAAACATATAAGAGTGTCTTCTATTTGCTCCCTAAATTCTTAGGCAATTTAAATTCAATTTAAAATCAATTTGAAGTGATAAGGATGAATTAGTGTGATTTGGATTTATTTGGATTTATTTGGATTTTTGGTTGGTTTGAATTCAAATTCTAGATTTGAATTCAAACTCTAATTGACTAAACTAATTTCCAAATCCTATTCCTGTTCGTGGGCCAAATTCCCGGAGCTAAAGTCCATTTAACCCCCTTCAACTCTTTTCCCCGAGCCAGCAACCCAAGCCGGCCCGCTCGGCCTTTCGGCCCAGCTCGGCCCAGCCGTTCTCCGCGTCCGCTCCGCGTCGCCGCCTTCTCTCTCGCTGACGCCGGGACCCCACCTGTCAGCTTTCTTCCTCCCCCGCGCCATCTTCCTCGCCGCGCTCTCTCTCTCTTCCGCGGCCGAGCGCCCGTGACCCAACCACCCGAGCTCCGTGCGGCCCGTCCGATGCGCGCCGCGTGTCCGCAGCTGCTCGAGCTCCCCATCTCGCCGTCCGTGCCCGCCGAACCCTAGCCCTAGCGCCTATAAAACCCGCCACCGGCCATCTTCTTCCCCAAGCCGCGCCGCCCTTCGGGGTTCCATCCAGATCCAGTTCGTGGGAGGGGAGGAGTAGGAGAGGGGTGGGGAAGGTCCTGGAGCAGTCGGAGCAAGAGGAGGAGAGCCGGAGCGCCTTCCCCGCATCGCCGCCGCCGAAGCCATCGCCGCCGTCCGTGGACTCGCCGACGAGGAGCCGGACCAGGGACGAGAGGAAGCGCACGAGCATCGCCGAGCCTCGACGAGTCTTCCCCGAGCTGCAGCGTTCGACGACGAGACCCTGGGTGAGCTAACCGCGTTCGCCCCTTTCTCCTCTGTTTCCGGCGGAGCGCCGCCGCGCGTGCTCGCCGTGCCAAGCCAAGCCTTCTGTGTGCCAGCCTTCGTGCTGTGCAGTCTCTTGTGCAGGTTCCCGAGCCGCTAAACCCTTGCAAACCGCCGTCGCTTGTTCCCCGCAGCCGAGGCCGCCGCGGCCGAGCTCTGCTCGCCCCGCGCGCGAACGCCGAGGCCACGCGCGGCCGTGGGTGACCACGTGCCCGCGCGTGTGCACCCAGGTGCGTTCCAGCAGCTGCTGGAACTGCACGCGCACAAGCACATCCCCTTTCCGAGCACTTTTGCGCCTAAAACCCGAGCCGCCGTCGTGCTCGCCGGCGTTCATGGCAGTGCCATCGCCGTCGCACGTCGGGAGCCCAAGCCAAACCCTAACCGAGCCCCTTTTCACCCAGTCCGTGACCGCCTAACCCTGGTGAAGCTTTTCCGACCGATCTTGAGCCCAGCCGAGCCTTTTCCGGCGAGGTCCGCCGCCGACCGTCACCGCCGGCGCGTTCCAGTGCGCGCCACGCGCGCGTCGCGTCGCGCCGTGGCCGTGCCACACCGTGGACCACACCAAGTCCCTCTTAGCCGCGCACAGAAGATCCCTGCCAGCCACAAATTGATCCCGTGCACCCGGCTCTCGTGAACCACTCTCACGGTGCACCGTGGACCCAGTCCACCAGGCCAGATCCAGCAGCCGCCCCTTCGTGGGCCGAATCTCGCGTTTAAGTCCGTTTAACCACCTTGAACTCTTCCGGCCCATTCGCTTTCGGCCCAATTCCAGCCCAGCCATCGTTTATTCTTTTTCTTTTTCTTTTTATCAGTGCTGACGTATGGGACCCACCTGTCATACTCTACGAGTCACTGACACATGGGGCCCACTGACCAGAGTTGACCCGCTGACCGTTGACCGTTGACCCCGTTGACCGTTGACCGGTCAACGCTGACGTCAGCAGGGCCCACTGCTGACGTCATCCTAGGCGGACCCCACTGCTGACGTCAGCATGGCGTCATGCTGACGTCAGCAGGCTAATTATTTGTCTGTTTTCTTTTTCGGAAATTATTTAATCTTTTCAGAAAATGATTTAAACTTCGAAAATTAATAATAAATCAACCGTAGCTCAAAAAAATATGAAACCAATTTCTATATTTTTCTAAAATCGTGATCTACGCGTTAGTGTAGAGTTTGGTGTTATTTGGGTCTTCTTTCGTCGCTGTTTTAGTGTTTCTTTGCTAGTAGCCGCGTCTTATTTTCTTTCCGCGCCCCTAGGAGCTCCGGAGAGTCAGGAGGAGCCGGACTACTACAACAACTGCTTTGACGAGGACGAAGACCTTTGCCCAGGTTCACGCCCGACCATCTTTGAAATACCTATTAGACATGCAAACTAGTATGCTAGCGCTTTACTTTACTCGCATGATAAACCTGCACTGCCTTTGTTATTATCCTGTTACCTTGCTACCTACTACTCACTTTATAAATATGCTATGCTATGCATGTGTTGGGATGGTTGTGATTGATCCTCTTGGCGTGAGTTGTGGGTGGTTTGGGAGTAGTGCAGCTAGGCGGTGTAAGCGAGTAATAACAACTCGATCGTTGATCGAGGTGCTGAGGGACTGCACTCGGGCAGTCCCTATGGGGTACCTGTTGCGGGTACATGGTTACTGGTTACTTGGGGTTGGTACTCGGTGAGTACCTGAGGAGTTTGGGCGGCAATACCTGTTATGGGTGCCGATTGCGGACCGTTGCGGCGGATCGCTTGTGATGCAGATACTCGCTTTACCGAACAATTAAGGACCGAGTCGTGCCCCCACTTCGGACTTGGGAATTACCGTGCTCACCATCTACCCAGTATGGGGAGGGTTCCAGCAAGCCTACTCTAGTGCGGCGCCGAGACTGTAGGAGAATCGAGTTTGATATGTGTAGGGGGGATTCGTTGCGGCGTAATCTCCCTGATTTACCACGGCCCCCGACTGGCCCCGGTGGGAAGGTTTCACGACCCTGGGGCAGATGTTAGATCGGATGTTTCCCGAGCCCAGGGAGACAGGATTGGCGCCGTTACTGTTTAGGGTCTTTGCTGTGGGCTGTGTCTCAGGTTGGTTGCGGACTAGCCTTGCAGCCCGGATGGATTCCTGGAGTGCCACCTCTGCAGAGTGTAAACTATACGTATAGCCGTGTCCACGGTTACGGACGACCCATTTCTGAGAAGCCCCGGCTAGCATGGGAAACTGCTTTCTTACCTCATCCTTGATTCGGGTTATGAGAGATTGGTCCAGCTGAGGCTGTTGAGACGAGGTGGGGAGGGAGCTCACCGAGTCGACTAGCGAGTGAAAGGAGTTGGTGGTTAATGATTTTGCGGGAACCTGCCGTGGCAGGACGAGCCCGATGGGATTATGTGAGGCTGATGGTTGGTTTTGGGGAGTGAAGGTGTATGTGTGTGAGCAGGAGTTGGTGTCGAGATGAATTTGGGTTATTGCTGCTGCTCGCATAAGAAAACCCTGGCTTAAACCTTGATTATTTCTTTATCCTTAGAATAGGCCACCTTTAAAGCTTGCATCATATTATGGTTGGTGACGTGGACCTGTCCCATTTCCTTGGGGACAGACTTTGGGTTCTCAGGTGAAGACCCCGACCGCGAGTTCAACCAGGACGGGTGGTACGACTGAAGGGTGTGCGCTACGCTCAAGGATGCCTGTGGAGGAGTGGTCCCTGTTGTTCTAGCTACCGCTGCGCAGATGTTTCTTATTGTCGCTTTAGCCCAGAGGGCTTGTATCCTGTCGCTTTGTCTTTATATGAGTCATGTATTGAATCTTTTATCGTTGTATGGATGTGATATTCGACTGAGATGAGTTCTGTACGAGATAGCTGCTATTCCTGGGACTATCTCAAGGGTACAGGGAGTCGGGTTCTCGTTGGTGAGAATCCGGTTCGTCACACATATGTCTATGGATGGTTATGTGCTGTCGGAGGAAGATATTGCTCATCTCGACTTTGGGCCAAAAGAAGCTATTTTTCAGAAGCCCAAAGCTACTGATAATCATCTGAAGGCTTTGTATATGATGGGACTTATTAATGGGAAGCCTATCTCTCGCATGTTGGTGGATGGAGGTGCGATTGTCAACTTGATGTCGTATTCTCTATTCAAGAAGCTGGGAGGTTCAGATGAAGAATTCATCAAGACCAACATGACTGTCAGCGGCGTCGGAGAAGGAGAGCCTATGAGTGCTAAAGGAGTTGCTTCTATGGAGCTTACTATTGGAAGCAAGACATTGGCTACGGCATTCTTCGTCGCTGAGACACAAGGTCACTTCAGTCTAATCCTTGGTCGTGATTGGATTCATGCGAACCAGTGTGTGCCTTCTACTTTGCATCAGTGTTTAATTCAATGGATAGATGATGAGGTAGAGATCGTTCATGGTGATACATCGGCTTGTGTTGCAGTGGCCGATAGTACTACAGTAAATGATCATGAGAATCTTAAGTGTTTATCTGGTTTGGACTTATCTGATTGTGAAATTATTGGTTGCACTAAAGATGGTTTTGCTACTGCTGTTATGAAGCCGATCAAAGATCTGGCTATACCGTCTCTTATGATTTGATGGATTTGAATCTAGAGTGGTTACAGCACAGGCGTGAGCACTATCGGGCGCACAAGAATGATATGTGTGAAGCCATCAATGATTTTGATGATTTGAGCAAGTTAGGACAAGGGTTTACGTCGGCCGATCCTCTAGAGGAGGTAGATATTGGTGATGGTACTGTACCTAGGCCGACATTTGTAAACAAGAATCTTGATCATGTGTTCAAATCTGAATTAATAAAGTTGTTGAAGGAATACGTTGATTGTTTTGCATGGAGTTATAATGAAATGCCCGGTTTAAGTCGTGATCTGGTTGAACACTGTTTGCCTATTAAATCTGGGTTTAGACCTTTCAAACAATCTCGTAGAAATTTTAATCCTGATATTTATGACCGAGTGAAGGAGGAAATCAATCGGTTATTAGATGCTAAATTTATTAGACCTTGTCGATATGCTGATTGGATCTCTAATATTGTGCCTGTTGAGAAAAAAGGAACAAAAAAGCTTCGTGTTTGCATTGATTTTAGAGATCTTAATAGAGCTACACCTAAAGATGAATATCCTATGCCTATAGCCGATTTTCTTGTTAATGCTGCATCTGGACATAGAATTCTTAGCTTTCTTGATGGTAATGCTGGTTACAATCAAATATTCATGGCCGAAGAAGATATATCTAAAACGGCCTTTGTTTGTCTGGGTTTTGTTGGATTGTTTGAGTGGATAGTCATGACCTTTGGTTTGAAAAATGCCGGTGCCACCTATCAATGGGCTATGAATTTAATTTTTCATGATTTACTTGGCATTATAGTAGAGGTTTATATCAATAATATTGTTGTCAAATCGGCTGAAGTAGATTCTCATTTAGCTGATTTAAGACTTGTGTTTGAGAGAATGCATCGATATAAATTTAAAATGAATCCACTCAAGTGTGCTTTTGGAGTATCGGCTGGGAAGTTTCTAGGCTTCATTGTGCATGAAAAGGGCATAGAGATAGATCCTAAGAAAATTGAAGCTATTAAGAATGTGGAGGCTCCTACATGTAAAAAAGACTTGTAGAAGTTCTTGGGCAAAGTAAATTACTTGAGGAGATTTATTTGCAATATGTCCGGGAAGGTGAAGGCCTTTACTCCTTTACTTCGGTTGAAAAGTGGTGCTGATTTTACATGGGGGGCAAAGCAACAAGAGTCATTTGATGAAATTAAACGATATTTGTCTTCGCCGCCCGTTCTTCAAGCACCAAAGACAGGAGTTCCTTTCAAATTATACATAGCCGCTGAGAAAGATGTTATTGGAGGAGTTTTAACCCAAGAGACCGAAGGCAAGGAGTATATTGTTGCATATGAGAGTAGAAGATTATTGGACGCCGAAACGAGGTATACTTTCATTGAAAAATTATGCTTATCATTATATCACATTTGTACCAAGTTGAGGCATTATCTTTTACCAAGTACTTGCATAGTAGCACTTCTGCAAACCGATCCATCAAAATGTACTAATAATCAAGTCGAATATGAGGCCCTTCTATTTGGCTTGGGGATTTTGTATGACATGGGAGTAAAACATGTAGAAGCTTATGGTGATTCCTTACTGGTGGTACAGCAAGTTTCAAAGGTATGTCAATGCTTAGATGGATTCTTGAATGCTTATCTTGACCAATGCCTCGATATTATATCTTGTTTAGATGAATTTGTGATTCGTCATGTACCACGAGAAGAGAATCCAAAAGCAAATGCTCTGGCTCAACAAGCATCTGGTTATAATGTTCAAAGAAGAAATTTTCAAGAACGAAAACCGGTGTTTTTCGAAGCCGAGTGTGCTGCCCTGGAGGAACTGGTCGCACCGCTTCCTCAAATCGGTCTGACCGGTTTAACCGGTCTGACCGCTTTAGAGAACCGGTCTGACCAGTTGCCTGATGAAGATACTACTTCGGCCGTTGTTTGCAACAAAGATGAAGTAGATGATTGGAGGAAGCCTCTGGTTAATTGTTTACGAAATCCTAGCAGTATAGTTGACAGAAAATTTCGACGATGGGCTCTCAAGTTTATTTTGGACGGTGACGAGTTGTATCGTCGGACCATGGAAGATTTACTTCTCAAATGTTTAGGTCCTGATCAAGCTAGGTTGGCAATGGCTGAGGTTCATGAAGGAATTTGTGGCACTCATTAATCGGCTCCCAAGATGAAGTGGCTCCTTCGGTGGGCTTGCTTTTATTGGCCTACTATGATAGCCGATTGTTTTAAGTATTACAAAGGGTGTGAAGAATGTCAAAAGCATGGGGATGTTCAGTTGGTACCTGCTGCATTAATGCATCCGATTATTAAGCCTTGGCCGTTCCGAGGATGGGGTTTGGATTTCGTTGGTAAGATTCATCCTCCTTCATCAAAAGGTCATAGCTTTGTGATTGTGGCTACTGATTATTTTGCCAAGTGGACTGAGGCAATTCCTTTGAAGAATATGACACATAGAGAGGTGATTGAGTTTATTAGAGAACATATTATACATAGGTTTGGCATTCCACAAACTTTGACTACGGATCAAGGGACTTCGTTTATATCCAAAGAGGTGCGTGAATTTGTCGATTCCTATGGTATTAAACTTCTCAATTCCTCTCCGTACTATGCTCAAGCCAATGGTCAAGCCGAGTCTAGCAACAAGATTTTGATAAAGCTCATCAAGAAGAAGATAGAAGATCATCCCAAACAATGGCACAAGGTATTATCTGAAGCTTTATGGGCTCATCGTATTTCTAGACATGGTGCTACTAAAGTTACTCCATTCGAGCTTGTGTATGGTCAAGAGGTCGTTTTGCCCGTTGAGGTGAATCTTGGCGCATGTAGACTTGCAAAGCAAAATAATCTTGATGTTGATACATATTATGCTTTGATGATGGATAATATTGATGAAGTGACCGACAAGCGTTTGGAAGCTTTAGAAGAAATTGAAAGAGATAAAAGGCGAGTGGATAGAGCATACAATAAGAAAGTAAAGGCCAAATCCTTTCAAGTAGGTGATTTGGTTTGGAAGACAATTTTGCCCATTGGATCAAATAGCAACAAATTTGGCAAGTGGTCTCCTAGTTGGGAGGGTCCTTTCAAGGTTGTGAGAGTTTGTTCAGGGAATTCTTATATGGTGGAGACTTTGCAAGGACAGCAGCTGCCTCGAGCTCTCAATGGGAGATACTTGAAGAAGTTTTATCCAAGTGTTTGGCAAAATGCTTGACATGACCGATTTATATGAAAAATCGCCCTTAGCACAAAAAATGACCGGTGAAGTATGTAGCATCGACCTTAGAATGTTTTTCAGCGCATATAATTTGCTAAAAACAGGGGGGGCATATGTTCGCACTAAAAATTGGCAGCAGCCTGTCAGGCTGGACGAAACCGGTCAGACCAGTCTTGGTAGTCGGTCAGACCGGTTTCCCTGTAGCTGATCTGGCAATGGCCGCAAACCGGCCTGACCGGTTTGTCTATCCGGTCTGACCGGTTTACCCCGAGCTATAGTAGAATTAGGACTCCTAATCGTTTCCAAGTTGTAAAAGGTTTCCTTGCAGGGCAAGACCTCCCCACCCTATAAATATAAAGGGTTGTGGCCGATTGAGTTTTTGATCATCCAATCGATCAAATACTATTTTCTACTTTTATCTCCAAACCCTAGCTTTTCTAACCCCTTTGCTTTCTTTGCTCATCTCGACGGCGTTCAAGGAGGTTCTGAGTGGCCTGACCGATCTCAGGACAACCCTAGGCACACCATCTCCGACGGGGTCCCTCCCGAGGTGGTGATTCTAGGTTTTCCCGAAGCCCCCGACGAAACCGGTCTAACCGGATCCCTAAACTGGTCTGACCGGTTTGGGCTGAGGCTGCGGCGAGTTCAAGTTATGTTCATTGCGAGATCTAGCGCTCATGTGTGTTAGCCAGAAAAAGTGTCAATAGTCCTGAAGCAAGAAATTGGAAGCATGAGTGATAAAAATGCAGCTAATAGTGCACCGCATACTCTGCCAATGGTAGCAACAAGAATGGTCACCACAAAAGGCGTTGATTCTTGGTGCCCTGGTGGAGCTCAGCCAAAACATATGCAGAAATGTGGCTTCAGGGAGCGATTCACTAAACCATATGTAACATCCCAGAAAATTCGTAAGAATTGTTGAATGCAAAAATCTCGAATTTCAAAATTTTTGGTGAATGGTTGTGCATGTGAACAAACATATAAGATTGTCTTCTATTTTGCTCCCTAAAGTTCTAGGCAATTAAAATTCAAATTAAAAATTATTTGAAGTGCAAAGGATTAAATAGTTGTGATTTGGATTTTATTTGGCTTCCACCGCACCAAGAGCGCACCGTCTCTCCGTCTCTCCCACGTACGGCGCCACACCAAGAGCGTCGGCCAATCTTAGCCTCGAGCGAGGGCGGCACGACACGATTGTGCCGCGTGGCCTCGGACGCGAACACCCGCATCTCCCACCATCCGTGCCGCAGAACCCTAGCCCTTGAGGCTATAAAACTCCCCCGCGGCATAATCATGTCGTGCCGCCCTCGCTCGAGGAGGGGAGAGAAGAGGGAGGCACTGCGAGGAGGAGGCGGAGGTGAAGCCCGAGCGCCTCGCCCCCGAGTCGACGATGTTCCACGAGCCGCGTCCGTCGAGAAGCTGTAGCACAAGAAGAAGCCGGACCAGAGCAGCGCCACGAGGAGCCGGAGTGTCACCGGAGTACTGCGAGTCTACCACAAGCCGGCGATGTGCTACTCCATCACCCCACGGTGATCACCGCCACGATCCCCTGTTTCCTTTCTTGCTCGCCGCCGATCCATCTCTTCCGCCGCGCTGTAATCCCGTCCTCTGCCGTAGTTTTGTGTGTGTGGCTTCGTGCCGCTTTGCAGGTACCGCCGCTAGGTCGCCAGCCGCCCGCCGTCGCAAACCCCCTTCGACTAGGCCACCATGGCCGCTGCGCCCCGGGTAAACTCGGACCATGCGTGCTCGCCATGGTCACGCCGCGGGAGAACCCGGAGCTCTCCCCGTGCGCGCGAGATCCACTGCGACTAACCTCCTGCAGCCTTGCCTTGTTCTCTGTGCACCTTGTGCCAATGTCACCTCTAAGACATGCGTCTCCACCGCGCACGCCACCGTTCGGCCGCCGGTCAATGCCACCGTGGACTCAGACTGCTGAGTTTCCGCGCGCTGGCGCTGCTTCGTGTGCGTGTACTGACCCCCCCCAACCGAGCCGGAGCATCCCCATCATTAAACCAAGCCATCTGCAACCTTTTCCACTTCGCTGTGTCGCCGTCGCACCACCGCCGACCACTGCAGCGTCGTGCGGGCGTCGATGCCTGCTGTGTTGTGCGCCGCCGCCGCTTTGGGCCGAAACCATCTCTAACTTGGGCCGGGGTCCAGATCTCGTGGGCCGGCCTAACCAAATCCGGCCCAGCCTCTTCTCCTTCTTTTTCCTTTTTTCTAATTCTGCGCTGACGAGTAGGCCCCACCTGCCATAGACTGAAAAGAGACTGACCTATGGGCCCATTGACAACGCTGACCATTGACCGTTGATCGGTCAATGTTGACAGAGTCAACACTGATGTCATCCGGGCCCACAATGACGTCAGCATACCCAGCCCCACTGATGACGTCATGCTGACGTCAGCAGTGATGATGTGGCACCACCAGAGGCTGCCACATGTCCCGGTGTGAGTGATTTTTTTCGGAATTATTTAATATTTTTAGAAAATGATTTAAACTTCAAAAATTCATAATAAATCAACCATAGCTCATAAAAATATGAAACTAGTTTCTATATTTTTCTAAAATAATGACCTACGCGTCAGTGTAGTGTTTGGTGTTATTTGGGTCTTTGCATGTTGAACCTGCACAACCATTTTATTATCCTGTTACCTTGCTATCCTATTATCCACTTTATGAGATATGTTATGCTATGGATGTCGGACCTTAGGACCGACAATCCACCTGGGGGTACCCGAGTGGTTGATTTGTAGGCGGGCGATCGTCGTGCTGGTAGCTTGATGGTACACAGGAGGCACTGATTTTGACAGGTTCGGGCTATCCGGAGGTATAATACCCTACGTCCTGTGTCGGTGGTGTTTGGTTGTATTGCTGGTACTCGCCGAGCTCCGGGAAGCAAGGGCGAGCATATGGATTACAATGGGAGATGTGATGGATCATTTATGGGGATGCCCTAGACCGTCTTATATAGGGTTGACGGGCTAGGGTTTACAAGTCGGTTTCTATCTAAACCTACTTGGCTTCAACCCGAACTCTGATCCGAGTCGGTTACAACTGAATATCCCGAGATATCCGGAGGAGCAATCTGCCGAGTCCTTGTCTTCTTGTCTGTCAAGTCAGGGAGCCCGTATGGGCCGGCTGGAGGTCGGCCCATGGGCCTGTCAGAGGTGGGCCCCGGACACCGTGGTCTGGTATGACAGTGGGCCCAGGGGTACCCATATCCCACAAGCCCCTGAGCAACGTGCAGGCGCGTGTCAAACTGCTTGACGAAGTGCCAAGGCCAAAGAGGTTGGCTGAAGGTGCTTCTACATGTAGTCGGCACAAGGGTGGGCGGTGCTAAAAAAGGAGAGAACACCCAACAGCGACGCCGAGTTCTCTGAGGTAGTTGGTCGGTCTTCATGAAGGCCGAATACAGGGCGACGAAGTATACAGTGCAGCCCCCGAGCGTTGGGTTGGTTAGTATAAGCGAGCCAAAGCTCAAAAAAGCTATACGAACAACATGTTGCCCGAGAGTTGGTGAAGGCTTGCTACCACCAAGGAAATTGTCTAAGTTGGGAGGCTTACTCGGACAAACATGTTTGCCGAGTTGTAGTAGGTAGTAGCATGTTGCCACAAGGGAAAGGGCCAAAAAGAGTCCACGCCCATGAATCAACAGTGCGTTGATAACGATGCGCGAAAGGCGCTGCTGAGCAGGCTCAGTCAATGCCGATGATAAAGGCTGCCGGGGCAGCAGTAAAGGCGCTGCAAATGTGCATGCGAACCCGTCGACTGTTGCATCATGGGGTAATAGTTCGGGACTGTGCGCGCCTATATATAGACGCGCCAGGCGAGGGAAGACTAGCATGGAGCCATAGCAAGAGCTTTCCAGCATGTGGAGTCTCAAGATCCACCCACCCGATGAGTTCAGGACCTAGAGTAGAGCTAGCCGAGGGGCATTCCCCGTTGTGTGCCACTGATGCCAGAAGAAAATCGTCGAAACATGGAGCAAATGCTGCGGGAAAGGAGCCAGCACCGTGCCTCTCGTTAGTGGGATGGAGATCCACCTCCGGGAGGGGGCCGAGCGAGGTGGCCGCGAGGAGCGTCTTCCCGGCGGGGGAGATTGCGCACCTCAGAGGATTGGTAACCGAGTGCGCTAAGGAGCTCATTGAGGACGTCCGCGAGGTAAGGCCTTGGTGCCATTGCTAGTGTTTAGTACCTCCTCTCTTCTGGCAATGCGGCCACGAGGTTCTTCAGTTGGTAGGATGCCACAAGAAAACCGTCGAGGCAGTTGTGAAGACTGGTTCTCGGTGATCGTGTGCTGACCATCTAACTGAAGTGGTCCAAGAGCTGTCCATGGACAGTTCCAATCTTTGTATCTCTCTACGGCCCATGGCCGAGTGTAATTTATCTTTGTAAATTCGCAGTTTGCGAAATATGAAATATGAACATGTTCATGTGATGGAATGGGTCCGGTGTCCGACCTCCGGGAGGGCAGCATGGTCCTTTAGACACACCGAACCCGACCCGGCGCCCAGCCCCCGAGCATGCGAGGGTCATGGCAGGGTTCACGGAGAACACGCCGAGTGCTTTTCCGGCGCCTAGCCCCCGAGGATGCGAGGGTCATGGCAGGGTTCACGGAGAACGCGCCGAGTGCTTTGCGCGGCGCCCAGCCCCCGAGCATGCGAGGGTCGTGGCAGGGTTTGCGAAGAACACACCGACTTCTTTTCCGGCGCCCAGCCCCCGAGCATGCGAGGGTCACGACAGGGTTCGCAAAGAACGCGCCGAGTGCTTTGCGTGGCGCCCAGCCCCCGAGCATGTGAGGGTCGTGGCAGGGTTCGTGAAGAACACGCCGACTTCTTTTCCGGCGCCCAGCCCCCGAGCATGTGAGGGTCATGGCAGGGTTCGCGAAGAACGCGCCGACTTCTTTCCCAGCGCCCAGCCCCCGAGCATGCGAGGGTCATGGCAGGGTTCACGGAGAACACGCCGAGTGCTTTGCGCGGCGCCCAGCCCCCGAGCATGCGAGGGTTGTGGCAGGGTTCACGAAGAACACGCCAACTTCTTTTCTGGCGCCCAGCCCCCGAGCATGCGAGGGTCATGGTAGGGTTCGCGAAGAACGCGCTGAGTGCTTTGCGCGGCGCCCAGCCCCCGAGCATGCGAGGGTTGTGGCAGGGTTCGCGAAGAACACGCCGACTTCTTTTCCGGCGCCCAGCCCCCGAGCATGCGAGGGTCATGGCAGGGTTCGCGAAGAACGCGTCGAGTGCTTTGCACGGCGCCCAGCCCCCGAGCATGCGAGGGTCGTGGCAGGGTTCGCGAAGAACATGCCGACTTCTTTTCCGGCGCCCAGCCCCCGAGCATGCAAGGATCGTGGCAGGGTTCGCGGAGAACACGCCGAGTGCTTTCAAATGGAAACATATCCATCCGCCAATTTTGGATCCGACGGATCACGAATCACCAATCCCGCGGATTCCGTCCATTAGTTTCGGAGCCGTTAGGGTGGGCGGCGCCTCTTTATAAATACACACCCAATCCCACCGTCGACGTCACCCAGCCATTTGCGCCGCACTCTTCGCCTTCCCCGCCTCCTGCCGCTTGCGCGCTCGCCATTTCCGCCCGCCCGTCGTTGCATCCAGGCGAGCTACGCGAGGCTTGTAGATCGGTCTTGTGCGCCCGGCGTCCATTTCCTCGGCCTTCACCACCACCAAGCGCGAGATCCATGGTGGAGGAGGCTGCTGTGCAGGCTACGGCTGAGGCTCTGGCTGCCGCCGGCGTGCCGTCGGAGAAGGAGCAGGAGTTGGCGTGGGGGAAGACGAAGATGACCATGGCGCGCTTGGAGGAGATGGCGAACTGTGGCGTGCTCTCCCCCAAGGATTCGCTGGCATGGCGGCGGCCCGGCGGCGAGAAGCGGCCATACGAGAACACCAACGAGGTGGCGGTGTTCGCCCACTTCGTCGAGCATGGATTTGGCACGCCGACGGGCAATTTCTTCCGCGGGCTACTACATTATTATGGTTTGGAGCTTTCACATCTTAATCCCAATGGGATTTTTGACATTGCGTTCTTCATCTACTTCTGCGAAACGTATTTGGGGATTGCTCCCCACTTCCAACTGTGGCGGTACCTGTACCGCGTCAAGCGCATCTGCTCCGGCCCCAAGGGGGACGGGCCTACTCGGATCACCGGCGGGGCGGGGATTGCCCTGCGGTCGGGGAAGCAGAGGGAGTACTTCGACCTCCAGCTGAACGACGAGCACAAGGATTGGAATCGGGAGTGGTTCCTGATGACGGACCAGCCGCCACTGCTACCCAACCGGACTGGGATGCCGCCGAAGGACAAGAGCTCGTGGCTCGATCCGCCGGTTGATGAAGAGAGGAAGGACATCCCCGAGTTGCTGAGGATGATTGCCGGCTTGAAGGCGAGGGGCCTGACGGCGACTGTTGTGGCGTGCTCGTTTGTGTCCCGGGCCATTCAGCCGATCAAGGATCGGGTGCACCCAGCTTACGAGTTCTCCGGTCGTCTTGATACCACCCGGGAGACAACTCGGGGGATGGACAGGGACGAGTTCGTCCGACACGTTGGGGCCATGATGAAGGGCCCGGTGGGTGACGCCGGTGCGCCGGCTGCATTCCGGCTGTCGAATCCGCCCTTAGCGGTATGTATTTGCTTTGCCTGAGTACTTTGAAGATCTGTAGTACTTTTGAATTTTGACATTATCTACCTTGTTTGGACTAGGAGGTGACCAACCGGTTCTTCAGCCTGGTGCCCCTTCCCGAAGCTGACCCGACGCTGCGCCGGAAGGTGATGAGGCCGGAGGAGGCGGCGGCAGACCGCCTGCCGGCGGTTCTCGAGGCCGAGGGGTGGAAGACTGAGGAGTTCAGCCCTCCCGAAAACCCCCAGAGGGTCGTTGACCCTGCGGCGGATGCGGCTGCCTTGGGCCGGACTCGGTCAAGCGCGCGGCGAGTACTGGCGTCGCAGTCGGCCGCCACTGCTGCGGCCGAGAATCAGAAGAGGCAGACCCTGGCGCTGACAGATGCGTCCACGTCGAAGAGGCGCCGCACCGATGCTGCATCAGCGGGTAGTGAGGACGCCGACAACTCGTCTGGCGGCGAGGATGAGGTCCCGGCGCAAGAGCGGTCATGGGAGGAGACGCCCGTGTCGGAGCAGCCACAGGCGGTGCTGTCGTCCGGCAGTCGACCACCGCACCCGTTCACCCTGCGCTTGAAGAGGCCGAGCAGGAGTAATAGGTTAGAGTCGTGACTCGGTTAAGTTGCTTTTGATCGGCGTGGCTTCCGTTGTTTGACATCTTGTTGTGTTGGTTCCAGGGACGTGGCTGGGTTCTCGGACTCGTCTCGTACCCACTCGGAAGACGGGGAGCGGGTCGGCATCGCGTCGCCGAGTCTTGTCCACTCGACGGTTCCCGCTCAGCAGGAGGCGTTGCCCGAGGTTGTGGCGGGTGAGGACACCTCGCAGGCCGTGCTCGCCGCTGGCGGCCATGACTCGGCAGCTCCTGGGTCGGGCCAGCAGCTGGAAGTGGACTTGGACATGCCGGAGCTGGAAGAAGACATCCAGCCCCATCAGGATGCCAATCTTGATGTGGTGGTTGTGGCGGAGGAGCTGTCCCATGCGGAGCGCTTTGAGCGTGTCGCTCAGCGCAACCAAGGGGCCCTGGAACGGATCTGCAACTCGTCCGCGTCTATGCCAGAGAATATGGAGGTAGACACTTGATCTCCGGGTTTGTTGTTGTCTTGTTTCGTCAGTTTGGTGACGTTCTGTGGGTTTGCAGGGTTTGATCGCGGGGGCCGGCAAGTGTGCGCAGCTGCTGCGCACTGCTGAGGAGGAGTACGACGAGCTCCAGCGGCTCAGAGCCCGAGTGCGCACCGTCACCAACGAGGCAAAGGAAGCCGCGATACAGAAGGACAGGGAGATGGAGGAGACCGTGCAGCTCAACAAGGACCTCATGGCCCAGCTGGAGACCATGGCCACTAGTGAGTTTCATCCACGTTGCTCGCCGGGTTCTTTTTCTGCGGATCTTGCTTGTTGATTGAATGACCGCGCTTGTCTCAGGTCATGCCCAAGAGAAGGAGCATCTGGAGCAACGCCTTGAGGTTGTGGATGCCAAATTCAAGGAGACGTCGGACGTGCTGAAGACAAGGGACGCCGAGTTGAAGCGCACTCTGGATTGTGAGCGAGAGCCTACTCGTCGCCACCTTGAGTACCCAGTTTGCTTGGAGCATGAGGCCATAACATTTGGTTATGATTGGTTCATCTGCACAGGTCATGCCATCGAGAAGAAGGTGTGGGAGGAGAAGGTCGCCGCGCTGGAAAAGGAGATCCAGGACATTCGCAGCGCACACCGCCGGGCTGCGGGCACCCATGAGGTTGCCATGAAAGGTTGGCCTTGCTTCTGAGTCAATTTTCGCTTCCTTGCTTGCGCATCTTAGAGCTGACGCGCCGTGGGCGTATGTGCAGAGTGGTCGGATCACTATGGCCTTCTGGTGGAAGCGGCGCACGCGGCGTGCAACGGCATCCCCCTTTTGGAGGCGCGGCCCGAGGAGCCCATCGTCGACCGACTTCGCTACCTTCCGGAGTCGGCAAAGATCGTCGACAGGGAAATATCGGAGTACGCGATCAAGAGCATTGTGGCTCTTGTTCGGTCGTACAACCCTTCGGTCGACTTCAGCGAACTCCAGGATGGCTTCCATCCCAGCTTCACCGAGGAGCAGTTTTCTGCTCTAACGGAGTCCTTTGCCGGCCTGGCGGTAGACTTGGCGCAGAGTATCATTGTGGACGAAGAGGCCGCTGACGTGTCGTCGAATGACCCTGCCGAGTAGCCCTACTTTAGAGAGACAATAAATTTTTGAAGTATTGGCTTTGATGAATAATTCTGAACTTATGTGTAATAAGTACTTTCACCTTTAGCTCTTAGTTTTGTTTGAGTTGGATTACCAACCCCTGTCACTTCACCGTGGTCATGGCGAGCGCTAGGTACTGGGGCGAAGTCTGGCTGCTAGAGCTCTCGGGGAGGCAGCACTCCTACATGCTACGATGCTCAGCAGGGAGGCTTAGTCGTAGGTAGGGTCACGTCTGAGTACTTTTGCACAAGCTTAGACTTAAGGATATAGTGAGTCGGCCTTGCCGAGTTATGCTGCTGCATGAGCAGTTTGTTTTTGTATTAACGAGCGCGTGGCTTGTTTGAAAAATCATAATTTGCAACAGGGCAAAAGGTGGACACAACATATATATGCGGTCATGAGACTTTATTTGAATAGCGAATCGAAAGGGAGAGGTACATAGCTGTATCATGGACTAAGGGTAGAACTTAGTGAGGTGCTGTATGTTCCAAGCGTTTGGAACTGGGTCGCTGTTAGCCCACTGGAGGTGGTAGGTTCCCGGGGAGATGACCTCCTTTACTATGAAGGGGCCTTCCCAGGGTGCCGACAACTTGTGCTGGCCTACCGAGCTCATGACTCGGCGTAGGGCGAGGTGGCCTACGTTGAGGGAGCGTCCCCTGATGTTCCTGTCGTGGTAACGGCATATCTACTACTCGTGGCGCGCCTGCCGAGTTAAGGCGCAGAGCCTGTGCTCCTCCACGGCGTCTATGTCGATCTGCCGACTTGTTTCGGCTTCTCCTTCCTCGTAGTTCTTGATGCGCGGGGCACCGAATGCCAGGTCGGCGGGTAATACAGCCTCAGAGCCGTATACCATGAAGAAGGGTGAGTACCCCGTAGCCCGGCTATGCTGGGTCCTGAGTCCCCATACCACATGTGGTACTTCCTTTGCCCAGCGGCCGGCCGCCGGGTTCAGTGAGTCGTAGATGTCCTTCTTGAGGGCATCCAGAACCATGCCGTTAGCCCGCTCGACTTGCCCGTTGCAGCGCGGGTGAGCGGTAGACGAGTAGTACACGCCAATCTGGCTGTCTTGGCAGAAGTCCCAGAACTCGGACCCTGTGAATTGGGGTCCGAGGTCGGTTATGATCCGGTTGGGGATGCCGAATCAGTGCGTGAGCTCCTCGATGAACGCCGCTGCTGTAGCCGATTTGGTGTTGGTGACGACTTTGTACTCTATCCACTTGGTGAACTTGTCCACCGCGATGAGGATATTCTTGAGCCCGCCCGGAGCTGGCTTGAATGGTCCCACGTTGTCCAGGCCCCATATGGCAAAGGGCCAGGATGGCGGGATGGTACGGAGCGCCTGAGCCAGCAGGTGCTTTTGCTTCTGGAAGAATTGGCACCCGGCGCAACGCTGGACGAGTTCCGTCGCATCAGAGACCGCGGTCGGCCAGAAGAACCCGGATCTGTAGGCCTTGCCAACCAGCGTTTTGGCTGCCGCGTGGTTGCTACATGTCCCCGAGTGTATCTCGTGCAACAATGCCAAGCCTTGACTACGCAGGATGCACTTCATGAGTACCCCTGATGATACCCCTTTTCTGTAGAGTTCCGACCCGATAACCTCGTAGTTGGCGCTACGCCGACTGAGTTGTTCGAGGACGATCTTGTCTTCCTCGTACTACTCCTTGATGGTCATCCGGTCGTTCTTGACGAACGCGATGAGTGGTTCATGCCAGTCTTCTTCCTCCTGAGAGGTGGTGACCGCTACAACAGCTTGGTCGGGGTCAATAGGTGCGTCTTCGTCCAACGGTTTGATGGACGGCTTGCGCAGATCTTGGACGAATACACCAGCTGGCACCTGGGATCGCTTGGATCCCAGTTTGGATAGTACGTCGGCTGCTACATTTTCCTCGCGTGGCACATGGCGGCACTCGAGACCGTAGAAGTGAGCTTCTAACTTTCGGACTTCCGCACAGTACGCGTCCATCGTTTCCTTGGAGCAGTCCCAGTTCTTGTTGACCTGCTCGACCACTACCTTCGAGTCACCGAAGCAGAGGATGCGCTTTATCCCCAGCGTCACGGCTATCCTGAGTCCGTGGATCAGAGCCTTGTACTCGGCGCCATTGTTGGTGGCCTTGTAGTGTATCTGGAGCACGTACTTGAGGTGCTTGCCCTCCGGGGAGACAAATAACACTCCTGCGCCTGCTCCTTCGAGGTTCAGGGCTCCATCGAAGTACATGGTCCAGTGCTCGGGTGGCTCGATCGGTGTGGGAGCTTGGATCTCTGTCCACTCGGCCAGGAAGTCCACCAGGACCTGCGATTTGATCGACTGCCTGGATCTGAAGGTGATGTCGAAACTGCCGAGCTCAACGGCCCACTTGACAACCTGGCCATTGATGTCGCAGTTATGGAGGATCTCGCCGAGTGGAAAAATGGACACCACGTGTACGAGGTGCGCCTAGAAATAGTGTCGCAGCTTTCTTGAACAGATCAAGAGTGCGTACAGCAGCTTCTGTGGGTGCTGATAGCGGATTTTGGAGTCGGCCAGCACATCGCTGACGTAATAGATAGGCCTCTGTACCAGGTACGAGTAGCCTTCTTCTTTTCGCTCCACCACCAAGGCTGCGCTGACCACGTAGGTGGTTGCTGCTATGTATAGCAGGAGGGTCTCATCCTTGTTGGGCCCGGTGAGCACCGGTGGCGTGACTAGGAAAGCTTTGAGGTCGGCCAACGCTTGGTCGGCTTCCGGCGTCCACTCGAACTTGTTGGCTTTCTTCAAGAGCTTGAAGAAAGGTGTGCCACATTCACCTAGCTTGCTGATGAACCGGCTGAGGGCCGCCATCATCCCTGTGAGCTTCATTACTTCCTTCTTATTCTTTGGTCACGGCAAATTTTGGATCGCCGCGATCTTCGTCGGGTTAGCCTCGATCCTACGCTGGCTTACAAGGAACCCCAGGAGCTTGCCTGATGGTACGCCGAAAACGCATTTGGTCGGGTTAAGCTTCCACCTGAAGCATCGCAGGTTGTTGAACGTCTCTTGGAGGTCGGCAATCAAGGTGTCTGGGTCGTAGGTCTTGACCACGACGTCGTCTACGTATGCCTCGGCGTTACGGCCGATCTGGCTAGATAAGCAACTCTGGATTGCCTTTTGATACATAGCTCCGGCATTCTTGAGGCCGAAGGTCATGGTGTTGTAGCAATATATGCCATGGGGCGTAATGAACACCGTATTGTCTTGGTCGTCCGGGTTTAGGGCTATCTGGTGATAGTCGGAGTAGCAGTCGAGGAAGCAGAGTAGCCTGCACCCGGCCGTGGAGTCGACAACCTGGTCGATACGAGGAAGAAGGAGTCCTTAGGGCAGTATCTATTGAGATCAGTATAATCAATGCACATTCTCCATTCACTGGTTTTCTTTTTCACAAGTACATGATTTGCAAGCCATTCGGGGTGCTTGCACTCCCGAATGAAACCAGCTGCTAGGAGCTTATTCAATTCTACCCTAATGGCCTCCTTGCGATCTTGTGCGAACTGTTGAAGCTTCAGCTTGACCAGCTTGGCGGTCTTCACCAAATCCAAGGAGTGCTCAGCCTTCTCCCTTGGGACTCCCGGCATATCCGAGGGTTTCCACGCGAATATGTCCCAGTTGTCCCGCAGGAAGGAGGTGAGCGCGCTTTCCTATTCGGGGGACAGGCCTGGGCCTATCAGCGCCGTCTTGGAGGGGTCGTCGCTGGAGAGGCTGATCGTCTTCGTCGCCGAATCGGGCTCGAGCGCCGTCATGGTTGCGTCTGTCTCCGGCACCTTGGAGTCGGCCGGTGGGTTGGTCTTGGCCTCGGTAGCGAATAGCACGCTATTGCCGAGTTGGCAAGAGAGCTCGGCGAGGCGCACGGCTTCATCGTCACACTCGTACGACATCTTGACGTCGCCCCGCACGCTGATGACCCCCTTAGGAGCCGGCACCTTCATCACCAAGTAGGTGTGGTTTGGAATCGCCATGAAGCGCGCCAGCATGGGCCGCCCGAAGATGGCGTGGTAGGAACTGCTGAAGCCCGCTACCTCGAAGTGTAGGAACTCGGTGCGGTAGTTCTCCGAAGTGCCGAAGGTGACGGGCAGGGTGACTCTTCCCACGGGGTAGGCAGCCTTCCCCGGGATAACACCGTAGAACGGGTGGTCGGCCCTGCGGAGCTTGGAGTAGTCGAACCCCATGTCGTTGAGCGTCTTGGTGAAGATGATGTTAAGGGCGCTGCCCCCGTCGATCAGTACTCTGGTCAGGAGGGCTCTGTCAATAACCGGGCTGACGATGAGAGGGTAGGCGCCTGGTGCACCCAGTGGTCCTTCCTGGAGAAGGTGATGGACATGTCCGACCACCTCAGGTACTCAACCGACTTTGTGCCCATGAGATGTATCTCATGGCTGTGGAGTTTCTTCTTCCTCCTGTCCGGGAAGGCATCATGGCCCCCCAGGATGACGTTGACCTCTCGGTCGGCATTCTGGAAGTTGTCGCGCAGCTCACCTTCCGGCCGGGCGTTCTGGTTAGGTTGGCGGTCGCCGCCATCCCGAGGTCGGTCGTTGCGGCGATATCCGCGGTTGCGCCGATCGTCGGGGCGGTCGTTCTGGCGGTCTCCGTCTCTCCTGTCGCTGCGGTTGTTGTTGTAGCGCGGCTTCTTCGGCGCCGGGGGAATGCCGAGTTCCTTCTTGAGGATCCAACAGTCTCTGAATGAGTGCTTCACATCCTTATGGAAAGGACACGGTTCGTCGAGGCGGGCGAGTTCGTCAGGCTAGAGCGTGGACTCGACTCGGCCTTCGCCCTCCGCAACTGTAGCGACGTCAGGCCGGCTGCGTCTGCTATGGACTGGTCCCGCCTTCTTGTTCTTGGCCTGTGGCCGATCATGATCCTTGTCCTTCCGGTCTCTGCCCCGGAATTGAGCGAGCTCTGCTGCGTCGGCCTTGGCTTCTTCCTCGACCACCTTCATCATTTCCCCAACTATCTTGGGGTCTTTTCTGAACAAGGTATGGAAGACGTCCTTGTCGTAGAGGCCGCGGCGGAAGGCGTCAATGACGTCCCTCTCTTCGACGTTCGAAAGCTTGTTTCTGTTGTCGAAGAAGCGGTTAGTGTAGTCTCGGAGACTTTCACTTGTCTTCTGCTGTACCAGATCCAAGTCGAATCTGGTGCCTGGTCGAGTGTAGGTGACCTGGTAGTTTTCCGTGAAGGCCTTGCAGAGTTGTGACCAGCTATTGATGGAATTCTCTGGGAGCCCAGAGAACCATAAATGTGCCGCCTTTCCCAACATGACAGGGAAGAAAGCTGCTGCCTGGTCGTTGTCACCGCGGGCGGCTCGCACCGCCGTGATGTAGGTCTGTATCCAGAGCTTGGGGTCGGAGCGGCCGTCGAACTTCTCGACCATGGCCGGTTTGAACGTGTCGGGCCAGCGGACGCGGCGGAGTCATCTGCTGAATGCCTGGAAGCCCTCGATCTTGAAGTCGTCGCCCGAGTTGTCGTTGGAGTACTCGGGTCTGTTGCCTCGGCGATCTGGTCGGCCGTAATCCTCATCATACCGCTCGCGGCGGTCCAACTCGGCCGCATCGCGCTCACGGTGGCGGTTGTTGAGCATGCCCCGCACGTCGCGGTCTCCCCGGTGGAGTCGATCACGGAGATCTCCGTCGGGGCGGCGATAGTCGCGGCATCGGTTGCCGCCGCCTCTTCTGTTGCAAGGGTGCCTGCCCTCTGAACCTTCTGGCTGGTAGTCGGCCGCGCCCTCCTGGTCGACTTCTTCCGAGATGACCCCCAGGGTTGGGGATCTTGCGCGGCGCCTGTCCCGATCAGATCAGATGTACCCGGTCCGGCCGGAGTTGGATCTGCTCGAGCGTGACCGACTAGATCTGGATCTAGCCTGTCTGTCTTGCTGGTGAAGCCGTTGTGCGATGGCTAGCCGAGCTTTCAGGCGAGCAGCCTCTGGGGTTGCTGCCATGTGTTCCAGCTCGGCGATGCACGCAGCCATGGCCGCGGATGGGGTGAGGTAGTCGGCCCTGGCTCTCTCGAACTCGCGATCTAGATTACGCGGTTCGAGAGGGTCCTCTAGGTCTTCTTCGGCTGCGTCGCGATCGGCGGCCTCGGCTGCACGGCGCTGGGCGCGGTCAGCGTTTGCATCTACACGGCGTTGTCGTGCAGACGCCGTTTCATCCTCCAGAGTGGGTTGATCTTTGGAGACGAACACCTCGCGATCAGGTTGCGTGGTGTAGCTTTCCTTCTCACCAGCCGAGTTCTCGGTGGTGTCGAGCACGGTCGTAGGGACCTGAAATTCACCACAGTCCGGAAACTAGGTGGGCTCGGGTGGGTTTCAAGATTAGATCTGGGATAGGCGAAGCGGGAGCCGGCCGGAGTAGTCGGCAGCCGCGTTCCTCAGTCCGTTCAGGAGTTCGGTCGGCGGACGACCGAGGACCCGCTCAGACATGGCGATGCAGTCGGCGAGCGTGTCGTTGATGCGCTCCAGCCCGTCGATGATCTCGTACGGGTAAGGAACCCGGCGCCTGGGAAGTAGATCTGGGATCCGGTCCCGGACGCTACATGAGCTGATCTGGCACATCAGGAGGAGATCCCGGAGTTGTTTAGGTTGAGTCCTCCGGAGTCAAGTTGACGCCGGTGGAGCTTGAGTTGCTGGAGTCGACGAAGAAGCTGATGCCCGGAAGGTGCTTGGGGCTGCCGCTTACGTCCGCCAGGAAGATGATGTGGGATGGATCTGCCATCAAGCTAGCGGTGATTTCGGATCGAAAAAGCACGACAATCACCCCTACCTGGCGCGCCAACTGTCGGACCTTAGGACCGGCAATCCACCTGGGGGTACCCAAGTGGTTGATTTGTAGGCAGGCGATCGTCGTTCTGGTAGCTTGATGGTACACAGGAGGCACTGATTTAGACAGGTTCGGGCTACCCGGAGGTATAATACCCTACATCCTGTGTCGGTAGTGTTTGGTTGTATTGCTGGTACTCGCCGAGCTCCGGGAAGCAAGGGCGAGCGTATGGATTACAATGGGAGATGTGATGGATCGTTTATGGGGATGCCCTAGACTGTCTTATATAGGGTTGACGAGCTAGGGTTTACAAGTTGGTTTCTATCTAAACCTACTTGGCTTCAACCCGGACTCTGATCCGAGTCGGTTACAACTGAATATCCCGAGATATCCGGAGGAGCCATCCACCGAGTCCTTGTCTTCTTGTCCGTCAAGTGAGGGAGCCCGTATGGGCCGGCTGGAGGTCGGCCCATGGGCCTGTCAGAGGTGGGCACCAGACACCGTGGTCTGGTATGACAGTGGGCCCAGGGGTACCCATATCCCACAATGGATGTGTTGGGATGGTTGTGATTTGACCCTCTTGGCATGAGTTGTGTGTGGTATGGGTGGCGTAGTGCAGCTAGGCGGTGGAGGCGAGTGATAACAACATGGTCGTTTGATCGGGGTGCTTTGAGGCTGCACTCAAGCAGTTCCTGCTGAGTACCTATTGCGGGAATATGGCTACTTTGGTTACCTTGAGGAGTTTGGGCGTCTATACCTGTCATGGGTGCCGATTGTAGACCATTGCGGCGGATCGCTTTTGTTGCAGATACTCGTTTTACTGACAATTAAGGACCGTATCGGGACGACCCGGAAGTGGGAATTATAGTGCTCACCATCTACCTAGAATGGGGAGGGATCTAGCAAGCCTATCCTAGTACGGCCTCAGCTCTGTAGGAGATGCTAGTTTGATATATGTACGGGGGACTCGTTACGGCGTACTCTCTGTTAGCGGTCGTTACAACCCGATTTCGACCACCAATACTCGAGAATAAAAGAGGCTTTATGCAACATTCCATGTACTTAGGTTTTATTTCTAATAAAGTTCCACGAGTTTTGGTGAGTGTCGTGTGTGCAGGTACAACATTGCCAAATATGTGCTATAGGGGGCGGAAATGACTGATTCGGCCGAACGGCCGGTACCCCCCCCCCCCCTAGCCGTACGGGCCACCGGGAGTCGTCCACGTCAACGACAACTAAGCGATGGCATCACAAGACACATGGATGACCGCCAACTCACCTTGGACCATGCCACGTCACTCCTGGGCCAAATCAACACGAATACCAGCATCTACAAGCAGCCCAAGGCAACCCAGGAGCAAAGGCGGTGCAGGGGTCCGGCCTGGGCCTCCAGCCCAGTTCGGCCGAAGGACCAGGTTCGGCCGAACCGCCCCCACTGCCCAAAACCACCATGGAGGTGAAATACTAGTTCATGCTAGTTGCCATGCCTGGATGCCCAAGTATGATATTAATAAAAAATGTGTTGTAGAACCTATGCCCAGCAATTGGCCCCGATTATTCAATGGGATAATATGGACATGATACTAATTAGGCAAACCATTGAAAACTCTCTTTTAGCAAAGAAAAATACAATTGAGGGGATTCAATAAAAGCAAATAACAACTTCCACAAAGGGAGAAAATACAACCGGGAAACATCTTGTGATATCTAATTGTTTGGTGCCAAACACATTCTCCTGGGATTTGGAACCAGCCATACAGGGGTTGGAGAGTTGGACCAAAGCTGAGGGGATACAATTTCATTGTTCCTCTTATTTTCTAAGTCAAATTCTCCGATATCACGCCTAAGATTCTTGAACCATGTCACATCGACGTGCTCATCGTCAGTAAAGTAGGCATAATTTGGCATCAGCTGTGGATATTCTTTGGCACAAAGGCATAGTGATTGGTTACGCCCGATAAACAACACATTCTCACCTAAGGTATTTACTTTCACTAAAAGCTTTTGCCGTGTAAGGTCCACTTTATGTACTTCGATATTGCTGGTCTTCTGGGGCATCGGAGACAGTTCTAAAAGTTCATTATATTCCTCTTCGTCTGCACTAGATCTCTGAATCTGTAGCAGTTCACCAGATGGAGCTTGGACAATGTACATCCTCTCGAACACAGAATCCATCACCTTGTCCAGAACTATCTTCTTCACAACTATAGAGGCTCCAAGATCGAACGAATGGATTTCCCTGAATGCTGTGACGGCATACAGCAACCCACCCTGAAATTGGCAGTCTTGATAGTAACTGTGTGGTGGCAGCCATGTCCACTCATCGTCCCCGGCCCTTGCGAATGAAAGCTGAAATTCTGGGTTGTGGATGAGCACGATGAAGTAGTCCCCGGTGGATGGATCGGAAGACAGAAAGGCCTTGTAGAACAGGTAATCCCGCAGCTTATTTAGAGCATAGATTGACCGATGATTATTCGAGATCCACTCATCTGCAATGTACCTCCAGTACTCATATTTGCAAAGGGTGCCTGCGTCATCAAATATCGGCTCCACCTGCTCGATGGTGGTGACTGATGGCAGTGCAATCTGATCCCTGGTGATGGGGTTGACAAGCTGCAACTCGGACATCTCATCGGCAGTGATTATCCAGCCATATGAGGAACCAATGATTTCCCTACTTCGGATAGGCGGATCAGGGATTGTCAACGTGTAGGCCTTCTTCTCTACTAGGCTGTAGAGACCCATGGCCCTGTCACCGATGGATTCAGAAGTGTACAAGAGGCATGGTGTCTGCTGCAGCTTGCAGTGTTCAGTAGTGCACAGGGTTGTGTAGGTGGCGCGCCACGAGGTGCAGACTGATCCTGCACGCACAAGGTCAGGGATCTCCAGGAGGGCAAAGATATCCATCAGGATATCCTGCGGCATACATGGCCATTCACTGCCTGCGATATGAGCGGACACGAGTGTTGGATGAAGAAACTCATATCGCTGGAGTAATGTCTTCGTCAGGGCTCGAAAGATCAGATTGCACAGATAGCGCACGATCGTGCTCCCGGATCTGCTGCACTTCTCCATTGGATCGAAGCAAACCAAAATTTGATCTCTCGCCTTTGAAAGATGGGAAAAACGAGTTCCTTCCTGCACGGGGGACAAACGACGCTAGGAATCAGGTTGTGCTCTCTTGTTTGCCCAGCAACCCCACGATCCCCTTTTCTAAAGAAACCCCTACCATCCGACTCTGATTTGATGAACGGAATCGAGACGGGATCGGAGTATCGGACCTTTCTGGTGGATGCGGAGACAGACTTGCCGAGATATTCGGACTTTCCAATCAACGTCCTTCCGTCAAAGTTGCGCCAGAAGTCCGAACCGAATAACCGATCGCTTCCGCCTCCAATTCCGGAACAAGGCAGCCGCGGTGATGGCGTCGGGGTAAAAACACACGGAGGAGTTTTTTTTCATATCTATTATTATATCTATCTATCTATACAATAAAGATCTCAAACTTTCGAGGGCGACGGGCCCATAAATCATATACAGTAGAATTATTTCGATCTCACGATTTCCGTCGGACTCTTTAGTCACACTTTTGAAGGAATCATAAAACGTTACGACACGCGCTTGCGTGGAATATAGTCGAGTTCGTAACCAATACGGTGCCTTCTAATACACGCGCGACACGCGCGTGCACTCTGCTAGTTATTATTACGTTACAACGGAGTTAAAATGAGTCACCACGTTCGTCGAGAGGGCCAAAAAATTCTCACGTTAATCTAAAAAAGAGAAGAGTGTGGACCGTCGGATTTTATAAAAATCCAATGGTCCATATTATTCCGTTAATCCAAACAAGTGAAAGATATATGCCATCGGATTTTATGAATATCTAATGGTTCATATTATTCTATTAATCCAAAAAGGAGAAGAATATATGCCTTCAGATTTTATAAAAATCTAACGGTCTATGTTATTCCATTACTAATCCAAAAAAAGAAAAATTATATCGTCGGATTTTATGAAGATCTAACGGTCTATATTATTCCCGCAGTCAGAGCACAGCCATCCGTGGCAGCTGCGGGAGCCCTTCGCCGCCGCACAGCCGTCCGTGGCCACCATAGAAGGCCTCCACCGTCACCGCACAACGTTCCGCGGCCACCGTAGGAGCCCTCCACCGCTGCCGCGTGGCCGTCTGTGGCTGCCGCGGGAGTCCTCGTTGTCGCCGTGCGACCGTCTGCCGCCGTTGCCGCCGTGGGAGCCACCCGCGCACCTTCCGAGATATGGGGTCCGGCCGCTCCGCATGCCGCCTGAGGCCGAAAGGGCTGGAGGCTGCCGGCCGAGGAGACCGGCACCCCTTGCTGCCGCCGCCACCACCCCTCCACGGCCGCCGCAGGAACCCTAGGCCACCACCACCTCGCAGTCGTACGTACCGGCCGTACGAGGCTTCTACCGTCGCCGCACGACCGTCCGCCACCGTCGCCGCATTGGAAGCCATCCGCAACCGCCACGGGGAGCCGCCCGCACACCTTCAAAGATCGGGGTCCGGTCGCTCCGCGCGCCGCCAGAGGCTGATAGGGCTGGAGGCGGCCGGGGAGACCGACACCCCTAGTCGCCGTCGTCGCCGCCACCCCTCCATGGCCGCCGCGGGAGCCCTCCGCTGCTGCCGACGCACAGTCATACTGCCCACCGTAGCAGGCCTCCACTGTCGCCGCGGCGAGACCGTCGGTGGCTGCCGCGGCAGGTATTGGTGGAGTTAATCTTAATAATATAATATTATTACCATAGTCATTGACAAAAAAATAATACACACTGTCGGTGTTTTGTAAGATCTAAGAATCTATATTAACCCTTCAAATCCATTGATTAAAATAAATAAATAGTTAAATTCTTCAGAGATCGGGGTCCGGCCGCTCCGCACGCCGCCACAGGCCGGCAGGGCTGGAGGCTGCCGGTCGGGGTGACCGGCACCCCTCGCCGTCGCCGACACCCCACCATGGCCGCCGCGGGAGACCTCTGCCGTTGTCAATGCACAGTTGTACTGCCCGCCGTAGTAGGCCTACAGCGTCGCCGCAACCGCTGTGGGAGCCCTCCACCGCCGCGGCGTGACCATCGGTGGCTGCCACGGCCGATATTGGTGGACTTAATCTTAATAATATAATATTATTACCATTGTCATCGAAATAAAAATAATACACACTTTTGGTTTTTTTAAGATTTAAGAATCTATATTAACCCTTGAAGTACATTGATTAAAGTAAATAAATAGTTAAATTCTAAAATTAAATAAATAAGGAAATTATAAGTTGATCAAAGAATCAATATCAAATATAATTAGTAAATATAAGCTTGCATCATTAATTTATACCATGTGCCACATACATGATGATAAAAATGATATATTAGTTTGGGCATATTTGGACGAACCGTTATTGACAGTGGAACAACGGATATTTAAATAAATTTATATTTAAGTAAAAAATCTAAATATTAGTATAGAAAACTAGCTACGAGCGCAAATTTGCGCAGACGCACACTCACCCTATAAATCTCTACACATGCGCCTGCATCGCAGCTACCGTCAAAACTTGTTTTCGCGTCCACGATCACCCCCTCCAATCCCAGAATGCACTCCCTCTCCGATAGAGATGCAATCCCTACTTCAGGTCACGCACCCCACTCCAATCGTCGCGCGCTGACGAACTCCCCCGCCGCCCGTCCGCAAACTCCCCCGCCGCCAATCTTCTAGGTACACTGCCCGTCTGCAATTGAACAGTGTGCAGACAAGCTCAGAGGCGCCGGCCCAAATTTGTTAAGGGGAACTTTATTTCCCAATCCCATGGACCCGGCTCTCGTGGACCGCAGACACGGTCTAAGATGGACCAAGTCCACCGCTCAAGTAATCGCTTTTGGGCCGACAGCCCAACGCTGATGGGCCGGTTCCCTCCTTTTGGCCCAAAAGCAGCCCAACAATTTCCATCTCTTTTTCTTTTCTTTTCCGAGCTGACAGCGCGGGCCCACATGTCATGGGCTATGAGAGGCTGACGACTGGGGCCGTTGACCACTAACTTTGACTTGTTCACCGGTCAATGTTGACTAAGTCAATGCTGACCTCAGCAAGGCTCGCTACTAACGTCAACAATGCTTGCTGCTGACGTCACCAATGCTGACTCCCCTGATGACGTCAGCAGGTTGACGCGTGGTGCGTTTTGGGGTCGCCACGTGTCACTGGTCGTGTGTTTTTCTTTTTCGGAATTGATTTAATATTTTTATAAAATGATTTAAACTACAAAATTTCATAATAAAATTGACCGTTGCTAAGAAAAATATGAGACCAGTTTCTATGTTTTTCTAAAATCATGACCTACACGTTCAAATAGAGTTTGGTGTTATTTAGGTCTTCTTGCCTCACCATTTTTGTGTTTCTTCGCTTGTAGTCACCGTTCTTATTTTATTTCCGCAACCCTTGGAGCTCTAGAGAGCCAGGAGGAGGCCGACATGTACAACAACTGTTGTGACGAGGAGGACTGTTACCCAGTTTCATGCCCAGACCATCCTCTGAAATATCTATTAATATGTATTAGTATGCTAGCGCTTTACTTTAATCGCATGATGAACCTACACTTCCTTTTTAATTATCATGTTACTTTGCTACCCTACTATCCACTTTATGATATATGCTATGCTTGCACGTGTTGGGATGGTTGTGATTTGATCCTCTTGGCGTGCGTTGGGAGGATTGGGTGGCGTAGTGCAGTTAGGCGGTGGAAGCAAGTAATAACAACTCGATCCTTGGATCAAGGTGCTTGGGGACTGCACTCGGGCAATTCCCACAGAGTACCTGTTGCGGGTACATGGTTACTTTGGATACTTTTGAGGTGTTAGGGCGGCAATACCTGTGATGGGTGCCGATTGCGGACCGTTTCCGCGGATCGCTTTTGATGTTGATACTCGCTTTGCCGACAATTAAGGACCGACATGGGAACTACAGTGCTCGCCATCTACCCACGGCCCCCCACTGGCCTCGGACGGGAAGGTTGACACCCCTGGGGCAGATGTTCGCTCAGATGTTTTCCAAGCCGAGGGAGACAAGATTGGCGCCATTAATGTTTAGGGTCTTCGCTGTGGGTTGTGTCTCAGGTTGGTTGCTGACTAGCCTTGCAGCCCGGGTGGTTCCATGAGTGCAACCTCTGCAGAGTGAAAACTATACGTATAGCTGTGTCCACGGTCATGAACGATCCTACATCTGGTTCATCAGACTAGCATGGGACTCTGCTTTCTTACCTTATCCTTGAATCGGGTTATGAGAAGTTGGTCCAGCGTTGCTGATGAGACGAGGTGGGGAGGGAGCTCACCGAGTCGACTAGTGAGTAAAGGGCGTTGGTGGATGATTTTTGCGGGAACCTGTTGTGGAAGGACGAGCCTGATGTGGATCTGAGGGTGATGGTGGGATTTGGGGAGTGTGGTCTTGCTTGTGAGGAAGGAGTTGGAGTTGAGATGAACTCGAGAATTGCACTGCTGCTCGCATAAGAAACCTCAGCTTATTTTCTTGATTATTTTATTACTAGTTTAGGCCACATTAAAGCTTTCTGCATATATGGTTGGTGACGTGGACCTATCTCATTTCCTTGGGGACAGACTTTGGGTACACAGGTGAAGACTCGGACCATGAGTTCAACTAAGACGGGTGGTACGATTGAAGGTTGTGCGCTATGCTCAAGTCTGCCTGTGGAGTTGGGACCCTGATGATGCTAGCTACCGCTTCGTAGTTGTTTCTTCTTGTTTAGCCCAGAGGGCATGTATCAGATCGTTATGTTATTTATATCTTGTACTGGTACTTTATCGATGTATGGATGTGATATTCGACTAAAATGAGTTTTGTACGTGATGGCTTTGATTCCTAGGACTATCACGAGGGTACTGGGAGTCAGATTCTCGTAATTGGGAATCCGGTTCGTTTCACTATGCTTCATAAGTTTACTTTTTTTCTTCATGCACAAGTGATGTTTCAAAATTTTGAATAGTAATAGAAAACATCATAACATATTTTTATAAAACATATTATATATTTTCATCATTATTTTTCTTAATAATTTTGCTGATACTAATTAATTTATAATTAAAGCCTATAAAAATAATGATGAAAATGATCATACTATATCTTTTAACATAAATACTGATATCCTCTATAATGAAGCAAAATTTCAACTTAAAACACAACTTAAGCATGGAGGAAAAAAAGGATAACTTTTAGGCCATGTACAACAATTATACAGCAATTGTCTTTTATTGTCTTTTGGCCATGTGACCATCGTTTAATAAAGAAAGAGGGCGTTGCTATCTACCATCTTGTTTACTGTTTTAGCTCGGGCTCCCATGCAAAACAACAAGAATTCAAGTACGTATTAATTATCACACGGATATGCAAAACAATAATAATCAAAGGTTGTATTTGCTAAATAGACGGTAGTTATCTAAACTATTGTACATGCCCTTACAAAGAGGTAAATTAGATCTATAACATATTCCATCCGTCCCAAAATAACTGTTCATATAGCATTCAAATTTTGTCCCACAAAGAGTGTTTATTTAACTTTTAGGGATGCACACTTTAGTACAAAACTGCATAGAGAAACGCATAGAGTTAATCAAATAATTAGTTAATACTACTTTTATAGTTCCAACGAGATAATATGGTCATTTGCCATAACTATTAATTTATCTTAAATTTTCCAAATAAATATTTATTTTGATACGGAGTAGTGGTTGTAAATGTTCTTGCTAGATGCCATCGCCTACAAGTTCTACATGATGCCATGCATCACAACACCCTAGGTGAACCTTGTCATTGCGTGCGTGTTTCAGCCGAAGTGCATGGAGAAGATGCATAACTCGACCAAGGGCATCTAGTTAGTCAGTTTCTTCCTTGCCTTGCGTGAGACCTGCACTACCGGAATCTCATTCTTCGCCGTGTGTCCAATAATTTACCGTGTGCTTTTTATCGGGCACACGGCGAAGAATTACTTCACCGTGTGTTTTTATGAGTACGCGGCGAAGTAATTCTTCGCCGTGTGCAAAAAAAAAAGGGCACACGGCGAAGTAACTCTTTGCTGTGTGTCGAAAAAAAGCACACGGCAAAGAAGTTCTTCGACGTGTGTTTTTTTACACACGGTAAAGAATTACTTCGCCGTGTGCCTTTTCTTTGGCACACGGCGAAGCAATAATTTTTTATTGCCTCCCCACCTCCACGGGCAACGGCTGTTAGCATTGGATGTCATAGTTATGCTTCGCCGTGTGTCAAAAAAAAAAGACACAGGGCGAATTTACCATGTGTTTATTTTTTGCACACGACGAATTAGTACTACTCTGTGTGCCTCACGGAAGCACACGGCAAAGCAGACAAAAATAAATCATCTTTTGCCTTCCAATTTTTTTTCACTGCACATGCAACATGTGGTATTTCATGTTAAAAATTCGTACATTTTTGAACTTGTATGATATATTTAACTAATTAATTACACTTCAAGCAATTTTTTGAATCAAATCAAATTTGAACTGTAAGTGATTCAAATAACTGAAAAAAATGTGTGGAAAAATGATATTTATGTTATTTGGCCCAATTTAAGGCCTTTCCCATGAAATTAAAAGAAATTTCGAACATCTTAACCACAAAAAACGACCACGACCGTGTGTCCGAATGATTTTAAAATTCTAGAAAATGCAAATAAAGTCCGAAAATTATGAGATTTGTCAATATCTCATGATATCGTATGTGGAGAGTGTGGTAAAAAATTGAGCGAGTTTTGCACATGTTATCACGTACGATGTTTACAAACAGAACATCTCTGAAGAAGTTTCATAGAGTTGAGAAGGATGCACTTAGGTTTGGAGTGAATGCGATGATCGAATTTGAGTTTGACTTTGAAAGTTTTTCTACTATTCACGTGCAATATGTTGTACTCCATGTTAAAATTTAGAATATTTATATGTTTATTTGCTATATTTAACTAATTAAAAGCATTTCAAACAAGAGATAGTTGAAAAACTATCTGCTTCTTGGAATAACTATCTGCTTAATTAACCAATGCATCTTTGTTAATTTTGTATTGTTTGTCAATGTTATTAATTGATGGCTCATGCATACTTATTGATGATGTCATTTCATTGAGTACTTAAGCTTTGAGCCTAATTGTTTACGAGATCACAATTATGTAAAATTTAAGTTGTTCCTAATCAGGATGGAACCCTATTAGTCATCTCCAATAGTCATTGCTTATGATTCATTCACTGGTAATCTCCAATCGCTAGGCCGCAAACACCTCGCTAACATTCTTGTTGGAGAACAAGGAAGATTTTGAGGATGAAGAAAAAGACAATTACATGGAATTTTGATGGCATGCCAACTTTCGCAGATCCGATGCATGCAAGTCGCTAGGAGCACTTTGAGTGTGTGCGGTCCCCTAGGGGTGGATTAATTTTGGATCCAGACTAGTGGGCTCTACACCGGTTCCATCTTCTTGCTCTCGTTTTCTTTCTTACTAGGTGATACCCCGCGCGATGCTACGAAAATTTTTAACCAAAATTTTAAGATAAAATTTGAAAATAAAAAAACTAAGATATTGTATGGCAATATTGAGCATTACAGACAAAAAAGAGAGCAGACTTCCAAAATTACACACTGAAAAAAGAAGCAGAATTCCAGAATCGTTGATGCGCCATGATGAATCAAATCCAACTTGGCACAGCAACCCTAATCCTCCTGATCATGCGTCAATGACAGTTCACATCAGGCATGTGACCAATAAATTGATGCATCATATATCATCAAATGACAGGTGATCACAAATCAAACTTGCAATCCAAATTCCAGATACCTGGATGAACTTTGAACAACGACAGGCTGAGGGCACTCAGTCAAACAAATTTAATCATCGCAACTCTGCAAGCTCATCACATAGGCTTCTGGCATCCTACACTTGTTTATATCTCTGAAATCCATCCAATGTTTCTTCCAAGTACAGACTGACATGTATATTATTAACATAAAAAAACAGCAGGAATGAAGGGCACCTAATACATGGTCTTCAGTACGAAATTCAAAGCAATGTCTGATAGAATCAGGCCGCCTCGCATATTTCTCAGGTAGAATTTTTTCTTGTATTCACTACTGAATGCAAATGCAGATGGACTAACATAAAGTAACAAAGGCCCTTTTTTATTGTTAATGATATGAAGACTACAGATGATCGAATCTTCTATTGATATGATACTGATTATCTCTGTCAGAGGATATGAGCTAACAAACATATTTCAGGTTTCAGACAACTCTAGCCATCTTTTGTTGTTAACTGCAATAGAAATAATTTTATCTAAAGAGGCCGGAAATACTTACAACCACATCAGCAGAAGCCAATGGTAAGTCAGATGAATCGCTGTCAGCAAACACTGAGCCTCTGCCACATCATGCCTTGAGCACCTGCTCAGTGTTCAACCTCAGCCCCAATCCTGTCTCCGGCAATACCAAAACCCCATTATCACCATTGGCAAAGTCAGGACTCCCATCCTCTTCTTTCTTACATTGCACAAGGATCGACAGTGGGCCGCTTTAGCGCTTGGAGCACCATGAGGCTCCTGAGGTAGGGGTGTATCTTGGATCTGGGCAGGTTGCAGCTGTCGCTGACGACTGCTGCTGCATTGTTGCCGATGGACAGCTTACCCAGGATGCCGTCGATGCCCTCCGCCGCGTGGGCTCGTACGCGGCCGCGACGTCGGGGGTCGCGGGGACGGTGCCAGGTCGCGGAACTCGCCGAAGACGCTGCTCACGGCTGCCAGCGACGGGCAGCTCTTGGCGGGGGAGGGGCTTATCGGCGTCACCGGCGACAGCGGCAGGTCGCGGAGGAGGAACGTGGCCTGGTCGAAGACGGGGAATGGCGGGAGTAGGTCGGAGCAGCCGGGGTCGTCGGCGCGGGTGGAGGCGAGGCCGAGCAGCCGGGTGGCGCCGCCTCGGCTCCCCCGGAAGCGGGGAAGACGGATGGGTACATGGACGCGAGCAGCGCCGCTTCGGCCTCCCCTGTGTCGGATCCACGCCCGCACCGCCGTACCGAGGCGGCCGTCATAGCGGTGGTTCTGCGTCGCCGGCCGATGGATCCGCCACCGGTGGCCCGCGGCGGGGCCGTCGTGCATGCCCGTTAGGTCCGGGTCATCGTCTCCGCGCCCTCCAAGCCCGCACCGCCGTTGGGCCTGCCCTTTGCGATGGCCACCTCCTGCCGCCCGTCGAGGCTGCCATCCGCGCGCCCCGCGATGTGGATGTGCCCGGCACGGGACGGGGGCGATTTATGGAGGCAGGCAGGGTGGAGGATGGAGAGGTGGGACGCGAGGCGGCGGTGGTTCACGGCGCGAGAGGTGTGGAGGCGAGGGGCAGCCGTGCAGAGAAGGTGAGCAGCGTGGAGGCGAGGGGGCGGCGGCGGCCTTCCAGGCGCGGGTGGAGAAGGCAGGAGGCCGGGGGCGCGGCGGGGCGTGAGTGGGATGACGCCAGCACGACGTGGCATAGCTAAGAGTTGAGAGAAATCAGGTAGCGGGGAGCCAAAATATAGTTTTGTATGACTCCTCGCCCTTCTTCTTCCTTCTTTATCCTCAAAAATGTTGTAGGACCTAGGGGCCCCATTGTTTTCCGCCGTAGTTGTCCATCCTAAAAAATAACACATTCACATCGAGTAACAATTTTATTTATCAAATTAAAATAAATTAACAATAATATATAACTAACCAAGTAAGAGAATACAGATAGTAAATTTATACACACAAAATTTTTAACAACTCTGTGTGACAAAAATGATAGAAACAAAGTTGCATGTGAATTGGCTTGTAGTCCAATGGTAGGATGGTCCAGTGGGACGCTATCCACCAGGGTTCAAATCCGGGTGCTTGCACCTTTTTCTAGAATTTTCTCAAGGATTTTCCGGCGCTATGCATTAAGTGGTAAGCGGCATTCCCGTCGACAATGAGGTGTCAATGGTGACTTCAGAAATCTCCAAATCTGTCGGGTGCTCGGTCCTTCGAAGGTGTTCATGGGCGTAGGGTTTGCGTACGTGTATTCATAGGGGTGAGTGTGCGTGCGTGTGTGAGCGTCTGCATTGTACTGTGTCACTCTCAAAAAAAAGAAACAAAGTCACATAATAAAAATTGCAATACTTTTAAACAAACTAATAATAAATAAAAGAGAAGCGTCCGGTTTACACCCTTCAGTAATCATAAAAGTCTAGTTTTCAACCCTTAGTTACAAAACTGGACACTAAGGACCATCTAATAACTATCAAAATCGGACAAATTTGGTCCTTTAGGTGGTTTCAAAGTGGTTTTCTCTTTTACGAGAAATTAAAGAAAAATGGTTTAATTTATAAATTCATAACTAATCCATTTTAAATTATAAATATATGAAACCAGTACCATTGTTTTTTCTTAAAATATAGCCCCTCTATGAGTGCACTACTTTGAGCCATTTGGCTATATTTTTTATGTTCCTAGTTCTTTATTATTTTTTTGTAAAAACACTACGAATATGAAAAATAAGATGTAAATAACTCAAAGAAGAGCATTTTTAGAAAAACTAGTGTACCAGTTTCATTTTTTTTGGTTTGAAATGAATTAGTGACGATTTTTTTAGGTTAAACAACTTTTCTTTGAATGCCTATTGTTGACCGTCAAAATTGGCTTTGGCCCGGCCAAACCGGTCTGACCGGTTTGGTTCTGTAATTCGAGTAGGATTAGGATTCCGAGTTTAATCCCATATTGTAACCTATTCGGAAGGGGTAAGACTTCCTCGGCCTATAAATATAAAGGCTAAGGCCGATTGAGATGTATTCCAATCGAATCAAACACATTTATCCTTTACTTTTTGTCTTTCAAACCCTAAGTCTTTTCCAACCCCATATTCTGTTCTTTGCTCGTCTCTATGGCGTTCAAGGGCGTTCTAGGTGGCCTGCCGACCCTAGAGCAACCCTAGATTGCTCGAGCTCCGACGGGGTCCCGACCGAGCTTGGGTTTCTAGGTCTTCACGACTTCCCGACAGAAAGCGGTCAGACCGGTTCTATAAACCGGTCAGACCGGTTTGCCCGAGGGAGGCCGGGTGTTGGCCGTGGTGACGGCCGTGCTGCGCGTTCGATCGGTTCTTCGAGTTTGTTGGCGCGTTTTTGTGTCAACATACTTTTTGGCGACTCCGCTGGGGAAAGATTAATCTGGTTTCAAGACCGATTTAATCTACTCCAATAATGTCTGGATCGACGTGCGACCTTGACAAAGACAACATCATCACTGCGACGATGGAAGAGCTCACGGACGAGGAGCGCAAGCGGTACCTGATCGCCGAGGAGCACTTCAGGGCGCAATTCTTGAAGGGCTTCAAGAAAGATCGCGGTGGTCTTGTCAAGAGAGTGGAGGAATTCGTCATGCCGGCTTTCAAGCTGGCAAACGACCAAGTTGAAGAACTTCCAAAGGTAACTGGCGAATCCTCTGATTTGTTGCAGCAAATTACTCGCATGATGGATGATAAATTGCTTGCTGCACAAACTGTTACTAGTGAGTTGATTTATAGTATGTCGGGTAATTCTGATAAAGGTAAAAATAATATAGAATCTAATGAATTACATAATTCAACTCCTAGCTCATCAGGCGTGCCAGAACATGTTTTAGATCCTAATTTAGGCATGCTGGTGAATTTCTATGCGGGACAACTTCACTCTGGTTCGGTCCACGAACCGGTCAGATCGGTTTTCACAACCGGTCATACCGGTTTGGCTCCCTCTGGCGGTCAGACCGGTTCCATGGGTATAGGGGCGCCGGGTGCGATGGTTTTATCTAATACGGTTGCTTCTGGTCATGTTTACGCTACTCCACGCACTACGGTTGTGGGAAGTATACCCCACGGATCTAGCGCGTCTCACGGGCCGATTCCGAGTACTTCTCAAAGTGTGCCATATAATGTTCCTCGTTTTCCACAAAATAGAGGTGATGGAAATTATCAAGCCGAGTTAGCTAAGTTTAAAGAAGATATAGCTAATACACTTAGAACAAGACTCGGGCTTGAATTCGGTACTACACGTTTATATCAAAAACCGTATCCGCCTTAATTTGATTTAGTTGCTTATCCTAATGGTTGGCGTGTTCCTGATTTTATTAAATTCAGTGGCGAAGATAATAGAACTCCTTGGCAACATATTAGTCAATATATCTTACAGTTAGGAGAGGCATCATTTTATGAGGCTTTGCGTATACGGTTGTTCTCATTATCTTTAACTGGAACTGCTTTTTCATGGTTTTCTTCGCTTGCTCCTAATTCTATTCAAAATTGGACTCAATTGGAGCGTAAATTTCATGATCATTTCTTTAGCGGAGAAAATGAAGCTAAATTGTCTGATTTAACATCGGTTAGGCAAAGCCGAGAGGAATCGGTTCTTGATTATTTCAAAAGATTTAAAGATGTTAAGAACCGATGTTTTAACATAACTATTTCTGAAAAAAATTTAGCAGATTTAGCTTTTGCTGGCTTACGGTCTCATTTCAAGGAAAAGCTAGAGGGTTCTGATTTCCTTACTATTAATCACTTCCAAATGAAGGCTATGAGTCTAGAGCTTAAGTTTAAAAATTCAAAAGAATCTGCTAAACCACATCGTTCGAATGTGCATATTATTGATAATGATTCTGATAGTTCGGACGATGATAAAGAAATTTATGCTGCTGAATTTGTTTGGTCATCAAAAAGTAAACCTAGTTCTTGTCCTTCATTGAAGCCGATTCAGAAAAATCGGCAAGAAGAAAAATTTACTTTTGATGTAGCCAAATGTGATCATGTTTTTGATGAATTGCTTAAAAATGGATTTATTAAACTTTCTCATGCAATTCCACCAGCCGATCAATTGAAAAATCGTGCATATTGTAAGTGGCATAATTATTTTTCTCATGCGACCAACGATTGCTATGTTTTTCGACGACAGGTACAATCGGCCCTTAATGAAGGTCGATTAGTGCTAGCTGAAATGCAAGTTGATAAGGCTCATTTTCCTGTTCATACCTTGGATGTGAATACTAAGGTGCTGATTCGGTCGGAACAAGCCGATGGAGCTAAAGGAAAGAACGTGGTGATTGGACACCCAAGGCCGGAAAAAGTGGATGACAAAGTTCCGGTCAGAACAGTGATGATTGGGAGAACTCTGGATAGAAAAGAGTCTCTAAAGATTACTATTAACACATCAAGGCCCGGGGGGCAAGAAAGTTCTTTGGAACAGAATCGGTTCGCTAGCCAGGCGAAACCGGTCAGACCGGTTTCCCAAACCGGTCAGACCGGTTTGTCTCCAGACCGTCCAAGAACTTTTAAGCCTAAGCGCCCGAAAGTGGGTACTTGGAAGTTTAATGAGCCAAAGGTTCAAGGAAGGGTTCTGAAGCAAGGACCTACTTTCTCTCAGCTCATGAACAAGTACACAAAGGCCGTTCAAGTTGATCGGCCAACAAAAAAGAGATAGAGATCACCGCAACATTGGAATGATTCTACAACCTATAAACGCCGTGGTGATGTTACTGGGACCTCAGTATATGGCCGATTGGGCTCATACCAATCAGGTCCTTCGGCGGCCACCAAAAGTGGTCAGACCGGTTTTATGAACCGGTCAGACCGGTTTCGGTCGGAGCAGAGATTCCAAGCTTCTCCTAAGCAAGAGTACCGTGTCAAGGAGAAGAAGGAGGATGTGCAAGCCAAAGTCAGTGGGTTTGTACAAATTGGCGATATTCCAGTGGTTATGCAAGACTTGGGTAGAAAGCCAATAATCATTGGAGATTCGGCTCCTGTTCCAGTCAAAAAGCCGGTTGTAACAACCCTAAATTTCCTATAGGTTTTTGTTGAGTGCAAAAATGCGAATTTAAAAATTTTTGGTGAATTGAGTGCATGCAAACCAACATATAAGAGTGTCTTCTATTTGCTCCCTAAATTCTTAGGCAATTTAAATTCAAATTTAAAATCAATTTGAAGTGCTAAGGGTGAAATTGTGTGATTTGGATTTATTTGGATTTATTTGGATTTTTGGTTGGTTTGAATTCAAATTCTAGATTTGAATTCAAACTCTAATTGGCCAAACTAATTGTCAACCAATTCTAACTGTTCGTGGGCCGAATTCCCGAAGCTAAAGTCTAACTTTCGCCCTTCAACTTCTTTCCCGAGCCAGCAACCCAAGCGGCCCGCTCGGCCTTTCGGCCCAGCTCGGCCCAGTCTTTCACCCCCGCCGCGTCGCCCTTCTATCTCACTGGCGGGTGGACCCGGGCTGTCAGCCCATCTCTCCGCGTCCGCGCCGCGTCGCCCATCTCCTCTCGCTGACGCGTGGGCCCGCGCCACTATTCCCCTTTCTTCCTCCTCCCTTCTTCTCTCTCTGCCCCGGCGAAAAGCAGAGAGCCGCGCCGCCCGTGACCTCCAACCACCCGAGCAGTGTGGCCCGACGCGATTGCGCCGCGTGTCCGCGTGTGCTCGAGCCACCCAATCTCGCCGTCCGTGCCCAGGAAACCCTAGCGCCTATCCCCTATTTAACCCGCCGCCGGCCGTCTTCTTCCCCAAGCCGCGCCGCCCCTCGGGGGTATTCCTGATCCAATTCACGTGGGTGTGAGGTGCAAGGAGTGGTGGGGAAGAGATTGAGCGGGAGCAGGAGCAAGGAGAAGAGTCGGAGCGCCTTCCCCACAACGCCGCCGCCGAAGCCATCGCCGCCGCTCGTGGAGCTGTCGAAGGGGAGCCGGACCAGGGACGAGAGAAAGCGCACGAGCATCGCCAAGCCTCGACGAGCACTACACCGAGCTGCAGCGTACCCCTACCAACCCTAGGTGAGCTAACCGCGAGTTCCCCCTTCTTCTCTGTCTCCGGCCGATCTCCGCTGCCGCCGCCGCTTGCTAGCCTTCTGTGTACCGGCCATCGAGTCGTGTATCTTCTGCAGGGACCCCTCGAGCCGCTGCAGCCGATCACAACCGCCGACGCCATAGCCTGGACCCTGGCCGCCATGCTGTCGCCGCGCACCGAGCGAGCTCGGGCCGCGCGAGCGCCATGGCCGTGGCGCGGTCAAGCCCGTGGCTTGAACTGCGCGCACGCGAGCCAAACTCACTCACGCACACGCACACACCACCTAGCGCCGAAGCTCGTACACGGCCCTCGCGGTCAGAAGCCCTGGCCGGTGCGTCGCCACGGAGCCGGCTCGCCGGAGCACCCGTGCCGCCGCCGTCGCACGTCGGGAGCCCAAGCCAAACCCTGTCCGAGCCCTTGTTCACCCTGTCCGTGACCACCGAGCCCTAGCGAAGCTAACCCGCCCATCCTAGACCCGAGCCGAGCCTTCTCCGGCCAGTTCCGCCGCGGACTGTCGCCGCCGGCGTGCTCCAGAGCGCGTCGCGCGCGCGTCGCGTCGCGCCGTGGCGAAGCCACACCGTGGACCACACCAGGATCACACACAGCCGCGCACAGAAGATCCCGAGTCGGCCGCAGATCGATCCCATGCACCCGGCTCACGTGGACCCATCTCACGGTTCACGGTGGACTTGGTCCACCAGAGCGAATCCAGCAGCCACCCCTTCGTGGGCCGAATGCTCGCGTTTAAGTCTGTTTAACCCCCTTTAACTTTTCCGGCCCAGTCGCTTTCGGCCCAATTCCAGCCCAACCATCGTTTATTCTTTTTCTTTTAACAGCGCTGACGTATGGGACCCACCTACCATACTCTGTGAGTCACTGACACATGGGGCCCACTGACCAGAGTTGACCCGTTGACCCCGCTGACCGTTGACCGTTGACCCCCCGTTGACCGTTGACCAGTCAACGCTGACGTCAGCAGGGCCCACTGCTGACGTCATCCTAGGCGGACCCCACTGCTGACGTCAGCAGGCTAATTAATTGTCTGTTTTCTTTTTCGGAAATTATTTAATATTTTTAGAAAATGATTTAAACTTGTAAAATTAATAATAAATCAACCGTAGCTCAGAAAAATATGAAACCAGTTTCTATATTTTTCTAAAATCATGATCTACGCGTTAGTGTAGAGTTTGGTGTTATTTGGTTCTTCATTCGTCACTGTTTTAGTGTTTCTTTGCTAGTAGACGCGTCTTATTTTATTTTCCGCGCCCCTAGGAGCTCCGGAGAGTCAGGAGGAGCCGGACTACTACAACAACTGCTTTGACGAGGACGAAGACCTTTGCCCAGGTTCACGCCCGACCATCTCTGAAATACCTATTAGACATGCAAACTAGTATGCTAGCGCTTTACTTTACTCGCATGATAAACCTGCACTGCCTTTGTTATTATCCTGTTACCTTGCTACCTACTACTCACTTTATAAATATGCTATGCCATGCACGTGTTGGGATGGTTGTGATTGATCCTCTTGGCATGAGTTGTGGGTGGTTTGGGAGGAGTAGTGCAGCTAGGCGGTGTAAGCGAGTAATAACAACTCGATCGTTGATCGAGGTGCTGAGGGGCTGCACTCGGGCAGTCCCTATGGGGTACCTGTTGCGGGTACATGGTTACTGGTTACTTGGGGATTGGTACTCGGTGAGTACCTGAGGAGTTTGGGCGGCAATACCTGTTATGGGTGCCGATTGCGGACCGTTGCGGCGGATCGCTTGAGATACAGATACTCGCTTTACCGAACAATTAAGGACCGAGTCGTGCCCCCACTTTGGACTTGGGAAATACCGTGCTCACCATCTACCCAGTATGGGGAGGGTTCCAGCAAGCCTACTCTAGTGCGGCGCCGAGACTGTAGGAGAATCGAGCTTGATATGTGTAGGGGGGATTCGTTGCGGCGTAATCTCCCTGATTTACCACGGCCCCCGACTGGCCCCGGTGGGAAGGTTTCACGACCCTGGGGCAGATGTTAGATCGGATGTTTCCCGAGCCCAGGGAGACAGGATTGGCGCCGTTACTGTTTAGGGTCTTTGCTGTGGGCTGCGTCTCAGGTTGGTTGCGGACTAGCCTTGCAGCCCGGATGGATTCCTGGAGTGCCACCTCTGCAGAGTGTAAACTATACGTATAGCCGTGACCACGGTTACGGACGACCCATTTCTGAGAAGCCCCGGCTAGCATGGGAATCTGCTTTCTTACCTCATCCTTGATTCGGGATATGAGAGATTGGTCCAGCTGAGGCTGTTGAGACGAGGTGGGGAGGGAGCTCACTGAGTCGACTAGTGAGTGAAAGGTGTTGGTGGATAATGATTTGCGGGAACCTGCCGTGGCAGGACGAGCCCGATGGGAAAATGTGAGGCTGACGGTTGGTTTGGGGGAGTGGATGTGTATGCGTGAGCAGGAGTTGGTGATGAGATGAAATTGGGTTATTGCTGCTGCTTGCATAAGAAACCCCGGCTTAAACCTTGATTATTTCTATACCTTAGAATAGGCCACTTTAAAGCTTGCATCATATTATGGTTGGTGACGTGGACCTGTCCCATTTCCTTGGGGACAGACTTTGGGTTCTCAGGTGAAGACCCCGACCAAGAGTTCAACCAGGACGGGTGGTACGACTGAAGGGTGTGCGCTACGCTCAAGGATGCCTGTGGAGGAGTGGTCCCTGTTGTTCTAGCTACCGCTGCGTAGATGTTTCTTATTGTCGATTTAGCCCAGAGGGCTTGTATCAGACGCTTTGTCTTTATATAAGTCATGTAATGAGTCTTTTTATCGTTGTATGGATGTGATATTCGACTGAGATGAGTTCTGTACGAGATAGCTGCTATTCCTGGGACTATCTCAATGGTACAGGGAGTCGGGTTCTCGTCGGTGAGAATCCGGTTCGTCACAGTTGGTATCAGAGCCATACTTGACCGTAGCTCGTAACCCTTAGAACGGAAACTTAGGACAGAAGCTCTAACTGAGTCCTCTATTTTATATGAAACCCCTTGGACTATTTGAAAACTATATATAAGTACATCTCATCTATTTACAAAACTTTTACCCTTACCTTACCTTACTAACTTGCTAACTTACTAACAACCCACTAACTGTCTGGCAGATGGAAGGAAGATCAGCAGATGAACGACGAGAGATCAGGACCACAGGAGCAGACTGTGGAGGTTTGGCAGTGCTACTGAGGGAGGTGCTGCGTACAGTGGGGATAGATGTGGACAACGTATTCTACGAGGGATGGACCTACGGACCTGGTGAGGGAGTACACACCCGGTTGCAGATGGTTGTACCAAATATCCCTGAACGACCAAGGTCACTGATGCTACGAGCAGCTACCAGCGAGAGCACTTTCAGTCGGGCAGTGCAGACTATAGCTATGAGGATACTCCGACTTGCCACACTTGTGTACCAGAGTCAGCTCAGCCACACTCGTTTCCGATACCTACCGCGAGCTCTTGAAGATCCGACAGACAGAGACACAGTCAGCTTGCAGGCTCACGCAGCAGACCGAGAGCGGAACGTGACTCTGCGGACCTCAGTTCAGTGCATGATTGAGCAGGAGTACTTGAACATTGGCTTAGAAGAGAAAGTTGCCAAGCTGAAAGAGAGGGTATGGAAGCAGGATATCCAGCTGATGGAGAAGGACAACAGGATCGCCTTACTTGAGGAGCAACTCAGAGCTAAAACAACGGAAGTCAGGAACTTGGAGTACGAAGCTCGAAACAACAGGCAGTTGGCAGGACTGATCCGAGCAACTCACCATGCTCGAGATGTCTGCCTGGAGGATCAGCTCATAGAAAAAGACAAAGAACTGGCAGCCAAGGAAGAAGAGATAGAAGGTCTGAAGGAAAAAGTATACTGGTTGGACAGTCTCAACTCAGAACTTCAAGAAGAGGTGGATAGCTACAAGGAGAAGAGTGGACGAAACTACCAGCTGATGAAGTACCTGAGTCTTCAACAGATTATGGCAAAGGATGAAGCTCGAAGGACCCTTAGTAGTTGGGTAAGATCAGACAGGAAGAGAGTAGCAGAAATGATCGCAGTGAACCAAGGACTACCAGAAGAACGCAGAGTTGAACCCAGGACAGAGAACTACAGAGTCTCACCAAGCCGAGTTGAGCCGATATCACCACCTGAGGCTCGAACCTTTACTCCAGAGATGACAAGACCGAGACAAGAACTGGCACACTTAGAGAAGCAGTTGACAGAACCTGAGATGGACATAGTGAGGTTGGCAGCGCGCCTCACGGACACCCACCAAGACAACAGGCAGTGATCAAACAGCAGACAGAGACTGAGGCTGTGAGGTTGGCAGCGCGCCTCACAGGCACTTTCAGCAGTATGAGTCAGATGCAGTAGACAGTATCAGCAGATGTCAGCAGATGATGAGAGTTGTATCTATCTTCATGAGTAGCTGTTTAGACTTAGTAGATCATGACCACCTTTTGGCTCAGCCACGATGTAGCATTCGCTTAGATGTACTAATCCTCAAGGTTCCAGGAGCTGGCCACGGGATAGTACACATGTCTAGGGTGTAATGCTGTAATGATTGATCGATCTTTTTGGCTGTTCTTGCAGTTTTATTGTTGTTCATCTTGAGTGTACTTTAGTGTAGAGTCTATTTCATGTGTGCAGCTCCTACTCTAGTTACGCTAACCTAACCCTTACCGACCGCCACTAAATCTGCTTTATGGAAATACAGCAAGATGTCGATCCGAAGATCCAACCGACTGCTTGCACGTTTTGAGGAAGCTGAGCAAGAAGAGGCAGCAACGGCAGTTAGAGGCAGAGGACGTGTCAGAGGTCGTGGTCGCGGAAGAGCAGCAGTTGCAGTTGGAGGCAGGGGTCGTGGACGCGCAGCAGACGTGCTCCAGCCCGAGAACAACGCACCAGGAGAAGAACAAGAAGTGGAAATGGAAGAACCAGCAGTGGAACCCCAGCAAAACCAGCAGAACAACCAGCAACCACCGCCACCGCCTAACTTGGCAGAAGTAATGACTACTCAGACACAGCTGATGCAACAGATGGCACAGGCCAACACACAGATGATGCAAGCTATGCAACAGATGCAGGGAAATCAGAACCAGAACCGTCAGGGACACCGTGAGGAAGACCTACAAAGGAAGATTGAACGGTTCATCAGGCTGAAAGCACCCACCTTCGACTACTCGGATGAACCACTCGATGCACACGACTGGTTGCGTACCATCGAGACGAAGCTGGACCTGACAGACTACACTGAAGAGGAATGTGTGGCCCTTGCGGCGCACCAACTCAAAGGAGCAGCGAAAGCGTGGTGGGAGAGCTACTGTGACTCTCACGCAAACCCAGCTCAGATCACCTGGCAAGAGTTTTGTGAAGCTTTCAAGGAGTACCACATTCCAGAACAAGTCATGGTGCATAAAGCAATGGAATTCAGGACAATGACCCAAGGAAGTTTGTCTGTAGCTGAGTACGCTCGACACTTTGCTAAGATGTCAAGGTACGCTCCTGAAGACGTCAACACTGAGAAGAAGAAGCAGTTTTGGTTCCAGCGTGGTTTGCACAGAGGTCTGAGGACAGCACTCGCAGCGAGTTCACACAGGTCACTCAGAGAGCTGATTGACAGGGCTATCGCAGTTGAGAAGGAAAGAGTGGGACTTGAAGATACCTGGCGAGAGAAGAAAAGAAAGGTTGAACAGTTGCACAACCATAGGCTAAGTCAGAGGCCGAGGAGTGGCCAGAGCAACATGCTCAGGAGAAGCTTTCAGCAGAGCAACAGCCAGGGAAGCTCAGGGTTCAACAGGAACAGCTACCAGGGTAACCGAGGCAGTAATAGCAACAGTTTTGGCAGCAGAGGTAACAACTACAACAGCTTTGGTAACAGAAACAACAGCTACTCAAGTCAGGGAAACCCCAACTGGAAGCCGAACAACACACCCAGAATTGGTGGAGGGACCACAGTGGTCTGTTTTGCTTGTGGGAAGCCCGGTCACAAGTCCTTTGACTGTCCAGAGAAGAAGAACAAACTAACCCCAGCCAAGGCACCGGCACCTGGAGGACAAGACAGGCAACCAGCAACAGCGCAGAGAGGACGCCTCAACCACTTGACAGAGGAAGAAGCAGAGGACGCTCCCGACGTTGTGCTCGGTGAGTTTTTAGTAAATGGCATTCCAGCTTTGATATTGTTTGACTCTGGAGCAACTGGATCTTATATCTCGACAAAGTTTGTAAGAGAGCAGTCACCCCCGACAATACCTAAAGCTAGACCTATAGTCACTACTTCTCCCTTAGGAGATCTTAGGTGCACTTTAGAGTGCCCCGCAGTTAGACTGATGATAGGAGGCCAGGAGTTCGAAGGAAACTTGACAGTCCTGAAATCGGATGGAATTGACGTGATACTAGGAATGGATTGGCTTATAGAGCACAAAGGAATAATCAGTTGCTCACCCAGAACAGTTGAGTTGACACACCCTAGCGGAGTCAAAGTAACAGCAGAGCCACAAAGAAGAACAGGGAAGAGATCCAGAACATGTATTCTGAGACAGTTGGTATACTCCATTGAGAAACAGACGATCGAAGAAGTACCTGTAGTATGTGAGTACCCGGACGTGTTTCCCGAGGAACTACCAGGACTACCACTAGACCGAGACGTGGAGTTCATAATCGAACTACAACCAGGCACCGGGCCTATTGCTAAGAGGCCGTACAGAATGTCAGTGGAGGAACTGGAGGAACTCAAGAAGCAGCTGAAAGAAATGCTTGAAAGCGGTGTGATTCGACCAAGTGCATCCCCCTGGGGATCGCCAGTGTTGTTTGTGAAGAAGAAGGATGGATCAATGCGCATGTGCGTAGACTATCGATCCTTGAACGCAGTGACGATCAAGAACAAGTACCCATTACCTCGGATTGATGACTTGCTAGATCAGTTGAAGAAAGCCAAATACTTTAGTAAGATTGATCTGAGATCGGGATACCACCAAATGAAGATTAGAGAAGGTGACATTCCCAAGACAGCCTTTGTGACTCGGTACGGGCAGTACGAGTTCACCGTTGTGTCCTTTGGATTGACCAACGCACCTGCTTATTTCATGAACATGATGAACAAGGTATTCATGTAGGAACTAGACAAGTTCATAGTGGTGTTCATTGACGACATACTAGTTTACTCAGAAACAGCCGAAGAGCATGAGAAGCATCTGAGGATTGTACTAGAGAGGCTGAGGCAGCATCAACTTTACGGAAAGTTCAGCAAGTGTGAATTTTGGTTGGAGAAAGTAGCCTTTTTGGGTCACGTGTTGACAGCTGAGGGCGTAGCAGTCGACCCAGAAAAGATTGAGGCAGTAGCAGAATGGAAGCAGCCGAAGAGTGTCACGGAGATCCGGAGCTTCCTGGGATTGGCAGGATACTATAGAAGATTCATTGAGAACTTCTCCAAGATTGCCAAGCCAATGACCGAAGTACTCAAGAACAATGTCCCATTCGAGTGGACGGACAAATGTGAAAGAAGTTTCCAAGAACTCAAGCACAAACTCACTACAACTCCAGTATTGACCCTGCCAGATATTCGCAAAGACTTCGTAGTCTACTGCGATGCTTCAAGACAAGGTTTGGGATGTGTTCTGATGCAAGAGGGCAAGGTTGTTGCCTATGCATCGAGGCAGCTGAGGAAACATGAGGAAAACTACCCCACGCACGACTTGGAACTGGCAGCAGTGGTACATGCATTGAAGATCTGGAGGCACTATTTGATTGGCAACAAGTGCGATATCTACACAGATCACAAAAGTTTGAAGTATTTCTTCACCCAATCTGAACTGAACATGAGACAAAGAAGATGGTTAGAACTGATCAAAGATTATGATTTGGAGATACACTACCATCCTGGCAAAGCTAATGTCGTGGCAGATGCCTTAAGTCGAAAGAGTTATTGCAACAACTTGATGATAGAAGAAAGTCAGCCAGAACTAGCGAAAGAGTTGTACATGCTGAAACTCGAGCTAGTAAAAGAAGGAAAACCCCAGGAAATGAGGGTGAAGTACAACCTAGGAGACCGTATCAAAGAAGCACAAGGAAAGTGTCCAGAAATCCAAGAGGTAAAAGAGGATATCCAACGAGGAGTAGCACCTGACTTCCGGATAGATGAAGCAGGGACAGTATGGCTGAAAGACCGTATCTGTGTACCACGGGACGAGGAAATCAGGAGAACAATTCTCTCAGAAGCTCACGAGTCCAAGTACTCGATACACCCAGGATGCACCAAGATGTATCAGGATCTGAAGGATAAATTCTGGTGGAAGAAAATGAGAGAGGACATAGCAGAGTATGTGGCCAAGTGCGACTCCTGTCGAAGAATCAAAGCAGAACATCAAAGACCGGCAGGATTACTGAAACCACTGGAAATCCCAATGTGGAAGTGGGAAGATATCAGCATGGACTTCGTAGTTGGCCTACCCCGCACTCAGAAAGGGAATGATGCCATCTGGGTCATAGTTGATCGACTGACAAAGGTAGCTCACTTTATACCAGTCAAAAGCACACACTCAGTAAGCAAGCTAGCAGAGTTGTATATAGACAACATTCTTAAGCTGCATGGGGCACCAAAAAGTATTGTGTCAGACAGAGGACCCCAATTCACAGCTCAATTCTGGCAAAGCCTACATCAAGCCATCGGGACAACCTTGGAGTATAGCACAGCTTACCACCCTCAGACAGATGGGCAGACCGAAAGAGTGAACCAGGTTCTTGAAGATTTGTTGAGGGCATGTGTTCTAGCTTACAGCACAGACTGGGAGAAGAGTCTATCTTATGCAGAATTCTCCTACAACAACAGTTACCAGGCCAGCCTACAGATGTCACCCTTTGAGGCACTTTATGGCAGAAAATGCAGAACACCTCTAATGTGGTCAGAGGTGGGAGAACGAACATTCTTTGGACCTGACATGATTGTAGAGGCAGAAGAAAATGTGGCCAAGATCCGAGAGCACCTGAAGGCAGCTCAGAGCCGACAAAAGAGCTATGCAGATAAAAGGAGACGAGATCTAGAGTTCGAAGTAGGAGACTTCGTCTATCTGAAAGTGTCACCCCTCAGAGGGCATAAGAGATTCCAAGTGAAAGGAAAGCTAGCACCCCGTTTTGTTGGACCGTATCAGATACTGGAGAGAGTAGGAAAGCTAGCCTACAAGTTAGACCTACCAGAGGAACTAGCGGGAGTACACCCAGTGTTCCATGTATCTCAGCTGAGAAAGTGTCTGAGAGTACCAGAACATGAGGTCAAGATAGAGGCATTAGACCTACAAGACACCTTGGAGTACCTGGAGTACCCAGAGAGAATACTAGACAGAGCAGTCAAAGAGACCAGAAGCACAGCTATCCCGTTTTGCAAAGTACAGTGGAGCAATCACTCAGAAAGAGAAGCCACTTGGGAAAAGGAGTCACTGCTGAAGGAGAAATACCCCCACTTGTTTAAACCATAGGTAATCACAAATCTCGAGGACGAGATTCTTGTGAGGGGGGGAGACTGTAACAACCCTAAATTTCCTATAGGTTTTTGTTGAGTGCAAAAATGCGAATTTAAAAATTTTTGGTGAATTGAGTGCATGCAAACCAACATATAAGAGTGTCTTCTATTTGCTCCCTAAATTCTTAGGCAATTTAAATTCAAATTTAAAATCAATTTGAAGTGCTAAGGGTGAAATAGTGTGATTTGGATTTATTTGGATTTATTTGGATTTTTGGTTGGTTTGAATTCAAATTCTAGATTTGAATTCAAACTCTAATTGGCCAAACTAATTGTCAACCAATTCTAACTTTTCGTGGGCCGAATTCCCGAAGCTAAAGTCTAACTTTCGCCCTTCAACTTCTTTCCCGAGCCAGCAACCCAAGCGGCCCGCTCGGCCTTTCGGCCCAGCTCGGCCCAGTCTTTCACCCCCGCCGCGTCGCCCTTCTATCTCACTGGCGGGTGGACCCGGGCTGTCAGCCCATCTCTCCGCGTCCGCGCCGCGTCGCCCATCTCCTCTCGCTGACGCGTGGGCCCGCGCCACTATTCCCCTTTCTTCCTCCTCCCTTCTTCTCTCTCTGCCCCGGCGAAAAGCAGAGAGCCGCGCCGCCCGTGACCTCCAACCACCCGAGCAGTGCGGCCCGACGCGATTGCGCCGCGTGTCCGCGTGTGCTCGAGCCACCCAATCTCGCCGTCCGTGCCCAGGAAACCCTAGCGCCTATCCCCTATTTAACCCGCCGCCGGCCGTCTTCTTCCCCAAGCCGCGCCGCCCCTCGGGGGTATTCTTGATCCAATTCACGTGGGTGTGAGGTGCAAGGAGTGGTGGGGAAGAGATTGAGCTGGAGCAGGAGCAAGGAGAAGAGTCGGAGCGCCTTCCCCACAACGCCGCCGCCGAAGCCATCGCCGCCGCTCGTGGAGCTGTCGAAGGGGAGCCGGACCAGGGACGAGAGAAAGCGCACGAGCATCGCCAAGCCTCGACGAGCACTACACCGAGCTGCAGCGTACCCCTACCAACCCTAGGTGAGCTAACCGCGAGTTCCCCCTTCTTCTCTGTCTCCGGCCGATCTCCGCCGCCGCCGCCGCTTGCTAGCCTTCTGTGTACCGGCCATCGAGCCGTGTATCTTCTGCAGGGACCCCTCGAGCCGCTGCAGCCGATCGCAACCGCCGACGCCATAGCCTGGACACTGGCCGCCATGCTGTCGCCGCACACCGAGCGAGCTCGGGCCGCGCGAGCGCCATGGCCGTGGCGCGGTCAAGCCCGTGGCTTGAACTGCGCGCACGCGAGCCAAACTCACTCACGCACACGCACACACCACCTAGCGCCGAAGCTCGTACATAGCCCTCGCGGTCAGAAGCCCTGGCCGGTGCGTCGCCACGGAGCCGGCTCACTGGAGCACCCGTGCCGCCGCCGTCGCACGTCGGGAGCCCAAGCCAAACCCTGTCCGAGCCCTTGTTCACCCTGTCCGTGACCACCGAGCCCTAGCGAAGCTAACCCGGCCATCCTAGACCCGAGCCGAGCCTTCTCCGGCCAGTTCCGCCGCGGACTGTTGCCGCCGACGTGCTCCAGAGCGCGTCGCGCGCGCGTCGCGTCGCGCCGTGGCGAAGCCACACCGTGGACCACACCAGCATCACACACAGCCGCGCACAGAAGATCCCGAGTCGGCCGCAGATCGATCCCATGCACCCGGCTCACGTGGACCCATCTCACGGTTCACGGTGGACTTGGTCCACCAGAGCGAATCCAGCAGCCACCCCTTCGTGGGCCGAATGCTCGCGTTTAAGTCTGTTTAACCCCCTTTAACTTTTCCGGCCCAGTCGCTTTCGGCCCAATTCCAGCCCAACCATCGTTTATTCTTTTTCTTTTTCTTTTAACAGCGCTGACGTATGGGACCCACCTGTCATACTCTGTGAGTCACTGACACATGGGGCCCACTGACCAGAGTTGACCCGTTGACCCCGCTGACCGTTGACCGTTGACCCCCCCCCCCGTTGACCGTTCACCAGTCAACGCTGACGTCAGCAGGGCCCACTGCTGACGTCATCCTAGGCGGACCCCACTGCTGACGTTAGCATGACGTCATGCTGACGTCAGCAGGCTAATTAATTGTCTGTTTTCTTTTTCGGAAATTATTTAATATTTTCAGAAAATGATTTAAACTTGTAAAATTAATAATAAATCAACCATAGCTCAGAAAAATATGAAACCAGTTTCTATATTTTTCTAAAATCATGATCTACGCATTAGTGTAGAGTTTGGTGTTATTTGGGTCTTCATTCGTCGCTGTTTTAGTGTTTCTTTGCTAGTAGACGCGTCTTATTTTATTTTCCGCGCCCCTAGGAGCTCCGGAGAGTCAGGAGGAGCCGGACTACTACAACAACTGCTTTGACGAGGACGAAGACCTTTGCCCAGGTTCACGCCCGACCATCTCTGAAATACCTATTAGACATGCAAACTAGTATGCTAGCGCTTTACTTTACTCGCATGATAAACCTGCACTGCCTTTGTTATTATCCTGTTACCTTGCTACCTACTACTCACTTTATAAATATGCTATGCCATGCACGTGTTGGGATGGTTGTGATTGATCCTCTTGGCGTGAGTTGTGGGTGGTTTGGGAGGAGTAGTGCAGCTAGGCGGTGTAAGCGAGTAATAACAACTCGATCGTTGATCGAGGTGCTGAGGGGCTGCACTCGGGCAGTCCCTATGGGGTACCTGTTGCGGGTACATGGTTACTGGTTACTTGGGGATTGGTACTCGGTGAGTACCTGAGGAGTTTGGGCGGCAATACCTGTTATGGGTGCCGATTGCGGACCGTTGCGGCGGATCGCTTGAGATACAGATACTCGCTTTACCGAACAATTAAGGACCGAGTCGTGCCCCCACTTTGGACTTGGGAAATACCGTGCTCACCATCTACCCAGTATGGGGAGGGTTCCAGCAAGCCTACTCTAGTGCGGCGCCGAGACTGTAGGAGAATCGAGCTTGATATGTGTAGGGGGGATTCGTTGCGGCATAATCTCCCTGATTTACCACGGCCCCCGACTGGCCCCGGTGGGAAGGTTTCACGACCCTGGGGCAGATGTTAGATCGGATGTTTCCCGAGCCCAGGGAGACAGGATTGGCGCCGTTACTGTTTAGGGTCTTTGCTGTGGGCTGCGTCTCAGGTTGGTTGCGGACTAGCCTTGCAGCCCGGATGGATTCCTGGAGTGCCACCTCTGCAGAGTGTAAACTATACGTATAGCCGTGTCCACGGTTACGGACGACCCATTTCTGAGAAGCCCCGGCTAGCATGGGAATCTGCTTTCTTACCTCATCCTTGATTCGGGTTATGAGAGATTGGTCCAGCTGAGGCTGTTGAGACGAGGTGGGGAGGGAGCTCACCGAGTCGACTAGTGAGTGAAAGGTGTTGGTGGATAATGATTTGCGGGAACCTGCCGTGGCAGGACGAGCCCGATGGGAAAATGTGAGGCTGACGGTTGGTTTGGGGGAGTGGATGTGTATGCGTGAGCAGGAGTTGGTGATGAGATGAAATTGGGTTATTGCTGCTGCTTGCATAAGAAACCCCGGCTTAAACCTTGATTATTTCTATACCTTAGAATAGGCCACTTTAAAGCTTGCATCATATTATGGTTGGTGACGTGGACCTTTCCCATTTCCTTGGGGACAGACTTTGGGTTCTCAGGTGAAGACCCCGACCAAGAGTTCAACCAGGACGGGTGGTACGACTGAAGGGTGTGCGCTACGCTCAAGGATGCCTGTGGAGGAGTGGTCCCTGTTGTTCTAGCTACCGCTGCGTAGATGTTTCTTATTGTCGATTTAGCCCAGAGGGCTTGTATCAGACGCTTTGTCTTTATATAAGTCATGTAATGAGTCTTTTTATCGTTGTATGGATGTGATATTCGACTGAGATGAGTTCTGTACGAGATAGCTGCTATTCCTGGGACTATCTCAATGGTACAGGGAGTCGGGTTCTCGTCGGTGAGAATCCGGTTCGTCACAGTTGGTATCAGAGCCATACTTGACCGTAGCGCGTAACCCTTAGAACGGAAACTTAGGACAGAAGCTCTAACTGAGTCCTCTATTTTATATGAAACCCCTTGGACTATTTGAAAACTATATATAAGTACATCTCATCTATTTACAAAACTTTTACCCTTACCTTACCTTACTAACTTGCTAACTTACTAACAACCCACTAACTGTCTGGCAGATGGAAGGAAGATCAGCAGATGAACGACGAGAGATCAGGACCACAGGAGCAGACTGTGGAGGTTTGGCAGTGCTACTGAGGGAGGTGCTGCGTACAGTGGGGATAGATGTGGACAACGTATTCTACGAGGGATGGACCTACGGACCTGGTGAGGGAGTACACACCCGGTTGCAGGTGGTTGTACCAAATATCCCTGAACGACCAAGGTCACTGATGCTACGAGCAGCTACCAGCGAGAGCACTTTCAGTCGGGCAGTGCAGACTATAGCTATGAGGATACTCCGACTTGCCACACTTGTGTACCAGAGTCAGCTCAGCCACACTCGTTTCCGATACCTACCGCGAGCTCTTGAAGATCCGACAGACAGAGACACAGTCAGCTTGCAGGCTCACGCAGCAGACCGAGAGCGGAACGTGACTCTGCGGACCTCAGTTCAGTGCATGATTGAGCTGGAGTACTTGAACATTGGCTTAGAAGAGAAAGTTGCCAAGCTGAAAGAGAGGGTATGGAAGCAGGATATCCAGCTGATGGAGAAGGACAACAGGATCGCCTTACTTGAGGAGCAACTCAGAGCTAAAACAACGGAAGTCAGGAACTTGGAGTACGAAGCTCGAAACAACAGGCAGTTGGCAGGACTGATCCGAGCAACTCACCATGCTCGAGATGTCTGCCTGGAGGATCAGCTCATAGAAAAAGACAAAGAACTGGCAGCCAAGGAAGAAGAGATAGAAGGTCTGAAGGAAAAAGTATACTGGTTGGACAGTCTCAACTCAGAACTTCAAGAAGAGGTGGATAGCTACAAGGAGAAGAGTGGACGAAACTACCAGCTGATGAAGTACCTGAGTCTTCAACAGATTATGGCAAAGGATGAAGCTCGAAGGACCCTTAGTAGTTGGGTAAGATCAGACAGGAAGAGAGTAGCAGAAATGATCGCAGTGAACCAAGGACTACCAGAAGAACGCAGAGTTGAACCCAGGACAGAGAACTACAGAGTCTCACCAAGCCGAGTTGAGCCGATATCACCACCTGAGGCTCGAACCTTTACTCCAGAGATGACAAGACCGAGACAAGAACTGGCACACTTAGAGAAGCAGTTGACAGAACCTGAGATGGACATAGTGAGGTTGGCAGCGCGCCTCACGGACACCCACCAAGACAACAGGCAGTGATCAAACAGCAGACAGAGACTGAGGCTGTGAGGTTGGCAGCGCGCCTCACAGGCACTTTCAGCAGTATGAGTCAGATGCAGTAGACAGTATCAGCAGATGTCAGCAGATGATGAGAGTTGTATCTATCTTCATGAGTAGCTGTTTAGACTTAGTAGATCATGACCACCTTTTGGCTCAGCCACGATGTAGCATTCGCTTAGATGTACTAATCCTCAAGGTTCCAGGAGCTGGCCACGGGATAGTACACATGTCTAGGGTGTAATGCTGTAATGATTGATCGATCTTTTTGGCTGTTCTTGCAGTTTTATTGTTGTTCATCTTGAGTGTACTTTAGTGTAGAGTCTATTTCATGTGTGCAGCTCCTACTCTAGTTACGCTAACCTAACCCTTACCGACCGCCACTAAATCTGCTTTATGGAAATACAGCAAGATGTCGATCCGAAGATCCAACCGACTGCTTGCACGTTTTGAGGAAGCTGAGCAAGAAGAGGCAGCAACGGCAGTTAGAGGCAGAGGACGTGTCAGAGGTCGTGGTCGCGGAAGAGCAGCAGTTGCAGTTGGAGGCAGGGGTCGTGGACGCGCAGCAGACGTGCTCCAGCCCGAGAACAACGCACCAGGAGAAGAACAAGAAGTGGAAATGGAAGAACCAGCAGTGGAACCCCAGCAAAACCAGCAGAACAACCAGCAACCACCGCCACCGCCTAACTTGGCAGAAGTAATGACTACTCAGACACAGCTGATGCAACAGATGGCACAGGCCAACACACAGATGATGCAAGCTATGCAACAGATGCAGGGAAATCAGAACCAGAACCGTCAGGGACACCGTGAGGAAGACCTACAAAGGAAGATTGAACGGTTCATCAGGCTGAAAGCACCCACCTTCGACTACTCGGATGAACCACTCGATGCACACGACTGGTTGCGTACCATCGAGACGAAGCTGGACCTGACAGACTACACTGAAGAGGAATGTGTGGCCCTTGCGGCGCACCAACTCAAAGGAGCAGCGAAAGCGTGGTGGGAGAGCTACTGTGACTCTCACGCAAACCCAGCTCAGATCACCTGGCAAGAGTTTTGTGAAGCTTTCAAGGAGTACCACATTCCAGAACAAGTCATGGTGCATAAAGCAATGGAATTCAGGACAATGACCCAAGGAAGTTTGTCTGTAGCTGAGTACGCTCGACACTTTGCTAAGATGTCAAGGTACGCTCCTGAAGACGTCAACACTGAGAAGAAGAAGCAGTTTTGGTTCCAGCGTGGTTTGCACAGAGGTCTGAGGACAGCACTCGCAGCGAGTTCACACAGGTCACTCAGAGAGCTGATTGACAGGGCTATCGCAGTTGAGAAGGAAAGAGTGGGACTTGAAGATACCTGGCGAGAGAAGAAAAGAAAGGTTGAACAGTTGCACAACCATAGGCTAAGTCAGAGGCCGAGGAGTGGCCAGAGCAACATGCTCAGGAGAAGCTTTCAGCAGAGCAACAGCCAGGGAAGCTCAGGGTTCAACAGGAACAGCTACCAGGGTAACCGAGGCAGTAATAGCAACAGTTTTGGCAGCAGAGGTAACAACTACAACAGCTTTGGTAACAGAAACAACAGCTACTCAAGTCAGGGAAACCCCAACTGGAAGCCGAACAACACACCCAGAATTGGTGGAGGGACCACAGTGGTCTGTTTTGCTTGTGGGAAGCCCGGTCACAAGTCCTTTGACTGTCCAGAGAAGAAGAACAAACTAACCCCAGCCAAGGCACCGGCACCTGGAGGACAAGACAGGCAACCAGCAACAGCGCAGAGAGGACGCCTCAACCACTTGACAGAGGAAGAAGCAGAGGACGCTCCCGACGTTGTGCTCGGTGAGTTTTTAGTAAATGGCATTCCAGCTTTGATATTGTTTGACTCTGGAGCAACTGGATCTTATATCTCGACAAAGTTTGTAAGAGAGCAGTCACCCCCGACAATACCTAAAGCTAGACCTATAGTCACTACTTCTCCCTTAGGAGATCTTAGGTGCACTTTAGAGTGCCCCGCAGTTAGACTGATGATAGGAGGCCAGGAGTTCGAAGGAAACTTGACAGTCCTGAAATCGGATGGAATTGACGTGATACTAGGAATGGATTGGCTTATAGAGCACAAAGGAATAATCAGTTGCTCACCCAGAACAGTTGAGTTGACACACCCTAGCGGAGTCAAAGTAACAGCAGAGCCACAAAGAAGAACAGGGAAGAGATCCAGAACATGTATTCTGAGACAGTTGGTATACTCCATTGAGAAACAGACGATCGAAGAAGTACCTGTAGTATGTGAGTACCCGGACGTGTTTCCCGAGGAACTACCAGGACTACCACTAGACCGAGACGTGGAGTTCATAATCGAACTACAACCAGGCACCGGGCCTATTGCTAAGAGGCCGTACAGAATGTCAGTGGAGGAACTGGAGGAACTCAAGAAGCAGCTGAAAGAAATGCTTGAAAGCGGTGTGATTCGACCAAGTGCATCCCCCTGGGGATCGCCAGTGTTGTTTGTGAAGAAGAAGGATGGATCAATGCGCATGTGCGTAGACTATCGATCCTTGAACGCAGTGACGATCAAGAACAAGTACCCATTACCTCGGATTGATGACTTGCTAGATCAGTTGAAGAAAGCCAAATACTTTAGTAAGATTGATCTGAGATCGGGATACCACCAAATGAAGATTAGAGAAGGTGACATTCCCAAGACAGCCTTTGTGACTCGGTACGGGCAGTACGAGTTCACCGTTGTGTCCTTTGGATTGACCAACGCACCTGCTTATTTCATGAACATGATGAACAAGGTATTCATGTAGGAACTAGACAAGTTCATAGTGGTGTTCATTGACGACATACTAGTTTACTCAGAAACAGCCGAAGAGCATGAGAAGCATCTGAGGATTGTACTAGAGAGGCTGAGGCAGCATCAACTTTACGGAAAGTTCAGCAAGTGTGAATTTTGGTTGGAGAAAGTAGCCTTTTTGGGTCACGTGTTGACAGCTGAGGGCGTAGCAGTCGACCCAGAAAAGATTGAGGCAGTAGCAGAATGGAAGCAGCCGAAGAGTGTCACGGAGATCCGGAGCTTCCTGGGATTGGCAGGATACTATAGAAGATTCATTGAGAACTTCTCCAAGATTGCCAAGCCAATGACCGAACTACTCAAGAACAATGTCCCATTCGAGTGGACGGACAAATGTGAAAGAAGTTTCCAAGAACTCAAGCACAAACTCACTACAACTCCAGTATTGACCCTGCCAGATATTCGCAAAGACTTCGTAGTCTACTGCGATGCTTCAAGACAAGGTTTGGGATGTGTTCTGATGCAAGAGGGCAAGGTTGTTGCCTATGCATCGAGGCAGCTGAGGAAACATGAGGAAAACTACCCCACGCACGACTTGGAACTGGCAGCAGTGGTACATGCATTGAAGATCTGGAGGCACTATTTGATTGGCAACAAGTGCGATATCTACACAGATCACAAAAGTTTGAAGTATTTCTTCACCCAATCTGAACTGAACATGAGACAAAGAAGATGGTTAGAACTGATCAAAGATTATGATTTGGAGATACACTACCATCCTGGCAAAGCTAATGTCGTGGCAGATGCCTTAAGTCGAAAGAGTTATTGCAACAACTTGATGATAGAAGAAAGTCAGCCAGAACTAGCGAAAGAGTTGTACATGCTGAAACTCGAGCTAGTAAAAGAAGGAAAACCCCAGGAAATGAGGGTGAAGTACAACCTAGGAGACCGTATCAAAGAAGCACAAGGAAAGTGTCCAGAAATCCAAGAGGTAAAAGAGGATATCCAACGAGGAGTAGCACCTGACTTCCGGATAGATGAAGCAGGGACAGTATGGCTGAAAGACCGTATCTGTGTACCACGGGACGAGGAAATCAGGAGAACAATTCTCTCAGAAGCTCACGAGTCCAAGTACTCGATACACCCAGGATGCACCAAGATGTATCAGGATCTGAAGGATAAATTCTGGTGGAAGAAAATGAGAGAGGACATAGCAGAGTATGTGGCCAAGTGCGACTCCTGTCGAAGAATCAAAGCAGAACATCAAAGACCGGCAGGATTACTGAAACCACTGGAAATCCCAATGTGGAAGTGGGAAGATATCAGCATGGACTTCGTAGTTGGCCTACCCCGCACTCAGAAAGGGAATGATGCCATCTGGGTCATAGTTGATCGACTGACAAAGGTAGCTCACTTTATACCAGTCAAAAGCACACACTCAGTAAGCAAGCTAGCAGAGTTGTATATAGACAACATTCTTAAGCTGCATGGGGCACCAAAAAGTATTGTGTCAGACAGAGGACCCCAATTCACAGCTCAATTCTGGCAAAGCCTACATCAAGCCATCGGGACAACCTTGGAGTATAGCACAGCTTACCACCCTCAGACAGATGGGCAGACCGAAAGAGTGAACCAGGTTCTTGAAGATTTGTTGAGGGCATGTGTTCTAGCTTACAGCACAGACTGGGAGAAGAGTCTATCTTATGCAGAATTCTCCTACAACAACAGTTACCAGGCCAGCCTACAGATGTCACCCTTTGAGGCACTTTATGGCAGAAAATGCAGAACACCTCTAATGTGGTCAGAGGTGGGAGAACGAACATTCTTTGGACCTGACATGATTGTAGAGGCAGAAGAAAATGTGGCCAAGATCCGAGAGCACCTGAAGGCAGCTCAGAGCCGACAAAAGAGCTATGCAGATAAAAGGAGACGAGATCTAGAGTTCGAAGTAGGAGACTTCGTCTATCTGAAAGTGTCACCCCTCAGAGGGCATAAGAGATTCCAAGTGAAAGGAAAGCTAGCACCCCGTTTTGTTGGACCGTATCAGATACTGGAGAGAGTAGGAAAGCTAGCCTACAAGTTAGACCTACCAGAGGAACTAGCGGGAGTACACCCAGTGTTCCATGTATCTCAGCTGAGAAAGTGTCTGAGAGTACCAGAACATGAGGTCAAGATAGAGGCATTAGACCTACAAGACACCTTGGAGTACCTGGAGTACCCAGAGAGAATACTAGACAGAGCAGTCAAAGAGACCAGAAGCACAGCTATCCCGTTTTGCAAAGTACAGTGGAGCAATCACTCAGAAAGAGAAGCCACTTGGGAAAAGGAGTCACTGCTGAAGGAGAAATACCCCCACTTGTTTAAACCATAGGTAATCACAAATCTCGAGGACGAGATTCTTGTGAGGGGGGGAGACTGTAACAACCCTAAATTTCCTATAGGTTTTTGTTGAGTGCAAAAATGCGAATTTAAAAATTTTTGGTGAATTGAGTGCATGCAAACCAACATATAAGAGTGTCTTCTATTTGCTCCCTAAATTCTTAGGCAATTTAAATTCAAATTTAAAATCAATTTGAAGTGCTAAGGGTGAAATAGTGTGATTTGGATTTATTTGGATTTATTTGGATTTTTGGTTGGTTTGAATTCAAATTCTAGATTTGAATTCAAACTCTAATTGGCCAAACTAATTGTCAACCAATTCTAACTTTTCGTGGGCCGAATTCCCGAAGCTAAAGTCTAACTTTCGCCCTTCAACTTCTTTCCCGAGCCAGCAACCCAAGCGGCCCGCTCGGCCTTTCGGCCCAGCTCGGCCCAGTCTTTCACCCCCGCCGCGTCGCCCTTCTATCTCACTGGCGGGTGGACCCGGGCTGTCAGCCCATCTCTCCGCGTCCGCGCCGCGTCGCCCATCTCCTCTCGCTGACGCGTGGGCCCGCGCCACTATTCCCCTTTCTTCCTCCTCCCTTCTTCTCTCTCTGCCCCGGCGAAAAGCAGAGAGCCGCGCCGCCCGTGACCTCCAACCACCCGAGCAGTGCGGCCCGACGCGATTGCGCCGCGTGTCCGCGTGTGCTCGAGCCACCCAATCTCGCCGTCCGTGCCCAGGAAACCCTAGCGCCTATCCCCTATTTAACCCGCCGCCGGCCGTCTTCTTCCCCAAGCCGCGCCGCCCCTCGGGGGTATTCTTGATCCAATTCACGTGGGTGTGAGGTGCAAGGAGTGGTGGGGAAGAGATTGAGCTGGAGCAGGAGCAAGGAGAAGAGTCGGAGCGCCTTCCCCACAACGCCGCCGCCGAAGCCATCGCCGCCGCTCGTGGAGCTGTCGAAGGGGAGCCGGACCAGGGACGAGAGAAAGCGCACGAGCATCGCCAAGCCTCGACGAGCACTACACCGAGCTGCAGCGTACCCCTACCAACCCTAGGTGAGCTAACCGCGAGTTCCCCCTTCTTCTCTGTCTCCGGCCGATCTCCGCCGCCGCCGCCGCTTGCTAGCCTTCTGTGTACCGGCCATCGAGCCGTGTATCTTCTGCAGGGACCCCTCGAGCCGCTGCAGCCGATCGCAACCGCCGACGCCATAGCCTGGACACTGGCCGCCATGCTGTCGCCGCACACCGAGCGAGCTCGGGCCGCGCGAGCGCCATGGCCGTGGCGCGGTCAAGCCCGTGGCTTGAACTGCGCGCACGCGAGCCAAACTCACTCACGCACACGCACACACCACCTAGCGCCGAAGCTCGTACATAGCCCTCGCGGTCAGAAGCCCTGGCCGGTGCGTCGCCACGGAGCCGGCTCACTGGAGCACCCGTGCCGCCGCCGTCGCACGTCGGGAGCCCAAGCCAAACCCTGTCCGAGCCCTTGTTCACCCTGTCCGTGACCACCGAGCCCTAGCGAAGCTAACCCGGCCATCCTAGACCCGAGCCGAGCCTTCTCCGGCCAGTTCCGCCGCGGACTGTTGCCGCCGACGTGCTCCAGAGCGCGTCGCGCGCGCGTCGCGTCGCGCCGTGGCGAAGCCACACCGTGGACCACACCAGCATCACACACAGCCGCGCACAGAAGATCCCGAGTCGGCCGCAGATCGATCCCATGCACCCGGCTCACGTGGACCCATCTCACGGTTCACGGTGGACTTGGTCCACCAGAGCGAATCCAGCAGCCACCCCTTCGTGGGCCGAATGCTCGCGTTTAAGTCTGTTTAACCCCCTTTAACTTTTCCGGCCCAGTCGCTTTCGGCCCAATTCCAGCCCAACCATCGTTTATTCTTTTTCTTTTTCTTTTAACAGCGCTGACGTATGGGACCCACCTGTCATACTCTGTGAGTCACTGACACATGGGGCCCACTGACCAGAGTTGACCCGTTGACCCCGCTGACCGTTGACCGTTGACCCCCCCCCCCCCCCCCGTTGACCGTTGACCAGTCAACGCTGACGTCAGCAGGGCCCACTGCTGACGTCATCCTAGGCGGACCCCACTGCTGACGTTAGCATGACGTCATGCTGACGTCAGCAGGCTAATTAATTGTCTGTTTTCTTTTTCGGAAATTATTTAATATTTTCAGAAAATGATTTAAACTTGTAAAATTAATAATAAATCAACCATAGCTCAGAAAAATATGAAACCAGTTTCTATATTTTTCTAAAATCATGATCTACGCATTAGTGTAGAGTTTGGTGTTATTTGGGTCTTCATTCGTCGCTGTTTTAGTGTTTCTTTGCTAGTAGACGCGTCTTATTTTATTTTCCGCGCCCCTAGGAGCTCCGGAGAGTCAGGAGGAGCCGGACTACTACAACAACTGCTTTGACGAGGACGAAGACCTTTGCCCAGGTTCACGCCCGACCATCTCTGAAATACCTATTAGACATGCAAACTAGTATGCTAGCGCTTTACTTTACTCGCATGATAAACCTGCACTGCCTTTGTTATTATCCTGTTACCTTGCTACCTACTACTCACTTTATAAATATGCTATGCCATGCACGTGTTGGGATGGTTGTGATTGATCCTCTTGGCGTGAGTTGTGGGTGGTTTGGGAGGAGTAGTGCAGCTAGGCGGTGTAAGCGAGTAATAACAACTCGATCGTTGATCGAGGTGCTGAGGGGCTGCACTCGGGCAGTCCCTATGGGGTACCTGTTGCGGGTACATGGTTACTGGTTACTTGGGGATTGGTACTCGGTGAGTACCTGAGGAGTTTGGGCGGCAATACCTGTTATGGGTGCCGATTGCGGACCGTTGCGGCGGATCGCTTGAGATACAGATACTCGCTTTACCGAACAATTAAGGACCGAGTCGTGCCCCCACTTTGGACTTGGGAAATACCGTGCTCACCATCTACCCAGTATGGGGAGGGTTCCAGCAAGCCTACTCTAGTGCGGCGCCGAGACTGTAGGAGAATCGAGCTTGATATGTGTAGGGGGGATTCGTTGCGGCATAATCTCCCTGATTTACCACGGCCCCCGACTGGCCCCGGTGGGAAGGTTTCACGACCCTGGGGCAGATGTTAGATCGGATGTTTCCCGAGCCCAGGGAGACAGGATTGGCGCCGTTACTGTTTAGGGTCTTTGCTGTGGGCTGCGTCTCAGGTTGGTTGCGGACTAGCCTTGCAGCCCGGATGGATTCCTGGAGTGCCACCTCTGCAGAGTGTAAACTATACGTATAGCCGTGTCCACGGTTACGGACGACCCATTTCTGAGAAGCCCCGGCTAGCATGGGAATCTGCTTTCTTACCTCATCCTTGATTCGGGTTATGAGAGATTGGTCCAGCTGAGGCTGTTGAGACGAGGTGGGGAGGGAGCTCACCGAGTCGACTAGTGAGTGAAAGGTGTTGGTGGATAATGATTTGCGGGAACCTGCCGTGGCAGGACGAGCCCGATGGGAAAATGTGAGGCTGACGGTTGGTTTGGGGGAGTGGATGTGTATGCGTGAGCAGGAGTTGGTGATGAGATGAAATTGGGTTATTGCTGCTGCTTGCATAAGAAACCCCGGCTTAAACCTTGATTATTTCTATACCTTAGAATAGGCCACTTTAAAGCTTGCATCATATTATGGTTGGTGACGTGGACCTTTCCCATTTCCTTGGGGACAGACTTTGGGTTCTCAGGTGAAGACCCCGACCAAGAGTTCAACCAGGACGGGTGGTACGACTGAAGGGTGTGCGCTACGCTCAAGGATGCCTGTGGAGGAGTGGTCCCTGTTGTTCTAGCTACCGCTGCGTAGATGTTTCTTATTGTCGATTTAGCCCAGAGGGCTTGTATCAGACGCTTTGTCTTTATATAAGTCATGTAATGAGTCTTTTTATCGTTGTATGGATGTGATATTCGACTGAGATGAGTTCTGTACGAGATAGCTGCTATTCCTGGGACTATCTCAATGGTACAGGGAGTCGGGTTCTCGTCGGTGAGAATCCGGTTCGTCACAGTTGGTATCAGAGCCATACTTGACCGTAGCGCGTAACCCTTAGAACGGAAACTTAGGACAGAAGCTCTAACTGAGTCCTCTATTTTATATGAAACCCCTTGGACTATTTGAAAACTATATATAAGTACATCTCATCTATTTACAAAACTTTTACCCTTACCTTACCTTACTAACTTGCTAACTTACTAACAACCCACTAACTGTCTGGCAGATGGAAGGAAGATCAGCAGATGAACGACGAGAGATCAGGACCACAGGAGCAGACTGTGGAGGTTTGGCAGTGCTACTGAGGGAGGTGCTGCGTACAGTGGGGATAGATGTGGACAACGTATTCTACGAGGGATGGACCTACGGACCTGGTGAGGGAGTACACACCCGGTTGCAGGTGGTTGTACCAAATATCCCTGAACGACCAAGGTCACTGATGCTACGAGCAGCTACCAGCGAGAGCACTTTCAGTCGGGCAGTGCAGACTATAGCTATGAGGATACTCCGACTTGCCACACTTGTGTACCAGAGTCAGCTCAGCCACACTCGTTTCCGATACCTACCGCGAGCTCTTGAAGATCCGACAGACAGAGACACAGTCAGCTTGCAGGCTCACGCAGCAGACCGAGAGCGGAACGTGACTCTGCGGACCTCAGTTCAGTGCATGATTGAGCTGGAGTACTTGAACATTGGCTTAGAAGAGAAAGTTGCCAAGCTGAAAGAGAGGGTATGGAAGCAGGATATCCAGCTGATGGAGAAGGACAACAGGATCGCCTTACTTGAGGAGCAACTCAGAGCTAAAACAACGGAAGTCAGGAACTTGGAGTACGAAGCTCGAAACAACAGGCAGTTGGCAGGACTGATCCGAGCAACTCACCATGCTCGAGATGTCTGCCTGGAGGATCAGCTCATAGAAAAAGACAAAGAACTGGCAGCCAAGGAAGAAGAGATAGAAGGTCTGAAGGAAAAAGTATACTGGTTGGACAGTCTCAACTCAGAACTTCAAGAAGAGGTGGATAGCTACAAGGAGAAGAGTGGACGAAACTACCAGCTGATGAAGTACCTGAGTCTTCAACAGATTATGGCAAAGGATGAAGCTCGAAGGACCCTTAGTAGTTGGGTAAGATCAGACAGGAAGAGAGTAGCAGAAATGATCGCAGTGAACCAAGGACTACCAGAAGAACGCAGAGTTGAACCCAGGACAGAGAACTACAGAGTCTCACCAAGCCGAGTTGAGCCGATATCACCACCTGAGGCTCGAACCTTTACTCCAGAGATGACAAGACCGAGACAAGAACTGGCACACTTAGAGAAGCAGTTGACAGAACCTGAGATGGACATAGTGAGGTTGGCAGCGCGCCTCACGGACACCCACCAAGACAACAGGCAGTGATCAAACAGCAGACAGAGACTGAGGCTGTGAGGTTGGCAGCGCGCCTCACAGGCACTTTCAGCAGTATGAGTCAGATGCAGTAGACAGTATCAGCAGATGTCAGCAGATGATGAGAGTTGTATCTATCTTCATGAGTAGCTGTTTAGACTTAGTAGATCATGACCACCTTTTGGCTCAGCCACGATGTAGCATTCGCTTAGATGTACTAATCCTCAAGGTTCCAGGAGCTGGCCACGGGATAGTACACATGTCTAGGGTGTAATGCTGTAATGATTGATCGATCTTTTTGGCTGTTCTTGCAGTTTTATTGTTGTTCATCTTGAGTGTACTTTAGTGTAGAGTCTATTTCATGTGTGCAGCTCCTACTCTAGTTACGCTAACCTAACCCTTACCGACCGCCACTAAATCTGCTTTATGGAAATACAGCAAGATGTCGATCCGAAGATCCAACCGACTGCTTGCACGTTTTGAGGAAGCTGAGCAAGAAGAGGCAGCAACGGCAGTTAGAGGCAGAGGACGTGTCAGAGGTCGTGGTCGCGGAAGAGCAGCAGTTGCAGTTGGAGGCAGGGGTCGTGGACGCGCAGCAGACGTGCTCCAGCCCGAGAACAACGCACCAGGAGAAGAACAAGAAGTGGAAATGGAAGAACCAGCAGTGGAACCCCAGCAAAACCAGCAGAACAACCAGCAACCACCGCCACCGCCTAACTTGGCAGAAGTAATGACTACTCAGACACAGCTGATGCAACAGATGGCACAGGCCAACACACAGATGATGCAAGCTATGCAACAGATGCAGGGAAATCAGAACCAGAACCGTCAGGGACACCGTGAGGAAGACCTACAAAGGAAGATTGAACGGTTCATCAGGCTGAAAGCACCCACCTTCGACTACTCGGATGAACCACTCGATGCACACGACTGGTTGCGTACCATCGAGACGAAGCTGGACCTGACAGACTACACTGAAGAGGAATGTGTGGCCCTTGCGGCGCACCAACTCAAAGGAGCAGCGAAAGCGTGGTGGGAGAGCTACTGTGACTCTCACGCAAACCCAGCTCAGATCACCTGGCAAGAGTTTTGTGAAGCTTTCAAGGAGTACCACATTCCAGAACAAGTCATGGTGCATAAAGCAATGGAATTCAGGACAATGACCCAAGGAAGTTTGTCTGTAGCTGAGTACGCTCGACACTTTGCTAAGATGTCAAGGTACGCTCCTGAAGACGTCAACACTGAGAAGAAGAAGCAGTTTTGGTTCCAGCGTGGTTTGCACAGAGGTCTGAGGACAGCACTCGCAGCGAGTTCACACAGGTCACTCAGAGAGCTGATTGACAGGGCTATCGCAGTTGAGAAGGAAAGAGTGGGACTTGAAGATACCTGGCGAGAGAAGAAAAGAAAGGTTGAACAGTTGCACAACCATAGGCTAAGTCAGAGGCCGAGGAGTGGCCAGAGCAACATGCTCAGGAGAAGCTTTCAGCAGAGCAACAGCCAGGGAAGCTCAGGGTTCAACAGGAACAGCTACCAGGGTAACCGAGGCAGTAATAGCAACAGTTTTGGCAGCAGAGGTAACAACTACAACAGCTTTGGTAACAGAAACAACAGCTACTCAAGTCAGGGAAACCCCAACTGGAAGCCGAACAACACACCCAGAATTGGTGGAGGGACCACAGTGGTCTGTTTTGCTTGTGGGAAGCCCGGTCACAAGTCCTTTGACTGTCCAGAGAAGAAGAACAAACTAACCCCAGCCAAGGCACCGGCACCTGGAGGACAAGACAGGCAACCAGCAACAGCGCAGAGAGGACGCCTCAACCACTTGACAGAGGAAGAAGCAGAGGACGCTCCCGACGTTGTGCTCGGTGAGTTTTTAGTAAATGGCATTCCAGCTTTGATATTGTTTGACTCTGGAGCAACTGGATCTTATATCTCGACAAAGTTTGTAAGAGAGCAGTCACCCCCGACAATACCTAAAGCTAGACCTATAGTCACTACTTCTCCCTTAGGAGATCTTAGGTGCACTTTAGAGTGCCCCGCAGTTAGACTGATGATAGGAGGCCAGGAGTTCGAAGGAAACTTGACAGTCCTGAAATCGGATGGAATTGACGTGATACTAGGAATGGATTGGCTTATAGAGCACAAAGGAATAATCAGTTGCTCACCCAGAACAGTTGAGTTGACACACCCTAGCGGAGTCAAAGTAACAGCAGAGCCACAAAGAAGAACAGGGAAGAGATCCAGAACATGTATTCTGAGACAGTTGGTATACTCCATTGAGAAACAGACGATCGAAGAAGTACCTGTAGTATGTGAGTACCCGGACGTGTTTCCCGAGGAACTACCAGGACTACCACTAGACCGAGACGTGGAGTTCATAATCGAACTACAACCAGGCACCGGGCCTATTGCTAAGAGGCCGTACAGAATGTCAGTGGAGGAACTGGAGGAACTCAAGAAGCAGCTGAAAGAAATGCTTGAAAGCGGTGTGATTCGACCAAGTGCATCCCCCTGGGGATCGCCAGTGTTGTTTGTGAAGAAGAAGGATGGATCAATGCGCATGTGCGTAGACTATCGATCCTTGAACGCAGTGACGATCAAGAACAAGTACCCATTACCTCGGATTGATGACTTGCTAGATCAGTTGAAGAAAGCCAAATACTTTAGTAAGATTGATCTGAGATCGGGATACCACCAAATGAAGATTAGAGAAGGTGACATTCCCAAGACAGCCTTTGTGACTCGGTACGGGCAGTACGAGTTCACCGTTGTGTCCTTTGGATTGACCAACGCACCTGCTTATTTCATGAACATGATGAACAAGGTATTCATGTAGGAACTAGACAAGTTCATAGTGGTGTTCATTGACGACATACTAGTTTACTCAGAAACAGCCGAAGAGCATGAGAAGCATCTGAGGATTGTACTAGAGAGGCTGAGGCAGCATCAACTTTACGGAAAGTTCAGCAAGTGTGAATTTTGGTTGGAGAAAGTAGCCTTTTTGGGTCACGTGTTGACAGCTGAGGGCGTAGCAGTCGACCCAGAAAAGATTGAGGCAGTAGCAGAATGGAAGCAGCCGAAGAGTGTCACGGAGATCCGGAGCTTCCTGGGATTGGCAGGATACTATAGAAGATTCATTGAGAACTTCTCCAAGATTGCCAAGCCAATGACCGAACTACTCAAGAACAATGTCCCATTCGAGTGGACGGACAAATGTGAAAGAAGTTTCCAAGAACTCAAGCACAAACTCACTACAACTCCAGTATTGACCCTGCCAGATATTCGCAAAGACTTCGTAGTCTACTGCGATGCTTCAAGACAAGGTTTGGGATGTGTTCTGATGCAAGAGGGCAAGGTTGTTGCCTATGCATCGAGGCAGCTGAGGAAACATGAGGAAAACTACCCCACGCACGACTTGGAACTGGCAGCAGTGGTACATGCATTGAAGATCTGGAGGCACTATTTGATTGGCAACAAGTGCGATATCTACACAGATCACAAAAGTTTGAAGTATTTCTTCACCCAATCTGAACTGAACATGAGACAAAGAAGATGGTTAGAACTGATCAAAGATTATGATTTGGAGATACACTACCATCCTGGCAAAGCTAATGTCGTGGCAGATGCCTTAAGTCGAAAGAGTTATTGCAACAACTTGATGATAGAAGAAAGTCAGCCAGAACTAGCGAAAGAGTTGTACATGCTGAAACTCGAGCTAGTAAAAGAAGGAAAACCCCAGGAAATGAGGGTGAAGTACAACCTAGGAGACCGTATCAAAGAAGCACAAGGAAAGTGTCCAGAAATCCAAGAGGTAAAAGAGGATATCCAACGAGGAGTAGCACCTGACTTCCGGATAGATGAAGCAGGGACAGTATGGCTGAAAGACCGTATCTGTGTACCACGGGACGAGGAAATCAGGAGAACAATTCTCTCAGAAGCTCACGAGTCCAAGTACTCGATACACCCAGGATGCACCAAGATGTATCAGGATCTGAAGGATAAATTCTGGTGGAAGAAAATGAGAGAGGACATAGCAGAGTATGTGGCCAAGTGCGACTCCTGTCGAAGAATCAAAGCAGAACATCAAAGACCGGCAGGATTACTGAAACCACTGGAAATCCCAATGTGGAAGTGGGAAGATATCAGCATGGACTTCGTAGTTGGCCTACCCCGCACTCAGAAAGGGAATGATGCCATCTGGGTCATAGTTGATCGACTGACAAAGGTAGCTCACTTTATACCAGTCAAAAGCACACACTCAGTAAGCAAGCTAGCAGAGTTGTATATAGACAACATTCTTAAGCTGCATGGGGCACCAAAAAGTATTGTGTCAGACAGAGGACCCCAATTCACAGCTCAATTCTGGCAAAGCCTACATCAAGCCATCGGGACAACCTTGGAGTATAGCACAGCTTACCACCCTCAGACAGATGGGCAGACCGAAAGAGTGAACCAGGTTCTTGAAGATTTGTTGAGGGCATGTGTTCTAGCTTACAGCACAGACTGGGAGAAGAGTCTATCTTATGCAGAATTCTCCTACAACAACAGTTACCAGGCCAGCCTACAGATGTCACCCTTTGAGGCACTTTATGGCAGAAAATGCAGAACACCTCTAATGTGGTCAGAGGTGGGAGAACGAACATTCTTTGGACCTGACATGATTGTAGAGGCAGAAGAAAATGTGGCCAAGATCCGAGAGCACCTGAAGGCAGCTCAGAGCCGACAAAAGAGCTATGCAGATAAAAGGAGACGAGATCTAGAGTTCGAAGTAGGAGACTTCGTCTATCTGAAAGTGTCACCCCTCAGAGGGCATAAGAGATTCCAAGTGAAAGGAAAGCTAGCACCCCGTTTTGTTGGACCGTATCAGATACTGGAGAGAGTAGGAAAGCTAGCCTACAAGTTAGACCTACCAGAGGAACTAGCGGGAGTACACCCAGTGTTCCATGTATCTCAGCTGAGAAAGTGTCTGAGAGTACCAGAACATGAGGTCAAGATAGAGGCATTAGACCTACAAGACACCTTGGAGTACCTGGAGTACCCAGAGAGAATACTAGACAGAGCAGTCAAAGAGACCAGAAGCACAGCTATCCCGTTTTGCAAAGTACAGTGGAGCAATCACTCAGAAAGAGAAGCCACTTGGGAAAAGGAGTCACTGCTGAAGGAGAAATACCCCCACTTGTTTAAACCATAGGTAATCACAAATCTCGAGGACGAGATTCTTGTGAGGGGGGGAGACTGTAACAACCCTAAATTTCCTATAGGTTTTTGTTGAGTGCAAAAATGCGAATTTAAAAATTTTTGGTGAATTGAGTGCATGCAAACCAACATATAAGAGTGTCTTCTATTTGCTCCCTAAATTCTTAGGCAATTTAAATTCAAATTTAAAATCAATTTGAAGTGCTAAGGGTGAAATAGTGTGATTTGGATTTATTTGGATTTATTTGGATTTTTGGTTGGTTTGAATTCAAATTCTAGATTTGAATTCAAACTCTAATTGGCCAAACTAATTGTCAACCAATTCTAACTTTTCGTGGGCCGAATTCCCGAAGCTAAAGTCTAACTTTCGCCCTTCAACTTCTTTCCCGAGCCAGCAACCCAAGCGGCCCGCTCGGCCTTTCGGCCCAGCTCGGCCCAGTCTTTCACCCCCGCCGCGTCGCCCTTCTATCTCACTGGCGGGTGGACCCGGGCTGTCAGCCCATCTCTCCGCGTCCGCGCCGCGTCGCCCATCTCCTCTCGCTGACGCGTGGGCCCGCGCCACTATTCCCCTTTCTTCCTCCTCCCTTCTTCTCTCTCTGCCCCGGCGAAAAGCAGAGAGCCGCGCCGCCCGTGACCTCCAACCACCCGAGCAGTGCGGCCCGACGCGATTGCGCCGCGTGTCCGCGTGTGCTCGAGCCACCCAATCTCGCCGTCCGTGCCCAGGAAACCCTAGCGCCTATCCCCTATTTAACCCGCCGCCGGCCGTCTTCTTCCCCAAGCCGCGCCGCCCCTCGGGGGTATTCTTGATCCAATTCACGTGGGTGTGAGGTGCAAGGAGTGGTGGGGAAGAGATTGAGCGGGAGCAGGAGCAAGGAGAAGAGTCGGAGCGCCTTCCCCACAACGCCGCCGCCGAAGCCATCGCCGCCGCTCGTGGAGCTGTCGAAGGGGAGCCGGACCAGGGACGAGAGAAAGCGCACGAGCATCGCCAAGCCTCGACGAGCACTACACCGAGCTGCAGCGTACCCCTACCAACCCTAGGTGAGCTAACCGCGAGTTCCCCCTTCTTCTCTGTCTCCGGCCGATCTCCGCCGCCGCCGCCGCTTGCTAGCCTTCTGTGTACCGGCCATCAAGCCGTGTATCTTCTGCAGGGACCCCTCGAGCCGCTGCAGCCGATCGCAACCGCCGACGCCATAGCCTGGACCCTGGCCGCCATGCTGTCGCCGCACACCGAGCGAGCTCGGGCCGCGCGAGCGCCATGGCCGTGGCGCGGTCAAGCCCGTGGCTTGAACTGCGCGCACGCGAGCCAAACTCACTCACGCACACGCACACACCACCTAGCGCCGAAGCTCGTACATAGCCCTCGCGGTCAGAAGCCCTGGCCGGTGCGTCGCCACGGAGCCGGCTCGCCGGAGCACCCGTGCCGCCGCCGTCACACGTCGGGAGCCCAAGCCAAACCCTGTCCGAGCCCTTGTTCACCCTGTCCGTGACCACCGAGCCCTAGCGAAGCTAACCCGGCCATCCTAGACCCGAGCCGAGCCTTCTCCGGCCAGTTCCGCCGCGGACTGTCGCCGCCGACGTGCTCCAGAGCGCGTCGCGCGCGCGTCGCGTCGCGCCGTGGCGAAGCCACACCGTGGACCACACCAGCATCACACACAGCCGCGCACAGAAGATCCCGAGTCGGCCGCAGATCGATCCCATGCACCCGGCTCACGTGGACCCATCTCACGGTTCACGGTGGACTTGGTCCACCAGAGCGAATCCAGCAGCCACCCCTTCGTGGGCCGAATGCTCGCGTTTAAGTCTGTTTAACCCCCTTTAACTTTTCCGGCCCAGTCGCTTTCGGCCCAATTCCAGCCCAACCATCGTTTATTCTTTTTCTTTTTCTTTTAACAGCGCTGACGTATGGGACCCACCTGTCATACTCTGCGAGTCACTGACACATGGGGCCCACTGACCAGAGTTGACCCATTGACCCCGCTGACCGTTGACCGTTGACCCCCCCCCCCCCCCGTTGACCGTTGACCAGTCAACGCTGACGTCAGGAGGGCCCACTGCTGACGTCATCCTAGGCGGACCCCACTGCTGACGTCAGCATGACGTCATGCTGACGTCAGCAGGCTAATTAATTGTCTGGTTTCTTTTTCGGAAATTATTTAATATTTTCAGAAAATGATTTAAACTTGTAAAATTAATAATAAATCAACCGTAGCTCAGAAAAATATGAAACCAGTTTCTATATTTTTCTAAAATCATGATCTACGTGTTAGTGTAGAGTTTGGTGTTATTTGGGTCTTCATTCGTCTCTGTTTTAGTGTTTCTTTGCTAGTAGACGCGTCTTATTTTATTTTCCGCGCCCCTAGGAGCTCCGGAGAGTCAGGAGGAGCCGGACTACTACAACAACTGCTTTGACGAGGACGAAGACCTTTGCCCAGGTTCACGCCCGACCATCTCTGAAATACCTATTAGACATGCAAACTAGTATGCTAGCGCTTTACTTTACTCGCATGATAAACCTGCACTGCCTTTGTTATTATCCTGTTACCTTGCTACCTACTACTCACTTTATAAATATGCTATGCCATGCACGTGTTGGGATGGTTGTGATTGATCCTCTTGGCGTGAGTTGTGGGTGGTTTGGGAGGAGTAGTGCAGCTAGGCGGTGTAAGCGAGTAATAACAACTCGATCGTTGATCGAGGTGCTGAGGGGCTGCACTCGGGCAGTCCCTATGGGGTACCTGTTGCGGGTACATGGTTACTGGTTACTTGGGGATTGGTACTCGGTGAGTACCTGAGGAGTTTGGGCGGCAATACCTGTTATGGGTGCCGATTGCGGACCGTTGCGGCGGATCGCTTGAGATGCAGATACTCGCTTTACCGAACAATTAAGGACCGAGTCGTGCCCCCACTTTGGACTTGGGAAATACCGTGCTCACCATCTACCCAGTATGGGGAGGGTTCCAGCAAGCCTACTCTAGTGCGGCGCCGAGACTGTAGGAGAATCGAGCTTGATATGTGTAGGGGGGATTCGTTGCGGCGTAATCTCCCTGATTTACCACGGCCCCCGACTGGCCCCGGTGGGAAGGTTTCACGACCCTGGGGCAGATGTTAGATCGGATGTTTCCCGAGCCCAGGGAGACAGGATTGGCGCCGTTACTGTTTAGGGTCTTTGCTGTGGGCTGCGTCTCAGGTTGGTTGCGGACTAGCCTTGCAGCTCGGATGGATTCCTGGAGTGCCACCTCTGCAGAGTGTAAACTATACGTATAGCCGTGTCCACGGTTACGGACGACCCATTTCTGAGAAGCCCCGGCTAGCATGGGAATCTGCTTTCTTACCTCATCCTTGATTCGGGTTATGAGAGATTGGTCCAGCTGAGGCTGTTGAGACGAGGTGGGGAGGGAGCTCACCAAGTCGACTAGTGAGTGAAAGGTGTTGGTGGATAATGATTTGCGGGAACCTGCCGTGGCAGGACGAGCCCGATGGGAAAATGTGAGGCTGACGGTTGGTTTGGGGGAGTGGATGTGTATGCGTGAGCAGGAGTTGGTGATGAGATGAAATTGGGTTATTGCTGCTGCTTGCATAAGAAACCCCGGCTTAAACCTTGATTATTTCTATACCTTAGAATAGGCCACTTTAAAGCTTGCATCATATTATGGTTGGTGACGTGGACCTGTCCCATTTCCTTGGGGACAGACTTTGGGTTCTCAGGTGAAGACCCCGACCACGAGTTCAACCAGGACGGGTGGTACGACTGAAGGGTGTGCGCTATGCTCAAGGATGCCTGTGGAGGAGTGGTCCCTGTTGTTCTAGCTACCGCTGCGCAGATGTTTCTTATTGTTGATTTAGCCCAGAGGGCTTGTATCAGACGCTTTGTCTTTATATAAGTCATGTAATGAGTCTTTTTATCGTTGTATGGATGTGATATTCGACTGAGATGAGTTCTGTACGAGATAGCTGCTATTCCTGGGACTATCTCAATGGTACAGGGAGTCAGGTTCTCGTCGGTGAGAATCCGGTTCGTCACACCGGTCATAGCTAATGATCATGAGGCTAGCAGTAGCAAGGGCGTGAAAAAGGTTTTTCAACCAAGATGGTGTCCTTCTGGATTGACTCATACACAGAAGCGGAAGCTACAACGCCTACGGAACAAAGAAAAAAGGGAACAGGAAGCTGAGAAGCTGAGGGATGAATACTTCAACAAATACAGGCCTATGATTCCTCAGACCAAGATTTGGCAAGCTAAGCCCGTTGTGCCATCAGCAGCACAACCGGTCAGACCGGTTTCCAAATCCGGTCAGACAGGTTTGGATCAGCCCGCCGCTGCAGAAGCGGTCAGACCGGTTTCTGGAACCGGTCAGACTGGTTTGACACCTGAAGCAGGAACGGAATTTACTTCGGCCAACAATATTACTCCGCCAATTCCTCCAGTGGTTGAAGATGAAGAATTGGTTGATTTTGAGCCTTCTCCAGAGCGTGACAACATGGAAATTAATGTTGTTTATCTATCTTCTGATTATTATGTGGTGCCGGAGGAGGAAATATCCCATCTTCAACTTGGGCCTCGAGATGCCGTTTTTCAGAAGCCCAGTGAATCAGAGAATCATCTTAAGGCTTTATATATGAGAGGGCACATCAACGGGAAGCCAATTTCTCGTATGTTGGTTGATGGTGGAGCTATTGTAAATCTTATGCCATACTCTCTCTACAAGAAGATCGGCGGAAAAGACGAAGAGTTGATCAAAACGAACATGACGGTCAGTGGAGTTGGTGGAGGTGATCCCATTGGTGCCAAGGGGGTGGCTTCTATGGAGTTGACCGTCGGGAGCAAGACTATTGCTACGGCTTTCTTCGTCTCCGAGGTGCAAGGTAACTTCAGTTTAATCCTTGGTCGAGATTGGATTCATGCAAATAAATATATTCCATCTACCTTGCATCAATATCTTATTCAGTGGATCGGCGACGAAGTTGAGATTGTCCATGGTGACACTTCTTCCTTCGTTGCAACGGCCGATTCCGATTCTCTTAGTGCAAATGAGAAGGTCCAATGTTTGTCGGGCATGGATTTGACCGACTATGAATTGATCAGTTGCACCAAGGATGGTTTTGTTCCTGCTACATTAAAGCCGAGGGAGAATCGGTTGAATTACTTGCTGTAATTAATGGAGCAAACAAATCAACAGAGACAAACCGGTCAGACCGCTTCTGGAAACCGGTCAGACCGGTTTAGACCTGAACAGCGCCAGCCGAGCCAAACCGGTCAGACCACTTCTGGGAACCGGTCAGACCGGTTTACGTCTGGACAGTGGCTTCAAGACCGAATTGATCATCATCGAAATTATTCGGCCGGTATGTTCGAAGCTATTGAAGATCTTGGTGATATGGATAAGTTGGGACAAGGTTTCACGTCAGCCGACCCTTTAGAAAAAATAGATATTGGTGATGGTACTATTCCTAGGCCGACTTTTGTAAACAAAAATTTATCGGTTGAGTTTAAAGCCGAGTTAATAAATTTGTTGAAAGAGTATGTTGATTGTTTTGCTTGGGAGTACCGTGAGATGTCGGGTTTAAGTCGTGATTTAGTTGAGCATCGTTTACCAATAAAAGCCGGTTTTAGACCTTTTAAACAATCGGCTAGACGTTTTAATCCCGCTATTTATGACCGAATAAAAGAAGAAGTTAATCGTTTGCTAGATGCTGGTTTTATTCGGACTTGTCGTTATGCGGGGTTGATTTCTAATATTGTTCCCGTTGAAAAGAAAGATTCGGGAAAGCTTAGAGTTTGCATTGATTTTAGAGATCTTAATAAAACCACTCCAAAAGATTCATATCCTATGCCTATAGCCGATGTCTTAATCAATGAAGCTTCTGGGCATCGTGTTGTTAGTTTCTTTGATGGTAATGCTGGATATAATCAGATTTTTATGGCCGAAGAAGATATGCACAAAACGGCCTTTCAATGTCCGGGATTTATTGGTTTATTTGAGTGGGTGGTTATGACTTTTGGGTTAAAGAATGCCGGTGCAACTTATCAAAGAGCTATGAATTTAATCTTTCATGATTTACTTGGTGTTATTGTGGAAGTATATATTGATGATATTGTAGTTAAATCGGATGGCTTGGATTCTCATTTAGCCGATTTAAAACTTGCTCTTGAGAGGATGCGACGGTATGGTTTGAAGATGAATCCACTCAAATGTGCTTTTGGTGTTTCGGCCGGGAAGTTTCTTGGGTTTGTTATTCATGAAAACGGTATAGAAGTTGATCCCAAGAGAATTGAAGCTATGAAGAAAGTCAAAGCTCCTACTTGCAAGAAGGATTTGCAAAGGTTTCTAGGCAAGGTAAATTTCTTGAGAAGATTTATAATTAACTTGTCTGGAAAGGTTGATGCTTTTACTCCTTTACTTCGGTTGAAAGATGAAGCCGATTTTACTTGGGGGGCAAAACAGCAAGAAGCTTTTGAGAAGATCAAAGAGTACTTGTCTTCACCACCGGTGCTTAGGGCGCCTAAGAGAGGGGTTCCATTCAGACTTTATGTGGCGGCTGAAGATAGGACTATTGGGGCTGTTTTGACTCAAGAAATCGGCAACAAGGAGTATGTGATTGCTTATGTAAGCCGACGACTCATCGATGCAGAAACAAGGTATACTTTCAATGAGAAGTTGTGTTTATCCTTGTACCATGCTTGTACTCAATTGAGGCATTATTTATTATCTAGCACTTGCATCGTGTTGTGTCAAACCGATGTAATTAAACATATGTTACAAAAGCCGATTTCTAGTGGAAGAGTCGGTAAATGGGCTTATGCTTTAGTTGAGTATGATTTGGCTTGTGAACCTTTAAAATCAATGAAAGACCAAATTGTAGCTGATTTCATTGTTCAACATCGGATAAATGATACAAACAACTTCAATGTCGACTATGTTGCTTGTACACCATGGAGACTATACTTTGATGGATCGGTTTGCAATGATGGACAAGGAATTGGTGCTGTTTTAATCTCTCCAAGTGGTGCCGTATTTGAGTTTTCAAACCGATTGGAAGAAAAGCGAACCAATAATCAAGTTGAATATGAAGCTCTTCTATTTGGCTTGGAATTTTTACAAGACATGGGAGTAAAACATGTTGAAGCTTTTGGTGATTCGCTCCTGGTGGTACAACAAGTGTCAAAGGTATGCCAATGTTATAATGGTTCATTAAATGCATATCTTGATAGATGTCTTGATATCATTGCTTCTTTTGATGAATTTACTATCAAACATATTCCAAGAGAAGAGAATGATAAGGCAAATACTCTGGCTTAGAAAGCATCTGGTTATATGGTTGCAAAGAAGTATTTCTATCTCCAAAAACCGATGCAAACGAAAGCCGAGGTTCTGGTTCTGGACGAACCGGTCACACCGGTTTCAGAAACCGGTCTGACCGGTCTGACTGCCAGAACCGGTCTGACCGGTTCTGAAACCGGTCTGACCGCTTCATCCCCTGACAGAAGCAAAAGTCCTTGGGGTGATGCTAATCAATCCAAAGTTGAGGATCAGGATTGGAGGGTACCTATTATTACTTATTTGAGAGATCCTGGTCGTGGTGCAGAAAGAAATATTCGGCGAATATCATTTAAATACGTTTTACTTGACGATGAGCTCTATCGTCGAAACGCCGAAGATTTGCTATTGAAATGTCTTAATTCGGATCAGGCCAAAGTTGCCATGGGTGAGGTACATGAAGGTATTTGTGGTACACATCAATCGGCTCCAAAGATAAAGTGGTTACTTAGACGAGCCGGTTTCTATTGGCCTACTATGATGGCGGATTGTTTCAAATATTACAAAGGGTGTGAGGAATGTCAGAAGTTTGGAAATTTGCAACTTGTTCCTGCTGCATTAATGCATCCTATTATTAAGCCATGGCCGTTCCGAGGTTGGGGATTGGATTTTATTGGACAAATTAATCCTCCATCATCAAAAGGACATCGTTTTGTGTTGGTTGCTACGGATTATTTTACTAAGTGGACTGAAGCGATTCCTGTGAAGAATATGGCACATCGGGAGGTAATTGAGTTTGGTACACAAAATATTATTCATAGATTCGGTATTCCTCAAACTTTGACAATGGATCAAGGTACTTCGTTTATGTCTAAAGAGGTAAGTGAATTCGCCGAATCCTATAGAATTAAGTTGCTCAATTCATCTCCATATTACGCTCAGGCTAATGGACAAGCCGAGTCAAGTAATAAAATTTTGATCAAATTAATCAAGAAAAAGATAGAAGACAATCCTAAAAGATGGCATGAAGTTTTATCCGAAGCATTATGGGCTCATCGTATATCTAGATATGGTGCTATTAAAGTTACTCCTTTTGAGCTTGTATATGGTCAAGAGGCCGTTTTGCCTGTTGAGGTAAATCTGGACGCTTATGGATTGGCTAAACAAAATGACCTTGATGCTGTTGATTACCACAATTTGATGTTGGACAATATTGATGAGGTAACCGACAAACGATTGAAGGCTTTGAAGGAGATTGAGAAGGATAAGCTTCGGGTTGCTAAAGCTTACAACAAGAAAGTGCGAGGAAGATATTTTCAGATTGGTGAACTTGTTTGGAAGACGATCTTGCCTATTGGGACGAAAAGCAATAAGTTTGGTAAATGGTCACCAAGTTGGGAAGGACCCTATAGAGTTGTCAAAGTCATCTTTGGGAATTCTTACATGCTAGAGACGCTGAAGGGAGATCATTTGCTTAAAGCTATCAACAGGAGATACTTGAAGAAATTCTATCCAAGTGTTTGGCAAGATGCATGAAGACCAATGGCCGGTATATTGTTGATATCACCCTTAGCATAAATTTTAGCTCCTGAATTGAAATTACTTGCTTTTTAGTTCTCAAGTTCACTAAAAACGCAGGGGGGCATGTGTTGACAGTCAAAATTGGCTTTGGCCCGGCCAAACCAGTCTGACCGGTTTGCCAAACCGGTCTGACCGGTTTGCCAAACCGGTCTGACCGGTTTGCCAAACCGGTCTGACCGGTTTGCCAAACCGGTCAGTAATTCGAGTAGGATTAGGATTCCGAGTTTAATCCCATATTGTAACCTATTCGGAAGGGGTAAGACTTCCCCGGCCTATAAATATAAAGGCTAAGGCCGATTGAGATGTATTCCAATCGAATCAAACACATTTATCCTTTACTTTTTGTCTCTCAAACCCTAAGTCTTTTCCAACCCCATATTCTGTTCTTTGCTCGTCTCTACGGCGTTCAAGGGCGTTCTAGGTGGCCTGCCGACCCTAGAGCAACCCTAGATTGCTCGAGCTCCGACGGGGTCCCTCCCGAGCTTGGGTTTCTAGGTCTTCACGACTTCCCGACAGAAAGCAGTCACACCGGTTCTATAAACCGGTCAGACCGGTTTGCCCGAGGGAGGCCGGGTGTTGGCCGTGGTGACGGCCGTGCTGCGCGTTCGATCGGTTCTTCGAGTTTGTTGGCGCGTTTTCGTGTCAACACCTATAAAACGGAAAACCACCTTTGAAACCACTCGAAGGACTAAATTTGTCCGGTTTCGATAGTTGAATGGCCCTCGGCATCCGGTTTCGTAGGTCAGGGTTGAAAATCATATTCCTACGATAGTTTGATGGTGAAAATTGGACTTTTCCCTACATAAAATTTTGAACGAGAAATATAAGTGTTGGCACGAATTCGCGGCCAACAGAGCGCAGACGTAGGAACCGGTCAGACCGGTTTCTGTAACCGGTCAGACCGGTTTGCCAGACAGGGCTGGCGGTAGACCTTCGAGCGTCGTCCGGGCAGGATCCCGTCGGGGCAACGCACGTAGGGTTGTCCTAGAGTCGGCAGGCCACCTAAGACGCCTTCAATCGACGTAGAGACGAAGGAAGAACAGCAAATAGTAGATTGGAAAAGTAGGGAAAAGAGAAAAAGTAAAAAGATAAAAGATAGATGTATTTGTTCGATTGGATGATGATTCTCAATCGGCCATGACCCTTTATATTTATAGGGTGGGGAAGTCGTACCCCTTTAGGTTGGTTTACAATACGGGATAAAACTCTAGAGTCCTAAACCTACTCCAACACGGGAGAAACCGGTCAGACCGGATAGGGAAACCGGTCAGACCGGTTTGGCCGTTGCCAGATCGGCTACAGTGAAACCGGTCTGACCGCTTCCTAGAATCGGTCTGACCGGTTGCCAATTTTGGGTGCGAACATATGCCCCCTATTTTCTGGTAAAGCTTGCGTGTCAGAAAACATCTATAATAATCAAAATTGGTTAAAGACGATGATTAACAGTACATCGCCCATATATTGCTCTAAGGGCGATAATTGTTTTATCGGCCATAAACTTACCTTTTACTTCAAGGAACGACTTGCTTTGGCCTCCATACTTGCTTGGTAGTTGCTAACCTTGTTGGCATGACCTTTGCTTGTTGCTCCATTGATTCTTGCTTACGTTTCCGCTGCAATCTTCTCTTTTGAGTATGAGATAAGCCTGAGGGACACCACCTCGGCTGTGAGTATTTTGAATCTCTCTTGCCGTCCTTCTCATCTCCTTTAGAACTAGGTGTACTTCTGACCATATTATTGTTAACAACAAATGGTCTTTGTATTGGACCATAACTTGCATATGTAGGAGCATATTGAATCATATATGAACGCATATGTAAATTGCTATAATCTAAAGGTGGACAATAATAAGGATAGAACCAGGACCATGGTGAGGTCGGTCCAACATATGAACAAGGTGCAGCAGCATGATTTACTCGAGATTTGCAAGAATAAGATTCATTTTGATTTTCTGATGGAGGTTTTGATTTTTTACCTTTACTAGGCCGATTTCCTCGCTTTTGACTTGATCTTTTGTTCTTGTACTTGGCCAAAAGCTCCTCGAAGGTCGGCTTCACCTTTTTCTTGTGCTTGGAGCACTCCCAGCTTTTCTGGAGAAACCGGTCAGACCGGTTTGAAGAACCGGTCAGACCGGTTTGCGTGCTGCCGGTCTTCTTTGTCTTTTGTTGCCCCCCAGGCACTTGAGGGACCTCCTTCTGCACCTTTATCACTTCTGGATCAGCAAGCTTGTCATCTCCAATGATTACATTTTTTCCAACGGCTTTTTCGGCTTGATGTGGCCGAATTAGCACTTTAGGATTTTGTAACTCAATGGTATTCATAGGAAAAGGATTAGTATCAACTTGCATAGGATGAAATGTCAAACGACCTTCATCAATGGCCGATTGCACTTGCCGCCGAAATACATTGCAATCATTCGTTGCATGAGAATAAGAATTATGAAATTTACAATAAGCACGTCTCTTCAACTCTTCTAATGGCGGCATAGTATGAGTTATTCTAATTTTTCCAGCTTTTAGCAATTCATCAAAAATTCTATCACATTTAGCTACATCAAAAGTATATTTAACTTCCTCTTGCCGATTCTTGCGGACCGGCTTTAAAGAATCACAAGTGGTAGGTTTATCTTTGGCTGACCACACAAATTCAGTGCTATAAACATTATTACTTTCATCGTCCGAATTATCAGATGCATAATATACAAGACGATTACTTTTATCATTAGTTTTTTGTAAACTCTTAGATTCTTTAAGTCGGTTTTCATTAGCTAAAGCTTTTTGCAACAACCGACTTACATCTAGAAATTCTTGACCATCTAGCTTGTCTCTATGAATATCAAGCAAACCAGCGTAAGCAAGATCAGCTAGATCTCTATCTGAAATTGTCAAACTATAGCATCGGTTTCTAGTATCTCTAAATCTTCTAATATATTCAGAAACAGATTCATTAGATTTTTGCTTAACCGATACAAGATTTGACAATTTTAACTCAGTTTCACCATTAAAGAAATAATCATGAAATTTACTTTCTATATTAGCAAAGGTATAAACTGAGTTGGGTGGCAAAGAAATAAACCAAGTAAATGCAGCACCCGATAGAGATAAAGGAAACAATCTCATTTTACAAATATCATTAGAAGCAGCTTCACCACATTGTATAGTAAATTGGCCTATGTGCTCTAAAGTACTTCTACCATCATCCCCACTGAATTTAGTAAACTCTGGTATTTTAAAGCCTGGTGGGTATGGGATATACTCATAATTCTCAGGATACGGTCTTTGATACGACCGACTCTTTGTTTTAGGCTCCGTACCAAAAGTTTGTCTAAATATCTCAAGTATTTCTTCTCTAAATCCTTCCATCCCTGAAACGGTTCTAGGTCTAGATGATCCAGGATGTGGTACTTGATTTAGAGTGGGTTGTGGTGTGCTATATGTTGCTGTTTGATTCGGCAATGTATTAGGAATATGATACAACGAACTATTAGAAACATATGCACCTGTAGATGGCTCATTATACACAACCGTATGCGGCATCATAGCATTAGTAGCAGCCATCGTATTCACTCCACCAGCCGAAGTACCAATAGTAGTCCGGCTATGTATGTGGTGGACTGGTGATGAACCAATGGGAATTTTTGGAATATGCAAATTTGATAAATCCTCGGATGCATTACAATTTTCGGTATTAGAAGTAGATCCATTAACATCCTTACCAGAAAATTGTTTATCAAATTTGGCCTCTAAGTGTTCTAAACGAGATTTAATCGTAGACTCAAATTTTTCACCCATGGCAACAAATTTATTATTAAAGCTAGCACTGACAGCTCCATCAATAAAATTTGCAATTTCTGAATTAATTTCAAGAGGGGCGTTGGATTGTACCTTCAGTGCGGGAATATCAATGACGACATCCTTGTCTTTCTTGACATTCCCTTGTCGATCCACGGAGAAGTGCGATATATATTGCCTCACGGCTTCTTCTTCCATCTCCTGGGCCTCCCGCTCTTTATGCTCACGGATCTTTCTTCGGATTTCCGTAAGCGCTTTCTACTCCTCAGCCGCCGTTTGATCAACGTTCGGCCTTTGAATGTTTGCAGCATCGACATCAGCAGGTTTAGGTAATTTACCGGCCATGGCAGCCGATTGATTTACCTAGGGATCGATAAAACGGTTTGAGCAACCAGATTTTCGTCCCCAGCGGAGTCGCCAAATCTGTTGGCACGAATTCGCGGCCAACAGAGCGCAGACGCAGGAACCGGTCAGACCGGTTTCTGTAACCGGTCAGACCGGCTTGCCAGACAGGGCTGGCGGTAGACCTTCGAGCGTCGTCCGGGCAGGATCCCGTCGGGGCAACGCACGTAGGGTTGTCCTAGAGTCGGCAGGCCACCTAAGACGCCTTCAATCGACGTAGAGACGAAGGAAGAACAGCAAATAGTAGATTGGAAAAGTAGGGAAAAGAGAAAAAGTAAAAAGATAAAAGATAGATGTATTTGTTCGATTGGATGATGATTCTCAATCGGCCATGACCCTTTATATTTATAGGGTGGGGAAGTCGTACCCCTTTAGGTTGGTTTACAATACGGGATAAAACTCTAGAGTCCTAAACCTACTCCAACACGGGAGAAACCGGTCAGACCGGATAGGGAAACCGGTCAGACCGGTTTGGCCGTTGCCAGATCGGCTACAGTGAAACCGGTCTGACCGCTTCCTAGAACCGGTCTGACCGGTTGCCAATTTTGGGTGCGAACAATAAGATTACATTTGGATATGAATATATCAAATAATATGCAAAAAAATTGTCAACACAAAAGGAGGAATGTTATTGATATTCGTAAGAGACAAAACTAGCCCTACAAAATTATAGCAAAAATGTTGTTACAAAGTCTCTCACAAAAGTTGTATGCTCGAGAATGAGGGAGAAAAGGAAAATCAAAATAGGAACGCGAAAAGGGAAAAAAGAGGAGTGGTGATCGCCAACTTCCAGTGGGTTGTGCGCTTTGTGCAGCAGTGCCACCCTCACCAGGGCTAGCAGTTTACCCGGGGCGTCTCCCCATCATCCTTCGCTTTTGAGAGAGAGGGACGATGACAGAATTGGATGTGAGTAGTAAGAAACAAAATTAGAATAAACAATTGAAGGTGGCAGAAAGATAGTCCCTCCGTCGCGTGAAGAGTGCAATTCTAGTTTGTTTCAGACAGACTAGTTGACCTGCACGTGCGACAGGCACGTGTTTTAAAAAGAGCTTAGAAAAATGTTCAATTTTATAGAAAGTTGATCACAATTTAAACAAGCTGTTCAATTTTTAAAAAATATAACAAGACATACAATCCATTGTGATTAGTTCCAAGGGAGAAATCTATAATATAATCAACTATACGTATACAACTTGGTAATACTTATGATTAGACATGCAACATACAGAAACACAATTAAATTTATGTACTTGACTCCATTGATATGTGTGGGCGTGTGAGATGCAGTGTTATTACTTTTTGGCTATATCATGAATTACCTAAGAGCATTGCACGCAAAAATTATGAAACCAGCGTAAGGACAGCTCACATCTGAACGAACAACCGTTGTGCAAGTTTTCCCAAAAAAAACCGTTGTGCAAGTTGTTGGAATGCTCTTTAATGGTGTTTTCAACATCATACGGCACAGCTTTGTACCAGCCCACTGCAGTGCGTTACATCTCCAATGGGTTACAAAAGATTAATAGTGACCGAGCTGAGCATGAGGCACATCAAAGTCTCTAGCCAACAGAGATATATCTACCAACTATCATCATGAGGGGCAAAGCAAAACATTTCTCAGCCGGTGATGTGTGTCGAGCTATAAAACAGACCACCTATTCCAATTTGAAAGTTTGAAGCAGAAGGGTTGCAGTACCCGAAATCATTCCTGATCGACTATCTGAGGAGCACGCTAGGAATGCGTTGAAAACTTCTGAAGAAAATGTGACAAGAAAGGTGGAAAAAATGGTAACCTTCTAAAATTCTTTAACTTTATATATATATATATATATATAACTAATTCTACAAATGTATATCTAATTATTTCTAAACTTATTTTTTTAAAAAACTATACATTAACATTAATAGCACAAATTTAAGAACAAGAGGACCACCAAGCAGATCGTCAAGTGCCAGACTCCCCGGTATCACAGCCCTGATTAGCAACTTGTTGTTTTTCCTTATCCATGTATATAAAGGGAGTAAATCTTTGACTTCTAGTGACACAAATATTAGCTAGATCTCTCAGTTCTTTTTACTTTTTTTTCTCAAAATCTTAGAAGACCAATGTTTCATTTCATTAATAAGAGAAAGAAATGTATAAGGAGGGTTAAATATCTTCCCAAAACAGGCCCAGACTCACACACCCATTCTTTTTTTCCCCTCTTAGATCACCAACCATTCTAACATCGAATAATGATTACTATCAGTAGGGTTAATCCCATCAGAAAGAATCTTTCCTACTACTCGTCCCTATCTTATTACACTGTAAAGCATCTCTACTCTAGATCTTTTAACAAAACAGAAAATGATAGATGTCAATAGCATATTTAAGTAGCAGTACTTTCCAGTATTCTGAAACAACAGGTAAGATTTACCATCACTAACTCTCTGAGAAAATAAATAATTTATTTTAGCCTAGAATGATTAGCGCTCACAGGTTTGTGATGTCATTTAACTTCACAATTGTTTATACTACTTCGTTCTCAAATGTTTGCGAGGACCAAAAATTTTCAAAGAACTCAATTAATAAAAATTATTTTCTTCAAGCACTTCCACCTCCGACAACCAATAATACTATCTCTAAACGGATCATATACCATGGAATTTCTTTACCATGTTGAGCTACAGATTATCATATATTTACCAGAGCAGTCAAATTAAAGCCTAAAAGAATTCTCTCCACGTATGAACAAATATATGGCCGTCAATCTCCTTCGATTTTCTAAAAAAAGAATAGCACGAAATACACTACTACCTTTGAACCTACATATACTGAAAATTGGCCATTATAAAGAAAAAATGAAGTAATCTAAAATATGCATCACATATAATTGGTAGTGGAGGGCCCGTGTATCAATAGAAAATTTAAGCAGAGGGAAGCTCAACAGGCCTCCACATGTAGCTCACCTCTGAAAGTGCATCTAGGCACTTATATGTTTTGGTGATTTTGGATGACAACATGATTAGTCATTTAACTTGTTTGCTTGAGCATATGAGCAGGTGTCTATTCTTATGGATATTCAAGGAATATGATTGTTGAAGAATAAAAGCTCATTGTTGGTATAAAAGACAAGAAAGCAAACAAGTTGTAATCATCCCATGCAATCAAACTAGAAAATGACAAGTGTTTGGAAATGACAAATGAGACAAGGACTTAAGCATATTAGTTGGTCTCACTTAATAAGATACTTGTCAAAGGTTTTGGGATAAATCATTTGAAGAAATTAGGATTTCTTTGGGCTTGTTCCATAGCTATGGTTATATTCAAAATGAGACATGATTCTATGGTTAGTATATGGTCTCAAGTGCATTGAAGCTTATGGACAAGTCAATTACCAAAGAAGATATTTCAAATAATTGAAGACTTGGATTTCAATGTGGATTTCATGATGATGCAATGCAAAGCAAAGGCTTAATTTGGCAAGAGAGGACGGAAGGGATCAAGCTAGATGGTAGTGACGTTCCTAACAAGGTGAAGGGCAAGTTGGTCTTGTAGCCGAGGGACTTTGTTGGTGGAAAGGTCTAGCATCTTAGTTTGGGTTCTATACGTCGATCAAGCCATATCAAGTGAAGCAATGCAAAGCATCTAATCTTTATTTGATCATATAGTGGAATGGCTTATGAATTCTTTCATACAATGGAAATTCTAAGTCATTGGCTCAATATGGATGTGCTCATCAATATGAAGATGTTGAAGCCCTCAAAGTTGAGAATGATCAAGTATGGCATCAATGAAGATTTACAAGCTCAAGTGGTAGATTCTATTTATTATTTTAATCTTGAGTTTAGGAATGTCGTACTATCAAGAGGGATGCAACATTAGTTGTCTTGGCATACACCAAAAAGTGCTCAATAGATCAACCCATGAGAGATAACCTTTGGAGAGAAGTCCTTTAGGGACTTAGTGTGCTGAGAAGACCAAAACCGGTCTGACCGGTTTTGGTAAGCGGTCTGACCGCTTTTGGGGTTTGTGTGCTGAGTCGACCCAAACTGGTCTGACCGGTTTGGGAAACCGGTCTAACCGGTTTGGGGCTCTGACAGGTGTAACGGCTAGTATAGTTCGTAAACCGGTCTGACCGGTTTGGGAATCCGGTCTGACCGGTTTCCAACGGCTATAACGGCTAGTTTTGGTTGTGTGGGGTATTTATACCCCATACCCCTCTCCTTTGAGGGGGGCTGGTTGCCCATTCATTCTTGCACGCCTAGAGCTATCCCAAGCACCAGCAAGCTCTCCCCAAACCTCTCTTTGTGAGAGTTGATTGATTTAGTTCATATCTTTGGATTTGGGTTGAGGGATGTATGTGTATGAGCAATAGATAGCAAGTGATAGCAATTATCAGCTATAGAGAGCATATCCTTAGTGTTGAGCACTTCCGGTGAAGCCAAGCATCCATTGGAGCATTTGTTACTCTTGGAGGTGATCCTCCTAGACGGTTAGGCGTCGCCGGTGAGCTACCTCGTGTGTGGTAAGCCACGGATTGGTTGTAAAGGCTGGCCTTGCCTCCTTCATGGAAAAGGGTCAAAAGCTAGTGATACCGAGGAAAGTGGCTTGGAGTGGATAAACCCGCCTTTCGTAGGCCCTCAACGGAGACTAGGATTCATCGTGTCTTTGTGACGGCCTTAGTGGCAGCGGTGAACTCCGAACTTCGGGAAAACAAATCTTTGTCTCTTGTTTTACTTCACAAGTTCATTTCTAAGCATTCAAATTCGCTTCCGCTTCGATCTACTTGGGTGTGCTCTAATTGTGTGCAGGGACTTAGTGGACCTGCTTGATATCATCTACAAGAGCCCATCATCAAGTTTGGTTTGTGCTAGAACTCGTAGAGGGGGTCATTTCACATAGTCGGTTTTCTCTGTTGAAAACCGGTCTGACCGCTTTGTCAAAGCGGTCTGACCGCTTGAAGCGGTCTGACCGGTTTTGGGAACCGGTCTGACCGGTTTCTCTACTAACTGTGTGAAAAAGTTTGTTAAATTGCAGATTCACCTATTCACCCCCCCTCTAGGTGACATTAAGGTCCATTCAATTGGTATCAGAGCTTGGCCTCACATCCAAGCTTAACCGCCGTGAGGAAAGATGTCGACCACTTGTGAGGTAACATATGAGCCACTAGCTAGTGACGGCTCAAATTATTCAATATGGTCTTGTAATGTGCTTAATGATCTTAGGACTATGAGTCCTATTCTTGAGAAAGTTGTAGTTGAAGGCATTGATCGTCCGAATGTTGATTGGAGCATATCCAACCCAACCGAGGATGAAATGAATTGCTTTCAACTCAACGCTCGTGTCGCTAACTTCTTATTTGATGTTGTGAGTGATGAAGTTAGAGAATCAATTCTAGAAGATGAAGCAACTCTATTCGATGCTCATCTCATTTGGGCTCGAATTGAAAAGCTTTACGCCAACATCAAAAGCGACACGCAAGACCAAACAAGAGCCAAGTCACATGAATAGAGCACTACATCAGCAAAATCATGCTCCAAGCCTCATGTGACCACCACCGTGGAGCCACGAGGTCAAGACAGCTCAAGTGCCCGCTCCCTGCCAAAACCGGTCCAACCGGTTTCCCAAACCGGTCTGACCGGTTTGGGCAGGAGAGGCACAATCAGCTCCAAGAAGGGAGGCCAACGCCGCGCAAGCAAAGTTTCAAGCTCACAAGCAAAATCATTCCCCAATGATGAACAACTCATGCTTTACAAGTCCAAAGAAGATGAGAAGGCGGAAAACTCAAAGAATGAGACTATTCTAGCTCTCATCAAAGAGCTTGAGGAAGTCAAACTCACAAACGCCGCTTTAGTTTGTAAGTATGATGCAATTGTTGATGATTATGCTTGTGATGCTATTCATATGGCCTCCATAGAAAAAGAAAACAAAGTGCTCAAGGATAAATTGGAATTAATTGCTAGCAAGCATGAGATGCTACAAGTGAAGCATGATGAACTCTTGTGTTCTCATGAAGAACTTGTAGAATCATATGCTTCATTAAATATTGCTCATGAGATTATAATTACTTCGTTAAAATCTATTGAATCTCAAACTCACATTTGCACATGCTCTCAAATTCAATATAACCTATCATGTGCTAACCCTTGTTGCTCTCAAGCAAAACAATCTTGGTATGATAAAGTGTGTGTAGAGTCTTGTGAAGACCTTATTGCTCAAGAAAATGAAGAACTCAAGCAAGAGGTAGAAAGACTCACAAAGAGCTTGACAGCACTTGAAAAAGAGAGCTATGCACAACCTTCTCAAGATAACCGTGAATCCATGGTGAAGAAGCTTGAGAAGGGATCAACCGTGCAAAGCTCTTGTACAAATCAAGTCAAGTCCAACACAAGCCAAGATCAAGGCAAGGGTGAAAAGATTGCTCACATCAAGTGCTCAAACAAGATAGAAGGCAAGCCAATTCTCTCCAAAACACAAAGAAATTTGGAGAAAAGAAGATGCTATGGTTGCTTTGAGAAAGGGCATCAAATTGCTTCTTGTCCAAACAAGGAGGAACTACAACAAGAGAAACCCCAAATAAAGCTCAACAAAGGATTTCTCAAAGCCCAAGCAAAATTCAAGGAAGAATTGGCCACCGAGCAACACAAGAAGAAGGCAATCAACATCAAGCATAAGACATGCTACACATGTCGGGAAAAGGGACATCTTGGTAATGATTGTCCAAATGGTAAATCTACTAAACCCGACATTGTCCATTCTATGCATGTGAAGCTTGGGGATTCTCCAAATGCCCCTTGTGCCTCTAAGGTGATTTGTTCTCCAAAGAGTGGCACAAGAGGAATTTGGGTTGCTCAGCATATTTGGACTAACAACAACGGACCCAACATGAGTTGGGGACCAAAGTGTGCTTGATGAGATTGTAGGGACTACGAGATGCATTGATGACTTGGCTTGAATGACAATCTTCAATGATCTAATAGCAAGCCAAGAAAATTGCTTCCGCTTCATACTCTATACACAATGTCATCTCGGTAACTTTGTGCTTAATTTGATTAAGTTTAAGTCACTAGTGCCTTTTGTAGGATCAAGTGTTTTTAAGTGTTGAACTTGTGACACTTGATAGTGACTTGGACTACTTTCTTGAATTTTATTCATATATGCCATGTGATGCTCTTAATGGCTCTGTAGTAGAGCAATATTGTGTTTTAGTTGCAGTGGATCAAGTTCCGACGAAATTTGAATCAAACATCGGAAATCCACGACATTCGGTACATGTCTGGCAAAACCGGTCTGACCGGTTTGGCCCAGACACTTGCAACTTTGTCACATTCTTGAGAAATGAAGTTTTTAATTAATGATTTATGCATATGCCATGTGGTATGTCTAATGGATCTTCAATGGAGCAAAGTTTGATCATTTTTCAGAGTATACCACACAAGATCCGACACTGAGGCCGGAAGATCCGACCAGATGATCCGGGCGGCTCTGTGATGAACTTTTCCCGGCCGGATGATCAATCGGAAGATCCGAGCTGAAACCGGTCTGACCGGTTTCCCAAACCGGTCTGACCGGTTTGGCTCAGGGAGTTGGAACTTGGCCATTTGTGTGAGAAATGAAGACTCAAGTATTTCATTTCATGAATTTCTCACTCTTGGCATATGCTATCTATACTAATACTTCATGATGGTATGATCACTTGGCATATCTCATTTAAAGTAATTTTTGTGCAAATTGACCGAATATTGAATTAATCCCTTCCTTGTCATTTATAAGACAAAGTGCATGTCTCATATTGTCTATATATGATGCACATATCTAGCGGGAGATTATTTCAATATTTGTGTCCTTGAGACTAACATTTCTTTTAGTGAACTTGTAGTCTCAATGGTGAGAGAATACTTCTCTCAATTGGAGTTGTCAATTCACCTTGTGATTCATGACGGTAACCCTATATCAATCCTTATCATGAATCTTAATCTCAATTTATGTTTTGACAACCCAACATAATATAGCTTTGAATTCCTTAAAATTGGTTTAATCTTTCAATACTAGTGCATTTGAGTCCTTTCTAACCACATCATTACAAATGTACTAAAATAAGGAATTTGATCTATATTGTGTGTCTTCGTAATCAATGACCTATGTTCTTCATGCTTTTATTAAAGTCATTGATTATGAACTTATGTGTTGTGCACATTAACGTTCTCTCTATGTTGGTCAAGTTGATTATATCATGAGAGAACTCATATTGACAAATATTGCACAATGCATTCTTCTAGAGGCCAAGGTATGTTTTCTATGAACTAGTTTTTACCTTGTGCATCTAGGCCCTTATCATGCTAGAGTGTGCATCTACATGCAAATATATCAAGCTCCCATGCGTCCATTATATATTTAGTTAACACTTTTTTGGTGAATGGTGTAAGCTAAACATATTAATGTCGTTGTGTGCTCAATATATGTGCATGTACTTGGGTGACATAGGATAGATTTTGAAAAACCCAACTAGCATGATAGGTTTGTGTGATTTTGAAAATATTTGAGTTTTGGTCTTTTGATCTTTGTCGATCTATTTGTGACTATAGTTAACTTTGCTTGATTGATGGCTAGTCACAAATAGTGAGATTTTCTCAAGTCCATAAAATCTTTTATCTATCTTTTGTCTCCCATTTCTTTCGGAAGAAACGAAAGAAATTTGATTCATTGGAAATTTTACCTTTTCATGGACAATCTTGAGAAGTTGAAGACCATGCATATCACATACACTCTCAGATCAAGTGAACAAGTTTTGGATCTTAATTTCCACCATTTTGGACTAGTCTCAGCTGCTTGGGAAAACCGGTCTGACCGGTTTCCCAAACCGGTCTGACCGGTTTGGGCCCAAGCAGCTGGGTGAACATTTTATGGAAAATCTTGGATTTTTTAAGGCCAAATTTCATCATTATATCTTCTCAGATCAATGGAGCAAGTTTTGGAACAGTTTTAAAGCAAGATCCGACCTTGGATTGGAAGATCCGATAGGAAGTTCCGAGTAGCTCTGTCTCGAGTTGTTTCTGGCCGGAAGATCCGAAGCTCATCAGAAGATCCGACAACACTCTCGGAAGATCCGAAGTTCATCAGAAGATCCGACGAAATTCTCGGAAGATCCGGAGTTTCTGGCAGACTCACCTCCTGGAGAAACCGGTCTGACCGGTTTCCCAAACCGGTCTGACCGGTTTGGTCCAGGAAGGTGGCCCACATGTCTTTATCTCATCCCGTGATTCCCTCTCTCTCCTACCATACTCATTCACCACATATCCTCTCTCTCTCCTGTTCTTCAACGCTGGAAGAAGCCCCCTTGGCGATTTGAAGATTCAACCAAGGAAAAGAAGATTTCTTCTTGGATTTGAAGTGCCCCAAGGCTGCTAGATTGATTCCCCATCAAGTTGTGCACTCAAATCTTCATCTCTCTCGAAGTTCTTGGTTCTCAAGGTATTCAAATCTTCCCATCGCCCGATCTATGAGCTCAATGCATATCTGTCAAAACCCTTCGGTAGAACATCTTCTGGCATGTCTAGGAACCTATCCCTAAGAGATGGATTGAATTTGTTGGCTACATTTTGCGCAACAAGGATTTGCATCTTCACTGCCAAAAGCGGTCTGACCGGTTTGGCAAACCGGTCTGACCGGTTTGGGCAGTGAAGGCCCAAGTCCTTGTTTTGCACCGTGTTGGCTCACATATGGACTAGGGATAGCTTGTATTGCAATATCATTTCAATATCCTTATCAAACTCTGTCCAGATTGATCCTCAACTTGTTTTGGCTTAGCTCAGGCAAAAGCGGTCTGACCGGTTTGTGAAACCGGTATGACCGGTTTGGCTCTGAGCTGACCCAAAACTTGTTGAATGCTCTCTAGTTGCTCAAATCTTTATCAATCTTTTTCTGGGTACTTATATCATGTTTATCCACCTATCTTGACCCAGCAAGGACAGAAAAGATGCCTAAAGGATCACATGCCGAGAGAATCAAAAAGAGCAAGTTTGATGCACCCGGAGGTAGTAGCTCGGGCACGGCAAGTGGAAGAGCTTTGAGGCCTAGAAGGCCAAAGAGGGCAGCAGACCAGGAAATTGAGGAGGTGGATGTTGTAGTAAATTCCACGGATGATGAAGTTGAGGATGAGAATTTCAGGGTTGAGTACCGTCAGGGTCAGCAGGGACATGATGATGATGTTGATGAAGAGATGGCAGCTGACGATGATGTGGATGAGGGTGCAGGTGATGATGATTCAGTTGATCCAAATGCTCCTCTTATTCTTGAGATAGTCCGACCCACTGGCCCAGCTAGCAGGAGAGTGACAGATTATCTTGCCAGTGGGATGACTGATGTAGTTAGGAGGTTGAGGAGGACTAGTCCACTTGGTGTGGATAGGACAGCGACCGACTACAGATTTTGGACTCTTTTTCAGCAGGACTTCTATGCCACAGCTATTCTGAAAAAGACCAAAATCACATCAGATGCACAGTATGTGGATTGGGAATACATGAGCAAGCAAGACAATCCAGTGTTCAATGAGATCATTAGAGTGTGTTCAGAAAAGAGAATCAAGCATCTCATGGGCTTCAAGCATAATTGGAACAAGGAAGTCATTGCTCAGTTTTATGCTACTTTGTTCTTCGGTTACTATGAGGAGGATGGAAGGCAAGAGAGAGCTATGCATTGGATGACTGAGGGACAGCGCTATCATGTCACTTTTTCTGACTTTGCTTCTATCCTTAGAGTTGGACATGAGAGTGATGACACCGTCAGGATACATGACCGAGGTGTTATGGAACCTTCTGAGATAAAATTCATGTATCCTAGAGATCAAAATGGCAGTTGGGGGAAAGTGAGTGGTCTTTACACATATTATGGAACTCTTTATAGATTGCTCAGAAAGACACTCACTCATAGAGATGGCAACACCTCAGATATATCACTTTACATGAGAAACTTGATGTACTATTTGAGGATTGGCGAGGAGACACCTCCCTTCAGTGTTGCTGATTTCATCTGGCATGAGATCAAGACTATTTCTGAGAGTCCTCAGAAGATTTGTGCCTATAGCCCTTTTATCATGTTTATCATCGAAAGGGTCACAAGTTTGAAGATCAAGAAGGATACCCCGCACAAGCCAATTCACCCTCCTGTGCCTCATAAGTTTAGAATGCCTTCTCCTTCACCAGCAGATACAGATGCGACAGCTGGAGGTGATCAGCAGCAGCCACATCAGCAGCTTTCTCAGCAGCAGGCCAGAACCGGTCTGACCGGTTCTGCAAACCGGTCTGACCGGTTTGGGTCTGGCAGTGGTACTCGGCCAGAAGGATGGACATCTCCAATCAAGAAATTCATTTCCATGTTTACAGGCATTTGCAAAGGCCAAAGAGATGTTCAAGTTGATATTAGGCAGCAGAGGATTGAAAACAAGAAGACTCGTGATGAGTTCAAGAAACTGCGCGCCGCATTGAGTCCGAATGATCCTCCATCTCCCATTTCACCACCTCTTGAGTTACCTGAGATTCTCCCGCTTAGAGACATCATGACCGATCACATGAATGCAGGATATTTTGAGCAGTATGGTGATATCTTTGGATATGGACATGTTGGATCAAGCTCGCAGCCTCCGCCACAGTCAGTTGGTGCTCCAGGGACCATGCCTTACATGCCTACCTCTGAGGGTGACTTATTTGGTTCCTCATTTGGATTTGCACCGCCAGGACCATCTTATGCAGCAGCTACACTTCCTTCTTTGTCATATGCATATGGTGGCACCGGTTCATCTATGGCAGGAGTCCAGTTCTCGAGTGCACCATCTCCATCTCCCGGAGATTTTGCTTCTCAAGCAGCGGCTTCCATCTTTGGACCCTCTTCAGCTCCTAGTCATGATGATCATAGCCCGACTTTCTAGCGGCGAGGATTGGATGTATGATGGGAGCATGACTACAAGCTTCTCCAGGCCCTTTATGGATGATTGATGACAAAGGGGGAGAAGAATGGATTAAAGCTTATCTAGTTAATCTTGTAGTCATATGATTGTAATAATCTTGCACTTTATCTCTTTGTGGACTTGAGAACATGTAATGTGTGCTTCTGTGTGTTGAACCCTGTTTTATATTCTAAGTGACCATTTGATAGTGTGATATACATGTATTGTTTGATGCAATGTTGTTTCACATATGCTTACTGTCTGGGTGACCGGTTTCCCAAACCGGTCTGACCGGTTTGGCCCATGGCAGCGGAGTGAAACCGGTCTGACCAGTTTCCCAAACCGGTCTGACCGGTTTGGCCCGTGACAGCAAGTATGTGCTTCTCTTGTTTAATTGAGTGCTATACATGTCATATGCATCACATATTGTTTTATTATGTCACACACACTTGTTGCACATGTGGATGCTAAGATATAGGGGGAGCTTTCATTTTTATTAATTTATATGTGCATTTGACATTTGAGGCCGAATTTTTGAAATTCTATTCAAGGCACATATTGAGGGGGAGCTCACCATATATCTTAGTCATCTAGAGCTTAAATTTCATATACTTTGTAAGCTTTAATCATGTTGTCATCAATCACCAAAAAGGGGGAGATTGAAAGTGCATCTAGGCACTTATATGTTTTGGTGATTTTGAATGACAACATGATTAGTCATTTAACTTGTTTGCTTGAACATATGAGCAGGTGTCTATTCTTATGGATATTCAAGGAATATGATTGTTGAAGAATAAAAGCTCATTGTTGGTATAAAAGACAAGAAAGCAAACAAGTTGTAATCATCCCATGCAATCAAACTAGAAAATGACAAGTGTTTGGAAATGACAAATGAGACAAGGACTTAAGCATATTAGTTGGTCTCACTTAATAAGATACTTGTCAAAGGTTTTGGGATAAATCATTTGAAGAAATTAGGATTTCTTTGGGCTTGTTCCATAGCTATGGTTATATTCAAAATGAGACATGATTCTATGGTTAGTATATGGTCTCAAGTGCATTGAAGCTTATGGACAAGTCAATTACCAAAGAAGATATTTCAAATAATTGAAGACTTGGATTTCAATGTGGATTTCATGATGATGCAATGCAAAGCAAAGGCTTAATTTGGCAAGAGAGGACGGAAGGGATCAAGCTAGATGGTAGTGACGTTCCTAACAAGGTGAAGGGCAAGTTGGTCTTGTAGCCGAGGGACTTTGTTGGTGGAAAGGTCTAGCATCTTAGTTTGGGTTCTATACGTCGATCAAGCCATATCAAGTGAAGCAATGCAAAGCATCTAATCTTTATTTGATCATATAGTGGAATGGCTTATGAATTCTTTCATACAATGGAAATTCTAAGTCATTGGCTCAATATGGATGTGCTCATCAATATGAAGATGTTGAAGCCCTCAAAGTTGAGAATGATCAAGTATGGCATCAATGAAGATTTACAAGCTCAAGTGGTAGATTCTATTTATTATTTTAATCTTGAGTTTAGGAATGACGTACTATCAAGAGGGATGCAACATTAGTTGTCTTGGCATACACCAAAAAGTGCTCAATAGATCAACCCATGAGAGATAACCTTTGGAGAGAAGTCCTTTAGGGACTTAGTGTGCTGAGAAGACCAAAACCGGTCTAACCGGTTTTGGTAAGCGGTCTGACCGCTTTTGGGGTTTGTGTGCTGAGTCGACCCAAACCGGTCTGACCGGTTTGGGAAACCGGTCTGACCGGTTTGGGGCTCTGACAGGTGTAACGGCTAGTATAGTTCGTAAACCGGTCTGACCGGTTTGGGAATCCGGTCTGACCGGTTTCCAACGGCTATAACGGCTAGTTTTGGTTGTGTGGGGTATTTATACCCCATACCCCTCTCCTTTGAGGGGGGCTGGTTGCCCATTCATTCTTGCACGCCTAGAGCTATCCCAAGCACCAGCAAGCTCTCCCCAAACCTTTCTTTGTGAGATTTGATTGATTTAGTTCATATCTTTGGATTTGGGTTGAGGGATGTATGTGTATGAGCAATAGATAGCAAGTGATAGCAATTATCAGCTATAGAGAGCATATCCTTAGTGTTGAGCACTTCCGGTGAAGCCAAGCATCCATTGGAGCATTTGTTACTCTTGGAGGTGATCCTCCTAGACGGCTAGGCGTCGCCGGTGAGCTACCTTGTGTGTGGTAAGCCACGGATTGGTTGTAAAGGCTGGCCTTGCCTCCTTCGTGGAAAAGGGTCAAAAGCTAGTGATACCGAGGAAAGTGGCTTGGAGTGGATAAGCCCGCATTTCGTAGGCCCTCAACGGAGACTAGGATTCATCGTGTCTTTGTGACGGCCTTAGTGGCAGTGGTGAACTCCGAACTTCGGGAAAACAAATCTTTGTCTCTTGTTTTACTTCACAAGTTCATTTCTAAGCATTCAAATTCGCTTCCGCTTCGATCTACTTGGGTGTGCTCTAATTGTGTGCAGGGACTTAGTGGACCTGCTTGATATCATCTACAAGAGTCCATCATCAAGTTTGGTTTGTGCTAGAACTCGTAGAGGGGGTCATTTCACATAGTCGGTTTTCTCTGTTGAAAACCGGTCTGACCGCTTTGTCAAAGCGGTCTGACCACTTGAAGCAGTCTGACCGGTTTTGGGAACCGGTCTGACCGGTTTCTGTACTAACTGTGTGAAAAAGTTTGTTAAATTGCAGATTCACCTATTCACCCCCCCTCTAGGTGACATCAAGGTCCTTTCAACCTCTCAATAGAGCTCCTTCCTTACCCATAGGATTATGGATGCTCACGGTGAGTGTGGGATATGGGTACCTTAGGGTCCATCTCCGACAGGGGCGGCGGGCAACCCAAAGAAGACCAAGTCCTAGTAGACTCCTACTAGGACCCCCATATTGTAAATAGTCTCATATGGAAAATACCTAGATTGTAACCCTACCTCCTAGATATATAAAGGAGGGCAGGGGTCCCTAGATAGGACAAGCCAGAACAGACAACGCATCTCCCATTGTAACCCAGACGCTCGCCCTTGCTTCCCGAAGCTCGGCCGAGTACCAGCAATACAACCGAACACCACTGACACAGGACGTAGGGTATTATACCTCCGGGTAGCCCGAACTTGTCTAAATCAGTGCCTCCTGTGTACCATCGAGCTACCAGCATGACGATCGCCCGACTACAAATCAACCACTCGGGTACCCCCAGGTGGATTGCCAGTCCTAAGGTCCGACAGTTGGCGCGTCAGGTAGGGGTGATTGTCGTGGTTTTTCGATTCGAAAACACCGCTAGTTTGATGGCAGATCAATCTTGCGCCGTCTTCCTCGCATGCGTGGAGGCGCGCCCTCAAGAAATCTCGGATCCGATCTGAGAACCCACCCAGTTCTCGACTACGATGGTCGACGGCGGCGGCATGCTGCGAGGCGGATTTGCGACGTGTGCGTCGAGCGTCAGGATCACATGCCGATTGAATTCGGCCGAGTACTTTCTGGAGACGATCGCGGGGGTCTAATCTCCGGTGGCCTAATCACTGACGGCTGGAGACGCGCATGCAGGGCAGATCGGCCGCACGAGTTGCATGCATTGAATTGGCATCTGCATCTGCACGCAAACAGGGAAAATTTTCTCATTTTCTTTTTCTAATCTTATTTGACCATGTGTCCGGTCTAATCCATTATCACAATATTTACTATTGGCTATTGTTTTCTTGATGCGTGCACAACTTTCCACGTTATGAAGATGTGTCCCGTGCAAAGAGGGAGTAGGCGTAAACAGAGGCTCGTCCTCTTCACGCAAGGACTCGACCGCAGTGCGCCGTACCGGCAACAGCTGCAGCAGAGGTCCGGCTGCCCCAACAGACGACTGCGCCGGCAATGACAACGCGAACTCTGTCTCGATGACCCGTGACGTTGACTCATGCTATGCGGACTCCTGTAACCAGTCAGCCATGTGCCCTGACTATCCAGTTTCATCGACAACCATCTCATCAAGGCGGAGACCACTTCGACTAGGAAGCTAAACAAGCTATGTATTTTATTTTATTTTTACAGCTTCGATCAGATCGCCATGTGCGTAAATTTTTCTCTATGTCCATGAGACATCTGCCAAGTTGCATTATTTAATCTACGGCAACCATGTGTTCGCCCTAACCAAACTGCTCATGCAAGCAGAATAACTCGGCAAGTCCGACTCACTATATCCTTAAGTCTAAGCGTGCGCAAAAGTACTTGGCCGTGACCCTACCTACGACTAAGCCTCCCTGCAGAGCATCGTAGCATGTAGGAGTGCTACCTCCCTGAGAGCTCCAGCCAGACTTCTCCCCAGTGCCTAGCGCTCGCCATGACCACGGCGAAGTGATAGGGGTTGATCACTCAACTCAAACAGAATTAAGCTATAAGCAACGCTAAAAGTACTTATTACAAATAAGTTTACTATCGTTTCTCCAAAAAACTACTGTTTTTCTTCATCTCCCTTACAGGTACGGTGACTCGGCGTTACCTCGCGTCGTCCGGCCGACCTCGCATGCTCAGGCTGGCGCGGGCGGCGACTCGGCGTGTCTTCGCGTCGCCCGGCCGACCTCGCAACCTCGGGGGTTGGCCGGGCAGCAACTCGGCGTTTCTTCGCGTCGTCCGGCCGACCTCGCATGCTCGGGGGCTAGCGCGGGCGGCGACTCGGCGTGTCTGCGTCGTCCGGCCGACCTCGCACGCTCGAGGGCTGGCGCGGGTGGAAACTCGGCGTTTCTTCACGTCGCCCGGCCGACCTCGCATGCTCGGGGGCTGGCGCGGGCGGCGACTCGGCGTTCCTCTCGTCGCACGGCCGACTTCGCTGGCTCGGGGCTGGCGCGTGGCGACTCGACTTTACCAGGCTACAGATAGGCCGGGCAAGAACAACTTAACCGAGCTATGGCTCTAACCTGTTGCTCTTGCCCGGACGACTCGGCGCTCCTCTAGTCGCGTGGATGGCCTCGCATGCTCGGGGGCTGGCGCGCGCGGCAACTCGGCGTTTCCTCCAGACGCGCGGCTGACCTCGCCAGCTCGGAGGCTGATGCGTGCGGCGACCCGGCGATCCTCCAGTCGCGCGGCCGACCTCGCAAGCTCGGGGGCTGGTGCGCGCGGCGACTCGGTGTTCACCTCCTTTTTTCGACAACATGTTGTCCGACTACTTTTGGAGCCTTGGCTCGCTTATACTAACCAACCCAACGCTCGGGGGCTACTGTACGTACAGTGCTCCTAATCGTCGCCCTGTACTCGGCTCTCATGAGAACCGAACGACTACCTCGCAAGAACTCGGCGTCGAGTTGGGTGTCCTTTCTCTTTGGAGCACCGCCCACCCTTGTGCCGACCATGTGTTGAAGCACCTTCAGCCGACTACGATGGCCTTGTTCCTTCACCAACAGATCGAAACGCGCCTGCACGTTGCTCGGGGGCTTGTGGGATATAGGTACCTTAGGGCCCATCACCGACAGGGGCGGCGGGCGGCCCAAAGAAGACCGAATCCAAGTAGACTCCTACTAGGACCTCCATATTGTAAATAGTCCCATATGGAAAATACCTAGATTGTAACCCTACCTCCTAGATATATAAAGGAGGGCAGGGGTCCCTAGATAGGACAAGCCAGAACAGACAACGCATCTCCCAATGTAACCCAGACGCTCGCCCTTGCTTTCCGAAGCTCGGCCGAGTACCAGCAATACAACCGAACACCACTGACACAGGACGTAGGGTATTATACCTCCGGGTAGCCCGAACATGTCTAAATCAGTGCCTCCTGTGTACCATCGAGCTACCAGCATGACAATCGACCGCCTACAAATCAACCACTCGGGTACCCCCAGGTGGATTGCCGGTCCTAAGGTCCGACAGTGAGACCATAGGGAATCAAAAATGCAACAAGCTAACCTTCTTGCAAAAGAATATGAAAAAAATAACATTTCAGAAAGTGTTCGGCCCCTTCTCAAAAAATCAAATGTGCAAATTAATGATCAGCCATGCAAAGAAAAAAAATATCAGAAATAGCATTATTAACCCACATAACACATGCATCATTTAACATCTTGGAGATAATTATTTTAAAGTTCAATTCTGATTTTTCCCCTGTTTTTTAACTTTGTGATTTTGCCCTCTACTATTTACAAGTCAATGCGATTTGCTTCTAGTCAATGGTCAAAACAGGGGCAAATACGCAAATACCAAGGGCAAAATCGCATTGACTTGTGAATAATAGAGGGCAAATCTACAAAGTTGAAAAAACGAGAGTAAAATCACAATTGCACTCCAAAGTAGGGGCAAGAACACCATAAAACCTTATTTTTAAAGTTTTCTATCAATATGCCATACTAAATTACAAACTTTATAAGTGGAAAATCGACCGAATTCAAAAAAATAAAGTGGGAGGTTGTTTTATTTTTAAACTTAATCCAGCCATCTCACATCAGTAATACACCCCACAGAAATTTATACAATGTAATATATATTATCAATTATCATGAAAAACATATGAGGATGAGGTCACGACGGATGCAGGCACCAAAGCAAAATACTGACCAATAAGGATAAAACTATTAGTCCAATTCGCACTAAAACAATTGTCACCAAGGAAAAATAAATTTACTATCCCATTACATCAAACAAACAAATACAATCTGTTTTTGTAACAAACTCAAATGTTCATCTCAAAAAAAATTTGTATCATGTTAATTGAATAACAAATATTTACAAATCCAACATTGAGATGAACCTCCTATTCAAATGAATGAACAAATAAATATTTTCTACTACGCCAAAAAATATTTGTTCAACATCATGGGGAAGTTAAAAACAATTCCCGTCATCCATTGGCATAGTATAAGAATTTTCTGAATGGTAAGATGAATTGTTGTTGTCAACCCTCCATTATGCTTTGATTTATGAGATCTCATGTCTGGACTTTGTGAGTCATGGACTTTGTGAGTCATGCCTGCATCCTAAGGTTTCTCCAGGAGACTTTTTAATTCCTTCCTAAAATATGAATCATATTTCAGAATTTCAGTGATTTGGTGAGAACCAAAAATCCATATGGATGTATACACATATTAATGTCATCATAACCAAGGGAACTGAGACTAAAATATTCAGAACAGTACACCTCTTTTGTTCAGAAACCTATAGCTCTATAAGCAACAAACTAAGCGTACTCTTATATTCAATTTTTTAGACAACACAAGTAAAAAATCAAAAGCATTGGCTGGGTTTTTTTCAAAAGAAATATCAACTTGATCCTACAATATAATCTCCCAGTGAATAGTTGGTACCTCAGGAACATAAGACTACTAAAACATAAGTTTGAGATCCTCCCGAAATATAAAACTACACAGATACACAGAGCCTAAGATCAGTTTGATATTAAGATATTAATTTGGCATCTTACACCCAATGCATTATTTTCGGTTAAATCAATGTATATGGCCCTTATTACAAATGAAAATGTACAACGTATTCCTAGACTTTGGAAATTGAAAGTACCATTGAAGATTAAGATATTCATGTGATATTTGAAAAGAGGCATTATTCTGACAAAGGACAATCTAGCAAGAAGGAATTAGAATGGGAGTAAGTTGTGTTCATTTTGTTCACATGAGGAAACAATACATCACCTTTTTTATTGTCATATGGCCAAATTCCTTTGGAGAGCGGTACAGTTTGTTTTTAATTTTAATCCACCTGATAGCTGTCATGTTATGTTTAATGATTGGCTTATAGGTTTGGATAGTAAAATTAAAAATCAACTGTTAGTCGGTGCCTCGGCATTATGCTGGTCAATATGGCTCAGTAGGAATGATATGGTCTTTGATAAAACTCCTATGAAAACTTACTTGCAGGTACGGTTCAGGGAACTTACTGGCTCCGCTTCTGGGCGCAGTTACAGCGGCATGACCAGGATAAGCAGGCAATAAATGGCGTTTGTCAAGCACTAGAGGTTCTGACAACGCGCATCTTCGCTCACCACGGCTGGAGGTTTAGTAATAGGATTGCTGGCTAATTCCTCAAACTTGTGGTGTGTGTTTCACTTTATTTCGGTGTGTGAGAGCAGACGGATGTGCTGCTGATTTGTAAACTTTGGCTGTAGCCTTTTTGGCCAAGGCCGGATTTATATCCATTATCTAAAAAAAGATCAGTTTGATATTAAGAGAACCATCACTTCTAACTTAAAGGCAGCAGAGTTAACTATAAACAGAGAACCTTTTCAATATCCATAATGCTTGAATGATCAATCCATCGAGCCGATTAAACTTACTCGTTATTCACCCAGTGGTAGCAATTAGTGGTTTCTCAAAAATTCAGGGAACAATGCACATAGAGAAATAGAAATAGAGACCAGCAATGCAGCGGGGAGGCACTATCTCCTTGTCATCCCATTGATAGAAAGCAAAAGGAAAGCCGAGTAGAGTGTGTAAACAAATTTAATTTGAGTGGATTTACCGGCAACATGATATTGTGTCATGCTAGTACAGAACAAAATAATTTCATCTTTCCATGCTTGTGGACAGCCATTTTTATTCCATTAGAGTTTGTTCAAACATTCAAAACCAGTTTATATCTTTCTCAATATCACACCAAACATGCATAATAATGGAAAACTTAGCTGCAGCAACATGTAAATATTTCGTGAGATATTTGGCACCCTAAAAGCATGGTGTTTTTGTACTCATTTCAACACCTTCTAAATATATAACTAAGCAACCCAAGATGATTTAAATTCCTAGGTAAATTTTCACTAGTATTTTTTAACTTTAAAACCAATTAATTTATCAATAGTCTTGCGATGGTCTTGGTCTCGCAAAGTGAAACCAGGGTCTGAATTCGTTGCGATAATCTAGCTTACAGCAGGAGATAAACCTGCATGTTCTCAGAGACCTGAATCTCAACGGTATTGTCTGAAACCTACAGCTTTTGTATGCAAACGAGTACTTTTCGCGCGCCTTAGCGCGCCCTCGCTTGGCTGCTGCCCTATTTGATATCGGATGCCGAATTTATGGCATAAAAATATTCTACTATTAACTTGTTCGTTAGGCTACAAACATGACATCACAAAAGTTCGCATAAAGATACATTCAAAGACTGAAGTTCACTTAGCATCAAGCTTGTCCCATGTGCGTAGGACTGGTATATTTTATTTAGAATTGGAATTTGACTTAATTTTTTAGACTTGATGCTACTTAATTGTAAATTTGAACGATGGCTTCTATTTCATGAAAAGTTCGAGGGCTCTTCTATAAAAATAGCTGAGAGAAAAGCATGGACAGCGGGTTTTATTTCATAAAAAGTTGAGGGTTCTTATAAAAAAGTAGTTGAGAGAGGGGCGTGGACGGCGGGTTCTAATTCACAAAACTCTGAGGTTTTTTCTGTAAAAATGGTTGAGGGGAGCGTGGACTACGTTCTATTTCACAAATCTCCGAGGGTTTTTCTGCAAAACGGCTGAGAGAGGGGCATGGACGGCGGGTTCTATTTCACAAAACTTTGAGGTTTTTTCTGCAAAAATGACTGAGAGGGGGCGTGGATGTCGTGTTCTATTTCACAAAACTTGAAGGATCTTTCTGCAAAATTACCAAAGTTTACGCAATCTGGACCGTCCATCCGACCGATCAGACGGCCAGGAATCGCCGGCGACGTGGCCACCCTAGTTGTGCGCCTAGCGTTGCGTGTTTGTATATTAGAAATGTTAAGTGTCGGTGATGCAGTCTATGTAGAAAGGTGAATGAAAAATATAAGAATCAGATCAGTACCATGCCAAACAAATCTACAAAACTAAAAATGGTTAATACAATATTTTCTAATTTAATGAATTCTCACTATGTCAAAGTATATTGCAATGATATCAGTTTTTGGGAAAACTCAATGTGCACTACATAAAGTCCCATGTGCACATTGAGTTTTCCCAAAAACTCAATGTGCCATTGAGTTTAATGATATCAAAGACTGAAGTTCACTTAGCATCAAGCTTGTCCCATGTGCGTAGGACTGGTATATTTTATTTAGAATTGGAATTTGACTTAATTTTTTAGACTTGATGCTACTTAATTGTAAATTTGAACGATGGCTTCTATTTCATGAAAAGTTCGAGGGCTCTTCTATAAAAATAGCTGAGAGAAAAGCATGGACAGCGGGTTTTATTTCATAAAAAGTTGAGGGTTCTTATAAAAAAGTAGTTGAGAGAGGGGCGTGGACGGCGGGTTCTAATTCACAAAACTCTGAGGTTTTTTCTGTAAAAATGGTTGAGGGGGGCGTGGACTACGTTCTATTTCACAAATCTCCGAGGGTTTTTCTGCAAAACGGCTGAGAGAGGGGCATGGACGGCGGGTTCTATTTCACAAAACTTTGAGGGTTTTTCTGCAAAAATGACTGAGAGGGGGCGTGGATGTCGTGTTCTATTTCACAAAACTTGAAGGATCTTTCTGCAAAATTACCAAAGTTTACGCAATCTGGACCGTCCATCCGACCGATCAGACGGCCAGGAATCGCCGGCGACGTGGCCACCCTAGTTGTGCGCCTAGCGTTGCGTGTTTGTATATTAGAAATGTTAAGTGTCGGTGATGCAGTCTATGTAGAAAGGTGAATGAAAAATATAAGAATCAGATCAGTACCATGCCAAACAAATCTACAAAACTAAAAATGGTTAATACAATATTTTCTAATTTAATGAATTCTCACTATGTCAAAGTATATTGCAATGATATCAGTTTTTGGGAAAACTCAATGTGCACTACATAAACTTCAGAGACTCATAAAAAGGAAAGGAACTTTATGGATTCACCACATATAGAGAAGTAATTTGCAGTGTCCTCCTAATAGGCTAAACAATAGCCCTCTTTGCACATAAAGCTACAAACAGTGACCATAATAGCCCACATCCAACTTTTCCGGAGATCAAACCAGCATGGTTGAAGAAGAGAAGAAAGGGAATCACTTACCGCTTGGCAGATGACTTGTAACCAATCAACTCCACAGCTCAGCCGGAATTCTCTCCTCCTCCCAAAAGTCCTAAGCCTGGTTAGTGGAAATGAATGAAATAAAAATCATGAGTGTGTTTAGTAGAAGATAATGGACAGTAGAGATCAGTTCTTTGGCTGTGTTATGGTCCTCATGTCATGAAAAAACAAGGTGAAAATAATGGACATCACATAAAAAAATCCTCTAAATAGTTTTAAAAAATCCTTGACAAAGTGTAGTATGGTTAGAAACAATGTTTTTGGAAATGCAGGAGGTATACCTGAAACTGGCTTGGGACTTGTTCCACTTTGAGCTTCTGAAACTGGCTTCTGATATTGCGGTTTATGTGCAAACTGTCGGCCGCCAAAACATACTTGGAATATCACCGACTTTAGAAATATCCCCTTCGATCAAGATCTTTCTCAAATATAACATTTTATTTAATTTCTGGCTGGGATAAATCTGCCAGACTTGATGTGGGCACTAAAATACAACTGTGATCAAATGAGCTTCCTCCAATGTAACTTCTGGGCTAAATCTGCTCAAGAGCTAAGCACAATTCTTTAACCCTGTCTTCAATGGCTGGCCAGTTGGCTTTGGTTGGAATCCTAAAACTGATAGAAATGTACATAAGGGGCCTGCCGCCTTTGAACTCCCATCAGAATATCAGATCAATAATATACTAAGTGATCCAAGGGTTATAGAAATTACCCGCAGTCATCGGTTATGGGCCATAACGGTTCACGTTCTTTTTTCCTTCCGCATCCCATTCCCGTCCACCCCCTTCTCGCTCGAGGCCTGTGAGCGCTAAGGTTTCGCTGGCGGCGCGGTGGCCCACGGGCGGCCCATCACAAGGCCCATGCGCCCCCACGTGTGAGGCCCCGACGCGGCGCCCCCAAGCGCGAGCTGCGGCCCCCGACGCGTGCGCGGAGCCCCCTCCGTCAACACCTCTGTTTGTGATCTTATAATGATATATCTTCTATCCGTGTTAGTGTCAATGATCTCTCCTTTTCCAGTATTGGCTAATTAGTTGGTTCTGAGTCTTCAATCCAAAGTCTTTCATTTTGTTCTAGCATATGCAATGTTGGATATAACACTTAGGACAAATTTAATTTACCATTCTATAATGCTTATTTACATGCCAATCAATAAATAGCTTAGTGTTATACGATCATTTTGCGTATAAACAGTCTCTCAGCGTATAACAGTTTTTTCACAGCTCACGGCTACGGTTGGTTTACCAAACGGCTTTCAACTTTTGTTACAGCTCACATCCTGCAACAGTTTTTCCACAGCTCACAGCTTACGTCAGTTTTTCCACATCTCAGGACCAAAAGGACCCTCAACCAATTTTCCAAAATAAAAATGGCCATCCTACTGCTCCCAATCTACACTGGACTAAATATCCCCAAACTGGATTTTTAAAAAATAGATAAATCAAAAGAAATCGCAGGATTTTGGAAGCGTGATCTCACCTTGCCGCAGCTATGGGTCGCTTTCCAGCAAGTCCGCGTGCCCGGCCACCCGCAGCAGCAGCCTCTGTGTCTCCGCGCAACGCGGATGGTGTACCACCCAGTTTACGTACCCCCGAGAAAGGACGGCAAGGATGCCGCTGAGATTCGGGAGCCTAAATACTAATGAGCTGAACTGTCCGTTCTCATGTCCGCAATTTCCAGCGTGGGAAGACAATTAGGCTCACCGGTCAACATCCCCGTTCACACGGCCCACGCCCCAGCCCGCCATTGCCGCCGCTGCTTTCCACCTCGTCGTGGGCAGCCTCGCGCACGCCTCCGCAGCCCGATCCAGCGCCACCATCACCTTACCTGTGCCCCCGAGCAGCTCACCGACCCCGCCCGGGCCTTTCCCGGTGCTCCTCGAGCTTCCCGCCGCTCGCCGGCGCCGCGGTCGTCGGCCTCATCGTCGAGCTCCACCCTCCGCTCCCTCCACGCTCCAACCAAGCCCACAGTCGCGCTTCCCACCCTCCAGTGAAGCTATCAAGCCCCTCCCCAACGTTCTCCGGTGTCTCAAGTCGCCGGAGCATCCTCACCGGCGCCGCCCGACGCCCCTCGCTGTCGACCGCCGCCGTTAAGCCACCTCCAGCCCCACCAAGCACCTCTACGTTCTCGTGGTGAGGCAGCCGTCCTCGTGTACTAGGTCTCGTCGTCAATTAGGGCCCACATCACCGGCGATTGGAACGCCCGTGCCGTGCGCCGCCGAAGGACCCGATTGCAAGCTTTTTATTTATTGTAGGGGCGAGTGGAAAAGTGCAGGGACCTGATTGTAAATCCTATGTTGAAGTTTTGGTACACAAACAACAAGTTTGTAAAATTGGTTAAAAATCACAGGAAAATCAAAAAATACAAAACTAGTTTTTTTGAACTCAGTGAGAGTACATCTACAACTTTTGCAAAGCACGTTGGTACTTTTTGTGTGTATACAACGTGGACCCAAATCCAACATGGACACGAACTTGTCATCATGTGGCATACGGAAAGAGCAAACCACCGGATCAGATGCCAATCGCGTGCGTTCGACGATAATCACAACATGACATTGGAAGGATTATTGTGAAATGCCGGTGTTCCAAACCGCTATTAGTTCCCTGAGAATGCCAATCGAAGCTAGCAATATTCATCCTTTGGTTACGTGATGATGATTTTCAGCACAAGTGATGGCTTCGCACTGATGATTGAACCATTTCAGTATATCGGTCGCACTGGTGAAGCACTGCAAGACCAACTGGGCATAGGGAGTTCTATTTGTACGAACAATACTGATTCATTTTCCAGTTTTCTTGAGGGCCATAAAGTTATCCTATAAAAAGCTGGAACACGGAAGAAATATATGACACAGGCAATACATGCTGCCAATGTTTTCTTTTTACAAACCCACCAAATGTTTTCTTGTAAAATTCCAGGGAGTAGCCCGATCCATATGCATACTTGCATAGGAGAATGCAGATAGGTTAAAGCACCAACAACAGGTTATAAACATTCACAGCATTCATTCGGGTTCGCTAGCCCCACTCGCAAAGGCACATGCAAGCAAGCCTGATTACTCAGTTTACTCATACCACTAGTCACCTGATAGAGACATCAGTGAGACTGAACCTCGTCCGACAATAGCAGCATTGGTGGAATAGTGATTACTCAGATAGGCATGATAGAGAGACAGAGAACTATTTCGCTATCAAATTCTGACGGTGGCGGAAGATAAAAGCAAAAGGATTCAGTTTTAATTGTCAGCAAATTGATGCTGAAATACCTCTTAATGAAAAGTTGAAATCAAAGGATAACTGCTGAAAACAATAATTGAACTTCACCTTGTATAGATTAGCTCAAAGATGGCATGTTTATTACTATGAGCTCAATCTTCATACGACATTTGTCATGGTTGATGACTTGCTCATACCAGAATGGTCACCAACAAAATTGTATAATAAGCCACTAAGCTTGGGTGCTAAGTTGTTCTAATGGATAAACTCGGTGATACATAGTGTTTAGCATAGTTTAGAACTACTGGGACAAACAATAGTTCAAGACGTGCATATGCATACATAATTTACAATGCATGGACAGGTGCACATTAAGTAGACACAAACACTGGTAGCTACTGAAAGTTCATAACACAGGTAGCTAGGAGCAAGTTCTGGATCTCATTCTTAGAAGCGTAGAGATGGAAACGTGGATGCAATCAACGGTAGCATGTGAGAGTAAATGTGGCGATGGTTTGTTTCAGGCTGATCGAATACTTTTATGTGTGCCTCCTTTTCTTTGGTTCACGCTCAGCGAGGTCACTGCTGATAGACTCAAAGCTCCATGCTCCTGGAAAATGTGGATGGAAGTAGTCTGCAATGTATACCAAAAAAATTGAAAAATATTATATTACTTTCACGGTGAACACACAGATTAAAATGAATTGTTCAAGGGCATAAATACCTGGAGCTCAGTACATGGCAATGCTGTTGCTATCATGAGTTGCATGGGAGGAGTAAGCATTGTTATTTTCAATTGGAGCTTCCGGTTCTTTCTGTGCTGCAGTGTTGAGCAAATATGTACTTTAGGACTTTGCCGGATAAGAGGTATGGAATATATATCTAGAAATGTTATTGAAGGAGGATGCATTATAGTGTGTACCTTCAAACATTCTCTCATAAGCCTCCTGGAGCACTGCTCTGCTGTAGCCATACATACTTTTCACCTGGTTCAATCATTTAGAATTAGTTATGTGTATCGTATAAAAGTGATGCAATGAACATAGTTTGATATAGCTGGAACTAAAGAATGAAAGAATGTTGTGCTAATAACCTATGCCATCATCTAAAACTGGTTTATTGGGGTGAATCTCTGCAGATGAGTCTATAGCCCATTCTGGGCTACTAATGTAATACGTCTCATAATATGCCCTGACTTTAGAGTGTTACAGAAAAGTTATGCATAGTTGTGCTATTGTGGGAATGGAGTGGGCACCAAAAGAAACCATCAGGTGAAATTGCTTCTATGATGTATGTATATCTAGGATAGTGCATATGACTTTTTTGTTGTTTATGCTGTACATCACAATAGGATGATAGCATCGGCTTGAAGCTTTTTGGATTGTATCCATGGGGAGACACAGATCATGGATTTCAACTCACTTTGGTATGTCTCATGGGGTGACAGGGCATCGAGAGTGGTTTGTCTAAGGAGATAAGGTAAGAGTGGAATTACGTCCATTGCGTACATGGTGGTTTAGCACAACATCAAATTGTTATTCTGTGGGAAACTGGAGGACAAAATCGGATAGAAAGTAGATAATGCCACTGAGTTGCATTGTCGAGCCATACTGTTCCAACAATATGGTCCAAATGTCTTCAGCAGATGGTACTGGCATGAAAAGATAAAGGGGCCTTGGTAGGAACTAAGATTGCCTTTTGCAAGTCATTTAAGTTGGTTTCCTTTCTTTGTTGAGGTCCACAAGCAAGCATTGTTTTGGATGATGAACCCCACAACACTATAAATAGCCAAAATGGAAAAAATGTAGGAGTAATAAATATAGTGTTGCATCACTATTTTGTAACGTGGAGGAGAAAGGTGCATAATATTATTTCTTACCGTGTGGTGTGGTCTGAAGGTAGCTTCTTTAACCTGAAAGTTTGTAAAATTACAGTTGGTATTTTCAGTCAAGCAATGAAGAATGTAAAAAGCGTGCAAAATATAGCAAGAATGAAGAGAAGCAATGCCTTAGATTTGTTTTCTCAGTATGGGTTAACATCAGTGATGTACCTAACAAACCTATGCTAAGTGGTTTTCTCTCGAATGTAGATCTAAAATTTGATAAAAAGCGATGGAAAATGATGCAATTGAAGGAAATATTGTTTGTTTGAATAGGAAATTCAGATATTTTGTTCCTGGGCTATAATGGGTTACCATCTGTGCCTAAGAAAATGAGGTATATACCATTAGGACCAGGCAGATTGGAATGAATAAGGACATTAGGACAGCAAAAGCAGCACGAGAAAAACACAATAAACAAGGAAAGGAAAAGAAGAAGAAGAAAAACAACAGTCACCTTGTCAGCCATCATGTAGTAGTGTAAGGAAGTACCAATAAGAGCAATGCACTACTCAGAATACAGAGCTGAGAGGAAGAAGTATGTTACTTCTAGAATGTAATTGCACATAGTAACAAGGAATTATTATCAGTATAAGGAGCAATAATCATACAATTTCTTATGGCAGCACCAGTCACAGCAGGTGGGAAGCGCAAAATCTTGTTTCCCAACTACCCAAATACTGAAGTCAATTTAGATGTTCAAATTAGAACTACAAACTAATACACCGACACTTCCTAAACAACATTAAGAGGTATTTCATGAAAACGATATTCTGTGCCGTTTTAAAGATTAGAGAACATGAATTAAGTTGAAGAAATAATTAACGAATGGATAGGATTCACCTTTGGTCGTGGCCCCTCCTCTTTGATGCGCACTTGCACCATCTTCATAGTGCCGCCGTCCACATCCTCTCGCTCTCGCCCTCTGCGTGCCCAGTGGCCGTTGCTCGCCTGGACCACCCAAAGCCAGGAAGCCATGCCAGCACGACCGGCATCGCCATTGGAGCATTCTGTCGAACATCTTGTAGGCAACAGTAATGACGCAAAGAGAACTGCATGTAGCGTAAGAAATAAGATAGATCCGAGCATGTACACGAACCAGGCATGTATGTCTGTGAGCGCTTGCTCATCCGGCTTACCATCCCTAAGCAAGGAAAAAAAATTCGACGAAATTTCACTGAAATTTCGCGAAATTCGGATTTTTCGATCCTGAACGAAAAATACAAATTCGGGTGAAAAATTTCGGTGAAGTTGAACTTTAATGCTGTGATATAGAGCCAATAAGCCTGACTAGACACTAAATATGCTTCGGTGTGGTGGTTGCAACTCAATTCTGCCTTTCTAAGGTCTCGGGTTCGAGTCTCATACCGCCACTGTGTTTTTGGCCATTTTTTATTTCAATGACAGGCGGGGTCCACTCTTAATAGAAGCAAAAGAAAAACAAATCGCGCAGCAGGGGGTTAGAACTCACGACCATCTGCTCGCTCAAATGAACACCAAACCATTGCACTATGGCTCTTAACGATACTGATTACTTGATAAGAATCTTTATAAGTATTTTTCACCCTAAAAAATATATTTTTTCCATCTGCGTTGACCGAAATTTTTTAACGAATTTCACGAAATTCGCGAATTTCGTTTATTTCGAAGCTGACCGAAAAAATACCGAAAACGAAATAAAAAACCCTGTCCCTAAGAGCATCTCCAGCCCACTGACTATCCATGCCTCTATGTGGCCTTTTAGTCACCCTAGACCAAAAATCACCCTCCAATAGGGTGACCATTCAGGTGACTAAAAATAGTCTCCCACCAAATTTTGGGGCCAAGCCCACAAATCTGGCGTCCCTCTATCCTCCCCCTATCCCCCCCTCTCTCTCCTCTCCCTCTCTCTCCTCCTCTCGCGCCCGTACCCCCCTCCCCCTCCCCCGCGTCGCCGCCCCCTCCACTCCCCCGCGCCGCCATCCTCGCCTCCCCCGCGCCGCCGCCGCCGCAGCTCGGGATGGCCGCGCCCTCGCCGTTTCCTCATCTTCTTCCTGCTCCGCCACCGCCTCGCCTCCCACGTCCACCCCCCTCCTCCGCCACGGCCCTCGCGACACCAACCGCCGCCGCCACCAAGCTCGAGCCCGAGGCCGAGGACGTGTGGCGCGGGGCGCAGTGGGAGGCGGTGTGGCCGGGGCGGCACGACCCGCGGCCGGTGCTCCTCGCGGCGGACAACGGCGTCGCCGGCGGGCCGGGCTCCACGGACGACGGCGGCGCCGGCCGGTCCAGGAGCCTCACGAACGACGCCACGGGCGGCAGCAGGCGACCGCGGCCAACGCAGCGGAGGCTAAGCGGCGACGGCAGCGATGATGGTGAAGCCGGAGGGGAAGAAGACGAAGGGGAGGCAAGTCATCGAGATCCGCCGCATCGAGAACAAGGAGCGCCGGCAGGTCACCTTCTCCAAGTGCAAGGCCGGCGTCCTCAAGAAGGCGTCCGAGCTCAGCCTGCTCTGCGTCGTGCACGCCGTCGTCATCATCTTCTCCAAGAGGCAGGAGCAGCCCCAGGACGGCGAGGCGCCGGCAGCAGCGACGACAAGCTGGGCAAACCCTCCGGCGGCGGCAACGTGTTCGCGATGGGCACCCCGTCCGTCGACCACGTCATCCGCCGCTTCGTCCCGCTCCCCGGCGACGAGTACCTCCCCGCGCTCAAGGGCGTGGACGACACCGCCGAGCGTGCGGCCGTGGAGGCGGCGATGCGGCAGACGGAGGAGATGAAGGCGCGCGTGGCCAAGGAGCAGGCGCGGATGAAGGCCATCGGCGCCAAGGTGCTCAAGGCCGTACCGGCGGGCTGGGAGCGCTTCTGGTGGGAGGCCGACGTGGAGGCGCTTGGGGAGGCAGGCCAGGGTCGGCGACGGCGAGCGAGCGAAGCCCATGGCGACCTCGACGAGCGGCGGAGGGAGCAAGGGAGGGGGCTCGAGCGCGTGCTTGTCGTCCGCCGCCCCACCGCCGGTGGCCCAGCCCGTTCATCGACGGCGGCCGCGCACCGGAGTGAGAGGGGGAGAGACAGGGGAGAGAGGTGGGAGATAGATGGGTCCACTAGTCAGATGGATAGAGGTCTTGTTTAGTCGTTTAGGTTGGAGTATGCATCTAATTTGACCCTCTAAATTTTTAAAATGGGTCCTCAAACTGAAATATAGTGGCCCAATTTTAGGTAGTCCACTGGAGTTGCTCTAAGTCTGTCAGCTGTCACAACAGAAGCAGGAGGAAGGAGATTTCTGGGCGGATGTGCCATGGAAACGAAGGCTGGCGTGGCGCAAGGAAAGAGGGAGCGTATGGTGGTTATTGCCACCGGGAAAGAGGAGAGCGGAGCTGTTCCTGCACGACGAAGATGAGACTAGGAGGGGCCGCAGCAATTCTGTCCTCACCTGCACCTGATTGGACCATGAGCTTCACAGCGAGCCACGACGCCTCTGACCTGTTCGCGGACGAAGAGCAGGAGCTACGCACGCGCCAAGCCGACGGGAAGGGGAGGCGGCGCCGGTGTGCATCGGCCCTGCCGCCGCACCGGGCCACGCCAATGAGCTTCGCGGAGGGAGGGAGGGAGAGAGGGAGGGGGAGAGGGCGGCGCTGGAGGGAGGGGAAGGGGGGCGCCGAAGGGAGGGGAAGGGCGCCGCAGAGGGAAGGAGGGGAGATGCAGGGGGCGAGGCGGAGGAGGTGAGTCGTAGCAGCCGGCGGCGGCATTTTATTTCGGGCATCTGCGGCAGGATGGCGGCCCGGCGTTGGCCGCTGGCGAATGTTCTCTCTACTCCGATCTCTAAAAGCGAATGTTCTCTCCTAGTCATCAAGATTCTCCACTCTATACTACTTTCTTCCGTACTCGTTCAATCTCTATCCTACTCTCTATACCAACGACCACCACATCGGGCCCACAAATAAATTATTTTTTAACCCACACCTCTCTCCTGTCTCCCCTCTCTCTCTCCCGTTCCACTCCCCTCCTCTCCGGTGGGTGGGTGGGTGGGCGGCCGGCCGGCCGGCCGGCGCGCGTCTCCTCCCCTGCTCCTCTCCCTGCGCGCGGCGTGGCGGCCTCCACCGCCTCCTCTCCGGCCACGGGCGGTCGAGCTCACCGCCGCCCCGTCCTGCTCCCCCGCCAAGCTCGAGCTCGCGGGCGCGTGGGTAGGTCGAAGCGGCGGCCTGAGTGCGACGGCGACGGCGGCGGCGGCAGCTCCGGTGGATGCGGCCTCGCGATGGGGACGGGAGTGACAGCGCGGTGATGGCGATGGGAGGTGGCGTACGAAGAAGGTGCTTCCCAGTCTAGGTTCTCGGTGGCGAGCTGCTGCTCTCGGGGCCGCGACGGCCTGCACGTCCTTGGGCGTGGCGGCGTGGCCGCGTGGCGCGCGGCGTGGCGGCCGCGACAGACGCAGTGGATGCGAGGCCGGGCGACGGCGTCGGTGGGGCGGCGACGGCGGCCAACGTGGCAGCGGCGGCGCGGATGGCGCATTGGCGCAGTCGGTGCTGGCCGGCTCCTGGAGCGCGAGACCTCCCGCGGCGTTTGCCTACTTTCCAGAGCGACTACCTCTCCTACGCCTCCGGCCGCTCCCGCTTCGACGGTGACCTCCTCGACATCTTCGTCGAGCGCGTCCCGTCCGCGATTCGCCGGCGACCCGAAGCGCCAGGCGGCAGGGCGGGCACCGGCGCGCTGCGGCGTGGTGGGCGGCGTGGCGGGGGAGCAACAGCGAGCGTGGCGGAGGCTCGGCGGCCGGCGAGGCGGAGGGCGGACGCGAGGCCGAGCGAGCTGGCGGTTGGGCGGCCGTATCGAGGAGCGGTCGCGCTCGCCTTTCTCTCTCTGTATGTAGCGAGCGCGGGGGCGGTTTACCGCGTGCCTCCTCATTTGGCGCTCGCCACTGCAGGGCAGAAACGGGAACAAAATCGGTAAAAGCGTCAACGTGGCGTTTACCGCGCGTGCGCAACGCTCCCACTGCGGGTAGCCTTACCACGCAAGCCTCTGGTACCAATCTTTGCGCATATATAAACGGCTGATAACAGGGGTGGTATGTAAACGGGTGGTACGACAACATTATCGTGTCTCCGCGTAGTCGCACCTCAGCTGCTCGCCCAACAGCCTCAGCTCGTCGGGGACGAAGAGCTTGTCGTAGAGCGGGGCGATGCCGGGGTCCCCCTTGGCGAGCACCATCTCGAGGAGGTCTATGGTGACGTGGAAGAATGGCCACTCGTTGTACATCTCCCGGAGCGTGGCGAGGCCGCTGGGCTTCTAAGCGGCGCGGCGGAACGCGGCGCCGAAGCCCAGCCATGTGAAGATCCACGTGATGGCGCGCAGGGACTCGATGCCGCCGCCGGGCGCCGGGCTCCGCCCGTACTCCGTCACCGGCGTTGCCGCGCGGCGGAACACGATGGACCGGTACTCCTCGGTCGACAGTTCGACATTGCCGCCATGTCGTCCAGCAGCCGCCGCCACTCGGCCCGAGGGGACACCGGCGGGTTCATGCCATGATCCAGCGTCGCCGCCATGAATCGCTGCAGCGTGCGGAAGCAGAGGCTCTCCTCACCGAAGGACTTCTCAATGACCTCGCCCTGGATGGTGACGCGACGAGCCGTTGAGGGTGACTGTTGGGAATAAATCACGTCTGGAGTGTGTCCATGGCGTGGCGAGTCTGTGTCGCGTGTGTGTGGCGCGCGCGTCGTGTTTGTGTGTGTGCAGGCGTTCATGGCGCTTAGGTTGTTAGGTTCATTCGAGTCATAGTCTAGAGAGTTCCTGGAGTCCATTGGTGCATGAGTTCGTGCTCAGGTCCGCGCCATGGACAGCGTCGAGTCGGAACGTCGGTGTGGCCACGTTCCAAGGGAGAACGGCGCGTTCACGCCCGTTCCAGTAGGACAGAGCAGCTGGAGGTCGAGTTCGTTGTGCAGGGCGATTGCGTGCGCGAGTGCGGGCTCGTGTTCGGGCGCGTCGCAAGCCAAGACAGGACGGCTCAGGTGCGGCCGCGTTTGGGTCCATGGCGAACTCGAGACCGGTGCGTTTGGCGGAAGCAGAGGAGACCAAGTCGTGGAGATTGGCAGCAGAGGGAAGGGTGCCACTTGGCAAGCTGGGAGGATTGAGTCCTGGTCTCGCGCGGAGTCTGTTGCTCAAGGCGTGGGGGAGACCGATTCGCCAGGGAAGTGTGCGTACGTGCGTGCGCGGCGGATCCGCCGGCGTAGTGGTGTGTGTGAGCTGTGTGCCTACAAATGGCGATGTACATCCTCTGTAAAGCTTTGAGTTGCGTTGCTAGAGTCAATAAACCGCCAACATACAAGCCGTTCGAGCGGCTGGGGCGTTCGTCGCCATTGTTGCCCGTTTACTGTTCATCTTCAACCTCCTGCCGGCGTTCGTGCGCGGGTGAGAGTGAGTGATTCGAGGGCTCCAACTCCAACAGTGACGCCGCGGCCATTGAAGGTGGTCAGCTTCACGCCGTGCCGCTCCGTCATGACCACGATCTCCTCCTGGGCCTTTCTGGACAGCCGGCGGGCGTCCTTTCCGGAGTCCTAGTACCCGATCATGATCTCCTGTTTGCCGCCGATCCGCTGCCTGTACCAGTCGATGGAGAACAGGAGCTCCATGGTGGCGGGGCCCTGATGGAGGTTGGCGAGCGTCTTGCCTTCTTGAACAGCGGCACCATTCGTAGGGGACTCTTGAGTCTTGACGCCGCACTCCCTCTGCAACAGCCCAACGGCGAGCAAGTCGGACGGCGCGGTGGCCATGGAGATGATGTACGTGCTGAAGCTGTCGTCGGGGAGCTCGGAGATGACCCAAAATGTGCCGAGTACGTCGGCGACCTCGTCGGATTGCGGAAGGTCGGGCCCGAAGAGCGGGCGCTTGCCGCGGAGCTCGAAGACGAGCCATTCATGGCGCTGCTCCTCGGCCACTCCCGGTAGGAGCCGATGCCGAGGTGCGTGGTGATCGCGTCCATGGCGTCCGTGTGGCGTTCGGACTCTTGCCGGATGTCCAGCTTGACGAGGGAGAGGCCGAAGGTTGAGACCTGACGCATGAAGTCCAGGAGGTTGCCGTCGGCGATCAGCTTGTCGCCGCAGTCGCATAGCGATTGGTAGCACAGCTCAACAGGCTCCAAGAACTGCAGCAAGCAGCATCACCAACTCAGCAAGTCGACGTAATTTCCTCATCAGAATGGTTTTAAATCTCCCGCTATAGCCTCGCTATAGCCCGCTATAGTCTTTTGAGACCGAAAACCGCTATTTAAAATCATGTACAATTTAGCCGCTAAAAACCGCTATAGCCTCATTTAGCCCGCTATTAGCTGTTTTTTTTACTCCAACCGCTAAACCTCTTAGCCCGCTATTTAAAACCATGCATCAGATTCACATCTAGAACTTAAATGAATTGGACCACGTTTTATCAGCTCTCTAGTCTCTAGAATCTGCTGAGATTTACAAACCTGCTTGACATTGACGTAAGTCTTGTCTTCCAGGATGCTGGAAACTCCATGCGACAAGATCTGCCGAGCACATACGCTTGCAGGTGGGTGTTGTACAGCTTGTCCCTCACATCGCCGAGGACGATCCAGTAAGGTTCTCGCGGGGAAATCAGCTTCCAAAACTCTGCAGCAGAGGAGGCTTGGGTCAGAGTTTGCTCTGGTTCAGTATTAGACAGTGTGGCCATTGAGTGTGGCACCGACATGTATATCCTTGAACATTGCTGTAAACAAATTTTGCATGTCCTCTGAAAAGCTATTCTCTTTTTTATATTTGAAGAGCGAGAGTGGCTATGTTTACGTAACCAAATAAAGAAGCTGTTGGAAGGTACCTTTTTAATCAAAATATCTAAAACTAACAATTATAATGAATTTAGAGTCTCTTGGAGTTGCTCTTAGGGTGGGTACGGCTAGAGAGATCGGTGACAAAAAAAACGCTGCATGTGGGCGGATTCACACCGGGTCGTGTAAAATCTTTCGCTTCACCTCCTATTTTATCGGAGGAAGCCTAACAGTTGGGCCCGGTGTGAGAGGTGGGTGAGAGTTTTTTTTGGTAAAAAGTGTTTCAATTTTTTAGATCTTTATAGTATATATAGATTAACGGCGTTGGTAAATGACCATGCTACCCTCCATAACTGACTCAATCCCACTAATTTTGGTATGGAGGTTATTACTGCATGCGGATAATTATGTATTAAAGAAATAAAACAGGTGGTTACAACTAGAATTACATTCTTTTGTGGGTTTTTTTAATCTCAGAATTGCACTCTTTACGTGACGGATGGAGTATATAAGACGGCAACGTATACAATGCAAACCAGGTTCGAATGCAAGCTATATAAACTCCCGTCACAGCTGTTGGATTCCCATCCGATGGCCACATATAGTGATATAGAGGTGGGAAATTTTAGCACTTAAACCCTTCTATGTTAACTTTCCTGACCACAGTAAACCCCCTCCGTGAGACCGTGACCTTCGAGTCGCCCGCAGGCGAATGGTCGTCGCCGCCGCTGCGCACAGCACCGCCCGACGGCCTGCCTCGACGCCGACCGTCACGACGAAGATCAAAGCACTCACCTTCGGCAACGCCGGCGCGAAGACGCGCAGGAACGTCCGCGCCACCTCCTCCGCTTTCGGGTACCGATTGATCACCGCGCGATCGAACATCGGCGGCCCCACGCCGCGGCGGCCCACGCCCGGATGAACTCCACAGACTACGATGGCTCCCACCCCGCCAGCGCCGCCCCTCATCCGCGGCGGGGCCTCGTGACCTGCACGGCGAGCGCGGGCGCCGGCAGCGCGCCGACATCGAGCGCGGGCGCGAGCTGCACTGCACGTACGCCTCGGCGTCGTGCTCCGCGGCGCCGGCCAGGCGGCGCACGTCGGCGGCGCTGCCAGTGTACTCGGCCTCGACGAACCTGACGCCGCCACCCCGGGAGACGATGCCGGGGAAGCAGTCGATGACGACGTCGTCGTCCTCGTCGTCCCCGAACGAGGAGACCGCGACCGAGCCGGCGAGTGGGGTGAAGACGGCGAGCGTGGCGGCGAGAGAGGAGGAGGACCACAGCGTGCGGGCGAGGTCGGGGAAGGGAGGGAGGTCATCGTCCTCGTAGAAGAAGAGGCGCTGGATGGGCGTCAGGGCGATGAACGACGAACGTAGTGTCGAAGAGCGAGAGCTTGATGGCTGGGTCGGCCCTGGCAGGGCCTTCCGGCGGCGAATTGGAAGTTTCGGCGCCGGCAGGCCGGACATGGTTGACGCTGAGAACTCGGACACGGAATTGGCAGCCGCCTCTGCCTGCTCTCGTCCGTAACGGGGTCAAGTCGTCCCGGTCGCTGGCGGCAGTGGCGCGGACAAGGTGTTCGACAAAATACGCCAAAGCTTCCAGCACCAAGGTCCGACGAGGCTCAGCACCGTCCGTGGGCGGACGTCCCGGCAGACATACTCAGCATCGTGTACGAACGCCTCCCCGCCCCTTGTCGAGGACCGTGCCAGGCTGCGCACCGTCTGCCGTGCATGGCGTGCAGAGCCGGCGGCACGCCTCCCGCTGCTGGGGAAGAGACGGCGTCGGCGGGCAGCGTCGGCTGCGTGTACTCGTGGGCGTGAAGCTCAACAAAGGTTGCTACTTGCTAGTTGCTACTTTGGTGCCGGAGGGGCGGGCGGGACTTCTTGGTGAACTCTTTCCACGGCCACCCGCTCCTTAGTGCCTACATCAGGTCTGTCCCCATCGTTCAGGGCTCTGGTGCAGTGAATTGCACGATCAACACCACGTAGTGTGTGACTTCGTTCTGCAATGTGGTCTTGTCCACTTCACCTGATTCGGTCCCGTTACTACGGGAAACCACTTGTTTGCCGAGTGCCACAAACACTCGGCAAAGGCTTTGCCGAGTGCAAAGGCCTCAAGGCAAACAGGGTGACGGCAAAGCCGGCCTTTTGCCGAGTATTTTATGTCGGGCACTCGGCCAAGCCTCTAGGTGTCGGGACTTGCAAAATAAAGCACTAACAGACGGCTGCGGACAGCGCGGCAACGTCCGCGGCCGTTTGTCAGTTTTTAACGAAGGCTTTGCCGAGTGTTGCACTCGGCAAAGCTGTTTAGTGTCAGGGCTCATCCCACAGGCTTTGCTGAGTGTCAGGGCCAAAATACTCGACAAAGCCCCTGCGTTTGCCGAGTGTTATATCCAAAACACTCGGCAAAGCCCCTACGTTTGCCGTGTGTTATGTCCAAAACACTCGGCAAAGAGGTGTCCAGGAATAACAAAAACAGCCTCTTTGTCGAGTCTTTTTGCCTTAACACTCGGCAATCCCCCTTTGCTGAGTGTTACACTCTGCAAACCCATAACCCTGCCCCTATTATTATTGCTCGGTCACGTATAAAGGACCCCTCAAACAAACATCATAGGCAGTTGAAATATATGATAATGAGCATCACAGGCAGTTCATATATATATAGACATCGAGCCATCAGAAGCACACTAGGCCGCAATAAACATCACAAGCAATTCGACAAACAAATAAAAGTCACTAAACCATCCGAAGGTTCATAAGTACACATTTTTTAACAAGTGTGCACAAACATCCACAAGTGTTTGTCACCAAGTGTTCACAAACATCCACAGGCACCAACTCACTGAGGAGGGGGTCCGAACAGCGCTCGAGCCGCCCACGCTGCAAAGTCTTCCTCTTGAGGCCCGTCATGTGACGCCATCGAGACAGGAGCCACCTGCCCAAAAGAGATTTTGCCAAGAGTAAACATTACACCATTAGAATCTAGGGTTGTCTAAGTTGTGAAATGAAATTATAAGGTTCTCAAGTGACTTATGGGAGAAATGGGAACACGTGGTGGAGGCGGGCGGGGGGGGGGGGGGGGGGGGGGGGGGTTGGCATCGCCGGCATCGGACCTTTACCCACCTGCTGGTCAGTGCTCTACAGGTAGGCATACATCTGCTCCTGCCACAGCCGGTTCGCCCGCTCCATCTCCTCCTGCTGCCTCTCTTTCTCCTGTTGCTGCCTCTCTTTCTCGGCCTGCCCCATGCTGTAAAAAAATGGCACGAAGGCCGACAACGACTATACAAGGATAACCATGGCACGAAGGCCGACATCCACATTCACAATCCGCATTCACAATCACATACCACCTACACATTCACAACTATAACTCATCCATTCCTATAACAATTTGCATTCGTTTAAGTTGAATTCAAGAAATTTGTATTTATACTATAACCTTTAAGATATAACATTTTCAAATTGAATGTGAAGACATATCCATTCATGCAAAACTACCAACTACACGACAGAAGATGAGCGGGGCGACCAATTCACTCACCAACAGAAGATGAGTGGGGCAGCGTCGGCGACACGTCGGGGCGGCGGCCGGCGGAGCGGCGGCGTCACGGTGCGTCAGGACGGGGCGGCGGCCGGCGGAGCGGCGGCGTCACGGTGCGTCAGGACGGGGTGGCGTCACAGCGTCGGGACGGTGCTGCGGCGTCGGGCGGGGGCGGCCACAGGCGGCCGGGGCGGCATACCTGCGTGGCGGCCGGGCCGATGCATGCGCGCGGATGGCCTTGGCACGGGTGACGCCGGCGGCGTCGGCGTCGGTCGGGTGGGAGGGCGGTGAGGCGGCGGCCGGCCGGGGCGGAGCGGTGTGGGAGGCCGAGCGTCGGGGTGCAGGACGGACGGTGGCGGCGGTGGGCGATGGCGTCGGGGCCGGTCGGCGGCCGGACGACGGCAGAGGCTGGTCGGCGGGCGGACATGGGTGACGAGGCGCAGGGCGGAGGGCGGGCGCGGCGTGCGGCAAGCGGGGTTGGGACCGGCGGCGGCGGCGGGCGGGGCGACGGCGGCGGAAGGTGGGGAGAGCGGCGACGGCGTGTGTGTGCGCGCGCGCGCACGTGTGGCTGCTGCATGTGTAGGGTTAGGGTCGCAAGCGCGGTTAAGTTCCCCAGCCCAACCCCCTGTTTGCCGAGTGCCCTCTCGGCAAACAGATCTGCCACGCGGTGATGATGTGGCAGCGAGCGCGGCCCATGCTCGGCCGGCCACATGGCTGTTTGCCGAGTGCATGGGCCATGGCATGTGGCAAATGACACCTTTGCAGAGTGCCAACACTCGGCAAACCCACATGGCCAATGAGGTGGCCCGGCGGGCGACTGGGAGGTTACTGGCCGGCCAGCCATGTGGCCCTTTGCCGAGTGACTGGCTAGATACCAAGCTATGAACTTCATCACTTTTACTGAACCCAAATGTGCAGTTTCGTCAGTTAAAGAACTGACCAAAACAGTACACAATTTACTCTTGGATCCTCCAAATTAAATAGCAAACACCTTTTTCCTTAATCATGAAGCAATCCATGTTGTAATACAGGATTCCTAGTTTCCATTTTGCTAGTACTGGTCCAAATTTTTAAATATAAACTCTCTTCAAAAATGGGCTCCAAGATGGCATCTAATCATTATTTTCTTAAAACCTATGTCCTGAATTTTAATCAAATGCATTCCAATTTTGAACTTGACCATACTTTTATAGTCCAACAGCCTTTCTCTGCTCTTAAACTAGCATCTCCTTTGAATTTGGCATATTTTCACTTAAATATCCATATTTGACCCAATTTCATCCAAATTTGAAATTTAACTTGAATTTCTCCAGATTTGCTTCTTTTGGGAAAATTTGAGCTTGAAATCCTTTAACTTTAACCCGTTTCAGCTTGTGCTAATACTTGCTTAGAAAATAGTAATCACCGAGAATGTTACACGTCCTCAGCAGCAATTGATCTTGTGAGTTCATGAATTAAGCCATGCATCTGGTATGATTCGTTATGAGACTTAGATTACCTTGCAGGAATCAGCAAAAGTGATGTGATACAAAAAGTCTGATGAGCCACATTAGTTCTAAAAGACATAAGTGATGTGATCATGCTCTGAAAGGGCAAATACCAAGTTAATATAAAGGAGTAATTCATACATGGATTTCTTCTTGTTTGCTGCAGCTAAGATGTTCATGTAATCTTACTTTTGTTTTCATTTAGCATATCACGTTTGCCCTTTCTATGCTGTCTTTTGCTAATTGTGTTTCCATTCTCAAGGTTGAAAGAACTCCAGCAAAACTGCCCCAAGGATGGACGTCTATGCCAGTTGCCAGTATTACTACACCAAAGAATTTGAGTTCTGTGGCAAGGAGCAAAACCCCATATCCGAGTAGATCATTCAGAGTTTTACTTCCAATGATCTTCGTGAATAAAGAGAAAACCCGATAAACCAAGTTCATGATCTCCCATGTTTGCTGTCCTCGTGGAATTTTGACTGAATAGCATGCCCTGGAGCTATTCTCGCCCCACTTGTCTCTCTTTCAATATTTTGTATAAACTTGAATGACTGATCCCATCAGTTTTAGGCTATAAAATAAAATGATAATGACGGTTTCACTTGTGGCCCACAAATTATATTTGTGGGAGTTATTGTTTATTCTGCCTGAGTGTGTTATCCCAGTAATCTGACACATATCTAGACCCTACATCAAAATCACAGCTATATCACTGTACAAAACCCCACATCATTGTTGCCTTAGATCTGAATGGTCTGCACCACGCAATCAGGTATTATTGTCTGTCTCTCAGTTGTACAAGTCATGGAAGACTAGACATTATATTTCTTTCGGTTGATGTTCTTTCATGCAGTAATTAGAAAATGGTCCTTACACTGTGCACTAGGAGATCGATTCTGAATGTGCAACTCCCAGCAGATAGTTAACCCAATGAATCCCGAATGATATTATGTTGGATCCCAAATAACGCTGAGATTGCATTTGGAGCATTGTAGAGTGGCTTGGAAACGGTGATGATGAATTTTGGATCAGCACTTTTGAGGTTAGAGTGTTTGAGGCAGACTTGAGCTTAAAGCTTGTCAGATTTACTGAAACTGCGTGCTTTGGATGGCGACTGCATCTTTATTAGCCCGTGAAGCTGCAAGTCGATCATTTCGTTCGTGCCATTATGATGGATTCAGAGCTTATCTATTTCATTCATTGATGGTCACATCGTCCCATGATAAAAATGTCCACCCTTTTGGTCGATTCGGTACAGCATGTTAGAAGGTTCAATGGCAACATTTGCTGCAAACAGCGGGCACCCAAAATTTGTCTTCTGTTCAGTCACCCATCGTTTATCATGACGGAATACAGACAAGTCAGAATACCAAACCATGTTTACTGATGAAGAACACACACGGCAACTTAGATTCCCGAAATTCCTACGGGGAATCTGTCACAACCTGCATTGGGCCCCAAGGCCATGAATCCTCCTTGGCTGATCAAATCAGCAGTCTGAGACCATGGACTAAACAGATCAGCAGTCGAAACCATGCTGCAGCAGCAGCAGGCGCCACCAGTCTGCGGGAAAGAAAGCGTGTTAAACCCAGAAGGAGGGGATTATTCACAGGAAGCGAAGAATGTCAGGGGTTTCAGGTTTGCTACCTCGGCTCCGCTGCTGGTGCAAGTAAAAGTAGTGTAACCCGGCCTCTTGCAGGGTCTCGCATCTAACCACGCAGCCTTCCTTCTGGCAGGGGAAGAGGGAACCAGTGTGCTCATTCTCGCAGTGGTCCTTCATCTGCCAACCAACCAATGTTAGAAAGACCACCCTGCTGCATTGTTAAACGAGGCAAACACATCGATTCGCAACTCGCAGGGCACCTGGTGCTTGCGGAAGGATCTGACAATTCCGCGGCTGAAGAAGCATATATGACAAACTTCCTCCCTCTTCTTTTTGTCGCCAAGCTTGGAGGCTGTGCATCTGCAGAAGTTGGCGTACGACAGAGCGACCTCGTCGTCGTGGTCCTGACGGTCCTGGCGTTCCTGGCGTTCGCTGAAGAGTTGAGCGATGTGGTAACCATCCTCGAAAGGATCCGCCTGCCAAGAACACACCCATGAAACACACCCCAAGAACTCCAAGAACCCCCAAACAGAGGCGAAACCCACCCCAAGAACTCCGAGAACCCGCAAAACAGAGACGAACACACCCAAGAACTCCAAGAACCCCCAAACAGAGGCCAAACACACACAGGTGGCGATCGAGATGACGGGAAAGGGTTACCGGAGGAGGCGGAGGACGCCGCGCCGCCTTCTTGCTGTTCTTGCGTCCGGCGGCCTGCTGCTTCCGCGGCGCGCTCGCGCGTGGCGCCACGGCGGCCGCGGTGTGGGCGCCCTCGCTCCTGGCGCCGGTCGGCGGAAGCTCCACCTCCACGGGCGTCGGCGTCGGCGTCGGCGTCGTCGCCGGACCCGTCCTCGTCGCCGCCCCCATCCTCGCCGCCGCGTTCCTTGCCGTCCGCTGCGGCTGCGCTCTGCAGCGGCTCCTCCCCGGTCGTCGGCGCCGCCGCGTCGGTGGCCTCCCCGCCGCCGTCTCGATCAGCCTCCACTCCACCGCCGCCGCGTCTTTCCTCGCCGATGTCGATGCTTGAGGCCGAGCGCGAGAGGAGCCGGCGCAGCCAGGCCGCCGCGAACCACCGGAGGAGCGCCTCCCCTCCGGCCTCTCCCATCCGGGCCGCCCACCTCCTGATCCTCGTCAAGAGCTCCGGAGGGGGAGCAGGAGCCGGCCGCGGAGACCGCGCTCGGCGGCGCGGGTTGTGACGGCGACCACGCGGCATGGCTTGCTTGGCGCGCGCGGGGGGGGGGGGGGGGGGGGGGGGGGGGGGGGCGGGCGCGGCGAGCAGGAACCCGACGCCCGAGCAGGTGGCGCTCCGGCGTCTTCTCGCGCAAGCACGACGGGGAGGAGGGAGGTGGGCGGAGGGGGAGGTGGTTACACGGAAGGCGTCTTGGGCGTTACGGAACGGGGGAAGGCGGGGTGAGCACGTACGAAGTATTTGTAGGGGGGGCGAGCTTGGTTGCCTCTCAACCGACCTCACGCCGGCGGGAGCGTATTTCCCGGCGGTGCCAGACTGGGCAGGTAGTGCTTCAAGAATAGTGATGGGCCTTTCCAATTCAGCCCATTCGAACCTTTCATTGGTCCTTTAATGTCTAACCTTTTCCTTTTACTTATTATTTCTGAAATAATTTAATAAATATTTAATAAAGTAAAAACAAAACAATACAACTAAATCACGATTTAAAAAATTTCATAAAAAATATTACCCTACTTTTAATTTTCCTACGCTTTTAAAAAAATTTCCAAAACTTGTTAGATTCATTATCTAGTGTGTAAAATTACTTGAAAACAAAGTTTATTTTCTAAAGAAAAATAAATAATCATAGGTTAGAAAACATGTTTTCATTAATGTTGCTAGCATAGTTTTTTGTGTGAAAACAATTTTAGAATGTTTTTTATTGTGTCAAACAATTTTCGATATTTTTTTCTGGTAGTTTCTTCTCTTTTTTCGTCGCTATATCTTTTTTCTAAAAAGATCTATAAATATTTTCAATAGCTTTGAATTCTTTATATGAGTTTATCATGTCCCAGTATCTATAAAAAATTTCCAGAATCTTTTTTATTTTTTGGATAGTTTTACAAAGTTTAAAATTTTATTTCTAGATTTTGCTGGATATTTTATAAATTAGAAATTAAATCCTTAAAAATGAAACAAAATCTGGCCCACAAGTCCCCCGTCGGTCTAGTTTCGTCTCCCCCACCCGCATCGGCCCACCTTCTCCCCCATTCTCTCTCGTGGTCCACAACGTCTGCTGGGCCGAGCCCCAATAGTCACCTTCCCCATCCATCTCCTTTCTTTTCTTGTCCCACAAGTCCACCCCGTGCTGCCACCGTCTCACTACCAACTTCCCTCGATGGCTCAGCTGCAGCACCCGACCTCCTCTCCCCTAAATGCACGTCGGCCGCCCTGAGCCCCACATACCAGTGTCACCACCGCGCATGGCCTCCCTGGTCGTCGGCCATGCCACGCCCATGGTTCTGCCGCCTAGGTCTGCACCATCGCTGGTAGCGGACAAGCAGCATTGCCTGCTGGCTACCATGCCCACTTGTCGCCACTCTGTCCTACCCTGGCAGTCGGGCTGAGTGCCACCACCGACCACGCGCCATGGCCTTTTTGCTTGGGGCGCGGGGGTGCGGCGAGCAGGAACGCAACGCCCGAGCAGGTGACACTCCGGCGTCGTGGGATTCTTGGGAAGCAAGGATGATGGAGGAGGAGGGAGGAGGGGGCAGTGGTTCTTGGTCGGTATGGCAACGGGTGCCGACGGAAGTATTTGTAGGGGTCGGGGGCCTCTATTGGTTGTCTCACGACCGACCTCACGCTGAAGGTCATGCAAGCTAGATTTTTTAATATTGAATTTCCTGAAAATTTTGATGGAGATGCTCCCAAGTTTCATGCTTGGATACACCGAAGATGACATATTAGCGTGCAATGAGTTGGTTTATATAACTCCAAAAACTTGGCATACCAGTTGAAGGCACTTACCAGTAGTAGGCTACCAGCGAGGACCCAAATAATATAAAGTCCATTTTAGCCACCTGATCTTGTCACAGAATCTAAAAGACCCCTCTCATCTCGAAAACCGGACATCATACACCTCCAACTCTTTAAAATCGGACAAATTATCCCCCCCCCTCTCGAATAATGTAAAGTGGCTTTGAAGGTGGCTTCGGTATTATTAAGTTGAAAAACAAATCAGATAAATACAAGATAGGTTTATAAATCACAAAAATTATGGTTATGCCACCAAAAATGTCCAGAAAAATCCTAGTGATATATTAGGGTGTGAAGAACCCAAATAAAATATTTTGAGCTCATGAAAAAATATATAAAATCTTCTAAAATTGGGGTTCTGCACTAAAATAATAGGAAAATATCAATAAAAATATATAAAAAATTTTAACACATTTTAATGAATGACTAAATTCATTTTGAGAGCTGGCAACAATCAAAATACAAGACTAATCCAGCATTAATCAAGCCAACATGAATGCAACAAGGATCAATGTATGTTACATTCATGTTGGTTGCATGTCATGTTATTGTTTTATTATGTAAAGTTCATTGACCGTAAAGTTCATTGCAGCCAACAAGGATCAATGTCTGTTACATTCATTGACTATAATGTTCTAGGACTTTTCTAGATTTTTTTCTAGATTTTTTCCTATTTTACAAGGGTTAAATAAAATTTTTGGAAGCTTCCAGAGATATTCTCACAATCTTCAATTATTTTATTTCAGTTACTCATATCCCAATATATCACTAGAAATTTTCTCGATATTTTTGGATATCTAATGATAAATTTTATGATTTAAAAATCTCTATTATGTTTGTCAGATTAGTTTTGAAGTAAAAAAAGGATAAAACCACCTTCAAAACTACTTTGAAGGATATGAGGGGGGTAATTTGTCTGGTTTTAAAGAGTTGGGGTTGTATGATGTCTGGTTTTGCAGATCAGGGGAGTCTTTTAGATTTTATGACAATATCAGGGGGTAGAATGGACTTTACTCAATAATATAATTGTTTGGAGCCTCTATCCAGTTTTATTTCAGCAAAGACTATCATATATTAGTGGTTATTGTGACACATAGGGGAGTGATGTCTCGATGTAAATTCAGAATGCCTTCTCATGAGGAACATATTATTTATCTTATATGCTCACCTTTAATTTGTGGAACCAAAGGTCTTCCGTTGCTCCTGCAGTCTTCCCCCAAAATTGAGAACAGAACACCTAGATGTCTTATGAACCTACCCTATATTTCTTCAGTACGATGTGCAGTCTTTCAGCCTTGTATTTCTTCACCGTGTTTTTTGCCTTTTACCATCACAGCACGATGTGCAGGTTTTTGTTACAAACTCCCGTGAAATTTGTTCTGATCCAATCTGTAGAGTGGATCTCCATACATCTACAATGATAATATTGATGTTTATTAGAAAAAAGAATCATTGCTACAATGAGGCCAAACTATTAAAATAGGAAGCGCATGCATGAAGAACATGCGCCAACATGACTAGCACTTTACTTTGTCTTTCTTTTAGAGCTTGTTCTATCACGTAAGTATGAAGAACATGCACCAACACGTCTTGTTCTACCCTTTGTAATAGATAATAGGATCACAAGGAATCATTTGTACATATAAGGCGATATGAACAATGGGTTGATGTCTAGTACTCTTGCAAGTTGCAATCGAAATTATTAAGTGTGCCATTAGATATGAAATGAAATGTGCAAAACACTTTTAATGCATGTCTCAAATTTGTTGGTGCCATTAGGTAACTGTAATTTATTTAAAAATTAAGGCACAATTTTAATGGGCACAAGCAAAGCAGCTTGGAAACAGACACAGGAAACTAAAATCAGGATCCACATAATGGTAAGATTTGCAAGTTGATGACTCAATTTAGATGATACCGCAATACATGCAATGCAAGATTCACTACACCTCATTAACAACAAAGGTGCCCAGAATAAGCTCCAGATAAAATGAATACAACGTGCAGCATAGGAGATCAAACATCAAGCATAGCATGTGCCAGTATAAAGTATGTCTCAAATAGTTCCAAACATTTCAGAACAGGCAGAGGCAGCAAAAGACAAGTACATTTCTGAATACAAAACATGAGCTACTTGAACTATATGACTTTATTTCTTTTAACGTGACTTCATCATGTCATGGTTTCAGATACAACTCGATCTTTGTATACAGATGAATGGGCAACACTAGAATAAGAACATCTTGGAACACAAAAATAGAATATGCCTTTCAGAAAATCACTAGATAGCTAGTGACAATACAGATGCCTATTATTTATTTCTTTATGTTCGATGGTCCAGTGCCTATATATTCAATCCTGAACCATATTTGAAAGACTAGGTGTGATCCATATGGGAGCTGGCCAGCTGCACCACGATCGAGGAGACACAATTTCTTCCCTTGTGTTATTTTCCAAGTTGAAAACACCTATATCACGGCGATAACTCTTCCACGATTGAAAACCAACGTCATCATCAGTGAAGTAGACATGGTTTGTGTTCAATTGCGGGCACTCTTCAGCGCTTCGACAACACGACTGGCTAAGCCCAAGAAACAGGGCATGATCTTGCAAGCCGTTTACTTCCGCAAGCTCCTCCGCTACCATATCAACTTTATACAGCGTGATTTTCCTAGTTTCCATAAAGCGTTCTGAAGATTCACGCTCTGGATCACCCTCACCACCCTCTGCAGCCCTGACTGCAATGTCCTGCTCCCTCCAAACTTTTGATCATAAATAAAATCTTGCAGCAAATCACCAGATGGTGCCTCAGCAAGGTACAAGTGTTCATAAATAAAATCTTTTGATCGCTCCATAATCACCATCCTTGTGACAGTAGGCCCAGTGATATCAAAAGCGTCGATCCCGCCGATAGACGTGACCGCAAACAGTAGACCATCCTTGTAGAGACAGTCTTCATAGCGGGCACTTGGAGGCAGCCAGGTCCAACTACGATCCCCTGCCTTTGCAAACGATAGCTGACTGATTGGATTGTGGATCAAGACCACAATGGTGATTCCATCGTCAGAATAATCATCAGTGAACACAAATGCCTTGACATAGAGTGAGTCACGCAGTTCGTCGAGGGCCTGGATCAACGGGACAGAAATCTCCTCTTCTCCAAAGTACTGTGAGAACTCGTATTGCTGAACCTCGCCGGCGTCGTCCAGGATGGGCCTCACCTGCTCGATGGTGGCCACCGGCGGGAGGGCGATCTGCTCGCCGGTGATCGGGTTCACGATGTGCAGCTCGGACCTCTCGTCGGCGGTGACCAGCCAGCCATCGGAGGAGCCAACCAGATGGCGGCTACGGATCGGAGGCTCCGGGAGGGTCAGCCTGTAGACCCTCTTCTCCGCGAGGCTGTAGAGGCAGGCGACGTTGTCGGCGTCGGATTCCGAGGTGTAGAGCAGGCATGGCGTCTGAGGCCACCTGTACATCTCAAGGCTGCGCACGCTGGTGTACGCGGCGTGCCACGAGGAGCATACGGAGCCTGCACGCAGCAGGTCAGGGATCTCCAGCAGAGCAAGGATGTCTATCAGGATGTCCACCGGCAGCTCCGCCGGCGATTCCCCGCCCGAAACAGCTGCCTTTACTGTCTTCTGTAAACGGGGGGAAAGAGCAAAGATCCTGGGTAGAGCTCGCAAAAACAGACGGCAAAGATCCATGCCCGCTCGGCTGCACGTTTCCATTGGAGCAAAGATCCCTTTCTATACAGTGGTGGGGAAGAAGATCCCTCCGATCCCTCGCTCTCGCTCGCCGGCCGGAGATGAAGCAGCTGCCTTCGACAAACGCTTGCAATGACGAGCGCGACGGCCGAGGGCAACCTCAAGGCTCTATACTTGTAGAGATTCGGACTTTACTCCCCGGAAAGATTCGGACTAATCAACCGACTCCGACTCTGCTCTGACTCCGATTCTGGGCTCCCCTGCGCTGCAACATGATTTTGGCTCCGATTCCGCAGACATGTACTGTAACTGACAAGACGACCGGCGCGTCGGCGAGCATTCGCAGGCCGCGAGCATTCGGCTGCTCAAGAAAAGCTCAATCCAGTTCCGTCAGACATCGGGCATTCAGTTTCGTCAGACATCGGCCATTCAGTCAGATTCGTCAGAGAACGGTGATATTCAGTTCCGTCGTCAGACGGTAATCATAGAAAGTCCAAGAACTGCTGCTGGTTTGCCACCCGGTACGAGGAGTGGACGCCGAGGAGGATGGTGCCCGCCGCCTTTGGATTGGATACCTGGAAGGAAGATTAACATAGGTGGTGCCCTTCTGGAGGAGAGGACCGGAGCATGGAGTTTTGTGATTCGTGGCCACAATTGTCAAGCAGCCATGGCTGGTGCTGCCGTGCTGGAAACTTAGAAGTGGTGAAGGACGCTGTGTGCAGAGAGGCCCATGCCAGCATAGGTCTGGATGCTGGTGCGGATCAAGGTATGCAGAACGAACAGACTCTCGAAATGTTCAGAAGACTTTGCAATCAAGCGAGTACGATCTAGCACCAAGACTACTCTTCAGGGAGTCGAAGTTTCTTATATGTTCCGGTCTTGTAATAGTCTTGCTCATGAACTACTGGGAACCGATCCGATGAACAGAGATAGGAACCTTTAAACTTCAAAAAAGACACACTAGTGGTAGCTCAAAAATACGGAGATTGATTCCTACTGTTTTCAGGTCTGATTTCTCCTCCAAGACGAAACCCAGTGTAAATCTTGACAGTTCTGAACTGGTAGTCATTGAAACTTTAATACAAACCCATTAACAGCTCCTTTTTGGCCATGCACTTCCAGAATACAGAATGAGTGGCCATTTGCATGGGATGCGGCATCAGTGGCTAAGTGTAGTCCTTTCCTTTCAGAGAACACCAGAAAGGCTCAAAGAGCAGCTAAAGACTTACAGTTGCTGCTTTGCAGTAGGCACGAGCTGAAGCGCAACACCAAGAAGCTACTCCGTAGGGCAGAGTCAACTCTAAATGGAACCGTGATACATATAATCTTAAAAGACAAATAACTATCAAAGGGAATGAACAACAGACTGGATTCATCCCCAGGGGACAATCATAATCTATTGGTAAAGGAACAACAAAATTGGGCACTCGCGGCCAGCTAACTTCTCTCGAACCGGACATGGGTGTTGCTCGCAGCGAATCTTGACGACGAGAAACCGTGCTTCTTTGCACTGGGTGAATAGTTTGAGTTTGGTGACGTGAAAGCATTGTTGTGCCTTCGTGAGGACTTTGGCGTGTAGTCACCACTGGACGAGAATGGCTTCTTGGGTGTGGATGGAGAACCCCACCCATTGGATTTGTACTTCTTGAATGGTAGATCATCAAGATCGTCACCACCAGTCCAACCACCCCTGGCTTTGGATTTATGCCGAGGTGTGTCCATTCTATCCTCGATATGGGGGCTTTTCCTTTTACTTGTTTTACGGGCATCATGTGGAGCTGATCTAGCACTGGAATCCTTTTTCCATTTTTCCTTTCTCTGATTGTGTGATGACGACTTGCCTTTTGACCGATCAGACTGCAGAAAAAAAAACAAAATATATAGTGCATAAACACACAGTTAACCTTATGGGCAGACAAATTTTTAGATGCTTATGACAACCTTGGCATTCTTTGTGCAGCCACGTGCAAAGTGCCCTTCCTCATTACATTTGAAGCATACAGTGGGAGTTGTGACAGCACTAGTCTCCCTGCGTTGCTTGGCACATCCCTAGAATAGAAAGTCCAATGTTAACCTCCTGCCATGAGCAACATGGACACAATGGAATCAATAATTTATAAGCATTAAAACTTACCAGACCAGAATGACCAGATTGGGCACAATTGTAGCAGCTAATCTGTTTGGGACAATTGTCAGAGAAGTCGGCACAACATAGATGACCACTCTGATTACACATGTAGCATCTTATTTGCTGCATAATCCAAAACAGTCATTAAGGCCAAGGGGGAAACTCATTTAGATAATTATTGATGTATGTGATTTTGCAGCAGGGATACTATTGCACTGCATAAATTGTTAAGTATTACATAGAGGGCACCTACCAGATACATTAACTGCAAATTCAAAGAATGGTACAAGCAAGATTCAGTGATCATGTTACCATTGAATGTAAGGGAAGGCCCGGCATAAAATTTAACCAATTCATAGAATCATGTCTCCTAAAGAATAGTCACCTAGCCCAAACAGGATTTGCACCCAAAAATATAAATCTAGCTCACATTTAATTTTTGCATATGCATATTTCTTCAGATCAATGCCAGAGGGAAATAGAGACCACCAAAAAAAAATGCCAACAAACAAAAAAAACCATTATGACAGCAAGATAACAAAATTGCTAAAACAACGCAAAGAAGCACTCACCTTAATATCATCTATTTGGTAATCATTGGTGCATCCAAACATCTCATGACCTGTTTCTCCGCATCTTAAACACAAAGTGGATTGATGGTCATTCTTCTTGTGTTTATCGGGGCAATCTTTCGCCATATGACCTCCTTTTTTGCAGATGAAACAGTCTTGACCCTGTGATAAGCATTAAAGATTTATTTATCCTTGAGAATGACAACACCAGCAAGAATTATAGCAAAAAAATCATTACTAGAGCAAGATGTACAAATTATAGTACCAGAACAGATGCTGAGATGCATAACACAAAAATTCAAAGAAACAATGGAAAACTTCGTGTGTTCGGAAAGAAATGGAAAACGTCATCATTCTTTACTTTTGAATACAAAGGCATGCATGATTACGATAAGATTTCAGCAAATCATGAAAATAAAGACATCGCTCCTACTCAGTACAGAAATGGTAAGAACAAGCATGAGAATAGAAACATTGAACTTAGTGGACACTGAACAGAGTTAAGTCCTGGAATGAGAAGACGAACCAGCATGATACTAAGCATAAAGGAGTTGTTTCATCAAAATTAACAGAAAATTATGACCTGTTTCTCTGCTAATGTTTGGCATCCAGTATACGTTGTACACAAAATCAGTAATTAATTTCCGCTTTGTCTAGAAACATGAGTTCACACAGGAGCTAAACAGAAAGCATATTTAAAAATGTTCCAAGTAACAGACTTAAGATGTATTTCCTTTTTGCCTAGAAATACGATTTGTAGAGATGCAGGAGCTAAACAAAATGCAGATGATTTAAAATGTTTCAATTTAGCTTAAGATATATTATGGGCTACATTTTCATGATTGCAAGAATTGTAACATGAACAAGGTACAACATGCTAAACCTTAAGGAATGTTGAAATATCCTTAAAACAAAGAAACGTTGCAGTCCAACAACAGAAACCAAATACAATGAGCTCGCCGACATACCCAAGTCACTGAGTGATAATCCCTCGGAGCTAGGGAGACCAACCTGCGTGCACTGCTTCGCATTGTGCCCGAACAACCCACAAACAAAGCAAGGCTTCTTCCGCTTTTCCATTGGGCAGTTTGCAGCCACATGTCCTTCCTCGCTACAATTAAAGCAAGTCTCCAACAATGTCTCCCCAGGATCGAAGTATCTTGGTATGCGCTGATCAGAAGTAGAAGCAACACCATGGTAAGCTTATATCAGTTGCACAAATACAACAAATTCACTTGGCAGTTGGCACTTACAAGGAGCTTCCGAAGAACCATGTTGTCAGAAGCAGGTACATCAGCAGTAGCACCATCTTCAGTTAGCACTGATTCTGCTGTCCCGATTGGTCCCTCCTGGGTGCCACCAGCCTGAAGCCGAAAAGAATAAATCAACTACTACCACCTCTACAGTCCAATAGAAGTGTTTTGACATACAATCCCTGATATTAACATGTGAAGGTCCACAGTTCATCACTCTAGATTCATAAGCAACAGTAAAAATCCTATCCTACTAATATAGAAAACACAGCTAAGTGACTTTAGAAAAATTTCAAATTCAAACAAAACCAGCTAATACCTTGTCAGCAACAGTAGGACAGCATAGACTACACAATGGGACGCTACTTTAGATTCGTGGATCTATCCAACGGATTCAGTAGTTTCCTCCAAGCTTGTACACTACATGCAGTACAATCCCCTCCCAAATCAACCTGATTCTATCTGGATTGCTTAGCTAAAATCACTGAATCCTACATTCCTCCGGCTCAACTGAACATAGCAATCATGCTAAACGAGCACGAGCAAGGGGAAGAGGAAGGGGAATGCGCAAGCTCACCTCCTTCTCCTCGGCTGCGGCTTTGGCTGCTGCAGCCTCGGCCACCTCCTTCCGGTGCTTCTTCCGCTGCTTCCGGCGCTGCTTCTTCGTCTGCTTCGTCCGGGGCTCCTCCACCTCTCCAAGCTCCACCACGGCGTCCTCGTCGACCTCCTCGTCGCCGGAGGACACCAACAGCAGGCCGGCGATCCCGGGGGTCCCGCCGCCGGACTCCCCGCGCTGCTTCCTCCGCGCGCTCGCGACGATGTCCAGGGTGAGGTCCTCGTTGCCCACCTCGTCGTCATCCTCCTCGTCCCTGCCGCCGCCGCCGCCGCTTCGTCGCGGATACCGGGACGGCGGCGAGCCGTCGTCATCGTCCAGGTCCGGGTCCCGCCGCGCCCTCGAGCGCCGGCGCTGGGCCATCGGCGGATGCGGTGGCGGGCGAGGTGGGCGGGGCGGGGCAAACCCTAGCGCGCTCGATCTGGCGGCGGCGCGGGGGAAGAGGGGGAAAAGCGTCGGGCCAAGGCTCTTCGTCTGGTCGTGCGGGCCCGGGAGTGCGCGCCGCGGCAATGGTGGGGTGGGCCCTCGTCGTCGGTGTGCGATAGATGGAGAAGGGAAGCGCAGGGAGCACGTAAGCGCATCTCTAGCGTGCGATGCCCGCTCAACGGTTAGAACTTGTAGACGCTGATGCTCGTTCAAGCGAGCACGAAAATTCAGAGAAAAGTGTAGTTTTCTACACTGTTACTAGCATCGTACCGTGTGTTGCTACGGCCAACAAAAATATTTATAGCAAATAATATTTAAATATTTAAATAAAACAAACAATGAAATAGATTAACATTCACACCAAGAGAGATCAATGACAAATAATTATATTGTTGAACATATAACAAATATACTTGTACAGTATTTTATATAGATAATATTAAAACTATTTCATAGGACTATAATAGGAGCTCCTCTCAATTGGTTGTGCTCCCTCATTCCTCACACGATCTCGTGATCCTATTTAGGTTTTCTCTCAGTGTTTCATGTGAGTAATGTATAGAAGATCATAACTGATCTGATACGCACTGGATGACACGAAACAAAGAACCCTTGTGCAGTGTCTCCTCCGCCTGTCGGTCCCGCATCAAGATCTACAATACAGCAAAACATAGAAAGATTACATGCTGAACGTCAGTACATGCACGCTAGCCTGCCCCACACCCTAGTAAATCTAATATGTAAGATTGGATATTCAACTTGATTAACAGCTGGAGGTACACAAGCTACAGCAATATAATCATCAAATTTAAAAAAATATAAATGAACATCCGGGTTTTATTTAAAAACAGTAACAAGATCAGGATATTTCCTCTATGGATCAGTTTGCAGTGTTGTTGTTCCTTTTGTAATGAACAACTGGTCACGATGTGGATGACACTACCATCACTGAATTCATCAATTGTCTGGATTTTATATTACGAGAATTCACAACAAGTCCTACACATTTTGGAATTCACAAGACAATTATTGGTTGTCCCGATAATTATTAAGAAAAGGGAAAATTATCGGGGTTTTGCTAGAGCACTATATTTTCACCAACTTCACTAATACGGTAGTTGGATTGAAAAATGAGGATCTACTGGAAATTCTCTTACGGTTTCAAGCAGTAACTCTATTCTCATATTTATGGAGACCTTGGTGTCGGATCTACATGCATCCCCCGAGCCTAGGAGTCGGTCGCGTCGGCGAAGCGCACGGAGCGATCGTTGGGTCCTGGACTGTAAAGAGACAGAACAAACATTATGTAGTAGGATGCAAACTACTTAGTCATAGAATAACTTAGAACTTTAATCGATGTCAAATTAAGCTCTTGCACGCCTCATTCTTGTCAGAGAATACAATTTTCTTGGGTATTTAGCCTATTACATTTAAGCACCTAATCCTGTGCTGACCATTGCTCACAAAGAGGACGGCTTACCACGACTACACTGCTTGCAGCGAGACTTAGTTGTAGGCAGCACGCAAGATCGAGGTTTCACAGATTAAGGCGTGTACTATCCAAGTACTTTTAATAACCGACGAGACGAGATGTACAAGACATGAAGAAAATAGTAAACAACCGGAACCGTGTGAATAATAAGAGCACTAGCGTGCAGGTCGACGGTTGTCATAGGGACATATAGAAACAGCTACGCACATGGTGATTTATGGAAGCCATAAAAAGAATGAAAATACTTAGCTTGGTCCGCGTCGTAGTCGAAGTAGTCGTTGCATACGATGAGGTGATTGTCGATGAAGCCGACTAGTCTAGGTCTTTGACTAGTTCCTGATCTCGGACCGAGTAGTCGAGGCTGTCGTTACGGAAAAGTATCGGGCCCTGTGCACACCTCTAGATGGAAAATCTTTAAATGTCCTCTGGTAGCTTTGTGTATACTGGTGATTGATACGCATGTGCATGGTCGGCCAAGAAACTTGAAGACTTCTGGTACAATCTTCGGAGTGCGTGAAGCACTTAATCCAAATTATTTTTGATCACTTTTCTTTTCTTAAATCGCATGCATAGGGGGTGTTTGGATCCTTGAGTGCTAAAATAAAAGTACTTTTTAGTACCCTTGTTTGGATCCATGTACTAAAATTTACTAACGTGTCATTAATGCTATCCACAAAGACCAAAGTACCCCTCAACCCTCGTTCTGCTTCGGGATGGGAGAGAGAATAGGAGGGGCATCCCATGGAAAATACACATTTTAGCCCCCTTTTAACAGCTCTTTGGGTGCTAAAACATTTTAGTCCCTAGTGTTTGGAACTTGAGCCCCTCTTAGGACTAAATTCAGCCCCTTTTAGTTTTAGCACGTGTATCCAAACACCCCGTAAAGCAGCAAACTCCTTTCTTGGTTTTGATGTACGCCTCTATTTGTACTGCAGCATCTTTATTAATCCGCAGCATCCAAAACATAGACGTCCAAGATACAGTAGGTTGATTAGCTTTTTGCCGATGGCAGGATGCACCGATCTCTGCTTCGGACTTTGACGATATGTGTCGACGATAATAGGTCACCGAATACAAGGAATTGAATCCGTAGATGGATGTCCCCGGAGATCGACTCGGAAACGTAACCGGCTGAGTTGAAAATCAATCTCCAAGGTGATGATGATGAGTTGACTGCTATCAAGGTTCTCCATTCTTGGTCCAGAAATTGGGCGGGTCGGTGGGTTCTCAAATTAGATCTGAAATCTATGTCGTTGTTGCCAATTGAAGTACACAACTGCAGCGTTTCTAGGCCTGAGTGGAGGCTGGCCTCAGCACTTGTAGGAAAGACGATGTTGGATTGATCTGACATCAAGTTAACTATGAGTAACCAAACGATCACCCCCTACTTAGCACGCCAACTGTCGGACCTAAGGACCGGCAATCCACCTAGGGATACCCAAGTGGTAGATTTGTAGGAGGAGGATCGTCGAGTCGAGTAGCTTGATGGTGACACAAGACGCAAGGTTTAAACAGATTCAGACTACCTGGAAGTATAATACCCTACGTTCTGTATTGGGTGGTGTTTGTATTGCTTGTGCTTGACAAAGCTTCAGGAAGCCAGGGCGAGCTCCGTGGTTACAATGGTTTCGATCATCGTGGTTCCTCTGTCTAGGGACCACTGTCCTTCTTTATATATCCCAAGAGGTAGGATTACATGGCAAGTCTCTTGGTCGGTTAGAATTTGGGAGTCCTCGTAGGAGTACACAAGTAGTTCTACTAGGACTCAATCTCCATCCTTGTTTAGGTAAGCGGGCCGACCGCCGCCCCTCTCGGTGATGGGCTAGGGGTACCCATATTCCACACTTGGGTTACAAATTTTTTCTTCGACTCTATTTTACTATGTAAACTCAAGCCTCATCTTAACCCAACAAGTACCTAATATATGAAACAAACAATAACAAATGAAAAGCATGGAGCAAAATTTTGGTAATGAAGAAAACGTTTTTCCTATATTTATGTGTTGGTGCTCGAGGATTTGATGCTACCACCCAAGGTCCTTAAGGGGCCAGCTCTATATCACAGAGCTCATCTACTCAGCGGACCAAAACCTACAAGGTTTTTCCCTTTTATTAATTGCTATATCGTGCTAATATGCAGATCTATCTATCTGTCTATAATATAAGAGTGAGATTTTTTATGTTTTTTCCCATCCACCTCACCTATAGTGCAGACCTCACCTATCATACCCACTAGCCATGGCAATTAGGTTATTTCTAGTTCCTACAGGATAATTAGCACCTGATCGGCACATGCGTCTCTGCTAGTTACCATGAAAAAACCCAATTGAACCTTATAGCATTACTTTGAGCAAAGGAGTCTAGAGAGAACAGGAAAAAGAGTTAGAAACCGATGGAAAACAAATAAATTGGACTTTTATATTAATAGAAAAGGAGCTATATTTTGTGATGGCAAAGTGCATGTGTTGTTTCGGGAAGTACATATGGCCATATCACAGGGGAGGAGGTTAATGCTCAACATCTATTATATATCATAGCTTCCATCACTTTCAAATGTAATTTCAAGACTTTTACTTGTCTAACAAATACTACAACATTTCCATAATAAAAAGTGGTACCCACTATGTCTCAAATTTGTATGTTCCTAAATCATAGATTTTACTATGCGCCTAAATACATACTATGTATAAATATCGTAAAAACCATGTATCTAGAAAAACTAAAATGACATATAATTTAAAACGGATGAAGTATTTATATAACAACAAATACTAAAAAATTTATTAACCACATTTATTGAAATAAACACTTTGGGTTAGATAAAATAATATCAAAAGGATAAGTCAAGAGAAGATAAAAAATATATTAAAAGGACAAGTCAGAAGAAAATAATACAATGGCAAAAAGAAGAAGGTATGCTATCAAAATGCCCATAGGCAGGGGCGACCCCACGTTATTATACCTGTGCACCATGATAAGTCAGATTTTGCTAGTAGATAGACTAATATTTACCATATATCAAAAGAAAATATATATGTTCCACTAGTGATGGGCCACCTTAGTTTTGATGCATCTTCGCCTCTGCCCGTAAGTACTTTCGAAATAGTTCAAACAACTAGTGTTGTCCATTGTAATAGCTACTATTAATTTTGGTATACATGTATTAGCATAAGAAACCATATAAATTGAAGTCAATCTCCCTAACAACAACGATTACTCTAGTTATAATATTTTAAAATAACTGTTTTAGTAATAACAACATCAATCAACATCTTTTTATATAACCAATAATGGTTACAAGTGATACATGTATCATATATATCTTTTCATCGTATAACTAGTAATAGTTACAAAGTGGTACATGTATCATATATATTACTTGAAACCTTAATGGGAGCATCTAGATTCCACACACAAAAACCATAATAAACACGTTAGGCAGACCACTCTTACGGAAAGAAGCATTTTGTCTATATAATGAGTTTCTCTTCTTACATATTATAGTTACATTGCATTTTTTCAATTAAAAGGTCCTGTTAAATAGGTTATTCTCACCCTTTTTATTACTTAATAACTTCATTCAACATGGCACCATTTGTCCAAATTACTCTTATATATAAGCTATTTTTTGCACATATTGATCGTAAATTTTTATTTGTATAGATATACCAAACAGTTTACTTTTTCATTCAAAAGTGTCCTCTATTTACAAAAAGTTCAAACGGTCGTGAAAAAAACCTAGCATTACTCATTAACCGAGAAGAAAAGAATGTGTTGGCCAAAGGGGAAAAACCGAAAAGGTGAAAAAAGCACGAATAAGAGCTTGTAATAATTTTTATTCGGAATTTTCATTATATTTTTATTACAAAAGCGAAAACAAGCTGAAATCTCAAAATTGCCCCTTCTATCTGCCTTCCAAACTCAGTCCTCCATACTCACCCGTACTCCCCTTCCTACTCGGCTACTCCCACGCGGCTCCGCCTGCGCCGCGCCGCGCCGCCGTCGTCTCCGGCTCCGGCCCCGGTCCCGGTCCCGGTCCGGGCCCCAGACGCCTACCCGGCGCCACCCCCGGCGCCGCTTTGCCGCCTCCACCGAAGGCGACCCCGTCGCCTACATCACTATGGCGGTATGTACGCACACAGGCGTCGTCCACTAGTTCCCCTCCTCGACGCTCCCTGATCTCCCCTTCCCAGCGGCAGCACTCCCCCATCGCCTCTCGCCCGGCGAGCTACCGATCGGAGTGACGCCCCTCCGTCTAGGGTTTATCGGATCTGACAACTCCTTCTCTGTCGCCCCTCTCTCTCGCAGCAGGAAGAGGAGACGCTCGTGCCCCACCAGGAGGTCGCTCCCGCAGATGACGGCGCCGACGCCGACGGAGCCCAGCCCATGGAAGGTACTGTACGCCCACACTTATTTTACTGTTTTGCTTCACTCTGACTTGTAAAATTGTAGTGTGGTTCGGCAATGTGCCGAGTTAGGAACTTGAGTGTGTGTTGGCGTGATCCTGATGGACGTGTTTCTTGGCTGGTGGCAGTGGTGGAACAGCCGGAGGCCGCGAGCACGGCAGAGAGCCAGCCCGTAGAAGATCCACAGACGTCGCGGTTCACCTGGACAATTGAAAACTTCACCCGGTTCAATGGGAAGAAGTACTACTCAGAGGATTTTGTCGTTGGTGGGTTCAAGTGGTGAGTTCCTGATCCCTTACATTGTTCAGTGAGCAGCAGCCATGTACCTTCTCTTTTTAACCTCCATGTTGTTTTTGAGTACTTGTAAGTTCTAATATCTGTTTGACTTTCATGCAGGCGCGTGCTGATTTTCCCCAAGGGGAACAATGTGGACCACTTCTCGATGTACTTGGATGTTGCTGACTCACCCAACCTCCCATATGGTTGGAGCCGCTATGCTCAGTTTAGCCTGGCTGTTGTAAACCAGGTCCAGCCAAAGTATACAATACGCAAAGGTGTTGTCTTGCATCATGCTGTGCTATACACAAACTCCTGTTTATAAATGTGCACTTAACTATAGAGGGAAGCATGTTTAACTTCTTTTATGATTATAAAGGGAACAATGGGAGTTTATCTGGGTTAATGTAGAAAACATTACATGCCAAAACAACGCACAGAAACATAGGAGTAGAAGGGTTGGAACACACTGCTGTTCTCATCTAAACTTCAATTATGACGTCATCTGGAAAACCCGTAGATTTTAAAGAGTTTTCTTGCATCAAACGGAATGAGTTAATGTTTTGTATCTAATGGTTTTGTAGCCATTTCAACTTTTATTTTTCATGTTGGATGAGCAGTGTAGATAGTCTTGTTGATAACTTAACATGGTTGCATCCCTGACCTGAATATGGCAAATATTCTTGTTGATAACTTAACATGGTTGCATCCCTGACCTGAATATGGCAAATATTTTTTTATTCTCAAAGTTTGCAATGATCAATGCAGCCCCAATTAAGTCCCAAATTTTGCAATGCAACTTACGCCATTTATGCAACTTTATAGTTGAGTAAAATTTCAGCTACCAATAATTCCACTGTTTTGAAAACCCGGTAACTTTAGTAGGTTAAACTGGTTGGATGATCACCATTTGTGTAAGACGTGATGTTAATGACATTAAATGATTAATCAGCTGCAAAATCCAGTTATCAAATGTTTTCCTTTTTAACAATAAAAAAATAGAACGTTTTTGCTTATTAACTGTATTTAGTTTGTAATGTTGCATTGTGGTTTGAGAGTGTATACGATATAAATGAAGCATAGACCAATTATGACAATTTTTGTTAGAAGTATTGATATTATTTTGGAACCCTAATAACGTGCTGTTCCATTATTGATGATGGTTTGATTTTTCTCTTCTATCTATATTTACCTGGATATTGAACTTTTGCTCCATTTCCGTAAGCCCATGCCTGCAAATGCGATATAAGTTTTTTTTTACATTTTGTAGCTGATTAATTAGGACGCATTGTGTTCTTGATCTACCAATGCCGATAAGGGCTGCTTGATCTTCTTTGTTTGCCGGTGGTTCTTCCTTGTGTTCTTGAACTCCCACTGTTGCTTTTCTATCTGCAGATACCCAACACCAATTTAATGCTCGTGAGAGCGATTGGGGTTTCACATCTTTTATGCCTTTGAGTGAGCTCTATGATCCAAGTAGAGGTTACCTCATGAATGATACTGTTGTTGTGGAGGCTGAGGTGGCTGTCCGCAGAATGGTTGACTATTGGACACATGACTCAAAGAAGGAAACAGGTTATGTGGGCCTGAAAAACCAAGGAGCTACCTGTTATATGAACTCTTTACTACAAACACTGTACCACATACCTTACTTCAGGAAGGTGCGATACCATGCACTATTAAATTCTAGACATTCTTACAACTGTACTTCACTGATTTTTTCTTCCTGCTTTAAGGCTGTGTATCATATGCCAACCACTGAAAATGACATGCCATCAGGAAGTATTCCCTTGGCGTTGCAGAGCCTTTTCTACAAGCTCCAGTACAGTGACAGTAGTGTAGCTACAAAAGAGCTGACCAAATCTTTTGGATGGGACACATATGATTCTTTCATGCAGCATGATGTACAAGAGCTCAACAGAGTTCTCTGTGAGAGACTTGAGGAAAAAATGAAGGTAATGTACATAGTTGAGCTTTGGATATCTACTGCATTTTATGTTTTATTAACCCCACATCTTCTTAGGGAACGGTCGTAGAAGGAACGATTGAACAATTATTTGAAGGTCATCACATCAATTATATTGAGTGTATAAATGTTGACTACAAATCTAACCGCAAGGAGTCCTTTTATGGTATGTTCAGTCTTTATTTCTGGGTTTACATTATTTATGTTATGTTGTTTGCTGACTAGGTAATGCTTTATGGCCTTGCAGATCTTCAACTTGATGTCAAAGGTTGTCGTGATGTGTATTCTTCATTTGACAAATATGTTGAAGTTGAGCGTCTAGAGGGTGATAACAAGTATCATGCAGATAGTCATGGTCTACAGGTAACCAAACATCCTGTGACACCTTAAGTTGAAAACTTAAGCTATAGTTGGTGTATTCAGTAATATATTTATACGACTTGTGAACTTTAATGTATTCATTCACTGAGATAGGAAGTAACCGAAATATATAACCATATAGCCACATATGGAACCTTTGGACTGCATATGATATGCCATACACATCTTATTCCTTTTTCTATTTGATGAATGAAGTTTATAACTTTTGTGATAACCTTTTTTCTTAGTTCATTTTGAATCTATCTTGGTGACTGGATTCAATCTTGATATTGCAGGATGCAAAGAAGGGTGTTCTCTTCCTTGATTTCCCCCCTGTTTTGCAACTCCAGCTGAAGCGCTTTGAGTATGATTATTTGAGAGATAGCATGGTCAAGGTTTGTTCTGGTGATAACTTGCGCTTTGTTCAATTAGTTGTATTATTATTCATGTACTTGTAAGACCTGCGATGCGGCATTATGAAACCTCTCTTAGCATCGAACCATCCTTAGGCACAGATCCACTTTACTGTCATAATGTAATGTGCTGTAACTAGCTGTCATTATTAAGAAGGAATAGAAGACAACAATCAGAGTAACACCGCTAGGGCATGACCCAGAACACGAAACAAAAGAAAGCCAAAACAAAACAAAAGAACCCACGCACAGGAAAAGGGCCAACCAGTCCTACCAACATAAATTAACAAACAACACTATATATCAGCTAAAGCAGTGAGGTGCTTGGCAGTAGCCATGACCCAAATCTAAGCTTCATCCCAGATGGCGCTCACCAGCCTCTCAACATATCTGGCCGCAAGCAAGTTTTCAATCATATTTCCAAATACATCGAGGCTGTTAATATGATGAGTGAATTGACTCCTCAGCGTCCTACTTTGGGTGCAGAGGTCATCACCCCACTTTGAAGACCTATTCTTTTTTCCAGTTATCATTCTGAGACTTTGATGCCCGTTATTGTATGCTTGCTTGCCCAGATCAATGATCGCTATGAGTTCCCTCTGCAACTTGATCTGGATAGAGATGATGGCAAATACCTTGCTCCAGATGCAGATAGAAGTACAAGAAACCTTTATAGTCTTCACAGGTAATGATTTTTAGTTACTCATACTACTTACTTTTACATCTTTGTATGGCTTTAAAATCAATTAATCTATTTACAGGGCTGACATGTTTTTGTTATGGTCTTTGAGAGTTCTGAGCACCGGAAAATTTCAAAAACAATTGTATTTGTTTTATCAACATGCTATGTGGGCCATAGGCTGCTATGCTATGCTTAAGTAGACGCAAGTTTAAACATATTGTTTGATCATGCGTCAATGCAGCCACATATGCATGTGCAGATTTCCACACACAATCAAGGCAACTCTTTCTAATAATCATCACACACCATTCACAGTTTTCTCATTTATATTGTGTAGAGGGCCAATGGTAGTTTGTTAGAAATAGGGATGCAAGTCCATCTGTTTTTGGGTCATTGGGTCGACCCAAAACTTAGAAAAATGAACTACAATGGCATGCCATGTAAATAATTTAGAAGATGGAATGAACTAGAGCGGCTGACCCAAAAAACACCATTGGGTACCCACTTGCATCCCTAGTTAGAAACATATTCTCATTATAATAATTGTGTAAAGACACTTCATTGTTCCTTCCTGTTAGTGTATTTGTGTATTGTGGTAATGTAATGTGCAAGTGTAAATTATAGTCCACTTTAGCTTTGTCCTAAGTCAAACTTATCTAATTTTGACCAAGTTTTTAGAAAACAGCTTCAACGACTACAATATCAAATTAGTTTCATTGTATCCACCATTAAATATGTCTTATTGCAAATTTGATGCTATTTTTAATTTGGAACGGAGAGGGTACCATTCTTGAGTCAAGGGTAGTTTAGGTATTTTACTCCAGTCTAGGTTTTGCTCTGTGGACTGACGGCCTTTGTCCTCTACTTGATACAAAAATACAGTTCACAGTTCTTTTTTCTCTTCCACTGCCTAAGTCAACACTTGTTTCTTTCATTTTTATCCCATACTAATATTAACTGTTTATCTGCTTTTATTCAGTGTTCTTGTTCATAGTGGTGGGGTACATGGTGGTCACTACTATGCATTCATACGGCCAACTCTATCTGAGCAATGGTATGCTTTTTGTATTGGTTTATTATCTTGGCACTCTTAATTAACTAGTTGTAGATCATTTTATTGCATTTTCCTTGTGCTGGTAAGCGTATTGGTTTATTATCTTGGTATACTTACTTAGGTAATCGCTAGATAATTTTATTGCATTTTCCTTGTGCTTAGCTCTCGATGTTTGGATACAACCATGCTGCCTTACATTCGTAAATTGGAGAACCAAAATTAGCTGACTAAAATAAATGTTTAGGACTTGCCGGTGATTACCAGGGAACAGTTGGAGTCATGTTTACAGTTTTTGATCAGTGGCACTCTGATATAGAATATTCTTGAGCCTTTTTGAAGCCATTTGAAGTTTTGAGATTCTTGATTTCTGTAGAATATTGGGCAAACACCACACACCCAAGATGGGGGGGTGACCTTTCATTATATAGGCCGGATACGGCTTGGAGTACATCTAACACCCAATGTGGTACTATACAAGACCATATACAACTCTATATATCTAACACCCGCCCGCAGTCGCAGGTGGACTAACGCCTAGACTGGACCTAAAATCTGTAAATAACTGTACAGGAAGACCCTTAGTCATAATATCAGCAAACTGGCGCGACGAAGGAACATGAAGAACTCGAACTTCACCCAAAGCCACCTTCTCGCGGACGAAATGAATATCAATCTCAATGTGCTTCGATCGTCGATGATGAACGGGATTGGCAGCCATATACACTGCACTGACATTGTCACAGAAGACGAGCGTCGCCTTTGAGAGAGGAACATGAAGCTCGTGAAGAAGTTGTCGTAGCCAGCAACACTCAGCAACTGCATGAGCAACAGCCCGATATTCTGCCTCTGCACTGGAACGAGAAACTGTAGTCTGACGCTTTGACGACCAAGAGACCAATGTATCGCCAAGAAAGACACAATATCCAGAGGTAGAACGTCGAGAATCAGGGCAGCCTGCCCAATCAGCATCAGAGTATGCCGTAAGAGAGTCAATCGGACCAGTGCCAATCCGAAGACCATAGGACAGGGTACCCTTGACATAGCGCAAGATGCGCTTAAGAAATGCCAGATGAGACTCTCGAGGATCATGCATGAACAAACAGACCTGCTGAACAGCATATGCAAGATCCGGACGCGTCAGAGTGAGATACTGAAGAGCACCAGCTAAACTCCGGTAAGCAGACGCATCAGCAACAGGCGCACCATCTGTAGCAGACAACTTGGCTTTCGTATCAACAGGCGTTGTCGTAGAGTGACAATCACTCATACCAGCACGCCGAAGGATCTCCAAAGCATATTGCTGCTGAGAAAGAAACAACCCATCTGAAGAACGTGTCACGGACATGTGTAAGAAGTCATGAAGATCCCCCAAATCTGTCATAGCAAACTCACTATGCAATCGATCAATAATGTTCTGAAGCAATGTGATAGAAGAAGCAGTCAAGACAATATCATCCACATAGAGAAGAAGATAGGCCATGTCGTCACCATTGCGATAGACGAATAACGAAGTATCCGTAGCTGATGGAACGAATCCCAGAGAACGAAGATATGTCGCAAACCGCTTATTCCAAGCACGAGGGGCCTGCTTCAGCCCATATAAAGACTTCTGAAGGAGACAAACATAATCTGGATGTGCAGGATCAACAAAACCAGGAGGTTGCTCACAATAGACTGTTTCTTCGAGATATCCATGAAGAAACGCATTCTTCACATCCAATTGATGAATAGGCCACTGACGAGAAGCCGCAATGCTCAACACAGTCCGAATTGTACCCTGCTTAACAACTGGACTAAATGTCTCATCATAATCAACTCCAGCCTTCTGATTAAATCCCCTAGCAACCCAGCGAGCTTTATGTTTGGAAAGAGTACCATCAGAATTATACTTAACTTTCCAAAGCCATCGTCCTGTCACAACATTAACATCAGCAGGACGAGGCACCAGGCGCCATGTGCCATTATCCATCAATGCTTGGTACTCATCAGCCATAGCAGCGCGCCAGTTCGGATCAGCAAGGGCACTGCGATAATTACTCGGAACAGGGGAGACAACTGTAGAAGTAGCTGTAAGATTCCGATAATTAACAGGTTGTATTGTACCAGACTGAAGACGTGTCAAACGACGTATAGTAGGACTTGGCTGGGGACCATGAACTTGCTCAGGATTGATCGGCGGGGGAAGTGGACGACGACTGTAGACCTGTCCAAATCGTCCGAACAGAGGGGGAGGCGTAGGTGCAGCAGCTGCTGGCGCAGGTGCCGCTGCTGCTGGCGCAAGTGCTGCTGCAGGTGCTGCTGGCGCGGGTGCTGCTGCATCTGCTGCTGGCGCGGGTGCTGCTGCATCTGCTGCTGGCGCGGGTGCTGCAGCAGCTGCTGGCACATATGGCGTAGGAGCAGCAGGCACCAACACCGGCGAACTCCCGCCCGGAAACGAAGACTCCGAAGATCCTGATGGGGGTACGGAACCACTCCCACCAGGAGAAGAGAGCGGTGGCTCAACATCTATGGAAGATGGAGCAGCCGCAGACGAGGGTCCTGATGGGGGCACGAAACCACACCCACCAGAAGAAGAATACGGTCGCTCAACGTCCAAGGAGGACGGAGCAGCCGCAGAAGAGCCACCAGCTGCATGATTAGTAGAACAAGGTGCAATATCCATGTCGACACCTAAGAGGAAATCAAAGGAGCTGGAAGATGGCGAAGGCAAGACACGTGCGAACGGAAAAACTGACTCATCGAAAACGACATGCCTAGATACAATAATCCGTCGCGTAGAGATGTCTAGACAGCGATACCCCTTATGTGAGGAGGGATAACCGACAAATACGGAAGCCGCGGAGCGAGGTGCCAGCTTATGTGGTGAAGTGGCCTGCAAGTTAGGATAACACAAACAGCCGAAAACACGAAGATGATCATAAGCTGGCGGAGAACCATAGAGACGGTGGTAGGGAAGCTCATGGTTGATAGCAGAAGATGGTCGTCGGTTCATCAAGTATGTGGCTGCAGCTAGTGCCTCAGCCCAATAGGCTGGCGGCATGGAGGCTTGAAGGAGAAGAGTGCGCACTGAATTATTGAGCGTACGAAGGATACGTTCAGCCTTGCCGTTTTGTGCCGAAGTGTATGGACAGGAGAGATGAAAAACAATGCCGTGCGCAGCAAGGGTACTATGCATAGCGTGGTTAACAAACTCAGTGCCATTATCAGTCTGAAAGCATTTAACAGGAAGACTAAACTGAGTACGAGCAAAAGCAATAAAATCAACAATATGTTGATGCACCTCAGATTTGCTCTTAAGTGGGTACGTCCAACAATAGTGTGTAAAATCATCCAAAAGCACAAGATAATACTTGCAACCAGAAATACTCGCAATCGGAGAGGTCCAGACATCACAATGAACAATTTCAAAAGGAGAAGCAGTTTTAGATATCGATGCACTAAACGGAAGACGCACATGCTTGCCAAGCTGACAGGCGTGACAAAGCGAGTGATCTAATTTATTACAGGAAATCAAATTGTTTTTCCTAAGTGATGCTATGACTGCTGGACCAGGATGACCGAGACGACGATGCCACAAGGAGGTGGAGACGGCGAGCATGGCATGGGCAGATACTGGGGCGATTGAGGGGATGGTGTAGAGATCGCCGGCACTATTGCAACGAAGAATCACACGCCCCGTGCTGAGTTCCTTAATAGAAAAACCAGAGGCGTCAAATTCAACGGAACAACTATTGTCGCGGGTGAACTGACGGACAGATAGAAGGTTATGAACAAGTGATGGAGCGACAAGGACGTTGTTTAACGCAAAATTAGACGTATCGGTTTTAAGGATGGAGGAACCTCTAGATGTGACAGGAATACGTGCACCATTGCCTACAGTAATCGAAGAATAAGCAGCTGGGAGACGGGAGAGAAGTATACCATCCGAGGAGTGCATATGCGTAGAGGCGCCAGTGTCCATCACCCAAGCGTTGCCTTGAAGAGCCATCTGCTGAAGTGCGGCGACCAATCCGGCCGAGTCCCACGAGGGGAGCTGAGCCGGCGCCTGAGGGAAGAAGCCAAAGGCGGCATTGGCCTGCGGACCAGGACCAAGGAGGCCCTGTCCGCCACGCCACTGCCCGCTGTTGCCGCTGCCAAAACCCGGCGTCCCCTGAAGTGCCTGTGGATTGATGCAAATCCACGGGCCAGCAGGGAGGGGGGTGCGAGGCTGCTGTCCGCCGCTGTTGTTCCGCCTGCCGTTGAACTTCTTGCGCCGCTGACCGCCAGTAGAGCTGCCGGCGCCATGCAACTGCTGCTGCTGAGGCTGCTGCTGCGGCTGCTGCTGCTGCGGCTTCGAGGAGCGGCAGTCAGCACTGCTGCAGCCGGAAGAGGAGGTGGCAGCAAGAGCAGTGGTGGCAGCGACCTTCGCTTCGTTCTCCAGGCGCAACTCCTTCAACTTGAGCTGATCAAGAGCGGTGGTGAAAGTCATGCCAGTAGTGGCGGCAATCATATCAGCAGCGGTACTGAACTTGGGGTTGATTCCACGTAGCAGATTGAAGAGGAGAGTAGGTTCCGCCACAGGCTGCCCAACATCACGAAGAGCATCAGCAGCCTTCTTCATCTCGTTCCCGTAGTCCTCGACCGAACGATCTCCCTGAGTCATGGAGTGAAAGGCATGACTCAGGTAGATGGCGCGAGGGGCTTGATTCGCCTGGAAGTGAGCGGCAATGGCCGTCCATAGAGCATGGGCGGTCTGGTTGGGCGCCATGGCGAAGTCGAGGACCGCATCGGCAACGGAGCCGTACAGCCAATTGCGGACGCAGAAATCAGCCCTATTCCAGTCGTCGGTGCGTGGATCGGGAGGAGGCGTGCCGTCGATGTGTGCGAGAAGGCCGAACTTCCCACACAACGACTCGAAGAAGGTGCTCCACTTGGTGTAGTTGGGGGAACGCAGCTCCAGCTTGAGGGGAACATGAGTCTGGATGTTGATGGAGGCGTAGTTGGCAGCCATGGCGTCGTCGAGCTCGTCGCCGGAGAAGTAGCCGCCAAACAGAAAGGAGCGGACGACGGAGGAAGCGGAGTCGCTGTCGTCGTCGGAGGAGTCCGCGTGGGTGACACAGGACATTCACAGAGGCAATCTGTGAAGCGTCGCAACCGGCCAAGGAGGCAAGGCACGAGGCAGGGACGCGGCCAGGGGGGAGGCGGCGGCGCCGGGTGGTGTGGTGGGGGCAGCGGAGGAGAGGAGGGGCGCACAGCCAGGGGAAGGGGCTGCGCGTGCTAGGGTTAGGGTACTGTTCACGGGCGTGAATAGTACTCGAGTTTGGGGGGAAGAAAAAGGCAGGCCTAGGGTTAGGGTTTGGGTACTGTTCACGTCGCGGGTACTGTTCACGTGAACAGTACTCGAGGTGGGGGAGGGGGGAGGGGAGAAAAGGCAGGCCTAGGGTTTAGGCTCTATACCATGTAGAATATTGGGCAAACACCACACACCCAAGATGGGGGGTGACCTTTCATTATATAGGCCGGATACGGCTTGGAGTACATCTAACACCCAATGTGGTACTATACAAGACCATATACAACTCTATATATCTAACAATTTCCCATAACCAGTTGGCTATGGAAAAATCACCCATTTTAATTGTCTGACTTCTGACAATTGTTGGCAACTGTAAGTCTCTAACCAGTTGGCTATTGCAGCTTACAGGAGATAGCGATGCTTGTGCTGTTTAGAATACACAATTGTCACTCATCCCAATATGTATGGTGTGTATTAGGGATAAGAGTACACTCGATAGTCAATATATTACATAATTGCACCATTGGCTGCTTTTGGGGTCTTTTTGCTCGTGAGCCTGGGGCATGCAGCTTTGTCCTGGCAGCACTGGCAGCCGCAGGTGTCTGTGATCCACCTGGAGCAGGCAGCTTTTCCAGGGTGCGAAACAAAGAGCCCCTTAGTCCATATATATAGTGACATCATCAACATCAAGCATGTTTTGTAAAATCCTACTTGAAATGGTATTTTCTCAATTAGTCCTTTTGTCAGTTGTTTTTTTTTCAAGTACTGAATTTGGATCTGTTCAGGAAAAAATCGCACTGCATTAGTGAGCACTTGCACATGAACCATTTGATTATGGTATACATCAACAACACCTGTTTGTCCAAGTCTTGGATAGGCTAGAAATGAAACCAAACAAGGAGCCACCAACAGAGGATAATAAGTAATGAGGCGTCGAGTTCAGGCACTGTCCTGGAAGGAGAGTGGTGTGGTGAGGATAAAAATGAGGAAAAGTTGTGGTGGCGGTGGTCAGTGGGGTATCAAAGGGGTATGTACGGGAGTAATTGAGTTGGGATCGAAGGGGCTTAGGGCAAGTTGTATGCTGACTGGGCCCTAAAACAGCAGGCTGATGCCCCGTCTCTTCTTGAAGCCCTTCATTTTTCTTTTTTCTTTTCCTTTTATTTTTATCATACCACTAATATGTGTTGCATCTGTTTGGGATTGGCCACATATAGATCTATTTGGATGCTTACACAGCAATAAATGATTACACAATAGAATAGCTTGTATGAATTTCTATTTTTTTTCATTTTATAAATACACAATATTATTTTGCCATTTTTGTGAATTTAATAAATGATTGCACACTAGAATAACTCATGTGAATTTGTATGCTCTGCCCTGCATTCTTGATGATTGTCAAATTGTGTGCTGCCTTGATCACATGGTTATAAAACCCCTTTTTTGGCTTCCATTTGTGTTCACATCTCTGATCTTGCATCCAGCAGCAAAAACACACAGACGCTTACTGATATGGACTACTTTGTTGGGATAGGAAGGAGGTAGATGGGATCTCACCCTCACGTTGGAGGCTTTGAGATTAATCCTCTACTTCTTCCTTGACCTAATTGGATACAAGGGGCCCCTATTAAATAGAGGTGACTCTCCTGAACCCTAATCTACGGATGATGCTACAGTACCCATGCGCTACAGTACCGCGGGTACTGTTCACGGGCTGGGCCCTAGACTTCCAGCCGCCCCACTGGCCATAACACTTCACCACCCCTTGAAGACAGCTCGTCCTCGAGCTGGGATAATGCGCAGAACAGCGGAGACCCGACTCAAACGACGACGTAACACGACACGACTCGACACATGATTAAGTCTTTTACATCTCGACTTAAACATGTTATTGTTGAAATGACACCATTGCTGAAATCTTGAAATGTCGGTTGCCCGCCTGATGAAGAAGCTAGACCGAAGACAAAAAATAGCACACCAACTCTGAAGCGGATGACGATCCAGGGTGAACATACTGCAGTACAGCTTGCGGTAGCCAAATGCACCAATGCTCATGGCGTCCAAAGCTAGCACCCCGATGGTCCAGCGAGGGATGTTGGTGAAGGCCCGCACGATCGTCGAACGACGACGAAGGTGACTGCGGAAGAGCTCCCGTGGGCTGAGTTGAAGCCGCGAAGGTGACGGTGGCTAGAACGGAGGCTCCTGGCAGCCGTGGACAGTGCCACGCACAGCGTGGGTGCAGAAGCTGAAGATGGGGTGGGCGAAGAATCCCGGCCCGGAGATGAAGCACGCGCGTGGCGGGGGACGTGGGGCCGGTTATTGGGCGACGGGTGCTGGCGCGAACGGGGCGGCGCGAGACGCGGCAGGCGCCGGGGTTGTCGAAGACGAGGTCGCGAGCGACGCGGAATATGCCGATGACGGGGCCGCGCGTGGCAGCGACGGGGAGATCCGCAGCTGGCGGCGAGACCAACGGCGCCACACTCGGAGGACCCATCGGAGCCGCTGGCAGTGCGGAAACGGGGATGGTGGTGGCGCGGAAGATGAAGATGATGCGCGAACAGCCGGTGTGGAAGATGCGATCGCGTGTCGCTTGGCATGGGCCGCAGCGTAGTGGGCCTGAAGGGGTTGCTGGGCCACCATGGGCGGTTGCAAATCGGGGCCATACCATAATGGACCCAATCCATGATGGGGAAGCAGCCGGCCTGCCTGTGGCAGCCTGGCCTGCCCCTGCGGCCTCGCCGCCAGGGGTTATGCTGCTGTCGGTGCGAGGTTGGCCCCTGCCGCTGAAAGCGCATGCACGAACGCGTGTGCCGGCGACGAACTCGCGCGTGGCGCAGCGGACTCCGGAGACGAGGAAGAGGTGTCGCTTGGTGTGGCGGCGGTAGTTGCGGCGGTGGAGGGCCTAGATGAGGCGCCCCCCTAGGGAGGCCCACACGAGCCGTGGAAATCGCCGGTGACGGGGCCTTATGTGTCGCCGCGACCGTTCTTGAAGGTGGCGCTTGTGGAGATGAAGATGGTACTCCCACGGTCGTCGAAGAGGTTGCTTCATAAGTCGCCATGACAAGCGCCGCGGGTGGCGGTCCGCACACGTTGCGGCAGGAGGCGCCACGGCCGCACGGGGCACGACTGCTGGTGCTGATGGAGACGGCTCCCGCGGAAGAGGAAATTGGCCCTTGCGCGCGTGGTCGCGGGGGCGGCGGAGATGCGTACTTGCGTGGCGGCGCGCGGGCACCACGTATGTAGTGGCCGCAGAGCCGATCGGAGCCATGGGCAGCTGGGCTCAGTCATAGGTGAGGAAGAAGCTGCGGAAACGGGCGCCGGTGAGACAGGGGCCGCGGGCGTTGCCGCGACAAGTGCCGCAGAAGGCGCTGCGAGGGACGAGGCCGCGCGTGGCGCGGCTGGGGACGCCAGGACTGGTGATGCAAATGCAGCCGGCGCCAGCGCCATCCGTGGCGCCATTGATGGATCAGCTGCAGCAATTGGCGGAACTGCTGAGGCCACCGTCGGTGACGTTGATGAGGCCACCGGTGAAGGCGCCGTGGCTGTTGTAGTTGCTGCAGTCAGGGCCGTCGATGTCGTCGCGGATGAGGGAGACATTGGTAAAGTCGCGAAGAGGTAGTCGATCTTGGCAAGGATCGCGGCAATAGTGGGTGTCGCGGCCGCACGAGGCGCCGGCGCGGGGGTGGGCGCCGCGGATGGCATGAGAGCGGCCGTCGCGAAGCGCTTGGTGATTTTTTTTTTTGAAAAATCAGCAGGAGCACTGCTATATCATATAAGAGAGAGAAGCAATCATGTTCTTACAAAGTCGTTATTACAATAATCAATAGACGCTTGGAGCGCTTGGTGATGCCGTCCACGAATTCCGGCCAAGACGGCTCGCCGTGGTCCTTCTCTAGGAGGACAAACCACTGTTTGGCGGCGTTGTCAAGGTAGAAGGAGGTCATCCAGACCCGCATGGACGCCGGAGTTCCCCGGGAGCGGAAAAACTGCTCACACTTGTGGAGCCAGCCTAGGGGATTGTCGGCGCCATTGTACCTGGGGAAACGAACAGATTCTCCCATGATCAGTAGAGATGGACGAACAGGTGCAATCTGATCGTGGCTGAGTTGGAGTAGGGGTGGGCTATGGGTGGGATTTGTGGCGGCGGCGGAAGCAGATGCGATCCAAGAAAGCTGGCTCTAAATACCAAGATGATATTGACTACTTTGTTGGGATAGGAAGGAGGTAGATGGGATCTCGCCCTCATGCTGGAGGCTTTGAGATTAATCCTCTACTTCTTCCTTGACCTAATTGGATACAAGGGGCCTCTATTAAATAGAGGTGACTCTCCTAAACCCTAGACTTCCAGCCGGCCCACTTATCATAACACTTACGCTTTTAAATATGTTTAGTCAGCCTAGGCGCTAGGCTTAGCGCCATTTGGAATATTGGTTGCTACAAAAATGGTTATGGTTTTTGTTAGAGTATATTTGGTAGTTGTAGATATCTATCGTAGACCGCCATATGTATCTGGGGTTGCCTTGCACCCCAAGTCTTGTACTCTCATATATACCGGCCGAGGCCTCAATGCAATACAATCAATCCATTATACCAATTCCATCTCTCTACAGTTTCTTTATGTGAAAGCAACCTATGCTGCCTGAGCTGCACATCATTGTAAACTGTTTCCAATTTTCTCGCCTCATGTCTTGCTCAGGTACAAATTTGATGATGAGCGTGTAACAAAAGAAGATGGTAAGAAGGCCCTTGAAGAGCAATACGGGGGTGAGGAAGAGGTAAGTTCTATTTAATATTATTATTTTAAGGATAAATGCCAGGTGAAGTAAACCCTTTATGTTTCTGTTTTGGATTAACAGTTGCCCCAAGTAAACCCTGGTTTCAACAACGCTCCATTTAAATTCACGAAGTATTCGAACGCGTATATGCTTGTTTATATCCGTGAGAGTGACAAGGAGAAAATGATGTGTTCTGTTGACGAAAAAGACATTGCTGAGCATCTAAGGGTATGCAAAATCTGTAGCATTTTTTCTTTGTTTTATTACCGTGGACTCCATTTTTGGTACAGGTTGGTTGAAACCCGTGGATTTTCAGGAAAGGTTGAAGAAAGAACAAGAAGAGAAAGAACACAAAAAGAAAGAAAAAGCTGAAGCTCATCTTTATACCATAATTAAGGTCTGGATCTATGTTTCTTTCCTATTCATCTCATAATATGAAATCTTTCTGAGTTTGCAGTTCTTTAGCATTCTATTTTGACAAATAAATCTAGGTAGCTCGAGATGAGGATTTGAAGGAACAAATTGGAAATGATATATATTTTGACCTGGTGGACCATGAAAAGGTCCGTAATTTCCGAATACAGAAGCAACAGCCATTTAGTTCTTTCAAGGTAATTTGCCCCCCATAACTCTATACGAGTTATTTTTATGGTTGCAAATGTTTCTTATTTATTGCTTTGGAATACAAAATCCGGTGGTTTAGCTATTGGTATTAGGAATTGAGTTTGACTTCTTTGTTTATTTAACTTTGATCGAATAAATTGTTTAATAGGAAGAAGTTGCCAAAGAATATGGTATCCCAGTGCAGTTTCAGCGCTTCTGGTTGTGGGCTAAGAGGCAAAACCATACATACCGCCCTAATCGTCCATTGACCCCTCATGAAGAAACACAATCTGTAAGTTATTCATTGCTCTGAAGTGTTGGAACTGGTTTATTCTTCAGATGCTTTGGGAAGTGGCACACAACTATTTTTGTTATTTGCATGGGAAACTAACACTAATGAATTCGAGAACAGAATGGGCTGTATAAGCTGTAAGTGCTTATATATAGAAGAATAGAGCCAATACTTGGATAAGGTTTAATAGTTACCGATTAGGGTCCTGGTGTTGAATTAATATGTAGATTTGACTTGTGCAATTCTCAGAAGCTATTTTTATGTGATCTGTTACATATCTATATCTGATGGACATTACTATGACAAAATATTAGGATTCATATCAGGCATTAAATCAATGCTTTATATTGCCATGTATACAAGAATAGAACCAGTGCTTGGATAAAGTTTAACAGTTACCGATTAGGGTCCTGGTATTGAATTAATATGCAGATTTGACTTGTGCAATCCTCAAAAGCCATTTTTATGTGATCTGTTATATATCTATATCTGATGGACATTACTATGAAAAAAATATTAGGATTCATGTCAGGCATTAAATCAGTGCTCTATATCTGCCATATGATGCAGTATATGCAAGAGGGACATCATAAAGTATGTGAATGTTAGGAATGGGTTGATGTACTTAAGAAAATGAACCCTTCTAGGCAAAAAGATGTTTAGCTGATGCAAACTATTTTGCTTCCAGAAAATCAACTAGTAGGCCAATGTGTTCTGCTCATTTGTCAAGATTTTGTAGCAAGAATTGATAAGAATATTGTGGATCCTTGCACTATTTTTATGTGGAGTCTTGCAGTGTTTTTATTTTTGTGTTTGGTCTTTCTGTATTGTTCACAATTCAAATTTGTGTGAAAATATCTTATATCTCTCTTTTTTCTTTTTTGCTGCACAGGTGGGGCAACTGAGGGAGGTATCAAATAAGGCACACAATGCTGAGTTGAAGCTATTTTTGGAAGTAGAACTGGGGCTGGTAATGATATGTTGAGGGCTTCGTTTGTATTCCGCATGTTACTTATTTTAGTGTCTGCTGTGGCACTCAACTGTGGAGACCTTATCTATATCTGCTTACCCGTTCAGGATTTGCGGCCTCTCCCTCCTCCTGAGAAAAGCAAGGAAGATATTCTTCTTTTCTTCAAACTCTACAACGCAGAGAAAGAAGAACTTAGGTACATCTTCCTTTCGAACTGACAACATTCTCATCTTGTCCTAAGTAGCGCTTCTGTATCCTTTATTAAAATAAGTGCATCATCATGTGATTCATGGCGTTGTTTCATCCATGTAGTTTTGTGGGAAGGCTCTTCGTGAAGGCATTGGGCAAACCTTTAGAAATCCTGGGAAAACTAAACGAAATGGCTGGATTTTCTCCAGATCAAGAAATTGAGCTTTACGAGGCAAGATTGTATTCATGATTCGATATATTTATTGTCCAAATGACAAATCCTTAAAGCATATCCGTTATGCTAATGCATTATTGTCCTGATGATTTAATTCATCTGTCCATGATGACCTTATGAGTAGTTCTGTGCTCAAATTGTTGTATTGGTACATGCAGGAAATTAAGTTTGAGCCAAATGTGATGTGCGAAATTATTGACAAGCAACATATTTTTCGTGCTAGTCAGGTTTGATAACATATTTCTAGTGAAAGGGATGCATAGCTCAAATTAAGTGGTATTTATTGAATTATTTCCCAACTTTCCCACTTTTGTAGCTTGAAGATGGTGATATTATCTGCTTCCAAAAATCAGCAAATGCAGATCATGATACACAAGTGCGATATCCAGATGTTCCTTCATTTTTGGAGTATGTCCATAATAGGCAGGTATGTTATCCGTATGGCCAACTCGATTACGATTCTGTACTGTAGGTATAATACTTCTATTTGTTTTTCCAGTTTTCATATGATTTTTCTATTTTCCATCTGCAAGCTATTATTGCACATTGTAATCTGCCTTATCTATTTTTTTGGTATGTTTTAGGTCACTACAAAATATCCAATGAACATCTTTTTTTATACTTTTTCTCATCCAGTGGAAATAATCTATCTCGTACACCATGTTAAATTTTGAATATGTGTATCCACCTTAATAATAGCCATTACCGGGCGTCCAAACCACTGCTGCAGCTTCATGTTGCCTTTTTATTGGATTTGCCCTGAATTACTTCTGTTCACAATGCCCTCGCATCCCTTTTCCTTTTCTTCCCATCAGCTATTTATTAGTTGTATAGATTCTTCAGTTTATTAGTCAGCAGTATGGTTTATTCTTGAGAACAATGCCTGTTAAAACTTGCTTTCTTTTAATCTTCCTCAAGCAACTACTGTGTTTGCTGCAGGTTGTGCATTTCCGGTCTTTGGAGAAACCAAAGGATGACGATTTTACATTGGAATTGTGAGGGTTTGCATATTGTGCATAAATGTTCATTAATTGTTTTTAATTGAATAGATATCTCACACCATATGGTTTTTGATTTTCCATTCCTCAAGGTCAAAGCTTCATACCTATGATGATGTTGTTGAGAGAGTTGCTCGTCAACTTGGGTTGGATGATCCAGCGAAAATTCGGCTTACATCGCATAATTGCTACTCGCAGCAACCTAAACCACAACCCGTCAAATATCGAGGAGTGGAGCATCTGTTGGACATGCTCATCCATTACAATCAGGTTAACCTTTTTCGTTTCTTTTGGTCAATGAGCATGATTTCTGTGTAATGAAAGTGTATTAGAATTCCTACTAAAGCATTATCTGTGTTGTACAGACGTCTGACATTTTGTATTATGAAGTGCTGGATATTCCACTGCCAGAACTGCAGGTCCTGAAAACCCTGAAAGTTGCATTCCACCATCCTACAAAGGATGAGGTTTGTTTTTATGCCAGGCACATGCCTTCTACTGCCTAAAGTATGTTGCATATATCTTATGATATCTTTTCTCCAGGTTGTTATTCATAGCATCAGGCTTCCAAAAAACAGCACCATTGCTGATGTGATAAATGACTTGAAAACTAAGGTTGGTAATACATTCTCTTCAATTACTTCTTCAGTGATGTAGTTTTGTGCTCCAGAGTTACAATTTTTTGGGACTAAACTGCATTATTGCATTGGACCTGAATATATCCACATACCTTTATTGGAAAAATAGCACTATTGCATTGGGGTGCCCCTATCTATGTGTTTTCCTTGCCACCTAAATTTTGATAGATCCTCTCAGTCATACTTCGCTATCAAACTGTTTTAAGAAGAAAAAAAAACTTATTGTTTCTTGTATCCAGTACCACTCTCACCTTGCAACCGAAAAGTAGCTTTGTTACCTTTCTCAGTTTGGTTTGTTTCCTGAAGCTTTTAACTGTACTAATCAACAGGTTGAACTGTCCAGTCCTGACGCTGAACTAAGGGTGCTAGAAGTCTTTTACCACAAGATCTATAAGGTAATTGTGCACTCAGATCTTGATTGGCTAGCATTATACAGTATACAGTGATTCTTTGGGTTTATTCTTATAGAGCTATAGAGAACAAAGGTTTCTAACTAGTGTAGTGATTTTTTCCTTTATATAAAAAGCTATAATTTATTTCACTATATTCATTATTGCTATTTGCTAATTCAATCTTTTTCATAGATCTTTCCGCTACTTGAGAAGATAGAGAACATAAATGATCAATATTGGACGCTACGTGCTGAGGAGGTATGTAATGATTCTGTTGTACACTTATACCTGGTGATTGTCATTCCTTAATCTGGAAAGGTCCAAGTATTTATACATGGTTCTATGGATCGGTGTAGATTCCAGAAGAGGAGAAAAATATAGGTCCAAATGATCGGCTAATTCATGTTTATCACTTCATGAAAGATATTAATCAGGCTCAGGTAGTGCAGTTATTTGAGTTGTATTTGAAGATAGCTATTCATTATTTATGATATACTTATCAAGAGTTGACACTCATTTGATCCACAGCAAATCCAGAATTTTGGAGACCCTTTTTTTCTACTTGTTCGTGAAGGTGAGACTTTAGCAGAAGTCAGGAAGCGCATACAGAGTAAACTGCAAGTCTCCTCTGAGGAATTTTCCAAGGTGATCCATTTCTTGATGTTTCTTAATGGATGGAGTAATGGAGTCATACTATTCATAAATAGCGCCAAGATTACTGATTTGGTTCTCTTGTAGCGAGCAGGGTTTAGATGCCATACTGTTCTAAAAAAATTCTCGTTCATTTCAAAATTTGTGAGTCACTCGTCTGGAAAAGGTCCCATATATCATAAGTGAATTTGATGCACATATTTTATGTGTTATTAGAACTAATTATATTTTAAACTGTGATAAAAAACAGACATAATGAATGATATACAATTCTAGATCTTGATTTTGTAACTTCCAGACATAGCATTTCGATTGTTGGTCTTATTTTTCTGTTATTGTCTTTCCTTTTTTTCACCGTAAGTTGAATTGCATATGCATAGCTATGTAACTAATATACCTATCACTATTTTTGTGACCAGTGGAAATTTGCGTTTATATCGATGAATCGGCCAGACTACCTCCAGGATTCAGATGTTATCCCTGCCCGTTTTCAGGTACATTGTTGATTTTTGCCTACATGCTTTCCACACGCTTGTTCTGTTTGCTGACCTTTGTCTTCTGATTACTGCACCAATATCATGAATTACCAGAGGAGAGAGGTGTATGGAGCTTGGGAACAATATCTTGGGATGGAACACACTGACACTGCACCAAAAAGGGCTTACACAGTGAATCAGGTATGCAACTTTCTTTTGAAACAATGCCATACTTCTTTGTTGATTTTGTGCACGATAGTTCGTCATCCTTGCTTAGACACAATATGTGGTGCTTTGTGTCTTGGTAGCTGCATCATTATAAAATTATTTGGAACTATTGCAATTTTTAGTCAAATGAATCAAGGATCTTTCGAGTTGGCTTGATAATTTAGAGAAATCACTTTTAGTGCATCTTATCTGAATCTATGCTTCAGTAATTTAGAGAAATCACTTCTAGTGCATCTTATCTGAATTATGATTGAGTTCAGTCGCCCAGAATGGTTTTACAATTACCATGGCATGCACATTCTCGTAAACACTTTCAATTTTTATGCACTTAACTGTGGCATTCATATGCTGTTTTATATTCTGATTCCAGTAATTACAAAGGACACTGTTTGTGTGATTCTAACTTCGTTTTGATGATTTCAACTACCTGCAGAACCGTCACTCGTACGAGAAGCCGGTCAGAATTTACAATTGAAATATCTTACATTTGAATCTCACGGCAAGGGCCTCAAATGAGAGCAGGAGCCAAAAGGGGAGGATCAAAATTAATAGTCAGGTGGAATACTCAGAGTTGGCCATTTTGAGGGTTCCATGGCCCTGTATTCCATGCTTACAGCCCTGCTGTCATCTATAGCAGTTCACTTGCTTTTGGTGGTCCATGGTGACGAGTCCCTCGAGATTTTGCATCTTTCCCTTGGGGCAATGTTGATTTCCGTTTTGGTCGGGTATAAGGGCTTCTCCAGAGTAGATATTGCTTCATTCTTAGAGCAGCAAAATTGGGTACATAAGATTTTGGTAGGGGGCGTGTATACAGGTGGTATAGTTGTGGCTTGGATTGACCTGGCATTTCTTGTACTAATGTGCTAACAATGGTTGACTGTAAATCGGTTCCAATTCAGTCTATCTCACAAATGTTTGCAAAAAGGTACTTTTAACATAGGTTGCAAAAAGCTACGTCTCTCGGATCTTGATCAATACCCTACACATATTCCAACCATAGATTTTTGAAATTTTACTTAGAAAGGATTATGGTCAGCACTCTCGGATTTTGAAAATTTTCAACCATAGATTTTACCTACACATATTTCAATCGTAGCAGCACCGATTTATCTTTTCGACAAATCAGACATGCAATCTACAAATGCCCTTTTTTCGTGGCATTGCACATCGTAGCGTCCCAACTCCCAACACAGCTTGATCATCCAGTGCCACCTGTTAAGGTGCTTAAGTCAAACCACAACTATAGCATTGCCCATTTTCCGAATTCAAAACGGACATTTTATCTTTTTAAAATATCTGGATGAAGAAAATTATATTCCAGACGCCCACAAATAAAACAAAATAGAAACCGGCTCCAGAACGGCGACCTCGGCCGTCGATTCTTGATCCAACGTCCCACAACCTCGTTCATCAGCCCGTTGGTTTAAACTTGGGTCTCTCGGAAGAAGCACGCGTTGGACACTTGGACGTTGTTCTCCCTCGCTTCCTCGCTGCTGCTCCCACTCCCCACTCACCAATGAAGCCGCCGTCGCCGCCGGAGGAGGGGCCGAGGAGGAGGACCCCTTCTACGACATCGTCATTCCTCCGGAGTTCCTCCTCCCGGCGCTGGACGACGACTACGACCGGTGCGCGTACGGCGGCGGCGGACGCGGAGGAGGGCGAGCGGCGGCAGCGGCTGGCCGAGGCGCCGGCGGCCGGCGACGGCGGCGAGGAGCGGCTGTCGATGACGTACCAGGGGAAAGCGTACGTCTTCGACTCCGTGCCGCTGCAGAAGGTGAGGCGCGTGTGGTGATCTAGAGCCGCGTTTGCTCTTCTTGGGCAGAGGCGGAATTGGTTGACTTTTCTCTTGTTCCTTTTGTGAACAAAAACGAATCCTATTTGATCGATTAATCAAGATGTTTTTCTATAGGAAATTCGGTCGGATTTTTTCTTTGTCCTGATAAAAGAAAGAAGTTTCTTTCTTTCTTTGTCCTGTTTTGTTTCTTACCGTTGTTCGTCGGTGAAAGATGGCGTTGTGTTTCAGAACCTTTTGTTCTTGGACAACTGTAGCTGTTGACCAGTTTATCCTTTTGAGCTCAACGAGATACCGAAAAGAAAGTCAAATCTGAAATGTGTTTCTTCTTGCTTGGCAGAGTTCAATTTACCGGTTTTTTGAGTAGTCGAAGAGTGTTCAATACTTGAGCTAAACTCTGTTTTAAGAACTTGCATGCACAGTGTTCAGTTCTTCAGAACGCAGAAGAAATGCAGGATCGTTCCAAGATTTCCTTGCCTCTTGCATTGCCAGTTTGCCACTCATGATTTCACCTATGACCTGAGTTTCTTGTTCCATATCTCAATGCTCAATTGCTCATCACTTCCTGGTCTTTAGTTGCAAAATTGGTCTCTGAATATAATGTCACCAACATTTGGAATCATTTAACTGCTTGCTAGCAAATACTTGTACAGTTGTACATCCCTCTGCTGATTCAAAAAAAAAATCAACACGTACCACCACAAATTAAAGTACGGGTTTGGGACACAACATTATTAGGTATCTCACTAACATGTGGGACCAAACCCTTATTCTCAGTTTATATTACATAATTCAAAAACCACACACCAAAACTTACATCATACAGACCTTCCATGCAGGTTGTGTCACACCCCAAATTTTCTAAATTTGGGATGTGAATAAATAATATAAATAAATACAATGATTAAAACAACATATATAATATATATATATATATAATTTATGAAGTTTATAAAATTTTATAAAATTTGGAATGATTCTGTTTAATTTATAAAATTTTCCAAGGTTTAAATAATTAACAGGGAATATATATATATAATATAAATATATGTACTTTAATTTCAAAATAACATATGTTTATAACTCCCTAAAAATTCATCTCAATTAATTTGAAGCAACCCTATGAATTTTCTAAGATTTATTAAAGCTTAAATAAAATTTTCTAGGAATTAATTGGAGTTTCTAGCCTTTTTATCAATTTAAATATCACATTAAACAATTATTTTTAGTCCAAAATAAGTTTTGTTGCATTCATGCTGTTGCATATATTTTTGGTTGCTAGTAAATCAAGTTGGAATTTAAATTCGGTTTAAATTCGAATTTGATTTGCATTTGTTTGAGTTTTAGAAAAGTTTAAATCAGCCGAGTCCACTTTACACCCCTGAACTTTCGGCCCAGTTCAATTTTCCTCCTCGCGCTGCTTTCCTTTCTTTCTGGGCCGAGTTTCCCTCTGTTCTGCCCGGTCTGTTTTGCTTTTGGCCCAACTCCGGCCCGGTATTCTTTCCCTGTTTTCTTCCACTGACGCGAGGGGCCCGCTGGTCGGCTCCTTCATCTTCCTCCGTTCCCGAGCGGGACTCTTCTTTGAGTCCGGCTCCGCTACGCCGGCCGACTCCGTCCCGGCCACGCCTGCCCTTTTTCCCGGCCTTTATAAGCGCCCGACCCCCGCCTGTAATCCTCCCATCGAAAGTCGAAGCCGAGAAGCCTTGAACCCTAGCGCCCGAGCCGCCGCCAGTACCGAACTCGCGTCGCCGCCGTCATCCCTCGCCGTCGTGAGCCGAACCTCGCCGTCTTTGCCCCTGGTGAGCTCATCGTCGCCCTCTCAACCCTTCTGTACTGCTCGCACTCCGTTTCCTCGCTCCGGCCGCCATAATCTCATTCGCCGTCGATTCCCCATTGCCGCCGCCCGCCATTGCCGTCGATTCGCCGCCCTTGCCGCTCGAGGTGGGAGACCAAGACTGCCATAAGCTTTCCCTCGTCATCGCGCGTCGAATTCGCCACTTCTTGTCGAAGTTCGGCCGCTTGTGCCCCTGGTTCGGGTGAATCCGAGCTTCGCCGCCGCCGTCGGTCGTCGCCGGTCGCCGTCGTCGCTCTACTCTCGTCGAGATCAAGCTCGGTGAGTTCGCCATCGTCTCCTCTCTCTTTCCGTTCAATTCCCGTCGAAGCTCGTGCACCGTAGCGTCGTGTTCACCTTCGCCCGAGCGCTCCGAGCCGCCCTTGGCGCCGCCGCCGTCGGACGTCGTCTCCGTCGCGCGACTCTTGTCAAGATCACCCTGGTTAGATTCGTCATGGTCTCACGAGTCCGTAGGACTTGTTCTCGTCGCAAACCGAGCCGTGTAGCGTGTTTCCGATGAAATCTCGGCGATGCGCCGCCGCGTGCGCCTGTCGCCGCCGTCGTTCGTCGTCGTCGCCGGCGATACCCCTTCGCCGATCTATTCCTGGCCACCGGATCGTGATCCAACGGCTTAGATTAGTGCTGACCCGAAGTCAACCCGAGAATAACGGTCAGCCCTGGCGTTTTTGCAAAAGAAACCCTGAGTTTTTCCAAATTTAACCCGCAGTCCAATTTAATTCGAAAATAATTACAAATAGATCCTTTTTCTTCTGTTTTAGCCCCTGGAACTTTTAAAACTTTGCCAGCAAGTCCCTAGACCTTAGAAAAATCATATCTTTCACGTTTTAACTCTGTTTTAATCTGTTCTTGTTGCGTTAGCTTCGTATCAACTTAAACTACGCGTTAGTACTGTTATTCACACCATACTTTACTGAAATTTATTTATTATTAATTTAATTGAAGGCTAATTACATGTGCTTTCTTAAATAAAATCTAATTAAGTTTGACACATCGGTTTTTCTTGTTAAATATTAAATTGATTAATATTTATTCCATGAGTTGTGTAAATAAAAGTTGATAGGTTGCAAATATTTTGGTTGCATAAATAATATTAACTTGATTAATACTTATTTCTTGAGCGTTCTAAATAAAATTGAAGTAGATAATATCTTGGTTTCTTTAAATAATATTAACATGATTAATATTAATTTTATAATCTTTCTAACTAAAATTTAATTAGGCTCTATCTTGTTGCTTCATAAAATTATGTTAACTTGATTAATGTTTATGATCACTAGTTCTCTAATTAAAAGCTAATTAGAGTTAAACTTCGAGTTTTCATAAATAATTGTCAATCTTGATTAATGTTAACATAATTATCATTCATTAGTTTTCTGAATAAAATATAAATAAGTTCCATCTTGATTTTTGTAAAGTGATATTAATTTGATTATTAATCACTTAAATAGCTCTTTCTAATTGAGATTAAACTCCGGCTTTTCATAAATAAATGTTAACTTTGATAAATATTGTTTTAAATGTGTTACAGTTATAATACTGACTAATTCAACTCTGTTCATAAAGTTATTCGGTTAGATGTTCTCAGATAATCTATTTTAAGTTAATACTTTAATTAAAATAATTTGTACTTGAATATTTACAATTAAAAATATGACTAGTTTAACTAGAGATATAAAGTTATTTGATTTGATAAACATATTCCTTTAATTAAAAGCCAATTAAGAATTATATTTTGGTTTTCTTATTAATGATTAATATGGTTAATATATTATAAGTTTTAAAAGTGATAGTTGAACAAGTTATAATATTGGAAACTTAGGAATAACTTTGATGTAACTTGGATTAAGGTTATATTTAGAGTTCATATGCTTTCATAGATCACTGTTACTTGGTTTAATTGGTTATTAACTAGTGTTTCTAATTAAAGCCAACTTAGAAGTTTCACTTCCAAGTAATTTGATTAATAAACCTTCAATGTGACTTTGTTCTAGTTTTGCTTATTAATTATCTATCTATTAAGTTTTCTCTATAAAATATGATTAAGTAATATTTCGGATTTTAATAAGCTTATGTAAAATTGATTAATGAGTATTAAACTAGATTTCAAACCAAAAGGTGATTAGCGTCAAACTTAATGCTTTCTTAAATGAGTATTAATTTGTGTGAATGTTAACACAAAGGTGTTTTATCAATAATATTGATTAGTTCAACATGGTCAATAAAAGTTAATCAACTAGATGCTCGCATCTGTTTTTAATACTAAAGTTATGTGTTTAATTACATAATGTCTGCAAAAGAAATAGTTATAAATAAAATACATTCTTGGTTCCACATATTTAAATATAATTAAATCAATTTCCAGGAAATAGTCTCTTATATATGATTTTATCAAATTAAAATTTATAAAGCGTATAGTGTTTCCTTTTATCTAAAGTCTTCCGCTAGTTTTAAGTTTTCAGTCATAGTTTTGTTCTCAGCCTTTCCTATGCCTCTAAACCCAATCCTGCTAGTGCACCCTACGTTTCTCACTTAGTCTCTATTCTGTTTTGCCAATCAACTGTCTCCAATATTTATCGCATCCTATAAATTCATCGGCCAGTGTTCCAATGTCCGCAACACTCTTTTCTGCAATCCTGATGATAGTCCATCTTTTCTGAGCCATATCACTAAGTTTGAGTATAGATCTTTTCTTATGTTGTGGTTTCTCTGCAAATCAATATTATTTTAATTTTTTAACTTTATATTGCTTCAATGATATGGTGTGAGTTACTATGTCATTGTATTGTAATATAAAATTAAATTATTAAAGTAATATATTATTGTTTGAGATCCTCGTATTCATAAATCCTCGGTACATGTGATATTCCTTGTGCCAATTAAAGCCCTGCCTTGGAACCTTCGTATCTTTCTTTCTCTCTCTGATCTTCGTGGTCCTTAGGTTCTCGTAACCATAGTAACGAGCCCTATCCGGTAGTACGTTCTTTTAAAGCTTTTCTTTTGATTGGTGTATTGTTCTTAGTTGTACTTGTTTGTTTGCTTGTATAGTTTTATGCTTGCATGCTTGTGTTCGATGATTGCTACGAGTAGACGGAACGTTGTTCAACTGAAGAAGACTTTTGAAGATGTTTTGAGCAGCTACACTTTGGAGAAAGGCAAGTGTCCCTAACCATCCTTCTACCTATGCTTTATTTATAACATCAAGATGTTTTAATCGGAACATGGAGAACCACCCAGGAAAACAGTGCAACCATAAGTACTATATGGCTCTGGTCTTGGCTAATTAATTAGAGACTTTAGTGGATGGTAACCTTACCCGAAAGGGGCAAGAGGGGCGGCGAGTTGACGGGGTATAGCTCGGTCCTCTTGAGCTGTGTGCTTTGGTAAGAGACAGATCTCATTAGGGAGGGTTATGCTTTGCTTCGGAACCGGAAACCTTAGCGGGTTACTTTTTACTAAGGAATCTTTGTAAAGGCCTTGTAGCGTCCCTATGCAGTCACACCTCGGTAGTGTGATGAGTGCCTGATCAGCACAGCGTGGTTGGGTTTAAAGTTCTTTTGAACTTTTACGCGGCTTATGGTGAAAGTGTACAACCTCTGCAGAGTGTAAAACTGTTATAACAGCCGTGCTCACGGTCAAGAGCGGCCTGGATCCTCACATGAGTAACATACTTAAACATGAAATTAAATTGATCTCTGGTTATTTCTTGTGGCCTTGCTGAGTACCAACCATAAGTGTACTCATCCTTGCTAACCGCTGCTCAGAAGAAGAACTTGTATGAAGCTGTTTGAAGATGGTGCTCAGTTCTAGGCGTACGCAACCCCCAGTCGACTGCCTGTGGAGTTTGGAGCCTTCGTTTCCAGGATACGCTGTATACTCTGATCGACTCGTAAGTCATTTATATAGTTTATTATACGTGATACTGCATCTTTTATTCACTACTGGTTTACTGTATGTATGAAACTTGATCCTGGCATACATACAGTGTACACTCGGTTTGTTTTCTAAAACCGGGTGTGACAGGTTGAGACCATCCTCATGCTTCTAAACGGCTACGAGCTTGTTCCTCAAAGCGCGAAACCGACTCACCTGGTAAACCAGATTACACCCCGTTGGTCCATCTGGGACAGACATATAACATCCATTTGAAGTGTTCCCATCCTCACAGATGTAAACTTCAATAGTCTGAACATTTCACACCTGCAGGTGCAGCCGATCGTGGTGCCCCAAGACTTCGACAGGACGGCGGCCGTGTCGCGGTACCGGGAGAAGAGGAAGAGCACGCTCAAGTTCGACGTCAAGGCCGATTACTCCATCCGAAGGGAAATCGCTTCAAGGTATACTCATGAATTCATTCAGAGCTTGATATATTATATACTCCCTCCGTATAGGATTTAGAAGTCGTTTTGGACAACGGCACGGTCTCCAAAACGTAACTTTGACTTCTTATTTTTACAAAAATATTTATTAAAATTATATATATGTATACATTTATAACAATATTTTTTAAGACAAATCTGTTCATATAGTTTTCATATTTCTAAACTCAATGACTTAAAAGTTATCCGTGATTTATATTTTAATGTTTGACTAAAATCTTATCCAAAACTACGTCTAAATGCTATGCGGAGGGAGTATATATTCATCTGCTGTTTCATCCTCGCGCACCTGTCTGCTTTGCTGGCTCAGGATCGCGCGTAAGAGAGGCAAGTTCGTCTGCTCAGACAAGAGCTCTGAAAATTCAGCCGCCACCGCCGCCGCCACCGCACGCCGGCGACCGGGCGAGACGACTGAGCTCGAATGGTAAGCTGCCGATCCTAGCTACCTCCCATGGGGATTATTAGCTGATCTGACCTTCTGAACAAGCTTTGTGATTATCCACTGCTCTGATTTTTATCAGCACCCGTTCTGCAGCTGCGCCAACTGCGGGGAGAGCAGCGACGCGACGCCGATGATGCGGCGCGGGCCCAACGGGTGCAGGACCTTCTGCAACGCCTGCGGGCTCATGTGGGCCAAGACCGTCAGTGCTCCGTCGACCCTCCCATTCCATTCGATTCCATGCCTCTCGCCTCTACACAGCCATGCATGAATAGCGATTCAAACCTAATAAGCTTCGCGTTTCTTGCTTTGATCACCTGCAGAGGAAGATCAGGAAGCTCAACGGCCCGGACTGCGGCGGAGGCCGGTGAGGGTTTGACGGTTCTTGAGAAGAACGTCAGGCTGCTTGATGGAGTTATTTGATTTTTATGTGAAGCTTGGAAGACTGATCGAACTGAATTGACCGTGGCGTAGACGTACACACGACAGATGTAACTGCACGCATCAGCGAAGTGTGTGTTCATTCAGTCGGTGTGCCTGTTCGATCAGTGCCCAAGTCGAACGCCAACAATTGATTTAGCTAACGATATTCTTGGACTCAGGATTTTGCGTAACATGACATGGTGCATCGATTTGTAGTGCCATCGCATAACTGTCTGTGATTCCGGCGGCTGATACTCTATTACCATACTATGGAATAAATCAATACATTAGCAAATTAGCGCCTGTAGCTCAGTGGATAGAGCGTCTGTTTCCTAAGCAGAAGGCCGTAGGTTCGACCCCTACCTGGCGCGCTGATTTTTGGTCTTTATTTTTTCATTCACCAACTCTAGAAATATTGTCTTTTTTTTATAAAGAGAAACATCGTCTTTATTTTTTCATTACCAACACGAGGGGGCCGCTGTTTTGCTAACTTATCAAATTCTGCTAAAGAAAAATACAATTTGTTTCGCAAAAAATACTTCCAACTAGCCAAGTCTATAAATTTCTTCACAAAAAAACTATAGAAATATAAGGTCCCTTGTGATGGAACCTGGCCACTAGGGTTCGAGTCCTTTACAGTCGCATTTTTTTTGGATTTATTTCAGGATTTAACTGTCGCTATTTTTTCAGTGGTAGGCGACGTTCCTGTCAACAGCGAGACGCTTATAGTAACTTCGTCGATCTCAAGATCTGCTGGCTCAGTCTCTCGGAGGTGCTCATAGGGATAGTCTCTCGGAGGTGCTCATATGGATAGGGTCACGTGCAGTAATGTGTTTCTAAAAAAAACTATTGAAATATCAACATCTGTAGATTGACCAAAGCTCGAATATTGAGGTGCCACCAAAGTAAGCTTTGTTTCTTTTCCAGAAATGGTTAAGATTCTGGCCTATGCTTGTGAGATGTAGGGGCTGTTTGGCATGGCTTCGCTTTAACTTTTACAACTCCGTTCTCCTTTTTTTTATTTACCCAAACACGTGTAGCTTCAATTTTTACGGCTCCAAGAAAAAAGTGGTGTTAGGGACCAAATCTAGGTAAAACATGTCCAGAAACAAAGATTTCATACCTTCTCATGCAGTTGGGGTGAAATAACCCACCATTGCCATTGATTACACATTCCGTTCATGTAAAAAAAAGGCGACTCATCTGTTCCGTCCGACCCCCTCCCTCGCGTGGTTTTTGTTTCTTCTTTTTTTTCCGCCGAGTTTTTTTCTTTCTTTTTTCCGTCATTTTTTGCCCGGTACTGTAGCGGAGTACTGTATCAGCGCGGAAATAAACTCTGTCATTTTTTCTTTTTTCCACCGAGTTGTTTTCTTCCCTTTTTCCCGTCGTTTTTGTTCGGTACTGTAGCGGCGCACTGTAGCAGCACAAAAAAAATCGGGTCACCAAAATCAATGCAACGGCAAGAATGATATTTCCCATCAAATTCTATATTTTCTAGAGTTGGAGTTGCATTTGTAGCCAAACACGTTGAGTCAGCTCTATATTAATTGAAGTAGGCGAAGTGGAGCTGAAAAATATAGAGTTACCGGAGCTGGAGCTGGTTTTTGTGGAGCGAAGCTCTTCCAAACAGACCCATACTTGGCCTTAATTTTTTTCCCATCAGCATTTTTTTCTGGAATAATTCTACGTACCCTCCCCCTCAAGTAACGGATAATGCGTCATGTTAGCAAAACCACTATATAGAAACCATATAGGGGTTATTTACACGTTTTTACATTGTCTGTGGTGCTCAAAACCAGGTTATATAGTTCGACGACCTGTGATGTCTAAGTAGAAGTACCTTAGGAAGAACCTATGCCTTGGTTATTGAAATATATTGATTTTGGTGATAAATTGGGTGGCCGGGCTGGTTCACCGTGTAACAACCCTAAAATTCCTATAGGCTTTGTTGAGTGCAAAAATTCGAATTTAAAAATTTTTGGTGGAATTGTGTGCATGCAAACAAACATATAAGAGTGTCTTCTATTTGCTCCCTAAATTCTTAGGCAATTTAAATTCAAATTTAAAATCAATTTGAAGTGCTAAGGATGAATTAGTGTGATTTGGATTTATTTGGATTTTTGGTTGGTTTGAATTCAAATTCTAGATTTGAATTCAAACTCTAATTGACTAAACTAATTTCCAAATCCTATTCCTGTTCGTGGGCCGAATTCCCGCAGCCAAGTCCATTTAACCCCCTTCAACTCTTCTACCCGAGCCAGCGAACCAATCGGCCCGCTCGGCCTTTCGGCCCAGCTCGGCCCAGCCGTTCACCGCGTCGCCGCCGCGTCCGCCTTCACCCGCTGACCGCTGGACCCCGCCTGTCAGTCGTCTCCTCCCCGCGTCATCTTCCTCCCCGCGCCGCGCCTCTCTCTCTCTCCCGCGGAGCGCCGCCCGTGACCCAACCACCCGAGCGCTGTGCGGCCCGTCGCGATTGCGCCGCGTGTCCGCAGCTGCTCGAGCTCTCCATCTCGCCGTCCGTGCCCGCCAAACCCTAGCCCTAGCGCCTATAAAACCCGCCGCCGGCCGTCTTCTTCCCCAAGCCGCGCCGCCCTTCGGGGTTCCATCCAGATCCAGTTCGTGGGAGGGGAGGAGTAGGAGAGGAGTGGGGAAGGGTGTGGAGCAGTCGGAGCAAGAAGAGGAGAAGCCAGTTGCCTTCCCCGCGTCGACACCGAGCACCGGAGCGCCGCTGTCCGTGGACACGCCGACGAGGAGCCGGACCAGAGACGAGAGGAAGCGCACGAGCACCGCCGGACTGCGTCGAGCCTTCCCCGAGCTGCAGCGTACCTCGACGAGACCCTAGGTGAGCTGCCCGCGTTCGCCCCCTTTCTTCTCTGTCCCCGGCGCAGCGCCGCCGCTCGTGCTCACCGTGCCAAGCCAAGCCCCTGTGAGCCAGCCTTCGTGCTGTGCATCTTCTTGTGCAGGTTCCCGTCGCCGCTAAACCCTTTGCAACCCGCCGTCGCTTGTTCCCCGCAGTCGAGGCCGCCGCGGCCGAGCTCTGCTCGCCCCGCGCGCGAACGCCGAGGCCACGCGCGGCCGTGGGCGACCACGAGCCCGCGCGTGCGCACCTAGCCGTGCCCCAGCAGTCGCTGGAGGCCACGAGCGTGCTAGCCGAACCCGAATCGAGCGCAGTTGAGCCAAAACCCGAGCCGCCGTCGTGCTCGCCGACGTTCATGGCCGTGCCATCGCCGTCGCACGTCGGGAGCCCAAGCCAAACCTTAATCCGAGCCTTTCTCACCTCGAGCGTGTTCGCCTAACCCAAGCCAAGCTGTCCCGACCGTTCTTGAGCCCAGCCGAGCCATCTCCGGCCAGAACCGCCGTCGACCGTCGCCGCCGGCGTGCTCCAGAGCGCGCCGCGCGCGCGCGTCGCGTCGCGCCGTAGCCGCCCCTTCGTGGGCCGAATGTTCGCAGTTAAGTCTGTTTAACACCCTTTAACTCTTCCGGCCCATTCGCTTTCGGCCCAATTCCAGCCCAGCCATCGTTTATTCTCTTTCCTTTTTCTTTTAACAGCGCTGACGTATGGGACCCACCTGTCATACTCTGCGAGTCACTGACACATGGGGCCCACTGACCAGAGTTGACCTGCTGACCGTTGACCCCGTTGACCGTTGACCGGTCAACGCTGACGTCAGTAGGGCCCACTGCTGACGTCATCCTAGGCGGACCCCACTGCTGACGTCAGCATGGCGCCATGCTGACGTCAGCAGGCTAATTATTTGTCTGTTTTCTTTTTCGGAAATTATTTAATCTTTTCAGAAAATGATTTAAACTTCGAAAATTAATAATAAATCAACCGTAGCTCAGAAAAATATGAAACCAGTTTCTATATTTTTCTAAAATCGTGATCTACGCGTTAGTGTAGAGTTTGGTGTTATTTGGGTCTTCTTTCGTCGCTGTTTTAGTGTTTCTTTGCTAGTAGCCGCGTCTTATTTTCTTTCCGCGCCCCTAGGAGCTCCGGAGAGTCAGGAGGAGCCGGACTACTACAACAACTGCTTTGACGAGGACGAAGACCTTTGCCCAGGTTCACGCCCGACCATCTCTGAAATACCTATTAGACATGCAAACTAGTATGCTAGCGCTTTACTTTACTCGCATGATAAACCTGCACTGCCTTTGTTATTATCCTGTTACCTTGCTACCTACTACTCACTTTATAAATATGCTATGCTATGCATGTGTTGGGATGGTTGTGATTGATCCTCTTGGCGTGAGTTGTGGGTGGTTTGGGAGGAGTAGTGCAGCTAGGCGGTGTAAGCGAGTAATAACAACTCGATCGTTGATCGAGGTGCTGAGGGACTGCACTCGGGCAGTCCCTATGGGGTACCTGTTGCGGGTACAGGGTTACTGGTTACTTGGGGTTGGTACTCGGTGAGTACCTGAGGAGTTTGGGCGGCAATACCTGTTATGGGTGCCGATTGCGGACCGTTGCGGCGGATCGCTTGTGATGCAGATACTCGCTTTACCGAACAATTAAGGACCGAGTCGTGCCCCCACTTCGGACTTGGGATTTACCGTGCTCACCATCTACCCAGTATGGGGAGGGTTCCAGCAAGCCTACTCTAGTGCGGCGCCGAGACTGTAGGAGAATCGAGTTTGATATGTGTAGGGGGGATTCGTTGCGGCGTAATCTCCCTGATTTACCACGGCCCCCGACTGGCCCCGGTGGGAAGGTTTCACGACCCTGGGGCAGATGTTAGATCGGATGTTTCCCGAGCCCAGGGAGACAGGATTGGCGCCGTTACTGTTTAGGGTCTTTGCTGTGGGCTGTGTCTCAGGTTGGTTGCGGACTAGCCTTGCAGCCCGGATGGATTCCTGGAGTGCCACCTCTGCAGAGTGTAAACTATACGTATAGCCGTGTCCACGGTTACGGACGACCCATTTCTGAGAAGCCCCGGCTAGCATGGGAAACTGCTTTCTTACCTCATCCTTGATTCGGGTTATGAGAGATTGGTCCAGCTGAGGCTGTTGAGACAAGGTGGGGAGGGAGCTCACCGAGTCGACTAGTGAGTGAAAGGTGTTGGAGGATAATGAATTGCGGGAACCTGCCGTGGCAGGACGAGCCCGATGGGAATATGTGAGGCTGATGGTTGGTTTTGGGGAGCGGATGGATGTATGTGTGTGAGCAGGAGTTGGTGATGAGTTGAATTTGGGTTATTGCTGCTGCTTGCATAAGAAACTCTGGCTTAAACTTTGATTATTTCTATATCCTTAGATTAAGCCACTTTAAAGCTTGCATCATATTATGGTTGGTGACGTGGACCTGTCCCATTTCCTTGGGGACAGACTTTGGGTTCTCAGGTGAAGACCCCGACCGCGAGTTCAACCAGGACGGGTGGTACGACTGAAGGGTGTGCGCTACGCTCAAGGATGCCTGTGGAGGAGTGGTCCCTGTTGTTCTAGCTACCGCTGCGCAGATGTTTCTTATTGTCGCTTTAGCCCAGAGGGCTTGTATCAGACGCTTTGTCTTTATATGAGTCATGTATTGAATCTTTTATCGTTGTATGGATGTGATATTCGACTGAGATGAGTTCTGTACGAGATAGCTGCTATTCCTGGGACTATCTCAATGGTACAGGGAGTCGGGTTCTCGTCGGTGAGAATCCGGTTCGTCACAGTTGGTATCAGAGCCATACTTGACCGTAGCGCGTAACCCATAGAACGGAAACCTAGGACAGAAGCTCTAACTGAGTCCTCTATTCTATATGAAACCCCTTGGACTATTTGAAAACTATATATAAGTACATCTCATCTATTTACAAAACTTTTGCCCTTACCTTACCTTACTAACTTGCTAACTTACTAACAACCTACTAACTGTCTGGCAGATGGAAGGAAGATCAGCAGATGAACGACGGGAAATCAGGACCACAGGAGCAGACTGTGGAGGTTTGGCAGTGCTACTGAGGGAGGTGCTGCGTACAGTGGGAATAGATGTGGACAACGTCTTCTACGAGGGATGGACCTACGGACCTGGAGATGGAGTACATACCCGGTTGCAGATGGTTGTACCCAATATCCCTGGACGACCAAGGTCACTGATGCTACGGGCAGCTACCAGCGAGAGCACTTTCAGTCGGGCAGTGCAGACTATAGCTATGAGGATACTCCGACTTGCCACACTTGTGTACCAGAGTCAGCTCAGCCACACTCGTTTCCGGTACCTACCGCGAGCTCTTGAAGATCCGACGGACAGAGACGCAGTCAGCTTGCAGGCTCACGCAGCAGACCGAGAGCGGAACGTGACTCTGCGGACCTCAGTTCAGTGCATGATTGAGCAGGAGTACTTGAACATTGGCCTAGAGGAGAAAGTTGCCAAGCTGAAAGAGAGGGTATGGAAGCAAGACCTCCAGCTGATGGAGAAGGACAATAGGATCGCCTTACTTGAGGAACAACTCAGAGCTAAAACAAGGGAAGTCGGAATCTTGAACTACGAAGCTCGAAACAACAGGCAGTTGGCAGGACTGATCCGAGCAACTCACCATGCTCGAGATGTTCGCCTAGAAGATCAACTCACAGAAAAAGACAAGGAACTAGCAGCCAAGGAAGAAGAGATAGAAGGTCTGAAGGAAGAAGTATACTGGTTGGACAGTCTCAACTCAGAACTCCAGGAAGAGGTGGATAGCTACAAAGAGAAGAATGGACGGAACTACCAGCTGATGAAGTACCTGAGTCTTCAACAGATTATGGCAAAGGATGAAGCTCGAAGGACCCTTAGTAGTTGGGTAAGATCAGACAGGAAAAGGGTAGCAGAAATGATCACAGTGAACCAAGGACTACCAGAAGAACGCAGAGTTGAACCCAGGACAGAGAACTACAGAGTCTCACCAAGCCGAGTTGAGCCGATACCACCACCTGAGGCTCGAACCTTTACTCCCGAGATGACAAGACTGAGACAAGAACTGGCACACTTAGAGAAGCAGTTGACAGAACCTGAGATGGACATAGTGAGGTTGGCAGCGCGCCTCACGGACACCCACCAGGACAACAGGCAGTGATCAAGCAGCAGACAGAGACTGAGGCTGTGAGGTTGGCAGCGCGCCTCACAAGCACATTCAGCAGTATGAGACAGATGCAGTAGGCAGTATCAGCAGATGTCAGCAGATGAAGAGAGTTGTATCTATCTTCATGAGTAGATGTTTAGACTTAGTCAATCATGACCACCTTTTGGCTCAGCCACGATGTAGCATTCGCTTAGATGTACTGATCCTCAAGGTTCCAGGAGCTGACCTCGGGATAGTACACGTGTCTAGGGTGTAATGCTGTAATGATTGATCGATCTTTTTGGCTGTTCTTGCAGTTTTATTGTTGTTCGTCTTGAGTGTACTTTAGTGTTGAGTCTATTTCATGTGTGCAGCTCCTACTCTAGATGCGCTAACCTAACCATTACCGACCGCCACTAAATCTGCTTTATGAAAAATACAGCAAGATGTCAATCCGAAGATCCAACCGTTTGCTTGCACGTTTTGAGGAAGCTGAGCAAGAAGAGGCAGCTATGGCAGTAAGAGGCAGAAAACGTGTCAGAGGTCGTGGTCGTGGAAGAGCAGCAGTTGCAGTTAGAGGCAGAGGTCGTGGACGCGCAGCAGGCGTGCTCCAGCCCGAGAACAACGCACCAGGAGAAGAACAGGAAGTGGAAATGGAAGAACCAGCAGTGGAACCTCAGCAGAACCAGCAGAACGTACAGCAACCACCGCCACCGCCTAACTTGGCAGAAGTGATGACTACTCAGACACAGCTGATGCAACAGATGGCACGGGCCAACACACAGATGATGCAAGCTATGCAACAGATGCAGGGAAATCAGAACCAGAACCGTCAGGGACACCGTGAGGAAGATCTACAAAGGAAGATTGAGCGGTTCATCAGGCTGAAAGCCCCCACCTTCGACTACTCGGACGAACCACTCGATGCACACGACTGGTTACGTACCATCGAAACGAAGCTTGACCTGACAGACTACACTGAAGAGGAATGTGTGGCCCTTGCGGCGCACCAACTTGAAGGAGCAGCAAAAGCGTGGTGGGAGAGCTACTGTGACTCTCACGCGAACCCAGCTCAGATCACCTGGCAAGAGTTTTGTGAAGCTTTCAAAGAATACCACATACCAGAACAAGTCATGGTGCATAAAGCAATGGAATTCAGAACGATGACCCAAGGAAGTTTGTCTGTAGCCGAGTACGCTCGACACTTTGCTAAGATGTCAAGGTACGCTCCTGAAGACGTCAACACTGAGAAGAAGAAGCAGTTTTGGTTCCAGCGTGGTTTGCACAGAGGTCTGAGGACAGCACTCGCAGCGAGTTCACACAGGTCACTCGGAGAGTTGATTGACAGGGCTATCGCAGTTGAGAAGGAAAGAGTGGGACTTGAAGATACCTGGCGAGAGAAGAAAAGAAAGGCTGAACAGTTGCACAACCACAGGCTAAGTCAGAGGCCGAGGAGTGGCCAGAGCAACATGCTCAGGAGAAGCTTTCAGCAGAGCAACAACCAAGGAAGCTCAGTGTTCAACAGAAACAGCTACCAGGGTAACCGAGGCAGTAACAACAACAGTATTGGCAGCAGAGGGAACAACTACAACAGCTTTGGTAACAGAAACAACAGCTATTCAAGTCAAGGAAACCCCAACTGGAAGCCGAACAACACACCCAGAATTGGTGGAGGGACCACAGTGGTCTGTTTTGCTTGTGGGAATCCCGGTCACAAGTCCTTTGACTGTCCGGAGAAGAAGAACAAACAAACCCCAGCCAAGGCACCGGCACCTGGAGGACAGGACAGGCAGCCAGCAACAGCGCAGAGAGGACGCCTCAACCACTTGACAGAGGAAGAAGCCGAGGACGCTCCCGACGTTGTGCTCGGTGAGTTTTTAGTAAATGGCATTCCAGCTTTGATATTGTTTGACTCTGGAGCAACTGGATCCTATATCTCGACAAAGTTTGTGAGAGAGCAATCACCCCCGACAATACCTAAAGCTAGACCTATAGTCACTACTTCTCCCTTAGGAGAGCTTAGGTGCACTTTAGAGTGCCCCGCAGTTAGACTGATGATAGGAGGCCAGGAGTTCGAAGGAAACTTGACAGTCCTGGAATCGGATGGAATTGACGTGATACTAGGAATGGATTGGCTTACAGAGCACAAAGGAATAATCAGTTGCTCACCCAGAACAGTTGAGTTGACACACCCTAGTGGAGTCAAAGTAACAGCAGAGCCACAAAGAAGAACAGGGAAGAGATCCAGAACATGTATTCTGAGACAGTTGGTATACTCTATCGAGAAATTGACGATTGAAGAAGTACCTGTTGTGTGTGAATATCCCGATGTGTTTCCCGAAGAACTACCGGGACTACCACCAGACCGAGACGTAGAGTTCATAATCGAACTGCAACCAGGCACAGGGCCTATTGCTAAGAGACCGTACAGAATGTCAGTGGAGGAACTGGAGGAACTCAAAAAGCAGCTGAAAGAGATGCTCGAAAGCGGTGTGATTCGACCAAGTGCATCCCCATGGGGATCGCCAGTGTTGTTTGTGAAGAAGAAAGATGGATCAATGCGCATGTGCGTAGACTATCGATCCCTGAACGCGGTGACGATCAAGAACAAGTACCCATTACCTCGAATTGATGACTTGCTAGATCAGTTGAAGAAAGCCAAATACTTCAGTAAGATTGATCTGAGATCAGGATACCACCAAATGAAGATTAGAGAAGGTGACATTCCCAAGACAGCTTTTGTAACTCGGTACGGGCAGTACGAGTTCACCGTTGTGTCTTTTGGATTGACCAACGCCCCTGCTTACTTCATGAACATGATGAACAAGGTATTCATGGAGGAACTAGACAAGTTCGTAGTGGTGTTCATTGATGACATACTAGTTTACTCAGAAACAGCCGAAGAGCATGAGAAGCATCTGAGGATTGTACTAGAGAGGCTGAGACAGCATCAACTCTACGGAAAGTTCAGCAAGTGTGAATTTTGGTTGGAGAAAGTAGCCTTTTTGGGTCACGTGTTGACAGCTGAGGGCGTAGCAGTCGACCCAGAAAAGATTGAGGCAGTAGCAGAATGGAAGCAGCCAAAGAGCGTTACGGAGATCCGGAGCTTTCTGGGATTGGCAGGATACTATAGGAGATTCATTGAGAACTTCTCCAAGATTGCCAAGCCAATGACCGAACTACTCAAGAACAATGTCCCATTCGAGTGGACGGACAAATGTGAAAGGAGTTTCCAAGAACTCAAGCACAAACTCACTACAACTCCAGTATTGACCCTGCCAGATATACGCAAAGATTTCGTGGTCTACTGCGATGCTTCAAGACAAGGTTTGGGATGTGTCCTGATGCAAGAGGGCAAGGTTGTTGCCTATGCATCGAGGCAGCTGAGGAAACATGAGGAAAACTACCCCACACATGATTTAGAACTGGCGGCAGTGGTACATGCATTGAAGATCTGGAGGCACTACCTGATTGGTAACAAGTGCGATATCTACACAGATCACAAAAGTTTGAAGTATTTCTTCACCCAATCTGAACTGAACATGAGGCAAAGAAGATGGTTAGAACTGATCAAAGATTACGATTTGGAGATACACTACCATCCTGGCAAAGCTAATGTCGTGGCAGATGCCTTGAGCCGAAAGAATTATTGCAACAACTTGATGATAGAAGAAAGTCAGCCAGAACTAGCGAAAGAGTTGTACATGATGAAACTCGAGCTAGTAGAAGAAGGTAAACCCCAAGAAATGAAAGTGAAGTACAACCTGGAAGACCGTATCAAGGAAGCACAAGGAAAGTGCCCAGAAATCCAAGAAGTAAAAGGGAATATCCAACGAGGAGTAGCACCTGACTTCAGGATCGATGAAGCAGGGACAGTATGGCTGAAAGACCGTATTTGTGTACCACAGGACGAGGAAATCAGGAGAACAATTCTCTCAGAAGTTCACGAGTCCAAGTACTCGATACACCCAGGATGCACTAAGATGTATCAGGATCTGAAGGATAAGTTCTGGTGGAAGAAAATGAGAGAGGACATAGCAGAGTATGTAGCCAAGTGCGACTCTTGTCGAAGAATCAAAGCAGAACATCAAAGACCAGCAGGACTGCTGAAACCACTGGAAATTCCAATGTGGAAGTGGGAAGATATCAGCATGGACTTTGTGGTTGGCCTACCTCGCACTCAGAAAGGAAATGATGCCATTTGGGTCGTAGTTGACCGACTGACGAAAGTAGCTCACTTCATACCAGTCAAAAGCACACACTCAGTAAGCAAACTAGCAGAGCTATACATAGACAACATTCTTAAGCTGCATGGGGCACCAAGAAGTATTGTGTCAGACAGAGGACCCCAATTCACGGCTCAATTCTGGCAAAGCCTACATCAAGCCATCGGGACAACCTTGGAGTATAGCACAGCTTACCACCCCCAGACAGATGGGCAGACTGAAAGAGTGAACCAAGTTCTTGAAGATTTGTTAAGGGCATGTGTTCTAGCATACAGCACAGACTGGGAGAAGAGTCTATCCTACGCAGAATTCTCCTATAACAACAGTTACCAGGCCAGCCTACAGATGTCACCCTTTGAGGCACTTTATGGCAGAAAATGCAGAACACCTCTAATGTGGTCAGAGGTGGGAGAACGAACATTCTTTGGGCCTGACATGATTGTAGAGGCAGAGGAAAATGTGGCCAAGATCCGAGAGCACCTGAAGGCAGCTCAGAGCAGACAAAAGAGCTATGCAGATAAAAGGAGACGAGATCTGGAGTTCGAAGTAGGAGACTTCGTCTACCTGAAAGTGTCACCCCTCAGAGGGCACAAGAGATTCCAAGTGAAAGGAAAACTAGCACCCCGTTTTGTTGGACCATACCAGATACTGGAGAGAGTAGGAAAGCTAGCCTACAAGCTAGACCTACCAGAGGAACTAGCGGGAGTACACCCAGTGTTCCATGTATCTCAGCTGAGAAAGTGTCTGAGAGTACCAGAACATGAGGTCAAAACAGAGGCATTAGACCTACAGGACACATTGGAGTACCTGGAGTACCCGGAGAGGATACTAGACAGAGCAGTCAAAGAGACCAGAAGCACAGCTATCCCGTTTTGCAAAGTACAGTGGAGCAATCACTCAGAAAGGGAAGCCACTTGGGAGAAAGAGTCAGTGCTGAAGGAGAAATACCCCCACTTGTTTAAACCATAGGTATCACAAATCTCGAGGACGAGATTCTTGTGAGGGGGGGAGACTGTAACAACCCTAAAATTCCTATAGGCTTTGTTGAGTGCAAAAATTCGAATTTAAAAATTTTTGGTGGAATTGTGTGCATGCAAACAAACATATAAGAGTGTCTTCTATTTGCTCCCTAAATTCTTAGGCAATTTAAATTCAAATTTAAAATCAATTTGAAGTGCTAAGGATGAATTAGTGTGATTTGGATTTATTTGGATTTATTTGGATTTTTGGTTGGTTTGAATTCAAATTCTAGATTTGAATTCAAACTCTAATTGACTAAACTAATTTCCAAATCCTATTCCTGTTCGTGGGCCGAATTCCCGCAGCCAAGTCCATTTAACCCCCTTCAACTCTTCTACCCGAGCCAGCGAACCAATCGGCCCGCTCGGCCTTTCGGCCCAGCTCGGCCCAGCCGTTCACCGCGTCGCCGCCGCGTCCGCCTTCACCCGCTGACCGCTGGACCCCGCCTGTCAGTCGTCTCCTCCCCGCGTCATCTTCCTCCCCGCGCCGCGCCTCTCTCTCTCTCCCGCGGAGCGCCGCCCGTGACCCAACCACCCGAGCGCTGTGCGGCCCGTCGCGATTGCGCCGCGTGTCCGCAGCTGCTCGAGCTCTCCATCTCGCCGTCCGTGCCCGCCAAACCCTAGCCCTAGCGCCTATAAAACCCGCCGCCGGCCGTCTTCTTCCCCAAGCCGCGCCGCCCTTCGGGGTTCCATCCAGATCCAGTTCGTGGGAGGGGAGGAGTAGGAGAGGAGTGGGGAAGGGTGTGGAGCAGTCGGAGCAAGAAGAGGAGAAGCCAGTTGCCTTCCCCGCGTTGACACCGAGCACCGGAGCGCCGCCGTCCGTGGACACGCCGACGAGGAGCCGGACCAGAGACGAGAGGAAGCGCACGAGCACCGCCGGACTGCGTCGAGCCTTCCCCGAGCTGCAGCGTACCTCGACGAGACCCTAGGTGAGCTGCCCGCGTTCGCCCCCTTTCTTCTCTGTCCCCGGCGCAGCGCCGCCGCTCGTGCTCACCGTGCCAAGCCAAGCCCCTGTGAGCCAGCCTTCGTGCTGTGCATCTTCTTGTGCAGGTTCCCGTCGCCGCTAAACCCTTTGCAACCCGCCGTCGCTTGTTCCCCGCAGTCGAGGCCGCCGCGGCCGAGCTCTGCTCGCCCCGCGCGCGAACGCCGAGGCCACGCGCGGCCGTGGGCGACCACGAGCCCGCGCGTGCGCACCTAGCCGTGCCCCAGCAGTCGCTGGAGGCCACGAGCGTGCTAGCCGAACCCGAATCGAGCGCAGTTGAGCCAAAACCCGAGCCGCCGTCGTGCTCGCCGACGTTCATGGCCGTGCCATCGCCGTCGCACGTCGGGAGCCCAAGCCAAACCTTAATCCGAGCCTTTCTCACCTCGAGCGTGTTCGCCTAACCCAAGCCAAGCTGTCCCGACCGTTCTTGAGCCCAGCCGAGCCATCTCCGGCCAGAACCGCCGTCGACCGTCGCCGCCGGCGTGCTCCAGAGCGCGCCGCGCGCGCGCGTCGCGTCGCGCCGTAGCCGCCCCTTCGTGGGCCGAATGTTCGCAGTTAAGTCTGTTTAACACCCTTTAACTCTTCCGGCCCATTCGCTTTCGACCCAATTCCAGCCCAGCCATCGTTTATTCTTTTTCCTTTTTCTTTTAACAGCGCTGACGTATGGGACCCACCTGTCATACTCTGCGAGTCACTGACACATGGGGCCCACTGACCAGAGTTGACCTGCTGACCGTTGACCGTTGACCCCGTTGACCGTTGACCGGTCAACGCTGACGTCAGCAGGGCCCACTGCTGACGTCATCCTAGGCGGACCCCACTGCTGACGTCAGCATGGCGCCATGCTGACGTCAGCAGGCTAATTATTTGTCTGTTTTCTTTTTCGGAAATTATTTAATCTTTTCAGAAAATGATTTAAACTTCGAAAATTAATAATAAATCAACCGTAGCTCAGAAAAATATGAAACCAGTTTCTATATTTTTCTAAAATCGTGATCTACGCGTTAGTGTAGAGTTTGGTGTTATTTGGGTCTTCTTTCGTCGCTGTTTTAGTGTTTCTTTGCTAGTAGCCGCGTCTTATTTTCTTTCCGCGCCCCTAGGAGCTCCGGAGAGTCAGGAGGAGCCGGACTACTACAACAACTGCTTTGACGAGGACGAAGACCTTTGCCCAGGTTCACGCCCGACCATCTCTGAAATACCTATTAGACATGCAAACTAGTATGCTAGCGCTTTACTTTACTCGCATGATAAACCTGCACTGCCTTTGTTATTATCCTGTTACCTTGCTACCTACTACTCACTTTATAAATATGCTATGCTATGCATGTGTTGGGATGGTTGTGATTGATCCTCTTGGCGTGAGTTGTGGGTGGTTTGGGAGGAGTAGTGCAGCTAGGCGGTGTAAGCGAGTAATAACAACTCGATCGTTGATCGAGGTGCTGAGGGACTGCACTCGGGCAGTCCCTATGGGGTACCTGTTGCGGGTACAGGGTTACTGGTTACTTGGGGTTGGTACTCGGTGAGTACCTGAGGAGTTTGGGCGGCAATACCTGTTATGGGTGCCGATTGCGGACCGTTGCGGCGGATCGCTTGTGATGCAGATACTCGCTTTACCGAACAATTAAGGACCGAGTCGTGCCCCCACTTCGGACTTGGGATTTACCGTGCTCACCATCTACCCAGTATGGGGAGGGTTCCAGCAAGCCTACTCTAGTGCGGCGCCGAGACTGTAGGAGAATCGAGTTTGATATGTGTAGGGGGGATTCGTTGCGGCGTAATCTCCCTGATTTACCACGGCCCCCGACTGGCCCCGGTGGGAAGGTTTCACGACCCTGGGGCAGATGTTAGATCGGATGTTTCCCGAGCCCAGGGAGACAGGATTGGCGCCGTTACTGTTTAGGGTCTTTGCTGTGGGCTGTGTCTCAGGTTGGTTGCGGACTAGCCTTGCAGCCCGGATGGATTCCTGGAGTGCCACCTCTGCAGAGTGTAAACTATACGTATAGCCGTGTCCACGGTTACGGACGACCCATTTCTAAGAAGCCCCGGCTAGCATGGGAAACTGCTTTCTTACCTCATCCTTGATTCGGGTTATGAGAGATTGGTCCAGCTGAGGCTGTTGAGACAAGGTGGGGAGGGAGCTCACCGAGTCGACTAGTGAGTGAAAGGTGTTGGAGGATAATGAATTGCGGGAACCTGCCGTGGCAGGACGAGCCCGATGGGAATATGTGAGGCTGATGGTTGGTTTTGGGGAGCGGATGGATGTATGTGTGTGAGCAGGAGTTGGTGATGAGTTGAATTTGGGTTATTGCTGCTGCTTGCATAAGAAACTCTGGCTTAAACCTTGATTATTTCTATATCCTTAGATTAAGCCACTTTAAAGCTTGCATCATATTATGGTTGGTGACGTGGACCTGTCCCATTTCCTTGGGGACAGACTTTGGGTTCTCAGGTGAAGACCCCGACCGCGAGTTCAACCAGGACGGGTGGTACGACTGAAGGGTGTGCGCTACGCTCAAGGATGCCTGTGGAGGAGTGGTCCCTGTTGTTCTAGCTACCGCTGCGCAGATGTTTCTTATTGTCGCTTTAGCCCAGAGGGCTTGTATCAGACGCTTTGTCTTTATATGAGTCATGTATTGAATCTTTTATCGTTGTATGGATGTGATATTCGACTGAGATGAGTTCTGTACGAGATAGCTGCTATTCCTGGGACTATCTCAATGGTACAGGGAGTCGGGTTCTCGTCGGTGAGAATCCGGTTCGTCACACACCGGCCCGGGTCTGGCGGCCGTGTGGTGGCGAGGCAGGCAGGGAGCAGGTCTTGGCGTGGGCGAGGGACTTCGCTGGAGCGCTGCTTGATCGGCTAGCTGCCATAGCCTGGCTTGCGCGTCATTTTACCCAAACTTTTTCTTAGCAACCGGGGAGGTGGTCCTGATGCGCCGGCTCGGTGAGCTCGGTGTGCCTCTACCCTTAACGGTTCCGACAAGTCAAGTAGTGAGGCAATTATTCGACGAAGGGCTTTTAGCGCAACACAATGATGCAATGATGGACATGTTCCCGATGTTAAAGAATAAGAGCAAGACCTCTCCCTCCTTGGGATGGAGTGTCGACTGAGGGCTCCACGTAGAGCAACTCGTCTCGGTTGTCTAGGTTGTCTTGGATGTGAGTAGTTCATGTCAGAGCTTTATTTTCGGGTTGTGTTCAGCTGGCTCGCCGGTTTGTGTCCATTTGGAGTCCGTTCTAATTGGGTTGTAACCAAACTTTGTATCAATTGCTTCTTCTTCTTAATACAATGATACGCTGCGCGCGTATTTGAGAAAAAATTTTTTGGCCAAAATAAAAGTTGTAGAATATTTTATGGTGCACATTGTGCTGGGCGATTTTTGTTTTGAGGCCTGGTTTTGGGAGAAATTTCAGAATTATTTAAATATGCTTTGAATCCATTTGAATTTTGAAATTAGATATAGTTTTTAATTACTTGTGGCTCCCATTTCTTTTGAATTCTTTAGGCATTTGGAGGACTTGACCCATGATCACAAATGATTTAATTGAAGGGGTTTTAACCTTTCCTAATGTGATAATTGTGTGTGTGTGTGTGTGTGTGTATATATATAGGTTCACATTCAAATTTTGATTTGACTCTTTGGTGTCTTATGTGGGGTTCACTTTAATTGCTCCTAATTCCTTAGTGATTATGCCCTAATGACCTGGGGTGTGACACAAATAATCCAACAAGTATACTCTCTATATGTATACACATGTTTTGCAAGCCAAGGATATGATGAAGTAGCAGGCACAAGAAAGAGATGATGGTTTCATATAAGATGATGAATATCGAATTTATCATTCCACTTCTCAGATCGAGATGATGTTCTACATAATTGCCATCTAAAATCTTTTCTAGAGGAAAATTCAGTGAAATTGAATAATGGAGAAATCGTAGCGGTGACATATGACAGCCCCGCAGAAAAATAGGTTTCCAAGCAATGATCTATGATCAATATACAAAGTTGGGGAGTGTGTTCACAATAAGTTTTTTCAGGACTAATGTATCTTTTATAAGGATCATATGTAAAAGTCCAATGATGGAACCACGATTCACCATTGGGGGAGTCGTTATAATATTTCATATTAGATCAACTATAGTTTTTGGTCTTGCAACCTTTGCCATCACCCCAGCAGTGAAAATAAGAGATATGATGATTAATGAAAAACATAGCAGATAGCACTACTTGCCGAATCAATGAGGACCATGATGATACAACTAGCTGTAAATAAAGTCAAGCTGCTTGGCAACATCAACAGTAGGTATTGCGAGAATAAGATCAATAGTACGTACTGCAAGAATAAGATTAGCATCCACAATTTAATCAATTCTTGTCAAATATTAGCATCCACAATTCGTCAAATATATATTTTGGTTTCAGATCGTTGTCTGAACTAACACTTCAATTATAATGTCAAGTATAACAAATCTTGCAAATTGCAGAAAAGCTACTAGCAAAATATATTTCACCAATAAATTTGTCGTATCTTACTGAAAATAATGGTGGCAGCAAGTACGGTGAATGCCCTTTCTTTTAAAACAGAGAAGTGTCGCAAATGTAAGCAAGGAAGCATATCAACTATTGCAAGGAAAAAACTGGATTTGGGATGGAATGTACTTAGACACACTACCCATATCCGCATGGGATTTATTTTATTATTTGGCCTTGCTTCTGGTTTCATTATAGGCAAAGTACCGTTGACTTCATGACTTGTCTTCTCTATCTATCTATACTATGCCCTGTTTGGCACAGCTCCAACTCCTAAAAATCTGTGGAGTTCTTGGAGCCGGGTATTATGAGCTCCAAGAAATCCTGGAGTTGGAGCTAGAGCTAGGGGTATGATGAGTTCGGTTGGTAATATTCTTTATGGTGGAACCTATCCACCTAGGTTTTCACACTTAACCATGGGAATTCACACACTCTTTTAGTGCACTGTTTGTTTTCTCAGCTTGAAAAGCCAGAAGCTCAAACAAACAACTTTTTGAGCTTCTTAGCTTCAGGAAAGCCAAAAGATCAGAAAAACTGAGTTTATATAAAAAACTGAAATGCTCAGTTTTTTGAGCCTTTAGAAGTGAAATGCTTAGAAAAACAACTTCTATAAGCTATTATTGGCTTCTCGAAACCAAAAG